>CM043115.1:30055335-31545975 GCA_023701765.1 Hylyphantes graminicola | reverse complement strand
TCTATCCTCCCGCTCCGTAAAAGATGCGGGGGATGAGAGGGATGCTACGGCGCCAGTTTGAAAAGGGTGTAAGGAGCAGTTAAGTCCATTTGGAAAGAGAAAATTGGCTTGACATAGAAATTGCGATTTAGAAATATGAAATTGTTGATACTGCCAAGGCGAATTCCGAATTTTCATGGATTTCATATCTATTTTTGACAATTTCTAAAAAGTATTTGACTCATGGTTTAATTGTTTATGGTTTATGTTAGGTTAGGTTTGAATTATCGTCTCTATAGAGCTACACGAGGGCTATTGGTGACGGACGTCGCATTTTAGAACCACAGCCAGGTGACGAGCCAACACCTGAATAGGCACCCAAAGCAACCGTTAAGAGCGACATCGTACGCAGCGGGGATTAGGACTTTGAAAGCGATATTTAACGTGCACTCCCTTTACACGGTGATATTATTCGTCGGACATTTTTGGCTGCACGGTCCGTTTATAGGTCGGCAGCTATTTTGGCGATGCCCGGACCCGAACCTGGGACCTTCCGCATGCTAGCGAGTGCTTAACCGACCGGGCTTCCCAGACCCCCTTGGATTTAGAAATATGAATTTTTGATACTGCAAGGCGAATTCCGAATTTTCATGGATTTCATATCTATTTTTGACGATTTCTAAAAAAGTATTTGACTCATGCTTTATTGTTTATGAAAAAAAAGACATTTTATCAAATTTATTCTTTGTGCTGGATAAATGGAAAAGAACCAAATTTTTTATCGCACCAAGCAGACTTATTATATTTATAGTTTTTATTTAATAGTAATGTTTTACAAGGAACACTTATCAGAAAATGAAATTTAACAGAAACATCTGCCTATCAATTGAATTTAATGTGATGAAACTGTGTAATAATGAAATGACAAAGCAATTAAATCGAACAAAATAATTGTTTACAGTTCACTATTTTCTGTCGTGTCTCATACGAATTCATTGTATGAAAGAAACTAAAATGAGAAATTTCTCCTAGTCTTATGCTACACAATAAATTCGATGCAATATTTGTCTTTCCCCGTTTTCTCGATATGATATTGCTTCATTAAATTTCGTAAAAGCAAACCTGTCCCTCCCGTGTTTTCCTGTGGATTTTTGCAGAATTCTGAGTAGTTAATGCTAATCAAACATTTTCTTTTTTGGAAGCATTATGTAATTAGGTAAGTCTAACAATTTGAAGGCATAACTTTAGCCCAAGCATAAAATCTTATTATCTTGATAAATTTTTATTAACTAACTAAAATATCCAAGTGTTTATTTACATATGTCAGGTTAAAAGCTTGCCCACTGATATAAAAGGCCAATTAAGCTACATGTATTCAAAGATGAGTTGTAAAACAGAGCAGAGGCTTAGCCAAAATGGTACCAATTGGCTTATTTGACTTGCAGTTCCTTCTAGCTTTTATTCCCTAATTTCCTTCAATCAGTGCTACGATTGATGTTCAGTTACAGAGCAATTTACTGTGTTAGAACTTGTGGTTCAGGAGACGATCTAAGGGAGGTTTTTAACAGCATAACCCGTTTCGACCGGTGGTCACGTGGTGCTGATTTAAAATTATGAGACAAAATTTGAAGTTTTATCGAAAAAAATGCGTTAAACAACATCAATGAAAGCAACTCCTCAAAAACAAAGTCATGTTTATACAAATAACGAGTGGAACAAGTCAGTGCTTCGGTATCGATATTTTTGAAGAGCCTGAACATTCTCTTTAATACCCGCAAGTAGTGTGTTATTGACAGTTCTGGACCACGGAATGTTTTTTCCATAAAATTTCCATCTCCCTCTCAAAACAATGATGCAAAAACCATATACCATAACCAAAACCATAACCATAACCAGCCCTGGTTGCATGCATCGATTTACTAATCGATGCTCGAAAAATAATTTAATTTCATTCCTCATTTCTGTTACCACTCATGACCCGAAACATGCCCGATTGATAGTAACCACCCAGTAAAAGCAACTTCCAAAGTCTATATCAACGTTAGACAATGTTCATTCATGATGTAAACAAAGCCCAATGCTGATCGAATGAAAATGTCAGTTACAGATATCCGAAACTATCACAGAGTATTGCCTTTATTTCGAGTATGGGGGTTGCTATGGCGACTATACTTGAAACATTAATTTTGTTTAATTAAGTTGTGTATTTAATTTTTAGATGGGGTGTATATGGCGAAGGGGATAATTTAAAACCCAATGCAATGTTTTGAGCTTTCGTTTGAAATGTTTACTCGATCTCTTCTCTTTCATCGAAACTATGCGTTAGACATTGAAATAGGAGATGAAATTAATCAACATTTGGAATATATGACACATGCAACCTAAATTTAATTTAGCAACCTAAATAAATTTAATTTGGTCAATGTGTAGCTTAAGGTATAGTTTTTAATTTAAAGGGCTCTATTGCATTGAACGCAAAAGTCTCAATTAACAAATTACAGTAAAAGTAACTAAAGTTTAGGAAACTTTCCGATGTATATATTGGTGCCTATTTAGAAAACAATTGTGTTACAATAAAATTTATTTTTTCCACACATGCAATTAAATTGAAAACACTTTTTTGTTTAATTTAAAATATTGTGTATTGCATTCTTTTCATTTCAAGTTTTTATTTACAATAAAGTACAATAATTTTGTGATCAGCAAAGTTTGTAGTTGCACTTTTTGACAATGCAATTTAAATTTCGTGGTCCCTATACTTATAATTTTATTATTACTAAATAATCAAATTGACATAAAACTCTGAAAGCGCAAATTATTTAATAATTTTCCCTCTTTCAAACTAGTCATTTTAAATATTTCGATAAATTCTCAAACTAAACTCCTTGCCAACCTAAGTTGGGTAAATAGAAATATGCTATGGAGAAGATCTTTCAGCCGATGTGAGGAGTTCCATAAATTATTTGTGAATCCATCCAGAAAACATTTTAAAAACATTTCATGTTAGAAAATTTCCCAATTTTATCAGATTGAAAAGTGTGTTTTGGTTAAATTGTATTAAGATTATTTTGTATGTAAATATTACCTTACAAGTGTTTCCAACTACCGGACCAATCGCGCTTTCCCCCTGCCTTTTTACTATTTGTTTTTACCCAAGTTGGGTTGGCACGGAGTTTAGATGCAAGTTTATTATTTCCGGATAATATTCAACTGTCATACTTTGCTAAAAACAGATGAAGTGTGACGATTTACGAATTAAAAAGGAATAAGAAATTGCAAGGTCTGTTGGTTACATCTATGTTTTTCTAATTACAGGAAACAGTTTCACATATAATGCTAAAAAATACATCTGTTATTGACTGTTAATATACTAGATTAAAAATAAATTAAATTTTTTACGCATGCCAGTTAGTAATCTAAAAAAAAGTAAATATATACTCAAAATTATTTGAAATTTTCTGCATATTAGCAGAAGGTCAAGTATTTTGAAAATTCATTAAAAAAAGTCTGCATTTTTAAGGTCTGATCGCTCTAACAACCCGTCTAGTTAAATTCGCAACTCGTTCAACTGAAACAGCGTAGGTGAACTATAAACTAACTGGACAGCTATCTGAAGTATTTACAAACGGAGGTCAATTAAATTACTAACTGATTACAAGACTAAATACACAAGTACGAGGGAATATTGGTCAAGATAAAGATTTAAGTTGAAATGAACTGATAAACAAAACTTTTTATCGAAAGTACGTTAATTGCGATAGACACGTGTAAAACTGAGGAAAATTTTTATCAATGTGGTTGTTTCTTTAAAAATATAAAAATTTTAGTAATAAATCCTTGCATATAACTTACGTCATGAAAAGAAATAAAAGTAACTAAACAAGCAATTCATATTTATCAACCCTGTTCAAAAAAGTTATATATATTTTAAAAGTATTTTGATCTTCAAAATAATATAAAAGCTGAATAATTTACACATTTGGTAATTCGTATAACCTCTCTACATTTTTCCTGGACTTCTAGTTTATTCATCAGACCAGATAATAACTTTCTTAACAACGCTGAAGAAATTGGATTCGCTTGCATAATTCATGAACTTTGCATGCGCTCATATAAGCCCATAACATTTACACGTGTCTTTGCTCTCACTACGTGGGGTCCGACTAAAAATCCATAAAATTACATTGGCTTAGTTATCCTCTAGGGTGGTATATAAGTAAATAACCTTGGAAGGGGATATTGTGTCTTAAAAGAAAATGTCTATAAGTAAGCGTAAAATTGAGTTTCAAACCTTGATTTTATTATGCAAGGTTCATTTTTGAAAACAGCACCGTGTTAAATGACCTTATTACAAATTAACTTTAATTTTCTTGTTTCAGGTGACGTAGTTCTTTTGAGATTTCATTTCTGCGTTTAATGTGGTCGGTGCTGCGATTAATGCTCTTTTCCACGTGCTCCAAATTCGACAATCGAGGTTAGAGTAATATTTATTTTCAGCCGGCATTTCTGTTGCCAAACAAGTCCTGAAACATGCCCTTTAACCCTTTCAGTCCCAAAAATTTACTACACTACAGAAACATCTGATATTCACAAAATAAGCTTATTTTAGGTCAAATATACGAATTCCATAAGGAAAAAAATCCATTTAAATTTTTATATGGTTTTTGAAACAATGCCAAAATTCTTTAACCGTGGAAAACAACAAAACAAAATAATATATATATATATATATATAATATATATATATATATATATATATATATATATATATATATATATATAATATATATATATATATTACCTAAAAACACTTCGAGTTATATAAAAAAAATTAGTAATTATTTTAACCGAAATAGTTTAAATTGTGTTTTAAATATGTGGAACTGAAGTGAACTTATAAAAAATCAGGAGAAACGCTTGTTGACTATTTTCTAAATAAGAAAAATAGTAGTTCTGACTTCTATTGAGATTAAAGTAAAATTTTGTCTGATAGAACAAAGTGTGAAGAATCGGATGATGTGTGTTTGGATGTCATAGCGGGACATAAACATTTTGAAAAAAAATATTGAAAGTGATGATGCCAAATGGCATCACTGGGACTGAAAGGGTTAACGATAAAAGGTGCATATTTGCAATTAAATTCTACAAAAAAAAAACAGTTCTGAACAACCTTAAATTACATATTGATTAGCAAACTTTTTACCGAAACAATCTTCTGTTGCAAGAATAATTGTACATGTCAAGCATAAATAAATACTATATAAATTAAAACTTAATGAGCCATATATACGTAGCTTTGAATATTTGCTTGTAAATCTGCAGGAAAAAAATTACGGTACTTGTCAAAGGACAATGGTTATTTAATCTAAGAGGACAAAAATACAATAAAATCGTGTACTCTCTTTTTGTTGTTTGGTATTAGATTGCTCAAGAATTGGTTTAGTTTTGATAACATTTATGTCGCAAAATGAGCTGCACGAGTACTGTACAGTGTACATTCATTACACAATGGAGCAAACTAATTAATGCTATTGGATAATGTTTTTTTCTCTCTAATGGAAGTTTTGTAAATTGTTTTACTACTCATCAAGTTTTAAAATCTTCCGCTTCCGCCGAAATTTTATTTCCCTTTGTTGAAGGGCTATGAATTTAAAATGATATTTGACCAAAACAATGTTTTGAATATAGACACGAAAACAACATTTCCTTAAAGGTCACCATCATATTAAAATGCAAAAGAAAATTTCACCATCTCAGAGAGATAAATTTTTTGGATAGCTGACCAAGTGTCGACTTATGCAGTGGTGGATCCAAGGGACTAATTAAAGGGATAATTAATGTATTTAAACGAATCAAAATTTATTTGTAATAGATTTTTACAAAAATGAAATTTTATTATTAACGAATTTTACTGTAACGTTAATTAGCTCCCTAATTTAGAAAGGTTAAAAGTACCCCTTTCTCAAACAAATTTCTAGATCTACCACTTGACAAACATCAGATTAATTGTCAGAAATAACTACACAAAATTTGCAATTGTTTTGAGGGGCTGGGATAATTTGCGAACAGCTTTTTTTAAATGGTAATCGACCATTCGTACTAATAAGCTAGTCTTAAGTCAGTTTCGCAACTGACACGAACGTTCATAATGGTAACAGGATTTGAACCCATGGAATTCGGTACCGAGAAAAAGCGCTCCCTCTACTCAAAGCTCCACCAAAAGGCGTCTTGAACTAATAACCAAGTAAAATAGTGATTCTTAGTTACAACTCTATTGTCTAATTTTTTTTAACTAGTGGTAAGATTGGACCATCGATTTGCTATATGATAACTTAAGAGATGCTTCTATTGGTACAGTGTATTTAGCAGAACACTTGTGTAAATTACAACAAAACACTTTTCAAACTCTGCTTTTTCTCAAACCCTGGGTGGAAACCCAACAAACGACGCTGAAAAAAAAACCTCAGCATTTTTCTCCTTTAAATAAAGCCAACCCCACAAACTGTCGTTAATCAATCACGTAAATCCAATTTTGTTATCTTTACCTAATGACTGTGTTTCGGCCATGTCGCTGAGTGAGACTATTTAACTCGATCCTTTTTTTTACGCTCACGCTGGCGATATATTCTTTCGGGAAAAGAGTTCCTCGACATATGCGTTCCCTTTATATGAGTTGAATAAATGTCATGTATTGATTTAAAAAAATTATGTTAGTAAAATATGTTGACGCTAATTTTTTTTTATGTTGGTATAAATACGTTTCCTTTATATGAGTTGCATAAATGTGTAGAATGGATTAACTTTTTTTTTATGTTAGTAAAATATGTTTAAATAGAAAGTTTTTTTTATACCAGCTCTGAGGGATATAGGGTATAAACTCGACAAGTGGCTATCAGTTTTTTCCTGTGACATATACACTCTTAAAACAAGAGTGAAATCCACTCCAGTGAAAGACTGAATCCACTCCTGGAGAAGTGCATTTTCGACACTGGAAAGAAGTGAATATTAACTCTGACTGGAGTTAAAATCACTCGTTTGGAGTGATCCTGTTGGAGGTTTAACACACAAAGGAACCACTACTTTCGGAGAAGTGCATTTTCAAGACTGGAGGAGCGAAAATTACTCAGATTGAGTTAAATTCGCTTGTTTGTTTTAAGAGTGTACATTTTTTAATATTTTTTTTTTTTAATTTCGTCAATTTTAAAAATGTAAGTATTGAGGAGATTTTTAAAGTACTTATTTCATTATTAAAAATTTTAGTTCATAAAATGTTTACTCATGTGGTGTATAAAGTTTAAATTTTTTTCAAAATGCTTAGCCCTCAGAGAGTTAAACATTGAACACTGATAGTTTTCAAAACGATAGGTTTCATTTCATTCAAAAATGTAAGCTTTAATAATTCTAAATTTTATTTTTACATTTCTGCTTAGATTTTTAACCTATGTAGCACTAAGTAATTAAACTAACGTATAATAACGCAACGCATATTAATTACTACTCCCAAGTGCTAATATAATAATTCAGCTTATTTTTAATACTTATCGGTACTAAGTTCAGTAATATAGAAAAAATAAAGAGCTCTTTCAATTTAATAATTAATCAGAAAATATTACTAAAACAAAAATATGTCTTTAAAATTTTTATACATAAAAAAACAAATATTTTGTCAAAAATCTAAAAGTGATGTACTTAATCAAACAAACAAATTTTGCAGCAGAACCATACATTATAAACCCATACTCTCTACCCCCACACAGCAGACTCAAAACAACACCAAGTTCCTTCTTTCGCATCACCAATTCCCCGAACGCAGACGATTCCCGCGCACGCCCCGCCAGAGGGCGCCCCATGCGCCCTTCCATCCCTTCTCTCCCGGAAAAAACAATGTAGTCAGAGAAGAACATCCAAACACCATGGCCGTGGACGCCAATAGATACTCCAAGGAGGGTAAGTCTAACCCATTTGTGTCATTTACAAACACCATCCAAACAAACCAAACGTATTTAGTTTACCAGTCCCGTTATTACTCGAGCGGATCCGTTCCGCAATCCGCACTGCGTAGAGCGGTCGGTGTTTCTGACCTCCATCCTTGATCGTCTTGGCGATCTTTTTGGCCTGTCACCTGTTGTGGTATGGGTGGATGGTCCACCCTTTCAAAGGGTCATCCTTTGGACTTGACCTGGTTGTCCTGGATAAGGTTGGGTGGTCGTGGACATATGTTTATATAGTTAAAAATTTTGTTAAATTATTTTGGAATGGGAAAAAATCGTTTTAAAGAATATACATTAATGTGAGAGATAAAATTATTGTGTTTGTAATAGTTATGTTTTGACTTGATCTAGTTATCCTAACTATTGTTGGGTGGTCTTATTGATGAATAGTTTGAATTTTCTCAATCTGAGGACTATTGGAGGCAGGTGAAAAATCTTTTGGAAGAAAATACATTCACTGACATAATCGGACATATCAAATAAAGTGTTTAGTATTATCTATGATACAAGCAACGTTTAAGTTGTACGAGTTAAATCCTACATTGTACAGAAACAATCAATTAATATCTGTTTATTATTAAGATTTTTCTTTAAAGTAAAGGTTACTTTTTTTCTTTACACGCCTACTATGTCTTGTATAGACAGAAAAATTTACATTCGCTTTTAAGTAATGAACCATTTTCTTTTCGTTGAAAAAACTCAAAATAATTTTATAAGAGTTAAAATTTTTAATTAAAAAAATGTGCTGGCGCTTGTTAAGATTTGCTTTTATTCGAAGGTCGGTTAAACGAGTTCCACTTTGTGCAGGATTTGGTAATTAGTGACATTGGAGCGAGTTCAAAACATAAAATTTGATATAAAAATCCCTTCTTTTAGAATTGTTTTGAATACTGAGATAATGGAAATAATTTAGCTCTAAAATTAACGCTGACTGCATCGGGGGATTTAAATTATTTTTAACTAGATTTTTTTTTAATCTCGGTTAATAGTTCTGAATGGTTTATTGATTTGAATAATAAGCTATTGATAAAAATATTTATTTTGTTATTCAAATTGCAAATTTTTGGTATATTTGTTTACGAATTCTAGTTTAATGTTATATAATAATTGTTATTATATTTTAAGTTGATATATGTGGTAGAATAACGAACTTTAAAAGTATTGCGACTATCAAACGCGCGGTAAATCTTATAAAAATTTACATAGGTGTTTTAGAAAGTAAAAAAACTACCTTAATTTTTATTTTGGTTAAGACATGTCACAAAAGTAAAGGTCTCACTTATTTGTATTTCTTCACCATTTTATAGTTCAATTGCCACCATTTTCTGATGTATGTGTAATCTAATAAACGTAACTTTCACAAAATACTTATTTGCTTATTAAAATACATACTATTTACTTTAACTTCTAATTTGTAATATAGTTTACCGATAGTACAATGTTTTATATTGATTTAATGTTATTTTCATCTATTAAAAACAGTATTACATTTATTGGTAAAAAAAAATTTATGTGATAGCATTGCATCGAAAATAATAAAATTCTACACAATGCATTTTACATTGTTTAGGACTGCAACAAAATGTTGCTTCTATTTCAATTGGTGATATATCTAATAAAGGTAAATTCAGAACAATGTTTTAACAATTTGGCACACGTAATGTAAAGAATCAATAGAATGTCTGCAGAAAATTGTTTAGCACAGGATCAAAATACAATGGGAGTGTTTTAGATGATGTAATGCTCTTGCTTACACTTTTCTCCATAGTGGATTGCATTGGTTGCTTCGGTTTCACTCACAAAATGACCGATATGCATTAAAATAATATTATCTTTCTGTGCAAGATATCCTTTAACAAATGTTTTGAGAAAGCAAGAAGCCGGCATTTAAAAAAAATTTAATAAGTAAAATATTCATAGAAAACTCGTTTTCGAATACCAAAACATTAGTAATTCAAGGTAACAAATGACCGATGGAGCTGTTGCCATCCACGCTGTGAAAACCCCCATTGATGTTGTATCTAGTTGTAGTGGTAAATTCAGAACAATATTTTAATAAATATGGCATGTAATGCAAAGAATCAATAGAATTTTTTCAGCAAAATTGTTAAGCAAAGGAGAAAAATAAAATTCAAAAACAGTGAGGCAATTTATCAAGTATTTGTGATATCTATTTGATGTAAATAATTTAGGATTTAGCTTCAAGGAAATGTGTCATTAATTTTCTTAAATCCATTTATCGAATTACTTTCGCTTGAGAAATAGCCTAGCGGGATAACCATTAATTTTTAGAATGTATTTTTTAATAAGAAACCTAAAAGGAAATGTTATTAGCAGCGTTAATATTGAAATGAACATTTTTAATTCAAGCTTAAAACTGTGGAGTTTGGCGAAAGCCTTTCAAATTTTGTATTTAATATTAATTGTCCTAACTAAACCTAGTACACTGAAATAAAGTGTTATCATAGTTCAATAATTTTTTATAAAAATTGAACACATGATGAAATAAATAAAAACCTAAAAGGAAATGTTATTAGGAGAGTTAATATTGAAATGAACATTTTTAATTCAAGCTTCTAAATGTGGAGTTTGGAGAAAGCTTTTCAAATTTGTATTTAAAATTAATTGCCCAAGCTAAACATAGTACACTGAAATAAAGTGTTAACTATATTATAAAGAATAAATTTTTATAAAACCTCTTAATTCCATTTGTTTACCTATTAATGGTATAAAGTTAATGCAGAATACTCGAATGTGCTCAAAATTTAAATCGGTAAAATTAATATAGATTTAACTAACAAAATCCTAATAATAGTACAATATGCTTTTATAAATAAATTTATAACATTATGCACATTATTAAATGCAGTTTAATATTAATTAAAATTTAATAAATTTTATTTTATTCCTTCATTAATTTACACAGCTTACAATGGTATTTCATAAAAAAATTTAATGTTGTGTTTAAAGTAATACTATATACATGCCAAAAAAACTTTAATATACTTAAAATTATTACTAAATACAACTACCACACTAACAAATATATTTCAGTATTCGTTCATAGTCGATTAAGGCGTTCGCCTTGCACGTTGGTCGGGTGTCGGCTCGTTACTTGACTGTGGCGATAAATTACGACTCCTGTCTTCAATAGCACTTGCGTAGCTCTAGAAAAACGATAATTAAAAATAACCTAATTTACTTATATTTTTAATAGTTGTATTAAAAGTAAGCTTATGTACAATGTACATGTCAAAAAAAAACCTCCGGCACACATGAAATAAGGAAATACACTATCCTTATTACCATAAAATATATTACAGTATTCTCCCATATCCTTGCCGGTCAAGCAAATAAATCCTCAAAAGTTCTATTACCAAAACCCAAACCGAATTCATCAAATAAATCACACATGCAAACCATTCAAGAAACTCTCCAACCCGACTACATTTCCATTCAAAAATCCAATAACAAAACCCTGAAATTTCCATTTCTTTCCAAAATCGCTTGTTAGCGGCCCAAAAAGATGCTGTACCGGGATTTATGCACCATTTTTGGTACACTGGTACTAGGTTCTTATCTCTAACGGTAGGTAACTTCTTGCAAAATAGGGGTTGCCTCGTTCGTATCTTCGCCCCTGTAAAGTTTTTTTTACGGTTGTAAAGTTTTTTACCCCGCTGAGGATGCTTCGGCGGTGAATATCGAAATTTACCGGAAGTCGTCATCGATTTACTTCCGGAAACTAACGAATCTGGGAAAGATCACCCGGGAGGTTGTAAAATATTCTAGAGTTTTCGCCGATTTTGGGTGTGTTCCTTTGAGTTGCAAAAAAAGTGAGCTTGGGTGAATACTTTTTTTTGCTTGCTATTTAGTAAAAAAAATTTTATCGAGGCAGATTAGAAATAGTGTTTTTTTTTCATTTCATTTTAAGGAGTTTTTTGGAGTTTATATTAGAGTTTTTTTTTTCATTTCTTAATAAAGCTATTGAGTTCTGTGAAGTAAAATATGTTTAAATGTTTTCGTAAAAACACATCCTTAAGAATGCCTAAGCATCAGCTAGGGTAAGAAATTATTGCTTTTTAAATAATCCACTAAGAAAGAACAAATTCTATTTTAAGTACATAAAAATGTTAACGTGCTGCCTAAAATTGGATTTGCTTAAAAGGAAAACTTTAACTGCAATTTCTTAAACCATTGGCGAGAAAATGTGTCACTCAAAAAATGAGTTTTCTACTCAAGTTTATTTAAATAAACAAAATATCAGGCAAATGAAAGCTTTTTGTCCTTAATAAAGACAAATTAAGTTACACGAAGAACTAAAATTTAAAACATTTTAAAGTTTCTAATGGTACCGAAGGTGCTAATTTTATTCACAAAATCGTCATGGGTTAAGGTATCCATATACCTTAGACAACGGAAAAATTTATCAAAATAAGTGCTCTGATACTTTTGCATTAAAATATTATCTGATTCTTTATCCTTCAAATGGTACAAGTAGATTTCTTGTACTGTAAATAGTTTTTACTTAACAGGCAGTCTTTTAAAGGCAATTCTAGAACGACAATCAAAGAGCGAATTTTTTCATAATATGCTTGTACCTAAGCAAGATATTTAAAAATAATATGTTTCAATTTTTAAAAAAATTTAAAGCATTTTAAAGAGTATGAAAAGGACATGTGACCATAATTTTCATATCAATTGTAAACAAAATTAAATTTTTACAGACTTAAAAAAAATTTAATTATTTTAAAAAAGTCACATTTTAAAGTTAGCCATTTTTAACTATCATAATTAAATAACTAGACCTGAGTTATGTTATATGATCACGTGACTGATGGATATTTGCTGTTTCTTTTCTGCAAAAATTATGTAAAACAACCAATTTAAAATGTCGTTATGTTGTTCACAGTTGATCACACTTAAATTAACCAATTGTTAATTAATTTATTAACATTTTTTATTGCTGTAAAGTATTTTTATGTGCCTGATCTTCTCACAAAGTTTTAAAAGTTTATCTAAAAATAAAGAAAAGTTGTCTAAGGTATATGGATATACCTTAAATGAAGACTTCGGTGTTTATGGAGGGGTTTTTGCACTCAAATTAGAAAATAAATGGACTCCATACATTTTGCACACAATTTCAATTCAATTTAATTTTATTGATTATCTTGTTGTTTAAAGCAGCTTACACCAATTCTTCAAAGAAAAAAATGTTTGTCATTAGAAAGGATTGTCATTAGAGCATGCGTTTCCCTTACAATATCATACATGATGATGGTACTACGAGTTATATAGTTCAATTGCTATAGGCTAATATAGGGAATGTAAGGTAACAGTTAAGAAGGTTACTATAGGTTAGTAGGTAAGGTTAGGTTTGAATTATCGTCGCACTAGAGCTGCACGGGGGCTATTGGCGACGGGCGACGATTTTAGAACCACAGTCAAGTAACTAGCCTACACCTGAATGGGCCCCCAACGCAACCGTTTGGCGATGCCCGGACCCGAACCTGGGACTTTGGCATGCTAGGCGAGTGCCTAACCGACTGGGCTCCCCAGCACCATAGGTATAGTAGGATATTAGTTAAAATTGATAAATAAAGGGGTTATATGACAAAAGAATGAGTTAATATAAGTATTATTAGTTTAATAGTTGAATATCTAACTATGGTGTGGGTTAAGTTTGATTTTGTTTGTTTGTGGGGGCTTTATGTGATATATAAATGTAACGAATAAAGATGTATTAGGAACTAGGTGAATATTGAGCTTAGGATGTGTGTTTGGTTGATAATTTGTAAATCTGGGAGGTTTATATTAGTTGTTTTTACATACGTTCTATTAGTTGTGTAGTACAATCGCTACATGTATAGTTGAATATCGAATTATGGTGCTGTGTTAGTTTGAAAATTTCTGAATTAGATGCTTAATGAATTCCTTAGTTTTATCTCTGTAAAATTCTGTTACCAAAGAATATAACAATTATCTGGCAACCAACCACAACTTTCATTACAATGGATTGAAGTAAATATGTGAAATATTTTTATTATTACTGCTTGAAAAATGACAATTGATAAATCAAAATTCTCTCAATCGTTAAGGATAAAAAAAAAGAAATGTTATGATTCATGTTGTATAAAAATAAAAATAGAACACGAAACTATCTGCAAAAAATAAAACATTCCAAAAAATCAGTTGTTCCGGTACGATAATTTATGGATCGCAATTCGTAAAGTCAAACTCACAATCTATCACCAAACCCCCTCCCAGATACAAAAACATATCATTAAATAAAAAAAAATTCTATCAGCAAAAGATTTTTTTTCCTCTTTCAATATTTTCAAAACGAAGAGGGCGAAAAGAAGTGAAGAAGGAACTTAAATTTCTTGATGACGTCGCTGCCATTGACTTCCTCTCTAGTGGCTTCCATTTTTATTGGCTTCGTTTTCGACTCCTCCGCATTTAATTGATTCTGGCGAGGAATATTATTTCTGGACTTATTCGGAACAATTAAATCGGAATAGTTTGATATTTTATGGAATTGTTTGAAAAACGTGTTGACTCTATTTTCGATTTTTAATGGTAGGAGTTAACTAGCTTTGAAATGTATTTTTAACAGAACTCTGTTTTAATGGTTCTGCGTAATTAAGGATTAGTAAATAAGTAAGAAAATGCCAAGAATTTTTTCTGAATAGAGTAATTAAATCTAGGTATTAGAGCATGACCTGGGAGCTTTTGTAAAACAACCTTGTAAGTTCCGAATGTTTAAAAGTTCCATACCTTAGTAAACGCAACTAAAACTTGGCTTTATTATAAATTGAAAAATAATTAAAACTTGCAAATATATTATTAATTAATTTTTATATGCAATTTACGATTAATAATCTGAATGGATAGTTTAAGTAGATTTTCGTCAATTTTAAAAACATAATAATTTGTAAAATAATTCAAATTAACAACTCACTTTTAATAATTAATAGTGAATCCTTAACATTTTCCTTCCCAACTATGCTTAAATTATGCCCAATTATGCTTAAATAGGTTAAACCTATCAATTTATTAATTTCATTTTTTTTAGTTTACTCATTTCTCAGTTTAAAAGTACAGACTGTATAGCTGTTTATTTTTTCATTTTAAAATATCCTAAATCAAAAGGTAATTTGAAAACTATTTTTGATTATTTTCTTTTCGGGGAAAACTTTTAATAAAGCTTTTCTAATCTAAATGTACATTTAAAAAAATACATCAGACAAACAACCAGACAATAACTCCCTCCCATTTTCTTTTCAATTTCAAATTTAAGTTATTATACACAAAAAAAAAAACATTCACGAACATCCCTTTAGGGCACAAAATACATTTTCCTCTATTCACATCAAACGAGCTGACACAAAACCGAATTCGACAAAAACACAATGCCCGACTTTGACTACAATGCAAATAACAGAACCGAACATGCACAAATGCATGCAATAGCAATGGCTCATTGTTTACGGCATTGCAAATTCTAATGCCGTTTCGACTTTCTCCAGACGGGCGCGGCGAACGAAATTCTATGCTTTATCGTTGGGCGGGGTGTGGAAAAGGGAGAGGGGGGAGAGTCCCGTTGCTTAGCAACCGCATCTTCCCGCATCTGGGTGTTGGGTTGCCAGGGTTGGGCTGAACTCGCGGTTTTGGCGTAGTATTTTTTATTGTTTAGAAGTTATAATAAGTTCGCAATTTTTTCTCCTATAAGAAAAAAAGTTTTATAAAAAAATATCACGTGCATCAATTTTAGTGAGGGGTTATTATTTATAAAACACTTTTTTTTTTACATTATTTTGTTTTAGGCTTTAAATTTGTAATGGATTACTTGTGGAAGTTTTTTTTTTACTTATTTAACATAGCAGTTATTTTCAATTAACTTGGAACTTTGAAGTAAGTAAATAAGCAATTTATTTAAATAAGTGAGTCATTCAAGCATATTAAAGCAAAAACATCTATATCTAATTTGGCAAATTAGTCGATATTCAACTTTGTAATATTTCTTTCCCCTCACTTCGTACTTTTGCATTTTCTTTAATAAGACAAATTTTAAAAACTACTAATACCTGTATTTTTTGTTATATAGCATTATTATGTTGGTTATATTGTTATAACTTTATCATTACGGGCAATATTGTAATTTTAATTAGTGTTAGGGGGTTGATATCATATATATTAAAATTATTTCTTTATTGAGCAATAAAATGCCACCATAATTTTATTCTCATTAAAACGTCAATGCAATCGCATCATTAAATTTGGAAACCAATGTGATATAAATGAAAGGCCTCTGCTTGAAAAAACTCAAATTTTTAAAAGTTTAACTAAGATATATAGTCTGATCCATTCACTGGCGACTTTTGACGATCGTTAATTCATTCGGACGAAGTTGCTGGACAAATGTTATTTATCTATGTTATTTAGTTTTACGTTGGATGTTAGTTTTTCAACTAGACCTTTTAACTTTTTTCCTTTGACCGGGTCTCAAATATGTATACTGGATATTTTAAAACCTAAATTAAGATACTTGAACTAAACTGTTGATATGTTACTGCTCGTCCCAAATAATTTGGCGACATTTGAATAAATATTATTTCACAATGCATTTACCAAAACTTCTATTCCAACAGAAAACGTTGCTATAAATAGGCAGTAGCAAAAGTATCATTACCCAAATTACTTGGCGATATTTGAGTCATTTTATTACTGGACAACCCTTTTTTCGAACCACTGCTGTTTTTGAGGCGGAATAATATTTAGCTCCTCTCGCTTCGACAAGCGCCTTTTTCCAATATTAGCAAGGAGAAGGGTGAACAATAAAAAGGTGCATTTGCCTTAAATTTTCCGTTCCTTTTTATTTTAAGAAAGAGAAATAATCATAAAAAAGGAGGAAAAACTGTGAGGATTAAATAATAAAATGGAGGAAAGGGACATATAAAGTGTTAGGAATGCTTTCGGATGGATTTTCTTTTTTTAATTCTTTTTATTTTGTGTATGGGTGAAAAAATAATGGAAATAGCAATGGCGGAAATTTGCAGTTGAAAAGTTTTTTTGTTTTTTTTCGTTTTTAGAAAGTGATTTAGAAGCGAGCGTGAATCACAAAAGGAACAGGTTCAGTTTTTTTTTAGGAGTTTAACAGGCAATGTTGGAAAATTTGTTTTTTGTCAGTTTCCAAGTGACTGACTTCAGTAATGGTGATTGAGATTGGAAATGAAAATGTTCATTCACCGCGTAAAAGTATTTCTTTGCCCGATTGTCGATTTAAATTCAAGGTGTTTTATTTCCAGTTGCAAAAACCACTTCAATTCATCATTATTTTTGTCCTTTAACAAAAAAGAAACCAGTCATGTTTTATTATCGTATGCATATTAAAAACTTTTTCACTTTGTTTTTAAAAAAAATATTTTTTATCCATTTTATATATTTTTGATGATTTTTGGCTTTGTATTTTGAGTGAGCGTTTATACTTTATTGCAATTGTTAGTAAATTTAAAATGTTAATTTTAGCGTTTTAAAGATAATTACGCATAAATATTACTATCAACTTAATTTTTACAGAATCCCTTTGTTAACAAAAAAAATATTAAAATATTAATTATTTTTATTAAAGCATAATTTCAATTTTACAACAATTTAAATTTGTTAAAAATATATCCATTTATCCTGAAACCCATCGTTATATTCGCTTCCAATAAATAAAACAATAAATTAACGCGATATATAAAGAGACATGATTAATGGTATACATTTGTATCTATGCACTCTTTGAAGTGTTCCAGAAGTACAAAAAATACATGAAATGAAATCTTATTTATAAAGTTAAATTATAGTAAACCACGAAAAGGATAAAATAAAAGGAATACATGACAGGACTTTAAACATTTTCTATAACATCCTTTACTTTAATTTCTATGAATTTATATTTAATGCGACAAATTGCGGCTTCAGTTTGTTGCTTTACTTTACAGGTTTTGTTTTCTTTCAGATTTCAAGTTTAATAATAATAAATAATTTAAAATTCAAATGAATTGTATGACGATCCAAAGATTTAGGATAGACAGCTTTGCTTTAATAACTTGCTAAATAGCTTCACTAAGTGCTTGACAAAAATAGCTTCAGTCATAAATTAACAGTGGAAGTTAAAATTATCAATTTTCGGCAATTGTTTCCAATTCTAGATTTCAGTAATTCTTGTATGGCATCTAGTTTCAATTTTACTGATAAAATATCTACTCTAAAAAAACATGAGAACTACATATTCAAAGCCTTTCAAAAGAAATAAATAAAAATCTGTAATTTTACCATAAAAGAATTTTTTTCATTTGATAACCAATTTACTTGAAAGTAAAATAATGAGGAAAAACTGGATAGAAAAATTAGGGGAAGTGATCCATTTCTACAATTGTATACAGAAGTTACCATAATTTAGAATTGTTGTAGTAAATTTTTACATCTTTTACTATTCCTTATATTAAAATGAAACTTATTTTAACTTATATTAGCATAATTAAAATATTGTAATGAACAATAAAAGTTAAAAGTTGGAATTTAATAACCTTCCTAAATTAGACATTTATTTGAAGATAAGGAAAATAACTCGTTATTACTAAGATTAAAAAAATAACTTTTTTTTTATTAAGACAATAAAAATAACTCATTATTAACATAATTAAAATAACTCGTTATTATAAATAGCAATTGTCAATAAAATATAAACTTAAAAAACTTTTATTGAACTGCATACCTTGAACTCGTAAAAAGTTATACGGAAAATATTTAATTCTGCTAAAAAAAGAAAGTTAATGTAAAAACAAAACTAAATTCAATAACACAAATCCAATACGTGACTCTAAAAGGAAGAACGAAAAAATTATCAAACTTTTGATGAAAACCTAGGAAAAACTTTCAGTTGGAAGTGAAAGCCAGACTCCGCTGAATCAGAAGTAATAAAACTACAACTTTATTTCGAGTAAAAAATTAAACTTAAAGAAAAATAAATTCGAAGCCAGTTTTTTTTAAGAAAAAACTTTAAAAAGTCGCCGTTTTAGAAAGTTCTTCAAAGCTTTTTTTAACTTAATAAATAGTAAGTTATTATGATTATAGAGTAATAGAAGGTTGCACATGTGCATATATTTTACTACTTTTAATAAAATATATTCATCAAACAATAATTATGATATGTAGAAAACTATCATATTATTATTATATTAAAGAAACTTTCTACATTCTTAAGAAACAAATGATGAATTTTACGGTTTAAAGCTGCAGCAATTTATATAGTCTAAAACCATAAAGCATTCGGTATTTTTCTGTGGTGACACCAACGTCAAATATTCCCTAGTATGATGCCGTGGGCAGATAAACTGCAGTAATCGCAACAATGAAATGTACCATTTTTGATCTGAAATTAAAAAAAATTCCAGTATGTTTTTTTTTAATTGATGGAGTAATTGAGTGCGTGCAACAAAGGTCCAAGTGATTTTGGAACTTACTGCAATTTATCTGCCCACTGCAGTATGAACTACTCACATTCGCTGATCGCAGCAAAAAACAAGGGCTGCCATATGAAATTCCAAATATATTTTAAGCATCAAATTGCTTTTTTCTTATTTCATTAGTTAATAGGCAAGAATCAGGGGAGTTTTTCTCAATATACAGTATAAAACTGTAAACTTCTAGCTACGGGTATAAACAGTCATATGTATGGAAATTTTGCATTGAAAGTAACGGGTTCTCTTTAAGAGATTACACAAAAGCTTTTTTTAAAGTTCATGCTTTTTACGACTCAACGTAAATTTGTTTGAAATACAAATCATTAGTTAAATATTTGAAAACGAAACACTTGGTCTTCATAAAGATATTAAGTTTCACTATTTTTGCAAATCTAGCATAACATAATAAATCGTTAAAAATAATTACAATATTAAATTTTTGTTCATGTATTGAAAGATTGAATGTCCCTGGAAATTGAATTTCGAAATAAGTAAGATACGCATTGACTAATTGACCATTAAGCTACTATTTCCTATATTATTTTCAATAAATTATGATTAAATATTTATTTTTGCATTTTTAAGAAACAGTCTCAAATTATTACACGTCAACAACTTGTTTCCCGTTTTGTATTCATTTTATGTAAATACGTACCAAACATCACGACCACAAGATGTTCTCCTTTATTTTTTCTTTGGAGGATTTAATTTCGTTTTAATTAAACATTCATTAAAGCAGTCTTCGCTTTCTGCACGTGATTATTCTGTTTTGTTTAACGACAAGACGGTTCCTACAGCCTGACACCATAATTACTGAAACAAACCTCCGAACATAGCAAGCATAAGTTCCAGCATAAAAACACCATCACAAGGCAAAGGCAAGACCCTGAAACTGTTTGACAAAGTTGGAACTGAATTTTAGCATACTTTCAAGTCGAGTCAAATGCAATCATTCAGAGCCTGTAACAAATACAAAATCTTAAATGGGCCTTAAAAAAATTTTAAAGTTGAAATTAAAATTACAAATGTTTAAAAAGATCTTTCCAATTCTATGCCAGGGTCTGGGGTGCCCAGTCTGTTAGGCATTTGCCTAGCATCCGAAAGGTCCCAGATTCGGGTTCGGGCATTGCCAAAATACTTGCCTACCTATAAACAGCCCGTGCAGCCAAAAATGTCTGACGAGTAATACCCCGTGTAGAGGGAAGTGCATGTTAAATCTCCTTCAAAGCTGCGTCCTAACGCTGCGTGCGATTCTCACTTAAAGGCTGCGGTGGGCGCCTCCTTAAGTGTCGCCTCGTCACTTGACTGTGGCTCTAAAATACAACACCCGTCGCCAATAGCCCTCGTGTAGCTCTAGTGCTACTATAATTCAAACTAAAACTAATTCCATGCCCTAGAACTGTCTTACTTTTAATTTAATTTTAATACGGCAAATCCTAAATGAAGGAAAGTTGTTTAAATCTTTATTTGCATTGCTTTACAAATTCCAGACGTGAATTACGTGCTTTCAGAAACTGCACCATAGAGATATGGGCAACTATGTGCAATTTAAATTTTTGCCCACAAATTTATTATCTATCAAACAATTCAAAATATTTCATTTGTAAAATACTTTGTTTAAAAAAATATCTCTATCGAATCCCAAGCAATAATGAAACAAACGAATCTCCATAATCTAACGTGAAAGTCTTGTTATCTTGTGGTAGTGACACAGTAATGGGTATATTTCAGATCTTGAGTGGAATAGAAATACTGAAAAAAATTTATGGAAGGGATGAAAGCAAGAAAAATATGACGTCCGAAACAAGCCAGTTGATACATTAAAGATTTTGTCAGTGTATCGGCATACAATTTGTCCACTTCTGTATGTAAGGTTCCAACCTAAAGCTTAACCTCTTGCAACCTGGCTTCTCCATTTAAGAACATTCTGTTAAACCTCCCCACAACCAATTAAAAAATGACGCTGAACGTCATTTTTTAATTTAAATTGTCTAATTTAATATTGATTGAATAATTATCTAATTTTCTAATTTAATTTCTTACAATAGGATGTTAGAGGTTTTTTTTAAAAAAAATATTTGAAATGTGTTTTTTTTTTCGAACTTTTCAAAAATTTCTTATAATAGTTAATTTTAAAGGCATTTTGCATTAAAAACAATGTTAAAATATTCTGTTAGCTACAAATAAATGATGCGGCATTTTTTGTTGCACACACATTGCATTTTTTTGCACACATTGCATTGCATTTATAGTACAAACAAATGTGTATCATAAGAGTTTAAGGCGTGTCCCTAAGTAACTATTAACATAATTTTTCTTTAATTTCTTTGAAAAACATTCTTTTTAGCATATATTTTCATGAAAAGTATGTTTTGACTAAGAATATACGTGTAGGATTTTATTTTCTTCTTAAGAGTTACTAGAATCAACATAAATTTTAACCTAAATAACATAAAACTCAGTTGCCATTTTGGCAAACTACCTCAAGTACCATCTGGCGTCTTGAATCTCATTAGCAAAGTTAAACTTTTTTTATCTTTCGCACCGAAAACTGCTCCTCGAAGAATAAAAAAAATCTCGTCTTGCATCCCACTCTCTAAACAAGAAAGAAAATAACGCCCAATACAAAGACATCCACTGTCGCGCTTTTGCCTACCAATATCTGTGCATCGACTGCTTTGTTGCGTCACACGCCTGAGAAAAGGACCTCCATTCATTCACACGGAAAAGGGTTGTATTGAGATGAAAACCCAATCCCACTGGGAACGTTTCACGTCAAGAGTGGCAACAGTTCCAGCGTTGATGTTTTCATTTTTGGACATTCTGAAATTACATTTGTTTTTGGTGATAATTTGATCTTTTTTTTTTCAATTTACTATAAAAATATTCGAATTGCTAAATAATTTGGTCAATTTTTTAGTTTTTGATTTTAGTTTGACGATTTTTTAAAGTTTCTCTATTGTTAGTCTTCATTATCGTCTTAATTATCTTATTGATCGTTTTACATTATGAAATGCATTGTCATCTGTAGAATAGTTTATCAAAGTACTTAAAATAAAATATCCACCTAATATAAAATATAATAAACGCTAAGCATCCAAGTTTTTTACCGTGCATTAAGAGTGAAACTGACACAACCAGGGAAATTTCAGAAGAGCAGAAATGAAAAATAGGAACTACGTCACCTGAAACAACTTCATTATCAATCAGTTTTATTTTTTCATAGTTCCGTTTTATTTAAATATATTTCCTTTCTAAATGCTTACGAAAAATTAATTTATCCTCGGAATTAGATAAATTTGATGTACAATACATTCGTAGTTGGGTCTGTATAAACTGATGAACTAAGTGATGCTTAAATATGCTATATTTTACTTTATATCATGAACATTGTGAGCTAAAAGCTTTTTTTTAAAATTTCATTCCAAAGATAATTTATTTTTACAAGATAATAACGATAATTAATATGTACAATTATATGGGCATGTTGTCCAAGATATATTTGAGCTCCAGGAGTACTAGTAGAGTCGGCATCCTACAGGTATCATTAAACAGAGATAACAGTATAAACGGAAACCCCTTTTTACTACCGTGGAAAAAAAGATTAACACAAATTTACCACAGGACGCACATATAGTGTCAAACCTGGCAACTTAGCACCTGCTTTCGAAAGAAAGTTGCCATTTTTTTTAATGGAGACAGATAATAAGTTCTTATAAGATTAGTTCTATCATTACATAGAACTATCATGCTGGAAATAAAAAGGAAAACTTATAATAAAGACAAAGGAAAATACCTTAGTCCAATACAACTGGAATACCACGACACCTAGACAAAATTCTAACTGTCAAACGCTTTGAAATCATGTGACGGGCAGACACAAAAACGTTCATTTTTAGATCCTGTGTAATAAGGTTACTGTTATGTATGGTGCTCAAGAGTGGTTCAGGGAATTTATATCTAAATGAAATTTCAATAAAAATTACGCACTCATACTCAACACGACCATTTTCGAATGTTCAAATTTTTATTCTGTTTTAAAAAAACAAAACAAGAACATTTTACAGTTGCCATTCGCAATTTTAAAAAAGTCAGAAAACAAAGATAATAGTAAAAGTAGAGGCATCATTTTAACTGAGTTCCAAACAGTAAGAAAAACAAAGATAATGCTCAGACAAGTCGAGTTTATTTCCAAGCAGTTCCAAAAAGAAACTCTTCTTTAATTCCTTCTTTATGGTTATAATGGGATTGACACTGGAAAGTCTGTACCAGAACAGACTCCAGAGAGAAGTTTTAGTCAAGGTTCCGACTTTAACGATTTCCGATTCTGACCTTATTTCCAGGGAGGGGGATGATTCAAAGTTGCGTCTAATCTTCCGTGTTAGAGGCTCTTTCCGGGGAACTTATTGATAGCGGGGGAGTCGATAGAGGAGGAGGGGGGGGGTAGAATTGTAGGTGGACGGTGACAATTCTTGGTGACAGTTTTGGTTAGGTTAGGTTTGAATTATCGTCGCGCGAGAGCTACACGATTGCTATTGGCGACGGGCGTCGTATTTTGGAATCACATTCAAGTGACGAGCCGGCATGGCACCTGAATAGGCACCCAACGCAACCATTAAGGGCGACATCGTACGCAGCGTTAGGACTTTGAAGGATATTTAACGTGCACTTCCTTACACGGGGTTTTATTCGTCGGACTTTTTGGGCTGCACGGGCCGTTTATAGGTCGACAGCTATTTTGGCGATGCCCGGACCCGAACCTGGGACCTTCCGCATGCTAAGCGAGTGCTTAACCGACTGGGCTCCCCAGCCCGAAGGGGAGGGGGGAGTTAGAACTATAGGTGGACGGTGACAATTCTTGGTGACAGTTTTGGAATAAATAAAACTACATAACCTCTTGCGACCTGGCGTCCCCATTTGGAGACATTTTTCAAAACCTCTCCACAAACAATTACCATGTTAATTAGTTCCAAAATTGACCTGGTCCGATAGGCAAAGATCCAAATATCAGTTTGCAGTCTTTGATTACATGTATCATTCATTTATTTCTGTTAAAAAAAATGAAGTTGAACGATGATCAATACGATACTAGAGCTCTCTAAAAAATTATTTTAATTTTTATTTTCAAATTTTTCAAAAAGTTATTTTAGTAGTTAATTTTAAAGGTAATTTGCATTAAAAACAATGTTAAAACGAACTGTTAACTACAAATAAGTATACAGCCTTTTTTATTTAAAGCACAAATAATATGTGTTTTTAGAGCTAAGGCGTGTCTCTCAGCAACTATTAAACATAATTTTTAAAAAAAATTACGTGGCAAAACACTTTTTGCATATATTTGTGTGAAAAGTATGTTTAGATTTAGAATATACGTGTAGGATTTTACTCGGGTCTTGAGAGGTTAAAGTCCAGTTGGATTTGGATGATTTGTTTGTTTATTCTTCCTTATATAAAGATATTAAAAAGAAATTGGAGGTGGTGTGGTGGAAGGGTGGGAAGTATTTTGTTTAATTTGAACTTTCAATTTTAACTTTTAAGCACAGAGCGAGATGATAGAAACATCAGGAATAAATATACGAAATTAATTAGTTTATAAATACATAAGTTACTGTTTCTAAATTAATATGTAAGCATTATTAATTTATAAGCAAACATTTTACTCACATAGCAGCAGTTAGTTTATTTTTATTTATATTTTAGTTTTAAAAAAATTAAATATTTACATTTACGCTGTAACTACGCTGGATTTGCATGCCAACAGATAACTATTTAGAACGAATTTATTCATTAAAGTTTATTGAGAGCGATAACAAATATACTTGTTACAAATATATTTTAATACATGATACAAACGCTCCTTACAATCGGCTATTTTTTGTCGAAAAAGTTTTTTAAATAATTGAATAACTTTTTTATTAAATTAAATTTTCTAGCAAAAGAAAACGTCCCAAAGAAAAAATACCTTATCAACTACATAATAAAATTCAATAACCCTCAATACATTTCCAACCTCGAACAAAACATTACCATAAAACACTTAATAATCCCCGGAAACAAATTTAAAAACCCTATAAATCCAAAAGCAATTTTATCCCTCAGCAAACCGAACTCATTACCCCATCTCCTAAATAACCAAGGGAATATTAAGGCTTCGAAATAATCAAAGGGATATTCAAGCAATAGGATCTTCAACTCATAAGCACTCAGAGCCATTTTGAAGCCTTAGGTTGAGTAACTTGTAACTGATGTAGGGTAGACTAACCAGTGAATGAACGTTTAAGACGTCACGTTCGCCAGTGAATGAACACCAAGATATGATGACCAGGACAACCAACCATTGTCAGATAGCTTCCTACTACATGGGAGGAAGTCTGTGTTGCCAATCCATATAGTGGAATGATTTTCAATCCTTATTTTTTTTTTTTTAAATTATATTTACCAAATGTTCGTTAACTCACTTATCAGTCTACCTTACGGTTGTTTTTATCTTAAAATTGGTTTGGAAAATGCGAGTAATAATAATATTGGGACGATGGATACAATATTTTGTAGCTCAACATTATTTTTATATATAACTACTTACGCTTGTATATTTATTTGTATAAATATTAAATAGCTACCTAAGTTTTGTATAATTAACTACCGAAATGTAAAACATAACAGTTGCGATTTGAAATCATAGAGCAACTGAATAGAATGGTATGAAATTTGACTGAGGCTTTTTAAAAGTTTTAAGAATTTTTCCTCGGGAAGATGTATGAAGAAATGTTATAATAAAATAGATAACTATTTGTTGGAATTTTTGTTGTTGAAATTTTATGGTAATACTGTACCAATGCGATAGTTTTATTTGGTAAAGATCAAACTTGCAATGTATTAAAACATGAATTTTTTTCGGAAATAACCCAATTATCCAAATTTCGAATGTTAACAATAGATCTCAGTTGATTAGGATGATTGGAGTTCTACTGTAATAAAATGTTACTATGTCTACACTGTAAAGCAAAATGCTGCCACGTTACTATATAAACATGGTGCTAGCTGACAGACATTGACACCACCATTTTTACTGAGGCAACGTAAATTTTTTAAACAGTATAAAGAAAACTTCAGTTACATCTCTATCAAACTAAGATAACGATCTCAGTAAATTGATTCTGGTGCAATTACCCCACCATCAATCCGCATCTTCCTTGAAGATTTTCTTTTTTGTGTCTTCGGCGAACAATTTGTCTTTTAAAAGATGACGCCAAGCAGAGGATGGGTAACAGGTGTTTATAATAAATGATGCCTCGCTTCGCTCGCTTAAGTTTTAGGGAGCTGTCAGTCCTGTCTAACGATCATTTCATTAGACCTTAATTACACGGGAGTTTGAGTGGTCCTGAAAATATTGGGCTTTGAAAGGATTGGCGTGTAACTGGATACTGGAAGATAGTGGTTATGAATATATTAAAAATATTTGAATTTGTAGGTTCATGAATAATATTGCTATTATTGCTATGTCATGGAAAATATTGAAACTTATTTTGAATATATTGATCTGTGCTTATGTAGTTGATGAAAAACAGAATGATACCCGGAAAAGAGCATTTAAGTGGTCATAGGAGTCTTAAAAATGTGCAAAGAAGGTACTATACAAAGCATAGTTTGATCTTTCATGTAATTTTTTAACTACTCAATATATAAGTATAATTTTTTATATGTAATTCTATAAGATTTATTTATTTATTATAAAACAAATTTTAAAATTTATGAATAACTTTAGCCAAGACTAAAATAAATTATAATAAACATAAAACTATTTGAACACATTGGGATTAGGCTTGCGCGCCAAATTTTGAGGTCAAAATTGAAGAAATGACCAAGAAAATGACTTTATGTTGTACAAATATGTACAAACAAAGACTTATACCTAAATTCTCAGCTCAGTTTTAATTTTTATTTTTTTTAAAAATTTCAAATCAAAATTTTTATTAATCTTTTTAGAAAAAAGTTCTTAAAATAATTTGTAATAGAAATTGAGCAGAGAATTAAGTTATAAGTCTTTGTACATAATACAGTCATTTTCTTGGTCATTTCTTCAATTTTGACCTTAAAATTTGGCGCGCAAGCCTAATCCCAATGTGTTCAAATAGTTTTTTGTTTAATATCATTTATTTTAATTTTGGCTAAAGTTTCATAAATTTTAAAACTTGTTTCATAATAAAAAAATCTTATAGAATTACATATAAAAAATTATCCTTATATATTGAGTAGTTAAAAAATTACATGAAAGATCAAACTATGCTTTGTGTAGTACCTTCTTTGCACATTTTTTAGAGTCCTATGACCCCTTAAAGAATCGTCATTAAAAAATTATTGGAAACAGTTTTTTGGGAAAAAGGATTAAAACGTAAAACGGGCAAAAGTATTAATTAACATTTTTCAATAGCTTGGAAAAAATGAAATTTTATGTATCCAAAAGATGCTATTTGGCAAGGAAAAATAAAGTATTTATCAGCATACTGCGTGGAAGTGTTTAACCCTTTCAGTCCCAAAAATTTACTACACTACAGAAACATCTGATATTCACAAAATAAGCTTATTTTAGGTCAAATATAAGAATTCCATAAGAAAAAAAATTCATTTAAATTTTTTTATATGGTTTTTGAAACAATGCCAAAATTATCTAACTGTGGAAAACAACAAAATAAAAATATATATACTACCTAAAAACACTTCGAGTTATATATTTTAAGGTATCTGACCATATTATTTAAAAAAAATTAATAATTATTTTAACCGAAATAGTTTAAATTGCGTTTTAAATATGTGGAACTGAAGTGAACTAATCAAAAATCAGGAGAAACGCTTGTTGACTATTTTCTAAATAAAAAAAATAGTTCTGACTTCTATTGAGATTAAAGTAAAATTTTGTCTGATAGAACAAAGTGTGAAGAATCGAATGATGTGTGTTTGGATGTCATAGCGGGACATAAACATTTTGAAAAAAATATTGAAAGTGATGATGCCAAATGGCATCACTGGGACTGAAAGGGTTAAATAACCGTTAATGACCGATATGGTTTCTTTTGCGTGAAGTTTTGTGCTTGCTTAATCATAAAAAAAATATTTAAATTAATATATCTTGCGTTTGCAGATAGAACTACATGCAACAAATCACATATATAAGTAAAATAATTATCGATAATCCGAATAGTTTATTTAAATCTATATCAGTTATAAACTAATACAAAAACATTTATATAAAAACCGTTAAAACCATATTCATATACCTTTTTCAGTCGAACAAATTATACATGAATGCGCTAGTTATTGAATCACACAGTTTACATAGTCATATTTTTAGAATAAAACTGCGTATTGAACCATTTTATTGAGCGATTATTATGTCGCATCAAAACTATCGCATTTACACACCTGCAAACAAAACAAGAAGCGAATAAGTCATTGTCGTTACAACGCTTATTATGAAAAGATGGAGATTTTATACTTGCGTATTCACACGGGTTTGGAATTCGAGCTATCGCCTCGTTCTAGTAAGCCAATATAATTTCAAAATATACAATATTCTTTCAATGATTTTGGTTAGAACTGATCTTTTCATGTTACATTAAATGTATTTTAGATTTAAAGGGCTTAGATTTATGTATTTTTGAAAGCATGATTTTATAGTATTTTTATAAATATTATTCATACGAGATAAGAATTAGAGCTATCGCCTCGTTCTAGTAAGTCAATATAATTTCAAAATATACAATATTCTTTCAAAGTTTTTTTTGTTTGAACTGCTCGTTTCGTGTCTTATTAAATGGTTTAGAATCTAAGGGGTTTATATTGATATATATTTTTAATTCATAAATATATATTAAAATTTCGTAGCGTAAACTGTAACGTTAATATTGTTATATTTTTTTTTACTTTTAATGCAATGTAAAATTAGTTAAATATTTTCATTGGAATTATTTTTAAACACGGATTTTCCTTCAGGCTCAATTTATATCGATTTTTTGTTCCTAAAACATGCTTTCATCTTCATACATATTATTTAGTTATTGTAATCCCGTTAACTAAGAGTAAATTTAGGAAAAGATTTTTTTGTGTGATTATAAAATAGCTTCAATTTACATTTCTTAATTGAAATTTATAATGCCTAGTTGTATGTAATATATCATACTGAAGAAAGATTGAAAATGAATTTTTGTAACGTGAAAAGATAAGAAAAAATAATCAAATAAAAATAAATAGTATATACACACAAATTGATACAAGCTTCAAGATGCAATCTCATATTAGGAGTGCTGATAAGCTAAATGTTTACAATATTTTTTCAGAGATAACCACGAAGGAGAAGAAATCCTCCAGAATACAGAAACTACGAAAGCACCTTAGTTGCGGTTTCGGCCGACTGTGTAAGTACAATATTATTCAATTTTTAACCTTTTTTTTTAATTTAAATTCGTTACACTCTTAAAACAAGAGAGAAATCCACTCATAGAGGAGAATTGCATTTTCGACACTGGAAAAGAGTGAAAATTAACTCAGACGGAGTTAAAATCACTCGTTTGGATTGATCCTGTCGGAGTTTTAACTAAACAAAAGAGTGAAATCCACTCCAATAGGATAAGTGCATTTTCGACACTGAAAAGAGTGAAAATTAACTCAAACTGAGTTAAATTCACTCGTTTGTTTTAAGAGTGTGCATTCTTTAATTTTGTACATTTACTTTTTAATATACATATTACTTAATATTTTTCTATTAATACTATTTAGTTTTTTTCTTTTTTTATTGTTAAGTAATACTCTTTTAATTTGCCATTCGATTTACTTTTCTTATAATTTTCGATTGATATTCTTTATATTTTTTTTTATTTAAATTCATTTATTTTTTGTTAACAATGTTCCTGTATTTTTTATTATGTGTATCGTATGTATTAATGTTATATCGATTTTTGTATTACGTGCAAGATTGACAAGCCTAAATACTCGTTTAAAAATATAAAGAATAAATTTTAACTGACTTCCATATTAATATCAGCAAGTTAAGTTTGTATTTTGCATAATTTCATAACTCGGTAGAAAATACCTTACTCCCCAAATGATCATAATATAAACTTCAATGTATGATCCAAATGACTTAAATTTGATAAACAATATGAATTGCAATTTAAATTGTAAAAAAAAGCAAATATTCTTAACATTCGCGTAAATTTCAAATATTTTGGCTGGCATTTTTCCTCCGAAACATGCTTGATTAATTTTACCTACATTTATGTAACATTTCGAACAACAAATACAACTATTTTTTTTAATTTTAAAGATAAGTTCTTATCGTTGGCGTTCAAAATAATTCTTAGCCTTTTTAAATCCTATGAAAAGCGTAAAAAGTTGGGTGTGCATTTTCATCCTTGAGAATAAAGTCATACATCATTCTTATTTTTAAAGCGATGATGTCACCGTCAAACACTTGAACTGGTGATGTCAAACTAAGATCATGTTATCTTTAAAGTGAGAGAAAATAGAAAAATAAATTTTTGTTATATGTACGCTGTCAAAGGTTTCAAATGAACAAATCAATCTAAATCGTTGAAATAAATCCTTGATAAAAAAAAGTTTTTAAAAAAGTCCTTTTTCTCAAGACGCTTTTCAAAGACGCATTTCTCATGAAAATTTATAACTATTTAAAAAAAATTATGTTATTCAAAATTTAACGTTAAGAGTACAAAAATAACCTGTTTTCAATTTTATATTAGTTTAATTAAGTTCTTTTTTTCAATTGAAAACCCATCTTTAAATGAATCACTAAATGTAAAAAGTGGTATCATCAAAAAAATTAAAATGCAAGACTAACTAGGGGTGTGTAACACTACACGACTTTCAATACTGCTCAATGAGAATTCACAGTTAAAACTAATTATATAAGGCAATTTCAATAACTTAAAAACCAAAAAAATTATATGTCTAACTTTTGAGCAGGCGTGATTTTCTCGAAACGTTTATACTATGATGTAAAACTGATAACTCGTTTACCGATCTTGAAATCTGTAGCTTTTTTCGCTTATCAGCAATATATTTAAAATCAAAAAAGTTCTACGGTATCTAACCTTTGACCATTCGTGATTCTTTTGAAGAAAACTTTATTATGACGTTCGACTGGCCCAAGAAACTCATGTACCAAATATGAAGTTCGCAGCTCTTTTAGTTCGAGCTGTAAAACGGTTTCAGACTGACAGACGGAGGAACGTTTAAAAAAATACTTTTCGGATCAGCACCCTCCAAGCCGTGTCGAGGGCTGGGGAGCCCAGTCGGTTAAGCACTCGCTTAGCATGCGAAAGGTCCCAGGTTCGGGTCCGGGCATCGCCAAAATAGCTGCCGACCTATAAACGGCCCGTGCAGCCAAAAATGTCCGACGAATAATACCCCGTGTAAGGGAGTGCACGTTAAATATCCTTCAAAGTCCTAACGCTGCGTACGATGTCGCCCTTAACGGTTGCGTTGGGTGCCTATTCAGGTGTTGGCTCGTCACCTGACTGTGGTTCTAAAATACGACGCCCGACGCCAATAGCCCTCGTGTAGCTCTAGTGCGACGATAATTCAAACCAAACCAAGCCGTGTCGAAAATACAATCTCCATTTTAGAATTTTGACCCAATCGCAATACTTTCATTACTCTTTGTATTTCATGCTAGGAAATTGGAACTAAAAATGCAAAAACGGATATATTTGTGTGGATTTTAAGTAGAAATATATAAAGTTTACAAAGCAATTTCCACTTGCGGGTCTGCTTTCTACTTTGAAAGAAAGAAAAAGTCTGAAAATCTCCTGTAGACCTAACCCATTTTCACAATTAGCCATTCATGTACATAAATGCAAGTAAAATACAACATACATTATTTTAAGTCCTTGGGAAACTCATTCAAGTACCGTATCCCGCTTCTGGCACCTTACATCCATAATAACCGATCCAAAGGCAGCAAATATGCCATTATACAAACTGATCACAAAAGATCCTCTTCCGCGATGCAGGGGCTGATCTCGTTATCCCCTGATCGTAATCCCCCTCCAAAAGAGGGGGGAATAGGGATGTGGCTCAGATCGCAAGTGACTTAAGGGGTCTAAGGAGTCTTAAAAATGTGCAAAGAAGGAACTACAAGGCATAGTTTGATCTTTCATGTAATTTTTTAACTACTTAATATACAAGTATAATTTTTTTATATGCAATTCTACAAGATTTATTTAATATGAAACAAATTTTAAAATTCATGAAACTTTAGCCAAAACTAAAATAAATGATATTAAACATAAAGCTATTTGAACACATTGTGATTAGGCTTGCGCGGCAAATTGTGAGGTCAAAATTGAAGACATGACCAAGAAAATGACTTTATGTTGTACAAATATGTACAAACTAGAACTTATACCTAAATTCTCAGCTCAATTTTAATTAGAAATAATTTTTAAAAAATTTTTAAAATCAAAATTCAAAAACTTTTATAAATTTTTTTAGAAAAAAGTTCTTAAAATAATTTCTAATTAAAATTGAGCTGAGAATTTAGGTATAAGTCTTTGTTTGTACATATTTGTACAACATAAAGTCATTTTCTTGGTCATGTCTTCAATTTTGACCTCACAATTTGCCGCGCAAGCCTAATCACAATGTGTTCAAATAGCTTTATGTTTAATATCATTTATTTTAGTTTTGGCTAAAGTTTCATAAATTTTAAAATTTGTTTCATATTATATAAATCTTTTAGAATTACATATAAAAAAATTATACTTGTATATTGAGTAGTTAAAAAATTACATGAAAGATCAAACTATGCTTTGTAGTTCCTTCGTTGCACATTTTTAAGACTCCTTAGACCCCTTAAGTTTACGAAAGTTTATTTAGATATGGATTCGTTAAAGTATGACCTCTTAAGAATGAAAGCTGATCCGAACAGAGATATCAGATCTATCCCAAAAATTAGCATTGTATGTAAAATAAGGTATAAAATTACTTCACTGTGTTTATGGACACACAGCTAATTTTGATTGTACGGGTCCTTACCGTGCAGAAAAAAAAATTTACTTGAAGGGCACATCAATTTAATGTAATTTGACGTTTTTATAACTTTTTTTATACACTTTTTGGGTGTTCTGAATGCGCAATAAATCTGTCAGATTTTTTTTCAATTAATAGTTCATTCTAGCATGTTTTTATGCAAAACACCTTTAAACTCAACTACTAAACTTTTGCAAAGTTTTCGAAATCGTGCTACATCAATTTGTAATACAAATAAACAACTTAGTCAGCTACTTTGGTATCGTTATTTTAAGAAGCTTGAACATTCTCGTTTATTCTAGCTTATTCTCGTTAGTATCAAGAAAAACTAAGTAGAAAATTAAATCATGAAGTGAATGCTACTAAGGCCCACAAGTAGTTTTGCGCTAGGCAATTACGTGCCAATGCATTCCAAGACAGCCGATGTTTCGGATCATTTTCTGGTTTTGGTTGAATAACCGTCCCACTAGAGCTACACGAAGACTATTGGAAATGGGCGTCATTATTCTGAGCAACAGTCAAGTGACGATCTGAAACCTAAGTAGTCAACCAGTACAACTTTTTTAAGGGTGACGTCGTAAGCAGGTTCAGTACTTAAGTGCATATTTTACGTGCAATTCCATCTACTCGTTGTAAAATCTTTCGTCGGACTTTATGGCTGCACATACCTTTGTAGGTCGGCAGATATGTTTTTGGCAATTCCCGGGCCCGAACTTAGGACCTTTCGCATGCAAGACACCTTACCAACTGGACCTCCAGCAACTAATGAACGAGGGTTACACTTTTACCTGCACGGCTACTCTGTCTACGTTAGTAGGGCAAATATATAACGACTCCAATACCGAACAGTCACAACAGGACTTGTTTCACTATCATACCACCCTCACCAATTGTCTGGGAAAAAAATGTCCAGGAGGGTAAAAGAGGGGCAAAATCCGGGCGTGAGATTAAGGAAATGGCTATTAATGGGGACGTGTTTCCGGGCAATTAGAGACACCCTTTCCTTATTCTGCGCCCATGCCCGAACCCTACTTTCCTATTTGTTACAATACAATCCCCCAGGAAAGTCAATTGACATTCCCCCAATATTTTGTGTAAAGTGACATTGTACATGGATCAAAAGATGAAGATATATTTCTACTCTAAATTTACCTAATATGAAATAGTATTAGTTAATGAAAGTTGTATTGCGATTAGGTTGAGGAAGGTAGGCAGGTTTGAATTATCTCACTAAAGCTACACGAGGGCTATTGGCGACGGGAGTCATTATTTAGAACCACAGTCAAGTGACGTGCCGACACCTGAATGGGCACCCAACGCAACTGTTAAGGGCGCCTTCATACGCAGCGTTGGGACTTAGGAGCATGTTTAACGTGCACTCCCACTACACGGAATATTATTCGTCGGATAGTCATTATTGTGCTGCACGGGCCGTTTATGGATCGGCAGCTATTTTGGCGAAGCCCGGACCCGAACCTGGGACCTTTCGCACGCAAGGCGTACGCCTAACGGAATGGGATCTCCAGCCCCCTGCGATTAGGTTGAAAATCCGAAATGAAGATTTTGTTTTTGCACGTTTTGGGGGATGCTGAATCTGAAAAAAGTGGTTTTCGAACATTGATCCGCCTGACATACAGTCGGTTATTCTGGTCTGTCTGAAACGCTGCTATAGAACATTTTAAATTGTTAATTTATTGAAGTCACCTTATAGGGTATATAAGGTTTTTTTTGTAACAAAAACAATTCACGTAAAAGTGTAACTTAAAAACACTGGCAAGAAATTAACATTACGCAGTGTGTTTAAAACGTTTTCCTTGTGCGTGTTACAAAATCATCACTATCAAAAACTAAATATTTCGTTTATCATTGATGAAAAATACATGAATTCTTTTTAAAATCTATTAATACATTTTTTAAACTAAAATTAGTGTAAAAAACTATAAAACTTATTTCACGGAATTTCTAATCGAAACTCCAAATAAGATATCCTTAACTAAGTTAATTAGTTTGGAACTGTCCACATCTCTAAATTAAGCGTAAATTGGTACATTGTTTGAAAGAACATGGGCGAACCCTCTCGTAAAAACTAATTAAACGACTCGAACTCTTGGAAGTAATTATTTTCCATGCAAAACAAAGGATTTAAATTGATCAAGTGGAACAACTTTATTATGCTTGACAAGAAATTTTTAATTAAACCCAAGTGTGTTTAATAGAAAAAATATAATATTTGTCGTTATATTAACACATAAAAAATCTTGTTTCCAGAAAATATTTCTTAAGATGAAAGCTTAATATGTAACTTGTAGGTTTTTTTTTAATAATAGCAAGCAAAACTTTAATCGTATTAGAATCTAACTTAAGAATGAATTAAAAATGTCACAAAAGATGTTAGGCCATGTAACTGTAATTAATTGTTTTCATGTTTGATTTATTTTTGCGTCAATACATTTATTCAAAGAATTTATTGAATTACATGTGCTCTAGCTAATTCTTAATTAAGTTATTCGCAACGCAAGTCAGACATTATCTAATGAATATTTGTTTTATTGCATTGGATGGTATTTGAAGTGTAATTGAATAATTAATTTATCGATTGTGTAAAAATTTAAAAAATACAATTACTTATGAAGCATTTCCGAATAAGTTAACTCACCCAGTATTAACAGTCTTCCACGGTTTGCCAATTTTTTTTAATAAAAACAGAAGAAAATACAAAAAATTTACGACACATTGAAATTGCTTTAATTAAGTCAATCATTAAAAATAATTAATAGTCCATTCATTAAAAATAAACGAGATTTTGTGCTATGCAAGACATTTTCTGATTGACTTTTTAATTTATTTTCCTGATTGACTTCTTAAAGCGCAGTATTATATGAACTATTTCCATTCCCCTCTAATTTATCGATTGACTTTGAGAATGTATTCAAATGGTGTTAAGTCAGTCAATTTCTTTTAAAAAAGAAATTTTATTATGTAAAACTTAATATTAACTTTAAGGGGACACACACAGTACCTCAAAAATGGCAAAAAGTTCGATTTTTTATATGCTAAAATTAAAGTTTTGAATCGCCTAAATAAGTTTACCAAGTTTTAAAAGTGTAACTATATTTTTAAAAAAGATATTTCACTTTTTATGCGGAAAGGTAGGATAAAAATTCCAACGAATGAAAACTTTAAATGCGTTTTTCTCTGTTTTCATTTTTCCTTCGTGACAAGTTTTTCAAAACGCTAAGGCCTTTTTAATTATTTATCAAAGTCAATTGAATTTTGTATGCAGTCTGTCAAATGTGTTTACATAAAGAATTGGCATTAAAATTGTTTTCAAAAGTAATACTTTTTTATGAAAAAATATTAAAGTCGAAATTTTTCAAATATGCCAAATAATTTGGGATTTCCTAGATATATTTTTTTATAAAACAACTACTGAAGATAAATTATAGTTAGATGCCAGTTTTTATGTGAAACAGTTTTAAAGTACATGCGAAAAAAATTGGGTTAAAATATTAGTATTTAAAAACGCCTTAGCACTTAGAAAAAAAATTTAAATATTTTTTTAATAACTTAAAAAATTAAGTTAATTTTTAATTTTTTCTTTCATATATTGTTTTAAAATATAGATTGAGCTTATAAAACATCAACTTTATAGTGAAAATGTTAAAATTAAAGATTTAAAAAAACGTCCCGCTATGTCCCCCCCCCCCCCCCCCCCTTTAAGTAAGTAAAATAAAATATTCCTATAATTGAAACTTCTATCCCGATTGAAATTGCATTGACTGCATTTTCCAAGCCCTGTATTATATGACAACCATTTCTATTCGAATCTAATTTACCCCTGAATACATCTGGACAAGGGTCAATGACCAATTAACTAGGCAATTGTCCAATCGATTCAGACCAGTACCAGAAACCCTTAAACGATATATTGAAACTATTCTTTATTGGGGTCTTCATAGAAGACATAGAAGTTCGTATGTAAGACGTTCTTTTAATGAACAATTACCACCATGTTTATGTATTTTTTCATTATTTAAGCGTTCAAAAATATTTTGCCTGTGTTTTTTATAGTTAGAAAGTTATAACGTGTTTAAATTGGTTAATGTAAAAATAAATATTAAATTTACTGTAAATTGTTCTTATTATTCTATTTTTTTTCAGCAATACTGGAATTAAAAATACAGGATTATCTTTTTATGAAAGCTATTTAACAAGGTTATAATGAACCTCAGTGTATGCATGAAAACATTGAAGCTGAAATAAATTTAAAATGATTTTTGTTGTTGAAAAACGTGAAATCCAAAAACATAATCATAAAACTTAATGTTTACAAACAATTCTAAAATTGTTAAAATTAGTTTTGTGGGGTCTTTCATCCATTTTTATAATTTTTTCTTAGATTATAATCAAAATTCCTGACATGTTTATTTCAATATTTCTGCAATACATACATGTTATTAATCGAGTTATGTATTAAAAAGGTTTGTTTATTGTGTAACATATTTGATTTTTAGCCTAATTTTTTTAATTTATTTCGTATATCGCGTGTTTTGTCTGAAATTGAATACCTTCTCGTAATCCTGCCTAACGTCTTAAATATGCTACTAATAATCCGAGAAATAAAGTAGAAAGTTTCGTTAACTCTAAGAATACGCTTTGTTAAAAGAAAACGATCCATAAAACAGGCGAAAGCATCCACAAGTATTTTAGAATTTTAAAAAATATCACATCTTGTAACGAAACATAGTTCAAAGAAAGTTCATTTCCCAGACATTCAAAATTTATATTTATGATAGTCAACTACTTTTATAATTAAAAGTTATAGCCCTCGTGTTGCTCTAGTGCGACGATAATTCAAAAACCTAACCTTATAATTCAAAGTAATAATAAAGAACAAGAGTCTGAGAACAATATATTCATTTCTTTTACTTCTCCACATATCAGTGGTTATTTTTTGGATAAAACGAGAGCCCTAACTTGCGTGATGTCGATTACATTTACTCAGCCCCTCCTAATCAACGAAAAAGACTATAACAATTTGTAACAGATGGAGCCATTCTGAGGGAAATTTTCGGCGACTGATTTCTTTTGGAAAGGTTGGGATGCTAAAATATGAATAAGATCAAATATTCCAGTTCATTTTGCATTAACTGATGCACCTTTAAATTGTAAAATCGGTATATAGATAGGGCCAAATTGTAACTAGAATGCATAATATTTATTTTTAAAAAATTACTAATGCATTTAAAGTTCATTAACCGAAAAAAAAATTATAGTTAATTCATTTAGGTTGATCAGTCATAGGCGACAAGTCACTTGCACTCATTCTACGCGTAAAAATTGTACGGTATAAAGACGAGCTATGAAAAAGTTAAATGTAATGATGAATAGTAATTTAAATAAATGTAATGATGAATAGTAATTTAAATAAATGTAATGATGAATAGTAACTTAAATAAATTTAATGAGGAACAGTAATTCAAATCAATGTAACGATGAATAGTAATTTAAATAAATGTAATGATGAATAGTATTTTACAAATTTTAAAGACATTTGCCAATCAATTTTAATATTGTTATGTAATTTCAAGATCAATTTATACGTAAAATAGATGGCCATTAGTAAGATGTGCGAAGTTATGATCATTAATAAGCATTTTGTAATTTAGATCTGAACCAGGTTGATCAGTCATAGGCGATAAGTCACTTGCACTCATTCTACGTAAAAATTGTACGGCATAAAGACGAGCTATGAAAAAAATTAATGTAATGATGAATAGTAATTTAAATAAATGTAATGATGAATAGTAATTTAAATAAATGTAATGATGAATAGTAATTTAAATAAATGTACTGATGAATAGTAACTTAAATTACTATTTATCATTACATTTATTTAAGTTACTATTCATCAGTACATTTATTTAAATTACTATTCATCATTACATTTATTTAAGTAAATGTAATGATAAATAGTAATTTAAATAAATGTAATGATAAATAGTAATTTAAATAAATGTAATGATGAATAGTAATTCACACATTTAAAGTAAATTGCCAATCAATTTTAATATTGTTATGTAATTTCAGGATCAATTTATCGGTAAAATAGATGGCCATTAGTAAGTTGCATGAAGTTATGATCATTAATAATCATTTTGTAATTTGAACCTTTGGAAGCAACAAAGTGCGGATAAAACTTGGGTTCCTTTTGGGTTGAAGTTCTTGTATGTTCAATACATTGATTAAAGATAAGCGAATTTCAAGTTTAATAGAAAAATTTAGAATTTATAAAACCTCAACCTTAAGTTTTTGAGACACTACAACTTAATAAAAGTTTGGTGCTGAAACAATCAAAAATAGTTCCAAATACAATCCTAACGCAATCAAAATGAAATCAGAAAAACCTTAAATTGGAAATAAAATGTGAAATTAAATCTTAGCTGCTTTTAATGAAATAAGTTCGTCTCTCTTTCCTTAGGTGTGAAGAAGTTAAAAACCATTTCGCTAACGTTAATCTGAAATTGAATTTCTTTCAAGTAGAAAACGTGTTAAATTTCAAATCAACGATTTAAGCGATGTTTAAACTACCACGTCACAAAAAGTGTGAAAAGAAATAAGTTCGCACAAAGTCATTAATTTTTCATAATGCTTTTGGGTCAAAGCGGAAAATTTTATGCGTAAAGAATTACCATAACATAATTTGAACTTTTTTTGATGAGATTTTGTTTTTTTTTTAAAGGAAAATTACGAAAAATAACTTCGCATTCGATTGTATTTCTTGAAAACAAACGAAAACCCGGATTAAAACTTACAACGAAAAAAAGTATGAAAGATTAAGGATAAAAAGCTTCATCGATGAATTTTTTTTCTCTTACCTCCTGCAGTTTTAACGATAATGGATCTGACATTATCACAAGGGCGGGGTCTTGTAAGGCGAAAGCTTTCTCACATATCCATTTCTTAAAATAATTCAATTTTACTTGAAGATTACATATATAGCCTTAGTGAAAGTTAACAATTGTAAAACTGCTATATTACCGTGTACAATTTTGAACAGATCGGTACACAATCGCTTTTCGGATACATTTTAGACATGTGAAGACGTTAAGTGCAAAACAAGTTAAATATTTTTTGGAAAAAATTGAGTTGGTTAGCTTTTCATACAGATTATATACATATTGATGATTATGAGTGGTTATAATCGTATGTATATATACAGATGCATACGATTTAACATTTTTTGTGCAAATCAAAATGTTGGTGAATCCCCTCCTACAATACCTGTATGAAAAGCTCACCAACTCGATTTTTTTCCAAAAAAAGATTTAACTTGTTTTGCACTTGAGCTCTTCGTGTATTAGCTACGCAAATCAAGATTTATCCACCTGAGCTAAAGCTCTGTTCCGAATCAAAGGCGTTTTATATTTTTACTGTCTACTGTAATGATTCGCAAACATCGACAATAATCCAAACAAAATAGTATAAATGCATCTATTGGAAAAGAGGTATTTACGCCGTTACCAGAAAAACCCCGTAGAATTATTGTGCAATATCAAATATTGTTTTTAGAAAAACACAGGAAGCAGTTATTTGACGAAGATATAAACATTTTGTCGAAAAAATAGTTTATATTTCACCAAAAAACAAAATTTTTATGAGGAAAGTTAGGTTCACGCATGCAACGAAAATAGCAATAGCAAAAAAAAACTTTAGAAATGTATTCCATAATTATTGGCAGATTCGTATAATTGAGGTCAAATTGCTCAGCAAGCATAGCATTATCAGTAATTGTCACTTGCGCCTAAAAACAGAGTGCAATTTCTAGTAGCAATATCCATGGAGTCATTTTTTAGTCGGTGACATTGTGAGGGGCGGAGCTCCTCGATATGAATGGATATCTTGTGCTCAAGTCTAGATCGGTCCTGACCTTTTAATTCCCATTTTACTTACACTCTTAAAACAAAAGAGTGAAATCCACTCCAGTTGGAGAAGTGCATTTTCGACACCGTAAAGGCATGCATATTTACTCAGACTGAGTTAAAATCACTCGTTTGGAGTGATCCTGTCGGAGGTTTAACACACAAAGGATCCACTCCAAAAGGAGAAGTGCATTTTCCAGTCTGGAGGAGTGAAATCCACTCAGACTGAGTTAAATTAGGAGTGTTTGTTTTAAGAGTGTAAAACCCATAAAATGTCATAGAATATTTACGACTTTAAAGTATAATAAGATTCCTGAGGAAGGAAGCAACGTTAATTCTTGGTGCAAATAGTTTAATCTGCTTTGATTTTTACTCGATTCTGACTGAGAAATTGAACTGTTTTGATCGATGTTTATAAACATATTATTGACTGAGAAATTGAACTGCTTAAGGAAGCCGATAAAATTGCAGCAAAAATGATACATAGGTCATATAGCACCATCATTACTGGAAATCATGCATAAAATTTTTTGCAAAGGGTCCGCAAAACAGGTTGTGTGTGCCTATAGTCTGAGTTTTCCTAGAACAGCCCCTGGTTTCATGTAAAATTGGCATACTTCGAAGAACACGACCCCATCTGCATCAGATAAACAACTCTGATTGATTCTAAGTTGCATATCTCATGCAGGACGATAGTACCCCGTGTAAGGGAGTGCACTTTAAATATCCTTCAAAGTCCTAACGCTGCGTACGATGTCGCCCTTAAAGGTTGCGTTGGGTGCCTATTCAGGTGTGGCTCGTCACTTGACTGTGGTTATAAAACACGACGCTCGTCGCCAATAGCCCTCGTGCGACGATAATTCAAAACCTAACCTATCTCATGCAGATAGAACTCTTGTGTTAAAATCGAAAAGTGTCAATTTTTACATAAAACACTATTTAGGCGCCAAGAATGAACGATGTTTTTCTTCAAGAATCCATTCCCTGCATCAAACATCAGTTACACATGTGTCAAACAAGCGCCACTCACTTCCAAAATCCAATTTATCAATTTCAATTATCGATCACAAACCAATCGATCCCGACACCTCAATCCATTTATTCTCCAGCGATAAATTCTCTCCCAGAAAAAAAAACCGAGATATCCTCCGGGAAAAACGGAGGAAAAAGCCGGTGTTGGATGAGTCATGGCTCCAGAAATCGAAACAGGTAACTGGCGCCACTCGGACTATTCCTTTGGTAAATTAGGAGAGACTGTCTGCCTGCACAATCAACTCGGCTACTGTTGTACTCTATAAATAACTGGTGGTTACGTCATAAGGGCATTGATTTCTTGTCGAATGAAATGGAAGAGGGAATTTCGTTTCTTAGTTGCGGGGTTTTTATTTTTAAATTGATTTAAGGTTGTTGAATTTTAAATAAATATTGGTTTTCTCTTTGCTACTCAGTGGCTTTCCACTGTATTTGTTTTTGTTTTAAATACAATTTTACCTTGAAGTAAAAATATGCAAAAATTGGACTCTTTACTTCGGCGAGTATTCCGTTTTCTACTACGACATTTAACACATAGCTTGTATCCCCTAAAACAATTTTTTGATTCAAATTTTCGATAGAAATTCCATTTTACTAAACAATGTTTATTTGATAATGAAACTGTAACAACTGTAAAACTTACCTATAATCATACATTTATTTGAATAAATTGAAAATTATTCCTTTTTAAATTATCGAAAAATAGCTTTGATTTGTAATATTGTGTGCTAGATGGAAAATATATAAAATAACTGTTAAAGTTAAAAGTTCAGCTTACTCATGTGAAACTTTTTTTTGCAGCCATTTCAAAAGAAGAAATGATTCCGGAATTTTGCCAAGATAATGAGGTAATTTTTTACTATCTAAGCAATGTGTTTAACATTATTTAGTAAATAAAAAATATATAAAATTTGCTCTTTGAATTATCAATGAGTATTAGGAATAAATATCCCTTAGCTAAGATTTCAGAAAGTGGAAGAATTTTAATGTCGTGCGTGTGTGTTCCTCTATTAACAAATATATGTATATTTACTGCCATTCTAATTCTACATATACTTTGGCATAAAAAGGTACGATGTTTTATGTGATAACAACTAACATCGACCTTTTCTACAAAGGTTCTGAGATAATTTATGAATTATCTCAGAACATAAGTTTGAATTGTATTACCCTCAAATTATTTTGTAGGGCAATAGCATCACAATTTATGCGTTGGTTCCTACTTTAGTAAAGTTTTGCATTTATACATTGGATTAATGTCAATGATAATCATATTAAAATTGCAACTCTACATGAGGTTTAAAGAAATATGACCAGGGTAGCTATTTCCCTTAAACCCAATAAAAACTTTGTCAATATAGCGAATCATCCTAATCTCAACCACTTTATAGTCTGGAACCTTAAACAGAAGAGAGCACAAATTTCGGAAGCATAAGATCGGATACTTACCAAAATGGCTTCCTAAGCTTACAGAATCCATATTTTCGTATAAAGACAAGTAGAAATCGGAGAAAAAGTGGTACAATTTCTTTGAAATCCATTTTGATAAGTTTATGTTTAGCTCCTACGCAATGCTTTTTGATGAGGGTTGGATATTGACTTCTTAATGTCGATTTCGAAACTCACTTCCCCTATGAATCCTACAAATGATATTCGAAAACAAAGTTAACTAGCTAATAATATAACGTAAAATGAACATCGCAACATTTGCTGTGATTTTTAGGCAAAGTCTCATGTTCATCAACTACAAAATCTGCATGCGAGAAATATTAGAAATCGAGAAGACTTGTTAATCAGCTAAAAAGTTGGTCAATGATTAGAAATGATAAAATGGTCATCGTTCTTTCTATCTTATTCAAGTCTAGAGGTAGATTCTTTTGTTATTACAACTGACAATGTATAATTTTGTTTTGTAACTGCAGTGACAAATTGTGATTTATCAGAAAGGCTTTGACGGTAAAATGTATCCAGAAGACGAACTTTAATATATCAAGTCTTACTTCAAATGTTTGAAAATTCTTTATTAACTCATCAGCAGAACTATGAAATCTTATAGTTAAATATGAAACGCGGGACTTTAAATAGTTTATTTTTGTTTATGAAGTGCCTCACATTTTAAAACAAAATGTAACTTACTATCTGGACATACCACATAAAAAACAAGGTTAGAACTACAGTCACCATATTTAGAATCTACTTAAGTAGATAGAGTAGTGATATGGAGTTAGGCAACTCCCATGCACTAAATCATTCTGGTAAACTCTGCTTTAAATAGCTTTTAAATACGAAATTGAATCTCGCATCGAAAGAAAGCATTCGCCAACTCGCCAAAACTACAGACCGCAGAAACTCTGTAATAGTACTCTAGATAAATTGAATTTGTCGCACTAGAGCAACACAAGGGCTCTTGGCAAAGGGCGTCATAATTTAAGGTCACAATCTAGTGGAAAAACGACAAATGAGTAGGAACACAACGCAACTTTTAAAGGCGACATCGTACACGGTGACGGGATTTGGAAGCACATTGAACGAGCACTGCCTGTCTCTCTCCTCGGCGCTACAGCCCATTAGTGGGCCGTCAAGGCTTGCCGTGCCCATTTCAGCTTTCGTGACAAAGGGCTCTGGGGTGCTAGGCATATGTCCCGGTAATTTGGTCAGCTTCACGCGGAACCACCAGTGTTTAATTCCCAAGCATGCTTGGTACCCATTTCATCGACCCACTTAAGGGATGAAAGGATGCACTCTAAAAAATGAATGCTCAAAAACGACGAAATTTTTCTTACTTTTGACGATTCCGTTACTGGCAAATGCTCCGAGTTTTCGTTTCCTCAAAGTTTGGAAATTTGAATAGTCATTTTTATGAGGATTGGAATGTCATCTAATCTAAAATTTTTGAGCATGTGAGTACAACCAATGAGATTCAGTTTCCTCAAAATCAAGATACTGAATCGTCAAATCATGATCGTAAAAGTGAGGATTCGCGTTTACTCAAAATCACGTGATAATTTGACGAAACAATCCTCACGAAATGAGGCTTGAGGATTCATGAATCGTCAAAAATGAAAGTGTTATTTCTGAGAGTGTGGCACTGCCTCTACGAGGTGTATTATTATTCGTCGGTCTGATTCGTCAGATAGATCGGCAGTTATTCTGGCAATGCCCGTGACCAAACCTGAGACCTTTCGCACGCATGGCAAACGCCTTACCGACTGAGCTCCCCATCCCACTCTAGGCGACACAAATATTTATGAAAAACACAAAATTTGATTTGGATCCCTCATACCCTGAATCCACCAGAACCACGTGTCCTTCTCGTTTCCCCAGAGCCCTTCCTTCATAAGAGACCCATCAAAAGTAGGTGATTTGAACTGCTCGCTTTTGATGTTTGCCATATGATATGGAATTCCCATAGAGCCATCATCATTTTTCTAGGACCAGAGCTGGAATCCCTGAGCGCACCGAGCTTTTTCCGGTGTGGTGTAAATATTATAGGGACTTACTTGGGGTCTGGGTCTGGTTTGCAGGCTCCTGATCTGGTCGAGCTGCGTATTCCTAGTATTAAAGTTCCTGAAAAGAAATGTAAAATTCTATTAATATATTCTACACTCCTTGCCAACCTAAGTTGGGTAAATAGAAATATGCTATGGAGAAGATCCTTCCGCTTATGTAAAGAGTTCCATAAATAATTTGTTAATCCATCCAGAATACATATTTAAAACATTCATTTCGCTTAAAGCCTAACAGATTTGAATATTCTTTGAGAATATTTGGCAATTTTATCGCATTAAAAAGTGTATTTTGGTTACATTGTACTTAGATCATTTTGTATGTAAATATTACCTTACAAGAGTTTCCAACTAACGGACCAATTGCGCTTTTCCCTCTGTCTTTTTACTGTTTTTACCCAAGTCAGGTTGGCACGCAGTGTAGGTTAGGCCAATGCATAAAATATACGCCAGTAATGAAGTATCACTTCTTAAAAATTCTCAAGGTACTCTGCAACGAAACAAACTGCAATGTGTTTGGGCGAATATAATAGTTTAGAACCACTGGTACCACTGGAGTTGATGTAATTAGAAAAACAATAAATGTGCAAAAATCACTTGTATTTGAGATTACGTTACTGTAGGAGTAAATTTTTCATAAAAACAAATTTTCATAAAGTCTGCAACTGAGGGGGGGGGGAAATATCCAATTTTTGGTTTGATTCGTCGTCCGCTTAGTTCTGCGTGAAATTTGCTTTACAATTTTATTAGGTCCCCTGACTGATAGACCTGATCAAACATTTGCATTTTTCTGGTTTCTCCATTATGAATGAAATGTACAAGGTTGTTTTTCTTTAATTAATTGACCCGAATTCATTTTTAGTCAAAACAATGAAGGGAAAAAAGTGCTTTTGTTTCTAAACTTTGTCCTCGTTTTAGTATGTGGACGACCCATAATGCAATTTATGATGGGAAAACTACATTCCATACTTTTTGTCTTGGTAAAATGGTATCTCTGAAAATTTTTGCTTGGTTGTAAAGAAGGTGTGGATTTTTTTTTTCGGCAGGTGTACGTGTGCATAACCGTTTTAATTATTCGCCATTATAATTATGCCTAGCCCATTACCTTAACATTAGTTATTCATTTATAAGCGGCATAAAATTTCTTCAAAAGTTCAAGTTTTGAACTTGAGAACTCAATTTTTTTACGGATTCTTCAATATCGAACTTTATGCGAATCAATAATTCCGAGGCACACGCTTCGCACATAAACACTTCTGAAGCCCACCAAGACGTGAAATCACATCCATATTTCAAAATAAGAGAGCCTCAGAAAACATCGGCAACAAGTTTTGGTCTCCGCAACCATCTTATAATTTCTACTGAACCAAAGGTGGTCTGAAGAACGTGCTAAAGAAGGATTCCCAGAATTGCAGATATTGAATTCCTTTACGAGAATAGTTCCTTAATAGAAAGAAGTAGAACATTCCGTGCTTTAAAAACGCAGATAATTATTTTCCATGTTAACTTGACTCCCATAATTACTGGTCTAAAAGTTCTTACTCTAACAAAGGTTTAAAAAGGTTTTGTTAGGATTGAAGTAAAGCCGAACTAGAACTAAAAGAGGGATTCTAGGTTCAGACAGATATTCAGTCAGCTGTTTGAAATAAGCCCGGTGAAAGACACAGGTAAAAAGTATGATTTCATAATTCAAAAAGGCTGATTAAATATATCACTAAACGATTAAGATTCGGATCATTAAAGGCTATTTCAGAAGAGATTTATCAAATTACCATAGTTACAACTATATTTCATAACAAATTACAGCCAAAATGTATCTCAAATAACAAACAACTAGTTGTGGTTATCCAAAGTTATATGTAAAGCATGTTGAGACATTTCTCTGCACAGGAGATTCCGAGCTTGTGCAAAGAACAGAGCTTGTTTCCATGGTGACGAGAACCACAAGAGAAGTCCAAATAGCTTACCTTTTGGTTTATTCAATAAAATAGGAAGGAATTGCTGATTTGATTTGTCCTGCAAAGTTAGTTTATTCCGTTTCATAAGCCACTTATTTCTTTCTAGGACAAACAATAGATTGTTTAGATAAACAAATTATTATAGGTTTGTTTTAAATGCCAACCAGTATACTTGCATCTGAAAAGAGCAAAATACTTCGAAAACTACACTCCGTGTCAACCTAACTTGGGTAAAAACAAAGAGTAAAAGGGCAGAGGGAAAAGCGTGGTTGGTCCCGTTAGTTGGAAACTCTTGTAAGGTAATATTTACATACCAAATGATCTGAATACAATTTAACCAAAATACACTTTTCATTCTGATAAAATTTCCAAATTTTCTCAAATAATATTCATATATGTTAGACCTTAAACGAAATTAATGTTTTAAAGATGTTTCCTGGATGGATTCACAAATAGTTTATGGAACTCTTTACATGCGAGGAAGGATCTTCTCCATAGCATATTTCTATTTACCCAACTCAAGATCGCAAGGAGTGTACAAACGTCTGAATAATTTACGCATACCAAAGAACATGCCGAAAATACCAAACCTTCTTTTCCTCCTCCATCCGAAGCAGAAAGCAATCCCTGAGGACCCTTGCAAAGAAACGTTGGAAATAGAACCCGGTAATGATAAATATCGTGGATCGAATTCCGTGTATATAGCAAAGAGAAATCGTTGGGTTATGGCGGGTATACATGACACAAAAGACCATCTCGGTCCCGGGAAGATGATCAATGCCTTCTGAACGGAGATAAGTGGATTGGAAAGGGATTCTTCGCCTGCGAATTCTTCAGATACTGGAACTCGTATATTTGGGGATGAATAGAACTTCGGTTTTTGGATATTTTCCTGCGAATGAAGTTGGATTAATGTATTTTTTTCAGCGATTTATTCAAGGAGGTTGTATTGTGGAAGTTTCTAATGGTTACAGTGCCCAACAAAGATATATCGATAAATTAAAGTGTTAGTGGAATGCATATTACTATATCTGCCTCCGAAAAGAATAAATGCCTTCTGGAGAATAAGTGGATTGAGAAAAGGTTTTGGATGGGAAATCTTCATATACTGGAACTGATATATTTGGAGAGAATAGAACTTATATTTTGAGTTTAGGTGGCACTATTCGACGTAAGATAAATTGGCACTGTATAAAAGTATTTATCATAACCAATTGATTTCAAAAAGTTGCGTTGAAGAAGTTGCTTATGATGGTCATATAGCGCACAACGTTTATAAGAATTGAAAAACTGAAAACGATTGAACTTATACATAAATACCTCGTACTATGCTTGCCCCAAGATAAAAGTTAAAGCCTTCGAAATAAAGGTGAATGAATTTAAGAGAAATTCGGCTACGAATTCTTCAGCGATCTGAAATCCCATGTTTGTATTTGAATATATATTTGTTTCGCATTCTATGGCATTGTGATTCTTAAAGTCAATTGGGAAATAAATATATTTTTTATGCTATGGGGATTTCAAGGAAGTTGAGCAACTTCGATAGGGTAGAAATGTGTGGTGAAAATAGTTAAAAACAACTGTATACTTAGACTTCAAAGCTATTGGACTAATACAGACTAATACAGAAGTACATATTAGCGTCATGAGCTGTCGAATAATAATATCTGAATAATTATAAGATAATTTGAAAGGGGTTCAACCACAGAATTCTTTTCTCAAAACGTTTCCGATGCTGCAATATAAGGATATTTATTTAAATTATAAGATTTTATACATAGTAAGTATAGTTTTTAGAATAATATTCAAACAAATACCAAATAAAAATTTAATACGACGTTACAAAGAAGAATAAGTGTACCTGTACAGTGTACAGCTGCCATAATATGCCTACAAATTTAAGGATCAATGCTTTCAATGAATATCAACTATCATAAAAGCTTTCTAAAGGTAAATGAGTGGGGCCTACAAAGAATCTAGCTTAAAATGCGCCCTATATATTAAAGTACTTGCATAGTAACGGCTGACATAGTTTCAAATCTGTAACATTTGATATTTCGCTGAAAGCTCGTAAAATGAATTTGTATAAAGTTGTAGTATCTGTCCATAGCACCATTGACTTTTGAAAAAATAATAACCAACTTCATAAATTTTGATAAACAAAAAGTTAATTTCTATATTTTCGTTTAAAATAACCTAGAACGTTGACTCCTTTAATAGATCAACCTCTTTATCATCCAACTTCAGAAAAATCAATCTTTACGTATGCATACACTTGCCCTTTGCACTCTAACACAAACTCAAAGCATTATACTAAGAAAAAACCATTCACTCCCCCTCACACAAAAGAATCCACCTTAGATGACTGCATCCCGCCACTCAAACCAATCAAGCATTCTCCCCCTTCTATGGAAAAAAGCATAGCCAGAAAAGCACACAGAAGTGGGTTCGAATCCCATTTGAGTGATCCCAGTCGCAAGCATTCCGGGAGAGCAAGCGGAAGGGGAGAATTAATTCTGGAGGCGCGAAAACTGAGGATGGGGATAACAGGCAGATGATGAATGGGATGCCATATCTCCCCCCTTTTTACAGAACGGGGGATGGGAAAGAGGGAGATGAACCTGGTATTTGTACTCGTTACTCTAGAAGAAATAAAGAGGCATGTAGCGCCGAAAGCTTTAGTCAATGTGACAAAAAAGGGTGCCGAATTTTAGAACCTACACTCCATGCCAACCGAAGTTGGGTAAATAGAAATATGCTATGACGAAGATCCTTCCGCGCATGAAAAAAGTTCCATAAATTATTTGTGAATCCATCTGGAAAACATGACTAAAACATTTATTTCATTTAAGGTCTAACATATTTCAATATTATTTGAGAAAATTTGGCAATTTTATCAGAATGAAAAGTGTATGTTTTAAAAAATTGTATTAAGATCATTTTGTACATAAATATTACCTTACAAGAGTATCCAACTAACGGACCAATCGCGCTTTTCCCTCTTCCTTTTTACTCTTTGTTTTTACCCAAGATGAGGTGGGACGGAGTATAATAAAGACTAGAGGTTGCACAACAATTTAGAGTTGTCACTAGTTTGATTTCATTATGCAACACATTTTTAATACTAGCCAATGGACTCCAGTTTTTGGTTGAAAACGACTAAATATTTTTTACATTGCAACTTTGTATGAGCAGTTGGGGAGATGTCAAGAAGAACAGAAAATTTCCTTAAGATAACATGATGTCAATATCTTTAGGAAATTCAATAGAATTTCATCCAGTTCAATAGATTATCCGCATCTGATATTATTATATTGAGCTACATCGAGAAGAGAACTTATAATATTGTATACTACTAGAGTTATTGGAAACAGTGATTGAAATGTTTCTTTTGTAGTTCGTACACTGTCGTATTTTATTTAATATGAGAAAAAGAATAAAAAAAAATTCTTTAACTCCCTGAACATCAATATTATACAAGAATGTAATCATAAAGCTTTAAGGAATTTAAGGGAACTTTTCCTGAAGTATCAGGAGTTAATAATAGGAAATAAGTATGAAATATACGAGTCAAAATAATATATGAATCAAAAGAAATACGATGAATTTTAAAAGAATTCGATCACCAGTTTGACCAGCATTGTTTGAAAACCTAATAGTAAGCATATATATCGCATTAAGCCTATATAATAAGAAAAACAGAAACTGCTAACCAACCGTTCCTATTAAATAAACAAATATCCCTCATATACACAAGCATCCCCCCGTCAAGGGATCCGCACACCTAATCCTCGTAACACGTGTTTATAAATATGGAGATGGTCTTAGCAATCCCTGTCTCCTCATGAAGAAAGGTGGGACTGTCAGAGGAAGAAGCATGTCTGGAGGATTTGCTAAAGGAGCTGTTGAGAGTCCTTAGGATTGAAGGAGGATGCGATGCGGAATGGTCAATATGGTAAACGCTATTGAAGGTATGATAATCCTGCGGAGGTATGGCGACTGATTCTAGGGATTGAATCTGGAGAGTTTTTTGCTTGGATATATGGAACCATCTTTGGAGTTTCCTACTTTAGACATGGTTTTTGACTCTTCTTCAACCCTCTCTTAGAACTTAATTGCCATCATTTATCGATAAAGTTTTAAATGTGTCACTATATGACGGAACTTTTTGATAGTGCCATTTTGCTGCGGACAAAATTGGTCGCACTTTTTCAGATCAGCTGAAACTGAGAGGATATTACGAAAGTTATGTATCCTTCGATGGGCTGGTGTACTTTAAAATTTTTCAGAAATGCTTTTAACAGCCTAGTTTAATTCAAGAGGCAAAAAATCATTCGCAAACTCAACCCAAAGTACTGGTTTTTGTAATTATTAGATTATGTGTGCAAGAAAAAGAAAAGTTGCACGTTTTCTCGTTACTTTTACTACAGGAATTAGATTAATTTAAACTATTTTGTGTTTAGAGCAGGTCTTGATAATTCGGGAGTGGTTCCATTAAATTACTAGATATTTCTTTTAAAAATATTTAAGACTATTCTTTCTTTTCCAGAACCTCGAGTCGATGCTGCCGACCAGCCGCTCCGAGATGCTGTGCGTGGAGCCGGTCGACAACCTTCGCTCGCTGCTGGAGCCGAACGGAAACGTCCTGCCTTCGAACTCCTTCATCAGGCCCCTGCCCAGAACCAGCTCCAGCCACAGCCACCTGGACAAGTACCTCAAGAAGCTGGGCAAGAATGGTAAGTACAGCACAATTGCCAATCTGCATCGAGTTAACCATTTCAGTCCCAATGACAATTTGGCATCATCATTTTTGAAAAAAAAAAAATCTGATCGTCTGTAGCCATTTATGATATCAAAAAGCACAACGTTCGATTCTTCAAACTCTTTTCTATGAGATAATATTATTTATTCATCTCAATAGATGTCAGCCCTATTATTTATTTCAGTAATGATCAGGAACCTGATGATGCCAAATGGCACCACTGGGACTGAAAAGGTTACGAATGAACAGGATGGAGATGTGCCACAAAAAACAATACAAAAACTGGTTTGCCATGGTTGCTTGCCTTGGCAATTTTCTGATGGCTTCATTTTATTTACCCCAAGAATTTTCCTCTTCTCTCTAACTTAGTGCCAATATATCATGAATCCGTTAGAAGTGGAACTGGGAGAGAAAAAAATGCTTATTATTTACTAGCAAATGTGCCCGATCTTCGCACAGGCTAAAAAATATAAAATCTGTTCAAGTATGCACCTACTTAATTTGAAATAGAATATTAAGCTTAATGTTATTGTTCCCGTCTATTAAAAAGTATTATATAACTTTATTTATATTAACTTAAAATGTCAAAAAAACGCATATAATACACACGCCCATAAATCTCTATTTCACTACAAATTCCTTAAGCGAATGATTTCAACAATGTGTCAATGAATAACAAAATTTACCTAAGATAAAATTTCTTTATACAATAGAAATTTTTTTAACTACCCCTGTTTTGTTTTCTGTGGACAACAGGTAGCCTCCGGTCTCCAGTGAAACGCCAATGGTCAGCGGGCGAGTCTCACCTGAGCCGAGATTTCTCGAAAACCAGCGACTTGGACGTCCGTCCCAGACTACCTCCGAGGCCAAAGTCAGAGTTCTTCAACGTCGGAGATCCCAACAGATATGCCAAGAATTCCACGTCCACCTACGAGGTGGGACAAAAAGTAAGTGGATTTTTATGTTTTTCTTCCATGGTCACTTCAAATAATAATAATGTCAAATCGATCCACAATTACTTTTTAAAAATCAAATGCAATGACATCCCCCTCAAAAGTCAACTCAACAATAAATTCAAGCTCGTTCTGCCACCTACTAATGTTCTGGAGAAATGTACAAAGGGGTAGCAATGTGTTTAACCTTTTTTTTTAATATCTAGAGGCAAAATACGATTTTTTTCTTATATAAAACGATATCCCCCATCATTTCTACTACACGAATTCATCAAAACATGATATTTGAAAGAAATATTGCTTTAGCCCTTTCCATATTTAACTAGTCAATTAAAAAGGCACAACAAATATCCAATCAACCAAATTACTTGCAATAAAAGAAAATCCAGAAACTAAGCATCATATCACAACCTCGCACTAACAAAATTAAAGCAATATGTCACGAACTTAGTCAGTATATTTCCCTTTCTTCATTTCACATCCATTTTAGTTCTTACAATTCACGGCCTTCCCTCTATTTCAATTAATTAAACTATTTTAAATAGTTGTCAATAAAAATCTGTGCAAATGACATCTAATAATATCCAAAATGCACGTGCAATGCTATTTGAAAAAATAACCCTTATTCAAATATCTAACTCTCACTCCTATAAACGACTTGAATTTCCTTTGTAACAGCCCCGTTATCAGCCGTTGGCAATTCAATTTTAACGTTAACCCAGCTACAAAATTACCCCAATCCCCACACCCATGTCACAAAGTCTAGGAGGAGGAACAAATGACTTGTCGTAGACTTAATCAATGATTATGCGTTCCTCCGCTATTCCATTTCCATGTTAATGAATGTTAATGAAGACAATGTCTTTTCCTCCGCACTTACTCACACATCGCCGCGCTTGTCTTATTGCTCGAAGATAGAGGATGAACTGTGCTTAGGCTGGATGGTGTTAGAGAGGTTTTTTTTACAGTGGGGTTAAGTTTTGCTTATTTTTGTTGGTTTGAAGGAGTTTTTATTTTGGATAATTGTGGTTGGTTTTAAAAGCAGCATTGGTGTAAACATTTTTATACGTAAAAACGTTGTAAAATTGAATCGGTGAGCGCAGAAAACACTTCAGTAAAAAAAACTCGTTTTCAATCAAAATAAGAGCAGAAATGCAAGATGCGTGTCATGTGCAAAAACTACTGTTGAGTAGTTCCGTAAATACAGGACGTTTGTTTCGAGTGTTGAGTGCAGAAATAGAGGAGGAGTTATTTCATTTTTTCTCCCTCCTGAAAAATTTGAAATTTGTGACTGACGTTGTTTCTGCACTCACCGATTCAATTATAAAGCAAACTAATTTAAAATACACAGTCTTCAAGTAAAGCGATAAAAAGGGGGTAAGGTAGGTTAGGTTTGAATTATCGTCGCACTAGAGCTACACGAGGGCTATTAGGAGGTAAGGTAGGTTTAAACCGATAGATTTAAACCTACCTAGGTTTACCTAACTAGTTTTTAATTGACTTACACTATTTTACTACCTTAGTTGAGTGTGTGTGACAGGCTAATTTTTGGTTGTTCATATTTAATACGGAACATATAAATTTCTGACGACTTGCCGCGGACTCATCCAATGATTGTCCGTTTCTCCGCTTTCCATTTCCTTGTTAGAATCAGCTAAAATAACTAATTTAATATTTTTAATCATATGTCTCTCCAACTCTGCTATTAGGACTTATGTCCATTAAAATATATATAAAGCTTCTATTCCTAAAGTTTAACCATAAACGTACTAGAATTTGTTGTCCTTAACCCTCTAATGCATGATTTTTTTTTCATCCCGAAAAAATATATATGTGTCTTTAATACTCATACATTATGGGAAAAATACTGAAAAAATTTAACTGCATTAGAATTTAAATAATTTCAATTTTTTTTAATTTTTCAAAGTGACAAAAACCAACTACAAAATTCCTATTTTGATGATAATGACTAGAAAACTACTAAATATATTTCAAAATAGCTCTCTTTAACTATAATAATTTTTCAAAACAATTTATTTGTATTTAGTAGGGGAGAGGAGGGAGGATTGGGACATTTTCACATTAATATTTTTTTATTCATTATCCCCTGCTTATTTATAGATGCAAACGGTTAAATAATAAACTTACATGTTTTCTATTATTTTTAAAAAATACACCCCATTTAAATGTCGAACAATTTTATTACTTTTGAGAAATTCAAATTACAAGAATTTTGTCCCATTCCTCCCTCTTGGGTGGGAGGAGTGGGACATGAGTATGGGAGGGATGGGACGCATTTGAAAATTAAAGAAAAATTATCGAATATCAAAATGAGAAAGGTTAACATCAAAAGAAAAGCAAGACTGCGCTCTACTGGTCCCACCAACCAATTGTGGCGGCAGCAATTTCATTATAATATCGTTTTTTCTATTATACTATAGTCATCCCGTTGAGGGAAATAAAATTTTCCGTTCGTATCCCTTCTCAAAAATTTTACATTGTATCTATCTGCATTGTCAATACTCTCCACCATTGCAATGTAGAAAACAATTGAACGTTTGGTGAGGAATTTGACAAACTCAAAATTATATTTGCCTATGTTAGGATTGTCTTTTATCCAGTCAATTTCCATGTCATTATCTGAACTGTCATGTAATGAAAATAATGACCCTTCGCTATCACTGTACAATCTTTGAACGGTAATTTTCTTTTGAATTTTTAAATTTTAGGCTTGCACATATATATTTTAGTTGGCACCTTTTCCCCCTAGTCTGGCAGTTTCTGATTCTTCAATTTCCTTCTCAGGGATATCTGTTAATATTCTTGTTTGTCCTTTTTTCCCCTTTACTTTTATTCAGTGGATTCCTAGGTTCTGCTTTAGGAAATGGTCGTATGGACACGAGGAAGGAAGAATGGACTGGAAAGAGGAGGAATGGACATGTCCCATTCCTCCCTCTTTCAGTGTGTCCCATTCCTCCCTCTACATAATGCTTCTAAAAAATAACTTCTCACATAAACCATGCTGACTTTAGGCTTAAGTAAACTGCTGATAAGCATGCATTGTATCTTTAAGCGTACTGTTACACTATATTATGTTTGTTTTCGAAATTACATGAGTAAAGAAATAAAACTAAAAAAATATTAAAACCTTTCTCTGGAGGTGTGAAAATAAACTTTTCCCAAATGTAAACTGAAAGTTGAATCTGGATAAATTAGAAATAGGTAACAACAAGAAGCTATACATATGTTATCAGGTGGTGAGACTGGAAATGAAATTAGGTCATTTATTTTGCCGAAATTTCAGCTGTCCCACCCCTCCCACCGTCCCAATCCTCCCTCCTCTCCCCTACTAATATTATACTTTGAATACTGCCAAAACCGTAATTTCACAACAGTTAATAACCTTACACTTTCATTTTGAATACACTTTTCCTACTGTCATCTACGAGGATTATTAGTAACTAAAACTTCAAAATAGAATGTAATAGATGAAAAACACACAGATTTGTTGAGAGGGCACTCTACTTTAATATATTAAAAGGATTATGTTATTTGTTGCCATATATATTGCAACAGTATGCATTAGAGGGATAACGAAAACAACTAGACATCACACCTTTTCTGCTTGCCACCTTCAAGGAGGCCCGAATAAAAAATGGAATCCCCCTCCCCTCTTGGGAAGTGTTCCCGTTTCTAATCAGTCCTGCAGAACATCATCGATCTCGGGTCCGGCATTCGAGGTATCCGGCTGAATCCGGGAAAACGAAAATTAATGACGCTCGTATCCGGCAGAGCGACAACAACAGGTGCTTCGGGGACCTCACCGCGTGATCCAGGAGAGATGAAGTTGTAACCTCTGAGACACAAAGACGTAACAGCAAAAGAGATGTTTTGCCCGAGATCGGGTGAAATATTAATGCAGTAGGTTGGGGGTTAACAAGTTGGCTGTCGGAATATAAAACAAAGAGTGTTTGGAAGAACTAAAATAAACTACTTTTCTTTTCTTTTAATGCTTACAGAAGTTATTATGGTACAGACATGCACTCTTAAAACAAAAGAGTGAAAGCCACTCCTGTAGGAGAAGTGCATTTTCGACATTGGAAAGGAGTGAATATTAAATCAGTTTGAGTTAAAATCACTCGTTTGGAGTGATCCTGTCGGAGGTTTAACACACAAAGGATCTACTTCTATAGGGAAGTGCATTTTCGACACTGGAGGAGTGAAAATTAACTCAGACTGAGTTAAAATCGCTCGTTTGTCTCAAGAGTGTTGGAACGGATAAAGTGTATAGTATCTGATGACCAACAAAAAAAAGACCTTAAAAATTGTACTTTTAAAACAGAAATCGTAAGGGATATAGACAAATGGGCGAACGGATAAAAATACGGACGTTCAGCAGCAGACCGCTAAAGACAGACTGGAAAAAATCATTCAGACACACAGTATGCCAACACAAAGGTGTGAGTGTATGTACTCATATGGTATTTAGCGTTGTTAAATGCTTGGAAAGCTAGCTGTTTATCTGTGAATATTTTTAAATAATTATTAAAAATTCCAAATTCCATATCATGTTTGGATGTTGCGAGATTATAATTTCGAACAAATTCCCTACCAAATAAAGGACGCGTTTTAAACTAAATAATATAAATAAATTCAACGCAGAAAAAAGGGAATCTAATCCATAAAAGATTCAAAAAGAAAATCTTCATGTCTTTTTTTAGGGATATAGTTTACAAAATTGGGATAGTGTAATTGTCAATTCTTTAGAATACTGTTACCCAAATTATTATTTAAAAAAATTAAGAATAAAGATTTGTATGTGTTACTTGATTTTTACAAAAAAAATTCACAGGTTATACGTTATTATTTTCCCTATATCTGGGAAAAAACTGATTTAACCTCCTTTGGCTCAGAGGTAGATATTTCCAGGAAGTAGACGCTTCAGGTACGTCAAAGATATCAAAAGAAAAAAGTATTCGTTATTTACTAGATGGAGATTAATTGGCGAAGTTGGTATGAGAAATCATGGTGTGTTTTTATGTCCTTTGACGGTTCCCGGAGATTTTTTATGGTCACGCAAGTTTTTGAGATAGACGAGGAATAATTTTTAGTGATAACATATCGAAATTTAAGAGAAAACTGTCATTTATTATGCTCTTAAAACAAAAGAATGAAATCCACTCCTATAGGAGAAGTGCATTTTCGACACTGGAAAGGAGTGGAAAATTAACTTCTAAATCACTCGTAATCGCCCTAAATCACTTCTTATCGCCTTAAAATCGCTCGATTGTTGGAGATTTAACAAAACAAAGGAGTGATATCCACTCCTATAGGGGAAGTGCATTTTCGACAACGAAAGGAGTGAAAATTAACCCAGACTGGATTAAAATCGCTCGTTTGTTTTAAGAGTGTAGGTGAGGGCAAATAAGTTATTTTTCATAAATAAAATTGAGATGGGGTGTATGTATTTTGTGAGCAGTCAAACCAAAAAAATAGATAATTAGTAATTTTCAAGTACATGCTGTATAATTTTACTAAGGTTTTATTTACACATAAAAATATTTACACAAATCCTATTTTTAGAACCACAGTCATCTTTTATATAAAACCGTTTATAAAGGCATTCTAATGACCGTTTTCTTGAAAATTATCCCATATCGTTAAGGGTTTAACGAGGTAAAAATATTTACTTATCGAACAAGTTAGTTAACACAAACTATCTCAACCCTCCTCCACCATAACAAGCCTCAACCTCCCATGCAAATAAAACCATCAACATCAAACCCAATCCCCGAGCAAACAAGCAGAAACACACGCAGCCATATTATAACATCATAATCCATCCAATTGAAGATAAAACAAGGGTGTGTCCGCCACCTGAGATGTCGCCCACCCTTGGCCACCCAATTCCTTTTCTCCCCGTCGGACGCCGGTCAGTCTGCCGCTGACCATTCACCTGCCACAGTCTTATCGGCGCCGCGGCACGGGAACCACTGATTAGCATAGGTACACGCGATCGCCACGCTTACGTCATGATGTGGTGGTGTGATATAATTGTAACCAACACTCGACTGATGTTACTATTGGCAAGATATATTTTGCCCTGAGTCTTCTGCTATTCAGTAAAACTCATATTAAGTTTGCAGTATATGAATGTTCTACAAGAAAAAGGGTAAATAGTTCTCATTTTCGGGTGCGAGAATCGAATAAAAAAAGGTATTTCACTTCAATAAACGAATTTAGTTGTATTTCAAGACATATATTTATCATTTTTATTAGCTTTGCTTCAGTTAGAGTGTAATATTAATTATTTTCCTTCGATTATTACGTAACAGGGCGCACGAATATCAGGGTCAAATGAGCGACCAATCAGAGCAGGCGAAATTTCAGCACCAGCAACGTTGTTTACGCCGTTTACTCCGCGTAGTACATTTCTCTGGTTCAAACTTAAGGTGAGTTTTATTGTAGTTCAGTGGTTTCCAACCTGGGGGCGATCGCCCCCAAGTGGGCGATTTGTGTTATCAAGGGGGCAATAAATAGCTTGAAGGCGATAGGGGGGCGATGAGTATTCAAAGGGGGGAAATTATAATAATACATTGTACCATTCTAATTTTTATTGATCACCTTGACAAGTTAAAACTGACATGCTTACAAGATTTGATCAAGTTAGAAATTCGTGATTCTATTGTCGATTCTCATTCTCGTTTGAAGCAGCGGGTTGTGGATAAACTTGATAACTCTTTGCAGACGGAGTTTGCAGATCTGAAGTATGACTGTGATGCAAAGATCATTTGGTTACCGAGCTTTAGTCTACTGCGTCAGTAACCATATTTTGACTCGATGCTGTCAATGTTTACAGAAGACACAACACAAGTGTAGATATTAAAACGGAGATTTTTATTTACAATTTACTATGTTAATATTCAAATTTAAATTCTCAAAGATTAACTAAAACAATCAGGAAGATTAAAATAAAATCCCGGCCAGCGGGAGGAGTGCACGAGACGGAAAGAGAGAAATGCATCGGCTTCGGCCGCTTTTACTATGCGTGGCCGGAAGCTCAAGAATGATGCCAATAGTAACAAAATTGGCCAGTTTCCTTGGGACCGCTCCAGAGCACCACGCAGCTCTAGCGCAAAGCAATGATCGCCACCAAAGCAGCCCCGGTACGAAACAAGCACAGCGCCACAATCATTTTCAAGCAGAAAGGTTATGTGTGTTAGCCTGCATGAAACTTATTTAGGGTAAGGTGGGGTAAGTGGGCCACCTTTTTGGCATAATTCGACTTTAGACCCTCATACCACTGGCTGTAATCGGCCAAACAACTTACTTTTTTTGTGGTCCATTCTCTCATATGTTATTAGTGTACCCATGGCAACCTTAACACAAACGGCAAATAATAAATTTAAAAAATATGTTTTTCTTTTTGGTCATCCGAGTGGCCCACTTGCCCCGCAAGGTGGGGTAAGTGGGCCACCCCCCTAATATATTATTACACATAACTGGTAGAGATATGGTGGGGCAAATGGAATAATCTACATGATTTTCTGAGCGTTTGAAAAAAAAAGTAATGATGTATCTTTAATAGTTCCCCCATAGCAACTTTTTCTGGCATGCAAGCTTACTACAAGAAAAAATACGTTAATTTTCATCTTGTCATTTTTGCATGTAGTGTAAAAAAATGTTAGGGCTACAGATTTTAAACTGGCCTATGTCAATGAATAGGACTATGAATTGTGAATATGACTAGCCCTATGAATCAGTGAATCTGACTTTTTTTTTAAGTATATTAAAGAGTTGGGGCAAGTGGGCCACCCCTGGCCCACTTACCCCACCATTGTGGTGGCCCACTTACCCCAAACGCGGGGCAACTGGGCCACCCCAATTTTCTTTTAACCTTATCAACATCACAAGTTCATGACACTACAAAAAGATACTATGTTTTATACACTTTCAAAATATATAACATTTTGTTTTGTATTATGAACCGTTTGGAAATAAATAAAAATATAGTATGATGGCGTGAATTACGAAAAAATGCAATTTTGAAAAATGTCACAAAAAGGATTGTACCTTGTTACATACTTGAATGAAAATGTTGCCATAATGTTTTCTGCATCTATTGGGGTAAATACGTAAAAATATTGTAACAGATTTTTTTTGCGTCCATAATTCGGGAAATGCCAGGGGGGTGGCCCACTTGCCCCAATGGCCCACTTACCCCACCTTACCCTACACTTATCCACAACTGTGGTAAAAGGAAACTGCTTTCAATTGTTGATAAAAATAGTGAAAACCGTGAAGTAGGTGAAATGGTTTTATATATCGAGAAAATTTGCGAAGCTAGACTGTTTTTGAAATGTATTTTTTTTTATTTTAAAACGTTTCAAATGACAAAAAAAAATGCAATGCAGAATAAAACAAATATGATAAACTTTATTATTTTTAAATTGTGATTGTTAAAACAATATTTATATTTATTACTTAATACTTTAAAAATATATACTAAGATCGGATATGTACCGGTACAAATATGAAACTAGTTTTTAACATAAATGTCAGTAACAGCTCTTTCAAACCTACACCATTATGGCTGGTATGTTACGCGCCTTGATAAAGTAGGTAATATCAGAGAGTAATGTGTGTAATAATTGAACTGATTGGAAGGCCAGTCATCATAATCCTTGGTACATGGAATAACAGATAAGTTCCTAATGAAAATTTGGGGGCTTAGAGCACCCAAAAGATGGATTATTCACGAAAGTCAATGTTGATATACGGGTAAATTAAATACATTGATATGACAGCAATGTTTTAATACAAAAGAATGATAATTTTGTTTTACTGTGTTTAATTATACAAGATAGAATACTGTGTTGATTTATAGAGTCCTGATAAAACTAAAAAGGTTGTTCACTTTTAAAAAAAATATTGAATAACTTAAACGTTAAAGTTAACTATCTTGCAACACGATAATAATATTGTATCAGATATTTTTTTTAATCTAAAATTCGCGTTTTATGATGATATTAATAACTCTAAACTTCATTAGTTATAAAACAGTGGTTCCCAACCTTTTCTGTAACATCGCCCCCTTCTTTAAGTTGACTAACGCATATCACCCCCACTTTAATTTTTATAATTTGAGTTAAAATGTAACTAATAAAGCAATTTTATAATTTCAAACACTTGCTACCATATATAAAAACAACCAAAGCAGCTTTATCCGGTCACTCTTAAATAAAATCGAAAAAAATATATATATAATGCTATTTTTTTTTATTTCGATTTTTTCAATGAATTAAAGTGTGAAATAATTAACTAAGATCTTATAACTCAATTCTGGAAAATTTAAGAGAGTTGACAATAAACATTAAAGAAAAAAATTAAATTTTGAAATCTTTTTTCAAGTTCATGCGCAAGTCTTTGAGGCAAATGTCCAATTGATTTCTTTGTTTAGTGAGGAGCTGGATAACAGAACCAACCCTTTTTTTAACTAAATATATTGACGGAACGAGATGAGAGGTAGTTCAGCTTTTTACCACAGTTTATAATCAGTGTAAATACGTTTCACGTAGGCTAACTCATAACCTCTCTACTTGAAATGAGTTTCGCCTCACAGTCGTACTCCAAATCTGCAAACTCCGTCTACAAAGAGTTATCAAGGTTATCCACAACCCACAGATTCCAAAGGGAATGGATCAACAATAGAATCAAGAATTTTTAACTTGGTCAAATCCTCAAATCTTGTAAGAATGTCAGTTTGAAATTGTCGTGGTGATAAAAAAAAATTAGAATTGTATTACTGTACTATAGTACAGTTTATTTTAATTTCCCCCCTTTGAATACTCATCGCCCCCCTATCGCCCCCAAACTATTTATTGCCCCCTTGATAACACAAATCGCCCACTTGGGGGCGATCGCCCCCAGGTTGGGAACCACTGTTATAAAACAACTAGCAGTATGGGGTCCCGCCTTACTGGGAACCCGTTAACTTCGTATAGCTTCCTTTTAGAGGCATGCTTACTTGTGAAAATACACTCAAAACCAAAACAAAATTAAATTCGTGTTGGCCCATGCGCACTTAAAAAAAGCAAAAACTAATAGAGGATGAAGCAGCCTTAGGGCGAGTGCATATATCTCAACCAATCAAACTAATAGAGGATGGCGTCAAGCCCCCGTTTCGGCCCGGTCAATGTATTTTCAAGCCCTGTTATGGTCCCGCAATCCCACGTGGATGACGTTTTTTTTAAACTAATTATATTAATTAAAAATCACAATCAAATATGAAAAAACTAAGCCTCAGGTGCACACGTAGGTATTAACAGGAATCTATATTAAAAATTTCGAATTTTTTAGAGCTGTCTAAGTAGGTCTTTTGCGATCCACACACATACACACAGACAGACCGACAGACAGACTCTTTCTTTTATTATTGATAACCCCGAAGGGTATCGACGCAGAGTGGGCAGTGGTCAAAGGTACACAGGACACAAAATTACTAAATAAAGTTTATTCAATCATTCATAAAACAATTCCAGAAAAGTAAACAAACAAAGTAAACTAAGCAAATAAGAAAATATCACATAATACTGTATTGCGATTATACTGACTAGCCAATAATTAATTCATTCATTATGAAAACATTTCTAATACAATGAAAATAATACTTAACTTAACATTCTTAAAAGTGATTGCTCGCTCAGCGAGCGCTACTAACAAATATTCACATCTGGGCGAGAACTTCACAGATTCTAGAAACACAACACTATTCAGAAGTGGAGAGAGAGCTAGCGTGGAAGGAAAAGAATCTGTTTATATAAACCGCCTTCTTCCACGTCTAGAACATTCTAATCTCCTCCTCACTTCAGTTAAATTAAACCTTAAATGTGAAAACTATTTTATGAGAAATTGATCGTAAACGTAAATTATAAAAATCGTTAAGTTAATATTTATAATAAGTTATTACAGTTAAATAGAACTTATTAATTTTCCTTTAATTAAATATCAATAACTATTATTTAACAATCATGATTTGATCATGACAACTAGACAACTCAACTTCAAAGCAACGTAAACAAACATCCACTTCACGAGTGCGTTGATCCGAGTAACAATGCCCCTCCTCAACGCACTGGTGAAGAAAAACTTGAACATTTGAACAATTTAATTAGTAAAACTTGAACTTTTAACAATCTAATTAGTAAAAGACAAAAGAACAAAAACATCTCAAAAACTTTCTAGTTAACAAGAACCATTTTATCAACTACATCTGAAATTCACAAAAATAAGTCAACTAGCCTTGTGATTGAGAAGTTGGCAGGCTTAAAATTACATAAACCTAATTTACCTACGACCAAAAGATACATACAGTTTAATCCAATAATCACACTTATCCATCATTAACTTTCATACTTTCCAAATGCTTCCTCACATACTATTTACAAATTACAACATACAAGTTAAAATAAATTTGGATATCTTCTGATGCACCAGTCGACGTAATCACAATTTCCAATCACAAAAGTCTTATTCCAAGGATGTCCACCTAAAAGTTCAACAAAAGAAACAGTTTACTTGTTCTTGAAAAAAGTCATATTCAGCAAAAATGTCTTGCAGTTGGGTTCTATTCTTATTCGTCACCGTGCGTTGACCCTTGTTCCATGCATCGCCGGCCGGTCGATCATAGAATGAGTCCTTGTCACATCAGAAAGGTTGATTGTCCGAAACAGTTAATCTTCATTCTTGTCACATAAGATTTCCTGAAAATAAGTGCAGTAAATGCCTTATCTCAATATACATAAAATTTGAAACGCTTTGAAACACTAAAAAAAAAAAAAATTGAGACAAAATACACTTAATTGAACCACTCTCTCCACTTTAAATTTCTTGTAAATTAAATAACTTATCTTTAAACGAGTCTAGGTCTAATTTGGTCATTGGCTTCGTAAACACATCAGCCAAATTTTCCTTACTTCTAACGTACAAAACTTGAAAAACATCTTTAAATACAAGTTCTCTTATAAATAATAACTTAATATCAATATGTTTAGATCTAGAATTTTCTATTGGGGATTTTACAAAATTAATTGCAGCCTGGTTGTCTACATACAAAATTGGTTTTGACACGGGATAATTCAATATATTTTTGGAAAAACACTCCTGCAAAATATTATCAAACCAGACTAATTCCTTAGAAACCTCAGTCATTGCAACAAATTCCGATTCCATTGTGGATAGACAAATACATTTTTCCTTAAATGTCTTCCATGAAATTGGGGATTCACCCAAACAAACTAATTGACCTCCGACAGAGATTCGGTCGTCCCGATTTGCGGCAAAATCAGCATCCGAAAAAGAAATAATCTGTGGTGAATGGCAATTTAACATTAACTTTTCGTTTTTAGTGTGCCACACATATCCCAAAAGATTTAAAAGACCGTGCCAATGAACCAAGCCGGGTTCACTCTGGAACTGACTGAGAATGTTCACGGCATAACAGATATCAGGTCTTGTTCGGCTGGCTAGAAAAGATAAGCAACCCAACAAATTTCTGTACGGGATTGACCTCATCTCATTAATCTCTGTCGTGGTTTGTGGGGATTGACTTTTTGAATAAATACTATTTTTAGTAATAGGCAAAGATCTGATGGGGATATTAAAATTATTAAACCTTTTATAAACTTCATCAATATATGACGATTGATGTAATAAAAGAGTTCTTTCTTCCTCTTCAAACTCGACACCTAATAATTTACGAGTTTTTCCTAAGGCCTTTAAATCAAAATGCTTATTTAATAGGCTAACCACATGCTTAATTCCCATCACATCTTTACAGAATAAAACAAAATCATCCACATATAATAGTAAAACAACTGAATTTTGATAGATATATACACAATTGCAATGGCTGAACTTTACAAAACCGATTTTTGCTAAAACTCTATCGATTTCAAAGAACCAAACTCTGCCAGATTGGTGAAGACCGTAAATTGCCTTTTTAAGTCTGCAAACTAAACTTAAATTATCAGAAAAACCTTGTGGTTGATGCATTAAAATATATTCATCTAAAGGGGCATAAAGGTAGGCACATTTTACGTCAAATTGTCTGTGCGACCACCCCAAATAACACACAAGTAGTGAAAAGAAAAATCGAATCACATTAAAATTTACAACAGGGCTGTAGGTTTCATCATATGATTCCCCTTTAATTTGTTTGTAACCCTGGGCTACCAATCTAGCTTTAAAACGAACTATTTTACCAAACTCGTCACTTTTAACAGTATAAACCCATCTGCATCCTAAAACTTTTGCATCTTTGGGTTTTCTTACGAATTCCCAGACAGAACGTTCTTTCATTATGTCAAGCTCCTCCTGCATTGCTTTTTCCCAATCAGCAGATTGCGGAGAGGCCATAGCCTGTTTGTATGTGTTTGGGATAGAAACTTCCTCTAGTCAGAGAGGACAGTCTGTAAAACTGACCGATCCCGCATCACCAGACCGGACCAGACGAGAGGTGACTGGATCCCTGCGCCAAGTAGTTTTAGGTACAGTTTCAGCTATAGGAGGACTCGACTCTACGTTTTCAGTCTGATCATCTGGGTTTTCATCTGAAAGACAAATAGTATTTGGGCCCATCACAGCTCCACTGCTGCTTTCTAAATTTTCCGACCCATTTACTCTTTCATTTAGGTTTTGATTAAATAAATCTCCATAAAACAATTTTTCATTAAAACTAACGTTTATGGTTTCGATGATTTTATTTTCCTCTGGCAACCAAATTCTATAGCCACGAGTGCTAAAGGCATATCCGACCATTACCCCCCGTTTAGCTCTGTTATCTAATTTGATTCGCCTTTGTTTGGGAATCCCAACATAAGCTACAATTCCAAAGGGTTTTAAATGTCGGACTGAAGGTTTGCGATTGCCGAAAAGTTCAATCGGAGTTTTACTTTGTTTAGTATGGCAAGTTCTGTTCCATACATAGGCGAAACACAAAGCCATTTCTGGCCAAAAGGTTCTACTCATACCCGAGTCTTCCATCATAGCCTTTACGCCGTCCATGATCGTATAATTCAGGCGTTCAACAACTCCATTCTGTTCTGGTGAATAAGTGTTTGTTCTTTCGAACTTAATACCCAGTTCACTGAAATACTCATCAAACTCTCGATTACAGAACTCACCACCGTTGTCGGTGCGCACAGCTATGATTTTAGAATTAAGGTAACGCTCCGCCCGTGTCTGGAACCTTTTAAATACATCAAAAACTTCAGTTTTATTACAAATAGGGAACACTGAAACTTTACGGGAAAAATCATCGACAATTGAAAGAAAATACCTATGACCGTCTCTACCTTCAGGGTCGATAGGTCCACAAAGATCCATATAAAGCAGCTCTAAAGGCTTTTGGGATCTTATCTCGCCGATTGGCTTAAAGGTTTTACGTTTGGTCTTCGCCAATCTGCAGGGTTCACACTCAATATTCCCGCTGGGCAACTCTGGGAGACCCCTTACAGAGTTATTAATGCTAGTTTTACGTAAAATACCAGAACTTATATGAGCGAAACGTTTGTGCCACAATTCCTGGTTTTCTCCCTCAGTGATCGCAGCCTCAAAAGTTACACGCCTTTGAGTTGGCTGGTTTGGTTGGGCCTTTTGACGGGATGAATCTGAGCTAGGGTCGATCATTACCTTTGGGTACGTAAAATAAATGCCATTTTTAAGTCTGGCAGTGAATATAGTTTCACATGAGTTTCTAACTCTAATTTCCCCATTACGGCCACCAAAACTATAACCAGCTTTGTCAATAAGGTTACCAGCAATGAGGTTGCGACGCAACTGAGGAGAATAAAGTACATTGTTTAAGATTACATTTGTATCACCAAATTTTAATTTTACTTGTCCTTTCCCTTCTACAGCGAAGGTAGAATCAGTAAAGGCAACCGAAACCCTTTCATCTGCAATCGGTTCAAAATACGAAAAAGACGCTCTGTCTTTACAGAAGTGGTGGGACGCTGCCGTATCAAAGACAAAAGCATTAGAATCAATTTCATTCGAAGCAAGACATGCTTCTATATACAATAAATGAGGTTCAGTCCTGTCGACGGACGGTCTGTCCCCATACTGAGAAAAATTTCTGGGTGAATGGGATCTATTACGAGACGTTCTTTCTCGAGATTGTCTCCTTCCAGGAGAAACGGCCCCCATTTCTTAAAACTCTAAATTTGGGAGGAGTTTTTGAAACCTGGTTAGGCTTTTTAAACCGGCACTTATTTGCATAATGGCCTTTATTCCCACATTTAAAGCAGGTTACCTCGCGACTGTCAATGCGAGATTGCCTGTTAGATTCAGCATGGTACGCAACAGAAACACCTTGTCTGTCTTGTTGCTTAAATTTTTGACGAGCATCTTCTGCAAGTACCGCTGCTTCAACTTTGTTTAAATTAAAATCGGCCGTAGGCCAAGCCATAATATTTTGTACTAAAGAAGAAAAAGAATCGGGTAACCACCTTAGAACATGAAAAATAACTCGATCTGAATTTAAAGGGTGCTTTATTTCTTCTAATTGGTCTACCAAATCTTTGATTTTCGAGAAAAACATTGCATAACCTTCAGATTTAATTGGTTTGCATTCTAAAAATTCATGGAAAATTAATTGGTGTCTGACTCGATCATCGGGCTCAAAGTAGGTTTTAAGCTTCTTCCAAGCGTTAACGGGACATGTTTCCGTCTTTATTAGACGTTTGTATTCTTCATTAATATTAAGGTAGATAGTGGAGAGAGCCCTATCACACCTGTCATTAAATTCGTCCTTCTTATCGGGTATCACTTCTTGCTCAGTCACAAGTCTCCAAAGACCCCTTTCAATCAAAAGAAATTTCATGTCCACCGCCCATGACGAATAGTTTTTACCGCTTAATTTCGAAATACCAGGATTTAAAAGAGCCATGGTTAAATATACAGGGACAGCCCCTCCGTCAAGAGAACCCCTCTGACAAAAGACACTCTTAAAAAGATTTAACTCTGTAATATCATAATACGAAAACACTTAAGAGGCAAGGAACTATCCCAGAGCTGTCCAGCTACCAAAAATTCTTAAATTTTTAAAACCTTATTCCCCAAATCAAACAGTTTATACACAGATAAATATACACAAATATACACAAATATGTACACTAATGAAAGAAGTATTGGCCAGTCTCAAAATATTTGCTAATGATCTCAAATCAATCAACACATTATAAATTTAAACTTTTAAAAGTTAATTATACAAAAATAATTAAACTTTTTAAACTGTGTCTAATATTTCACTGTGTACCAATGACCGGGCAAACGGCCCATAACCCTTGATAACCCCGAAGGGTATCGACGCAGAGTGGGCAGTGGTCAAAGGTACACAGGACACAAAATTACTAAATAAAGTTTATTCAATCATTCATAAAACAATTCCAGAAAAGTAAACAAACAAAGTAAACTAAGCAAATAAGAAAATATCACATAATACTGTATTGCGATTATACTGACTAGCCAATAATTAATTCATTCATTATGAAAACATTTCTAATACAATGAAAATAATACTTAACTTAACATTCTTAAAAGTGATTGCTCGCTCAGCGAGCGCTACTAACAAATATTCACATCTGGGCGAGAACTTCACAGATTCTAGAAACACAACACTATTCAGAAGTGGAGAGAGAGCTAGCGTGGAAGGAAAAGAATCTGTTTATATAAACCGCCTTCTTCCACGTCTAGAACATTCTAATCTCCTCCTCACTTCAGTTAAATTAAACCTTAAATGTGAAAACTATTTTATGAGAAATTGATCGTAAACGTAAATTATAAAAATCGTTAAGTTAATATTTATAATAAGTTATTACAGTTAAATAGAACTTATTAATTTTCCTTTAATTAAATATCAATAACTATTATTTAACAATCATGATTTGATCATGACAACTAGACAACTCAACTTCAAAGCAACGTAAACAAACATCCACTTCACGAGTGCGTTGATCCGAGTAACAATTATTATAGATATAGTTTAAATTGCAAACAAGTAATTTTTCAACGAACTATTATCAAGAGAACCTAGCAACTTTTAAAATATAACTTAATAGTTAAAAAGCGAGGAAGTGGGACTTTTTGTGAAATTCACTCGTGCAATAATATTCACTCACACCGTTATTTAAGAGAATTGGACATTTTAATTAAATCCGACCCAACCGAAGCGAAAAATGAAAAACCCCTTTCTGACTTAAGAAATATAAATTAAGATGTAATGCACTGGAAAATAAGATACGATTTCATATTATTTATCTTATTTGAATAATTACTTCCGTATAAATTAAAAATATTCTAATTCGAAATGTCGACTAAATTTAAATTTAAAAGTAGTTCATTATCGTACTAGAGTAGACAGTATGGTAAATTGGATGAATATTTATTTTAATACATTCTATAATTTAAAATATTTTAATTCAATGTCTCGCCTAATTTTTAATTTATAAATAATCTCATTTTCTTACTATACACTATTTTGGTGAATTGGTTACCCTCATCTAAAGAATAAAGTCATTAAACGGAAACAGTCACTTCAAGACATAAAGAGACGATGTTATTTTATATGCTGTTACCATAGCAACGCTAGCAACAAAGAAAAAATGGAACCATTTTGAGCTGGATGACTCATAGCCATTTATATCCTTTTATATCATCTGACATACGAAGTTCCTAAGGATTTCATATTACTTCTACCTGCTAAAAATATAAATGGGAAAGCACGGTGTACGAATAACAATGATTATCCAGTTGAGATTTATTATTTATCGCATTTGCACATGGTGGGTGTTATTTCTCTTAACAATAAGACTCAACATAAATGTTACAAGTTTTGCTTCTAATAAAAATATTAGAAGTTTTCTAGGATTTCGTTATTCTTTCTACTATTTTTCGAATGTTTTAAACTTCTATCAAAAGTCTTCATTGAGATTTTTTTTTCTAATTCTTTCTGCAGTAAAAGCGGAGATTTTTTTTCAAAACAAAATTATTTTTTAAGTCCCAAGTATGATTTCGGACTTACAGTTCCACTGAAGTTTTTTTTTCTTTTTTTAATAATAATAACCTTACAAACGGATGATAATAATTTGATCTATTAGGGTAGGGTAGACTAACCAGTGAATGAACGTTTAAGGCGCTGCGTTCGCCAGCGAATGAACTCCAGGATATAATGACCAGGACAACCAACCATATGTCAGATAGCTTCCTACTACATGGGAGGAAGTCAGAGTTGCCAATCCATCTCTTGGAATGATTTTCAATCCTTATTTTTTAATTATATTTACCAAATGTTCATTCACTGGGTCCTGTTCACTCACTGGTCAGTCTACCCTAGCTATATAAATGCTTTAAATGGTACGGGAAATGTCTTTTTTTAATGCAATATAAGTATTCGGAAACTTTCAATCGTATAAGAGTTCGGAAATAGTCAAATTTTCAAAATGTGTTGGCTACGTGTGGTATTACATCTATGGCTTAGACCAACTCCCCAACTTCAAAAATCCATTTAAAAAATTCCCATTGTAAGTAATTCCTTCGTATAAAACCTTATTCCACAGTTCATGGTTCTATTACACCCCAAAGATCAACAATTTAAGCGCGCTTTTAAAGTTCTATTACCAAAGTAAGCACACAACTTTACCGGGGAAAACCACTTTATTTCAAAATCCAACTGCCCACCAGAGACAACCAAATCCACAGACCAGTCCCAAAGAAATCCTTTAAAAACTCCATGAAATCCTCAAGACGATAGAAATCCTTTAAAAAAAAAAGTCAGAAATCCCTTATAATAGGACAGAAATCCTTTATTCTTATGGTGGGTGTGGATTCGATGGTCCGTTTGTCTTCGTACCTTTGCATTAAGGGGTCTAAGGAGTCTTAAAAATGTGCAAAGAAGATACTACAAAGCAAAGTTTGATCTTTCATGTCATTTTTGAACTACTGAATATATAAGTATAATTTTTTTACATGTAATTCTACAAGATTTATTTATTATAAAACAAGTTTTAAAATTTATGAAACTTTAGCCAAAACTAAAATAAATGATATTAAACATGAAGGTACTTGAACACACTGTGATTAGGCTTGCGCGGCAAATTGTGAGGTCAAAATTGAAAAAATGAATAAGAAAAGGACTTTATATTGTACAAATATGTACAGACTAGGACTTATACCTAAATTCTCAGCTCAATTTCAATTAGAAATTATTTTTTTAAAAATTTAAAATCAAAATTTTTAATTTTTTAATAATTTTTTTAGAAAAAAGTTCTTAAAATAATTTCTAATTAAAATTGAGCTGAGAATTTAGGTATAAGTCCTAGTCTGTACATATTTGTACAATATAAAGTCATTTTCTTGGTCATTTTTTCAATTTTGACCTCACAATTTGCCGCGCAAGCCTAATCACAGTGTGTTCAAGTACCTTCATGTTTAATATCATTTATTTTAGTTTTGGCCAAAGTTTCATAAATTTTAAAACTTGTTTTATAATAAATAAATCTTTTAAAATTACATATAAAAAAATTATACTCATTTATTGAGTAGTTAAAAAATTACAAGAGAGATCAAACTATGCTATGTAGTATCTTCTTTGCACATTTTTAAGACTCCTGTGACCCCTTAAGGCAGAAGGGGGGCGGTTGAGTTTATTGGCAGTTCATTTTGATTTGCAGAAGACATTTGTGATCCCCGAGAAACGGAATCTGGCAGCGGTGATGAATCGAAGGTAAATAGAATGATTGCGTGCCAAAAAGGGGGTGGGGGATTCAGAGGGGGGGGGGTGTTGAGGTTTCAATAAAGGTTTCAATAAAGTTGCAGGTATTGGGTGTTTGGTAACAACAGGTGGGATGGCGAATCAAGAATTACATTTGGAAACGAGATATTTATTATTATTTTTGACAAATGAGCTCTTATATTTTGTTTGACACTCTAAATATTGAGATGATTTTAATTAGATTTACTCTAAATCGTTCTTACTTGAATCGTATTCTCTTTTTGTTAATAGCAGCTTTATTGTAGAATAATACTCTTATCAAGCAAAATATATTGATAGAATTATGTACAACTTGCGGGGAACAAATGCTCTACTTATATGGGATTAAAGTAAAGAAGTGGAGTATTTCTTTCTGCAGCTGCATCAAGTCCATCATAAGTATATTTATCATATATATTAACTTTCATCACAATAATAGCGAGTATACTAAGATTTTTTTCAACTCATAAACTAACTCCTCGGTGCAATAGCCCATTAGTGGACTAAGGTCCACCGTGTCCATTTCAACTTACGGTACCTCTGGGGTGTTAGGCATATGTCCCTGATGTAAGGTGATCAGCATCAGTGTTTGGGGTGAAACCCCCAGTGTTTAGTTCCCAAATATGCTGGGTCCCCATTTAAAAGACCCACTTAAAGTATGAAAGGATGGGTCAACCTCGCAACACCGTAATTTAATTCGCTTTTTCTGCGAAGCTACGGAATAAAATAGATAACCATGAAAATAAAACCATAAAAGTAAAAGTATAAAAATAAAACAAGCTATCATGTTATAATATTCCATAAAAATTAAATTTTTTTGTTAACTTTTTAACGATCGGATAATTTTCAAGAAAACGGTCATTAAAGTGTTAATCATTTTATCCCTGAAAAATATGTGTATGAACAATCTATGTCGATTCATTTTTAGATTTTCATTCGTTTTTAGCTTGATATTTAAAAATATCAAATGATCTTTAATCTAGGAAATGCCAACAATATTAAAGCTTTAGGAGCTCTCATAGGAGCGAGAGAAAAGGGGTTAAATTTTCATTCACGAAGTTTATAAAACATAATACAACAAAACGGACTGTTACACTACATAAAGAAAAGCCATCAAATGACCTCCCCCATACGCTTACAACCACTTTAATAGATTTTCTTCTTTGAAGCCACGGGAACAAAATAGCCAACCATGAAAATAAAATTCCTGACTATTTAAAATGCATTGACTGCATTTTCCAAGTCATGGGTTATATGACAACCATTTCTATTCAAATCTAATTTACACCTGAATACATCTGGACAAGGGTCAATGGCCAATTAGCTGGGCAATTGTCCAATCGATTCAGACCAGTACAGAAACCCTTAAACGATATATTGAAGCTATTCCTTATTGGGGGTCTTCGTACAAGACATATAAATTCGTATGAAAGACGATCTTTTAATGAACAATTGCCACTATGTTTATGTATTTTTTCATCATTTTAGCATTCAAAAATATTTTGCCTGTGTTTATAACCATGTTCTACACATCAAGTACATTATTGAACTTTCATTTATGGATTTTATAAAGCAAAACATACATCCAATCGTCTTTTACACTACCTTACAGTAATGCCATACGCTTACAGCTATTTTAATTAATTTTCTTTCGTGAAGCCACAAAATGTAGACGACCATGAAAATAAAACCCAAAAACAAAAAACAAAACAAGGTATAACGTAAAGATAAAGTGAATTAATTGAATTTGTATTCGAGGATTTTATGAAACAAAGTACATTGCAGGTGGATTGTCTTTTACACGACTTACAGTAAAGCCATCAAATGTCTCCCCCACAAGTTTAGAGCCATTTTAATTAATTTTCTTTCGTGAAGCCACAAACTGTAGACAACCATGAAAATAAACCCCCAAAGCATAAAAACAATACAAGCTATCATGTAAAGATAAAGTAATTACTGAATTTGTACTTTTATTCGTGGATTTTATGAAACAAAATACATTGCAGGTGGATTGTCTTTTACGCGACTTACAGTAAAGCCATCAAATGTCTCCCCCATACGCTTACAGCCATTTTAATTGATTTTCTTCGGTGAAGCCACAGAACCCGATACCCAACAATAAATCCACCTGCGACACACCACAGAAAGATAAATGGCCGGAGATTGTCCAGTAAGTGCCCATTGTCTTTCATCAAGACGGTTACCTAGGTAACCGATTGTGCGGGGGGGGGGGGGGGGCTTCCGATTCCTTTATCTGTCCCCTACTGTCCCATTGTGTGGGGGCCCCCACACCTATTGTCCTGTCCCATTGTCCCAGTCCTAAATGTCCGTGGACATAAAGGAAGGATGGTCATTTTATTTGGTAGCCTTCAGAGATTGTGGAATGGACACTTGATGATTGTGTGGCGAAGAAGAGATATTGGAACGTTTTGGGGGATGGGGTATTAAAAGATATTATGGGGTTGTTTTTTCTGTAGCAATCATGAATTGGAGGTAGAGGGATTTTGGGAGCTATTGGAAGTCTTTATTGACTGAGAGAAAAGAAATACCAAAAGAAAGCTATTTACAAAAGAGCAAGGTGGATTTTTTCCTTAAACTTAACAGAACAGTAGTTTCTGCAATCTTAGTAGTGCAACACTGTACTTTTGCTACCTGAAAAGAGATTTTAATTCTGCAACCGAAACTGGAAAAAATCCAAATATTTTTATCTTACTCAGAGGCATAGAACTTTGAATGGATTATTCAAAAAGAATATCGATTGGGAAGAGGCATACATCATTTAATAGCGTTTTCTCTCATAAATAGCATGTCCATTTTACTAACTATAGTTTTCTTTCATGAAATATTTTCATACTTTTATTTTAACAAGCTTTCATGCATTCTGTAATCAAGATTTGGCAAAAGTAGCTAAGAGTCAATCAGCATCTAAACAGAATAACAGTGGTACAGAAATTTTTAACATTGTAGGGGTATGTGTGTAGATTTTTACTTTAGTTAAAAGTTTCATTAAATTACGGAAGGAAAATGAGAACAATCCAAGCTATGAATACAAAGTTTAACTTAACGAAAATATTATAATTCGATACACCTTTACAAATTCATTAAAATAAAAACATTCTCCCGTAAAATCCAAAATAAGCGTCAACTAAACTAACAAATCCTATTTTCAAGAGAAATTTCACAACACAATACTCTAAGAACATCGACACGCCAACCTAAACATGCAAAGAATAACAAGCAAGAACGGACATCAATATCTTAAAAGCACGTTTGATATTTTTCAGCAAATAAAATACCGATCAATGTCTCAAAAAGTACAATGTAACACGAAGAAGATCCCTTTAAAAGATGCAAAATGTAAAGAGCCAAAGCTTTTAAGGTCAAATGTCCGAAAGTATCCAGTGACTCGGTACGTTCGTGCTTTGGGCAAGTGACATGTTTTATGCAGAGATTTGTATGGATTTCTTCCAGATATTGTAGTTTATTAGGTTAGGCCAAGGAAGTGGGTGAATGGTTAGAGTTTCTCGGGAAATAGCGGAATGTGATATCAAAGTATTGCTTTATTCGCAGACATTTTTATGTTTTTATATGGAAAGGTATGGTATAAGTAATAAAATATGAAGAACCAAAGCTGGATTTAGTTTGCATTTGATAATGGTGTTTATTCCCAGAGATATTATGTTATATTACTAGCATTGCTATGTATATAAAAAATTATTTGTATCAATTTAAAAGAAATAGAATAAAAACTCGAAGGTATACAACTTTACAAATTCGAACAAACTAGAACTGATGTGAAAATTAAAAGTTGACCCATTTTGCTAGAAAGGTTGCTTTTACTGCCGAATGGGTACTATAGTAGTAAAGAGGGTTTTACAGACAACAACAAAATAATTGGATTTAGAGAGTTGTGTTTATTAAGAGAGATCCTTACATTGGTTCCGATTTTTTTCAAAAAGTAGTTAATTTTTGCTATGCGCTGAAATATTTTAAATACAATCTTAATTATAATGCAAGCACACAAACATTAGTGGTAATTAAATAAATACAGACAAATAGTTTGCGTATTTTAATTGAACCAAAGTTCAAAAAACGTTTATTTGTTTATAAAGTCAATCGAGCAAAATATTTGTAAACATTTACATTCTTATTCTCTGTCACATATTACCAGTGATAATTGACATTACGAATTGATATAATTTAATTTAATATTTTTTGTTAGTTAATAAGAAGTTGTTTAAAATTGTTTTTAAACAACAAATCAAAATAAATCGATAAGCAGATGGGTATTTTGGTTTTAGCTTTATTATCGTCGCAATAGAGCTTCACATGGGTGATTGGTGACAAGGGATAGATAGATTCAATATTGATTGCTTCTATTCTAAAAAAATGTACCTCTTCTTTAAAACAGATAAACCTCTATCTAATATTACCCTAAATTTCCCAAACATACCAAAAAGAAGAAAAAAAGTTAATCGAAACAAACAGCATCAATACAAAATAACATTCTATTTGGAATACTTTTGAATACTTCTATCCTCCCCCTGAAAAAAATCGATTAGCAGACGATAAAACCCCCAAATTCCATCCGTCATTCCTCCTAGGGGAGGCTTGGTCAACCGGTCATCCATTTACAACAATCGGAAACACTATAAAATATCGACTGCTATTACACTAACCGCAAACCGCGCCAAAACAATTCGAATAGCGGGCCTGTTGAATCACTAAACATAAAAAAGGCCCCAAGTCAACAGTGACATTTCCATACATGCCTTTTCTTTCATTAGTGTTTAAAGGGAAGAAGCGTATTGGGAAACTCTCTTATGGACTTGAGCCCCTTTTTGCTTTTGGTGGTTCGGTTGAAAAAGCGTCCTCTGACAGCGAACAAGAAACGGCCATCAAACCTTCTTTCCCCCAGCGATAGGCAATAAAAAGTCCGATTTTGGAGTCTTGATAAACGGTTCTTTTTCTTTTCTTTCTTTTTTTTGTTTTGGCTATACCACTTTGGTCCCCGAACATTGCAATACTGATTCTACTGTAGAATAAGATGGGACAGTAAAAGTAAGACACACTCTTTGTTTAAGAGGGAGTGTCAGTCCCATAGACCGAATGCATTAGTTTTGAAAATTACAACTTTTGCAAAAAAAAAAAAGGTTTGTCATGTTACTCCTTTTTCACCAAGTATAGGAATCATCATAACATTCATTTAAATAAAATTGAAAAGAAAATGACACGCGGTTATATAATTATTAATTGATAAAGTTTTGAAATAGTGTACTTTTTTAATTAAAAATTAAATTAGTGTATTTGACAATTTTCGTACGCCTTCCAAGTTCTAAAACAATTTTACAAATATGTACAAGTAGTTTTTCATTTATTTAAAAAAAGTAAACATTTTGATTTTTTTAACGCTACTCCTCGTTCAATTTTAAGAAAAACTCCACCAAATTTTTATAGTTTGTGTTTAATACTATTTGTTCAAGAACTGTGCATGGATTTTAAAATGTGAGCTACAGTTTAAAAGTAACATGCATTTATACTGAAAATCACAAAAAAAGTACAAATTATTGAATTCAACAATTTAAAAAAACTATACATAGACCTTATTCCATGTACAATTTTGTGCACCATATAAATAAGAACGCAGGTTAAAAGATTCAAAGTTTTAACTTAATTAGTTAAAAAGCCTTAGAAATAAATTAAACGCAAGAATTGAAAAACGCAAAAAAGAGAAAAAAGGTTGAAAGCAGACGAAATGCGTATTCAAACTTATAAGAATGACTCCAGAAAATATGTAATACCTTTTTTTCTACATAAGATATAATTATGAAACTTTCAGTAAATGTTCACAATGTACCGCGTACCCTTGATTTTTTACGATTATTTTACTAAACCGTTAAACAAGGACACGTTACTTAAGCTTAATCAATTTTACATTATAAATCAAAAACCCTATACAAATTAAATGTCAAAATATCAAATTGCCAACCTAACGAAATGCTGCTATCTTATTTTATAGTGGGATCGGGGATGTCTAAACTTCGTTGATATTTCACAGTCACTGAACGCTGAAGTCGTAAAATTGAATTTGAGGGACAGTATTTTAGTCTGAGGCATTGAGGTTGCATGCAAGAAAAGTTTTCGACAGGAGCTGAAGAGAATAGATTTTAAACGATTTTGATTATTTTGTTTAGGGGCATTTAAAATTATTTAGTTTAATTTATTGAAATTCCTTGTTAAAAATTGATTGAACTACAAAATAAATGTTTGACATTTTTACGGCTTCGATATGAAAATACATAGAAAAAACACCTGATAATTTTAAATATTATATAACATTTGTAAATGTGTGAACAAGCATTCAAATTAAATGAAAACATACGTACGTTATTTTAATCAGATAACTCAATGCATCCTTTTGTAAAAAAGACCCAATAAATATCATAAAAAAATAGCAATTCATAACCGTAATTTCCAAGAACTTCAATTAAATTTATAAAAACTAGAATTAGATTTGAAATAAATTTCAATGCGCAGCTAGAAATAATTAATTTAATAAACAAAACTCTCGCATCCCACTTACTTTTTGTTGTCTGTAAAACCCTCTATACTACTATAGTACCCATTCGGCAGTAAAAGCAACATTTCTTGCAAAATGGGTCAACTTTTCGTTTTCAGTTCTAGTTTGTTCGAATTTGTAGAGATGTACACCTTCGAATTTTTTTTAAACGTTTCAATTTGTTTAATGTAGGCATCACTAAGATTTTTTTAAGGAATTTTTAATATTGAGTATTACATTATTTTAAATTTTGCAGAATACAATTATCTTTATAGGATTTTACTAAAGGCAGATATTAATGATAAAACAGAAAAACATTTATGATCAGAAGCAATCTAATTTCATTTATTTTGTTTACTATATCTAAAATTTAGTTACATAATAATTTGGGCTCTATTCGATTTCATTTAAAGGAAGTTAAACATTTAACGCGACCTTTTTCTTGTCATTTAGTCCTTAAGATAATTCCTCGTTTAAGGTATCTTTGATTTTATGTTTATGTAACCAGTAGGTTTTGCATAAAGAAGCCAAAAAAAATTTTGGGTCCTCAAGTTATTGTTTTCTCCATTTTGGAGCATCAGATTACCTTTTTAGTTTAACTGAAAATTTAATTTTAAAAAACATCTCGTAAAATAAATAGAATTGTAGCCCAAGATTCAGAAAACACATTCTAAAACTCTTCATTTAAAAACCTGCTATTTTAGAAACTGTATTGATAATAATTAAAAGCAGGACTAACCAGGAATTTTCCCCTACGCTTTGAGGGACGTTAAAGTATGGAAATGCTTAACTTCCCTTTAAAATCAAATAATTTTATAACTGATCTAGGAAGACTTAATGGAAATAGGAAGGGGACAGAAATCGGAACGCGCTAGGAAGACTTAACAGAAATACAAATCGAACAAAAATAAACAACAAAACCACACGTTCATTTTATTCCGTTCATAATCGAAATATTATCAAGCGACCCCCTATGCCGCCCATTCAAACACCATAAAAGACACCCGATTCCATTAGAAATCACCCATGAAAACCCACATCCATCTGTGGATCTCCTCGCCGAAACTTTAATGGCGACTTTATGAAATACGACGCCGATTCCCCACCCCTTTATAACCCACCAATTAAATCACAGCACCCGAAAAGCCGACGCGACGTTTTTATGGACGTTGTAAACGTCGCCGGGGACGATAAAGGGACGACTACAAAATCCCCCTTGGATTTGCACCTACATTCTTTTTTTTCTTCTTTCTTGAAACAACGATTTCTTTTCTTTTTCTTGAAACAACGATTTTGGTGAATGTTTGAGGATTCGGGTACACGCGTGATGGGTGACAAAATTGTTTTGTCACCTGGGTTCTTGGCTGATCATTTGTGAGGAGGAAAGGAATTTATTAACAATCAGATTCCTTCGTTATTTACGTTGAATGTTATTTATGACACATAAAAACTAAATTACTCAACTTCATATCATGAGTAAGCGGGACAACCATATTCATTTTTACAAAAGCTATAACTCATTAAATACTTTCCGATATCTTCCCTACAATTTTGTTCGGTAAATCTTTTTGAACTAAATTTATTAAATTTCAATTACATAGAGCGTCTTTTTAAATAAAGTCTGAATATCATTTGTTATAAATAATAAAACTAAAATTATACGGCAAAATAAATACTAAATTTTTCTTTTGGAAAACCATTAAAAGCAAGATTAATGGCGCCTTTTAAAATCGATACGCATGGCTATACCAAATAAATACTATCTTTATTTTACATCTGCACTCTAGTAGGAAAGAGTCTTCATTTATAAGAACGTGACATTACCCCTTATTTTGTAAAATAAAATGCTTTATCCCGCTTAGTTTACTTTTACAATCTCATAAAATATGTAGTGTATAATCGAAGCAATAAACTTAAATGTATGCACAATTGCCTTCAATTTAAGAAAAAGGCATTACTTTTCGAATAAATTTTAGAAGATATAATTTAAAACATTTTTCATACTAAAGACTCACTTAGCTTAGTCACGTATGAAATTGAAATTCCCTATTTTTAATGTTACGAGAAGTTTTTATGAAAGTTTTTTAGGTTGATTAATTTTTAAGCATTACTTTTATGGCAGAAAATATCTTTAAAAAAATTACCCGATCAATACTAAAATCATTTTTCTGATTTATTTAATCTCTTAGAAGGAATCATATGCAAAAATATTTTTTTATATTGATAAAGCACTTAATATCTCAATAAAGTATAATTTCATTTATTTTATAAAACGAAGACGATATGAAGAGCAAGTGCAATAACAAACCAGTATCAGTGCAATTCAAAAAGCAAGTAAAATTATTTTAGTTTTTCGGGGCAATTATTTTAGTGTGTTTGAACAAATGTCTAAATAGTACGTGCTTTACAATAAAACGGAATGAATGTAAAATAGCTAACTTATATTCAATCGAAACTTTTTAGGAAACTATTTGAAACTCCAGAAAACATTTTTGTTCAAATTTGCCGTCTTCTGATTTAAACACCAAAGAACTGCGGCTGTTTTAGCTTGCCATTATATTCATTTTAAAAGAAACTAGGAAATCTTCAGTTCAGAACACAAGAATGCTTTTACAAAATATCAACAGAAATCTTTCAAGACACCAAACTCTTAAAAAACCTTTTCTGATACCGGAAGCGGCAGCTGATAAAAAACATTCGACATCTAGACAAACATACACCCTTTAAAAACAAACCTTGTACAACTTTTTACTCCACTTTTAAGTAATTCCAAATCTTACAATTATAGACCTTTAAAGGCATAGGGGTATAACCTCCGAAAACTTCTGTCCAAAGGTTTTTTAAAATTTATAATACCTAATTCATATTGGTTTTTAGTGAAGAAAACTGCATTTTTGGATTGATTTGTAATAACGTTTCACTAGAGCTGTGCATAGTCTATTTTAATTTTCATAGTTTTGAAGCACAGTCAAATACCGAAAGCAATACTTAAGTGGCAACGGCCCCACACCAGATATAAACGTTTAGTCAGGACACGGCAATGCAATGGGCATGCCTCTCGTCTTAAGTGGCAACAGTTCCATAGGAATGAAAATAAGGCCCCTTTATCAATCAATGAAATGGGTTTGATCTTGCCATGTCGTACTACTAATCACTGAAATCACCAATGAAAACGCAGAATGAAAGCAGGAATGATACCATGTCACGCGTAACAAGCCAATTTTATTTAAAGTATACCAGCTGCCTCTACGGAATAATTTGTTTGAACAATGCTTTATAGAGTGACTGTGTCCAAGACCGTATCTGATCCGATGACCTGAATGCCAATGGCTAATTGATTGGGCCCTGGACTAGCAAACCCTGACAGGCAAATTCAGGAAAACTCCAATGGTTTACTACATCCATTCATACGCTCATTTTGCCCAGTACCAACAATGAAAATTATAGGCTAATTTTTTTTTTGGCTAAAAAAATAAATTAATAAAATAATTAATTGCAGCAAAACTCCCCGACAATCTGAACACCAAGCATCAGTCTGCTAAATCCACTCATCTATCCTCTTAATACGTAAAAGTATTACCTATTCATTTGGCTTGTTTCATGTAACATACTTCCTCCCATCTTTAATACTGGGTTTCCTTCGATTGGTGCTCAAATTGGGGCTCTGTTCTCACGTGACATTGAACCACCAACCGATGGTTTGAGTAAGGATTTATTTTCATTCAGCATTTCTGTTGCCACTCAATTACCGAAACATACCCACTAACAGCTCTTTTTCTTTAAAAAAAATTACCATTTCTCTAATGGGGATCGGCTGTAATCGAAATTCGCAGACAAGAATTGTGGGAGACTGCAATTTTATGCTTTACTGTCAAGCTAGAAAAATTGACATACACCATTCTTGCTCGGAAGTAAAGAATCTCTCGAAGTATTGATGAAGAAAACTTGCTTTTCCAAAAGAAAACATACATCGAATGTTCCGGAAACACACCGATACACACATGGCGTACATCCTTTCGCTGTTGATACTATCGCAGTAGAATGCTTTCTTCGTTGCTACTTTTATGAACACGAATTTGAGAGAAACAGATAAACTTTAAATGGAAGCTCTTATCCCAAGTAAAGAAGCTTAGGAAAGCTCTTAAGATTTGTTGTTTTTCTAAATAATTTAAGGTTGTGTGAAATTTTTTGTCTGAATGTAAAACTGACAAGTAAAACGCATTATATTGTTTTATTATCTACTATTATTAGTTCGGTCATACGGGGCAACTTAGAGAACTTTGGTACAAGCTTTTTCGCTTTATAACTCCGCACCTATTATAAATTTAAAAACTGGAGGTGTGTAACACCACGACTTTAAATTACTACTCGATAATTTAAGGTAATTAAAAATAATCTAAGTTAAATATTTCAATAACTTTAAAACCTTAAGTTCCATAGCAGCTACCATTTGCGCTTTCACGTTATTCTCTAAAGCCTCATTATGACGCCCGACAGGTACTAGGAACTTGTGTAACAAATTTGATATCCGTAGCTTTTTTTAGTTCGAGCTGCAAAGTGGTTTCTAACAGACAACGGACAACGAAAAGGGCCAATGTTCAAAAACCCTTTTTTAGAGTCATCGCCCGAAAACGTGTAGGAAACAAAATCTCCATTTCGGATTTTCCACTCCACTGCAATATTTTCATTGCCTTACATTTCATATTAGGTAATTTCATAGAGTTAGGAAAGAGAATAGAGCGGCCCATGAATGTGCGCAGTGACGCACAAAAGAAGCAGGCTAGAGCGGTGCATCTTGGGATACATCAGTATGCGCAGTAGCTCGAAAAACTTGACAGACCTGCTTCAAACCATTTGAACTGATAAGACCCCACTACCTCCTTCCTAACTCTATGTGTGGGGAATTTAAATAAAATTTACTGTTTCCAATTGGTGACAAAGCAACCTTGACTAAGAAGTAACTGTTTCTGTAATAGAAAGCGTTTAGAAAGGTCTTATGTTTGAAATTCTTAGAAAGGTCTTATGTTTGAAACTCTTAGAAAGGTCTTATGTTTGAATCTCAATTACCCTAAGGTTAGGTTTGAATTATCGTCGCCCGAGGGCTATTGGCGACGTGCGTCGTATTTTAGAACCTGAATAGGCACCTGAACACCTGAATAGGCACCCAACGTAACCGTTAAGGGAGACATCGTAAGCAGCCTCAATTACCCTAAAGGGTCCAAAGTTTCCCTTAACTGAGCTTCCCCCAAATACTTGAAAATGTGAAATGGGATCATAATATGTACCATTACACGTGCAACACTTCAAACATTAACGCTTACCATATCACAATAAAAAAAACTAATAAACATAATTTACCATCAACAATATCTTAATTACACCCTATCAAGCACAGCAAAGAAACTCATTGATATAAACTACAAATACCTCTTCAACCACTCATGTGCCTCGACACCTTTGCCAAGCAATTTCGCAGCCCTGGGGCTTCCCCAATTTTTCGAGCCCTCACCCCTCCTAAAACCCCCTCAGGCCCCTCCAATCTTTGTCTTCCGCACGACAGAACGAATTCATCCGGAAAATGGAAAAGATAATATCCTGAGACACCCCCCGCCCTCTCTCCCGATTTCTTGACTCTTATGTATAAAGAAAGACCTTTCCTTCAAACATCTCGTCCTTCGCTAAGGATGGGAAAGAATGAAATGATTGGGTTTATTTTACTTATTCTTATAGGTTATAAACAAGATTAATCATGAATCTGATCAGCTAATCACAATTTTGAATTTTAAAAATATATAATTAGACTGTGAAATTTTACAAGCAGTTTATTATATGATAAATGAAGCTGGCTTACATGCATATATAATATTATTTTAATTATCAATAAATAATTTTACGACAAAATATTCAAACTAATTTCTAAAAGTGGGATTATACATCTCTATGAGCTAGCTGCATTTATCATTAAAAAAACATTTTTAAAAATATTCAATACAGCTGAAGTAATGAGTAATGCGACATAAAAATTATTTTTATTATTGGATTTATACAGGGATACTTAGGTTGAAAAATCCACTACTATTCCCCTTTAAAGCTCACAAAAATAATGTGAAAAGCAAAATATATACGTTTGTAGTCTCAACAATGTGACAGATTCACCCAATTGTCCTTTCTCTAAACTATTTCTTAAAAAAATATATACTAAGTTTTTTTATTAAGTTAAAAACACTATTTGCCTACATTGAACAACCGGAACCAACAAACCGTAGGCAAACGATGAAAATTTCAAATTTATGACAATTTTAATGTCTCGGACTATAGTACCAAAACATCTAGCATAACAATGTAGCTGTTGCTAAAAACAACAGAAACAATGAAAAATAGTTCTTAGGACAAACCGTGCGACTGAAATTTCTCCTTACTGTCCTCCTCAATGTCGAAAAAGGTAGATAGGGGAGACCCACCGTTGAAAGCTAAACTTAATTTCATTCTGATCAATAATAGCTTTTTTGAGGGGTGCTGGGGTGGAAGAGCACAGAACAAAAAAAAATCTGCAATACTATGATACGTTTCCTTCAATCTACTGTTTTTAGAAATATTTCCTAATTTTTTTAGATAACATTTAACTTTTTTTAAGATAAAATTTTTTTAAACTTTTTTTTAGATAAAATTTTATAAAGCTTTTTTTAGATAAAATTTTATAAAACTTTTTTTAGATAAAATGTTATAAAAAAATAAATTTTATAAAGTTCGAAACTGTTGGTACATTTATTCGGTTATACTGTTGGCTTTCTTAGTAAACAAGGTTTAGAAGCAATAATACAATTTGTGTGTTCTCTGAGCCAAGCGGTGGTCATTTTATGACAAAACCAACTGACGTCATGACAGACTTCATTCGACTGTTTGGAAATCTTCCCTTTCAAAGAATTTCATCTATTTCGAATTGAGAAAAATTTCAATAGCAACTGGTGCTTGTGAATAAATAACGCAAGTGTATTTACAAATAACTTTAAGCAAATAATTCAAGTGTATTAACAACATTCAATAAATTCATTGAATCCTCAGAATAACGTACTAAAATAAATATCTAAAATCTTTTTCTGGTAACATAATACAGTGGGAATAAAAAGAAAAAAAATCTATCGAAATATCGGGTAGGAGGTATTTGTTGAATGCAAAATACACTAAATTTGTAATCTACATACATAAAAGCCGACTTCTGTTTGTCTGTATAGGACGCGTAATCTTAAGAATCACGGAACAGATCATCACGAAATTTGGCACAAATATTCATCTCATCTCCGGAACAAACACAGGCTAAGAATTTTTGGAATCAGACCATTCCTTCTATCGTTTTTGAACGTTTTTATGTGTCCCTTTATGGAAAAAATACACCACTTTCGCTCAAATCCGATAATTTTTTTCCCTTTCGTGATGCCATTGGGCAGAAAAGTTTAAATAAAACTCTTTAGAAAACAATTGAAATTGAAAATGTTTAATTTGTTCATTGCTTTCAGAAACTAAATTAATAATTTCAAAAAATAATTGATATCATTCACGTGACGTAATCCTACCAGTCTCCATTCTATTATTTTACTGTGAATATAGGATTTTAATTATGAATTTTTTTAAAGCAGTTAAGCTTATACTGAACTATGATTTTATTTAAGGCCACCGCAATGGAGATGCATATTTTTGCTTTATGTCTTTCTTTTTTCGCCAAATACTTTGGTAAACTCGCCAAGTTATTACGCCAAATGACCTTTTTTCTTTATTAGCTGGTTGGTTGTGCGATGGTCATTGCGCCAAAGCTTAATGGGTGTGTTGTTGGTAGCTATATATTTTCCTCGCCAAATTTTTCAAACATGCCAATGAGCTAAAATGTTTTTATTCGGGAAATTACTATGACATTACCCGTTAATTTTATAGCATTTTTTTAATTTTGAATTTTTATGGTCATATAAGTAACGGGATTCTGTACTTTATAACGAACGGGAAAAGTAACATAAGTTTATTATCCGATAACAGATTAAATGGTAGTATGGTACAAATACTTGGATCGATTTGGTATTTATTTTTTTCCAACCCGTGCAACACCGGGTAGTTCAGCTAGTATTTAATAAATAACAAATTTAGGGACACATAGTTGTAGTTGAAGAATTATTATTGGAACAGATTTTATTAAATATTAGAACAGATTTTAAGAAAAGTACATATTGATAAAAAAAAAAAAACGGGGGGGGGGTGGGGATTGGGAGACATGATACAAGGCGCGATATATCCGAAAGCGCGATGTTACAAGGCGCGATATAGAGAGGGGTTACTGTAATTTGGTAATTTGCAATACATTTGACTGAATTTTATAAAACTATTTATAATGATTACAGTTTTTAATAATTGTTTTTTTCCTTCCAGTCTTCCCTTGGTTTTGGCCGATCCGAATCCTACATCAAGTTAGAGCAACTAGGAGAGGGATCTTACGCAACCGTTTTCAAAGGATTTAGCGAGTAAGTAATTTGAAATCTTACTACTTCAATGTGCATTGGCCGAAATTTATCTATATTTACAAGGGTGGCTAAAGATAGAAAGTTAGAAAAGCATTCATCTAATAGTTAATACCTTAGAAAAAATATTAAAGTAATCGAAACTGCATTGTCAAGGATAGCAATTCAAATTTCAACTTTTAAAAAAACTCATTACACGTTTGCATATAAAATTCTTCCCATAAGTCAGATTTTTTAATCGGATCCATTAACTTTGCGTACCGATAAATCAAAGATACACATAATTTCTAATTGAAATATCACTGCATTGGGTTGTTATATTTAAGCTTCGATTAAAATATCATAGTTTAAAATTGATAAATTAATGCAAAATACATCAGGGTTAAAATTTACAATTACGAATTCTTAGCGTGTATTTAAAACTAAAAGTAAAATAATTTTACTTACTTTTTATACAGCTATTTAAAAATTTTCCAACACTATCGGTTATTTCAAATAGCCTGGTTCATATTTATCTCTGGAACACCTATTTTACAACAAAATCTTAAAGACCCGCAAATTTAAACAGGAAGCTAACCACATCATTACATTTGACTGATGTTTGGTTGGTTGGTTGGTATACATATATTTTCAGGCTTGTGTGCTTGGTCAGAGACCCGCTTACAAACCTTCGTCAAGTAATACAGACACAACACACACCCATTCACACGCACACACATACGTGACAGATGCTGTCATCTGTCGCGCGCCACCTCCTCAATTTAGACATGTCCCTAAAGGGAAGGAAATACTCTCCAGGGACCTGTACCCGTGGGAAACTGCGCAATGACCGCCCACAGGACTTTCGGACCCAGAAGATTTAACGAGCAAGTACTCCGCATATACTCGGCGGGTCTTCAACGACCAGAACTCGATCGCGGAACCTTTCGATCCAGAGATCGAGACTCTGACCACAGGGCTCCCCACAATGTTTGGAAATGTCCACTAAACTTGAGGCTAAAGTTACAGTTTCACATATATTGGTGCTCCCTATTCTAATAAATAGCTCTATAGTGTCAAAGAAATAGGTCTTTGGCAATAAAGCTGATTTTACATTTAGTGTGTTTGACCATCGGCTACGTTTTAGGATCTAATTAAGGAAGGGTTAGGTTACTTTGAAATATCATCGTACTTGAGCTGCACGAGGGATGTTCTAATTGAGGAAAGACAGGGTCCTGAAGCAGTATCAAATATTTGTCAGCCTATGAGAGCATCTCTCAATCAGATGACTAAGCCAGCACCTGAGCTGGCAACTGAAATTTTGAAATCGATTTTTTTTTGTTTGCTTGAAATGATTCAACACCAAAACTACAATACAAAGTGCTATTGGCGTGGGCCCCTTAATTTTATACACGTTTAGGTAATGAAGAAACATCTGAGCATACATCGAAAGCGACCTATCACAAAATGTAACAAAAAGGGTCAAGTCCATTAAATAATTTCCCACTAGGCTTAATCCTTTCAACATTTTACTGAATAACGAATCGTTTATGGAAATCTTTATGTGTATTTGACCTCTCTTGCGTTTAGAGATTCATATTTATCCTATCTGCAACATCCCCTTATACATAAAGTTAATTGGTGGATTTTTACAAATATGTATATAAGAGTGGATGCAAATACCAAAATCACAGCCAGTATATGTGAAGTTGCTAATGTATTGACTCTCCAAATGCACGGCTTGTTTTATTTTTAATAAAATGCCCCCTTCACCCTCCATATCTAATTTATACATTTGCGAATCTCAACAGTTATAATTAGAACTAAACAATTTGACATATAACCCTTTTTTAATGGTAATTAAACGCGTATTAATATTTTTACACGCTTTTTAATTACCAAACTCGAATGAATCCGTGTTAAATACTTTTTAACGTTGTTTGAATCCATGTAAATCGTTCCACCAAATATATGCTGTGTAAGAGAGGGGTAAATAGGGTACTTGACTGTATCGCTAAAATACCTTCCAATATTAATTTAATTATAGTTTAAACCCAAAAATAACAAACGAATGTATTTTTTTTGCTAAACAAATCTTTAAATAATTCATAAAAAATCAGTTATTTTTGATTTTTAAGAATTTAATTTTTGACATAAGAATATTTTAAGCCAGTAAAACAATTTAGTCAAATACCCTATTCATTAACCTTGATCCAAAGGGAACCTCAACATTTAAATTAGAATTACCCCAATCGTAACCTTGTTATCTGCTCATTCAGTATGTGAAAGAGAAATGATATGGTGTTTGATCTGTTGTAATACAAATGCCCTCGAGCTCATTCTGTTGTGCAAATTGAAAAAACAGGTAAAATATCATAGGCTGCTCACGAAAGGTTTTACATTTCACAAATAACATTAAAACACAACATACTATTTCAAAACAGACCTCCATTCCCTTACTTAAAAAATAAATTCATGAAACTGTGATTTAATCAACTAATTAAAATAAAAGTTAAGTCTGTAAATGCAACACATAGTCAGCTAAAAAAATCATGAGCCACTTAAAATTTTAACCAAAGAATATAATGTTGTTTTTGTCATGTCCATGCGATCTGTGCAAAAATTAGATAGTCCGTAGCTGTTTATAGGTCAGGGACTTTAAATGCTTTTTTAGAAAATAATGAATTCAAGATTTGACACCAAACAAAGTAACTTCTTATAAGAAAGAACAAAAACTAATTTTGCCAATCAACGAAAAACAAAAGACATTGTCAACCACAAAATAAAGCTTTTTGTCACATGTTCTCATCATCACCCGAAGCCTGGCATGTTATCAGCATTGTGGATAAAAAAAATCTAATAGCCACGCTTTTGGCGACAGTTTATAAAAGGAAAGTTAGCGTTTTAACTAGATATTAAAAATTTTCCTCAAAATATTTTTTTACAATTATAACCGTCAAAGATAAGAAATTGGAGCCTCAAGACATTTACCCAGTAAAAGCACGTGTAAAACCTTTTTCTTTCTCACACGTCAATTTTTTACTTAATGGTTTAAGATTATCCCCTTATCTCCACAAAATTATTTTTGAAAGAAGAGTTGAAAATCTAAAATTTTAGTGTTCAACGATTTAGGTCCTGCAAATAGCTTTGAAGATTTTTGTAAAAATAATTCAAAAGAAATTTATAAACAATTGAAAACGTTGAAAAAAGAACCTGATGTTGATTTGAACTGTCTTTTTTGTTCATCCATGACTCATTTATAAGAAAGGAAAGTCCATATAACTAATTTTAGTTTTTAAACAACTTTTTTAGTGTTTGTTCGTTGAGATAACTTTTTGACACGAATTAATATTGCGAAAATTTTAATAAATTTGGTACAATTGATTAAACAATAGTTTTCGCTGCAACTTTTTCGCATAGTATTTATCATTTGAAGAAACAATTTAGTTGGTTAGCTTTTCATACAGAATATATACGTATTGATGATTATGAGTGATTATAATTGTATGTGTATATACATATACATATAATTTAACTTTTTTTGTGCAAATTAAAATGTTGGTGGATTCCTTCCTACAATACCTAGTAGTAAGAAAAGCTAACCAACTCATTTTTTCCAAAATGTGATTTAACTTGTTTTGCACTTGAGCTCTTCATTTCTACTTCCAAACCATATTTATCAACAACAAAAAACTAACAACTGCGCCATTTGAACATCAAAATAAATGAAAGGAAAGACAAAAACAAAACAATGTATACAAAAGATTTTTTCGAGCCACCAATGTCTCCTTCCAACAAAGCGTTTTGACACTCGCCTGTCACCCGAAACCAATTCCTGTCATCGGCATTGAATGCATTTCGAAGCAATATTTTGACAAAATAACAACCGGCATTTTTAGCAAATGACCTATATTTATGCGAACTAGAGACGCTAAATATAAAAATAAATATCTACTGAATTACTGACTATTTAACTAATATACTTTTTGTTAGAACATTTTTCAACTTTTTGTAACTAATACAACTTAATACTCGAAACCATTTTAAAATGTAAAATTTTAAAGAACTATATAAGCAAGCTACATTTATTACAAAGAAAACCTTTTGTAAAAATATTCACTGCAGACGGAGTAATTTGGGTCTTTTTCCCTATTGGATTAACACGTAGAGACAACTTCAGTTTAGAGACCCCTACCGCTCATGTTCCCCTTTAAGCGGAACATTAGAAAACAGTAATTTTACAATGAATTTTAATCATAAGAATAGTTAACTGAGAGTAGGTTGTTCTTTTTTTTTTTCGGTTGAACATCGCTCTACAAGTTAACCAAGTACTTTAGGTGACGGTATTTGGGATTTAGAACGGCGGTCGAATGACGAGGCCCACACCTAACCTTTCCTCAAACGCAAACCTTTGTTATTTCTAGGGAGGTCAAATTTCCCGAGGAAACGGCAGACAGGCTCTCTCTCGCTTTTTAAAGTGGCCACGCCAAATCTCTTGTATTCCAACAGGGAGAGAAAAAATTTCCGGAATGCCACAGGTGCAGCCGGTGACCAAGCATTCCCCTGAACATATCCTCAATTGGTTGCAGTTCTCGACTTCTGACATTCTGAGCTACCCACTTTTGTTTGTGGACTTTTTTGGACATTTTTGGTTTCATGGAGGTGGTTTAGCTTCCCTACACACCTGGGTTTAGAAACAACAACTACAACAGGCAGGTAAAAAAAATGTTTAGGACCGGTAAACTGACAATAAACAGACCTACCCTTATATTGAGCCTATGAATTGTTGTTGTCCAACAATATTCGAAAAACTTTCTTTAACCACATTTCTCAATGAAATTTCTTATCGTCCAAACCCGTTCTACTCAAAATCAATAAAATATCACTTACACTTCCTTCAACCTATCACAGTCAATTTCCATCCCCAATTCTCACGTATCGGGAAAAAGCCTTTCCAGAACAAGAAGGAAAATACTCAAAAAAAAAAATAATAAATCGGGAAATATTTTATAGGCACACGCATAAGGACCGGAAAATTTCCATAGGTACGTTGGCTGCATGCATAATATGAATCCTGCAATCTCCACTAGAGCTTGGTCAGTGGTATTTTATGTCCAAACTGAGACGATATATTGCCCGGGAGACACTAAAGCAACCGTATGTGAAATGTAGGGATGTGACCCCCTTGAAGATTTCAATAAGCACGTATTTTTCCATTAAAATACCTTAGATCGGTTTCTAACAGTGCCAGCGTGGAGCGTTCGCTTTCGGGGGTGACACGAAGTATTTTAAGAAAAAGAAGTATTTGACAAAATGGGTTTTTTTTGTTTTACTGCTATTATTAAAATTAAAAAGCTTTCTAAAGTCCAAGCTCTGTTTCTAAATATTAAGAATCTGATATAAAATTTAAAAAAAATAATGAATTTTAAAAAAAATCGAACAACCGAACTGTTTTGCATATTTTAAGACTTTTACAGAAATTGTACAGAATAAATATAACTGTTATTGTAACAGAACTGTGTATAACTGTTATTGTAAAAAATAAGTTTTAATAATATTAAACTTAACTGAATTTCACACTATCCATAGCAGGATCAAATCCTCCTGTGCCTATTTCATCCTTTCTGACCAAGCGCACAGGGGTGCTAAGCATATGCCTTAACCAAGTGATCAGCCTCACGTGAAACTTCCTATGTTTCTGCAAATTCCCAAGCTTGATTGGTCATCATTTTATCATCCCACTTAAGGGATGAAAGACTGAGTGCGCCTCGCCGAATCTGGGATTCGAACCCAACGACCTGAGGCAAAGTAGATGTCTTCTAAAGTATTCTATAAGTTCAAAAATCAGTTTTTGCATCTCATAATTACACAGCTCCTAAGAAAACTATATTAATGTAGCATAAACTCTCAATAGAAGAAATAATTTAAAAGAGTAATAATTATAAGAATAAAACATCAATAATATAGAATTTAAAACAAAAGAAAACTATTTCTTTCAGAACTCTGTTTGACTCATAAAAATAAGGAATTGCAATCAACTTTAAAAATGAATCGTATATTAACAACTCTGTAATAAATTGTGATTGAGAAATTAGAATGGTTCCTCAACTTTGGAGAAAACAAAATAATGTATAAAAATAATATCAAATATTTTATGAAGTGTACTGAACCGACTTGCTCTTTCAGAAAAAAATTCTCATTTATTTTATGTTTATATTTTACAGTTAAAAATATACAAAAAAAGAAAAAAAAACTTCAAAAAAGCACTTCTCCTTAGTGTGACCTTTGACCACAAAGAAATATTTCAAATATCTTCGAAAAAGAAACGTATGCTTTAGAACAAACTCAATTGACAAATTCTGGAATATATATTCTTTTTTTTCCTATAACGTACCACGCGCCAAAATATTCAAGCTACTTCCACTTGCAAAACAGATTTGGAATGTTTCCCAGCCGAGCGGAAAAGTGGAAGTTTCGTTTTATATTTAAACTTGCGACTACGGAATATATTTGAAATATATCTAAAGAAAGCATTTTGTAAGGGTGATTTCATGGATTCAGTTTCAGATGTGGAATACTGCATCTAAAGTACTACATGTATTTTGTACTTGACTTCGTATTTCAAATAACCTTGTAGTTTATTTCCTTTTTTTTTTTTATTAAAATCAAAGCTCATGAAAAATATATTTTATAATTTTTTCTATAAGTTTGAATACTTAATAATTTAATTCGTTTCCAATTACCAACATTTTCTTATATATTAACGCTAACTCTTATTATAATATATAGCATCAGTGTTAGTGTAAAGACAAAAAAGATATGTATTCAAAGTAAATAAATACTAAAATAATACACACAAAAAACAAAACATATATACTCAGAACCTCCCTCAGACCCACTAGGTTATTTTATTTTTAAAAAATATTAAATTTATTAAAAAAATTAGTTTAATGATAAACTTGTTAATTTTTATGCAGCTATTATCTGAATAAGGAAATCCATCAGGATATACATACAATCAACGCATCTCAATTATAAATGTTACCAAAAGAATGCAAATGAACTTCCATTGCTTTTGCAACACAATCTACCGCAATATCATGAAAAATGCAAGAAAACAACAACATTCTCTTTGACGTCTTCGCTAACAGCTATTTTCAAAAGCATTGTATTGTATTTCCCATTGATTATTTTAACCTTGTTAATTCTACTAAAATTTCTGCATTTATTGCCGAATCCAGTTGCAACTCCGAACCGATGAGGCAAATCTACGTTTCGCTTCTTGTCTCCTCGGAGCAGCAAATAACTAATAATTGTTAAAATTATTGTTAAGAACTATTTGAAATATCAATCGTACTTCATATTTTGCAATTAGACAAATTCGTTTTTCAACAAATATGTATTAGGTAAAAATCGTAGTGTTAGATGGAGTCAATAGAAGGAATTTGCTAGTCAGTTCGATTGGTAACCTAAGGAGAAGCAAAACATAGCCGGAACAGATTTGTTTTTAGAGTTGAAGTGATTTTTTTACTTTTAGAGATGAAATCACCACCAAATTTTCCTGAATCATATTTTATTTAACCATTGAGACTATTGACAATTTTATTTGAGACAATTTTTGCCTACCTTTAGGTTTATCAATTAACGGGGGATTTTTGCATAAGGAGGTTCAGTAAGTGACCTAGGGATATTATTAATATACAATTCTTTATTTTATTTTAGAAGACTTAAAAAAATCATTTTAAATCATCAATAAGATTTTTTTAAACTTTGGAATTAAAAAATGAAAACGCCTAGCTAACATTAAAAGAAAACTTCCTGGAATTATTTTTTAAAAAACGCTAGTTGCTAAACTTAAAATCAAGCGAAAAAACTTTTCCATGGGCTTTATACCCTGTAGTCTGAAATACAGCACACACAGCCGAAGCTAGGAAGATAGTGAGACATAAGTTGCTTTTCGATACTTCAGTGCGACAGATGTCGGTAATGACTTTCGATTTGAGCCAAGTAATGAATGCGAAAATGTGGTAAAGCGGTTGGGAGAGAACGGTACTGGGGGAGGTGTGTTCTTGAAGGAAAATTATATGGCATTTATAGTGTTCTATTTTTTTTAAAAAAAATCTATTGTGTTTCAAGTTTTATTTGAAAGAAATAGGGAACGTGGATTTTTTTTTAAACTTTATAGAGGGGTATACATGTCAAAATCCTCTCTTAAAAATTTGTGTCTGGAAAGTTGAAAGAGTCACATTATTATTAAACTTATTTCGTCATGGTATCGCAACATAGTACAGTTTTGTTTTTTCTTTACAATTTGCCTATTAAAAAACAACTTTTAACAAAATTACAAATAATTTAATAAAATAAACAGATTGGCTTTATAAATTATACTGCATTTTTCTGTCACACCATTCAACAACTTTTTTCTTTAAAAATAATACTTTTTACAGCGTAAACAGTGCGTTACAACGTAACAGCAAAAACAGCTTCTGATTTAAAATAAAAAATTTCCCGAATAAAATAAACCGATTATCTTAGTAAATTATTCCGTAATTTTCTGACACACAGCTTTTTCTGTAAAAATAATACTTTTTTTACAATATATTTGTCAATTCTTCCGCAGGTTGAACAACAAGGTGGTGGCCCTCAAAGAAATCCGCCTCCAGCCAGAGGAAGGAGCACCCTTCACCGCCATCCGAGAGGGTAATCGATCTCACACCTCCTGTCATTCTTTTAAATTTAAAGAGGGCGAGATTGTAGGGGCTTTTTTAAGTGGACAGGTGTTCTCAGAGCTTGAACACCAAATTAGCTGTTAAAGCGTCGGGACAATTTTGAAGGGGCTCTAATGTCTGATTCAATCAATATATTTTTAGATATCCTAATCAACCTCTGAGGGATACAAACTTATAAACTAGTCACCAAACTATTAGGCTTTCCGGTGAAACTAATATGTTTTAATTGTTTCTAAATTAATTAACTTATGTTGGCATCACTCAGATTTCGATGATTGCAAGATCGTGAGATATCGCGTGATTGTTGTAGGTTTTCGAAAAGGTAAGACGTTGTATTTAGTTAAGAGATCCGTAGAATAAAGTTTGTTTTAAAAATAAGTCTTTACGATTGTGTTTTAAGGATTAAATTACGATAAGACTTTTACGTTTACACTTATAAAATTAAAGTATTTAAACTTATAAATTTAAAGTATGGAAGAGTTTTTTAATAATCATATGTTATAGTAATATGCGTTAAAAATTTAATTATTAAACTAAAAAATATAATTTTAATTTCATGCAGTGAAAACAAGTTTACACTACAGCCAATTTTCTTATCAGCCAGATAGTTAAATAATGCAAAAATTTAATGGTATAGTTTTCGAATCTAGTCCATAATAGTTTGATGGTCCATAAATATTTGTTCAACTTAAGGCATGAAATGTAACGAAAATATAGATACATTAGTTATAGTGTTTTGTTGCTGTGTTTGTTGAAGATTCACAATTTGAAAAACAAGGCAACGGAGGTCGGTGGTTGAGGCGCTGAACTTAGTACCAAATACGAACCTTTAAATATTGGTAAAAAATCGAATGTTTAGTTCTTAATTAGTGGAATGCACTCTAAATAGTATTATCCTGTTGAATTACCTATCCTTTAGCAAAATATGGATAAAAGGTCTCTCAAAGAAAAGAAATAACAGTCTAAAATAAATACACTGCTCTTCGTTCGTATCACAGCAAATTTTTCTTTCTGGGGTCTCCTCATAGGCTTCAGGATGGAAAGGGTTTTCATTGACAGGTCATTTAGAACGAGATTCCCCATGACGATAAGAGACACGGCGGTCATGAACCCACCTTCCCTTTCGTGACGAAAATGAAGACCCACACTGGATAGTGCTTGTATGAATAGAACCAATGGGCAAAATTCAATTTCGCGAAGGTGTCTACTAAAATCAATAGCATGTATAAAGTAGTTTATCATCGGAGCCTCATATTTGCACTGAATTGTAAGGGGGATCTAGAGTAGTTAGGAAAATAATTTCGGGGTATAAAAGCGTAGCATATCATCAAGAACTCGATTATATTAAGCCATTGTTTAGTCCTTTTCGGAAAAACATGATACCTTTGACTTCTAGTGGTATAGGAAAAGGGAAGAAAAATTATTATTTAAAAGTGTCTTCTTTTCGGTACCTTGATATTTTAAAGTTTAGAGGACAAGTGAATCATTGCCAAGATTTCATTTAAATTTTAAATTCGATGAAAAATTAACATTTAAAAAATTTCCAATTGTACTGTCATTGATATAGATTTCTTTGTGATCGCCTATCGTTGTATGTGTATGTTGCTAAAAAAGTATTTATTCGAGAGATAAAAATCGTGAGAGATCTATCTACTCAAATTTATCAATTTTACCTTGAATTCCATTTAAAGGAGAATAATTTACTCACTAGTTAAAAAAATCGTTTTCATGAATACATTGGTTTTAGTCCCCTCAATTACCATTATAACTTATACCATATACGATATTATAATGTTACCGTACAATATATTTTTAACAAACTTTGAACATAGTTCATTTGACCACGGAACTATTCAACGCCAAAGTGTTAGTGATGGCGTTAGTCTGAGATTTTCTTTTCTCGTTTACGACCTTATAAATAATGTACCTCTAAGTTTTTAGACTAAAGTGAAGATGAATTGTAGCTTCTTAACGTAAAAAAAAAGTGATTTCCAAAGAGCTTACCGATAAAAGATTTATGGCACACCTTTTTTGCATCACAAATTCACTGATTTTTAAAAAGGTAATGCCTTTATATGAGTAAAATATTGAAAGCTTAAAATTACAACAACAAAAAAATATTGTTGAGGAATAGCTAGAAAAAGATTCATTATTATAAGAGGCAAGTAAATGTAATAGTGTACTATGAAAACATATTAAACAAAATATTGTTTTTGAAAATAAGTATCATTGTAATACAAGTTATAACTTTGGTAAATGATCTTCATCTACCTGAGATATTGGAGAAAATTATAGTGATTTAAGTCAATGGAATAAAATATGTTTTATATTTAGGAAAACCAATTCTATTTAATTTTATTCAAAATATATTTTAAATTATAACATCATCATAGTGCTACAAAATTTGTCACGATTTAACATTTGAAGTTTTACGAAAACATAAATAGTGCAAATTCTGAACGAACTTATTAATTGAAATCTGCTTTCGATCTCTATTAGGTAATCTTTTAACTGCCAAAAGTATAGTTCAAATAAGTGTTTTCTATGATTTCATTAGTTGAATTAGCGTCGCATTAGAGGGTTATTAGTGACAAAGCTGCATCATTATTTTTTATTAAAGACGTTTTAATGTTCCCGTTAAAAGTGTTTAAAAAATTTGTACCATTCTCAATTATCGCAGTAGCAATAATACATGGCTAGATTTTTGGAAAGTTCAAAAGCTGCACCACTAGTATTTAATATCTTTGAATTTATTTTGAACTCATTGGACTTATCATCATTATTATCACACACAAATAAAAAATGTGTACATTATCAGAGATTGGACTGTTACATTTTAGTATTTTTTTTTAATATTTTCAGCTTCCCTTCTTCGGGGTCTAAAGCATGCCAATATTGTTACTCTACACGATATCATACACACCAGAGAAACTCTCACATTCGTATTTGAATATGTTGTAAGTATTTAAACTAAGTATTTATGTTGTAAGCAGTTAAACTAAGTATTTGTGTTTTTAAGTATTTAAACTAAGTATTTGTGTTGTAAGTATTTAAACTAAGTATTTATGTTGTAAGTATTTAAACTAAGTATTTGTGTTGTAAGGATTTAAATTTTATAATTTACAACCATAAACAAACAACCTTTCTCCGCATATATTTAAATAATTTACAATAAATTATAATTTCAGATTTTAATAATATATGAATTTTAAAGCTCAGTTGATTTTGATTGTACTTGAAAAATTATTTCCTAAAACCATCATATTTTTCATTTTACTAATCTCTCTATAATGGGGCTGCAATATTGGCGGTCAAGCCTTTGCAGACTCGGTATATTCCCCAGAACTGAGAGCCATTTTTTGTGGCACCATTTAGGCGACGCTCGCTACCAATTTTGACGCGCAGATTACAATGAACCTGAGTTCTCTTTTAATGCTAAAGTATGCCTAGCTTTAATTTTGCCGAAGACCCAAGGCAAATGGGTAATACAGGGATCTTTTACATGCCACATAATCATATGACATGCGTGACCAAGATTTTCCCATCCAGAAAGTCCGACGACTCAGCCGGGGCTCGAACCCGCGATCTTGGGCCTACGAGGCGGACACGTTGAACCTCTCACCCACTGAGCCTCTCATTTTACTAATAAACGACACTTTTTAACCCTTTCAGTCCCAGTGATGCCATTTGGTATCATCAATTTCAATATTTTTTTTTAATTTATATGTCCCGATTACGACATCCAAACACATCATTCGATTCTTCATACTTTGTTCTATTAGACAATATTTTACATTAATCTCAATAGAAGTCAGAACTACTATTTTTAATTTAGAAAATAGCTAACAAGCGTTTCACCTGATTTTTAAAAAGGTCACTTCAGTTCCACATATTTAAAACACAATTTAAACTATTTCGGTTAAAATAATTACTAATGTTTTTTTTTTTAATAACATGGTCAGATACCTTTAAATATATAACTAGAAGTGTTTTTATGTATATTTTTATTTTGTTGTTTTAGACAGTTAAAAAATTTTGGCGTTATTTCCAAAACCATGTAAAAAAATTTAAATGGTTTTTTCTTCTTATGGAATTCTTATTTTTGACCTAAAATAAGCTTATTTTGTGAATATCAGATGTTTCTGTAGTGTAGTAAATTTTTGGGACTGAAAGGGTTAAACACCAAAATTTCTTAACATATTAAAACAAGATGTTTTGTTTAACTTCGGATATTCTTTTTGTAGCACACAGATCTCAGCCAGTATCTAGAACGACACCCTGGAGGCCTACATCCAAAAAATATAAAAGTACGAGTTTCATTTAATTAATTTCAATTTTTTTCTCTCATGAACTTATTATCATTAAACTGCGCAAATTATATCATCAAAAAGAATTTAACATACGAATGTCCAAAAGTTGGATATTCATTATAAAAAATATAGTTGGATATTCAAAAGATTTGAATAGTCGATAATTATTTTGATATTTAACAAACTCCTAGCATTCATTAACCAAGGTTTTTTTAATATAATAATTATCATTATATAATTTTTATTTTTTTAAATATATATTTTAAAACATTTATTTTTCTGCATAAGTAAATATGAAAATTGTTCTAATCAAAAGGTTTAAGTTTAGGATTATTTATTTAATTTATTAAACATTAAAATAATATTTAACGTACAGAAAACTTTTCCGAAGTAATATAATTAAAATTCAATTTACAACATTAAACTAATCATCCAATTAAATTTCAGCTTTTCATGTTTCAACTACTTCGAGGTTTAGCATTTTGCCACCAAAGGAGAGTTTTGCATAGGTAATAAAATATCTTTTGATATAAGTTAGATATTTTTTTTAAAAAATTTTATTCTAAAATCTTATTATTAAAAGAAAAATTTGCGTTATTTTTAAGAGAAAAATTTGTGTTATTTTTAAAAGAAAAATTTGTGTTATTTAAAAAAATTGTGTTAACCTATTAGAAATTCAAATTTTTATCCTTAACTAATACACATTTCTTTTTCAGGGATTTAAAGCCACAAAATCTCTTGATAAGTGAAAATGGGGAACTTAAGCTTGCAGATTTTGGTAGATATATTTATTATCACTACTTATACTTTTCTAATGTAACATAGTACGAGCTTGATGACACCAAATATATCCGAAAACTGGATGTATAATGATATATAGATAAATCAGTCATCAAGTAATAATGAGCCATTTAAAAAGCTTTGTACGCATCATGCTTTACTTTTACTTCCTTTTACGTTTTATCAGCTTGCGTCTGCCAACTATTTTGTTCTCTCTGTTATGTATAGCATTTTGAAATTTTGAATCTCTATTTTATTTTTTGATGCAAAGTATTTGAGATCAATCGAACTAAAAAGACTAGTTTCATTTAATTAATTAAGGGAGACCAAACCTATAAAAATTTTCAAAATTAACATTTCAATGTTTTTAGTGTTTTTTAAATTACGAAATCGTAGCCTTTCAACGATATCTTACATTAGAAGTTTCGAGTACTGGAAGTATGTTTAATATTTATGTAAACAAGCGTTGTTTAATTAAAATCCAGGTATATTGTTTACTTTAAACGCTTATATCTCAAAACTTATTATTTCAATGTTCATGTACCTTTTTCTCAAAATCCACTGTAAGTATCAGGCTGAAATTTTTTATACGTATTTAAGAAGTTAGTCTCTAAAAAACAGCTGGAAGGACATGACTATAATTATCTTACTTTTTTTTGTTTTTAAGATTATTGATGTTTTTTTGGCAAAAAGTAAATAGTTTCACTTAAAAAAAATTTAATTTAAAAACCAAACAAATTTTTTTAAAATGCCTTCATTGAAGTATAGTTAAACATCCATTTACCAACAGGTAAAAATTCCATTAAAAAGTATCCAATAGATTCTGAGAAAGAGGTAAATGAAGAAGGTCTTTTTACATGGGCTTCAATGGAGGGATCCGATCCCCCTTAAGAAAAATATTAAACTTAAATATTTGACTTATGAATATTTCTTTAAAAATATTGAAACAAAAAAATGCACCAAAAACTTTGTAGGGGGATACGTTTTTCACTTCCGTCGCATGTGAAAGATCGAATTGATTAACACTTCCGATAATGTAACTATGGCGGACATAACCGAAACCGTTGCACTTGAAACAGAGCAACTTCTTATTTGTCTTCTATTTAGAGACGTCAATAATATTTAATAATAATGGTATAATGTATAATAACAATAATGTATAATGATTTTAGAGAGTGCCTTCACTAACATCCAATTATTCGACTGTGAGTTTTTTTTTTTTAAAAAAACACTTCCTCTTACGATTCCAATTGGCAGCACACTTTTGGCTAAGTCAAAGTGCAAGTGCAAACATTAGGGAAGATAATATAATCTGCAGTATTATGGACCATCTCAGTGGATAAATGCTTGTACCAAAGCTCATGTAAGCATAAGCGGGAGAGGATTCTGCACCATTGAATTATTTGGTACTGGTTGTGCATTATGCCACTGTAGATTTACATGAGTATAATCAAATACTTAATTAGAATTGAAGGAAAATTTGAAAGAATTAAGACCAGTCTTCTGTACTGGGACAAGATGTCGATTGAATACTTAATTTCAATTACCTAATGTTAAATTTTAGGAAATAAAAGTATTGCAATTGGGTCGAAAATCCGAAGTGAAGATTTTGTGGGGTTTTTTTTACATGCTTTAGTGTGTGTTGATTCAAAAATGTGGTTTATGAACATTGTTTCGTCTGTCTATCTTAAACTACTCAAGAGAGAAAGAGATCGAACTAAAAGAACTACGGACTTCAAATTGAATTGGTAATTGAAAGTTGTGCACCGTAACGACCCCTAGTTTTTTAATTAAATTATATTTGCATATTTGAAACTCGTGTATTTATTAAGGTAGTGATTTGCCGAAAAATAATAATTGATTGTTTCGTTAACATTGATCGAAACAACGTTCATCAATCAGATTAGCACAATCTACTACACGGATGATTGTAAAGAATTAAAAAAAAACTATGATCTCTTAAAGTTTCATATTAAATAACAGATACACTATCATACACAACCATCCTATACCTTTTTTTTCTCCATAAAAGACTGTTTCTGTCATTTTTGCAGGTCTAGCGCGAGCGAAGTCCGTCCCCAGCCGGACATACTCCCACGAAGTGGTGACGCTGTGGTACAGACCCCCGGACGTACTCCTTGGATCCACCAACTACTCCACGTCACTGGACATGTGGTAAGGCACTCATTTTAATGTCTCCATTTTCAACTTATAAACACTTTTACACATTGTGTCATAGCTTTTAGAAATAAACATAATAATTTTTAATTTATGAATTTTCGAAAATTTGTTATCACATTTTCATAAAAAAATCAACAAAATTATTTTTTAAAGTAATAAATATTTCTTTTAAAAGCATATGATAGAAAGTGTAAAATACCTAATATGTATGTGGGAAAAAATCTAAGCAAAATATTCAGTAGTTACTGAAAAAAAAGGTACATTTGTCCTAAAATATGCATTTTAAGAAAAAGGTGTTTAAAGTATAATTTTTAGTAGTCTTTTATGCAGAAAGTATTTTTTTAAAAATAATTAAAAATGCTTCTAATGGACATATTGCATATCAAATTATACCATTTTGTAGGTAACATTTGAAATATTATTCCACTCTAAAAATCCCGAAATGTGTTTTTTGGAAAATTTTCGAGTCTGATCTCCCTTAAGTGTACTTGAGAATATAATTGACCAGAGGTTTTTTGCATTACTGTACATATATTCATTTATCGTTAGTGTTCATATTTTCTAAATTGCAAATTCTAATCTGTTTTTTCTAAAGTCATAGAAACGTAATTTCCGCAAGATAACCAACTATAGATCATTAAGTTTGTGAATTTTTCGATAAATTTGTTGTTATTAAGCAATAGATTAGTAGATATAACAAATATTTACAGTACATTTTGCTATCAATTATGTTAATTAACCATATATTAAAGTAAATAAGATTTACTGTTGACTTATCAAATAGAAATTATAATTTGGAGTTTAAAATAGTTCTGTAAAAATATTTCAGTACAGTTTTTGGCGAAAATACCTTTTAAACATAATTTTGGTTTATTGAAATTTCGTAACTTTTCATTGCATTCACTACTATTATATCACCATAACAGTGTGGATCTGCCATCAGAAGTTTTCTACAAATTTTAGAATTTAGGTCTTTTTATTTGTGTTTGTAGTAACTTTTTTCGTATCTTCTCACCAGGGGCGTGGGTTGTATATTTGTCGAAATGATCGTCGGGAAGGCCGCATTCCAGGGCATGAAGGACACCATGGATCAACTGGACAAGATCTGGAGGGTATGTGCAGAGATCTCAGTATTCATTCATTTCTAAATATGTACTAAAGAAGAAAACACAGTTTCCCTGCGTTATAACAATGGACTATTGCTAATTCCACAAAAAAAGGTTCTTTAAAAAAGTCAAGCATTAAATGATAATCTTAATTCTAAATAATATTTTTAAAAAGCGTAACTCCCCGGTGCAACAGCCCATTACTGGGCCAAGGCCTACCGTGCCCATTTCAGCTTTCGTGACCTAGGGCACTGGGGTGCTAGGCATATGTCCCGGTAAGGTGTTCAGTTACCAAGCATGTTTAGTACCCATTTTATCGACCCACTCAAGGGATGAAAGGCTGGGTCAACCTCGCCCAGTCCGGGATTCGATCATCGAACCTATGGCGTGGCAAAGCGAAGTACTACCACTAGGCCACTGGGCCTCCTAAATAATATTACTGATGCTAAAACAGTTTCAATTGTTGAATATTGAATTTGAAATAATTAAGTTTGTTCCAAATACCTACTTTAAGCAAGTATGTATGTCATTAATTTATTTTGATTTTTTTTACACACGCAATATTTGTCTATCCTTCAAAATTATACCCCTAACTAGTAGCACTACGAAAACCTTTTTGTATGAACTGGATATCGTAATGGTTCAAAATATATGGTAACTATATCGAAATATACAACCATATTTTGTCTTGGTACTAGGGTTTTTACATCACTATTTTCATATACGCTCTCATTATTATTAAAATTTAAACTATGTAGGTCTTGGTTTTCCCTTACTAGTCGACCCGGCGGCTGAATAGTTAGTGTGCTAGCCTTTGAAGCTGCTGGGTTTGGGTTCGAATCCCGATCACATCCCGGTCCCGGTTCGAATCCCATGGATGTTTGTGTTTGTCGATAAATGTTGTTATTTATGTGTTATTCCTTTCTTTGTAAATTGTTAATATTCTTTATGTGTCTGTCTTACTTTACGAAAGCTTAATAAGCGGGTCTCTGATCAAGCACACAAACCGGATATATATGTAGCAAGAGTAGTAGTAGTTATACCCTTACTGATTTTACTTGTATTTTTAGGTTATAGGCACGCCGACAGACAGAACGTGGGACGGTGTGACGCAATTCCCCAATTACAGACCACGTAAGTACTTAAACATTAAAGCCCACAAAATATGAATCTATTTTTTAATCTGTTACTGATATGAATACTTGTTCTGCAGAGAAATTCGGCCACTACCAACCCCAAACGCTGTCAGCCGCCTTTCCAAGAATCACGGAAATAACACACGGCGAAAAATTAGCTCAGAGTTTTTTACAAGTATGAAATTTTATACTACTCATTCAGTTCCTAATTGTTTTTAGAAGAGTAGGGTAGATTAACCAGTGAATGAACGTTTGAGGTGCTGCATTCGCCAGTGAATAAACACCAGGACATAATTACCAGGACAACCAATCATATGTCAGATAGCTTCCTACCAGATGGGAGGAAGTCAGAGTTGCCAATCCATCTAGTGGAATGATTTTCAATCCTTATTTTTTAATTATATTTAAAAAATGCTCATTCACTGGGGCCTGTTCACTCAGTGGTCAGTCTACCCCAACTATGTTGGTCATAGTAACTACACCAGCTACTGTCCACACACAGTATATATCACTGTTTTATTATAAGTTCCTATTTACACTCAGAAAAAGCTTCTGAAAATGTATAACTGACGATCGCGAGTGGACACGTTTATTATATACATGCGCGATTCATTCGATAATTATTATAATTACCTAATATGCCAAAACAGCAAACTATATCGTTTTCTAAAATATGTATAGCAAAACTATAATATTTATTTTGAAGTATTGTATTTTTTAAGTTTTAGTATACCTTTTTATACGAAGCATTAAAGAGCAGATGTTGAACTACATTTCGGAAAAATGCATGCATGCGCTTACGCATTTAACACCATTTTTATGCTAACCATGAATTATCATGTGATTGAAGTACAATATTTATATGGATTAACACAGCTTGTAATAACTGGGCAATACAAAAAATGAAAATTAATACTTTTTTTTTCTAAACATACATTTTCGAATAAATGTCGATGATGATACAGTAAAAAAATACTTCTACTTATTTCGAAATAAAAACTGTGTAAATCGCTGGGATAACTTCTAAATAAAATGAACATAATGACCAGAATTTCCAATTTGTTTTGATCTTTTTATAATTATTTGTGTTTGTTCTTCCAGTTGCAGCCTCGAATGAGGATATCAGCAGCCGAAGCCTTAAACCACATCTATTTTTCCGAACTCCCGCCCAAAATATTTGACCTGCCAGAACGTAAGGACGTACTTTTTTTTCCACTAGTATCTGAAATTCATCTTTAATAATGCATTGTTTAATAATGCATATACATAAAAAATATTTAAAAAAATTAAGAATACTTTGAATATTTATTCTATTTAAATAAAAATTTACTTTTTCTTAATATCCACAATAATAGCATTTGGAAAAAATTTTAAGGCCAAATATTAAGTGATTTTAACTAGAAAGCAGCAACCTTTGTAAAATATTATTCATTTACATTTGTGTATCATGTTTTCATTTGTGAACATATTTAAAAACAAAAATTTTATATATATGTATATTAAGATTCTGTACCGCATCTGTATATTAATGGCCAATTATTTCCAAAATTTGCAGAAGTGTCCATTTACACAGTATCCGGTTGCAAGTTAGCCCCGGAGCCCCACAACCAGACAGTTATCAAAATCAAACAATGACAATTATCAAGTAAGTATTCATTCAGAAAAAAATATTTAAAAAAAAACAACTAAAATATGCCCTTGCACAAGAGATATGCCAAGTTCAATTTCAAACAATCAAACATTACATCTAAACTTTATTTTACAAATGAAGTACAACACCTGAAAAGTAAATATTTTATTAGTTTTAGAAATTGCAATCGATGGCTTGTAAAAAAATATATATACTTTAATTCAAAGTTCATGTTATTTTTTTGTAAAAACTTAAATACTTGTTACAGATTGAGTTTTCCCATTTTTAATAACCATTAAATATTATGCAAGGTGTTCAAAAGTTTTGCACAAAATTCATAAGGTAGGAATATTAAAGACATTTTTTAATAAAATGTAACAATAATTTTAAGGATTTTATGTAATGAGAAAAATATCTTTTAACAAAAAAAATATCAAAATAAAACCTTAAAGATTTTAGATGACACAAATGTACATTTGGAAAACCATAGTGTTGATAAAAAATAGCGATCATAGGACCATTCACAATCTATTTGCACAGGTGACAAGCTCAAATAAATTAATTTATTAACTTAATTAAGGATTTCAAAAAGATAAACATAAGCTGTTAAAAAGGTTTTGTTACGCAGATTATACAGAAATGACTTATCATTTTGTTCTATTTAAACAAGATTATCTTCAACTCTCAACATTCTTTTAATCAGCAGATTTTAGAATTTAGTGGATTACTGCGGTACTTTTGATGTTTTTAGGAAAATATATAAAGACAACTTTTTAAAGAAAAAATTATGATTTTCTGAAATAATGCTTAAACTGTGCTTTATACAAGTCCAGAAATTTGACCTCTTGTAAATGTCAAACTACAATGTAGTTAAGAACGTGCGTTTTTAGAACAAACCTTAACTTTTTCGAATATTAAAACAATGCTATCTAATGAAAAGAAAAAATTTCAGTAATTAAGCTCTTTAGATGAAATTTTTAATTATTAAAATTATTTTGAGGGGACGCATTACCCAAAATATTATTTATAGAAATAATAACATAAACTTGTAAATTATATTGGTTTTGTATAATGTTCACTCTAAATAGAAAATTTCTAGCAATAAAAATGAATATTTACAAGTAGTTTTTCATTTATTCAAAAAAAAGTCAAAATTTAAAAAAAAAAATTTAAACCCTACTCCCCCTTCAATTTTAAGAATAACTTCACCAAACTTTTATGGTTTCTTTTTAGTACTATTTTTTCAAGTACTGTGCATGGATTTTAAAATGTGAGCGACAGTTAAAAAGTAATATGCATTTACAGTGAAAATCACAAAAAATACAAATTTTTGAATTCAACATTTTTTACAAAAATAACTATACATAGAAGACCTTATTCCATGCACAATTTTGTGCGTAATATATGTAAGAACACAGGTAAAAATTTCAAAATTCTAACTTAATTAGCAAAAAAGCCTTAGGGATTTATTAAACACAAGAATTGAAAAATGTGAAACAGAGGGGGGAAAAAAAGGTTGAAAGCAGACGAAATAAGTATTCAAACTTATAGGAATGACTCCAGAAAATATTTATTAACTTTTTTTCTACAAAAGAAATCATTATGGAACTTTCAGTAAATGTTCAGAAAGATATTATAAATAATAAGAAGTAAAAACTGAAAAATTAATATTTTGACCAATTTTAGGGTTCTGTGTCCCAGCAGACGAAATACGTATTCAAACGCATAGGAATGACTCCAGAAAATATTTAATAAATTTTTTTATACACAAGATATCATTATGAAACTTTCAGTAAATGTTTAGAAGAATATTTTAAATAATAAAAAGTAAAAACTGAAAAATCGACATTTTGACCAATTTTTGGGTAATGCGTCCCCTTAAAATTTACAATGGTTAACTTAATAATAATTATGAAATCCAAACCACTCATAATAAAATATTTTAAATATTAGGAATCGTCTGTAGATTATTTTTTAATAATGAATAAAATTTCTTAAACTAATGGAAACATGCAGAAAACAATGCTATTACCTTTTGAACAAAAATGAAGTAGTGTTATTTCAAATTATTCGAAATTTCCACAAGGCGGCTAGCGATTAAATTAACTAAATTTCGGAAGCGATTAAATTAACTAAATTTTCACTAAACTAACATCCCAAGATCTTAATGAAAAAGTTCTTTGTAGATGCGAGATCTAGAGCTATCACACCATATAACTGTTATGGTGCTTTGATCGTCGGTTTTTACTAGGCATACACTCTTAAAACAAAAGAGTGAAATCCATTCCAGTTGGAGAAGTGCATTTTCGACACTGGAAAGGATTGAATATTAACTCAGACTGAGTTAAAATCACTCGTTTGGAGTGATCCTGTCGGATGTTCAACACACAAAGGATCCACTCCAAAAGGAGAAATGCATTTTCCAGACTGGAGGAGTGAAAATCAATCAGACTGAGTTAAAATCGCTAGTTCGTTTTAAGAGTGTACGGACAGCATATTTGATTTAACGTAATTTACTGTTTCAGATGCTGTTTCGGTTTCTTACAAGAGCGTTTCTTCAAACCCAGAGTGAAAAAACGCCAAGTCTATTCCTTTCGGCGCCGAATCGTGGTCGCTCGTCATATCAAGATGAGGGGGTCTTTCCTATCAACATTCCAAAGTTTTGCATTTCTGCTTCAAAAAGACGACGCAAACGGACTTGTTTACCATGTGTCTCTGAAGCAATTTTGTTTTTCATCAGAAAAAGACTGTTGTTGATTTGTTTCATTTATTTATTTGCTCATAAGTCATATAGTTTGTAAATGGAAGATGTCAAAGTCAGTTGAGAGTCTGTTTGTTAAAATGTGCTGCATATCGCAAGTGCAATATTAATGTATATCTTAAAAATGGAAGGTCGTAGTTTAATGTTAACCAACACACTAACCTTTAACCACAATAAGAAATATATAAATGAAACTTTTTTTTTTCATCTAAGAGCCGTAAAACTCCAATTTTCATATCACCAACTAATCAAAATCCATTGGTAACATTCTGCTCCATCCATTTTTCATCCATCCTTTTAATATTTAATAGTTTATCATTTTTCTAAAATTTTAATTAAAATTAAAATAATGAATTTTGCTAAAAAAAAAGCTCTTTTGTGAGGAATTTTTTTTTATCCCAATTAACAGACAAACAGTTTTTGACTAAAATATATACTCTATTATCGGAAGGAAAAAAGCAATTCCGTTTTCCGAATTTCTGAACAGAAACTCGTCCCCATTGGTTCAAATAATAGTTGGAGTTCTACCATACTTAACGCATTACCGAAGACTTGTGAAAACCTTTAACACCTCCGAATAGAAGCGTTTTTAAATTCGCTTTTCGTGTAACAAAAGTTGTCCTGTATAAACTGTTTAAGACTATACACTCCATGCCAACCTAACTTGAGTAAAAACAAAGGGCAAAAAAGCAGATAGAAAAGCGCGATTGGTAAGTAAGTTGAAAACTCTTGTAAGGTAATATTTACGTACAAAATTATCTGAACACAATTTAACAAAAATACACTTTTCATTCTGATAAAATTGCCAAATTTTCTCAAATAATATTTAAATCTGCTAGACCTTAAATGAAATTATTGTTTTAAACATGTTTTTGACATGTTTCAAACCCATATGTTTCAAACATGAGGGATTCACAAATAATTTATGGAACTCTTTACATGCGCGGAAGGATCTTCTCCATAGCATATTTCTATTTACCCAACTTAGGTTGGTAAGGAGTGTAGTCATTATTTGTCTTATATTTTGTTTATTTCTATATATTTTATTTATTTCGATAAACTTAAATGAAAATCTCATGTTTCGGCAAATTTACTTGCCAATCTCCATGAATTGGTTAAAATAACGTTTCTTATCACTTCGAGTTAGTTTAAGACATGATTTTAAACATTTCGACCTACAGCACTTACTTTAGCAAACGGACTCTCAACTGGATCGGATCATGTGCAATTGCAATTGTTTAGAAAGTTGTTGATTTGAAAAAGAGAACTGAAATGCTTTAAATGAAAAATGTTATGTATAAATACCGGTTATTGAAATTTACATGCACTTGTAACCAAAAAAAGTATTTCATGAAAGAAGTGAAAGAATTCACATGCGATAAAATTCCAGTGTGTTTTGGATTTAAGTGAAAATTTAATGACATAAATAAAACACTCTACTAACTCCAAAAGTTAATGTATATTTAGTTTAATCGATACGATCCAGTAAGGTTCGATAATATGTGTACATCAAAAGCTGGATAATATAACAGTTGCATACCTTTTACAAGAGTATTAGTTTCCGAAAATGTTAGAAAAATTATCAAAACACTCTTATTTTGGGACAGCTACAAAAAAAAATTGAGCAAACTATCACATCTAATGAGAAAACAAAATTTATGCAAAATAAAGGTTATAAAAACCTTAAAAAAATTTTAGAGTGTATTTGAAATTTTTTTTAAAAACTAATTGCTCAGTAACTTTGAAAAATTGTAATTTAAAAACCAAGCAATATCTATTATAGTTTTACTTCAGATTTACTATACTTTTAAAATACCTTTAAATTCTTCAAAGATAGGATTTAATTTCACATAATTTTATTTTAATTTGAAATTTAATATAAAATACGTGTTTTTGACAGGCGGTTACATATCTTATTTCAATAAACTCCACGCTTAATCAACTAAAATGTAGAGGAACGAACTGAATTTTAAATTTTATTTTAGTTTATACAAACCAAAACAAAGCTAATAAGTTAACTCTCTTGATATAAGGTGTATGCAGACTTAAGTTTCAGTGATGTTTTAGTTTAATACTAATACTTCAATCTATCATATATGTAAAAAAACTACGTTGTAATTAACTAATTATAAAATGTTTAAATTTACTCTTAGTTACTAAACATTTTATTTTAACCTATGAGTTCCCGATTACAAGATCATGTACAAGGCTTTTATACAATATAACTATTTTAGTTGGCACCTTGTAGACTAGTGTTTAAAAAAGGAAATTATCGGCTAAAAAATTTTTTGTTAGAAAAATAAATTAATAAACGAATTAATTACTGTAAAACTCCAATTATCCAAAAATCCGACTATCCGAACTCCAGCGATTTCATTCTAGTCCATCCATTCATCCATCCATACTCTTAACTGTCAAAGTATTAAATTTTGTTTTTTAATTAGATACTAATTTTCGTTAAAATTAAGCCTTTTCTCCCACGTTTAATATACTTCGTGTCCGCCTCGTAAGCCCAAGATCGCGGATTCGAGCCTCGGCTGAGTCGTCGGGTTTTCTGGATGGGAAAATCTTGTGCACGCATGTCGTATGATTATGTGGCATGTAAAAGATCCCTGGAGTGCCCATTTGGCTTCGGGTTCTCTCGGCAAAATCAAATCTCGGTATACTTTAACATCCACAGAGAGCTCAGATTCATTGTGATCTGGGCGTCAAAATTGGTAGAGAGAGTGGCCTATATGGTGCCACAAAGGTATGGCTCTCAGTTCTGGGGAAAATGCCGAGTCTGCAAAAGGCTTGCCGCCAATACTGCAGCCCCACTAGAGAAAAAAAAACCTTTAACATACATTTAGTAATTGACTAATATATACCCTTTTTGGAGGGAAAGCTGATTATCCGAAGTATCGATTTTCGAATTGGGGATCAGTGTCAATTGATTCGGATAATTGGAGTTATACTGTACTAATAAAAATTAAATCAATTTTTAAAAACTCAATTAAATTTGTTTTTTCTTTAAATAAGACATTATCGTTTGAAATATTAAAATGGGAGCTCATAGGGTTAATAGAAACATATTCTTTGAGATTTAAACTTTGCTTGAAATATATATCACGCGAAATGATCCTTTTCGTATAAGCAGAAGAAAAATGTGGCTTTTCAAGCAAAGATATGTTTTCATACATTTGTAAAGGCACACGCATAGAATAAAGAAAATTTGTACACTATTGCATTCAGTCTCTATTCATTTATCTGATGCCTAATTAAAATGTATCGATGTATTAAAAGATAGAATCCTGGCGAATTTTTGTACTAAGCACAATTCATGAAATAGTTTATAATTCTTTAGGTAATAACTTTTAAAACAAATAAATTGTAGATGGAATATTTAAATGTATGTAATTAAACGAGTTATTAATATTTAATGTTAACTTGCAATGAGGTATCAATGCAAATTGAATAGTGTGGTTTTCTCTAATAATAATGTAAAACAAAATTAACTGTTTTAAATTTATATGAATTTCAATCACAAAAATTTTCAGGGATTTATTTAGAACAGATCATTTGTTGTAGCGCTACAATCCTTCATTAAGTTTTAAATTTTTGGTGGCGCCATCTTCTGCAAGTCATAAACACTATAAGTTTCATAAAATCAACACTTTAAATTTCATAAGAAATAATAATATAAATTTCAAGTAAATGCAAATAGACTTTAAAAGTTATTGAACATTTGAACTGTTTACTTGAAAAACTCAAATTCAAAAGAGTATAAATAAAATGTAGGGCCCAACCCGTTCCTTGGCAACTATTGACTATCGTAATTAACACTTTCAGTCTCAATGACAATTTGGCATCATCATTTTAGAATTTTTTTCTGATCGTCTATAGCCATTTATGATATTAAAAAACACATCATTCGATTTTTCAAACTGTTTTCTATTAGAAAATATTTTTAATTACTCCCAATAGATGTATGCCTTATTATTTTTTAATTATGATCAGAAACATGATGTTGCCAAATGGCATCACTGGCACTGAAAGGGTTAAATATTCAATTGAACGAAGTTTTCAATTCGACGAAGTTGCCAATGAACGGACCGAAGTCAAATGTTAGTTATATTTTGGAAAGAAGTTGTAGAAGAAAGAAGAAGAAGCAAATGAAAAAACGAATATCCTATCCCTCTATTTTCCTTTTGGAAACATAATAAAAAGTCAGTTAAAAAAAGTTATAACGTTACGAAAGTTCAACTTTGAATGTCCACTTTTGAAATTGGTTTAAATATTTAGCATATAAATTATTGAAAATTATTATTGAAATTATTTATTAAAATAAATAATTAGAAAAAAAATTTAATATTCGACCCAATTTCAAAAAGTGCGATTACAGAGCTCTGTAAGCTAGCCGCATTTATCAAATAAAAAAACAGTCTGCAAAAAACATTCAATACACCCGGAGTGATGTGGAATTGAAAATTTTTATATTTTTCAAAGAATTGACACACAGAAAATGTTATCTAGTTATTTAATCATATATTTTTGAAGTTTAAAAATGCCAAAAACATACAAAAATATTTATAAAATGTAACAACTTCATCCCTTTATTCTGTTCAATATACTCTTATATAGATGTCATTATATACTTACTTCTCTTCTTATATACATTCGCCAAATATTTTATCGCTTTAGATGGGCATTTATTGAAGTTTTAACAGTTTAAGGACAAGTATGTTTCTAAATATTACAAACTGAGTAAAACCGTTTTAAATAATTTAATATTAGTGAAACATGTGATAATAAGTTGGAATAGATGGGCTTGTTTCTGTGAATCATACTTATCCAATTGTTTTAAAACTTTGGTAAAACGCACTATAGATAGTGTTATACAGCTAAACAAATTCGATATTTTCATCTGGGGTGCTTAGTCCTCTAAATTTAATGAAGATGTAATTTTTTTTATTGCGCAAAATCCTTAATAATAATCGAGGAGATGGAGTACCATAGTACCCCAACACTTCTCTTAAAATATATTGTTTTATTACCTAAGCTTTCAAATAGATGAGTGCGTGTAAAGTGTCCAAAAAGATTGAAGAAATTATTAGTCATTTTGTGTCTATTTTACACAAAATTATGACAAACTTTCCAAATATTTCCTCACATTATTAATACATCAATCGATCTGTACCAGATAATACTTTCCTGTATGCACCACTTCCATGCACCGGATTGGTTATAAGCACCGTGATATTTCCCTGCATGCACCGCTTCCTTGAAGGCTGCTACCTCATTTGATGCATCTCAATGGGCAGAGCCGTATTTCTAAATAGGCTAAGTAGGCTGTAGCCTAGAGCGACGAAATTTTAGGGGTGGCAAATTTTACGATCAATTAAGGCAGCATTCGGCATAAATATTATTTTAAGTATACTAATATTTTTAAGGAAGTAAACAAACAATAGCGTAAACTGTAAACGTACCCTTCCCTCTGGATTTGGAAGTTGAAAGAAAAATTAAGAATAGTAGAAAAATTTCCAAAATTCGTCTATTATTTCGCTTTCGATTTAGAGTGTAAAGGTACATAAATGATTCGAATATGTAGACAGAAAAAAAGTCAAGAAAATTATATCTGGGATATCTTGTAATGGAACTTTGGGAAGGGAAAACATCATTCTGACTCGGAACAAAAAAAAGTACAAATAAATTCGTTATTTTAAATGGCGGCAAACCGATCGTTGCCTACAGGCGGCAAATTTTTAAATCCGGCCCTGTTAATGGGGGTCAAGGTTAAAAGATAAATTAGGTTAAAAGTTAATAAAAATTCATTTATAGGTACTGTATGACCCCACCTTCAATGTTACGTTACAAAATTTCCATTACTTCTGTAACGGGTTTAACCATTTCTAATATTCAACTGCAATAACACTTCAAAATTAATAATTTAAATTTCTACACCACGGCCCAACATGATCCCGGCATTGCTTCCTAATATCCAATGCCCCAACGTCAACAAGGAAGCAGACGCCAATGGCCAAAAAAAGTCTTCCCCAAGAAGAAATATTTAAATACTACCATAATAATTGTGATGTATGGAAGTGTTTGGTGGTTGCGACGCGCTCTTCGCTTGCCACACCGCAGTTGCTCTCATGAATTTCATCGCCACAGCACCACGGAGCATCCCCAAGGACTTTCCTGGTCTGGGTATTTCGGAAGGGTTTGGGGTTGCTTTATCAGAATAGTTGTATTTGGCTATAGTTGTGTGATTTCCATAATTGTACACAGTCGGTAAGGCATTTGCCTTTTGCCTTGCAGGCTAATGGTTCTGTTAGAGCCGAATTTACAGCCAAAATTACAGCCGACCCATAAATGGGTGATCGACCCGAAACGTCCGACAAAATTGAACGACAATGTGCGTTAAATATGCTCCCAATTCCAGTCACCATGCACGATGCCACCCTTAAAAAAAATTGATTTGGGTGGCCACTCTGGTTTCAGCTTATAACTGTGGTTCTAAATTATAATGCCCGTCGCCAATAGCCAATAGCCATTGCATTGCTTGTAACTGTGGGTCTAAATTATAATGAATGCCGCCAATATCCATTGCAGCTCAGTGCGACGATACTTCAACGTAACCCAAACATAATTGTACACCTCTACTATAGGGTTATTTTTCTATTAGAGAACAGTAGAACTCCTCTTACCTAAACTTCTTCTATCCAAACTCCATCAGAATCATTCTGTTCTATTCACTTAACATGGAAAAAGTGTTACCATTAATTTTTTAAAAAAAAACACTTTTCTTTAAAAATAGTGCTTTTCTCCAATTTTCGGCATGCATGTACAAAATGACTTCAAACATACCTTGCTTTATGTAAGTTCTTTGATGTTTTTTTACCTAACAAATAAGCATTACAGTGTTAAATATGCCTTCTTGATCACTATAGTTAGCTAATGCGAAAAAAGCACAATAAAATCAGATAGATCGTAGAAACATAATTTTAACAATATTTTAGCCAATAAAGGGTTTGAAACTAAATTGCAAACAACATTTGTGCTAAAAAAATTAACAGAATTTTAATTGCTTTAAATTTATAAATAAATTGCACAAAAATAAACGATTTTATGCCTAAACCCTGCCTAAAAGCAAAATAAAAGGACATTTATATGGAATCTAAAATCCCTACAACCCCAGTATATAGTTGTAGAAACTGGTAAACAATAGCAAATAGATTACCTTATTTAACATCCCAATCCTTTTTCCTTTTTTCTCAGAGTTTACATGTTAAGTCGAGGCTGGTGACTTTTCGAAGCTGACTCCAAACTGCGGGTGATGCCACATGGCCGCTCGAAATTAAATTTTAAGTGCAAAGACTCGTGTAAGCAGCAGGGCACTAAGTTGAAACTGCTGCCAATTACCATTTCTTAAATGCTTCAAAACGAGGATCAATAAGCATGAAAATATTACCGTTTTTTATTGATATTATGAACAGGGTGAATGTCTGGAGAAGTATTTATGAATGTTTTTTGGAGGACTTGGAACGGAACTATGTAGTAACAGGTAATTGTGAAATATGTTACCATGTATTTTGAATATTTTTTTCACGAATATTTGTAAAAAGATTCAATTTTAACTTGTTTAACCAATTAAAGTAATGTGTTCTAAAAATTGGTTCAATTTCTTTTTTTGGTAAATTTTTGATTTGCAAGTACACTGTTTTAAATGATTTTTTTAAAAGAAAAGATGCATGTTTTCCTACAAATAAAAAAGTTAATGAAGACATGGTAGATATTCATTTTGATAACACATTATTAAACCTGCTTCACCAATAAAATCCCATTCTAAATTTATTACAATTGTTATTTTTTATTAAAATTATCATTTCGTAAATGAAATCAACATTTTGTTAAATCCACGATTCAAATAATTATATAAGTTGCAGTTAATTTTCATATTTTATAACGTTTGTGGTTGTGTTACCTTGGCTCTATGTTTAAGTCATTAAAATTATCACAAGGACAAATTCCCGCTAGTGAATTCCCAATGAATTCCTGCTAATTTATCAAATGGGCTACTTTGGTAGAACTAAACATTTAAAAAATGTTTCAATTACAAATATCAAAAGCAAATTTAAAAATGTAATTAATTAAATCGATATTTTTTAAACTTGAAAAACCGAAAACAACGTAAGGAAGAAAAAAATAGCTTTTCCATATTGAAAACACTTTGTCAAGTGTTATAATATATTACCAAATATTTAATTTGGTGAAAGCTTCAATTTCTTACAAAAATACACAGTAAAAAAAATACATTGTTTTGTTTTAATTGGTTTTAAATACACAATGCATTTGTTTGCAAAAGCTTTAAAATAAGGAAATTCAAATTATTTCTTCATTTTTAGTAACTATTCAAACTTAAAATTGGCGTTATAAACGATGATATTATTATATTATAACCGATATACTATACTCAATATTTTTTTCGTGTCTATAATACGCATAAAAAAACCTAAGTCACAAGAGGCACCTTACGCATCTTCGGCACTTAAATCCTCCAAATCCCGCAACTAAACCACAAAACAAAACATAAAACGTTTTTTCTTTTTTCCTGTCGAAAGTGGAGTAACGAACGACAGCCATCCTCAAACTTGAAAAAAAAAAATCTGAGACGCCTCCTCCCCCCCTCCACCCCTAAATATCTCCCCCTCCCACCAACCACCGGACTGAGAAAGGAACCAACCCCATATCAGCAAACGATAAACCCGCAGCGCCCAACTTCCTCAGCATCAGTTGGCCTCTTACTCCTCAATCATCTGGCAACCGGAGGGAAATCGTCTGCTCCTTACTCTTAAGAACTCTCGAGTCTCAAGATAGAATATCTCGTGAACAAAGTTTCTCTCCTTTATTTGTCAATAGACTAAGATTCGCGGACTGTCAAGTTTATTTGATCTACGAGTCATCAAAATCTAAGCAGTTTGTTGTTTTGTTCTGAAAAATTTGCATAATTTCGATGATCAAACATATTTGAAGTCCAAATTTTGTCGAACGTTGATTGATCATTGAAAACTTTTGAGTTGGTTGGATCATTGAAAACTTTTGAGTTGATTCATCATTGAAAACTGTTCTACAGTTGAACTATTTTTAGGAAGAGGAACCTTTTTTCAAAAAGAAAATCGAATACAAAACTTCGAGCCTAATTTCGAGTTCCATACTTTCTAAAAAGTACTCAAGTAAAAACCTCTGATGACAGAACCTGCTCCAAACTCAAAAACATAAATCAACTGACCCGAAAAATCTCAGATTGTCCTCCCAAATCAAAATCATCCCAAGAAGAACAAATCGCAACGATGGAACAGAATCCCGATTCCAGCGGCCAATATCCAGCTTCAATCCGTGCAGCCGTGTCCAGAGTCCTCCAAGGATACGACTGGAGCGTCGTCCCGAGTCCGGTCCGGAGTACCGGGTCCGGTACAGGGGGCGATCGGAGGAAGCCCTATGTGAAGCGCCCGATGAATGCTTTCATGGTGTGGGCGCAGGCTGCAAGGAGGAAGCTGGCAGACCAGTATCCCCAACTGCATAATGCCGAGCTCAGCAAGACGCTTGGGAAGTTGTGGAGGTAAGAGGACTTTTAACTCTTTATGCAAATAATTTAAATTTAATTTTAGTTATTTGCAATGCTATTTTAAAGGTATCTATGCGATTAACCCTTTCAGTCCCAATGAACATTTGACATCATTTTAGAATTTTTTTGCTGATGGTCTATAGCCATTTTTGATATCAAAAAGCACATCATTTGATTCTTCAAACTTTTTTCTATTCGAAAATATTTTTTATTAATACCGAATAGATGTCAGCCATGTTATTTTTTTTAATTATGATCAGTAACATGATGATGCCAGACTGAAAGGGTTAATAATATATGTAACGATAGAAAAAATAGTTGGAAAATAAAATGCACTTTATAATGAATTCATTTTTTCCAAGAAGCATAAGTTAAAGTTGGAACATAAGAGTTAATCATTTATATTTATAATAACCAAATGACACAGACGAACAACAAGATTTTGTTGAATGAATATGATTTAAAATTTTAATCATTAATGTTTTTAAACTAAATATACTACCATTAATAAAACCCCCACTAACATTTATTTTTCCCTAAATGGAGAATGAAAAGTAAAGTAACGGTCTTTTAACCCTTTCAGTCCCAATGACAATTTGGCATCATCATATTAATTTTTTTCTGATCGTCTATAGCCATTTATGATATCAAAAAGCACATCATTCGATTCTTCAAACTTTTTTCTATTAGAAAATATTTTTTATTAATCCCAATATATAGTCAAGATGTCAGCCATATTATCATTATTTTTATTATGATCAGTAACATGATGATGCCAAATGGCATCACTGGTACTAGAACGGTTAATAATATATGTAATGATGGAAAAAATAGTTGGAAAATAAAATGCCCTTTGTGATTATTTTCTCGAAGGAGCATAAGCTAAAGGTGGAACATAAGTCAATCATTTATCTTTATAAAAACCAAATGACACTGACCAACAACGAGATTTTGTTGAATGAATATGATCTTTCATTTTATTCTTTAATGTTTTGAAACTAAATACTACATTAATAAAAACCCCACTACCATCTACTTTTCCTTAAACGAGGAATGAAAAGTAAAATAACGGACTTTTAAATTAAACTTTTAAGTACCGTCAAGGCATAACGAATCGGGCCCCTGATAACTTTTTCTAAAGAATTTACTTTACCTTAACAAACTTGAATGCTCTAAAACCGTACAATGGAATCAAAAATTTCCACCTTGCACCCTTTTTCTCCTGAGTGATGAAACTTCTGAGTGATGAAAAGTAAAATGGCAGCCTTATAAGTGATACCTGTAAGTACCGTTAGTAGGTAGAGGTCTTGACCAGGTAGGAACCTTGCTAAAACTTTTCAAATTCTCCTAACAAACTTTTGAACCTTTTTCAGATTTTTCACTTTTAAAAAAGAAATTTATTTAACTTTTTAAGGGATAAGCTATTTTTTGCAAAATGCAAACTCCTTTTCACTGCAAGAGACTTAAATTTAATTTTTTTGACTCATTCATTAATATTAAAAACATTTAATATAATTTTTTTGAAAATTTAAAACCTCCTATTTAAAACCTCAAATTTCTAAATTTCGTCGATTTTAATTTTTTTTTCAAAAAGTTATAAGGAATAAGTTTTATATCTATATTAGATTTTTTTTTTTTTAAAATACAAGTTTTAATTTCTTCCTCATTTTACAAAGGAGTTTAGGAAATGTAGATGAAATAACCTCTCTAAATGGAAAAATGACTTTTGTTTTATTGAAAATTTTAAAATCTTTTAATCATATTTTTCTAAATTTGTTTTTGTAAATTTGTGTTCTGCAACTCTAACATTTTAGTCCTACTTTTTTTATTTCTAACATTTTCCCCCTTCCCCAGATGAAAAATTTCGTTTTTTATCAAAAACTGCACAAAAAATCTGAATTATTAAAATTGTATGCCACGTAATTACAGATAATACATACGACAGTAACTTAACTGTCATGTGTATCAAAGTTTTGATTTCTTGGTAAATCCTTAAATTCCTCTTTAGAGTCTTCATTTATCCCGATTCGGGAAACATTAATCTTTCATATTTCAAAATTTTTAGCTGTGCAAATTCGCAAAAGAGTAAACTCGTTTTCACTACATGAGGAGTTTTTTTTTTAATTCTCGTTTATTTTTATACAAAAAATATGTCTTTTATAAAGCAAATATTTTTTTAATTCCTTAAAGCATTAAATTTATTAATGATAGATATTTTTATGTGGTGCATGTTGTAAAAAAGTTGAGGTTTGTATCAAAAAAAATTTATAGGTAAATCTAATTTTGCCATCTTCCCAAGCTAAGTATATAAAATAAAAAAATATCAAGTACATGATAATTTAAATACTTATCTTATAAGAATAGCTTGTATCAATAATCAAGTTCTGAAATACTTTTTTATTGTTTGTAAAATAAATTTATGTATATAGAAAATATCACTTTAATTTTGCTGAGGTTAAGATACTGGTGGAGTTTGTCAAAAAATATTTTAACTTAAAGATGTTTTTGTGTCTCGAATAATTTAATATTATGCATATGAAAGAAATATAAACATCGATATTTTTTCCTTAACAAAAATCTTTCATTTAAGAATAATAAATATCTACAGATAATTAACTTTAAAAATAACTTTATTCATAGTGTTTGCGAAAGTTCTTAGAAAACTTTAAAACGAAAGTTCGTAAATGAATACAATTTAATTCGTAAGTCAATGTCATAAAATAAATGTATCCTAAAGGAGTTGAATAAATTATTTTAATGACGCATAAATGTATACTAGCTTACAAAATCCGTGTATAACATAGTTATTTTTCTTTAAAATAAATTGTTATAACATGAATGTAAAGGGAAAGAGACAAGAAAACACACATTTAGTTTAAAATAAGATCAAAACAATTTTTGTTTTATTGATTTCGAAATTATCAAATATTTGCCCTTAACATAAAAGCAGCTTAACGTGACAAATTGCAGGTTTGTTACTTAATATGAACATTCCGACACAATAAAGAAAATATTTTAATCTTTTGTATATTTGTTAAAATGAGTGTTACATAGAAATGTGGAAATATTATACAGTTTAATGACTTATAAAAGATGACCATACTTTTATGATATTTTAATAATTTATCTATATAATTAAAGTTAGTCCAATTCTTACAGATATTCCAAATGTTTATAATGTGTTAACTAAAAAGTATACATTATTAAAATATTTTTTTGTTTTAAATTTTAAAAAAACTAAAACTCCAAAGTGAGTAAAGTAAAATGTAAAGTTTAACAAAAATACATTTTAAAAGTTTAAATAAAATACAATAAAGAAACTCTTCTAAATTGAATTATTTTTAAGGTTATGTAAGTCCCTAGAAGGACGAAATTCATTTAACCATCTGAAGGGGAATGATAAAATTTTCTGCAGGGCTTCACTGTATAAGTTTAAAATTAAAATTTTAACCACAAATTTAAATTTTTGATTTTTCATTATATTTCGGTAGCAAGTGATTATAAATGACTCCGCCATGTTTAAAATTTTAGAATTTATCAAAATTATAAAATTTATAGATCTTATACACACACAAAATTATGTGTGTTGCTGGAAAACACGACAGTTAGGTAGGTGACTAGTTTCTAAGTCTTTATATCCTCAAAGGGTTAATAGATTTTCCTTCAAATAAAAAATACTGTGAAATAAAAAATACTGAACGTCACATCAGCAATTTTTAATACATCAATGAATATGAAATTATTGGGATTTGTAACACATTATAAATTCCAAAACAAGCAGAATTTTATATTTTTATTAAATTAAAATCTCGGCATACTTTTAAAATAAACAGAGAACTCAGATTCATTGTAATCTGAGAGTCAAAATTGTTACGAGAGTCGTCTAGATGGTACCACAAAAAAAAAATGGCTCACAGTTCTAGGGAATATACCGAGTCTGCAAAAAGCTTAAAAGCCTTTAATGCAGCACCATTGGTGATGGTCACTATACTGCAGTGCCGACAACTAAGATAGTAATTGGGGTACATTTAACTATTTAATGCAGAGTTTTTGAAGAGCTAAACTGAAATCATTGTTAATAGGAAGTTTAATAATATTTATTAACCAGCTATTTGTAAATTTATTTTTCATTCTACGAAATATCTTAAATCTTTGTTACAATTATTTAAACAAGTAATTTAACCGTTAGATTAGCTAATTTGCTGCTCTTAACAAAGACGATCTTCACACCTCATAATATACATAAACATGCCCTCTATCTTAATGCATCTAAAATCTTTGGGCGGTAACCCGAAGGTTCATGACCTCCATAGCCAAAGAATTTAGCGCACAAGGATGGCTACCGTTGTAATACCTTTTTGTATACATAAACATCCAAAAACTGATACATTATCACTTACAAGCAAACGACGATTGACTTACAACAGAAGATTTATCGCCAAAAAGGCCGCGAATCGAACGATTTAAGGGGTCAAATGTTACCTATCTGATGGAATTGCATGGGTGGAATCGTAGAGTTAAGAAGACGATTTAGATGCTGCCGGACAAAAACCAATACAGAAACCGATATGTTAAGTGAAGCCATTGATCGCCTTGTAGTAAGCCCAAACTAACACTTGCAAGGCGAGTTTACATGAGCCACATAGAATCCATGGATTGAAGAGCAAACTCAGCAATTTTTCCCACTTGGGGATTGGCGACCAGGCAGAACCGGAATTGCAAGGTTCATTGGGGGTTTCAAACCCTTCAATGAAGGAGGGTTTGATGTTTCATACCGTGGATTCGGCCACAGACTATCATTTGGGTGAGAAATCCTGCACAGCGTCTTTTTCCCTTAATGGGGATTTTGGCATTCCATGGATTCGATGTCTCATGTAAACGCGCCTTCAGAGAATTGTTAAATGAGCTATTCTACAGTGGTGCTTGTATAGGCTAGAAACCCTGAATAAAACAACTCAACTCCGTTAAGTTGTTTCATTCAGCTCTGGAGTTGAGTAGTACATCGAGCGACCCTAGTATAGGCTTATGCATAGACTTGGCGATTTTGACTCTCTAATAAAAAATATAGATCCTAATAACACATTTTTTTTTACCTGCACTCTAAAAAATTAATGCTCAAAAACGACGAAATTTCCTTAATTTTGACGATTCCGTTACTGGCAAATGCATTTTCGTTTCCTCAAAGTGATTAAATTTGAATCATTTTTATGAAGATTTGAATGTCGTCTAATCTAAAGAAATATTTCGTCATTTTTGAGCATGTGAGTACAACAATGAGATTCAGTTTCCTCAAAATCAAGATACAGAATCGTCAAATCACGATCGTAAAAGTGAGGATTTGCGTTTACTCAAAAGTCACGTGATAGTTTGACGAAAAAATCCTCAAAATTAACGAAATAAGTCTTGAGGATTCATGAATCGTCAAAAATGAAAGTATTATTTCTGAGAGTGTGTGGAGTGACTTATTACTGTTTCGTCCAAATTCAGATCTCGAGAACTACCTATGGATGTACAAATAGTCCTTTTTTGATTTTTTCATTAACGCTTTGTCAGGAATAAGATAATTGAGTGCAAAGTCCTGCATGTTCCCATACCAAATTAATACCTCTGGGGCTGCCAGATCAGGGGGTTTATCGGCATTTGATCTGGATCAAAATTCCGATATGTGAGTGAGAATGGATGTGTGAAAGGGACCTTCCTGTAAAACGGATGTGTCATGCTGACGGGAAAAAGTCGGACTTCCTCCCTTGTGGTGCTCAATAAGTTATAATACGGAAAAATAAGTTATAATACTAAAATACGGAAGCCTCCATCTTCGCCTTAAATTGGGTAGTCCTCTACTCCGGGCTCTGTTACTGAGTGGCATCAGAAACCGACTTTTTTTTATTGGTGCGTATTTTACTCAATTTTAATGCTTTTATCTTAGTCATTTTTTAATCCCTGTATGTTCAATGCTTGTTCGTGCCTTTTATTCGATTTTAGTGTTATTTTACCTTATTCATTTTTAATTCTTGTATGTTCAATGTTTGTTCGATTGTAGTGTCTTACTGCTATGTAATTGGAAATTCTCTTTCTGTATAGCAGATTAATAAATAATTAAATTAATAAATAAAACACTCTTTGATTGAGTGAGCAGTTCGTTTGGGCTTAATAGGGTTGCTTGGCGACTTTCTAACGGCTTCACTTCGTTTCTCTCCAAGCATCCCCATCTTCTTCTTAGCCTTATGAGTGTAATCGATGAAAACCACGCCTTGATAGCGAAAAAATATTCTGTTGCTGATAGCGAACTGCAGACAGATTTCAAATAGAATCTTTTTGGGGTTATTACTATACAGGGAATCCACTTTGAGATAATTTTGGGACTTTCACTCTTGCAGAGGTCAGGGTTGCTTCACTTTGGGAGTGAACGATCTTAATATTAGGCGAAATGTTGATGGATTTTGACGCTAAACGTATTTGAATTTGTTACTAGGTATCTCTTGATAATTCAGCTAATAATCTCTGTTATAAACATTGTTTACATGAAACTGCCACTGAAGATACACGAAGAAATATAACTTTTAATCTGGGCGAAAATAGTTTTTAAGACGAATTGGCCCGACTGACCGCGAGTTTTCAAACCAAATGCCTCCGTATTAAAACAATGGAAAAAATAATTTCTAAGCACCATTTCTCTGGCTGTGCTGCATATTTTTACAAAACGATCTTTTTCATATGATAAATGTAGCAAACTTACAGGTCTCTACAATCTTACTTATTGAAATAGGTTGGACTATTTCCTTAATTTTTCAATAAATAATTTTACCCAAAATATTCTAAAAAGTAGGATTATAGAGACCCGTAAGTCAGCTACATTTAACATATAAAAAACCGTTTGTAAAAATATTCAATACACTCTTAAAACAAACGAGCGATTTTAACTCAGTCTGAGTTAATTTTCACTCCTCCAGTCTTGAAAATGCACTTCCCCTAAAGGAGTGGATCCTTTGTAAGTTAAACTTCCGGAATGATCACTCCAAACGAGGGATTTTTACTGTCTGAGATAATATTCACTCCTTTACAGTGTCAAAAATGCACTTCTCATACTGGAGTGGATTTCACTCTTTTGTTTTAAGAGTGTACAGGCTTCGCCCTTAATGCGCCTAATTTGAACCATGAATTAAGGTTTGTTTCTTCATGTATCAAGCACAAAATTGCAGATAGTCTCTGAATATAACTTCCAATGATTCCTATATAACGCTTCCAATATGATTCATAATTTTCAATAAAAAATAAGACATTAATTCCTCTATAAAATGGAAGTAAAGAAATATAAAAAAAAAAATACGCCAACAAAATCATATGTCTACAAAGTCGACTTATAAAACAATTTTTGCTCAATTTAGAGACATTTAGTATTTAGTTGGATCAAATCTATAATGTAACTCAAAAAATTCTAGGGTTTTATAGATATTTAGAGTGACCAGACTAGCTGCATTTCGCAGTATAGTTTACTTTGTTGTATTCACATGCTCAAAAATGACGAAATATTTCTTTAGATTAGACGACGTTCAAATCCTCATAAATATGACGACTCAAATTTCCTCACTTTGAGGAAACGAAAACTCGGAGCATTTGCCAGTAACGGAATCGTCAAAATTAAGGAAAATTTCGTCGTTTTTGAGCATTCATTTTTTAAAGTGTGGTCATACTAGGGGGGATAGTGCTCTCTAAATTATTGGTAGATTTTATTGATAAATCAGCCCGTTGTACGTGCTTTTAGCATTTATGAATAATCTAATGTTTAGCTGTTATAAACTGCTAAAGTCGAAACTGCTAAAACATTATTGAATATCTTATCAAAGACCTGAGGCGGTATAATCAAAGCACGACAAGTATGCACTCGTAAAAATGAATGCTCAAAAACGACGAAATTCGCCTTAATTTTAACGATTCCATTACTGTCAAATGCTCCGAGTTTTCGTTTCCTCAAAGTGAGGAAATTTTAATCGCCATTTTTATGAGGATTTGAATGTCGTCTAATCTAAAGAAATATTTCGTCATTTTTGAGCATGTGAGTACAACAATGAGATTCAGTTTCCTCAAAATCAAGATACAGAATCGTCAAATCACGATCGTAAAAGTGTGGATTCGCGTTTACTCAAAAGTCACGTGATAGTTTAACGAAACAATCCTCAAAATTAACGAAATGAGGCTTGAAGATTCATGAATCGTCAAAAATGAAAGCGTGGAATGTTCGTTATATGTGTATATTTCTTTCCTAACAGGTTGCTAAACGAAGAAGACAAGCGTCCGTTCATCGAGGAGGCCGAAAGACTGAGAGTCATCCACAAACGGGAACATCCCGACTACAAATACCAGCCTCGGAGGAAGAAAGCCGCCAAATCGCCAAACGAGAAGCCGCCACAGCCATCTACCCAGGCAAACACGGCCATCGTATTCAGGTGAGCAATGGTCATTTTTAATAGACAAATTATTCTTCGAAGTGGTTACTATACAGGGTAGCCCAAAAGAGTAGCCTAACGGTTAATGTTGCACCATTGGTAAGAACTTTGGGTTATTTAGAACGGGTAATTAATGTAGTAAAATAAAGTCGTTCTACAGCGTATCTTAGCCAAAGATTAGCAATTCGTGGACTTCGATTGGTTTAGTTTCGAGATAACTTCCGTTTATTAGAATTTACCGACCAGGCTATGCACCAGGCAGGAATGCATCAATGTCGAAGGTAGACAATTTGAGCGCCATCGGGATTAAGAATGTAAATACAGGGTGGTTATAAAATAACGCTCGCTATTCGGAGTGGTCGGTAGCTTTAATGAATAATCCAAATGCAAAAAACTTTGAGACATTTACTAATCAAGAAGGGGGAAAAAGAATGGAATCTTGGAATCATAAAAAACAAACTCGTCACTTGACCAGGGTTCTAAATTACGAGGCGTAATTGGATGTGTTGGCCATAATTAGCCATACTTGGCTATGCCTCGTAATTTGAACTTTGGTCAAGAGACGAGTTTCTTTTTTATGATACCATTCTTTTTCGAAAAAAGGAAACTTGTCTCTTGACCACGGTTCTAAATTACGAGGCGTAATTGGCTGTGTTGGCCGTAATTGGCAATAATTGACGACGCCTCGTAATTTAGAACCCTGGTGAAGAGACGAGTTTTTTTTTATTATTCTTTTTTTGATTATTTTTTAGGATTCTATCTTTTTTATGATTATATTCTTTTCCCCCTTCTTGATTAGTTAGTGTCTCAATTTTTGATGCATTTGGATTATTCATTCAAGCTACAGAGCACTTCGAATAGCGAGCGTTATTTTATAACCACCCTGCATATGTATGTAAATAAAGCTGTCACTTTTGACTATGGTTCTTAATTACGATGCCTATCGCCAATAACTCTCCTGTAGCTCTAGTGCTACGATAATTCAACCTAACTAAACTGAACTTCTATTAAAATAACTGTTTCTGTATAAATAACTGTATACCTAACTGACTGTTAGGCTACTTTCTGGCCACCCTGTATTAAGACACAGTTACGTCAAACATTATCTTCTACCCAAAAAAAAATACGTTTGAATTATTCATTTTAAAAAATTCAAATACAGGTAAAGATAAAAACAGATTTACTCTAAGGTTAACTTATTGTGATTCGTCTTCAAGAAAATGAAACCACCATGTACCGAAATTAGTCTTTATCAATACCATCTTCAATTCGCATGTGTCTGCAGAAATTAAATTACTTTGAATGATAAATAAACTGCTTCACGCATGTAACTCGCAATTTTGTTTTTCAAAAAATTAAAAATTATGAGCAGCATCAACTTGTTTACAATCTTCGCCAAGTAATTAACAGCCAGGCTTCAGCAGCCCTCATTATTGCTTCCTACTATCCGATTTCAGCCGTGGTCGGGGAACTTCAAAAGTCGGCGGAAAAAAGTTCTACCATACAAAGATGGTGAAATATTTGAACCGTAAATTCAAAACATGATACTAATAAGTAGTTGTATGAACCGTACTGTAGGTATCAGGTGACAGCTATATTTCATAACTGTCCACGGATATGTTTTTTGCATAGTTTCCCTTTTGGAAAGTCATTTACCAATCTACCGATTTTTAAATAAAGCAATATAGGACCAAGAATCCAATAAAGAGAAGGAAGAACCAAGAATCCATACCCAAGAATCCAATAAAAATGCCTTAAGAGAGAATCATAGTTACAGTCAATAGCTGAATAAACTAATGTATGGACAATGTAAATCACTTTTACATGTCCCTTGTAACTTGTCTAGTTATTCGTCGTAACACTATCCATTATTTGCAAACTAAAAGCACTGCAAAATATGTAATTTGTTAGGTGAAAATTTTGGTTTTGTGACACCGAATGCGACTTTACAGAATAAACTTATTACTTTTAGAAAAGTATAAATAGTTAAAAGCTTTTCAATAACAAAAAGTTTTACTTAAGAGCACAGTGCCAAAAAGCATAAAGTTGAACAGGAAGTACCTCCCGCCGTGACAAAATTAAGTGAACTGTCTAGTTTGCTTAGTATCATTTGATAGTTGAATTTACATGCTACATTGCATCCACATAATAGGTATTACCATTTAGAAGTTTTTCTTCTGAGCTGCAAAAATGGCTTAGACGCTTTGCATTCTGATGAATCTTTGATGAATCTTATTAAGTAATTATTAAAATGAAGAAATATTTGAAGCTAAAATGTGTAAGACGTAACCTAGACAATTTTTTTATTTTTACGCCGTCTCTTTTCCACTACGGGCATCGTAAACGCCAGTGTTTTACAAATTTGAGTAGCTTAGAATAAGTGTTTTTAAACTGTTTAATAGACTTACATTTTAATCACGTTTTCTCAAAGAGACAAATGCAGCAAAAACTTCGTTATTTTAAAATCCGTCTTCCTTTGCAGGTCTCTGAAGTACAGTGACTCGTCTGATTCCGGATCCGTGAAGACGGAAGAAACTGTGACTGGTGGCGCCCCCTCAAGCCCTCCCACCCCGCCCACCAGCCCCTTGCCTTCCATGCAAGCACCCCACATCAACAGGAGGCTCAAAACAGGTGTGAACCCCAAAGAATTTCTTTATTTTGTATCTTTATCAATGAAATGGTATTACTTTATTAATGTACTGTAGAAAATTTCACTCTCAATATACCAAAATTTAACGCTAAACTCTGATTCGCTTAACGGCGAATGGGACCGAATGATCTCGGGTCTCCAAACCGAAGTCTTCTCTCTACGTTTATCCAATAGAGAGAAATGATTTTTAAGCTACATTTCTTCTGCTGTATTGAATATTTTTACAAACGGGGTTTTTCATATGATAAAATGTAGCTGACTATAATCCCACTTTTTGAAATTAGTTCGAATATTTTTCTAATTTTCAATAAATATTTTTGCAATAAAATATTAGAATCAATTTGAAATTGTGGGATCATAGAGCTCTGACAGTCAGCTACATTTTTCCTCTAAAAACTGTTTGTAAAAATATTCAATACATCCGGAAAAATGTGGCTAAGAAAATCATTTTTTCTTTTACTCAATCCAAAATATATAAAGTATGAGGACTAGTGGACTCATCGACTGGTAATCTGTCTGCTTCAGGTCAGCTTGGCGAAGATAGCGAGCCATCACCTAAACTGGTGAGAAGAAACCAGTTTTGACTTGGTTCTTATCACTCAGCGCACGGGTTTATTATCTCTAAGATCGAGATTCGCGCCAGACACTATTCTGACACTTGAACCGCGAAAGAAGAACCGAGAGAAAAACCGTTTCCTGCCGCCACTACTCGCCAAGCAGACCTCAATACGGACAGATTCAGAAAGGGATTTTTTTTCTGTACCCTTCATAAGCCTTAAACCTCAAACCTAAGCTAACAAAAACTCATTCCTCTCGACAGACACCACCACCTATGAACCAGCCATTGACTTCAGCTACGTGGACGTGGGACAGCTCACCAGAGAGGCCATGGACAACCTGGACGAGACAGAGCTTGACCAATACCTGCCACCCCCATCCACCCTCAGACAGTATATTGGACTCGTCCCTCCCTTGGTAGAGGACTTCAACATTGGGCCGTACCCAGTCAACACGGCCTCGTATGTAGGGGGTGGGAACTTCAATTCGTCGGAGGAGCACTGGACGTGCTTCTGAACTGTTGGGCGATGCAAGATGGCGAGCCTCGTTTGAGTCTGTGGACAATGATGTTTTTTTTTTCACCTTATGAAGGACAGTGTGAAAATGGACTAATATGAAAATCGTTTAGAAGAAAGTGAAGTACAGGCTTCAACTTTGTGGTGTGTAACCATTGAAACTATCGGTTACTATCAACGGCAGTAAAAATATTACTTAAAAAGTAATAGGGTAGACTAACCAGTGAATGAACATTTAAGGAGCTGCGTTCGCCTGGGAATAAACACCAGGACATAATGACCAAGACTACCAACCATATGTCAGATAGCTTCCTACTAGATGGGAGGAGGTCAGAGTTATCAATCCATCTAGTGGAATGATTTTCAATAATTATTTTTTAATTGTATTTACCTACCGTTCATTCACTGGGGCCTGTTCACTAACTGGTCAGTCTACAGTAGCTGCTTTTTTTTTCAACTGAACGAAAAGCTTTGGAATTTATATATTCCATTATTTACTTTATCAAAATTTAAACTAATACCAAATAAGTTTAATTGCTTTTTTTCCCGAGGAAATTTCTCCGTTAGACAGAACTATAATGTGGTTTGCGAAATTCGAATAAATATAATAACTATATTGGTTAAGAGTATGGAGCAAAGCAACTATCAAATTATGATTGTCTAGAACCTGTAACAGTTGGGTGTCATCCTAAAATCAGAAGATGATTGAATTAAAATTTCTGCTTTCACTGAAGCATTGTATATATTTAAAAATTGTGTCTTTGGTTTTAGCAAAGCATGAATTATTTTCAACGATACCAAAGATGATGTGAAATGAAGTACATTAGAAATATTTTATTACCGGGACTGAAAAGGTTAGCTTTGGCAAAAGGTTTTGGTGGCTGAAAAAAATTAAAGGAGTTCATATAGGAAAATTATCTGAGGGACAGTGTTGACTTAATAGTGATTAATTTATAAGTCTTGCTAGTGATCAGTTTACAGGGCAGAGTGTGGCAGTGATCAATTGTATGGCCATTTGGTCTGAGTTGACAAGATTTGTTCCTCCATACTACCACTACTAGCTCAGTTATTCCATAATCTGCAATTGGTTTAGCAGATAATATAGGACCGTTGGGAGCTTTTTTATATGTAGCACTGTTTACTTTTTGGACTTAGCTAATATTATATTCGTCAGTGCAGTTCTTTCTCATAAGAATAGGCGCATCAATTTTTCCAAAACTAATCCATTACTGGGTATGTTTCAAGGTCTTTATTGGTATGGAAATGCTTATACAAATGAAAATAAATTCTTTCTAAAGCAGAAGCGATTTTAGCAAATGTAGGAATGAAAGTTGGAAGAACTACGTCATGTGAAACAATCCAATGACTTTGTCAAATTAATGCATTTTAATAATTCATTTTACGGTGCGCCTGATGATCCCACGTCATAATCAGAATAACGTTCCTAAGTAACAGGAACTCCCAGGAGAGGGTACCGTTGCCAAATCGAGAAGGGAAAAAAGTTGTAATTCCCACAGGTTATTCTCACATCATACACGAGGCTCGCACACACGGTGCAATTTTTTATATGTTTTCTTCAAGGACTTCATCTTACGGATCCCGACAGCTGCGCTGTGAAACGGGAACCGGCCTGGAATTCATCTCTTGTCATAAGGGACGATTAGTGGTTAAACGGGCCATGTTTATACATATTATTTTTCTATGCATTTATTTTCCAAGAAATACTGTCGAGTAGAGAATATTTTGTAATGTTTTTTTGCTTCCAAATGCCTGGTGCTGATGGAAATGTAATGTACTTTTTTTGAAGTCGTATTTTTTTAATTAGATTTTAATAAATATTTGTAAGAAAGCTTTTGTAGTTTATGTTTTATTTAAGAAACATACACTCTTAAAATAAAAGAGTGAAATCCACTCCCTTAGGAGAAGTGCATTTTCGACAGTATAAAGAAGTGAAAATTAACTCAGACTGAGTTAAAATCGCTCGTTTGTTTTAATAGTGTACGAATGATATTTATTAGAAGAAAATATATTTGATACAACTTACATACACCTAACTCTTTACAACACCGAACTTTTTATTTTCAAATAGCTCGAATTTTCATTGTTTGAAAGCTCTTGTGTCATCTGCGTCACTCGTTCGCAGTTCGAATTTAAGAGCGTAGGGGAGAGTGGTATGGTATGGTACATATATATTCCAGCTTGTGTGCTTGTTCAGAGAACCGCTTAAGCTTTCGTCAAGTGGGACAGACACAGAAAGAAATTTTACAGTCACAAAGAAATGAATAACACATAGACAAATAACAACATTTATTGACAGTCACGAAAATCCATGCCTGACCGGGATTCGAACCCGACCCCAGCAGCTACAAAGGCTAGTACACTAACCATTCAGCCACCGGGGCGGCACTATGGTGGAGATCCTGTCGGATTCTCAACAAAACAAGAGTGAAATCCACTCCAAGTGCATTTTCGACACTGAAAATAGTGAAAATTAGCTCAGACTGAGTTAAAATCGCTCGTTTGTTTTAAGAGTGTATTTAAAAGAAGAGTTTTAAGTAGAAATTCAAATCCCCATCCTTAATTTTACCAATTAGGAAAATTAAACAAAAACAAAACACTTAAGCTTTAACACAATGCTAAAAATTTCGATTCTATTTAGTTTTAGCCTTAGTGTGATAGTTTTACAAAATTGGATATAAATTGTCACAAATCTCTTTAGAAACATATTTAAAAAATGATTGAAACAAAGTTTTTTGTTTGCAAATAAATGTAGGAAATGTGAAAGATTGGCGGATCAAGCGACCTCCACTGCTGACGACGGGACGCGCATGGAGACTAGAATTTAACGGGCAAACAGCCCAGTATTGCTATCTCTTTAATGGGAAAATTTTTACGGCGTCATCGAAAATATACATACTAGTTAATACTAATATTGCTACAAAAAATACCATAAAAATACTAGCTGCATTATGGACTCTTTTGAGTGACTTGAAACGCTTTTCTAGTATTTTTCTGATATTTTTGGCGTCCCATTGTTAGCATTGGAGGTCACGTGATCTGCTTATCTAATACTTTAACTATGATATCTATGTGTATATGTGAAAGAAACAAATATATATATATATATATATATATATATATATATATATAATATATATATATATATATATATAGAAAGAAAAACTTGCCATACAATACCCAACTTTTTAAAATATGGTAATTTTGTGTTTTGTCAAAAACTTCAATCAGGCTAGTAAAAAGCTGTTCTACCGATTGAAAATAAGTAAAACTGTAAACTTATGTCTATTGAACATAACTAAAACCAAAAGAATTTGTTTAAATAAAATTATTGTTGGCAGTCAAAAAAAGTCTGATTTTCAAAAAATTTTATGGTGTTTCAAGATTATTAATAGGTCAAAACAAAGTTTAAAAAAAAACATACTTCTTCCAAGTTTCTAAGGTATATTTTCTAGACAACATACGTAGTTTCTTAAATTAGTAGGGAAAAAAAGAATTTTTAAATTTACTCATTAACTTTTTGAGTTATTTTTTTCCAACTGAAGCTATTTATTGAAAAACTGAAATGCGAGAAAAACGCATTTAAAGTTTAAACATCTGGTTGATTCTATTGCAACTGGGGACCTTTATTAAATGAATCACTACGTTCGTTCTGATTGCGGCACAGTTAAAATGAAGAAAGTTTTTTTTAAAAAAACAAGAAAACCTGGGTAATAATATAAAAAAGTAGAGAAAGCTGTCATTTTTTTTTTTTTTTTTTTTTTGAAAAGGACATTTTCAACGACAATGACATTTTCAACGTGAAAATGACATTTTCAACATTCTACTCGGAATTTCTTTTATCCCCATTTCATTAACTTTTTATTTGCAGCATATATCCAATTAAAATCTTAAACTTTACGTATAATTCAATTTGATTATTTGCTGTTATATACCAAACCAAAAATTAAACATATATTCATACTCTTTAGAAATAAATTACGAGGCGTTATTGGCTGTGTTAAAGCTCGTAAAGGAGGCTAGAAATAGGCAGTCGGAGACGATTTCCTTACTTTAGGAATTCTTCCAATTACTTCGATGATATGTTTGATACATTCAGCATTTACAATGCTGGAATTTGATTTATGAACTAGCAGTTTTTTAACAGTATTTCTTTATTAAATGCGTTTTTATCGATTTAAGTTCCATGCACTATACAGGCTTTGTATTATAAATTTCACCCGTAACTAAAATTTTATATAATTTCATAAACAATTTCTTTTGTTGATATTTTAGTTTTAGCATAGGGAAATTGATTTATGAACTTTTACATTCAATCTCAATTAATAATTACTAAAGCTATTTTTTTTTCGTTACTGCTTCCTTGATTTTGTTTTTCATAGACAACACGAAACTTTGGGTCAAGTTTTGGTCAAGCAATTTCCAGTTTTTAATGATTAAGTCCTTCTATTCCATAACTGATGCACACTCTATTGACATCGTACTCCATTTGAGTAAATTATTCATACCAATTGATCCCAGACGTTATCCTTGGGTTTTAAGTCATGGCGTATGATCTAAATGAACAACACTTTGTACACTAAACCAGTCTTCCATTTCGTTTGAAATGTTTATACTTGCATTATCATGCATAAAAAATATAATGAAAAGCAAAGTTTTGCCATACAAAAAGGAATCAAAGAATTTTCCAGAACAAATCTGCAATAAAGTGATGTTTGTCAGCCCTTCAGAAACAAAATCTTGTTTCTTCAATCATAAGATGTCGTTGCCCAAACCATCAAACTTCCACCACTAACATTTCTGCTGAAGACAGATCAAGATATTTTCGAAGATCCTTTCAATAAAAGTTTAAACCATCACGTCCATCCAAATTGAATTTTTTTCATCAGCAAATTTCACTTTTTTCCAATTTCTCTCAATCCACCCCCACCCAATCCATTTTTATGTGGTTATGACCATATTTTAATAGCCTGTTCTTATGGTGAAGAGTCAGCTTTGGACCAGCCTTCATTTTGGAACATTTCAAGTTCGACGACGATATCAATATTTGTCCTACTCTTCTGGGAGTTACAGGAAGTGATAGTTTATAACAAATTCGTCCTGTAATGCATAAATTCTGCCACAAATGGTAATTTTTTGGGATGCAAGTCCAATAATCCTGCTTTTCTCCCTCGTCCCACGAGGGTTACACCTTTTTTATTGATGGTTTTTACCGTAGTCAGAATGTTTCTTCAAATATTTAAGAATTATATTTATTGAACGTTTAATTAATATGCTGATTTCTCTTACAGATTAGTTACAATATTATATGAGGGTCATGTTTTACCTTTTTGGCTTCAGGCAGTCCCGCAAGCTTTCCTATTTAGTAAAATGAGAATGAAACAGATAAATTTCAACAAAGTTGGCCTTAAGCTTATTTATAAATAATGATAGTAAGCTCCCCTGAAGTTCAAATGAAGAACTAGTTAAAATATTTGGTACCTGGGTTCAAAATAAATTTGAGTTCATAAATCAATTTCCACCATTTGACATGCTAAAAAACTAAAAATAGATATATTTTTATTTAATATCATTTTTTGAAAAAAATTATGTGCGAAAATCCTTTATTATACTCAGAATATACAATACACAAAATTCGAATTGTGAGCACTTAATACAAAGCGATATCTGGTGAAAAGAATGTTAGTTCATAAATAAATTTCCACCACTGTATAAGCCTTATTTTCCAATTAAAAACAAGTTTCAATGTTTTATTCATGCTCTCCATATAAGGTACTATAGATAAGAATCAAAACAAATGTCATGAAACTGAAAGCTTAATAAATTAGTCTCCAGAAGATAAGCATCAGTGAATTTCAGATTTCACATGGAAAGACGAGATTAGTCAAAACGCGGCATTAAGTGTCTTTCAGTTACTGTTGCGTATCAAATTTCAACAAAGTATACACTAATTGCTTCAAACACATAAAGTAATTCATAGAAAAAAAAATTCTACCTGAATCAGTAAATGAACATTTTAGAAAATCAGCATAAAATTAAAATTGCCTTCTATCGGCCCTCGTTAGATTGGCGCTTATCAGTCAAAAGCATGGGCATAAATATGTTACATTCATATCTGAAATCTATTGTTATAGCCTGAAAAAACATAATTTTCAAATTGTTTTAACAAGAAATAATAAAAAATTAACTTTTAGTGGTTGAAATTATAATTAAATAGCTTAGTGTCAGACATTTAAAAGTTTCCAGAGGATATTTGTGTTTATACTATATATATCTATGTTATACTATTACACTTAAGTTAATTAAAAGTAATTTATAGCCCAAAAAATAAGTTTCAAGACGTCGTAACAAGAAATTTTAAAAATAATCTTAAATGGTTCTTTCCATAGTTATATAAACATCGTTGTCTAGTCATTCAAAAACTAATGACTTTAAGTTTTTTGTGTGTGTGTGTGTGGCTGGTTTAATATTTCACCAGAGGCTCGTTTATGCCAGTTATAATCCTTTTTTAGTATTTTTAAGTATGTTTTGCACATATTGACCCTAAACTGGCCAAGATAGGATTTGTACTTTAAAACCCTGGCCAAGTGACTAGGTCGACACCTGTGCAAGCACCCGAATTAATCCAGGCCGAATAAATCATTTGTTTGAGACTTTCGACTCCACGTATGTACAATTGTACAACTCCACGACTTATGACTCCACTCCAGTATGTTGCGGTGTATTCGGGTACTTCGGTGGTTTTGAGAAATTTTTTGTTCAGCACGAATACCCTTAAAGTATGACTTTCTTGGTGGGGGGCAAGTTCGCCGAACACTGCGACCTTAGGTCTATGAGTAGGACTATATAACATATAAACAAAAACCTTATCGGTCGAATCTCCTGTCCGTCATAATTTCTGAGAGAAAGAGCCTAGAATAATTCCTCACATTTTTTTAAACCACGGTCAAGATAAGAAAATAGCTACAATTTTAAATCTCAGTACAACCAAACCGTTTTATTCAGACTATTTGAATTATTTTCTTGTTTTCAAAGTGGACAATCGGAACGCCCATGCCTCGACGGACGATCAGTGACGTCACAGTTACGACAGATATTGAATTAAACCCTATAAACAAACCACTCTCCATCTAGTTCGAATTGTTCATTTTGATATGTATATTTTTATAATAGTTTCACAAATGAATAAATTCCTACTTACCAAATGAGGAGAACAACGTTCTTTTTTCAACATGGATGCTGTTGAGCTGGAGCCTGGTGAAAAGGTGCAACAAAATCAGCTTTCACAATGATCTCAGAGCTCAAAAATAGTCTGGAAGATCACTGAGAAAACCAGTTTCGTCTGATCTTGAGCATCCTTGGGAACTTCTCTCCTGGACGGGATCGTAGAGAAAACCAGTTTTGTCTGGTCTTGAGCATCTTTGGGAACCTCTCTACTGGACGGGATCGTAGGGAAAACCAGTTTTGTCCGATCGTGAGCCTCTTCTGGACGGGATCGTAAGGAAAACCATTATTGCCTGATCTTGAGCCTCTCCTGGATGGGATCGTAGGGAAAACCAGTTTTGTCCGGTTCGAGCGGCTCTCATCTTTTGCAGCTCTCATCTTTTGCAGCTTCTGGACGATCGTAGCGCAAACTAATTTTGTATGAACTCCAACGACTCTCTTTGTCTTTTGATTCTCCTAAACTGAATCTGGACATATATTCTCCAAACTTTCTATTGACAAGCCGATTTTCAAGCAGAATGTCCTGTAGTAGAAAAAATATATAAATTCATCAGTTTATTGTAGAATTGATAATTGAAAATTTAATTTTGGATAATGATAACAGATTGGTTAAAGAGGAGAACTTCACGTCCATTCTTCGGATAATAGGGACCTCAAGAATTTCTCATGATAAAAAAAATCCCATGCACAGTTTGTATTAACGTTTCTACACAGTAAAAAATAATTAGAAACATAAACCCAGAATTATCGAAACTGGACAAATTACATATGCTAGGTTGTATACTTTTTTTTAATTTTGTTATTTATTTAATAAACCAATCAACGACATTTCAAACGATCGAAAAGGATAATGCTTTAACACTATTGGGGTTGTTAATTGTCAATGAAAAGTGCAAAAAATTAAATATTTTATAACTGATTTCGAAATTTTTATATATTGTTTGCATTCTTTATGGGAGCATTTATCAGGCTTTATAATCTATTTTTATTGGATGCTAAACTGTTCGCTAACCCTTTCAGTCCAGTAATGCAATTTGGCATCATCATCTTTTTTATCATAATTTTTAAAAAATAGAGTTTACATCTATTAGGATTAATAAAAAATATTTTCGGATAGAAAAAAAGTTCAAGAATCGAATGATGGGCTTTTTGATATCATAAATGGCTATAGACGATCAGAAAAAATTCTTAAATGATTATACCAAATTTTCATTGGGATTGAAAGGGTTAAAACAATAAATGTTTTTATTTGGATTGGATATACGAACGGTTCATTTTTTCTCGTATAATCTATCCTTAAGTGGATCCCTAAAACTTTTTAGCTCTCCATTGCTAATTACATAGATCAAATCATCAAAATCCTTGTTCCTGTATAACAGGATCCAGCTTTCTATCAGCTATCCCTTACTCAAAATGCCCTCCTAATTATATTCAAATGATTTTTTTTAATTCTATCTCGAAGATAAAAGTCCGGGTCTAATGATCTCGAAAAAGTCAACAAAAACCTAATAGAAAACAATGCAGCCTGTTCAGAACCCACATCTGATCCAACTTGTGACCTCAAGCTAATTCGATACCCCACTTTCTATACTACCAGGATCCCCTTTTTTTTTCTGCATTCGTGGAGGATGTGTGGACTCTGATGGGAGTTTAGTAGTTAGCGAGAAAACCACTTTTGGGCTGCCTGCGATTTCCGCGGTTTCGGGAAATATATTCCTCTGGGTGGATTTCTTCGTATCTGAGTGTTCGTTGCTCACAAGAAAAAAAAGTTACGAAGTGTTGAGTTATAGAGTTAAGAAGAATAAGATGTTGCTGGGCATAAACCAATACAAAAAGTGGTTTTCCTACTGAAGACATTGATCGCTTTTTAGTAAGCTTACACTCCTTACCAACCTAACTTGGGTAAAAACAAAGAGTTAAGAGGCAGAGGGGAAAAAGCGCGGTTGGTCCGTTAGTTGGAAACTCTTGCAAGGTAATATCTACATACAAAATCATCTGAAGACAATTTAACCAAAATACCCTTTTCATTCTGATAAAATTGCCAATATTTCTCAAATAATATTCAAATCTGTTAGACCTCAAACGAAATTAATGTTTTAAACAAGTTTTCTGGATGGATTCACAAATAATTTATGGAACTCATTAAATGCGCCGAAGGATCTTCTCCATAGAATATTTCTATTTACCCAACTTAGGTTGGCAAGGAGTGTAGGTTTTTTTATTTGGCGATATTCGAAAGTGGAGTTTGTATAAGCTTGGGGTGTGATAGATCTCGTGCTTACAGCCTACACTCTCAGAAATAACACTTTGGTTCTGATGATTCATGAATCCTCAAGATTCATTTCGTTAATTTTGAGGATTGTTTCGTCAAACTATCACGTGACTTTTGAGTAAACGCGAATCCTCACTTTTACGATCGTGATTTGACGATTCTGTATCTTGATTTTGAGGAAACTGAATCTCATTGTTGTACTCACATGCTCAAAAATGACGAAATATTTCCTTAGATTAGACGACATTCAAATCCTCATAAAAATGACGATTCAAATTTCCTCACTTTGAGGAAACGAAAACTCGGAGCATTTGCCAGTAACGGAATCGTCAAAATTAAGGAAAATTTCGTCGTTTTTGAGCATTCATTTTTTAGAGTGTACAATTGCGCAAATAGTTAATTTTTTTAATAGTCATAACTTAAAAGCTGTTTAAGGAATTAAATTATGTGTTTTACTTAACTGCGTTTTACTAGTGTGTTTGGTTTTTCTTAAGGTTGCTTAGCTACTCTCAAACGGCTTCACTTAATTTCGCACCAAGCATCTTCATATTCTTCTTCACTGTATGATGAGTATACGCTGCTAGTAAGGAAAAAAATATGAAGAGTTAAGGGGAATTTCTGCTATGCTGTGCGTCACAGAAAAAAATGTTGCGCTATGCCCCGTATAATCTGAGGCATTATCTTGGTATGTGAAAATTGTCTTGAATGATGACGGTTGGAATTTTTTTAATAAGAAAAGTGATACCGTATTTTTTTTAGGTAAAAGAACGAAACCGCAATAAATTTATCAAAACGTTTACCAAATTCATACCTTCACTAGTTGCGCCCAATGTTGCATGACTTGACATATTTCCTATATCATCTGACATCTCAATATAAATAGGTGATCAGACAATAAGGATTTTATAATAGCCCATGCTCCTTTCAAAAGGCGAAAAGAGAATAAATAAAGCAGATGATGTTCGACAAAAAAAATTAATTTCCAATCTTAGTTTCAAAGTGGGTAAAAAATTTAACATGCAATTTTTTAAAAACAAAAACTTCTAAATTAGCATGAGAAGGCATGATTGAAAAGTATATTTTAGTGATTATGAACACGATACAAAAATAAATCGTACAGCGAAATTGTAACAACAAATAATAGATCTGAGCCCAGGGCTACAGCATACATTTTTTAACTAAATAAAGAAGCTTTCTTTTATATATCTGCCTCGTCATTAATATTTTTTTACCTGTAATATTTTAATAAAACCTGATTAGCTTCTTTCAGATGATGTATTTCCTTCCAATTTCATTTCTGGCTGCCTACGCTCGGTACTCCGATTGGTGCTCTGTTCCACTTGACTTGATTCCTACGAGAAAGAATTTATTATTATTCAGCAATTCTATTACCACTAAAGACCTTAAACATGCCCATTCAAAGGATATTTAAGACTGACTGTCAATCCCATAGAGCTAATGCATAGGTTTTGAAATCACAACTTTTGCCAAAGAATTGCTTTGCCATGTTATGCCATATCCACCAGGTATCATCTTAACATAAATTTAAAACAAAATTGAAAAGAAAATAACACTCGGTTATTTAATTATTAATTGCTAATGTTTTAAAATAGTGTCGCCAGCTGCTGTATATTTTTGGGAATTTTAAAAATTCAAAAATATATAATTAAATAACTAGGTAACATGTTCGTTTAAACTTTGTTTCATTTCAATGTTATGTCGATTCCCATACCAGTTGAAAAAGGGGCTAACATGGCAAAAAGCAATACTTCGGTAGAAATTATGATTCCCATACTAATACAATAGCTCTATGGAACGGACAATCCCTCTTAATTGCATATACAAGATAGGAAATAAATCTAACTACTTTTTCAATTTTTAAAATTCTTCCTCCTACTTATAACATATATTACCGAAGCCGTCAACCGATTAATGCTACGTACGCAACATTTTTTTTTTTACACACACACACAAAAGATAACCACTTGTGTGGTAACGACCATTTTCGTGTAATATGTAATTCGCCGTATTGTTTTCTAGATTCTTATCATCAAAAAACCCCGCCAGGGATCTCGTATTACAGCAAAAAGTAACTATGCACCTTTTTTTCCCTGCATACCCCAAAGCTTGCAAGGGGGGAAAAAGCGAGGGCTGGTTTTTACCCACTTTCTCAAACGTACAGTAATTGATAATTGAACATGTTTTTTTGTTGTTTACTATCATTATTCATTCGGCTGTTTTTGATGTCTGTTATCTGTTTATCAAATGATATTAATTTATTAAATAGTATCTTCGTTAGAAAGATCTAAACAATGTTTTTCATGTACAGTTAATTGCTAAAATAATTGCTCTATGCTCGTCAGTTTTAAACTTGCAATTAAGGATGAATGTATAGTTTCATTTATAGTTATAAAAAAATTTGTGGGAAAAGATTTAATAGATGATATTTCAATGTTCTCAATTAGTAAACATTGCACATTTCAGTCGTAAACATTATGTTGTTTGTGACAATTTAATTTGTTGATACTAAAAAAAACCTTGAGCTAAAACGATCGTGTGCTAAATCGCAAATATGTATCCAGTTAAATTTTGTATTTACTTAACGATGCGTGTATGTGTAACTGTACATCAATATCTTGTTTTATGAAATTTTTCAAGAAACACGATATTTTTGAAGTTATTCGATATTTTCTTTATAAATTAAAAAAAAATTCGTTTTAACCAAGCATTTAAATGAATATCTTTATAGGAAATATTTCCCCTTTTTCTTGTATCTCACATTGAATTTTTAAATATATAAATGTGCGTAAGACATAAAAAAAAAATATTAAAAGTTCAATACATTTATTGTTTTTAAACCTGAACTTCTTAAAGCTGAAAAATGCATGTTTAAGTATCAAATTTTAGAAGAAATTGTATTTTTACTATTCGATCGTAAATCGATAGTCCATTGCCGAACTCTTTATAGGAAATCCACCCAACCCATCAATCTTGAGTTTTTTCAAGACAAGAACTCACTACACGGCTCACTTTATCCCCCAAACAATCGAATCGTTTTATTGCTATTGTTTTTAGAATATGAAAAAAAAGGAAAATAGTTCTTGAAATTTTTAGAGGCACCAAGGATTAACAGTCAATTGACTGACAAAAAACACATGCTCCCGACATTAAAAGTCATTCTCGGTCTTTTTCTCATTCTATATTTTTAATCTTTATTATTTTTCCAGGCACTTTTCCCCATCTCGACATATTATTTGAAATATTACACAGGCTGCGTGTGGCAACGTTGTCGCCTGGTAAGGTCATGTGACCCCGATGGGGCGTGGCTGTCAGACCACCTGACATATGACGTCACTTCGATGGATGCCAGTTTGTGGAAAAGTTTTGAGTTACATATTTTTCTTTCTTTTTGAAAAACAAAAATTGGTGTATTTTCTTCTCTGTGACACTCTGAGAGAACAGAATTTTAAACTTTTCACTAATAACCAATATTCAATTTACCAATTTTTCTTTGTGTTCTAAAACTGGATATATTGTAAAGGGAGCTATGGCTACATGTACTTTAGAAAAAAATAACTCTAATTTTATAAGGAAACTTTCCGTAATTTTTCATAATTCAAAACGAACTAAATAAATAATTTCTTTATCAATAAATAAAATTTATAAAAAGTCATTTAAATGTATCGTTTTTAGTGTTAATAAAAAATTTCTGCCGATGTCTATGAGGCTCATGGGGAACGACTAATTGACTATTTAATTTTCCGTTGAGCTTTGAGTTTTAAAGTACTAAATACTAGCGATTGTCTATGCCGAAGGGCTATTTCAATCATGAACCACCACATCTAATAAAAAGCTTAACATTTTTAAACAGAATGATCAAACTTCAAGAAGAAGAAAAATCGCCTCAAGGACAGTTTGGCTAACACGAGAATTTAGCTTTAAAATTTAACATTTATAATAACAAAACGTGATATCATAAAAATTAGCGACTGTAAGCTATAGATTTCTGCAATTACATTAGGAGAGGGGCACGCATCTGCTTAGGGCGACCCTGTCTAAATATCACCCATTATGAGGCCCCACATAAAGAATTATGCCGCTACTTTCTTCTCATTTTTTAGCGCATAAAAACTTGGGATATAAAAAAAATCTCATATTGTGATAAGATCGGATTGTCTCTTAATTTTGGGTGGGATTTTTTTTTATCTAGATGACACTTTAATGAAAAGTAGATAACTGGAGAATTCGTAATTATTTTTTTTAATAACGTCTTGATTTTTTTAAACAAACAAATCATTAAAATAAAAGGACAAATAAATAATTAAAATAAAATAGCCAATAAATAATTAAATAAAATAGCAAACAGATAATTGAAATAAAATAAATAAATAATTAAATAACAATGAATAAAAATAATTATCATAAAGCGGTTCTTGAAATTTGGATCTGGGTTATAATAAAGTAATTGCCTTTTGACCCCCATGACTTTCCAATAAATCGGTTAGCAAACAAAAACAGAACAAAATGCCGATAATTTTACTGTTGACTTATTTTAAGCGTAAAACTATAATTTTTATCAGTTAATTTTATTAATTTTTTATTAATATTAAGCTATGAATAAATATCTAGCAAAGCATTTTAATTTTTGGGTTATTTTAAGTACAACCCTGCAAATTGCAAACTAAATTATAAACACAATGTAAAAAACAGTTTTATATTATCGTGTCTCTGTAGTGGCGGATCCAGACTTGGTAAGACCGATTTGTATCCATGATAAATAATAATTAAGAGTTATTAATTAATTATCGGTTATAATTGATTAAAATGTGCTTATTTTTCACTGTAATTAATCGAGAATTAATTGTTATCCCTTATAATTAAGAACTATTAATTGAAATTATATTTATCAGATAAGTTACTTTGCGAGAATGCTTGGGGTGGGGACCTTCCACTTACCCGCCTTGTTCCTGGGTCCCTCTCATAGAATTAAAAAAATTAATAACTCCCTTTATATGAATTTTTTAGGTGTGTTTTGAATCCTGTATTGATTATATTTTCAGACAAAACAATTATTAAAAATTAATATATTCTACTGAGTATTTAATTTTTACGAAATGTGGACAAGGAATTCATATAAGTTTACACTCTTAAAACGAACGAGCGATTTAAACTCAGTCTGATTGATTTTCACTCCTCCTGTCTAGAAAATGCATTTCTAATTTTGGAGTGGATCCTTTGTGTGTTAAACCTCCGACAGGATCACTCCAACCGAGTGATTTTAAATCAGTCTGAGATAATATTCACTCCTTTCAAGTGTCGAAAATGCACTTCTCCAACTGGAGTGGATTTCACTCTTTTGTTTTATGAGTGTACCAGCCCACAGCTTTCGCAATGCACAGGATAAAACGACACCAATGCCGAAAAATCCGGCTTGAGTTGAGACTAAAGCGGCAGATTAACACAAAAGGACACTAATTTGAAACCCGAAACCTCCCCGTAGCCAGCCCGACCCACTTGGCGATTTACCCTAAACTCCTCTGACACACCACAAGTCGAGGCTACGATTAGACAAAATTCTAAGAGTTATTTCTTTTTCCAAACATGTTATGTTTGTGTATATGTTATTAAACATATACACTTTCTTATAAAGATTTATTCAAAGGCTCAAAAGGTTTTCCTCCAATAAAATTTTTTTTAACTTAAGGCTGCTCATGCTCATCAACCCCATACCCCGTCATCCTTCGATCGGGCTTGCTAATGGTAAGTCTATGGGGAAAATGGCTTTTATTCCAACAAAAGCAATGAAATTATAGGAATATTTTGATGCGTTTTTTTTTAATTCATAAAACTCCAATAAAGTTGTGCTTTTAGAGGTTATTTTTTTAAAAACGTTATTTACTTTTTTTGATATAAAAAATTTCCCAAAAAAAATAAATTCCGTTTTTAAAAAAATAACCTCCAAAAGCACAACTTTATTGGAGTTTTATGAATTAAAAAAAACCGCATCAAAATATTCCTATAATTTCATTGCTTTTATTGGAATAAGAAACATTTTCCCCCCATAGCAAGCCCGATCGAAGGATGAGGGTATGGGGGTGATGAGCAGCCTTAAAAGCTAAAATTGATTGAAAACCTAAATTTCTTAGAAAATCAAAGTATCGTAATTGGAAAATTAAAATCAAAATAAAATTTTGCGATTGATATAATAATTTTTTTTATCAAATACTTAGAGTATTAATTTAGGGCAGCGACAGATCTGTCGTTTGCTGCGCCGGTGATGCGTTCTTTTATTGTTATTATTTATGTTTCTGTAGTGGCATCGGCTGAGTTTGTGTAAATGTTTTAATTAAATAATAAATAAAAAAATAACTACTTAAAACCAACTGATTTGTGGTAAGAATTAATAAATCTAGAATAAATTTTTGATGTTCCAACAAAACAGAAACTGTCAAGCTACCTCATAATTAATTAACCTTCAGCATTTATTTACAGAACAAAAAAAGAGCAAAATTAGATGCTAAGTGTAAAATAAAATGAAATAAAAGAAAAACTTTCATAGGTCACAATTATAATTTCTAGCCCATTTCATTCCAAATCATCCAGATACAACCTTACCACCCTAATATACCAAACTGTTTTCCTTCCTAAAGGGTAAAAAGAAGAAAAAACAGCAATAATAATAATAATAAACGGATAATATAAAAAAGTTCTTGAAGTCGGTTGACCTAAGACCCTCGCTTATCAGATTTCTGTGGGCCCCTCTCATCTTCTCCGGTTCCACCAGAGCTTTCTATACAGCAAAGCCTTTAATGACGTAGGGGCCCGGGCGCCGATGACGTAGGAGGGGGGTGCCAACGCCCCGAAATGGAATGGTTTGCGGTGTTTTGGACCATTTACTCACTGATTCTGGAGTTTGGGGAGTTGTACACTGCGATTTTGGAGAACAGTTGTGTAAATACATCTGTTGTGTTTGAATTGATATGTTGGTTACTTTTCAATCAACTTTTATTTTAGGTTAATACGTTGTTTCATTGAAAAAAAATGAAGTGTGACATGATAGTTGAACTTATTATTTAAATTTTGAATAAGATAGTATCCAACAATAAATTACAAAAACCCCTAAACAGCAAACTTATTCGAACATTGCGACAGCTAAAATTAGTTTTTAATTAAGAGTTTCTGAAAGACAGAATATATTAATGAATCACTTATTTTAGAAGGTAAAGCTTCAACATTCTAAAAGTAAAAATATGCTAGTTCTTATTTACATTTACTGAAACCTGAAACGTCCAAGCATATTGCTTACATCATTCTGAATTTTATGAAAGAAATTGTTACTTCAACTTAGTTGATTAAGGAGTTCTTCACTGTTAAAAATCCCGTGAGAGGATTCACCGACAAATGGTTTTTACTAGCTGCAACGGCTGTGTGGTAAATTGTGTTACCGAACTTTTGGAATTCAGTTAAACCATTTGTTTTATATTAACCATTTGGTATTCCATACAGTCACTCGTGATTTGGTTTCCGAAATATGAAAAATGGTTCAACGTAAAACTGAAAAAATAGTGAAACATTTCACCACACAGCCTTTGCTGCTACTAGGAACCATTTTTTTATGAAACCGTGTACGAAATTTTCAACAGTATTCTACTTTAAAAATAACGTTTCCTATTGACTAAGTTTGTTTACAAAAAGAACATGCCGAAAAGCCCAAATAGTTTTTGGGCCTATCATCCCAGGCGGTGCCCTGTGTGTTGAATGGAGGCGCCGTAGAAATGAGTATGGATTGCGGATATGAAATGTTTATTTTTTTTTTGTACCGACTTTTGAATGTTTACGATAGTGGAGTCGATAAAAATTATCGATAATATTCGTTTCCATAAAAAAATATAGATAGTAAGTCCGTGTTAAAAAGAAGGGCGGGGTAGGAGGTCACGTGCCAACGCTATTTGACACTACAGTGGTGGAAATTGATTTATGAACTGGCAGTTTTTTAACAGTATTTCTTTATAAAATGCATTTTTATCGATTTAAATTTTATATACTATACAGGCTTTGCATTATAAACAATACACGTAAATAAAATTTTATATAAATTCGTAAACTATTTATTTTGTTGACATTTTAGTTTTAGCATAGGGAAATTGATTTATGAACTTTTGCATTCAATCTCAATTAATAATTGCTAAAACTATTTTTTGTCGCTAATGCTTCCGTGATTTTGTTTTTCATAGACAACACAAAACTTTGGGTCAAGTTTTGGTCAAGCAATTTGCAGTTTTTAATGATTAAGTCCTTCTATTCCATAACTGATGCACACTTCATTAAAACCATACTCCATTTGAGTAAATTATTCAAACCAATTGATCTCAGACATTATTCTTGGGGTTTAAGTCATGGCTATTGGCAGGATGATCTAAATGAACAACACTTAGTTCATTAAACAGTCTTTAATTTAGTTTGAAATGTGGATACGTGCATGATCATGCATAAAAATCTAATCAAAGGCATAGTTTTGCAACGCAAAAAGGAATTAAAGAATTTTCTAGAACTAATCTGCAATAAAGTGATGTTTGTCAGCAATTCAGAAACATAACCCTGTTTCTTCAATCATAAGATATCGGGGCCCAAACCATCAAACTTCCACCACTAACATTTCTGCTGAAGACAGATCTTGGTTATTTCCGAAGATCCTTTCAATAAAAGTTTAAACCATCACGTCCATTAAAAATGAACTTTTTTTCATCAGCAAATGTCACTTTTTTCCCATTTCTCTCCCTCCACCCCCACCCAATCCATTTTCATGTAGTTACGACTATATTTTAATAGCCTGTTCTTATGGTGAAGAGTAAGCTTTGGACCAGCCTTCATTTTGGAACATTTCAAGTTCGACAACGATATCAATATTTGTCCTACTCTTCTGGGAGTTACAGGAAGTGATTGTTCATAACAAATTCGCCCTGTAATGCACAAATGGTAACTTTTTGGGATACCAGTCCAATAATCCTGCTTTTGTCCCTCGTCCCACGATGGTTACACCATTTTTAATGATGGTTTTTGCCGAAGTCAGAATGATTCTTCAAATATTTATGAATTATATTTATTGATCTTTTAATAAATATGCTAATTTCTCTTACAGATTTATTACAATATTATATAAGGGTCATTTTTTACCTTTTTGGTTTCAGGCAGTCCCGCAAGCTTTCCTATTTAGTAAAATGGGAATAAAACAGATAAATTTCAACAAACTTGGCCTTAATCTTATTTATAAACACTGATAGTAAGCTCCTCTGAAGTTCAAATGAAGAACTAGTTAAAATATTTGGTACCTGGGTTCAAAATAAATTTGAGTTCATAAATCAATTTCCATCATTTGACATGCTTAAAAACTAAAATTAGATATATTTTTATTTAATATCATTTTTTGAAAAAAATTATGTGTGAAATTCCTTTATTGTGCTCTAAATATCCAACACACAAAATATGAATTGTTAGCACTTAATACAAAGCGATATCTGGTGAAAAGAATGTTAGTTCATAAATCAATTTCCACCACTGTATCTTCTATAACAGTACAAGCTCATACACGGGATGGGATTAGCAATACAAAATTCAGAATTTCAAATTCAAGTCCATTTTTTTTTATTATAATCTGCATCATATCTCATAATTCACACTCAACTACAGCTACATTGTAAAAAAAAACCTTTGTTTTTACAGTTTAAAACTGTCAACTTTGACGCCAGTTAATAACTGTTTTTTTTTACAGTTCAAAATTACAGAAAAACTGCAATTTTAACAGGGACAAACTATTATTTTAGCAAAGAGAAACTGTTAAATTAGACGTGCAAAAAGTCACGTGATTTAGATCATCGTTAAGCACAAATACCCAATACTAGCCCTAGCGACCGGGTAATTACTTTGTCGCAGACGGTTCAGTCGTTCAGTATTGGGCTCGCACGCAAGAGGTTCCTGGATCAAAACCAGGCCCGGCCCATACCTCCTGGATCGTATGTCCTCAACACAACAATGTAATGTTGCCAATTTTACACAACATTTGTGTTCCATTTGCGGCTGTTGAAACACAAGTTTTTTCTGAGTGTATACGTGAAAAGGGACCTGTTACAGCAAATAACCCGGTATTGATGTGAAAATTCCACATTTCCTTAAAATATTTTTTAAGTAAAAACCTAAAAACATCCCTCACGAAGTAAAGGCATCATATCTGCTGAACTCGGGCAAGAAATAGTGAAACAAAATACTAAAAATATCTCGTTAATTGAGATGATTTGTTATTCGGCACTGTATAACGAACTCGTTATTATTTTATCCCCACCGATCCGTTAGCAAGTTGTTGAAGGGTTTGCCGATGACATGTGACGGTAAAAGAAGACAGCAAGAAAGAAAAAAAACGTGCCCCTGTGATTCGTTCTGGGTTCGTCAAAGAAAACAGAGTACAGCTACGCAAACAGATCGCGCAGGAAGCTATCGGATGGTGCTCGGCGCGTGTTCCTATAGTATAATCAGATTAAAGAGTTTGAAAACTACTATTTGGAATTTGTAGATGCAAAAAGAAAAATAATCTCGAGATGCTTCCTAAATGAAGTGAACATTTATTTTAGCTATGTTTTGTCCACAATAATTGAATTTATTAAATAAGCCAAACTTATTCAAAAAGAGATAATCACAATTGAAGAGCTTAGTGGAAGAACGTGCTTAGTGACAAAAAGGTGAAAACGAGATAATGAGCTTCAAAGTTTTTAGTTTGCAACTTTTCTGTCATTCACAAAATCATACTTTTTTCGGCAGGATATTTTAGTTTGGTTCTTCAAAATACTTGTTGTCTTTTGGCTTAACCGTACGTTACGTAATAACGCGTCATTTACGGAACGCGCGTGACTCCTCCTGCACTTGGCATGTTTTTCCTCCGAAATGCTTCAGATTTTTTCAGTCGTTTAGTGGAAGAACGTGCTAAGTGACAATTTTTTAGGTTTATTTGATCCATACGAGTTTCATAATTTCTGTTCCAACATTTCGATTTTCAAAATTCTTTTTTTTGTTCGAAAGACAGATCTTCACAGATATCTTTTATAATTTTTAATAGTTTGCCTGTCCGTCCATCATTTTGTCCGTCCGTCTATATCCCTTTCAATCTCCGATACGAAGTGCCTGATTTTGAAAATTCCTTTTTTGGTTCGAACGTAAAAAATTAGATGACTACAATTATAGTGTTTGGCCACCTGCCTGTACGTCCGACTGTTATTTTGTTTCTGTCCGTACGTCCTACTACAACTTCTTTTGTACCCGTTCAATTTTTAAAGTTATTACTATCAATTACCTAATAATAAAATATAAGGTAATAAAATTATTGCGATGGGTTTTGATTTTGAAAATCGCAAAAATGAATATTTTGTGCTTTCTACACGTTTGAGCTCATTCTAAAAAATGTTTTTTTTTTACATTGATCCGTCTGTCTGTCTGAAACTACTTAACAGTTCAAAATAAAGGAGCTACGGACTTCAAATTTAGTTCACAGGTTCCTACTTCTTGTTGGACGTCATTATAAGGTTTTCGAAAAAATTGCGCTTGCGCAAGAAGAGAATAAACTTTTTTGGTTTTAAAGGTTTTTTTGAATAACGAAAATAGATACGGACTTCTAATTTGATACACGTGTTCCGTGTGCTAGTCGGACGTGAAAATAAAGTTTTCTGCAATATTATGCATGTGAAAGGAGTAGCTGCCATAGAACTTTTTAGGTTTGAAAGTTATTGAAAATACTTTATAAGGGATATAATGACTTTTAAATTAGCGTTTCGATTTATTAATCGGTAATTGAAAGTAATATAGTGTTACACATCCCTAGTTTTTTTTTAAAGGTATTAGACACCTATTTTATACTTTTTGCTTGTCCGTCTGTCCCTACTGTAGCGATTTCTTTGATTATTTAAGTTAAAAGAAAGTAGGTTATATAAGTTATTTTAGAACTTATTGCTTAATGTTAGATGAGTATGACAAATGGCAGCGATTGCGAGCTCTAGAAGGGTGAGTGTATGTTAGATGAGTAAGTTTATAATTAAAAATATTTTTAAAAAAAATACATTATCACTGAAATTATAAACTAAATACTTAATATAATAACAATACAAATCAACTTAATGAAAAGTATACAAAAAGATAGTAAAAGAAACATAAATGCATGTGAATAAAATAAATATTAAATTTAAAGATGTAAGATTTCGCAAAATAAATTTTTAAATACTTTTTGATTAGAATAATCGAATTTTTAAAAAAATGTGATATTAAAAAAAGTAAAAACAAGTTGTGTGGCAAGATATAGATCCTACGGATACTTACGTTTTTCTTTCTCTTTTTTAATGGGTTTAATCAATTTTAAGAAAGATACTTTAACAGCATTTCTACAGCAATAAAACATGATCGTTTAAACAATTTATTTTTACAATCGTGATGCATAGTACTTTTTTAAAGTCATCGACATTTTAATAAATATTAAGAACTTATAACGTTTTATACATTGTTACTTTATTTTTACATCAATTATAATAAAAATATTGTAGGTTTACGTAACAAAGCAATACCTGGATTAAATTTGCACTTACCATGTAAGCTGCTATTCGCATGCACGTTCAAGCAAAAATTCAGCTTTCCGCTTGCTTCTTAATTCCAATTTAATAATTTTAGTTGTTTAGGACATTCCACAAAATACGTTCGATAGCTTTAGAGATCAAACCTTAAAATGGCCTTTAATTGACTTTTGTATCCATAATTCATTGTTTTAAGAAGCCAGATGCTTTGAATGTTCATGGATGCAATGTTGTTTTAACGCGAACTGCGATCTCCATAGAGCAGGTGCAGCTTTGTTTTAATTATACCATCTGTTCGCTGCTAAATTATCTATGTTTATTACAATAAAAATCAGAAGACATTAAAATCAGACGATATTTTCTAAAATGTGAAACCTTTAACTCCGAATAATTGTAAAATAAAAATGAATTTTCTCCTGCTTTGCTAAATGCACTAAAAACCAGGTTTTAAGCAATATAAATTTTATTTCATTAGCTATATTTAATAAATAAAGTTAATTAGTAAATATTAATTACATTTTGTTAAATTCTTTTTGATTATAACTACAAAAGAACCATTTGTTTTGCTATTAATGCAAGCGAAAGTCGAAATTTTTCGCAAACGATGTCACTTAGCACATTCTTCCACTAAACGATCGTTCCGTAATCGGACGATTTCGGAGGAAAAAAATGCTAAGGGCTCTTAGCATCTTCTTCTATTGAAAAAGTGACGAAAACGCGAGCACCTACCAACTTCGTTTGCGAAAAATGTACGAAATCGAATGTTTTCTAAATTTTTGAAAGTTGTTATGTATAAAAGAGGTAATAACATAAACATTAGCACAAAAATCTCAATTTTTTCAAAAATGTCACTTAGCACGTTCTTCCACTCAGCTCTTCAATTGAAGAGCTTACCGGAAGCATTACCTCCGCTATAATTCTCCATTTGATAAATAAACTGTGAGCCTTCAGCGGTGCACAGATAAAACACATCAAGATATTGGCATAATAAAAAGTTTAAAATATTGGGTCTTCAAAATGCTTTACTCGGAAGCATATAATATAAATAGCACGCGCGGGCTAAAACACACCATTACCCTGAGATCCGTTAAAAACGGCATTGCAGACGTTTTCGGTGACCTAGAGGTTTTCAAAAGAAATGCTGCCGCCCTTGCAGCAAGTTCCAGCAAGGAGGAAAAGATGCTGGCTCTGCTCAGCATGCTTGCCCCTTAGTTGGTTCATCGTCTGTTCTTAGACCGGCCCTTTGGCTACTCTTGAACCAAATGACAATGAAAAATGACAGTGATTGCGCAATCTAGAAGGGAGAGTGTAGGCTTTACCATTACCCGGCTCGCCAGAAGAGACAGTCACAAGAGACACACAAAGAAGGACGACACAAACACTTAACTCTTGAACCAACTAACGTTCTGCCCTCTTGGACAAATTCGACGTGCAGAAAGGACGCTCCGCGTCGATGCTGCAAAAGTTAATTTCGATGCGAGTTCTGCCTGGTTAAAAACTAATGTACGATCAACGGTTAAATAAGCACAAAATTTTTATATTTTTTTAATGATAAAACAATCAATAGGTGAAAAACGAAACTGAAACCAACATTGTTTGAAAACAAATAAGTTCCAAGCCAATGTTCTTCAACCCAGCATTCCGTTTCTTTCCCCCCGTCTTATTTTCACAGCCTCGTCCAAGACCCTAGTGCTTTATGGCCGCGGAAACGGCCATATTTTCAACACCCTCGAGATATACACGGCGCAAGAATCCTTTCTATTTCTCAAAAAAAAAAGAATAATAATAATAGAAAAATAAGAAAAAAGAAAAGAAAGATGGATGAACATGGCGCGGTTTTTAACGACTTCTTGGAATATTCTCCTCCTTGAGATAGATAGGCAAGTGCAGCGACAGATCTATCGTTTGCTGCGCCGGTGATGTGTTCTTTTTTCGTTATTTATGTTTCTGTAGTGGCATCGGCTGAGTTTGTGTTAAATGAGTTATTTTCTTTTTTTTTTACGACCACGAAAATTTGGAGTAGTGTAATGTTTCTGGGAGATAAAATGAATAATTTTCACTTGACCTTCCACGGGTGAAAATTCTCTAATATTGTTCACCGGAATTTTCACCACAACTTCTTTGGCTGTACCACAGCAGTACAGAAAGTTCAAAAGCGGGCCTACGTGGAGGAACTGGGTCCGCTGAACTTCTTTTTCATGTCCTGGAATTGAACAATTAATTTAATGCATTTGGGGGTTTGGAGGACATCTGTACGTCTGTACCAGTACCAAAACGGTACAGTAAGTTTAAAAGCGGGCCTACATAGAGGAACTGGGTTCGCCGAACTTCTTTTTTCACGTCCATGAATTGAACAATTAATGTATTCGGGGGACATATGTCACGTGGCCAAGGGGCACCAATCAAGGAGGAGAACAAGAGAAAGTCCGGCGGAGCAAGTCCTTCCTGTATGCCTAGCTTAAAGGCGCGGACATTCAATCTAAACCAACCTGTAAACTTGCTTAATATGCTTTCTCCCATACTAAATTTCTCGTAAAGTTTCTCGAAGTCAGTATTGAGCTGCTTTTTACCTGGGCTTACCTTGTGAATCTAGAACATTCGTTCCATATTTTAACTACTAAAGTGCAATGATTTTCATGTGTAGAATCCGGAATATTTTTTTCTGCGGCAATGGCGCCACTCTAATGGACAGTGTTTGGGAACGCTCTTGCACAATCGGCCCAAAAATACATAGCAATGACGTCTGGATTAAATTATTCATTTCTTCACCACCCGCACCACACATGAACCCTTCCTTTGTTCCGAACACAAAAAGCAAACATTCCAAACGACAATATTCCGAACAGTTCAACTCCGGACAGCGCTATCCGATTTCCCAATTTATAACAAGGACAACAAAGGTTTCGCATATCGGTCCTTCAAGTGCTTTGCGATCGCCAAGAAGAAGAAAAAAATATATCACTCTATCTCCAGACTCACTGGATTGGAACCACAATTAGTAGCCAATTAAAGAACAAAATTAAAAAACGAATATGATCTTAACGAAAGATAACACGTGCTCCTGGTTTCAGATACGTTCGAAAAAAAAAATATGGAATAATACAAAAGGAGAACACAAGTCTTTAGAACAACTGCTGTTGTCTTTGTTGTTGTTGTCATTCTGTTTTATTTGGGTTTTTTTTCCGTGCGCAATTGACATGCGTCTAAGGCTGTGTGAAATCACACAGTCATTTTTTTTTCCTGCCATGCATGGTTTGAAGAAGTTATAAACTATTCGTTACTGGTATCAAGTATAGTTCGTATTAAAAGCAAAATCGCAATCGATAAAATAGAGTACCCATAGAAATGTGCTAAAGGTTACAAAGCCTCGAACCGATTAAAAAACACAAAAGAAATTGCATCCAATCTTTGCTTCTTACGAATCGTATTAATGAAAATTGAATTAATTTATTTGCCTGAATGTTAAAAAAATAATAATATTCTAAGCACAAAATAATAATATTCTAAGCACAAAATAATAATATTCTAAGCACAAAACAATAATATTTTTCTTAGCAAAGTTTTCAAAGTTTCTTTTTATAAATTTTCATTCCCAGACTGCATTGCATTTATTTCTAACATAAACACACTTTGGATAGCTACTTTTAAACGAAGAAAGATATCTAAAGAATTTCAGTCGTATAACATGCATAGTACAAAAAATTTTGCACTAATTTTTTGAAAATTATGTTTCATAAAATTAAAATATACATATAGAACTTTTGAAGTACTATTAAGGCCGTAGGGAAAGTATGTGAAGGAATAGTTTGCAGAAAAAACTTTTTGTTATTATAGCACGCGTTTCGATATAAAATCACCAAAATTAGTTTACTAAAAAAAATATGCCAACTAATTTCGAACGAGTATAAAATTAATTTTTGTCAAAAAATATAATTACTCCAAACCAACGAACTCACGTCGAAAGCGCCATCTCGTGGACTGGAAGTAATATAAGAAGTGTGAAATTCGATATTCGGAGGCCATCGTTGGTTTTGTGAGGAGCGTTAATTTATTCTTATGCGGATTGCCAAATGACGGAGCTCCTTGTTGTTGTTGTTGTTTCTCATCCCCACTGGTCTAGCGGAGCTAGACCAGGTCCATGAGTCCATTCACCCTCAGGAAATCGAAAAACAAGACCGGGTCGCGCAGAAAATCCTCCTTTGCAAAATTCACGCAGCTAAGGAGGTGGGCCGGGCTGGCTGCACTGGAGAGACATTTGTTGCAGGTGGGGTAGACCTTTTGTTGCTGTTCGTACTTCATGCACTTTAGGTGACCACTGTTGAATCTAGCGTATGCGGTCTGATCACCTCTATCACCCCTGAAGGTCAAAGCACGACCCGGCTTATCCACAGAGTACCAGATGTGTACTGGGGGAGTAGTCCAGTTAAGCAGGACACCTTTCTTTCTAATGGAGTGAATTTCTGAAGATGTGAGTGCCAAATTATCCGGCAGGGGCTCAATTGTGCCAAGTTTTGCCAGCGAGTCAGCGATCTCATTTCCGTAAAGACCAACGTGAGACGGAATCCACTGCAAATAAATATCTCGCTTCAGGGAAAGTTTACTGAGCAGTTGCAAGATTGCTGTTCCAGCTCTATCGCCCACTTTGGGCCATGCACTCAAATATTGGATAGAGCTTCTACTATCCGTTAGGATCCAGATGGGGTCTAACCGCGAGTCCCCTTCAATTGCCTTCAGTCCTGCCTCAATAGCAAGAAGCTCCGATCGGAAAACAGAACAAGAATCCGGGTTTCTCATTTTTATGTTGGTATCGCCTCCAGGTCTCTCATTACGGAGCTCCTTACTTCAATTACTCGCGTTGAAAGTGGGATTGAAGAGCTAGATAAGAAATCCGAATGTCTAATTATCGGAAAGATTCGCTCTTTTTTTTTTTCCATATTTTTGGGGACTTTATGAGGAGGAAGTCCGTCGAATTGCATAAAACATAAACATGATGTATTTTTAAAACAATTTTCTGCCCAAAAAATATTAATTAATAAAAAGTTTAAGATTTTATCTTTAAAATTTTCTCATACAATAGAAATTGTGTGGACCTAGTAACCACACTCAACATCGTATTGTGTCCTTTCTTGTTCTATCGAAAATATATGCGAAGAAAACCAGCGGTCAGTAAGTCATTATTATAGCGGTTCGGCGCACATGTAATTTCCAAAAATATACACGCTAGATGTGACTACCAGTCACATCTAAATTATAGCAATTATTGCAGTATATCTTCGGTGTAACTCTTTCGGTGGATACGAGTTATTGTAATATCTTTGGTAACATTATAGTATGATAATTGAGTGTTCATTCCTTCATATTATCCAACCAAAAAATACTTCAGTTTAGATACGACAAAAGACATAGGTTTTTATTGACTTGAAAATTAACATTTAGAATTCATTTTTCATATCTCAAACCCGAGAAATTGCCATCCAATATGACCTGATATACGATGAAATGTTCAATGATCAAAAATCAAAGATAACCTCCATAACTTTTGAAACTCAAGGATCCGACCAATTGAAAAAAATTATAGTATTTTATCATCGAATCGATTGGTTTCCGAAAATAAAATGCTGATCAGTTAATTTCTCTGCATTCTTCATGGTCGGCTTATTGGCGAGATACTGTCATCGGCTCTAATTGCCCACCGCCAAGAGATCACAGGGACCGCCAAGGTACAGAGCGAGAGCACTTCAATTTATGGATAAGAAACAGCGTTTATTATTTAATACTTGTTGTTTTAACCTTGAAACTGGTTGTCTTTTCATTCTTGTTTCACCATTTTTATTAAGCTTACATTGCTATTTATGCTAAGCTGATTTAAATTTCTACTGGAATTTACTACTTTTACTGTAATTGGTATTAGTATCATTTTGCTCCATCAATCCATACGCTTAATATGTAAAAGTGTAGCCGTCCAATTCAATTTAAAGCTCTTTTCCTTTCAAAGAATTTATCCTCGTACTTTTAACAAAGAAAAAAAATAAACTCGTATAATCGAATTTTTGATACATAGAATGGATACCAGTCCCAATTAATTCTGATTATTGGGGTTATACTTATACTGAACATATTTCTTTCAGTGATTAACTTTTCGACTATGAAGTCCGAATTAAATGATCAAAATTGATATTTTATTTACGTTGTTTTTGTTTTAAAAAACTAAAAAAAAGCGTGATTACTTGTGTGTTTTTTTAATAGCTAGATAGTTGAATAACAAGCTGAACTGTACTACGAAAACGAAATTGCAGTACGTCTGGTCACCCTATTTATAGCGTACTAGAATTTCGTTTTTTTTTTTTTTTTTTTTTTTTTTTTTAACTTACACTGCACCTACACCGACCTTAAGTTTGCAGCATACAAATGTTCTACGAGAAAAAGGGTAAATAGTTCTCATTTTTGAGTGTGAGAATCGAATACAAAAAAGTATTTCACATTCAATGAACAAATTTATTTGTTATTTCAAGACATAAATTTATTATTTTTATTAGTTTAGCTTCAGATAGAGTTTTATTTTAATTATTTTTTTCCTTCGATTTTGACGTAACAGGGCGCACGAATATCATTGTCGAAGGAGCAGCCAATAGGAGCACGCGAAATTTCGGCGCCAGCAGCGTTGTTTACGCAGATTCCTCCGCCTAGTACATTTCTCTGCTGCAAACTTAAGCTCGGTTTTGGTGTAACTGCTCACTAAAAATAACGCAAAACAAACTAATCCATCAGCCATCGATCATTCGAATGCCTCTCGACTTTATCCATCAGCCGGAACGCCGGACGGACAGACTCCTACGACTGGGCGACGGACGGACGGACAGGAAGACATAGACATTTTTTTGGAAGAAAAAATAATAATGTTGCTATTTTTGATTGGGTGTGTCAACGTGCGTTGCTTTATCGCAGTGGGTTGCGTCACGTAGTTAATGTACTGCGGGGTTCAATGGCGACTGGTAAATAGCTTGATTTCACGGCTGAGTCTAGGCTGGCCACATTCTTCTTAACCTCAAGAAGAGACGGAAAGTAGAATTTGCGACAGCTATAATTCCTAAGATTAAAAAGACTAAGATATCAGTGCGGATCGCAAAGGATTTTAGCGAATTCTCACGTTAGATAAAAATTTGTGTGGGACAGAACCTCTAAATAATATGAAATGTTGAACTGTCCCTCAAAACGCAGAATGTCTGGCAAGCATAGTCGGAATTAAAAAAAAAGTTATCAATGTTTTAGTCTCGATCAGCCTATGGGCATACTAAGGTGTAACGATCTGAAACATAAAAAATACACATGTTTAATTATTATTATTTTTTTTTTTGGCAATCAACAATCGCGCATGCGCAAAGGACATAGTAAGGTTAATGATAAAGGTAGCTGCAATAGAACTTTTTAGATTTTAAAAGTATTGCTAAAAAACCAAAAGTGCCACAGACTTAAAATTTGGCTTACGAGTTCCTAACATCTGCCGTACTTCAAAGATCTAGTTTGCTGTTATGGAAATTAAATTAAAAGGTATAACTCACTTTCACACATTTTAATTTATCATTGTTCATATAATTAGCTAGTGAATGAAACTTTCTTTTTTTTTTTTTAGTTTCACTATCAATTTCATATATTGAAAATTGCATGATAAAGGATTTTTTAAGGTACTTTTGACAAAAATATTTGTAAGTTTAAAAAAAATCATATAAAAAATCATCAAAAAAATCATAAAAAGCATATTGCATAAAAAAATGCCTCATAAAAATGTTCATAAAACTATCTGGTACAAGTGAAAAATTTCAGAATATATATTTTTTTCTTTTTAGTTTTACTATAAACTTCATATTTTTAGAGAGTTTATGATAGACTGTTTTTTAAGATATATTTTTTCAAGCAATATTGTTCATAAAAGTTTTATTTTTTGCACAAAATATATATAACATTTTAAAAAAATACCACAAAAAAAAATTTTCGCAATACTTAAACACAATCTATACAGCATTTTCCGACTCCAACAAACTCCTAGCCCCAAAGCACATCGGCGACAGAAGGACGGACAGACATTGTAATCAAACTAAGAAATACACATTTTTTAAAACGATAAAAAAAAAAGTAGCTAATTTTGAATGAGTCGGTAGATAGGCGTGTCAACGTGTGGTTTATCGTAGTTACGATTATGAGTCTGGGTTGCGTCACGCTGAAATACGAAGCGAACTACAAAAGTCATGAGTTAGGAAATGGAGATTGGTGACATTGGGTTTTTTTTAGCATTTGTTTGTTGATGTGAAACAGTTATCTTCAGATGTCAAAAAATAAAGATGATAATCATAATTTAAGTATAAATAGTATTATTTTAAAATACTATAAGGGGTATAACTCTAAGTAGAGATATATCGTTAATACGCTGTATGTACTAAGTGCTGTGTACTAAGTATAAATAGTATTATTTTTAAAAACTATACAACGGATAACTATAGGGAGATATATGGAATATTTTAAATGATTTAAATAACATCTAGTAGCACATGATTTCATTGGCGGATCAAGAAAATGAGAGGGGGGGGGGGGGTAAAATCATTTTTCAAAATGTAAAAAAAAAATTAGTTAATTATCAATTATAATTAATTGATCTACTAATTATCGATTATTTAATCAAATAAAATACATTTATTATACATGTTTTCATTTAATTTGTATTTATCTAGTGCCAGAAACTTCACTTTTTGGAGCTAAGCCAGTTAAAAAACTTTAATTGTTTAAACATTAAATTAAAAAATAACATTTCACTGTTTTTTACAAAGAGCGTGAACGAGACCACTAAGCACGGAATCGTGGGAGTTGTCTTTTTTTCATTCCGATTAAGTTATTAATATCATTGAAACTGGAGAGTTTTTAATTTCATGAAAAAAACTACATTTGTAGAAGTTGCGTGAAGGCGCGGAAATGAATTTTAATACGTTTGTGAGTCACATGAGAGTTATGAGTCGTCACAAATTATGATTGGATTTTTACAGAGTGTTCAATGAACAGCTCTTATAAACAAGGGCTCAAAATGCATGGGTTACCATTTTGCATGTGACGTAGTGCAAGTAGTCTACTCAAACCAATCAAAACCTAAAAAAGTTTGAGAATTATGTCTCGTCATTGATGGGGACTGGTTAGGCACTCGCTAGCATGCGAAAGGAGCCAAGTTCGGGTGCGGGCATCGCCAAAATAACTGCCGACCTATAAACGGCCCGTGCAGCCAAAAATGACCGACGAATAATACCCCGTGTACGGGAGTACATGTTAAATAGCCTTCAAAGTCCTAACGCTGCGTACGATGTCGCCCTTAACGGCTGCGTTGGGTGCCTATTCAGGTGCCGGATCGTCACTTGACTGTGGTTCTAAAATATACGACGCCCGTCGCCAATACCCCTGCGTGTAGCTCTAGTTCGACGATAATTCAAACCTAATAATAAATTCTAACCTAATAATAAATTCAAAATATTACTTCTAGCACGTCATTGTTTCAGTGCATAGGTCTTCTCCAAAGAAGTTGTTCTCTAAGGAGTTGCATCACTCTTTTACAAATCCTTTTCTATAAATAACTCTTTAGAGGATATTTTAGGATATTTTCACCTTGGGTAATATTTGGAAGACGTTAGAATGTCAATTTCAAATAACGAGAAACATTTTTTAAAAAGAATTTTGTCAAAGATAGATTTGTTATTAAAAAAAGACTTTTTAAGAAAAACTTTGAAAAAAATCATTTTAACATGATTTGCAAACTATTATTTTTAAATATATATATTTCTATGTTTTACTGATCTGTTTAATGGTTTAATAACTTTCCGATAGAGGGCAGCATCAAAATAGCATGAAATGAAAGGTCTTCGATGTTTATTCTGATGCTGCCATCTATTGGAGAATTACTGAAGCCGTTCTGCTTGCAATGCAGATATAATAGGTTTGTAGGGGGAAAAATTATAAAATGTTTTTTGCTAATTCAATTATTAAATATGAAAATAAATGTTAAAATGATATATATATATTCTGAATAACAAACTCATTAAGTTTTTTTGGATTAATATTAATAAATATATTTGTATAAGAAATACAAAAAAATTGCTGGTGATGACGAACATAATAAGAATGGTGCTGCCATCTATTACCTATAATAAACACTAAGCTTGGAGAAAATATATTTTTATTTTGTGTGTTTGTCAAAATATAAAATATAAGCTTTATATATATCCCGAATTGAGCACTTGAGAAACTTGTGTCAATTTTTTTTCATGAAATTTCCTCTTTTTTTTTTTGGTATTTGTATTCAACAAAAAGACTGGTACTATATTTAAAATTATAGCTGCAATGGTTATTAAACATTTGATACTTTCGTTACTATTAATTATTTGTTTTTGAATTTCAAGCCATAATGCATCTTTAGGGTTTCTGAAAGAAGAAGTCCTTTTATTTCATAATACTCATGTATTTTGTTATAATTAAATGCCCATGTTGAAATTGACGACTTTGGACGACCGAAAGAAATTTTACGTAGGAGCTATCCCTATTGAGTACGAAATATGAAGTGGAAAGTTTACCACATTTTGGCATTTCATATATGCTACAGTATGTTTTTCAAATTTTTTTTTTTTTTAATTTTGTTTAATAGTTACATAGGGTATACACTCTTAAAACGAGCGAGCGAATTTAACTCAGCCTGATTGATTTTCACTCCTCCAGTCTGGAAAATGCACTTCTCCTTTTGGATTGGATCCTTTGTGTGTTAAACCTCCGACAGGATCACTCCAGACGAGTGATTTTAACTCAGTCTGAGATAATATTCACTCCTTTCCAGTGTCGAAAATGCACTTCTCCAACTGGAGTGGAATTCACTCTTTTGTTTTAAGAGTGTACACATTTTTTGTGCGATCAATGCAATAACAAAAAGGCATTTATTTGTAGTTAACAGATAATTTGATCATTGTTTTTAATGCAAAATGCCTTTAAAGTTAACTACTAAAAGAACTTTTTGACAAGTATGAAAAGAAAATTAAACAATTTTTTTAAGAACCCTAATATCGTATTTACCCTTGTTTAACTTAAGTTTTTTTATAGAAATAAATGATTGATACCTGTAATCAAAGGCTGAAAACTGATATTTGGATCTTCTTCTTTTGGAGTTTGGTTATTTGGAGTTTTTTTCTTTTGTGTATATTTATGTATTTAAATTTAACTTTTGTGTTGTTTTTTTTTTTTGTCTATGCTTTGTGTTTATGCTTATTTTAGTCACATATACGGGGTTCTTGTTATACCCCTTTGTGACGAATTTTTTTTTTTTTGGTGTAATGTTTGTTCTGTACTAATAACGTGTTAGTTTGTTCCTCTATCGTACCAGGTCAATTTCGGAACTAATTAACGTGTTAATTGTTTGTAGGGAGTTTTTTGAAAAATGTCCGCGAATGGGGACGCCAGGTCGCAAGAGGTTGTAGGACGTCATAATAAGGTTTTCGAGGAATTCGCTCATGCGCAAAGGGTAGCTGCTATAGGGTTTTTAAGGTTTTATAATTATTGAAATTTCCTCATAGAGTATATAATTACCTTTAAATGTATTGATTTTTTAAGTTGCAACTGAAAGCCACACACACACATGTAGTTTTCACACCACCAGTTTAAATAAACAAAAGTCATAAACGTTAAATAAAAAAAAGTACCACGTTTAAACAACTACACTGCTCAAAACAATTAGGGGCATGGTTCAAACCCTTTCACCCCCAATGATTTCATTTGGAATCATCAGCTGGCGATTTTTTCTCACTATGTTGAGCTCGCACTTATGTATCGTTCGATCGAAGAATCATGTCTTTTGAAGAATTTAAAAATGTTTATGTTAATTAAATGAAAATATGAAAACAATTGTAAAATAAAATTAACTCTCAAAACTTTTTATGACATAAATTGATCCTAAATTCCTCATGCTTGCATTCTTAGATATTTAAAAATAAATTTTAACTTTTTTTTAACAAAAAAAGTTATGAAAAAATTAAGGTTATAATTTATTCAAAAATCATGATTCAAATTTTTTTATTTAAATTTTATTGTAAAAAGTAAGATTTTTCACCATTGTTTTTTACCATTTCATTCCGGATGCATAGTGAATCTATTTCACAAATTTTAGATTTTTAGAACAAAAATAAACAATTGTAACTGCAAGGGTTTATACGAGTACACAAAGTGCTCTCCTAATTGTTTTGAGCAGTGTACATTATGAAGTCCTTTGAAATACATCTTTTTTTCAGTCCTAACGAAGTAATTTCTACAGACTTAAAAAAAAACTCCACTTTTCAGCGTTCACAACTCCTTAACGAATTCTCGAGCACTTGAGCCATTAGAAGTTGTTCTCGGGTTCAGTGGCCTAGGACTGAAACGCGCATTTAAGGATCATCACATATTATCGAGTTTACGCGTCCATGTTTATTCTGAGGCCGCTTGCGAAGATATCGTTTCCGGGCTATCTCGAAAACGCATAAAAATGGAGGTTCGCGGAAAAACGGTGTCAGCGTTGTTTCTATTTACCTTTACAGGAAACAAAAATAACTAGCAGGCACATCTTTGATTCAAGTGTTTCACTGATAATTATGTTATTACTTCAGTTCTAAGGCAAAAAAGCTGACCCGGCGGTGCAATGGTTAAGGTGTTAGTATTTGGAGCCTCTGGGCCCGGGTTCGAATCCCGATAAGACATGGATGTTTGCTGTTTGTCGAGTATATGTAGAGTACGTTGTCGTTAAATCTGTTGGGTCCGAAAGTCCTGTGGGTGGGTCATTGAGCAGTTTCCCACGGATACAGGTCCCTTAAGACTATTTCCCTCACACTACATTCCCCTTCAGGGACATGTCTAAATTGTGGAGGTGGCGCGCGATAGATAGCAGCATCTGTCGCGTATGTGTGTGTTGTGTCTGTCTTACATGACCAAGATTTATAAGCGGGTCTCTGACCAAGCCCACAAGCCTGAAAATATATGACTACCAACCAAGGCAGAAAAAAAAGGCTTTCAAGCAAGAGCTTCCCCATCTAGTCAATAAACCTACTTCAAACCTACTTTACGTTTCCTGGTAAAACCCAACAGGCCTTTTCCTCTTCAAAATTATTCAAACAATCACGTACGTCCAAGCCTATAACTAAACACTATATGTAGCTAACTAAGTTAACTACATTTCAGAAGAAAATATCCCTATTATAATAATTAACCCTTTTAAGGTCCAACACACGTCCGAACCCACCAGCTGCTCTGTCTCACTCTCATTTTCGGCATCCGCTTTAAAAAAAAAAAAAAAAAACAGAACTTGGCCTTGTTTAGACAATGAAATGAGCATGGACACTTCCTAATCACGCTCGACAGGGGGCTCCCAAACTTTTGTAAGCGGGGAACAGGGTCCGGGACCCGAGAGCTGAATAGGCCCTTGAAGCCCGGGCTTACTTTTCAAGTTATCAAGAGGCTCCCAAATCTAGTTAGGTTAGGTTTGAATTATCGTCGCATTAGAGCTACACGAGGGCTATTGGCGACGGGAGTCGTATTTTAGAATCACAGTCAAGTGACGAGCCAACACCTGAATAGGCCCCCAACGCAACCGTTAAGGGCGACATCGTACGCAGCGTTAGGACTTTGAAGGATATTTAACGTGCACTCCCTTACACGGGGTATTATTCGTCGGACATTTTTTGCTGCACGGACCGTTTATAGGTCGGCAGTTATTTTGGCGATGCCCGAACCTGGGACCTTCCGCATGCTAGGCGAGTGCCTAACCGACTGGGCTCCCCAGCCCAATGCTCCCAAATCTATTCCAAGCAACCTATTTCTTAAAAATTTGAGATTAAGTAAATGAAGGAAATGAATATTATATCTTGTTACAATTGTTTTTAGTTTGATAAAATTGTGTCCTTAAAAATTTGATGATAAACTAATTTAATTTTAGTTCTGAAACGTACAGGGCTGTATTGGGGGGTATACGGCATATACCCTGCGGTGTTTTTTGTTTTTTTTAAATAGAGTATACTCTCTGATTATTTTCCAAATTAGATTATACCCTTTAACTAATTAATGAGTTTGACACTTTATTTTAGTTTTCAAAAAATAATAAATTCAACCAAACGAAACACAAGAGCACATAAGCTTTGACAACTTTTACTCTGAAAATCCAAAATCTGTGCCAGATGATCTACAACCTCTGCTAAGGACAATATAACCAACTTCCATAATTTTATTACATTCTGAACGTAATAAAATTATGGAAATTAGTTATATTTTAATAGGGGGCATTTGCAAAGGGACCATAATCCGTATCAAATTATGTTTATTTGTTGTTTGCATCAGGACCTCGCCCCTTCAAAGAGCGCTTGGGAAACCTCTAACAAAATAAACAGATTTTACTAAATATTCTGTCATAATCAAATGCGCAGGTTTTTTTAACTTTAATGCGTCGAAACAAGGGTTCAAGAAGCTGAGGCTGATGCAAATTGAACTAAAAATGCATCGTCAGAACAGCAGAAGGACAACACTGGGACAAACGTCCTCTAAAAAGAGATGTTAGTAAACAAGATCCAAGGCAGCTGAAAATCCTTGTTACGGGCACAAAAAATACGCACATTATATAGGTTTCAGGATATATCCAGCCTCATACATAAATATCCTACACAAAAGTGCGTTAAACTGTCCCGCGCAGGTGCTAAAAAAGGGTTAGATTCTAAGCACGTCCCAATTAGTCGGCGCACACGTCAACTTGATTGGGAGTTATAGCCTAAGACAGCTCCTTTAGATGGGACACGTGGCTTCAATGTAAAGTAACAATGTTTGCAACAATGGTATTCAGCGAGTTCCATGTATCCAACCCTGTGTCACATTTTAGGGCATTTTTCCTTTTAACCCTTTCAGTCCCAATGACAATTTGGCATCATCATTTTGGAAAAAATTCTGATCGTCTATAGCCATTTATGATTTCAAAATGCACATCATTCAGTTCTTCAAACTTTGTTTCATTGGAAAACATTTTATATTAATCCCATTGGATGCAAGCCCTGTATTTTTTTTAATTATGATCAGAAACATGATGGTGATAAATGGCATCACTGGGACTAAAAGGTTTAAACACGGGCTTATAAAGCTAGCAATCAGGGAACCTGAAAATCGCATGCCAAATTTGTGGGTATATTTCTAAATACTTGTTCATTTTCCATTTGAAATGTGTGCAACCGCAAAATCCACGTAAATCAATTACCATTTTGACATATTACAATTTATAAGTTTTATGTGTTATTTTATCTTCATACCGAGAAAAGTTAATAGAATAGAAATTAATTCCAACTTACCAATCACTGATCAAAGTCAATAAAGTGATGTACCAAAACACATTCAGATTTCATTCAGAGCCATGAAACCGCAAGAACTAGAACAGAAATAGAATATATTTAATATACAGTTGAAGATAAGCTTTTTTTTTTTAAGGTAGTTCATTTTAACAATTCGAACATCATAAAATTTTGAGAACTTCCATTTCTATTCTAAAAGGTCGGAGAAAAATCATAATTATTTTTTCAGGTTATTTTGAGGTGCGAAATTTGGCAGTTCCCATTTTCAAAAACTTTAATGCTCTTAAAGAATCGTATTTTTTAAGTTAATAATTTATATAATATCTGAACTTATTTTCTCTCAATAACTTTTTGAAGTTCACCATTTTTCTCATTGTAATTTCTCTAAGCCCTTTTAACTTATCAATTTCAGCTACAAGGTACAGCTGTGGAAATAAAAAAGTACCCACTTGAGGTTATTTCATCCGTTTGTCACCCTATAGAATCGGACCTTTTTGACATTGTGAACAATTAACATTCTGAGTTAATTGCATGACACAAAATTTGCATAAGGGGCCATCTTCATATTAAAAATGTTACTAACTTTAAAATTTCCAATAGCAACACCTCTTTTTGAATCCATATTTCAAATCTCTGACCTATGTTAATATGAAATGCCAAATTTCGTTAGTTTTTAAGCATTATTAGAGGAGTTAGAGACGTGCAAAGTTTAGGTCCCATAATGTTAAATGAGTTGCAATTAAAAAACTATCCCAATCTATAAATAATTAAGATAATGAAACGAATTTTTTACAGAAAAGAAATTATAATAACCCAAGTAAAATGCATTCAATATTGGGGTATTTAAAACAATTTTTATATTTTTAAATAATTATTATATTGATTTTTTAAAAAAATATGAATGGAAACCCCTTAATATTTTTAAAGAAATAAATTCAAGACAAGCAGTTTAAGCGAAATTCCAATTTTTTAAAAGTTTTTATTCATAATTTGCTGAGTAAATCACAAAATACTTTATAATTACCCTTTAGGGGACTGTGTATAAGATTACGTGTGTAATTGATAAATAAAGACGGCTTTGCACGCATGCTTGCTTGTCATTTTAGAGATGGTCCCCAAAAGGTCCACAAGTGATTCGATTGAATAACTCGTCAAATATTCATTCAAATGTAACAAAAACTTAGATTTAAGGGTTTTCAAGAGTGCTTAACATTTCTAAGTTATTAAAATTGGGTGTTGCCATTGGAAATTTCAAAGATCGTAATATTTTTAATATGAAGACGGCCCCTTATGCAAATTTTGTATCGTGCAATTAACTCAGAATGTTAATTTTACACAATCTCAAAAAGGTCCGATTCTATAGGGTGACTAACGGATGAAATAAATTCAAGTGGGTACTTTTTTATTTCCACAGCTGTACATATTTAGTTCAATATTCAGATATTGATTTTATACATATGTGTCAATGTGTTAAACTAAACATATTATAAAAGGCTTTAATCAAGTTTTTTTTATAATTCCTAAATGAGATTTTTTTATGAACAAATTTTGTTTTGCATAATTCAAAAGCGACTGGTCACCTAACTGTCGAATCTCGTCTCGCTCCAATAGCATTTATAAGTAACCACCTCCTAAGGTCATCGGGTTCTTTTTTTCATTGATAAATTTATTATTATTTTGCAGACATCTTTGCTCAACTCGTTTCCCACCGCACAATGATGCTCGTCCTTGAGTCGGCAGGCAGATCAAGACAAAAAAGATCGACTCCCAATGCTCCGAAAATATTCCCGATCGGGCTAAGACTTCCTGCAGGTGTGGTTCTCAACACGTGACTCGAATATTGCATAAAATTGTTTTTGTTCTTAAATTTGGGGTTCGAAATCGTCAGCTAGGTATCCGAATTTGGACGCAAAACCGCATACATAAGCTTTACATACATAACATATTTGAAGTATACACGACTATATGCAAACGTTAGTACATTTTCCATTAAAAAAATCGGAAATAAGGCTGGCCACATACGATTGGTTCCTCAATTCAAATTCCGAAAGCGGATTCTGAATTTCGAGACCTGAATCCAAACTTTACATACAAAATGTTCAACTACACTCCGTGCCACCCTAACTTGGCAAAAACAAAGAGTAAAAAGGAAGAGGGGAAAAGTGAGGTTGGTCCGTTAGTTGGAAACTCTTGTAAGGTAATATTTACGCACAAAATTATGTGAATACAATTTAACCAAAATACACTTTTCATTCTGTGATAAAATTGCTGAATTTTCTCAAATAATGTTGAAATCTGTTAGACCTTCAGAAATAAACTTCTTGTTAATCAGCAAGGAAAAACCTTATGGTCCCCATTGGATCGAATGAAACAGTCAGTAGGCTTAATGCATTAGTTTTGAAATACCAACTCCCACCATGAGAATAGTCACAACATCAAAATAAAACAAATTTGAAATGAAAATATTGTTTGTAACATGATCACTTTATAGAAAACCATTTGCACAGGACAGGTCTGGTCAGCCACAGTACAAAAATAACGTAAACCATTTGTATGCTGAAATACTCAATTCACCACACTTTCTGAATGGGTTTGTAGAGCAGAAGTTTAATAGTTGGTATAGAATTGGACATATTCATATTTGTTAAAATATAGGATCGATTCCCGATTGCCCACATTCAACCAAACCAAACTAACTGATTGTAATTATTGAGATTTCAAAAAATGGCCTAATCATTTTTGTAGCTATTTCGTTTGGCCTGCCTAGTGCCCAGGACAAATATGGAGAGACCTATCGAGCCCCTCACTATCGACTTGGTAGGTAGGTAGACCTTATTTATTCAGGTTTGTATGCTTGGTCAGAGACCCGCTTGTAAACCTTCGTCACACTAATCGACTTATACCATTATGATATGATACACAACTCGCATTTTTGGCGATTTGGCGAATGCTGCCCTTCTCTTCTGGAAGAGATTTAATGCACATTATTTAATTGCCCTTTAGGCCAATAGCTATCCTACGCGTTCTCCAAGCTCCAAGCTAATGGTCTTGGTAAACACAGAATGCAAACTTTCTGTTTTTTCTACAATAATCCTTCAACGGCCTGCAAATAGCCTGATAAGGCAAGAAAGCTACGTTTATGACAAGAAAGCAAACAAATTAGTTATTCCTCTTCTGTAGGTCACCATAGAAGTGGACCGCCGCTATTTGTTTTGGGCCTCTAAGAATCTCAGTGGACAAATATGAATCCCAAATGCAAGGTGTTCAAGTCGGCAGGGAGTTTTCCGTACATGCTTCTTCTTTCATTAAAATAATAGAACGAAAAAGAGCAGTAGGAAATTCCCCTATGGATGGACAAATATGATCCCAAGAAGGAGTTCAAGTCGGCAGGGAGTTTTCCGTACATACTTCTTCTTTCACTAAAATATTAGAACGAAAAAGAGTAGTAGGAAATTCCCCTATGGATTTACAAATATGATCCCAAGAAGGAGTTCAAGTCGGCAGGGAGTTTTCCGTACATACTTCTTCTTTCACTAAAATATTATAACGAAAAAGAGCAGTGGGAAATTCTCCTATAGATGGACAAATATGATCTCAAATGCAAAAAGGAGTAAAAGACCACAGGGAGTTTTCCGTATCTACTTCTCCTTTTACTGAAATATTACAACGAAAAAGAGTAGTGGGAAATTCCCTTATGATTTGACTTTGTTTTTTTTCATATTCAATATGTAATGCGCAGTTCTTCAAAACCTTCTCTGCCCATCCACGTGCCAAGGACAGAATACAAGTTGGTTATTTTTTAGGGGAAGATCATCAAATCAAAGAATTAACCTTCTCGTCATGTGTGACATCAAAATAACGAATCCTAAATGATAAGAACAGCATTGACCAGGAATTACTCCAGAAATAGGCCTGCTGCTATACTCCTGCAAATTATTTGAATGGACAAGAAAATCTAAAACTATTTTTTAGTTGCTAAAACAGTTCATAATTTAACAAAAAAAAAAGGAAAAAAGAAAAATTAAAACTTTAGCTGAGACTAAGATCTTTGTTAAAATGTGCCATGATATAAGACCAATGCTATTTTACAGAAAATTTAGCAAGCATTTTAAAAAAAATCAAAACAAACATACACGTGATTAAATAACATATGGCGTGATAAGTTCCAAAGTAGATGGTTCATTTTTTTTTTTAAATTTTGGTGAAGAGTTTTTCCTATATAAAAAAGAACTGTGCCCAGGAAATTACCCCCGATGACAATAATTCCTTGTTTTCGAAAATAGGTATCTAACTTTACACACATTTTGGTTGAATGTTGAATGTATTTATTATGAAAAGTGTTTTCATATAAATGCATCAAATATTCAAACTCCGAAATGGAAATAAAATGTTTATTTCATTGCCTTATTGGTAGCAGAGTGTGTAGGAAAATATATTTCTTTTCAATTGTTTTAAACTTAAAAAATATAGAGAAAAGGCTTATTTCCCTATTTTAAAGAATGTAGATATTATGAGTTTTAAAGAAAAACTTCAGAGATAAATCTTCAGAACAAGAAAATTACTTGCAACAGCTTTTTTAGGTAAACAAGCAGTATAGTTTGTATAACAAATTAATTTAATGTACATTAGTTATTAAAAATTGGCACACACAAAATATTGAAGTAGAAAATTTGATAAACTAAACCATATGATAGCAAAAAGTTGGACCTAAACTATAACATAAATTTCTTTTTAATGATTAATGAATTTTCTTTTTTAAAAAAATTAAAACCATAATAGTTCAGTAGTAAGGAGTTTGGTTGAATATCTTTCGAGAAAAAATATACACGAGTTAAATTTGTGAAGAGGTTGTAAGAAAATTTTTTTTTTTTTTGATTTTCTAATGACAGTTCCGTTTTATTTTATCGACTCCTTTTTCCTTTAATATTTATTTGGACAAAAGATAATAAGGAGTATTATTCTGGGTGTTAAATATATATAAAATACCGCACACTATATTACCTTTTCGCAAGCGTGCGGGTTTCGGGAGCCCAGTCGATAAGGGCCTGACTATTCGAAATATCCCAGGCTCCGTAAAGAGTATTTTCAAAACAAAAATCCCAACTTGTAGGGCATTTCCGAAACTCAAAAGTCCGACTAATAACACCCCATATAAGTAGAATGCACGTTAAATATGCTCCAAATGATGCTACGTACGACGTCGCCCTCTAAATAAGTGCGTTGGGTGCATATTCAGGTGCTAGCTCGTCACTTGGTTCTAAATTACGAATCCTATCTTCTCCAATCAATCCCTAATAGCCCTCATGTAGCTCTAGTTCGAGTGCAACAATAATAGGGTACTTGACTTTATCACTAAAATACCTTTCAATGTTTTTTAAATTATAGTTGAAAGTAAAAGATAACAAATGTATACATTATTTTTGCGAAATAAATCTTTAAATCATTAAAAAATCGTTTTAAAAAGGCATTTTTTCACGTGATCACAAACTCGTCGGTTTGCTGACGTCACTAACTATAAACAAACCGGCGTGATGTTTTTTGTTTAGTGATAAAACTTGATTTAATCTAATTACTATTGAAATAATAAATATTGAGAAAACGTAGGGCTGTTTTACAGAAGCGTATAGTTCAAATTTGCCTAAAATCGATTCCAATATAGTGTTTCAAAGTTTGTTTGTAGTTCATAGTGACATCACATATACCACGTGACAGCCAGAAAGCGTTTCAGGAGCGATTTTTGGACCTAATTTTTAAAATAATTTTTCTGCCTTTCTATGGGGTATTTGAAAAAAAATAATTTAGTCAAGTACCCTATTCAACCCCCAACCAATCCTTCCGTCTGACCAGTGCTGTATTCGTAAAATTTGCATAGGGTTTACTGTGGCTTAATAAAAAAAAATGACAGGGTATACTCTTAATATGAGTTGAGGTACTTGGTAATAAAATTTACAAAAATTCATAAACTGTAATTCAAGATATAAAAATAAAACTTGGTTTAAGCTGCACATAAAATAAACTTATCTTTCTCGCCCCCTTACTGCTTTTGATTGGACATCAGTCGCTGCCCGATGGTTTACCAACCATGATCTCGCATACCTCTTTGTTACAAACAGATCAAGTGGTGGTCCTTTAGCATTAATGAACATTAAACTTAACAGTAGAAACCAGTAACGATGCCTTCAAATCAGTTATTATGATGCTCATTAAACTGAAGTACCGTTCACACTCTGTCGTTGGGCAGGGCAAAATTGATATTGTCATTAGCAGATGTTTTAGATCGTCTGGCAAAGATTTTGGATTTTCAGAGAAATCTTGCAAGCTGTGGATTGCTTGCCCCTCATGATGAGGTTTATGATTTTTTAAAAATTACAATAAGGTGTCAAACTCATTAAAAAAATTAAAGGGCATACGCTAATTTGAAAAATGATCACAGGGTATACTCTATTTTTTCATATAAACCACAGGGTACACTCCGTATTCCCCCCCAATACAGCCCTGCGTCTGACAATAATCAACCACGGCCACTGATATCTCTTGCCAGGCGCTCTTGCGCGACGGAGCTTCGCAACCACGCCACCGAGGGTGGTGCGAAGAGAAGCATCCCGAAGCATCGGCGTCGCATTCCATCCGCACGGATCGGAATTCCTGACCCCTCTTCAAGAGACGCCGACCGAATCACAGGTAGTTATCTATTCCGAGAACACCAAGACACCGAGGGGGGGTTGTGTCTGGAGAGCAGTTACTTGTGGTAGATGTTTTTTGTGGGGGGGGGGGGACAGGTTACTCGTACTACCAATAAGTTTGATTTCAGTATTAGAAATAAATTTGCTCAAAGCAAGGTAAGTTTAAAAAAAAAAAAAATACCAGTAATCTTTTAACGACTAGGCAAATGCTTCCTTTCACCTCCCGAGTTAATTTAGTGACAATCGAGTTCCTACTACGTCTTTAGTCATCCGTTGTGCATTCAACAGAATTGTGAACTCTTAGTAACCGAGGGTTGGTCACAACTATGTCTAGGTAAGTAGAGCCAATATGTAGTGAGTGTAACGGGGCTGCTTCGGACGGTGCCTTTGCAGACTCGGCGAATTATGCAAAACTGATAGCCATATTTGCGGTATTTCACTGTAAAAAAAATAGTAAAAATACATCACATTTGTCGCATATTCACAGCACTGTTGTTGTATTTTCTCATCTTTGGCACACGCCGAGACCTGCATTACTTTGGTCAGTGTTCCTTTCTGCACTAATCGGGAATTCACACTGCATAGTGGCTGAGGTACATGTGCTTTGAAAATTGCAACACACCTTGTGCAGAATTTTTTAAGCTCATTTACTCGAAGGCGTTAGAATACAGAACCAGCGAACGTAAACGTGACTGAATTTGTTTAACAGAGTTCTTGCCGGATCTACACTCCGTGCTACCCTATTTTGGGTAAAAACAAAGAGTAAAAAGACAAAGAGAAAAGCGCGGTTGGTCCGTTAGTTGGAGACTCTTGTAAGGTAATATTTACAAACAAAATTATCTGAATACAATTTAGCCAAAATACAGTTTTCATTCTCAAAAAAATTGCATAATTTTCTCAAATACTATTCAAATATGTTAGACCTTAAGGGGGAATGGGCGTGCAGGACCGGGGGTCTCCAAACTCAAGTACCTCAATGTTAATCCAATGGGAAAAAATTATTTTCTTTGCCACATTTCTCCGGCTGTATTGAATATTTTTACAAGCGGATTTTTTAATGTGGTAAATGTAGCCGACTTACAGGTCTCCATCTTCCCACTTTTTGAAATTAGTACTAATATATTTTTTAATATTCAATACATTATTTTACACAAAATATTCGAAGCAATTTCAAAAAGTGGGAAGATAGAGACCTGTAAGTCAGCTACATTTATCACATAAAAAAATCCGCTTGTAAAAATATTCAATACAGCCGGAGAAGTGTGGCAAAGAAAATAATTTTTTCCCATTGGATTAACATTGGGGCACTTGAGTTTGGAGACCCCCGGACCTGCACGCCCATTCCCCCTTAAACGAAATTTTTGTTTTAAACAAGTTTTCAGGATGGGTTCACAAATAATTTAAGAACTCTTTACATCCGCGGAAGGATCTTCTCCATATCATATTTCTATTTACCGAACTTAGGTGGCAAGGAGAATAGCTACTAATTTGAATAATCATAATAGAATTAATCCGAATTCGCTGTGGATGCTTAAGTATGCTGCTGATATAATAATAATTTTTTTTAATATTGCCGCGAGGCAGGCACGTTAACTTAAAGCCAGCTTATTTTCCTTTTTTTTAGGTGAAATTTGAAATAAACTCGAATTGTATTGCGAACGATAAGGTTAACAACGGTGAATGAAACCGAATGCCAACGGACCTCCAAACCGAAGTGAATCTGTGTAAATCCAATGGGAAAAATGATTTTGTAAACCACATTTCTCCGACTGTATTGATTATTTTCAAACTTTGTTTATGTGATAAATGTAACTGTACAGGTCTCTATAATCCCACTTTTTTGAAATTTATTTCAATATTGTTTTATTTTCAATAAATAATTTCACAACAAAATATTCAAACCTATTTGAAAAAGTGGGATTGAAAAAGTCAAAATGTACATGGTTTTACATCCGATCCAGAAGTTAATTGAAGATTTCTCATTAAAACAATGTTCTTGTCAGTTCTCTTTAATCCCACTTGGTTCCCAAATTGGTCCAATACTTTGTTGTAAAATTATTTTTTGAAAATAAAAAAAAATTCAAATACATCTTTAAAAAACAGTGGGATTATAGAGACCTGTAGAATATTATTTTAAAGAGAAATCTTTAATTAACTTCTGGAACCTAGTACATTTTGATTTTCCGGCAAGCTCATCGATTTTTGATGCCCTTTGTTACGAGTTACTTGTGTGACAGGGGATTTTTTGAACTCTTGTACTTAAAAAAATAAACGTAGGAGAACAACTGTTGAAGAGGACTTATAAGTGAAGATAAGTGATATTTTAATCACAGGCAAACAACAACTATAAAAGTATATTTTGTATGATGATTAATTTTTTGGAGAGTTTGATTTTTTTTTATGTTTTAAGACCTATGAATAATAAATAAAACTGTAAATTAGCACCACTTTAATATTTTTATTTTCCCCTTTATTATAAGCATATTATAAGTAAACACATATTGAACCATTAAATATAAAGTTTTCCCAGGAATTTAATTTTTAAGAGCTTTTGAACATTTTTGGAAGCGAAAATATTCTACATTTATTAAAATATTTATTTCTCGTGGTAAGCTCAAATTTTTCAAAAAGTCAAGTGGTACGCAGGTGCAAAAATGTCGGGAACCCCTGCTCTAAAGGAACCGCAATTTGGTTAATGTGTAATCTTGTTTTAACTGCATGAAATTTAAATTTAAAATTGTAACTAGAATGTTAATTTCTTTAAATTGTTTTCAACTTTATTTCTGTAGCGGATGATTATGGATGAGTTTGCCATACTTTAAATTTTTTAATTTAGAAAATATATAAAAATTACGAACGCATGTCATATGATTATGTGGCATGTATTCTCTCGGCAAAATTAAATCTCGGCATACTTTAATATCCACAGAGAGCTCAGATTCATGTAATCTGTGCTTCAAAATTGGTAGCGAGAGTCCGCCTAGATGGTGCCACAAAGAAAATGGCTTTCAGTTCTGGGGAATGTGCCGAGTCTGCAAAGGCTTGACCGCCAATGTTGCAGCCCCATTAGAGAAAAAAAAATTTAAAGGATTTTTTTAATAAATTAGTGGTTGGAAAATCTGACAGTCAGGTGACGGGTTTATACGTCTGTATCCCTCAGAGTATTAAAGATGTTCCAGAAGTCTCGATTAATTAATGAATGGTTAATTTGGTTAATTCCAACTACACCGAAACAAGAACGGGAGTCTCCTTCTCAAATGAAACAACAAGTAACACACAACTGACCATTCAATCTTGAGCATCTTTCGACCTCTAAAGTCCACTAGCCCAAGACCGGGCACCACACAGTCTAAGACGTCCAGTCGAAGTATTTGAGAACACACAGGAATGCTGCCTTCGGAGGAGAAAAAAATGGCAAACATATAAGAGTTTTTCTTTTCTTCTTGTGTTCTTGTTTTAATGTTTTCTCGTCGGGAGGGATGAGAATAGGTAAATAATGAATGTATAAAAGGGTTGCCTGACTATTTTTTAAATGGAGTCATGGATGGAAGGAGGGAATTTCCCACGATTGGAATTTTGTGGGTTTTCTATTAACTAGTTCTTCCTGAATGCAAGCGTAACGCAACTTTGGTTATTATTTCAATTTAATATTTTATTTTACTTTATTTTTATTCATTTTGCCATAAATTTTTATTAATTATTATTTAATTATTTATTTGTTTGTTTGCTTCATAAAAAAATTTCGGTGCAATTTTTTTTTTATAACAAACAAACTTAAGGTTGTGATGTATGAACTTAAGGATGTGATGTATGGCGCAGATCTTAAAGCTTTGAAAATGTCAATCGAAGAAAAGAAATGCAAATTTCATTTTCAATTAAAAAAATAATTTATTGTATTTCTCTCCCTAATTATTACCAACAACATTTTATTAGTATATTCTGAAAGGAGTTTTAAGAAATTTTATGTTTTCAAAAAATTGCACTATTTTTGCTCTGGTTTTTTATTGCAACAAACTTTAAGTATATTATTCAAATAAGATTCTTCAATAAAGGTTTTTTTTTTAGTTCCAAAATACACCAGCTGGGACAAACACTGTAGCTGAAAAGTGAATATAATTCGGGGGTAAATAAGTGCATAATATTGCATTTATGGAATACTTAAAAAAAAAATTTAAGTTGATCTACGATGAAACGGACAGTTCAATTTTCAAAAATGAATTAAAAGTATCCTTCTACAGATTTAACACTAGCAAAAAATAAACTTTTCTAGAATTGATTAAAAGGGAATATAATTAAACTCCTTGAAAATCAATAGGAAAGAAAGAAATTACGTTAAAAAATTTTAAAGCAATCTTTCTAGTTGAATTATGGCAAATTAATGAAATTAGACATTAATGATATTACTTTTCTTGTACATTTTTAGTAGCTCGTAAAGAACTCGTGACAAGCTTATAACCAAGTCGGTTGAATAAAATGAGTTGAGGTGAGGTGACCGGTGTAGTGTAACTTTTGAAGGATTCGGGTGCAAAGAAAAGTACCGTGTGCAAAGGTTTTACTTCCCAAAATGGGGCTAAAAATGGGTTGTCGAAACTAAGAAAGTTAATAGAAATTAAGTTCAATGAGATTCACCACAGAGTTCTAATGATATTTTATTTAAGAGCATTAAATAAATTAAATAATTTTACATAATTATCTATTTTTTTTTTAAACTTCAACCCCATCTTCGTAAAAACTCGCTTTTTTTAGTGGAGGCTGGACCAATTCAAAGTGGCGATTTTTTATGGACAAAAGAAATAAAGTGATTCTGGAGTATAGAAGGCGGTTTAGTAAAAGCTTTTTACTCGGTTTAAGAGTTACATTTAAATTGTTGGAAATGTCACCAGATATTTTTACCGCTTATTACTCCTGATTGTCTATTTTGCCACCTTGTATAGAGCATTTTAAGGTTTGGAACGCTTCTAAAGATTTAAAATTATTTCGCAAAAAATAGCAGTTTTTAAATGACAAAAAGGGGATTGTTTTACTGATTACATAAGTACGTAATATCCCTTATATAAATATTTTTTTAAATACAAATACAGGAAACTGTGAAACGTCAACGAATATTCATTCCTTTAAATATAAATGAGGCAAGTTATAGCTAAAGAGGAAAAGATTTCAAGAGTGAGAAGATCGTTTTAAAAGAATAGAAAAAAAATAATTTTATAAAACATTAAAAACCAATTTTATATATTATACGATAAGAAGCATGTGAAACAGCACATTTATAAAAAAGGTTTTAAATTATTTTAATTATATTTTGTCTCGATTAAGTTGAATAAATACCATTTTCCATTAAAATATATTATTAAAGACATTTTTAAAAGTAATTTCTAAGAAACATCATTTGTTTCATGAAGATTTGTTTGAAATCAACTTTGTTTTACAAAAATTTGCTTGAAAATATTTCTAAATAGTGTATTGCTTAAACATGGACAACTAAAATCACACTTAAACTATTCTTTGTCACACGCGATTTTTAAAAACACAAATATACATCAAAATGCTTTTCTCATTCTAATTTCTTAAGGAAGCATTAGAGCACTTAAAAAAATTAATTAACAACAACTGAGCAACTTACCATTTCAGCCCATGCGTTCCACTCTTTAAATAAAATCAAACAATGTGTAATTTTTTGCGCAATCACAAATTGCTATAAACACGGGTTAGATGCACGATAAAATGAATCGTTATCGAATTTAGTATCTTTTTTATCATCGGTACAAAAAAATAAATTCCCCTAATGATTTAAGGAGAGCGCAGAGATCGGGGAAATACTGCGCACTAGTTGTCTGAGAATTCCTAGTCATATGACGTAGTGGAAGCACAACTAGTGCTCCTCAATGAGCGACCATGAGAAAAACTACTTAGCGGCAAACTTTTCACGTTTGGAGGGATGAGGGGTGCCGCATTTGGCACTGACATCCTGATTTTTGGCGCCGTTTTTTTGAAAATGTAAGGCAAAGACTCCAAACCTTTTCGCTTGGATGTGGTTCTAAATTAAAAAGTCTGTTGACAATCGAAGGAAGACATTATGCCAGCTGACATTACTAAGTCCGCTCTAGTGCGATGCTAATTCAACTAACAAAACTCTTTTAAAACTTTAACTAAAAAAACAATTTTTCTAAGAATTTAAATGATAATATAGAACGACTCATGTCTGAAAAAATCAAAATATAAACAAAAAAAGTTACTGAGCTGAGGCTTAAATATTTTAAAACGGTAAAACTCGAATTTTTTTATATTATTTTAAAAAAAATACGTGAAAAACATTGACAATGATGTTGTTTGGCACCCATTCCAGCAAATTCCATTAAAACGAGGATGAACAACCCGATTTCAAAAAGTTGTGTCCAGCAAAATTTAACATTTAAATAAAATTTTGTTCGAATGCACGAAATTTCCCGTTTCAATAAGAATAAAGATACTTTGTAATTGGTAACTCCTCCCTCAGTCAACGAACTGAGTGTCTACAGACACTAAATTTTTCTGTATTTTTCTGAATTTTTTTTATTGGACTAGTAAACGCCGCTAAATTGTGGATGGAGCAACGCATTTATTCTTATCACGGAGTAGTTCTTCACTAATTATGTTTTACCGAAACATAGAGAAGAATGAAGTATATTTTGGAAATTTTCCTGTAAAGATTCCCATCCTACTTGTATTTTAAAACATTTCAGAGAAAAGAATATAAATATTTAATAATTAACTGTTATGAGAAAAATTTAGTTTAGTTGCCTATTCTGCATGGTATTTCTTAGTTTTAATGAAACAGCAAACTAAATTTTGAATCTTTTTTTAAAAATCATTTTTATTAGTAAACTTAAACAAACTGTAAAACAAAATTATTACAAATACATGAACTATATAACTTAGCAGAAAAGGAAATGTAAATTCCAGAACTACCTGATATTCATTCATTGAGAAGAAAAACAGGGGAGAATATACCAGGTTAGTAATTCCTAAAAAACTCATTGAAATTATTAAACTTAAACAAACTGTGAAACAAAATTATTGCAAATACATGAAGTATATAACTTGGCAGAAAAAGAAATATATATTCCAGATTACCTGATATTCATTCACTTACAATAAAAACAGGGGAGAATATACCAGGTTAGTAATTCCAAAAACCTCTGTCTGGCACTCGCCTAAAAATAGTTCCCGAAACTCCTCAGACGTGAAAGTACTGAAAGAGTCCAGAAAACATTAACTCAGGTGACAAGTGGATTCAGCAAAAGAAAACACCGCCATTGTAAGTCTAAAACCCACGAATTCAAAAGCCAGATGCAGCAGGCTTTGCCAAGTCTACTTGCTTAAGTAAGATCTTTGGCAAAACTTTCAACAGTTTTCATCCATTACATCAGTGTCTCGTTAGCTTTGCATAATTATGTTCGATACGAGGATTCTTGACCTTTTTTTTATATCTTAATTGGCCGTGGAATGGATTTTGAATTATATTACATAACCCCAAATTATATTACATAACCAACATAACCCTTACATTATCCAAAAAAGCACAAGACGTACAGTGTTAAGAATTTTGTGTGTGATTGTCTCATTATAATAATGGTTCCTAGTAGCTTCAACGTCTGGTGAGGTGAAATATTTCACCATATTTTCGGTATTCGGTTGAACCATTTTTCAGATTTTAAAAACTAAAAAATGAGACATGGTTTCACCGAATAACGAAAATGTGGTGAAACATTTCACCACATAGCAGTTACAGCTACTAGGAACCATTTTTTTTTTTTTTTTTTGTAAAACTCAGTGCCAAATTTTTAGCAGTTAACTCGTTTAGTTATCCACACAAAAAGTAGATGCTATCGCAAGTGTGAGCAATGGAAAAATGATTATGAATGAATGAAATGAGTGAATGAAAATGAATGAATGAATGTATGGAGTAGAAAAACTTATCTAAGTATTAATTGTAAAAATGGTGAACATGGCGGCAAATATCAGAAATTTTAAAAAGTTGACTTTTATGTAACTGGTATTTTATGTGTGGTAGACAAATATCATGATTTAGCCAACTGGGTCAAATTCAGACAATTCGTCCATGAAAGCAAGTCTCGACAAAGGAAAGAGAAAATTGTTAAAGCAGTTAGATTACATTTTAACTTTCTTAGTAATTATATTTCATATTCAATTCAATAACTAAAGAAAAAATTCCTAGTAAGTTGTTAAAAAAAGGGCGTGAGGAACAATATTTTAAGTTAAACTTATTTTTAAAAAAAATTCGCGGGTGAGTGCAATTTTCGTGATTGATTTTAGCCCCTTATCTGTCAGAGGACCGAAGCACATGCATCTGTTGGTGGAGCGGCAAGGCTAAATTTAAAATCCACTTGTGAAAACTGCGCTTCGAAGCGTTCAAAGAGTATCAACAACCTTTCACTTTGTTCTGCGGTAAATTCGAGAAAATATTTCCGAAAAATTTCTGTGAGTAACAATGGTGTTTTAATTCCATCAAAAATGGCTTCTTATGCCTTTTAAATGAGTATTAAATTTTACTGGTTTTTTATATAATTTTAATACTTCTAATTCAAAGTAATATGCTAAAATTCGTAACAATGACCAAGGGAACAATTGCTACTAGACCACTGGTGATGTCCAAGTTGTCTACGCTATGTTAATCCTGATTAGAATTTTAACAATTTTTTTTTTTCAAATTCCAGTAATCACCCTCTTAGCCGGTTTAAATGAGTCTAAAGGTAGTAAGGCAGTTAAGTAAAAATCCGGTTCTTAAAACAAATATTTAAATTATTTTTTTTCTTGTTGGTCCCACTTGCCCCGCAAGGTGGGGTAAATGCCACCCCCCCCCCCAATATATTTTTACACATTACTGGTAGAGATATGGTGGAGCAAGTGGGATAATCTACATGATATTTTGAGTGTTTGGAAACAAAAAATTAATGATGTATCTTCAATATTTCCCCCTTATCAACTTTTTCTAGCATGCAAGCTAACTAAAAGAAAAAATACGATAATTTTCACCTTTCTATTTTTGAATGTAGTGTAACCTAAATGTTAGGACTACAGATTTTAAACTGGGCCTATGGCAGTGAATATGACTATGAATAGTGATTATGACTAATCCTATAAATCAGTGAATATGAATATTTTTGAGTATATAAAGAGTGTGGGAAAGTGGGCCACCCCTGGCCCACTTACCCCACCATTGTGGTGGCCCACTTACCCCAAACGCGGGGCAAATTCCCCTCCCCCAATTTTGTTTTAACCTTATAAACATTACAAGTACATGACACTACAAAAAGATACTATGTTTTATACACTTTCAAAACATATAATATTTTGTTTTGTATCATGAACCGTTTGGAAATAATAAAAAGAATAGTATGATGGTGTGAACTACGATAAGATGCAATTTTAAAAATTGTCACAAAAAGGAATATACCTTATTACATACTTAAATGAAAATGATGCCATAATGTTTCCTGTGTATATTGGGGTAAATACGTAAAAATATTATAACATATTTTTTTAAAAGTCAATAATTGGGGAAATGCCAGGGGGGTGGCCCACTTTCCCCAATGGCCAACTTACCCCACCTTACCCTAACTCTTTTTGAGGACTAGATTATTGGCAATTTGTCACATTTTTCAGCATCAGCATTTTTGAGGGATCAGTAACGAAACAAGTAATTTTTAGCTCATTTTTAACATTTTATTAATTCAAAAATTCTGCTTGTAAAAAAATACGATTGCGTAGCAATGCCTTGTTTTGTCAAACAATCCCAGGAGGTTGGCGAATGGTAGCGAGCTTAATGGATCTAAGCGTCAAACCCATTCGGTCCTATAAGTTCACAGAACTCTAATGTACAGTTTACGATGCAGGAAAAATTTTATTTGGGGTTACACGCGCACACAATTAAAAGAGCATTTGTCCAGCGCAGGTGATTAACTACGATTCCTTACATGTCTTAAACAAAAGGACACGCTTCTTAATCAAGGCAGCTGCCGAAATTAGCCTGATGGAAAGCTAGGTAGAGCAGCTGAAAATCGACATTTTCCTGCCCGACTAATACTAATGCCGATTGAAACGATTAACACGTTGCGTGCCACTGACTCCTTAGGGAGTCGCGTGGTTCCGATTCATCGATAACAGCACATTCTAATAAAATTCATAGTGCAATTTTGCCAACAGTTCTTATGAGTCCAAGTTAGTTGAACTTGATAAGCATGATGGTCTAGTCAGTGGTTGCACAAACTACGTGATCTAGCTCTGTCATCGACCCTTTTGTGTGATATTTAATTGACACCCCTAGTAAAGCGCGTCTCTGACCAAACACACAAGCCTGAAAATATATATCTCTACCTACCAACCACCTAGTAATCCCATATGTGACTGATGAATTTCCATACATATATTTTAATTCTCATGCAGTTTTTGTGTTATTGCGAAGTGTAATCTTTCGACAGGAACACTTCCTCGTATTTTTAGGACTAGCTGTCGTGCAGCTTTAGTTAACGACGTTAATTCAACCTAACCTTGCAATTTTACGACATCGAACTAAGATTTGTACTTGTTCGAAAATGAAGAATAGTTCGTTCATTTCCATTGTAACGAACATGTTTTTAAAAACAGGATGTTCTTCTACTTCATCAGCCTCTATCGATGAAGCCTCAATCGATGATTTGGTGGCAGCGAATGTGTTAAACATGGGAACACGTGCATGAAACCAAGAAGCTTTGAGCTGCTAAAATGGTTAAAGGTTAAAAACCTCATTCAACCCTCTTGTTCATTGATTTACAATTGCACTGGAAATTGTATAGGATTGTACACAATTGTACAGAAGCAAAAATCTTTTGCTTTTAAAATGGTAAAAGAGGTTAAAAACGGCATTCCCTCTTCTGGTTATTGAATAACAATTACGAGGGAAACTCGTAACGAAAACAAAAAAATGCAACGAAAACAAAACTTGCACGAAAACAAAAAAATCATTGAACTTTTAAAATAGTAAAAAGTTAACCCTCTTATGCATGATTTTCTTTTCGTCTCGAAAAAATATATATGTATCTATAATACTCATACATTATGGGAAAAATACTGAACAAAAAATAACTGCATTACAATTTAAATAATTTCATTTTTTAAAAAAATTTTCCATTTGATAAAAACCAACTGCAAAATTCCAATTTTGATAATATTGACTAGAAAACTACTAAATATATTTCAAAATAACCCTCTTTAACAATAATTATTTTTTCAAAACAATTTATGTATTTGTATTCAGTACTAATATTGTTATACACTTTAACTCAGACTGACTCAAAATTAACTCAGACTGAGTTAAAATCGCTTGTTTGTTTTAAGAGTGTAATAGGTTGATTTTCAGTCTTGCTTGACTTTACATGCGTTTTCCGAACAGATAAGTTACCTATTTTCAAATAAGGTAAAGTATTCTTACGACAATGTTTACTCTTTGTATATCTTAAGTTTAAATTATTCACGATATTTAATACATTTTGAGATTTAAAAAAATCATTACTTAATGTTGATAATCAAATTCATGTAAATTAAGATTCTACAACTTTTATTTTATTTATTTATTTTTTTGCTTCCATTCAAAATTACTGTTGTTTTGAGAAATTATAAAAAGAATTTATAATATAAATTTCATTTTTCTTCGCAATTAAAAGGTCAAAATCTAAACAACGTCAGGATCCATTTTCGCAGAGAGAAGACATGTTTAATTAAAAATAGCTGCAGGTTTTAAATAAATAAAATACAAATCAATACAGCGAATATTAATACATAAAAATAATAAAGTACAAAGAATAAAGCATAATTAATGCAGGTAATTGGTAAAGTAAGAGGTTTTGATATAGGAAAATGTTACTCTGTAAATTTTACCCTCTCTTTAATTATCATTTACTAATTATGCATTTTTGATCTGCAACTTATCTCCTAATGATGGTTTGATGTTGCATCTCTTCTTTCGTTTTATACAATAATTCCTTCTTAACGATACAAAAATTTAAAAGAAATTTTAGCAACCATGTATGCAAACAAATATTTTATTTTTCAAATACAAAATTCTATAAATTTATCTTTTTATAATATTATATTAATAATATTTTTTTTATAAATGGAACGACTTTTACGAACCTTTGCCGCCATCAGGGGTAGTTTTCTTTCACCCATTTCACACATTTAACAATTATTTCCCTTCCTTGGGCAAAAACAAAAAGTCAATGCTATTTATTTCCTTATTCAGTGTACATTCATTTGGAGAAATGACAGAGCGGTTCTTCATTATTTCATCACCGCAATTCCAGCTAAATTATCGTGCTGAGATTAGTAATTAATATGCATAAAAGTGATAGGAAGAAAGATATTGCATGACAAAATCATTTATAAACGAAAACTCTGCTTTTAAATTAATAGTGAGGTTAGGTCGTACTTTTCCGGCTATTTTTAGTAACGATGCGTACGATGACGCCCTTAACGGTTGCGTTGGGTGCCTATTCAGGTGTCTGCTCGTCACTTGACTGTGGTTTTAAAATACGACGCCCGTCGCCAATAGCCCTCGTGTAGCTCTAGTGCGACGATAATTCAAACCCTAACCTAACCGGCTCTTTTTAAATGCCGAAACATTGAATTTTAATAGTGCACCGTTAAAAAAAAATCAAGGGCCCCCATCACATCAGGGTTTGAACAGAGTTGATATGAATCATCGTCGCACTAGAGCTACGCTAGGGCTATTGGCGCGGGTGTACTTTAGAAGCATAGTCAAGTAACGAGCCGACTGATGCCGACAACTGAATAGGCGTCTAACGCAATATTTGTAGGAGTGAAATCGTACACACTATAGAAACTTTGAAGCATATTTAATATTCAACGAGTTCTCTCTATACACATTCGTCGGGCATTTTACCTGCACAGACTACATTTTCAAAAAACACCCGAAATATTTTTATTCATATCCCAATAAAAACGTTAATCCAAAAAGCACATCCCCCATTCAATTCTTCAAACTTTTTCTAATTGAAAATATTTTTCATTAATCCCAATAGATGCCAGCCCAATTATTTTTCTTAATTCTGATCAGAAACACGATTTTGCCATATGGCATCTCTGGAACTGAAATGGTTTAACAAAAAGCCAATATTCGCGTGTGCAAATTGTCACGACGATGTCTGCGTTAATCGAGACAATATCTATAATCACCGTATCAAAAACCTTAACACCCTCATCACCCAACTCAGCTGGGATATCCCCTTTCCCACAGCACAGAGATGACCCATAGGACGCGAGGAATCAAGACACAGGATACGCATCCCGTCATATTATCATGTTACCATGGACTGTTCTTACCAATAGCTTTATTTTTTAAACGCTGCACTGCAGAGGAAGTTAGCATTTTTGCAAAGTAGTGCTAAAAAAGCGGATGGTACATTTTAAATGGTTCCTCTAGAGGTAATAGAGAGAGTAAAATATGATTGTGAAAGGATATAAGTTTTGTCGCTTTGGTCCTGTTTTCAGTTCATATTTTTTTATACATACACTGCTTGCCAACCTAAGTTGGGTAAATAGAAATATGCTATGGAGAGGATCCTTTCGCGGATGTAAAGAGTCCCAGAAATTATTTGTGAATCCATCCAGAAAACATGTTTAAAACATTTATTTCGTTTAAGGTCTAACAGATTTGAATATTATTTGAGAAAATTTGGCAATTTTATCAGAATTATTTTTTTTTGTAAAAGTGTATTCAGATCATTTTATATGTAAATATTACCCTACAAGAGTTTCCGACTAACGGACCGACCGCGCTTTTCACTCTCCCTTTTTACTCTTTGTTTTTACCGAAGTTAGGTTGGCACGGAGTGTAGTTCTGGTTTATAATTAAGTAATCGGTCTCGTATTATTATAGAAATAAGGCACAACTTTGAGCTTGTTTAAACCAAGCCTATTGTCACACAGAAAAGTTTTTTTTTAATATAAATTGCAACAAATATGTTTTTATTTACTGTATTTTATTTATTAAAAATTCCTACACAACAGATCAAGGTAAAACTTTAAAACTCTAAATGAATGTTTTCGTCATATAAAAAAATATTTTTTAAACTTTAAAATTACCTCTAAAATTTTTCATGACTTGTGGCGAACAAGTGATTGTTCACATTTCAGCTCCTTGTAAACCAAGGAAGCCGAATATAAACCAGGTTATACAAGGCATGTTTTGAAGAATAGTATGTTTCGGTCCTTTTAACATCCAAAAACCATGAACAAATATCGACTTATTCTGATTTTTTTGTGGTGCCTATACGGAGCTTATGGAGTTGAAAGTGTTAATATGTATTTAATCATTGTTTTAAATTAAAATATATTTTTCAGAATTTTATGTTAATTAATAAAATCGATATTAAATTTTATTTTTAATAATTGTCTAACTAGTTTTAATGAATTCAACAAACCTTAATGAGTTAAATAAATTTAGATTTTTTGGTATTGCTGAATTGTCTTCACAATACAAAACGTTACTTCATAGAATGACCATTTTGAGCAACCGCAACGCCTTGGGATCCCTTTTTCCCTCAAAGAACGGACATTAAGTGCTTTATACCCACCAGTCATCTTAAAATCAAAACCTACGTATTTTAAATTATTATATCTATTGAATCATTCCTAGACGTATATGGATCCAAATTTCTCATATCAAAGCAGTAGCGGAACAAAACGATGAAGATTCTTCAAATCCTTTCCGAGGGAAAATAAAAAAGAATCTTATGCAGATTTGCGAATCCCATTGTATTCTCGGGTAACTGTTTATTTATGGTAATATATAGAGGGCGAACCGACAGGAAACAATTGAAGATCTTGATGGAAAAAGTGGTATGTGACATTTTAGAAATAAGTGAGATTATTGTGTCAAATAACTTATTTTCCCTCTTTTAAATATAAAAAGGTTCTCCTTTTACATAAACTTTAAATCAAGTATATATTTTTAAATTTGCAGCACAGGTTTTGACGTATCTAAATGCAAACTTAAAATTTCAACGCTCATTTATCGTTTTCACCAATGTGTCGCATAGCACGTTCTTCAACTAGGGTCTTCAATTATGAATCGTTTCATAAGCAGGAAATGCGAAATTTGGTCTGCTTATTTCATGGTACTCTGAGTTGAATCCCTCATTAGGTCGCGGTAGGAATTTTTAGGTATTAATTCCCAAGAATTTAGTAAACTTCTTTTCTAGGTTTGGATTTGGTTAAATTATATATTTGGTCGCACAAGATATATATTATGGATATTGGAGACGCGACGGGTCAATTAATAGGGTACTTGACAGTATCTCTAAAATACTTTCTAATATTAAATTAATTATAGTTTAAATCCAAAAATAGCAAATGTGTATATATTTTTGTGCAAAATAAATCTTTAAATAATTAAAAAAAATCATTTTAAAATGGCTTATGTTTCACCGGTACGTCACGTGATCACAAACACGTGACATACCGGTTATTACAATACTCTATCAAAACTACCTTAAAAACACATTATTAAATGGTATTTATAACTAAACGATATTTAATTGGGAAGATAACAATCTCCTAATTAAATATCGTTAATTAAAATAAGGCTTTACTTTAAATTTTTTACGATATTTTCTTATCATAGTAACCTCTGTGTAATGCCACACCTTTTTAATTTTAAAATAAAAAGCATTTTCTCTATTCATGGCACATTTTAGCTTTGTACTGTCAGTCACAATTTCTTTTTGATCTAGATGTTTTATATTTGCTATAATATTTGTGGGTTTTTTATATTTTGATAAATTTGATTTAAGATGGCAATATCAACAGCTAAAAGAAAAAAGATAGCAATGGGGAAGTTTTTAAGATGAGATAAATTCAAAAATTTTAAAGAAATGAAAGCAAAAACCACTTAACGAAGAACACTTCAATTAAAAGTATTCCACCTCCTATTGCAATTCTCCAACCGTTTGACAACCTTGGGTGGTAATTCTCTTCCAAAAATCATGGTCATCTTTGCCTTCAGTCATGGTACACTGTTAAAAAAAAACTGAATTTTACGTACATATTTCTGTGATTATTTTTGGCAATTTACGGAAAGATTGCGTTTCTTTCACAAACAGACGGTTTGTCTGAAATACACAGCTTGTTTCCGTTTTCCTTAAGCGCTTGACAAGTGAAAACGGAAAAACACCGTATTTCTGATTGCAGAATTTCACTTAAGACCCGTATGAACGTAAATTCTCCATATAACCTCGCACCCAACAGCTTTTAGCCTCGACACATCCGCCGACCGACTCAGCCACCTTGTTTTTTGTTTGTTGTTTTGTTTTGACCACATCTGAAACAAGCAAGAAAGATAAATATACAGGTATGTTCATTTCGTTTAATAAAATAAGATTTTTTTAATGTTTATATTTTCTATCTTCCTTTTCTATCTATAGAATAAAGTTATTGTCTCTTTCTTATTTGTTTCTGTAATATCTATAGTCCTATAATTGACCGTGAGGTGACTCCGGAAATTAATAATTCCGTTTGTTTACCAACACGCGCAACTAAGTCAATTTCATTTAAATGTTTAAAAAAGCTGTCAAATATATGAAATAAACAAAGTTCACAAACAAACAAGTGCACAATTATTAAAAAAAATAATGAAATGACTTGAAATTATTACATTTAAATTCGATTGGAAAGCTATAGCCCTCGTGTAGCTTTAGTGCGACGATAATTCAAAACCTAACCTCGATTGAAAAGCACGGTTACGCTATCGCTATAAGCATGGTTTATTTTAAAAACTAATGCAAGTATACATAACGCAAACTTTTTCTTTATAAAATAATAAACTTTTGTTGATTTTAATGAATCAATTAGTGATTACGGATGCATGCAAATCACATATTTTGATTCGATTCAGAAGTTACATACACTATTGCCAATGCTCTTTGTTTTGAAAAGTCTGCACACACAATTTCCGATTAAATGCAAACTTTCCAACACATTCAAAATTTAGGAATTGCAAGTGTCCGCAAAACGCTATTTTAGTGTTTATTTAGATATAGCTGCTAAGTGATATCTAATTTTCGGCTCACCGTCAATAACTTCATGTCGGTAATATTCAAAAGCAATAGTTATTAGCTTTTACTAGAATACTAATTATAAAATTGTATTTTGTTACTAAAATATCATTAAATTGCATTAAAGTTATTATTTTATACTAAATACTATTATAAAATTGTATTTTTAGTAATGATATACATTATTCAAGAGCACTTCTGTTTTGTTTCTACTATTAAAAAATATTTTAAGTGCATTCTCAAAACTGTATTGAGATATATGGATAAATCAATTAATTAAAGGTACTGTAAGATTCATGCTTTGTCTGACCCCTCCACCTCTTCACAAAAAGAGAAAAAGCGTTTTTAACTCTGATATTAAATTATTACGATCATACTATGGAAAACTTGCTCGAAAAAAAGCCTAAAATTGACAAATTGTTTAATTTTAGAAGGACTTAAGAAGGAATTTGCCTGGTTTACGCCTGATTAACAGTTGCTTCTATACATTAGATCTATTAATTTAAAATTGTATTTATATATATATTAATATATTATTTTTTTAGGTGCTTGTTTATCATAAATCTCCAAAGAGGGTCAAAAGTTCGGAAAAAGAAGAAAACTAAATCTGTAGTTCCTGCATAAATTTTTTAAATAGTTGAGAATTTGAGAACCATATCAGTCTTTTTCAATTGTGAAAGAAAAATAAAACCGGATTATATTCTGTAATTCTTTGTTATTCATATCTTGTTAAATTGTATCAGTGGTGTATCCAGGGGGGGAGGGATAATTCTCGTCCCCATGTACTAAAACATGTTGTTGTTGTTTTACTATCAGAGACTATACAAATTTATGTATGTATAGTACAAATGCAGACACTTAATGATTTATTGTTTTTGACTACAAATTTTACTGTCTTAAATAGTTTCTCTGTAAAGAGGTGTTCAACCCCCAAGACACCCGACCCATTATCCCCTACCCATGATTTTGCCCTGGATATGCTACTGAAAAGTACAATACCATTTGTGTAGCCACAGAACAACACCAAATATATACATTATAAAAAATATGTAAGAAAAATTATCAAAATTGGAAAAATTATTAAAATTTTTCTGCTATATTAAAATTGTTTTAAATATATGAAGAGTGGTAATTTTTTAATTTCAAAAATGTGAACAATTTCCTTTTTATTCAGATTATATACCAAATATGGTTTTAAAAATATTAAAGGAATAGATTGTATTAGTTTTGAATAGATTTAAGGTTTAAGTATGAAGACATTATTTGCTTACGTTTAATATAACAAACAGGATGCATGTTTAATTTCCCTGTTTCTCCCGTTAAATTTCCCTATGGTAATATTTATAACAATATATATATATAAATGGATATATTTAGAATGATTGATGGTTAAATAGTATATAGAAACAAAATTGACAAGAAAAAAGCAAAAATGTCTTGGAATTAACTAGAAAATATACTATGTAAGTTTTCTGAATTTAGAGAGAAATGCAAATTAGAAATTCATGAAATTAACAAAGAAACAGCTAAATAAAAATTTCTGAAATTAACAGAATATTTCTAAAACGGTAAATCCTGAAATTAACGGAGAAATTCCAAAATGGAAGATCCTGAAATTAACGGAGAAATTCCGAAATTTAAGATCCTAAAATTAACGGAGAAATTCCAAAATGGAAGACACTGAAATTAACGGAAGAATTCCGAAATGGAAGTTCCTGAAAATAACGGAAAAATTCCAAAACGGAAGATCCTGATATTAACGGAAAAATCCCGGCAACTTGCTGCCAGTAGTTTTTCCGTTAATTCAAGGATTTTTTTTTAACAGTGTACATGCAATTCGTGACTGGCACTACATTGTGAATTGTATCACAGATATGGAATTAAGTAATTTTGTAAGCAATAATAACACAACATATGTAAATAATTTTGAACATGGTAAGTTAAAAATTGCATAAATGGTAAAATTATGGTTATAAAAAGTTAACACCATGTCCCCTTAAGTAGTTTTCTGTTAATTTCTTAAACTCTAATTTCTTCTTCAAAATGCAGTAAATCAACATTTTACCAGTGCTTATTTTAAGTATAAGGTTTAAAGCTAAATCATTTAATTGCAAAAAGTATTGAAATATCATAGGAAATAATTTATTACACTTTTGTGCGTGACTTACACTATATTCAACTTGTGACACACTACATCATGTGAATTGTATCACAGATATGGAAATTTAGGCAATAATAACATAACATATGCAAATAGTTTTGAACATGGTAAGTTAAAATTTGCGTACATGGTAAAAATATAGTTAGAAAAAGTTACACAACGTCCCCTAAAGTTGGTCTCTGGTAGTTTCTTACTTCTTCCTTCAATAGCATTTTCTGAAAAACATTCCTTTTCCGGCCACGTAAAAAGGCTTTCCGACCATTGCAGATGTTTCAGTTTTATTGAATAAGCATCTTTACTTAACATTTGCCCACAAAATATTTAACGATAATTTAACTACAAAATTAAATAAAGCTCTTTTTCCAGCATCAAGTTCATTTTCAGAATTTTGTTGAGAGGTATTTCTTTTTACAACATTTAAATTTATTTAATTAGCCGTGTAGTATTTTGGGGGATTTAATGGAGCATTGGCAGTTGTTTTAAGTAGGTATTTGTTTAATTTTAAAAAACGGAGCAATTTTTGAGTGTCTGGAGTCGGAAAGTATATATGAGAATATATATAATTTAATCTACCTATTTTGCCCTTTACACACTTGTCAAACTGTATAATAGCGTGTTGGGGCAGATTTCTTATTCAAAGTGAAAAAATCTTTAGCAAAATGTGAGTCGAATTTCATAGAAAGTGTGAATTCTTTTATCCCCTCCTCACTGTGCCACGAAGTCCATCAATTGGTCCTTTACACTGTTAAAAAAATTTCCTTGAATTAACGGAAAAACTACTGGCAGCAAGTTGCCGGGATTTTTCCGTTAATATCAGGATCTTCCGTTTTGGAATTTTTCCGTTATTTTCAGAAACTTCCATTTTGGAATTCTTCCGTTAATTTCAGGGTCTTCCATTTTGGAATTTCTCCGTTAATTTCAAGATCTTAAATTTCGGAATTTCTCCGTTAATTTCAGGATCTTCCATTTTGGAATTTCTCCGTTAATTTCAGGATTTACCGTTTTAGAAATATTCTGTTAATTTCAGGAATTTTTTATTTAGCTGTTTCTTTGTTAATTTCATGAATTTCTAATTTGCATTTCTCTCTAAATTCAGAAAATATTTTCTAGTTAATTCCAAGACATTTTTGCTTTTTTCTTGTCAATTTTGTTTCTATATACTATTTAACCATCAATCCTTCTAAATATATCCATTTATATATATTGTTATAAATATTACCATAGGGAAATTTAACAGGAGAAACAGGGAAATTAAACATGCATCCTGTTTGTTATATAAAACGTAAGCAAATAATGTCTTCATACTTAAACCTTAAATCTATTAAAAACTAATACAATCTAATCCTTTAATATTTTTAAAACCATATTTGGTATATAATCTGAATAAAAAGGAAATTGTTCACATTTTTGAAATTAAAAAATTACCGCTCTTCATATATTTAAAACAATTTTAATATGGCAGAAAAATGTTAATAATTTTTCCAATTTTGATAATTTTTCTGACATATTTTTTATAATGTATATATTTGGTGTTGTTCTGTGGCTACACAAATGGTATTGTGATTTTCAGTAGCATGTCCAGGGCAAAATCATGGGTAGGGGATAATGAGTCAGGTGTCTTAGGGGTTGAACACCCCTTAATAGAGAGACTCTTTAAGACAGTAAAATTTTTAGTCAAAAACAATAAATCATTAACTGTCTGCATTTGTACTATACATACATAAATTTGTATAGTCTCTGATAGTAAAACAACAACAACAACAACATGTTTTAGTACATGGGGACGAGAATTATCCCCCCCCCCTGGATACACCACTGATACAATTTAACAAGATATGAATAACAAAAGAATAATCAGGTTTTATTTTTCTTTCACAATTGAAAAAGACTGATATGGTTCTCAAATTCTCAACTAATTTAAAAATTTATCCAGGAACTACAGATTTAGTTTTCTTCTTTTTCCGAACTTTTGACCCTCTTTGGAGATTTATGATAAACAAGCACCTAAAAAAAATAATATATTAATATATATAAATCCAAATTTAAATGAATAGATCTAATGTATAGAAGCAACTGTTAATCAGGCGTAAACCAGGCAAATTCCCCTTCTTAAGTCCTTCTAAAATTAAACAATTTGCCAATTTTAGGCTTTTTTTTCGAGCAAGTTTTCCATAGTTTGACTGCAATAATTTAATATCAGAGTTAAAAACGCTTTTTCTCTTTTTGTGAAGAGGTGGAGGGGGCAGACAAAGCATGAATCTTACAGTACCTTTAATTAATTGATTTATCCATATATCTCAATACAGTTTTGAGAATACACTGAAAATATTTTTTTAATAGTAGAAACAAAACAGAAGTGTTCTTGAATAATGTATATCATTACTAAAAATACAATTTTATAATAGTATTTAGTATAAAATAATAACTTTAATGCAATTTAATAGTATTTTAGTAATAAAATACAATTTTATAATTAGTATTCTAGTAAAAGCTAATAACTATTGCTTTTGAATATCACCGACATGAAGTTATAGACGGTGAGCCGAAAATGAGATATCACTTAGCAGCTATATCTAAATAAACACTAAAATAGCGTTTTGCGGACACTTGCAATTCCTAAATTTTGAATGAGTTGGAAAGTTTGCATTTAATCGGAAATTGTGTGTGCAGACTTTTCAAAACAAAGAGCATTGGCAATAGTGTATGTAACTTCTGAATCGAATCAAAATATGTGATTTGCATACATCCGTAATCACTAATTGATTCTTTAAAATCAACAAAAGTTTATTATTTTATAAAGAAAAAGTTTGCGTTATGTATACTCTCTCTTGCATAGTTCTTAAAATAAACCATGCTTATAGCGATAGCGTAACCGTGCTTTTCAATCGAGGTTAGGTTTTGAATTATCGTCGCACTAAAGCTTCACGAGGGCTATAGCTTTTCAATCGAATTTCAAAGTAATAATTTCAAGTCATTTTATTATTTTTTTTAATAATGTGCACTTGTTTGTTTGTGAACTTTGTTTATTTCATATATTTGACAGCTTTTTTAAACATTTAAATCAAATTGACTTAGTTGCGCGTGTTGGTAAACAAACGGAATTATTAATTTCTGGAGTAATTATAGGACTATAGATATTACAGAAACAAATAAGAAAGAGACAATAACTGGATTCTATAGATAGAAAAGGAAGATAGAAAATATAAACATTAAAAAAATCTTATTTTATTAAACGAAATGAACATACCTGTATATTTATCTTTCTTGCTTGCTTCAGATGTGGTCAAAACAAAACAACAAACAAAAAACAAAGTGGCTGAGTCGGTCGGCCGATGTGTCGAGGCTAAAAGCTGTTGGGTGCGAGGTTATATGGAGAATTTACGTTCATACGGGTCTTAAGTGAAATTCTGCAATCAAAAATACGGTGTTTTTCCGTTTTCACTTGTCAAGCGTTTAAGGAAAACGGAAACAAGCTGTGTATTTCAGACAAACCGTCTGTTTGTGAAAGAAACGCAATCTTTCCGTAAATTCCCGAAAATAATCACAGAAATATGTACGTAAAATTCAGGTTTTTTTTAACAGTGTAGTGTCAGTCACGCACAAAAATTTTAATAAATTATTTCCTATGGTATTTCAATACTTTTTTGCAATTAATATATTTAGCCTCAAACCTTATACTTAAAATAAGCAGTGGTAGAATGCTGATTTACTGCACAATCAGAAGAAATTAGAATTTTTATGATAACCAAAAATATACGAACTTTCTTGTAGTGTCAGTCACATCAGGACATTTTTATTATTTTTAGTTAAATATTAAATTTAAAAAAAAATTTATTGATTGCTAAAAATACTATAAGCTCAGGGGTATACTGACACACAATATTTTTTTAATAAATAGAAAATAATTATGAGCTATGCAAACGAAATTGGTTAAATCGTTCTGATGTAGTGTCAGTCACGCGAGGAAATGCCCTATAATACTTCACTCATTTTCTAGTAAAAATTCATCTAAATTAAGCTGATTTAATTTGCTCGTAAAACCTGCTTTCCGGCAAATATCAAGGAACGAAAGTTTATTAACTGCATCTCACCAAATCGATCTCAAATCGATTTTCAGGAAAGCACATATTAATTTTTAAAAAAAACACGGGCAAATTGGGAGACATGATACAAGGCGCGATATAACTGAATGCGCGATGTAAAGAGGCGCGATATAGCAAATGTGCGATGTAACGAGGCACGATATAGCAAATGCGCGATGTAACGAGGCGCGATATAGCAAATGCGCGATGTAACGAGGCACGATATAGCAAATGCGCGATGTAAAGAGGTGCGATATAACATGCGCGATGTAACGAGGCGCGATATAGCGAGGGGTTACTGTACTGAAAATATAGAACTAAAAAGCATGCTATTTATAACGGATATTTTCTATGTCCTGTTCTGTGTTTTTCACTTCTTTCTTGAAACTTACACCATTATATCTGCCTTTTTTTTTTACTTATTAATGGTTTTATTTTATAAAGACCTTTTATAGTAAGAGAAGAAAAAACGATTTGTTGATAGGTAGCCAATTGATCGACTCTTAACTTTTACCCCTTTAAGTTTTCTTCCTATGAATATTGTGTATCAGATGAAAAACAGCATTTACAGAATTTTAAACGATAGTGGTGTATAGCTAAAAAAGTAAATAATAGTAATAATAATTAACGGACTTTTTTAAAGGGGATGTCTTTTTAACGTTTTATACAAAAGTAAAGAAAGTTTTTTTTAAAAAAATTGTTTAATATTGTGCAAGCTACGTTTACTGTTTTAGATGGGCAATTAAAACATTTATTTAATTTATATTTATTACATGGATGATTTTTTAGCAAGCAATGACCATTTTTATTACTTTCAATCGTCTAATATAAAATGTAAGGTAAGGAAAACATTGCTATTGTGTCCAAAATCCGAAATGCTTATTTTGCTTTTTCTACACGTTATGGAGGTTACTGATTTTGAAAAAGGGGTTTTTGGACGCTGACTGTCAAACGGTCTGTCTGTCCGGCTTGGTCAGGTGAGTTGAGGCATTATGCCATGATGAGGGTTATGCCTTCCTGTTCTCACTCTAGATATCCCATCAACGTATCGTGCAGAAGAATGTAATAATGTGAAGCTGCTGCACGTTAAGGTTAAACCTACCGTGCTCCGAAGTCCCGACGTCGCGATATCTATGTTGCTTAGGATTGCGTTGGGTGCTAGCTCAGATGTATGGTAATGTCTTGTTATTTGACTATGAAAAATTTCGAAACTCGTCGCAAATAGCCTACGTGTAGTTTTAGTTGAAATTGATTTAACTAACGACGCACTAAAGCTACGCGAGAGCTATTGGCGAAATAACGTGACAAGTTGACATCATCATCATCATAGCAATAATAAGAACAACAACAACAATAATAATGATGATGATAATAATATTATTATTATTAATGATAATAATAATAACAACAACCACAACAACAACAATAATAATAATAATAATAATAATAATAATAACAATAATAATAATAATAATAATAATAATAATAATAATAATAATAATAACAATAATAATAATAATAATAATAATAATAATAATAATAATAATAATTAGTATATTACTATTTTATACAAAAAAAGGCATTGTGCTGTTTGCCTATTAAGGTGTATAAAGATGCTTAGAATTTAGATTTTGAGCTGATTTATTCTTATTTGATAAAATGTGTATTTAAAACCTTGCGTTGGTTCTTTTTAGAAGACTTACTTAAGTTTTTTTTTAATTAATTAATTAACAAAAAAAAGTAAAGTATTATTAAAATTTTCTGTAAGCATGTTTTGAGAAGATGCTTAAGTTTACGTGCCTCGTCCAATCAGTAGTTAAGGGTCCGATAAATCACACAATTTTTTTATTATTTTTGTACTTACACATTCCAATTTTTTTCCACTTGTTAAGCATGCATTGAAAACACAATTCAGCTATTAAAATTTTATCTAAGTCTGTTGGGTTTTTTAAAAAATATAATTTTTGCTAAATTTTTAACAATTTTCAAATCTCTACTCCTTTTATATTTTTCAATATTTTTAAACACAAATTTATATGCAACTTTTGGAAGATAATTCAAACCAAAGTATGCATTTATATTTCGATTAAAATGAACAACTTTTTTTTAAAAAAATTGTAGCAATTTCGCCAAAAAATTGCAGACAAAAAAGGAAATTTCAACTTTAAGAATTTTTTTTTTAAATTTGTGTGACAGATATTACAAATCCCAATGCTATTAATGTACTTATAAAATTTAAAAGGCCTTAGTGTTTTTAATAACCTAAAAATTGAAAAAACGCGAACAGAGATATGAGCGTTTAAAGTTTACATTTAGTGGTACAACAATGTTCGAGGGTCTTATTAAAAAAAATCATAAATCAAAAACTAATGCGTATTTTTTAAGCGATTTCTTCTTTAATGTTAGGAAATATCCAAACATTATTTAAATTTTTATTTAAAAAATTAATTTTTCGCGATTTTTAGGTATAGGATCCCCTTAAAGTGCGTCGCAATTATACTTAGAGACAAATGAACAACTCTGTAATTTTTTCTGTAATCAACTCTGTAATAATAATATACTGCAAGAAAAAATATAGTTAACTTCTTTATGAGTATAAAATTAGAATTATACTATATTATACTATATAGATATTTTACTACGTAGTATAATATAGTCTAACTCCAATAATAGTAGTTTTAAGAAAAAATTAAATATCTTTGCAGATTTATCGAAGAGATTCCAGTATTTCAACGTAACCTGTTTAGTCATCAATTAATAAACTTTAACAAACTAATGAACATCAGAAAGAAGCTAATTATTGTCTAAAATTGACCACACAAAGAAATTAACCAACTTTCTTTTATTCCTTATAACTAATCGATTATCAAATTTATCCCAACTAATTTAAATCAATGTCAGTTTTAATTCGTTTAACGATCGAAGCCCAACTTCAAACGTACCCCGACAACTCTTCCAGAAACCATTAAAAACTCTACAAAAAAAAGCCTCATTTAAATAACAATTATCAAAAATCTATTTATCACATACAAAAAAAAAGCTTACCAAATTAACCAGGTGAAAAGAAGAAGAAAAAGAACATTTTCTGGACTTCGAATCCTTTGGGCTCACTGGAACAGACCACCTGCATGCAGAAATTCGCAGGTGTAGGCAAAGCTCCGAGGCGAAAAAAACTTAATAAATAAATATAAGCTGTGTGAAGAAACAAAACAATAAAAACAATTTCTTCTCCATCTTTGATGGCAGCGGTGTGGAGTTGACTGCGATCACTGCTTGCATCTTGCGATAACATTTTTCCGCAGCGGGTTACTTTAAAAGGCAATAAAAAAAAGTCGCCAAATCCAAATAGTTCGATCACTCGACCACTAGACAAATTAGAATACTTGTGATTAAGAAAAGAAATTCTGTGAACTGTGTAATTTAATCTGTATTAAATCGCAACACAACGCAAATACACATTTGAATGATAGAATTTCTTTCGATTGTTTTTTTCTTTATAGACCCGGGAGAAAAAAATAGTTTTTAGATGTACAAAAAATATTCGTCTGGGTGGAAACATTTTACGCCAAAACTTCGGAGAAAGGGAGGATTCTACCTGTTGTTACGTATTTTATTTTTTATTGCCTTTATTTTGATTGTGTGTTGAATATCTCTCCCCCCCCCCCTTTTTTTTTCTTTGTTCTATTTGATAAAAGAAATTTAATGGCGTGGGAAATGATTTTTTTTAAAAAATATCTCAGTGATTTGCGTGCAGGGAAAAATATAGCATGAAACGTTCGTTTTATGAATTTTTCATTCCACAATTTATATCATCCCGCCATAACTCGTACACTCTCAGAAATAACACTTTCATTTTTGACGATTCATGAATCCTCAAGCCTCATTTCGTTAAAATTTTGATTATTGTTTCGTCAAACTATCACGTGACTTTTGAGTAAACGCGAATCCTCACTTTTACGATCGTGATTTGACGATTCTGTATCTTGATTTTGAGGAAACTGAATCTCATTGTTGTACTCACATGCTCAAAAATGACGAAATATTTCTTTAGATTAGACTACATTCAAATCCTCATAAAAATGACGATTCAAATTTCCTCACTTTGTGGAAACGAAAACTCCGAGCATTTGCCAGTGACGGAATCGTCAAAATTAAGGAAAATTTCGTCGTTTTTGAGCGTTCATTTTTTAGAGTGTAACAACTATTAAAAATTCACCCATATACGAAGAAAATTTAAACGGCATTTAAGGACTAGTTTCTATTATTCTACATTTAGTCACATGATAATTTCTTCTTTGGTTCTAACTTAGATATTGCAACTTTGAGGAATATGGTTCTCAACACATGACTAATGCAGACAGTTTCGTGTTTTCATCTTTATATTTTGATGTTTCTTTATACACATATATGTGATGGACACACGCATGTACTGTCATACTATGGTCCATAAGTCCATAATATGGTGTTCGAGAACTTTGCGCATACGCAAGAGGAAGCTGCAATAAAACTTTTTGGTTTTTAAAGGTATTGCTAAAAAATAAAAAGATATATACAGACAGAAAATTTGATATATGAGTTCTCAGAACCTGTTTTCTGACAAAATAGGGTTTTTGAGAAAATTACGCATGTGCAAATGGTGTCTGTCATGGAAATTTTAGGTTTGAAAAAAGAAGGGTTAGGTTTGAAGGTTATTGAAATTGCCTTTGTAGGGTATAAACTTACCTTTAGATGTGTGCATTCATTTTTTGAGCGGTTATTGAAAGTCGTGATGTGTTGCATGCACCCCCTACTTTTGAGTGGTACACGTAAAATAAAAACATGAACCAAAATCGGACTTATCGCATCCCTTAGGAGAAAATATAATGTTAAATATATTTTTTCTCTTTTTTTCATTATCACAATGACTTTTTAATCCCTAAAACTTTAAATAAACCAAAAACTAGACAAAGAAATGTTTGTTTTGAAACCGTTCCGCCAAGCTCAATTAACTGAATCAATTGGAGTCAGTTTGGTCGGTTAGCCAAAGCTCTTTCTAACTTCATCAAAAGTTCTGGGGAGTTTCAAGTTCTCCACCAAGTTTTAGAAGAAAAAATTAAGGTTTTTAAAAATACCTTTTAAAAATGCTATCACTTTCAGATACAATTTATTACATCACTTGAATACATTTTTTGGATTATGTTCAAACTTATTTTTAAAGTAAGAACCACAGATAACCAAAAAATCTTGAGTAGGCTCATAGGCGTTTAGACACCATCTATTTCCAGGGCCATGTGTTGAGCACGTGTATATACTGTATTTACCATGCCGCTCTATCTACCTGCTATTTGCGGATATGACCATCAGAGGTAACCGCCAAGTTCTTTATGGGTTTTTAGGATTTATACAGGACTGAATAATCGTTTTTAACGGAGGTATCTATACCCAGGAAAAACCCAGTTCAATCAATGGAACACAAGTGGTTTGTAAAAATGGCAACATTAACCATATTGTGTTGTTTCAATACAAGAATTGTGCAGTGCATCAGAATTAGAATACATTGAAAGTATACAAATCATACACAAAATTTTCTATAAAACGACCCACCGAAATTCGTTGTGAACAGTGTTCGAAATTTAAGATCGCTCGATAAGTTTTTTTTTCCCAAGATCGATCTTTTTTAAGTGGTTCCCAAATATCTTGAAATAATATTAAAATCTCTAATTGTCAACAATCTTTTAACACAAAAAATGTCTCTTCTGTGATCCTAAAATGACCAAAAGCCGCCCCGGTGGCTCAATCGTTAGGACGCTGGCCTTTGGAGCTGCTGGGGTCGGGTTCGAATCTCGGTCAGGCATGGATACCGTCAATAAATGTTGTTGTTTGTCTACATGTTATTCCTTTCTTCGTGATTGTAAAAATTCTTTCTGTGTCTGTCCCACTTGACGAAAGCGTATAAGCGGTTCTCTGAACAAGCACACAAGCTGGAATATATATGTGCCATCACCAAATCGCAAAACTTCCTTAAATTTTGGCACTCCGGCAGCTAAGAAATTGTGAAACTTTTTGGTTGATTCTATGAGGATCAGTGGCTTTGTGGTAGTGCTTCGCATTGCCACGCCACAGGTCCGGTGATCAAATCCCGGATTGGGCGAGGTTGACATATCCTTTCACCCCTAAGTGGGTCGATAAAATGGGTACCAAGCATGCTTGGGAACTAAACACAGGGGGTTCCACGTAAGGCTGACTACCTTACCGGGACATGTGCCTAGCTCACAGAGCCCAAGGTCACGAAAGCTGAAATGGGCATGGCAGGCCTTGTCCCAGTAATGGGCTGTTGCACCAAGGAGTTTTTTTAGTGAGATTCTTCTATACGTGTGCAATTACTACCATCTTAAAATCATACACTGCAGACGCCCTGAATTTGTGAGTAAATTACATGAAAATAGCATTTCTTCCAAAAATATTATTCTCAAAAACGCTCTCCGATAATGTGCATTTGCTCCTCCTACTTTTTATTAGTGAGTAGCACAAATTGCCCTTCATATTTTAATCCAATATCTAACACAGGTTGCGCCTATAGTCTGAGTTTTCCTATATCATGCCCTGTAAAACTCGCCACTAGTTTCGAAAGGTTTGTGGCACACGCAAATTTAATTTTAAAGCATGCGCCCCAGACGGTTTCGGTCCGCCCTGTTCCCAGACCAACCTCAGCATCCCGAACTCACTCGGGGCAACCTGTCTGTCAACCTTCCGAAGATTCCCGAATTTCAAGAATCAGCGGCATTCTTACTCCGCAGACAGTGAAGCTCTTTTGAAGAGTAGTTACTGAATGTCTTTGTTACTTTTCAGATTGAATACTACGTTTATAATGTAAAAGTGGACATTTTTAGCCTACTTTTCTTTTTTTTTAATTCGAAGAATTTAAAAAAAATGGAAAAGTAGGTATTGACATGCGGTCGATGTCCGTCCGTCCGTCCGTCCGTCTATCCGTCTGTCCGTACCCCCCTTCCAAAATCAGTTCTATCAATCCGATCTTAAAAATTCTTTTTTTATTAGAAAGGTATAACCTCAGACACCCAACTTTCATACTTTTTGTCCGTCTGTCTGTACGATAGGACGGACATAAATCTACTATTTGACGACGAATTTCCCATTGAATTAGCATTGAAATTCAATTTCGAGTAATTTAAATCGCTGAATTTAACTACAAATGCTACGGACAAGTGAGATACGTCAAAAAATTCAGCGCATCGAAATTAGAATACATTGAAAATTTCAGAAAAGAATTCGAATTCGAAGTACTTCAATTATTTAAAAAACTTCAAAATTTAATGCTCATTTAAAAAGCATAGGAAGCCATTTTTATTAGAATTAAATCACCATTGCCATCGCAACAATTGCTTGAGAAACTTTTTTTCGACAATAAATTAAAATAAATTTATTTTTGAGACATCGGTCAATTTAAGATGACGTCAAATATATATTTCACTACGGATTGTTTTCATTCTATTTAAAAGCGAGGAATATTACATTATTATTCTTTGAAATATAAATTTTGCAAACGATTTAAGTTATAATTATTTAATTTTCGAAATAAAATAAATGAAACTAGCCGAATTTAGCAAGTAAATGTTTATTGAGGAGTAGTTTTTTGGTTTTTGTTCTACGAAAAATTAAATATTATTTATAACTGCAAATAAAGCTGTGTTTAGTGCTGTGTTTAGTGAAATTTATTTTAAATTTAATGTGGAAAAACGGTTGTTGATGTCACTTACTGTTACGAACCTAGTTTTTTTTCAAGATAAGAATTTTAGTAAGTATTTAAGTAACAGGAAAGTAGGCTATTTTAGTTCTTTAAGAACTTCTTGTTATAAATAAGGTTATATCTGGCTGTTTGTCCCCTATCTTACGTAGGCCAAATAACAAACGCTACAAACAAGTGTGCTATGTCTAAAAATTCAATGCATCAAAACTAGAAGTCTCAAAATTTCAGAAAAAAAATCGACTTAACCCTCTACTGCATACTGTTGCCATATGGCAACGAGTAACATAATCCACTTCATTCTATTAAAGTAGAGCTCCCACTCGATAAATCTGTGTTTTTTTTTTTCATATATTACATTCCATTTTGAAGTTTTAGTTACTAATAACCCTCATAGATGACAGTAGTAAAAATGTATTCAAAATTAAAGAGTGAAGTTATTAACTGTTGAAATTACGTCTTTGGCAGTAATCAAAAAGTATGATAATATTAATACTAAATACAAATAAATTGTTTTGAAAAAATAATTATAGTTCAAGAGGGTTATTTTAAGATATACATATTTAGTAGTTTTCCAGTCATTCTTATTGAAATTGGAATTTTGTGGCTAATTTTTGCCAAGGGCAAAAATTTTAAAAATTGAAATTATTTAAATTACTATGCAGTTCATTTTTTTCACTATTTTTCCCACAATAGAATAGAATTAAAGATACAAGTATATTTTTTCGGGATGAAAAAAAAATCATGCATTACAGGGTTAATCGAAGTATTTCAATTATTTAAAAAAAACGATGAATGATAACGTTTTGATACAAATACTGTTATTTAGAAGGTCTTTTTTGTTGCTTTTTTTAATTGTATTTAAAATCGTATATTTTGCATATAAATGCTATAGAATCTGTTCGCAAGAAATGGAATCACCAAATTTAGTTCTTCAGCTTCCCTCTCTGTGTAAAGCATCGAATGTTGTCAGCGGGCAATAGCGCCTGATGGATGCTATCAAGTTCTGATTCCATAAAAACCAACTAGGATGCAAGAAGAAGAAAAAAAAAAGTTCGATTTTAGTTTAGGGCTTCTAGTTCTATTCTTTTCAACGTTCATTAGACCAGGCTTTTTCCGTATTTTGTGCACCTGACTTTCTTACAATAACTTTAAATTACATTTAAAATTTATAATTAAAAAAATTTTATTCACAATAAACTTTTTTAATTTGGAAATATTTCTAAGATGATCTCTTCAAAATAAACATAATTCTGATTTTTTAAACAAATATGTTATTTGAAATTAATTTAAAATGTGTGGAAAACAACTGTGCATATTTATTCATTTCCAGGCAGTTTGGGAACAGATTTTAAGACGCTATATTTCTCAATGCATACAAGATCTAATTTTTTGCAAATTTTTACAAAACGGTATTTTGAAAATGACTATAACAAATTAGAATTAAATTTTCAACTGAAAATCAATGTGACTATGATTCATTCGTAGTTCAGCTTCAGCTCGTTTTGTCACTCCCCTTTCTGATGGAGAGAGACCCAGTAATAACCTCCATGGTAATTACTGGAAAACTAAGAACAGTAGTCTTTCTCTTAACTGGACTCCATTTAATCGGATCTCCGCTTTAACCGGCTGAATTGTTTTATCTTTAAAATGTAAAAAAAATAGTGAAAAACGCCGGTTTTGATACCCCATTCATATGATGCTGATTTTTTTAAAAAAAAAAAAAATGGTGAAACAATGTGGAAGGTTTCTGAGATTTTATGGATTTTTTAATGGTTACTATCTTGTGCATATTTAATAAAATGGAGCATTATACTTTGTGTATTTTTTAGGTAAATACCATTAATGTATAAATGTGGAATCAAATGTACATCCAAACCTTAGCTAATTTCACTTCTCTGGTTTATATCGGATTTTCTCTTAACCGGCTAACCATTTAAGCCAGTTACAAGGGTTCTACTGTATGGTCACATTTTTTTTAAATTCAAATTTGTCATGTTAAAATCACAATACTATTTCGAGTTCTATTGGACTATGATTATAAATGAAATTATTATAAATATAATTGAAATGAACCCGTCTTATTGCATATATGGGGACGTACATAAATTACGTCACGCTCATAGCGGGGAGGGAGGGATATGCGACAACGTGACGGATCGTGACATGGAGGGGGGAGGGGTAATCGCTTGCGTGACGTAACGATTCAAAACTTCCAATTTTGCAAGGAAAATCTGTTTTTTATAAAAACGATTTTTAGAAAGAAATCCGAAATCTTTTTTTATCATAAGATCGTCATAAGAAACACTTAAACAAAGGAAAATAATAAAATCAACTTTAAAAAAGGGGGGGGGGTGCGGCAAACGTGACGTAATTTTAGGGGGAGGGGTTCTACCAAACGTGACACAGCGTGACATAGGGGGGGGGAGGGGTCAAAAAGTTCCAAATTTTGCGTGACGTAATTTATGTACGTCCCCTATGTATTAATGAGAATTTTTTTAAAAAAACCATAAACATTTTAAAATTATCAAAAATGACTAAAAAATTCCAACTTGTTTGTTATTACTGTAAAATAGGTAAAATTAAGTAGCCTATTGTAAACCAATAATAAAAGTTTTCTTTCAGAAACAATGATTAATTGAACAAATTCCTGTTTCACTATTCAATAAACTTCAAATCCTATCAATATTAGATTGCCCTACACTCTTAAAACAAACACTCCCAATTTACCTCAGTCTGAGTGGATTTCACTCCTCCAGACTGGAAAATGCACTTCTCCTTTTGGAGTGGATCCTTTGTGTGTTAAACCTCCGACAGGATCACTCCAAACGAGTGATTTTAACTCAGTCTGAGAAAATATGCATGCCTTTAGGGTGTCGAAAATGCACTTCTCCAACTGGAGTGGATTTCACTCTTTTGTTTTAAGAGTGTACCCAGGTTAGGTTAGGTTTGAAATAACGTCGAATCGTCGCACTAGAGCTACACGAATTGCCCTACCTAGACGATGGCCCTGATTCAGGCAAGGATATATTTCGTTCAAAATACTCGTTCTTATTACATTCAAACAACAAGGATGGAAAATTACCATGTTTTTCTACCTAATATCCCCAGCAAGTTCGGCAACCAGCAGAATGAACCCAAATACCCCTTACCCCACACCGTTTCTCGGAATCGGGCGTAAAAAGCAACAACACACATAAAAAAAAAACGAAAGAAAAAATAATAACACATCAAAGCATAAAAGAGGAGCGAAAGAAGAATACATAAAAAAAGAACATTCCGAAGAGAAGAAAACAAAATTCGAACAAAAAAAATGAACGAGAGTCGGCGTATGTGAGAACGGGTCAGATCCGTGTCCCCAGGGTATGGGCTCTTCATTCATAAAGAGCTGCGCGTACAGGTTTCCTTTTGGCGTGGAACGCTAGGAATTTCAGCCACGTTAATATGCAACCGCTCTAGGCCGACTCGGGAAGGCGCTATATTTGGCGAGAGAGTTGCAATTTTTGTGGGCTTTTGGATTTTTGTCCTCCTTCACCGACTATGTAATGTATGATGTACACTCTTAAAACAAACGAGCGATTTTAACTCAGTCTGAGTTAATTTTCACTCCTTTCGGTGTCGAAAATGCACTTCCCCTATAGGAGTGGATTTCACTCTTTTGTTTTGTTAAACCTATAAAAAAATCTTAACAACAAATGAGCGATTTTAAAGCGATTAGGAGCGATTTGGGGAGATAACGAGCGATTTAGGAGTTAATTTCACTCCTTTCCAGTGTCGAAAATGCACTGCTATTGGAGTGGATTTCACTCTTTTGTTTGTGCAAGGTGCTATTACACACGGCCTCGCCCCAATAATTTTTTTTTAACCATAATTGAAAGAAACAGTTTTTTTTCTTTCAAACGGGGCTGCAATATTGGCGGTCGAAGCTTTTGCAGACTCGGCATATTCCCCAGAACTGAGAGTCATTTTTTGAGGCACCTTCTAGGCGACACTCGCTACCAATGTTGAGCTCAGATTGCAATGAATCTGAATTCTTTGTAGAGAGATAGTTGCAATTTGCGTGGTTTTTGTCCTTTTTCCCAGACAGTGGAAGGGTCTAGAAGGTCTTCGCACAGGGCATTTATCTGATATTTTAAAAAAAAATTAAACTTTAATTTAATTTAAAAAATATTTTTTTAAACTAATATGGCTTTAATGGGGATGTTTCAGGTCTGAAATGCTGACTGAAAATAATTTCTCCCATGAGCCTCGATTGGGGAATGAATGTCACGTGATAACAAATCACCAATTTAGAAAGAAAAAGGAATGGAAGCTGAAACTAACATGCGTACGCCACCTTAAACAATACAATTAGGAAGTATTGTATTTTAAAATCAAAAATTAAAATTTTATGTAGAAAACGAAAAATTATAAAGAAGAATACCCTGTAAACACATCAAAGCTATAAACAACTTGTTTTTGTCGAAAATGTTAAAGACCTTAAGTTACACAGTATATAAAATTATATTAGACTCAAGACAGTCCAGAATTAAACTCTCATCAGCATCCAAAATGTTTATTGAATAGGTTACTCATATTTTTTGCCTACAACCTCGCCCCAATAAAAAAAATTAAACTAATCCCGAAAGAAATAAAATGTATTAAAAATTACTATCGGCTTTAAGGGGGAGTAGGAGTAGGTATCCAATCTAAAATCTATCTGCATTCTTCCAATGAGTTAGGTTAGGTTTGGTTTCGAATCATCGTCGCACAAGAGCTACACGAGGACTATTGGCGACGGGTGTCATATTTTAGAGCCATATTCAAGTGACGAGCCGACACCTGAATAGGCACCCATCGCAATCATTAAGGGCGACATCGTACGCAGAGTTAGGACTTTGAAGGATATTTAACGTGCACTCCCTTGGGGTATTGTTCGTCGGACATTTTTGCTGCACGGGCCGTTTATAGGTCGGCAGTTATTTTGGCGATGCCTGCACCCGAACCTGTGACCTTTCGCATGCTAGGCGAGTGCTAACCGACTGGGCTCCACAGCCCAAAATGTTTATTGAATAGGTTACTCGTATTTTTGCCTATAACCTCGCCAATAAAAAAATTAAACTATAATTGAAAGAAATAAAATATTAAAAATTAATATCGGCTTTAAGGGGGAACAGGATTAGATATCCGATCCGAAATCTCTCTGCATTCATCCAATGAGGAAAAAGTAATCTATCCAAATTTCTCTGATTGTAATGAATATTTTAACAAGCTGGTTTTTATATGATAATTGTAGATGCCTTACCTGAGTCTATAATACCACTTTTTTAAATTGGTTCAAATTATATAAATATTTTTAATTTTACAACAAAGTACTCTGTGCAGCAGTCCTTGCCGCCAGCAACTCCAAAGCTCATAAGTTGTCAGCTCCAGAGACATAACATAGAGTGGACTGCGCATTCATAGTAAAGCTGCTTAGGGATGGAAAACCAAAACCGGTTTTCAAAAAACCGGGGGTCCCGGTTTTGACTGAAAACCGTTTTTTTTGTATGAGGCCCTTCGGAACCGAAAACCGGTTTTTTAGGGAAAAACCGATGGAAAATGGAAAACCGGTTTTTTTTTTAAAAACCGTCATCCCTTGCAGATTAGCATTATGTCCTAAACATCACAAATCGCCAAGAGGGGAAAGGTTGCTACATATGGCAACTTAACGCTACCGTTTCGTTACGAGCTATTCCAAATTGTCGCCAGACCTGAATATCAGCTAGCAAACCGAAGTGGAGACAACCATCAATATCCAAGTCACGTGGGTTTCTACCAATCACGGCCGCTTGGTGTATTTTTAATGTTTTTGCAGACAATTTTTTTAAAACATTTTGGCCAAAAAAATAAACTTGTTTTTGGTATCGTAGTTTTTGAGTTATTGATATATTCAAAAAGTCGAACAATTGTTAAATTGAACAGCGAATGAATTTAAATAGTGATTCATCTTTGTTCCTTTCCGAGCTACTTTATCATACTATTAGATTGTCTGCCTCATGTGTTCAGGTCTTTGTGGAAAAACTCGCCAAATGGTAAACTCGCCATACATGCGAGCCAAATGCGACACAGTCATGTGACTGTGTAAGTTAGATGATTAGGACACTTTAGGTTTGCCAATGCGCAGTCCACTCTATGTTATGTCTCTGGTCAGCTCTCTTTCAACTTTTCTGCTTTTAATTCAGCACAGCCTTTGCTTCGGCCGCCAGCTCATTTCCCAGTCATACTGGAGGTTAGGTTAGGTTTGAATTATCGTCGCACTAGAGCTACACGAGGGCTATTGGCGACGTATTTTAGAACCACAGTCAGGTGACGCATACTGGAGGTGGAGGCGGCTTCGACGCCAGGTCCGCAATCGTTAAACGTCGTCGTCGTCAAAATACTCCAACCAATTTCAAAAAGCGGTATCATAGTGCAATATATACCCAGTGACATTTATCTTATAAAAAAAACTCTTTGCAACCATATTCGATACAGCCTGAGTAATTTGACTAAGAAAATTATATTTCCATTAGATTAACACAGATACTCTTTGGTTTGGAGATTATCTATTTCTCTGCCCACAATCAAAATTCCTTAATGAGTCAGCGAAGCTCACTACTAATTAAAAGAAAAACACAAATAGAATATTAGGTAATAACAATTACTTTATTCAACTTTCTAGGTGTATAAAATTTATAAAGCTGAAATTGAAATGAAAAAAAGTTTAAGGAATATTTTAGAAAAAATACATCAAAAGTTGCAAAATAAAACATAGTACATCAATATATCAATGCCTGTCATGACTGTTTATATATTTTAAAACTAAATCTGAATAAAAACTCATTGCATATACAAATAATACCATTCACAAAAATTATATTTGAAAGCTCTTTATATATTTTTAAAAATAATTTTATAATGATTTTTAATATAAGAAAATGATCACTGCTTGAAATTGAAATAAAATTAGTAATGATTTCCAATAAATATACTTAATGACATCAACTTTTACAATAATAAAAAGTATTAATAGATTAAAACCATCAAGTGTTAATTTCAAGACTTATCAATAAAATCAAAAATTTGTTCATTTAAAGCTTTTTTAGAAATTACTATGAGATTCGCTACTCCTACTGAATTAAAATTAAAATATTTATTGGAAGTTATTACTTACATACAAAATCAAGCCATTTGAGAGAGGAGGGGAAGGGGGAGGGCGTAGCATAGCAATAAGGAATTTCAACCCATACCTTAAACCATAGGAACATCAAAAAAAAAAAAAAATTACCTGAAAATATTAAGTAGGGTTAGGGGGTCCAAGATTAATTTATTCTGGGCCCTAAACTACCGAAAAATATCCAAATTATTAAATAAAATATCTAACAATTATTAATTCATCATTAAGGATTAGCTGTTATCTAGTAGATAGTGTTTTTTTTTCGATTTAAAAGTTTATTAAACAAGTTACAGAAAGAATCATACAATAACTCAATATTTTATTCTAAAGGGGAATGATCACAGGTCTCCAAACTAAAAATGTGCAGTGTTAGGACAAAAGTTATTTTCTAGGTAACATTTCTTCGGCTATATTGAATAGAATATTTTTACAAACTGATTTTTTAAATGATAAATGTTGCTAACTTACATGATTAAAAAACCTACTTTTTGAAATTGATCTTAATGTTTTTATGTAAAATTATTTATTGAAAAGAAAAACATTTAAAACAATTCCAAGGTTTGGACACATGTGGTCAATCCCCCTTAAGAACATAATTACTATTATGTATTGTGGGAAGATGCAGATCAAAAGAACAATAATGCATAGAATTAATATCAATTTGTACACTAAATGCATAACTCATCATTTATATTTCTTCCTAACTGTATACAATTACTTCATCCAATAAATTCATTTTAAATATAAAACACTATAATAAAATAAACAAATATAAGTCAATAAGATAAAATATTATTAGTGATAATACTAAAGAAACACACACAATATAATATTTATTATCAATTACATCACAGATTATGAATGGAAATGTTGAATGACTTTCTTGGCAAGAATTAAAGTGGAAAATCTATACCTTAATATAAAAAAAACTACCTTATATAATAAGATTAGATCATGCTCATTTTAATACAAAGGTACAGAATTTATTAAATGCAAAATCACTTCATTACTTGAAAATTCTTACAAGTTTGAAATTCATTTAAATATGAAGTCATGTGGAAAAAATATATTACAGATATTAGTGTTTTGACCAGATATGAAGAGTAGAGCAAACTTTGAGCACATTTTTAAAAAGAAAAAAAAATACCAAGTATTTGAAATTTCTCTTTAAAATATTTACGACTTTTAAATAAATAAATTATGCCTCAGTAAGAAAAAAAATTAATTAAATATTCATTTTTATTACCAATGGAAACAATTGCAATTTTTTTTAAGTAAATAGAATTCCATGAACAAATGAAATACATTTGGAATTATATTTAAACAATTGCAATAATAAAAAGTGGATTTTTAAAATAGGTTATGGAGGTTATTATTAGTAGTCAATTCCAACATTTGAACCACTTACATTTTTTTGTTTAAAATGAAAAATAATCAATAAAAACAAAGAACATATTAAAAAAGGTAATTATAGTAATTTGCTCTACCATCATCAAGTTGAACTAAAATCAAAACAAACACCACAGTTCTAAAAAAAACTCATGCACGACAGATATATTACAACAAACAATAAAATTTTTATTCAAAACAAGACTTAACATTTAAAAAAGGAATAAAGCGACTTCATGAATTGAGACTAGCATAGATTTCAACCTCTGTGCACCCAACACTTTACGCAGATGTCATTTTCTCAAGGTACAGCACCCTATACTTTGCACGACATTTTTTCGAAGCACATAAGAACCATAGAGATCAAAGTAATAGAGTGGCAGATCCCTTGTCCACGAATTGCAGCGGCAAGTTTACCATGGCAAACATGTCAGTGTTGCCACCTTTTTAATGAGAAAAATACTAATGAAAAAAATACCATTTAATACTTAAAAATTACAACAAAAAATCCCATAAAATATTAGCTGCATTATAGATGCTAAAAAAATTCATGAAACGTTTATCTTGTATTTTTATGGTATTTTTTTTAAATTTTTGTATTAAATGGTATTTTTCAATTACGCCTTTTGCATTAAAGAGGTGGCAACACTGGCTAGCTTATTATGGTAATCTCGGCTCCATGCATGTCCCGCCGCCACACTTGGAGGTCATGTGATCTGCCACTCTAATACTTTTACCATAATTTTTATGATTGCGCCCGAAACTTTACGTTGAAGTCATCTTCTCGAAGCACTGCTTCCGATAACTGTCAATTTCTTGCGAGAGGTTGATCCTGGAATCGAACTGAGAAATCAGGAACTGCTGGGTGTACAGAGTACCTTGGAACTGCTCAAATGTTATTCCCCATTCCTTGTCAGGAGGGGCGGATTCAGATGTGGAGGGCTTAGAGAGGAAATCGCAGCGGACTTTCGGAATCGGTCCGTCTCCGATTGATATGGAATCGGGGTCAGTTGTTTCTGCTTTTGCTGATTGCTTGGCGGGGAGGCTTTGGCAACTTCCGCTGAGATTGTCATTGTAAAGCTCCATGTCTTCGACGTTTTGGATGACGGCACCGAGCTCTCCGATTTGGAGCAATAGGGTACCTAAAAAATAAACTTTCTTTACAGATATTTTGAAATGAAAAATAAAGACAAGGTCATTTTTTTTCTATTCTATTTCAGAAAACGATTTAAAGAGCACAATTTTGAAATAGTTGAGAGGTGTTTTTTTAATTCCTTATCACACAAGAGCTCACTCGTTCAGCGACGTCCGTACGCCATATCAAAAACTGGTTATTTAAGCAGTTTTTCGAGTTAACCTGAAAAAATCCAGATCCTTTTTGCTGTTCGAACGGTTGCTCTAGTCAGAACGAAGTTCAGTCGTGACATCATGGCAAAGCCTCCTCCATGTACCTCCTCCTCCAATACCGTGATAATACTTCTGTTAAGTTTGTGATGTCACACATGACTTAGCCGTTCTCTTGCTGACGTGTTTGCTGTACAAAAGTTGTTGACGAGCGACGTTCGTACTATCTGATAAGGGCTTTAGGTTGAAAAGTGATTTATAATAATATGTGGGTTCAGTAAAAGTATTGTATCATATGACAAAACAACTAAAGAAATTAAAAGCTTGGTGTTTATTTTGATAGACAAGATAAAGGAAAGGAAATTTAAGAATTGAATTTAAATTAACTTCTACTTTCACCATACCTATACACATTACAAGTAATTACAATAATGTTTTCTTACCAACAGTTGCTATACAATGATAGAGCCTTTGCTCATCTTCATGCATCACAAACATATCATACATTGATTTCCATAAGTCAATAAATTGCTCCTACAAGTGAATAGTAAAATTAAAAAGCAATATTGAGCCTATTTCTGTAACTAAAAATAGATTAAAAAAAACACAAACTAAATTTTTTTTAAGTATATATTATAATATTGACATGGCTATATTTATTAAGGAAAAGTTTGTTATTTGTGAAATAAATATAATACAAAAAGACTCAAATCAACAACAGCAAACAAAAAATCCTCAAAAGTGAAATCAAATTTTAAAATATACTTATCCCACTTGAAAATGAAACTAAACTGGATAACAAATTTGTAACATGCTAGAAAATTTATTGTCATCTTCAAGGTCAGAACCACCATAAAATCAAACTATTTAAATTGAAATTTTTAGCATTGATAAAATACAATACTTTTTAAACTAACCTGTTTCATACTTGGCAGTTGAAGATCAGGAGTAAATAGAAAACTCTTAAGCTCTTTAATATTAAAATTTTCTAAAAGAGAGAAAGAAACTCAACTTAACGAACCAAACACTTAACCCAATAGAATTTTGTAAATTTTTTTAAACCAAAATTTTTCCTACCAAATTAGCTCAATGAAATTTGAAATATAAATTTATAAAAAGGAAAACAAATATTAATTTTTTTTCCATGCTCACAAAAATAAAACTTTGATGTAGGGTTCAGCAAATTGTAACAAGATTTAAAAGTTATTCAAGTACAGTCGAACCTTGATATTGTGAACTCTCAAAGGACTGACTTAAGAGGTCGCAATTATGAAGTAATCACCACAACTAAATGTGCGTAAAATTTACAATTTACAAACATGATAATAAATGTATACTAAGCACTTAAATTGCGGAAAAGTAATTCAGATAATTATATCAAACTAATTAATTTTAAGTATTTTTACCAAGAATAAAAAATACTCATTTCAGATATATAAGAAACTCAGCTTATTTACATTTATTTATAAAGTATGAAAATAGAACGAAACGTTTGCTTAAAAAGAGAAAATTCTTTGCAAATTGAAGAAGGGATATATAGGGTTTGACCATTTAAAAGGATGGCAAAAACCAGGAGACCGCTATGCTTCAAAATCATGACAGGTGGGTAGCAACTGTAGCATGATATTAGCGCTAGCAAATTAATTTATCAAATTTAACACGTACTTGTATATAATTTTCCCTTATAACTATGGAATCAAGTTTTTTAAATAGTTATGTGTACATATTACAATTAGATTTTAAATTGAATTAAGTTGTAGAAGCTATATTAAAATGTAGAGTTTGCAATACAGAATTATTTTTTCTTATATACAAATTTGAAATTTTTGTAAACTTGCATGTACCTTAAGGGGGTATGGGACACAAAATCTTCAAAAAAATCAAAAAAATTATTATTATCATAAAAAATAACACAAATATTTTAGAATAATTTAAAACAAAAATTTTATTTATATCTGCAGTTGAACGTGAGATGTGTAGTTTTTTATGTCATGACATCTGTGTTGGCCAACCACGTTTATAATCTTTGCTTCCTCGTAATATTAGATAGGAATAACGTTATCGAATCCTTAGTTGGTCGGTCGGTTTGGAGTGCTTCAGTAAGGAAAGTGATAAACTTCAAAGCTGTTTTTCTCCTTGATCGTGTTTTCGATGATTTTTTGACTTTAAATTGATATAACTCAAAATCTACTGCCCATAGAGTGTCAAAATTTTTTACTCATATTTTTCAAACATATATCTTTAATTTGTCTTTAGGGATTAGTTGTAAATAGTTTATTTTTTTATTTATTAATTTTAATAAAAAAAGTGAACCTGTGAAATTATTAAAAAAAACTTCAATAATTTTTTTAAAAAAAACTATGGCAAATATGAAAAATCGGTAAAGACAGTTTGTTAAATACATTTTTCTGTTTATAAAAATGCTAAATATTTGTTTGCCAATAAATAAGTTTTTGACTTATAACAAAAATAAGAGACATCACTTTTGACACATTTTATTTTTTTAAAAAATAAATAATGATTATTTAAAACCTCTGACTATCTAAAAGTGTAAGTATATTTAGTATACATTTATGGAAAAAAAATTATATTGATATCTACAATATTAAAGAAAAAAGTTGAAAGTGTCCCATACCCCCTTAATCTAGAAACAGAAGACAATAAAAATAGTTCTTTCTACAGTAACTATGTAAACTATCACATATTTATGAATTTTAAACATTTAAAATATATATGAATAGTGACATATTTTTAAAAAAAATTGTGAAAAATTAAATTATTCCATAGAAATTGTGAAATTCTAAAAAATATTTGTTAAATTTTTTTTTAATAATTTATCAAGGTATCAATAAATAACAGGATAGTGATATAATTAGTTATTAAACTCAGACATTTTTTCTTCGAATCCATTTTGAAAAGGGCTCTTTTCAACTACAAATATTTTTATGCCCTAAATTTTATGTACCCTAACTGCCTGTAAACAGACCAACTAATGCCAAGTAATATTGTACAAACCTTTTAAGGTAACAGATTCTAAAATATGATCTGCAGACGACTGTAGAGAGCCAACTTCACTATTGTTGGCATTGCTTTCTATGCTACTGAAAAAATCTTCTGCTTCAGCAGCTTCTTCTGGTTCCTCTGTGGATTAAAGTTTAGTTTAGATTAAGAATGTCATTGAATTAGTTATGTAGATTGTGTATAGTTTTGGTCCAAGCATAAAAAACTTGAGTCTCCAAAAATGTAAGTATACTTTTGTAAGAAGTTATTATATAGGAAAGGAAAAGCTTTCCCAAAGGGCCAAAGTTTATTCAGATGAAGCTCCCTCAGAGATGAATTAGCACAATTACCATTTTGCTTAGTTTTTGCAGGAGAAACCTTAAAACAAATCATAAATTTAAAAATGAACCTTGAAGATTAATACCATCCAAACTAATGGTAAAACATAAATGACAAATTGTGCTTTATTTATATTGGAGAGATAACAAACAAGATTTTAATAGAATACAGACATATATATTCAGGTTTGTGTGCTTGGTCAGAGACCCGCTTATAAACCTTTGTCAAGTAAAACAGACACAACACATACACATAAGTGGATCCATCTAATTTTTAGAGACAGAGGCCAACTAGAGGATCCCCAGAATTGACTTGTCACTCCCATAGGTATTTATTTGGTATGGGAAATTCGAGGATTTTGTGACTACGACGGATTTAACATGCACCAGCCACCATTAGCGCACACGGTGGTCTTCGGAAGGCAGCGGGGCTCGAACTCACAACTTTAGGGATGCCACTCCAAGTCTTAACAACCAGGCTATCCCGGACCGTTCAATAGAATATAGAAAACTAAACATCATAATTATTTTAACTTTAAAGGTTAAGATATTTGAAAAGGGGTAAGTAGAAACTAACAACAAAGTGAAGAGAGCCTTGAAACCCCTATGAGAGATTTCTCATAGGAATTTCAAGGCAGATTAATATGTTAAGTGTGCTATGATTTGCATTGAGTTTTTATCTTTAAAAACTTCAAAGATATAATTTATATTAGTCATGTTTAATAACTGAATGTCATGTTAATTAACTGAAATGGAAAAAAAAAATACCAGAGAGGGAAGTTGTTTCACTCATCACATCAGGAGAAGAACTCATTAAATGGCACAGGTAAAACACTTTCAGCTTCATTTCAACATCACTTCGACAAATCATGGCAAGAAACTGAAGAAATTCTAAGAAGCTCAGCATATTGTCTTGGTTATCATCGATTAGCTACAAAAAAATTATTTTTATAAGAATAGCTAATATTTTAAAGAAATATACTCTTATATATAGCAGAAGTATATATGTAGCAGAAGGTACACAATCTGTAAGTCACCATCCCAGCTACAAAAAGTGTTACAATATTTCCTTGTTTATATTTTTTTAAAGTATAATTTAAAATCAACCATTTTCTATATAAAAAGATAGAAAAGTCCAGTTTCATTCATATTTGCAGAATAAGACAGAAATCATATATCAAAGTATCTAGCCAGAAAGGGAATTGCAAGACAAATCGTATTGTATCTAAAAAAATGCCCATACATCTGAAACACGGAACATATATGAAAAATTTAGTATTAAGAAATTAATCAATCAAAAAAAATTGAAAAAATTAGACTTTAAAAGGTTATGTCTGAAAAAGTTTGAATTAAAAATATATACCTTTTAACCCTTTCAGTCCCAGTGATGCCATTTGACATCATATTTCTGATCATAATTTTAAAAAATAATACGGCTGACATTTATTGGAATTAATTAAAATATTTTCTAATAGAAAAAAGTTTGCAGAATCGAATTATGTGCTTTTTGATATAATAAATGGCTATGGGCGATCAGAATTTTTTTTTTCTAAAATGTCCGTGCAGCCAAAAATGTCCGGCGAATAATACCCTGTGTAAGGGAGTGCACATCAAATATCCTTCAAAGTCCTAATGCTGTGTACGATGTCGCCCTTAACGGTTGCGTTGGGTGCCTATTTAGGTGTTGGCTCGTCACTTGACTGTGGTTCTAAAATTCGATGTCTGTCGCCAATAGCCCTCTTGTAGCTCTAGTGTGACAATACTTCAAACCAAACCTGAGTACAACTTAACACGCTCAAACCTTCTAAGTATATTAACAATTACTGTACAAAGCATATATTCACCTTAAAAATCCGGGAACAAAGTGCTTTGGCGTTCTCTCCCCGGCCCCAGGGTGGCAGTAGGTTGAAAAATATCCTAAAGACATCGTAATCTATGAGACACTGCTCGTAGAACGGAGTGGTGGGGTCATACTTCTCGTTCCCATTACATACAACGTCAGGGCTCCAGTACATACGATGAAGCTGCTCTTCCTAGAAAAAAAATTTAATTACAGTTCAGCTGTCATTTTCAGGCCTATTACATTGTGTGTTGGTTCTAAAGTCAATTAAAAAAAAAGCCAAGCACCCAAAACGATATTGAGCAGTATCCTTTAATATGTCTGATTTTTAATCAGTGTCAACAACAGCTCTAGTACACAAGGTGAAGTTGCTCTTCCTAAAACAAAATTTATTTCTATCCCAGATCTCAATTTCTGGCCTTTGACGTCATAGGTCAATTCTAAAATCAATTTCTAATTAAGTGAAGCCCCACAAAGCAAAATTGGACAGTATTCATTTTAAGATGTCCAATTTTTAATTAGTATCTCTGCATCAACCAATTTGAAATAAGAGATACCTTGTTGGGGATCGGTATAATTTATAACTAATGTGTTTTTTAAATAAATATCTTAGTGTTTTTGGATTTACAAGGTTTGGTTTAATACAAAAAATGAGAAAAATATTTGTGATTTCTTTTTGCGTTTCTAACTAAAGAAATCATTCCTAAGTGTTCTCAAGTACTTTGTATGGACATCTCTACTAGTGTGACGGTGGTCTAATTTTATATTCAAATAAATATAATTGTAATACACAAAGTTAAATAAATAGAATTGTAACACACAAAGTTAAATAAATAGTCTATATACATTATCTCTGAAATGGCAATTACAGCTCTTAAAATGTTCATAAAACCAAATTTCGAATCGACTAACTAAAGCAGTCAAAGCATTAGGCTAATTTTTAAATTAAAGTATCAATACAGAATAACAAAAAATCATTACAAAAATCAAAAATGTACCTTTATAAATGTGTACACATCATTAACTTCTTTTTGAGTGAACACACCTTTCACCAAGTCATCATAATAAAATACACTTCTGACAATATTCTTGCGATTTGTATCTTCTAAATCCTTAAGAGATTTAAATTCATTAGATTTAATTAATTAAAAGAGAAGATCATAAATTTTCAAACTACATAAGTAATATGGACTTGGTAACTAAATACATTAGTAAGCTATTAAGTGGTTAATTTAAAATATAACTTACTTGAACAACACGAAGGCGCTGTTTCATTCTAAGTTGCTCAATTGTATTGTTGGTGATAAACCCGAAATGACCATAGGCTTCTTTTAGAAGTTTAGACACATGAATTTTCTGTGAAAAAAAAATATATAAATTCCTGACTTACAAAAGATTTATATTTACTCAGACTTTGAAGAGAGAATTTAGATAGAGAAAAGATAAGCTTCAGTGAAAATTTAAGTTATTGTATGTATCAGACTGTTTTATCGCTAAATAAAATCTATAATATGAACTTCAACTTTTATTTAAAGTTAGAATTTATGATGGGGTGAGGAAAAAATTTCATAATGTTGATTAATGTTAATTTATTGCTTATTAATAGACAAACAACTCCTTTACTTGTAGTGATGTTAAGGAATTATTAAAAATTGGTTTTAAAGTATATAGCGTAATTACTTTTATTTGTGAAAGTTATTGATTAACTATCTTTTTTTTTAATTATCAATGAGTCTAAACAAAATATTTCTTTCATCAAAATAGTGTTTAGCATTTAAATCAGCACAGATATGAAAGTTGTAAGTTTAAGTAATTTGTTTCAATTGTTAAAACTTATTCCTAATGATTGGTGTAAAATTAAATGTTGAACTACTAAAAACAAAAATTATATTAAATCAATCAGCAATGGGCAGCATTCAAATGGCAAGTGAATATATTAAAAAAAAGTACCAGTCTGCTTAAAACATGCCCATTTATTTTAAAAGTAAAACTGGGTTAAGAGTGCAGTAAAAAAATTATATCCGAGTTTGACAGTGTACGTTTATCGAAAGTTGATTGTTGGGACTTCCAAATGCTACTTAAAATCTAGTTTTGGGTGAAATTGAAATGGCAGAGCTCATGATCAAATATCAATGATTTTCCTTGACTTAAAAATTGGATTTAACAAAATATTTAGTTATTAAAAAAATTGGTAAAATCAACATTCCAGGCATTATAGTATAAGTAAAGTTGAACAAAAGAAAGTTGTGAGAAAAAAGAAGGGCGGGTAGGTAAAAAGAAGGGTGGGTTACAAAAGTAATTCTTGTAAAAAATATAGTATATTTTATATTTATAATAAACTTATAAATTCTTATTTATTCGACTTATTTTTAAAAATGTCAAATGTATTGTTGATCATTTTCTATTTTTTTTTTTTTTTTACTTTTTCAATTGAGGTGGGAAAATCGACAATATCTGATTGTAGAAAATTATGATTAAAAATTTTAAGTTTAAAAAAATAAACATACCTTCTGATCAGCACCAGGGCCATATTTCTCATGGGAGTTGGATGAAGCAATATCAACTCGAGAAACAACACTGCTTAAATAATCACTTAATACTGTCATGGCTTCACCATCATCGGCAGAATCTAGTAACTCCTGCCTGTTTGCTTGAAGAACCCTCATTGCTAGTTGAAAAACAACCTGAAAAAAAATCTACATATATTTCTGACGAGCAAAAAGCGTGTTAATTTTTAGAAGCAAATATATAGATGAAATATGTTATACCTTAGCACCATCATAAAAGAAGCAATCAACTATGTTAACTGCAGAATGGAATGGAATGACACTAAATATGAAACAAAAGTTTATAAAGTTAGCATATTGATAAGAGAACACATATTAAACATATAAATCAGCAAATTAATAGAGCTGGTGCTCATTGCTTTTTACGAAAATACAAGTTTAAGATAGAAAAAATCTTAAAATTGTTACTCAAATATGATTAAACAAATTTAAGGAAATGCACGGAATTGACATTTCTGAAAATGAAATTTAATTTATAAAGTATGTATAGGTTCAATAGCACTTTAGAATTAACAAAAAATATTTTTCCCAAAAAAAGTCATCTATTTCAAAATAATCCAATGTTACACATTTAGTTTAAATATAATAGAAGCTTTCAGTATTATCTCAGATAGTGCAGTGCAATTTTTTTTAGACCCAACCAAAATTATTTTTATTTTCAACTTGCTATAGCAACCCTTCTATGGCGAAAGCAAAGTTACAAAATTTTGTTATTGCAATTCCACGCTAACTTACCTTAAAAATATTGTTAAAAACCACGATAAAGATATCATAGATAAGACACCAAATGGCACAAGCTTCTCATGGACGTCTTTTAAATGTTCACTAGTTAAATGCTCTAAAACACCTGATAAATAAAAAGAAATATTAATGAATAAAAAAAATTCTAATTTTTTTTTATTCCTAAATACAGTCAAATTCAGTTACAACTATCCCTTTTACAAAGACAGCTAACTTATAACGCCATAAATACTTGCCCCTTGAATTGCCAATAGATCTTTAAGATATAATATATTGCATACTAGCTGTTATACCCGACGTTGCACGGGTAGAGGTGAAAAAATAATTTAATAGTCAATTTAACTATTTATTCTTTCATTTGAGTTACATAAGATATGAAGATAACCCAGTAATTTTTTCAATTCAATTACCCATCTTGGATATAGAAAAGATTATTATTAATTTCAAAAATACCTTTGATAAGAAGCTCAAATTAAAGAGAATACATATTTATGTAAAAAATAATCAGCAAGAATTAAAAATAAGCTACTCCAGCAAACAGCAAACGATTTGCATGTTTTTATAAGTTTATTTGCTTTCTAATAAGCTTATGTTGCTGATACCGTTCGTTATTAAAGTACAGAATCCAACTACTTATATTACATTAAAAAATCAAAATTTAAAAAACGCTAGAAAATTCACCGATGAAGTCATCATATTTTCCCGAATAAATATTTTTTAGCTCATTTGGCACTTTTTTGCGACTTTGGCGAGGAAAGGATATGGCTAACATTCAGTTCTTGTGCAATGAACTTCGCACAACCAGCATTAAAAAAAAATTGCTCATTTGGTATGTTTTTTGTAATAACTTGGCGAGTTAGGCAAAGTATTTGGCGAAAAAAATAAGACATAAAACCATAATATGCATCTGTAGTGCAATGACTTTCAAAAAACAACATAGTTCAGTATAATCTTAACTGCTTTTAAAAAATTCATAATTAAAATCATAGGCACAATAAAATAATAGAATGGAGACTGGTAGGATTACATCACTTTTAAAACATATCAATTATTTTTTCAAATTATTAATCTAGTTTCTGAAGGCAATGAACAAATATTAAATAAATTAAACATTTTCAAATTCAATTGTTTTCTAAAAAGTTTTATTTAAATTTTTCTGCCTGATGGCATCACAAAAGAGAAAAAATGATCGGATTTGAGCGAAAGCGGTGTATTTCCCCCCTTAAAATGTTCGAAAACGATAGAAGGAATGGTCTGATTCGAAAAATTCTTAGCCTATGTTTGTTCTGGAGATGAGATGAATTTTTGTGCAAAATTTTGTGACGATCTGTTGCGTGGTTCTTAAGTTTTTGCGTCCTATACAGACAAACAAACAAACAGAAGTCGCCATTTATGTATATAGATAACAGCGATTTTTAACTTTGGTTTAAACGCTAAAATACGCATTTATATAATATCAAAAGAGTTGTCTTAAAAAAATTAGTTTTCACAATTAAAATTTTATTTTATTCGACAAATGATGGAAAAGGTCACCAAGCAGAAATTTTCTAAACCGGAGTAGAAGAAATTAAACTACTACTACTATCACATAGGGTTATAAAATGGATATCATAGTAAAAGTATTAGATCGGCAGATCACGTGACTTCCAATGCTAACAACGAAATGCGCATGGAGACTAAAATTGGAACTGTATGGAGCCAGTGTTGCCACCACTTTAAGGAGAAAAGTGCCATGGAAAAATATACCATTTAGTTCTGAAAAATACTATAAAAATACTAGAAAAGCGCTTCACGTTTTTTTAAAGTCACTAAAAATATTCCCATATGCAGCTAGTATTTTTAGGTTTTTTTTTTTTAATTTTAGAATAATTTTTTTTCGCGGCACTATTCTCCTTAAAGTGGTGGCAACACTGGCCCCATACCCTTCCAATTTTAGTCTCAAATGCGCGTCCCATCGTCAGCATTGGAGGTCACGTGATCTGCTGATCTAATGCTTTAACTATGATATCTATGGGTTAAAATTTATTTAAGAGATGTCAGCTTATAACTGTAATAATATAATGAGTACATAATATGTATTTTGCATATTTACTGCATTACTATTCCTAAATGTTTATATTGTTACTTATTTATAACGTCATGGACTCATTATAACGGACTGGAGTGCAGGCGCGCAACCAGGGGGGGGGGTTTCTAGGGTCAGAACCCCCCCCCCCCAGAACCCATATTATAGTCAAATTTTATTTTGTCAACAATAAAAAAATCGAAAGTGATGAAAAAAAATTCCATAGAGAAACACTATTTCACTATTTCGCTCGCCGCCAACAAAATAAGAAACTGTAGGGATGGCGGTTTTTTAGAAAAAAAACCGATGTTTCAAAAACCGGCTTTTCGGTTTTACTGAACCTTAAGACTGGCCTTATAAAAAACCGTTTTTTTGGTCGAAACCGAGGGCGAAAAAAACCGGTTTCTGTTTTCCATCCCTAAAGTGTTTCAAATATGGGTGGCGAGAAGTATAAATCAGTGTAAAACAATATATTTCTAACGAAACTCTTTTCTAATGTGAGGGGGGGGGGTTGAAAAAAGCACCAGGTCTAATAAAGTGACATGTCTTGACAAATTTATTCATTTTTTGTCGTTTTTTATGAGTTGCTCTAATATTGTGCATTCAAAAAATCAGTAAAGGTCACGGTACTACGCAATAATTAAGATACAGAAACTGCCCCCCCCCCCTTTCCTCGGATACTATTTTAAACCAATAATACGCCTTATCTTTGGATTACTGTATACTTTTTCACTGTTTTATTTTTAAGGGGTTTTTTTTCGCGCAATTTTCTATGTAGTTTCTACTGTAAAGTACCTGAAGATATGAATATGTTGTAGGGAAAGGCACTTTTTTTCCCTCTCTTTTTACTGTTTTGTCTGAATGCTTAATATAAATCTAAGGATGGCTGTTAAGTTCTGTTTTCATTGCATTTCAATTGCTTTTTTACATTTAAAACATGTTTTATATCATTTTATTGATATTGTTATATAACGACATAAAAACATAAAATTTTTTAATTATTCCACATCGGCGATTCGTCTTCACGACGTCTTATGTAGTTATAGATATAAGTAACATCGTTGAAGTTTGGAACATTGCCCGAAAATAATATATCTATGTTTTGACCAAAAAGGTATAAAAACGGTTAACCGAAATCTTAGTTATAGTTAGTATACTTAATAAAGCAATCCTTTGTAGAGGAAGTGTACGTTAAATATGCTAAAAAGTCCTGACGCTGCGTACGATGTCGCCCTTAACGGTTGCGTTGGGTGCCTACTCAGAGGTACGACGGCTCGTCACCTGAACTAAAATTATAATAACAACTTTTATTATCACAAAAACAATATGAAGAAAATAAAGCAAACGAACGCAAAGGGAAAACATGAAATTCAAAAATCAAGTTGTCTACTATTGACGACTGAGCTTGGCGCCAACGAGACGGATATTATGAATTGCATTACCCATAAACAATTCTAATCGTTCTTAAAAAGTCTAAACATTTGCAACTGCCTTAATAAATTTCTCTATTTTTTTTTCGAATAAAGAGTATCGCGATCACCGATGAACAACGATATATAGTCGAAGGAAGTATAAAAAAAACCATAAAAATAAAATATTGACTGATTTATTTGAAATTGGCTTTTTCTTTCCATCGTGTATTTTTAGCTTGCGCGTCTTTTTATCGTATTCTATTCTAAAATCTGGATTGGATATATGTCATGGGCAACATATCGGTAAGTTAAATTTCTTCTCTAAAGTATCTGAGGATGAGTATGTTTGTAATTAACTTGGGTGCATGTTTTTTTTTATATCTTTCTATTGTTTTTATCTGAATGCTTTTAACATAAATCTGGAAATGGATGCTCAGTCAGTTCTGTTTTCATTACATTTAAATGAATTTTTCATATTTAAAGCACGTTTTTTAATAATTAATTGCTATTTTTACGGCATAAATGCATACAATTTTTTTAAATTATTTTACATCGGAGATTCGCCTGTCCTGTATGACGCCAAAAGTACACTAAACAATATGAATTGCTTTGCTTCGTTGAAGTTTGAAATATTAAATCATTTAATTGCTTTTTTTTTCTCTTTAAATATGTCCGATTTCTATCAAATTTATTAGTTATCGGCCAAAACGCGACGTGCTTATAAAGATTGTCTGATTGTTTTGTTTAATTAAAAGCTAATTCACTGCGTCCTTAGATACTTCGCGATTTGGCCGGCCAATTCGAGAAGTGGCCGAATTCGGCTGTGACCGTAACATTTACACTAATTTCTTTAAACAAAATTGTCCAATTAGTTTTGTAATTATAGAATATTTTTAACATTTAATTTGTTTAAATTTAAATAAATGTTGAATTTATCTTTACTTTTACCTCCTTTTATAATAAAAATAGTAATTTAAAAATAATAATAATTTAACTAATTAGAAAATACAAATCTGGTGATTTAAATTATCTAATTAGTTAAATTATAAATAAAGACACGCAATAATTTGTTATTTATTACACTTAATTTTTATTTAAAAAATAAAACATTAATTAACTATTAAATACAAATATGAGTTTCGATCAATAAAAACTAATGTTCATAAATAGTAACTAGTAATACTAAATTAATACCACAAAAACTGCACTAAAACAAAAGTAACTTAAATTAAAAATCAATTTTAATTCAAATAGTTTGGATTGAAAAAAAAAGTAATTTTTAGAAAAAGTAGTTTTAATTGAGAATAATTTTAATTAAAACTAACTTTAATTACAATTAATTTTAATTGCAATTAATTTTAATTACAATCAAATTTAATTACACTTAAATTTAATTAAAAATAATTATAATTGAAAAGTAATATTAAAAAATTGAAACCCCCCCCAGGATTTTTTTCTAGTTGCGCCCCAGCTGGAGTGCAACTTTTGGAACTTCAATGGTTAATCAGAATGGTTTCAATCAGAAAAGTTACAAGTAAACTCAATGTTACCTCCTTTTATAATAAAAATAGTAATTTAAAAATAATAATAATTTAACTAATTAGAAAATACAAATCTGGTGATTTAAATTATCTAATTAGTTAAATTATAAATAAAGACACGCAATAATTTGTTATTTATTACACTTAATTTTTATTTAAAAAATAAAACATTAATTAACTATTAAATACAAATATGAGTTTCGATCAATAAAAACTAATGTTCATAAATAGTAACTAGTAATACTAAATTAATACCACAAAAACTGCACTAAAACAAAAGTAACTTAAATTAAAAATCAATTTTAATTCAAATAGTTTGGATTGAAAAAAAAAGTAATTTTTAGAAAAAGTAGTTTTAATTGAGAATAATTTTAATTAAAACTAACTTTAATTACAATTAATTTTAATTGCAATTAATTTTAATTACAATCAAATTTAATTACACTTAAATTTAATTAAAAATAATTATAATTGAAAAGTAATATTAAAAAATTGAAACCCCCCCCAGGATTTTTTTCTAGTTGCGCCCCAGCTGGAGTGCAACTTTTGGAACTTCAATGGTTAATCAGAATGGTTTCAATCAGAAAAGTTACAAGTAAACTCAATGTTTTTGTAATTTTTAATTTAAGGGTCAAACATTTACTTAGGGAATCACCTAATGAATATTTTAAAATAAAGAAATTATATTACCTTGATCAACAAGGGCACCTACAACTTTAGTATTAAAATAATCTGGCAACAAGCGCTCACAAATTGCAACTAATAACCAAAAGGCTTCTTCTTCAGAAGCATAGATAAGGACGACTGAAGTCACAATGTTCATAGCCTGACAGTAACCTTGAAAAGTAAGAAAACAAAATTACTAAAGAATGTGCATAGAAATACTAAAATAGCAAGATTCATATTTCATATTTTGTATTTGTTTAGTCAGGGCTTGATAGTAAATGCTAGGAAACAAAGATCTACCTGCTAATACCTATTTGTAGAATAGTATGAAAAAAAGATAATAGGAATAATTCAAATGTCATATTTGTTAAAAAAATTTCATGATAGAAAATGCTAGGAAACTTAAAATATCTACCCATTCATACCAACTTCAGTTTCTAGATTAAGTATAAGAATAATAAAATGGGAAACATTAAAATTCTGAATTTATTTATTCGGTGCATGATAGTAAATATGAGGAAACATAAAGATAAACCTGCTAATACTCAATTTTTATTTTAAATGTTAGAAGCTGATAAGGAGTAAAAAAAAATTATGTTCTGCAAGAAAAATAAAGCTGCAATTTTTAACAATGCATAAAAACTTAACAAATAAAGAGTACCATTAACCTATACCAATAATATAAGACATATTAAGACTTTGTTAAATCACTAGCATTTAATAAAACATTTAAACTTAAGAAGTTTCCTTTTATTCCTTACTTTTTTTAATTATAACAAAGTTATTTAAAATAAAAATAATAAGTATTCAAAAATCCCATTTCAATGAAAATTTTGAAGCATATTTTGTAATTTCATAGTTTCTAAAAAGGAAAACAAGTACACTTTTCCTTGATCATCAGAAGTTTAACCTCTTAAGACTCGGGCAAAATCCTACAGGTAAATTCTTAATCTAAACATATTTTTTAGCATATATTTGTATGAAAGTATGCTTTTGAAAGAAAAGTGTATTTTTGAAAGAAATCTTTAAAAGTTGTTTAATAGTTACTTAGGGACACGCCTTAAACTCTAAGAATACACATTTGTTGTGCTATAAATGCAACAGAAAAGGCTGTATCACTAATTTGTAGTTAAAAGATTATTTTAACGTCGCTTTTAATGGCATTAAAAGCGACGTTAAAATAATCTTTTAACTACAAATGCAAAATAAATATCTTTGAAATTAACTACTAAAATAACTTCTTTGAAAATTAAAAAAAAATATTTAATAATTTTTTAAGAACTCTAATATCGTATTAACCCTTGTTCAACTTCATTTTTTTATAGAAATAAATTACTGATACCTGTAACCAAAGGATGAAAACTGATATTTGGATCTTCTGCTATCAGACCAGGTCAATTTTGAAACTAATTAACGTTTTAATTGAAGAGCTTAGTGGAAAAACATGCTAAGTGACAAAAAGGTGAAAACGAGAAAATTAGCTTTAAAGATTTTCGTTTGCATTCAGCTCTGTTGAAACCGGTACTTGGAAATCCTAAAAAATATACTAAACTTTAAGTTTGTGAAAAAGAGGAAACTTGTTATCGTTAAAGAAGTCAGTAATATGTTTATCGACACGAAAATCTCAATTTTTTCAAAATTGTCACTTAGCACGTTCTTCAACTAAGGTATTCAATTGTTTGTGGGGACGTTTTAAAAAATGACCCCAAATGGGGACAAAAGGTCGCAAGAGGTTAATCTGTTAAGTATCTAACCTATACTAGGATTCCTCCACGCATAAGCATTCAGGACCCTCCTTAATGCATCAATTCCCTGGTCTGCTTGAAACGCGGGGTGCTCAGGGAGAGATCGATGCAAGTCTCTTTCGATTTCCTCAGATGCAATGCTTGCTTTGCCTTGGCTTTGCTCGACAAGCCATTCATAATATCCCGGATAAACTGCCAACTATGTAAGAAAAGTATTTTATATTTTGATAGTCTATTTAATATAGCTATTAATAATCAATCAGCAAATAAAAAATAACAAAAATAATTTTATTTGTTTACTTATTTAAACTTAAATTTCAATCAATGAAGTGTGTTTCTAGAAGGTTAGGCATCAATTATTATGTTAAAATATTAATATATGATAGCCTAATATTAATATAGAAATAACAATAAATTACAGGTGGTAGGTTATTAATAACTAATATCAACAAATCGTATCAGCAATAACAATTCGATTTACACTGCTCAAAACAAATAGGGGAGCACTTTGAGTACTTTTGTTAACCATTTCAGTTTCAGAGTTTTGTTTTTCATTCTAAAAATCTAAAATTTGTGAAATAGATTCATTATGCATCCAGAATGAAATGGTAAAAAACAGGCGGAAAAATATTAATTTTTAAACTAAAATTTCAGGGGGGGAAATCGGAATAAAAAATTAAGAATAAATTTATAACAATACATTTTTTAAATTTTTATTTGCAAAAAAGAGTTAAAATCAATTTTTAAACATCTGAGAATGCAAGCGTGAAGAATTTAGGGTCAATTTATTTTTTTTAATTTTTTTTTTTGGAGTGAATTTTATTTTACTATGTTTTCATATTTTCATTTGATTAAAACAAAAAAATTTTACATCCTCAAAAGACATGATTCTTCCACCGAACGATAAATTAGTGCAAGCTCAACTTAGTGAGAAAGAAAATCGCAAACTCATTATTCCAAATTGAAACATTGGGGTTGAAAGAGTTTAAACCATGCGCTCCCCTAATTGTTGTGAGCAGTGTATACAGTCACTTAACCTTAAATTTCAAACAATAAAGGGTGTTGTTAGTAATTATGCTTAAATTACTATGTTAAAAATATTAAAAAAATATAGTTAATAATCCTCATATAAAAATTGTTTTGCAACTAAATAATTTTTGAAAGTTCAAGCTACGTAAAATTTATTTTAAAGTCAGTGAAAATAGTTGATAAGTTTGATACCATTATTAATGGGTTGTATAAACTATTGCTACTTATTGAATAACTGCAGTTTAGAATTTAAAAACAAACGTAGTTCCTACCTCATTTACAGCTCCAGAATACACCATCCACATTTCTCTACGTAGCTCCACTGGAATGCCTTTTAAAACTAACGTTTGATCCTTGGCTGTGCGGTATGATAATACACCTCTAAATAAAAATAATCAAAATTTAAGTGTCACAAACACTACAAGCAAATGAGTAAGAACTCAGCAGTTTAAGTTGCAAAAGGCAGATGACCAAACTTTTGCAGGTAAATTTAAATGGAAATTCATAGGGTAAAATGACTAATGCAATTGAAAACATATAAGGATTTTAAATTAAAATTAAACAATAGTAGAACCACAATATAAGAATAAAAAATATAAGTAGACAATAATATTTCTACATTGATTCAAGATGCGAAAACAAAATATTAAATTATCATATAATTGGCTACACTCCATGCCAACCTAACGTGGGTAAAAACAAATAGTAACAAAGCAGGGAGAAAAGCGTGATTGGTCCGTTAGTTGGAAACTCCTGTAAGGTAATATTTACATAAAAAAATACAATTTAACCAAAATACACTTTTCATTCTGATAAAATTGCAAAATTTTCTCAAATATTATTCAAATCTGTTAGACCCTAAATGGAACTAATGTTTTAAACATGTTTTCTGGATGCATACAAAATAATATATGGAACTCTTTACATCCGCGGAAGGATCTTCTCCATAGTATACTTCTATTTACCAAACTTAGGTTGGCAAGGAGTGTAGTTTCACATCACAGAACATTGTTGCTTTATTGAAGGTTTCGATGATTGGTGGTATGACAAAACGACGTCATTGATTAACCAATCAAGACGTTATCATTCATGTGGAACTCAAATGGTGAAACATGCTTATACAGTCCTGCACAAAAATTTAGACACAGACCCAATTCATGAAAAAATCGTCAATGTTACTATTTTTCAGTAGTTTTTTTTTAAATATATAATCTTTAGACAGCATGAAAAATAATAGGGTAAAATTTTTTGACAAAAAATATAAATAAATTTGACTTCCATCAACAAATTAAAAATGTCCATACTTTCCTTGCCACAAAAGTATAGACACAAGTTTCCGTTTTATGCAAATTCTATACAGGAAGTGATTGAGGGAGGGGTTTTAAGGTGCTTTAAAAGGTTGAAGGTAATTTTCAATGCTTAGAACCATTCTGAAGTCAACTGAATTTTAGTATGAAGAGATTTTAAGGATATGGACATTCAAATTCAGAGGTAAATCTGTTTAGGATATTTCTACTAAATTTAAGCGTTCGAAACGAGGTATTTATAGAGTGTCAGCACGTGGCGATCAACATCCACCAAAATCGCGGTCTGGAAGACCTCCAATCACCAGAAAACGAGAGGACAGACAAATAAGAAAATTGGCTTCAGACAAACATTGCGCTTCAAATCAAATTAAAATCCCAATTGTGGCTTAATTTTTACCAAGCACTATAAGGAGGTGAATCAATGAATCTGATTACTTGATAAAATCCAAACTTATAGCGCATCCTAGCTTGCTATCTCATCATAAAGATGCAAGACTGCAATGGACTCAACAACACATGTCTTACAGCTATCAATTGCAGTCTTGCTTAGGTTAGGATTGAATTATCGTCGCACTAGAGCTACGCGAGGGCTATTGGTGACGGGCGTCGTATTTTAGAACCACAGTCAAACGACGAGCCGACACCTGAATAGGCACCCAACGCAACCAGTGCAGTCTTGCATCTTTATGATGAGATAGCAAGCTAGATTGCGCTATAAGTTTGGATTTTTTCAAGTAACCAGATTCATTGATTCACCTCCTGATAGTTTTTGGTAAAAATTAAGCCAATTGGGATTTTAATTTGATTTGAAGAGCAATTTTTGTCTGAAACCAATTTTCTTATTTGTCCGTCTTCTCGTTTTCTGGTGATTGGAGGTCTTCCAGACTGCGATTTTGGTGGATGTTGATCGCCACGTGCTGGCACTCTAGAAATACCTCGTTCCGAACGCTTAAATTCAGTAGAAATATCCGAAACAGATTTACCTCTGAATTTGAATGTCCATATCCTTAAAATCTATTCATACTAAAATTCAGTTGACTTCAGAATGGTTCTAAGCATTGAAAATTACCTTCACCCTTTTAAAGAAACTTAAAACCCCTCCCGCAATCACTTCCTGTATAGAATTTGCATAAAACAGAAACTTGTGTCTATATTTTTGTGGCAAGGAAAGTATGGACATTTTTAATTTGTTGATGGAAGTCAAATTTATTTATATTTTTTGCCAAAATTTTTTACCCTATTATTTTTCATGCTGTCTAAAGAATATATATATTTTTAAAAAATCTACTGAAAAATAGTAACATTGACGCTTTTTTCAAGAATTGCTTCTGTGTCTAAACTTTTGTGCAGGACTGTAGAGAGCTGTGTGTTACCTTCCATATTCAGAAAAATGATTGCTCCACTGTTGCATTTTACGTTTCTCTTCAGGAGTTGAAGTTATACTTTCTGGATTGAATAATGTGTAAAGGGGTGGCTGCACTACCCAATTCCTTTCAGCTTTCTTGCTTGCTAGAAAAAAATAGCGAAGTCGAAATTAAAAATCACTGAAGTGTTACCTTCAATAACCCTTTCAGTCCCAGTGATGCCATTTGGCATCATCATGTTTCTGATCATAATTTTTAAAAAAAATTATAGGACTGATATCTATTGGGATTGATAAAAAAAAAAATTTCAAATAGAACAAAGTTTGAAGAATCGAGTGATGTGCTTTTTGATATCATAAATAGCTATAGACGATCAGAAAATCACTTCTAAAATGATGTCATTAGAACTGAAAGGGTTAAAGGTTTAAATAGTTAGATAAAACACTGATTCTTTTATGAGCTTTTCTTTTGAATAATGTATAGATATAGCAAAAAATAACATACAATATTTAATACTATAATGAGCAGGTAAATTGCAGTAACCATATCCATGAATTGGACTATTTTTACAATGAAATAATCAGTCATTTAGCATGGTACCTTCTTGTAGGTTAAGTTATTGAGTTTTTATAACAATAATCCAAGTCATTACTAGTCTAGATACTGCAGTTTACCTGGTCATGGCAGAATATTAGATGTATTAATACATCCTAGATATGGCCATGGTTTAATAGTAATTATAGAGTTTGTTAGTGAACAATGCTTAAGAAAAATCTTGAAATGCATTAAATTATAATTAAAGGAACTTGAATTAAAATGGTAATGCAAAAACTGTTATGTGAAATTCTATTTCATGGAAATGTGTATAATTACTTAGATATTAAATATGGATGTGTTTACAATGACAAACATACCAGTTTTTTCGTCTAGAGAGCTACTATCTTCTGAGGCTTTTACTTCATATCTAAAATGTATAGATGTAAAGAATAGTTTAAAGCATGATTTGTTACTAAGCTTTAAACTATAGAGTAAAACTGTATCAATAAATAAAATAGAAAATATTGTTACAGACTTAAACATGCCATCAATTCATCTTTCTTAATGATTATTAAAAGCTACGCTACTACATAAATACTACACTTAGAGTTAGGGTACCCATGAAATCCAAACAGTACCTGGCAAATTTAAGAATTTGTACAAAAAAAATATTAAAGTATTTAAAGCATAATAATTATTTCCAAAGAATATATTCTTTAAAAAATATCATTTTTTCTGCCAATCATAGTTACAAAATCTTACTAACATGTGAGGTTTCACATCAGGGACCTTTGCAAGTAATTCAGATACTTTTTGCACAACAAACTCCAAGTCTTCCACATCAGCAAAAATAAAGTTTTTCTAAAATAGAGATATCCAAAAACGACATTTATATTACGCAACAGTGATAGGTATTTAAGCTAACAAAGAAATCTTTTTATACATTTTCTACTATTAATGTTTAAACAGCATGAAGCATAAAAATATTAAAAACAGAACATTTATCTTTAATTCACTGAAAGTTAAAATGCAAACCGCAAACGCAAAAAAAAACAATGCATCAAAATAAAATGGTTTTGACAACACATCAAACTAAAACAATTACCTTATCTCTTGTAGTTATTAGCAGAGCATTCTTTATGGACCCTTTTTCCACAATATTCATCTCGCGCATAGGAATCACCAAAGAAACTAAAAGCTTAACCTAATTCAAAGGAGATAATTTCCTCAACTTTGTGTACATTACATGAAAAGATTCATGAAGAAACGTTTTAATTATCAGCTCAAATGGTTTATTCTTCAAAAATTGCTGCTGTTGAAATTTCTGTTAAATAAACGATTTGTGCCAATCAACAAATGTTCAATTCTTCATAAATCTTCTCGCATACTAAACATTCATTAGTATCCTCGAGATAAGAAAAAATGCAACTTCTCAAAGTAGAATTATATATTAGCATTTGAATTTATTAATCTACATTCGACACAAAATTTAAACAAACCAGAATGACTCACTAAATAGATATGTTATACCTTTTAGTTGAGAGAATTATTAATTATAAGCACTTATTCAATTCCCATAATATCATCGATTGGATATTATCATAAAAGAATTAGTGGTTTAACATGACTACATTAGGCAGTATTAGTGTACTACTTATAAAAAGTAATTATAAAAAAAGACAAACAAAAGTTTATGGACATTCATTCAGAAAAACTAAAATTAGTCTTTAGAAGCCAAGTGTATGCATGTAAAATGAGTTGACATGGAAACTAAGATAAAATTAAATCTTTTATTGCATCAAATATGCATCAGAGGATAGATTTTAGTGTCTAGACACAATGATAGTTTGTGGCGAAGTTCCTCACAAATACGGCAAGACATATCGAATGTTTCCTCACTGACCAATCAGAGTTAAGATATGGTTATAAGAAAGGTTTTAAAAGGTTAACGTGTGGGCGGATGATTCAGCAAAGTTCTGTGGGAACGATCGATCTGGGCAACTGTTTGGGGGCCACATGTTGTGTTTGGGATTGTAAAGATATTAACAGGTGATATTAAGGACTGTAAAAAAGGTAATTTGAGTTATTATGTTTAATTGGGGATAAAAATATAATAATTTGAGGGTGTTTAAGTTATAATATGTCATATATATTAAACGTTATAGAATATCAGAATAATATAATACTTACTTCACTTTCAAAACATATGTAACTGCTGGATAAAAACATTTTCCCCCAAACATATTGTTTATTGTAAGGAGTCCACAAGGAACACTCGGTGCTACCATCAAGTTTTTCATCTAAAGGTAGGCGGAAAGTAGACCTACAAATAATCAGATTTTTCTCATAATATTGCACAATTTATTCTCTGCTAATGTTAATAATAGAACTATTTATAAAACGACGGTGGTAAATGAACAATATTAATGAATACAATGTCAGGAAATGAGCTGTCTTATTAACAAAAAAAGAAAATATTTTAGGTTAAGAGAAATATATGTTATTTTCAGTTGGATGAAATGCCTAACTTTCAAAACAAGAGGATGGTCCATGTTTAGTTTGAAAAAAACTTTTTGAAAAGTCATGCTATATTATTTGACAAAAAGGCTTTTATGTAAAAATTTTATAATTATATTAGAGAGAAAGATTACAAAGCCCTGTTTATTTTAAACCAATATAATTCAGTGACATTTAAAACATACAAATAAAATTTTCCTCAAATGTACTACTATAGCTGAAGCTGTTTCAGTAAGAATTTCTTACAATTCAAAAAACATACACATTTTTTATAAACTACAAGACACATTTTTTATAAACTAACCTGTAACCTAGTCTAGGACTGAAAAAACGTACCTGTAAGTTTCACTGTGTGCTCGAGCATCTAAATCTCTTTTTAAATAGGAGGGCTTCCTTGGCACATTTTTGCTTAGCTTATTTATTAGTTCTGTGTCGGTTTCAAAGCTTTCTTCATTAATCAACCTAATATTGTGAACAAAAGCAATTAAAAACCAATACTTGTAATTTATAGTTGATTCATTAAATAATATATCATAGGTAAGTCTTAATTATTTAGAAATCACTAAAAAACTATAAAATAGATTTAAGAACATACTTTTTCATGGCAATGTTTGCAAGTTGTTGCATCAGAGAAAAAGTCTCTTCCAGCTTTAGAAACATGGAAAAATTAAACTGAAAAAAAAAAATAGTTTTTGATAAATATAATAAGAATATCAGTTTATAACTTTCCAAAATTGTTTATCAAGTAATGCAGAAAAGATAACAATAATCTTTCAACTGCCTTAAGATCAACTTAACAATATGAAATAATTTTTCATGCAAATGCTTACTTTTTTAGTCCTTGTTAAGACACTAATACTGTCAGGAAAAACTAGTGAATCATTCTTTTCGATTTGCTGGGGGAAAATAATCAGAACTATTTTAAACAAGTTTGTTTAGTTTTTTAAAAAAAATCAATTTTTTTAAAATTGAAAATGCTTACTGTGACATCGACCCATCTGATAATTAACTTGATTTCCTTTCCGAAAAGCTGGGAATGAAAGCACATGTGATTTACACTGAGGTACAGCCATCCTTGACAGGGCAGTTTCTTTTTCCAGAAACAACAAGAATAGTCTAAAACAATGTTTTAATAAAATTAGTTAATAAAAAAGTTAGTACAAAAGGTAATAAATACAGCAATAAAAATATAGGACTTAAGCAAAGTATGCCACACTTCATTTTTTTCCATGGAAATTAAAGACTAAAAGAGGGATGAAAGGGCTTAAAAAATCGATTATTTCAGAATTTATATTACAAAAATTATAAACATTACAAAGGTTTCTTTCTTAAATTTATAAATAGGTTTGATTCATAATCAGAATCTAATCTAGAATTTGTTCATAACAAATTCTAGAAACATTTTTTTAATCAAGCATTTTTTTAATCAGTAAAAGAGTTTTAAAAACCCATTTCAAAGGCAAATTTAAAGATATAAATTAGTTATAAAAAAAGGTTCCATATAGCAGCTAGAACATTAAAAAAAACATGTGAAAAACTAACCTAAAGGCAAAGTTAGTTTTTTAAAAAAAATCAGACACCTGACTTTTAAAGCCTTATTTCTTAAATATAATTCTCAGCTTCAGTTGATTACAGATCAAAAGATTCAGATTTGTCAGAGGGAAAAAGCAGGTTGTTGTAATTTACATTTAGAAACAACTAATTACCAAATTCTAAGTACTAATAAGTGATCATGAAATACAAAATTGTTCTTAAATGAAATAAATTAAACAGTCACTTACAATTCACCAACTTTTCTTCTTTTGGCATATTAAACAACCGAGAAAATTTTAATGATGACATTTTATATTGCATACTATCAGGGTCTTGATTACTGTCAAAAGATTTTTGTGCCACTAAACTTTCGATTTTGCATGCCACAAAATTTCTCATTTCAGCTTCATTATCGAATGCACCTGAAAGTAGAAAGAACATCTTTAAATAATAAATAAAACATAAATTTAAGGGCATTCTCAGTCCACTTTAAACTATGATTTAGGGCCACACAATAACCAAAACAATTCTAATGTTCTCTCTATTACATCCATAGTTTTTACATAGATATTTATTTAAAAAGGAAACTTGCATTTATTTAATTTATTTAGTTACCAACTTAAATAAAATTTTATGCAACATCTACAGAAGCTCATGGAAAAAAATTACGTCCTCTTCACCATACTTTTTAAGGGGGCCTTCTTAAGTTTTGGATATTAGGGGCTATAAGGGCCTGTGAAAAGCATCAAATACCAAAAAAAATATGACATTTTCTCTTCAAATAATAATAAAATAACATTAAAACAAATATTTACTTAAAGTTGGCACAACGTTCTTTTCTAGCCATTCCCAATGATCTGTGATTTCATTTTTGGAGAATGCACTTGCAACGGAAACTAAATAGTAAAAGACTTATTAATAACAGAATATTTATATTTTTATGTATAGGGTGAGGCAAAGAAAAGTGGCCTCGGTCTAGATATGAGAAAAACTCTTGAAGCCGCCTGAAAACCTGTTTTTGCATTGGTTGGATCGGATTAGCTTCACATTAGAGCTACTCATTGACTAGTGGCGAGTTCAGATCTTAGTTCTTATTGTATGAAGATGTCCCATAATGCAAATTTTGTGTCTTGCAATCAATTTAGAATGTTTTGTATTGGCAAAATCAAAAAGGTCCGATTCTCTAGGATAAATAACGACCGAAACAATCAAATAACCACTGGTGGGAACTTTTCTTGATCAGCTCTACTAACATTTCATTTCAACTAGCTTCTAAAACCGTAGCGTTGTTGCCGGCAAATAAGTTGCCAAGCTTTTGTTTGAGCTTAACGTTGAAGCAATCAATAGCTTCAGTTAGCAAACCTGTTTTTGTATTGGTTATAGACTTGGCAACATTTCTGTCATATTCTTATTTCTAGACCGGGGCCACTTTTGTTTGCCTCACCCTGTATATATTCTGAACTTATAGAGGAGGGCAGGGGAATCCCGCCACCCCTTGTATCTTGACAGTGGTGTGTGTGGGAGGGGGGCTGTGAGCGCTGACCTGTAGCAGGAAACAAGGTAATTTGTAGTATAGACGCTAATGGCTGTGCAGTGAGTTGGTGTTAAGTTATTTCAAAAGTACGGTTTTTAGTGATTTTCATCTAATTTTGGGCGTTCTGAAATTAAGAGATAAGATAAGTGACTGTTATCTCTAAGTTAGATAAATCAATTATACATCATTGATAAGAGAAATTATTTTTCTATTTTATCACATTGTTAGTTTCGGCGCTAGGCTATCTATCTTTCTTTGAACAAGCTGCTACGCCATTTTGTCTTACTGGGGCAATGCTGCCACATGCAAAAGGATGGCGACATAATCCGTAAAATAGAAATTTCATTTATTGGCTCTTAACCTATTAGTTTTCGTTCCAGATGCCACGTATCCGGAAAAAAAATAACTGAACTGGCCAAATAGACCAACGAAACTTTAAAAAAAAAAAAAAAAACTGCATAGTTAGTTGCAAATGGAAAGTTAATAAAAGAGCTGTACCCTGTACAATTTACCATTCCAAAGTTAATTAAACCTATTTTAGTTCTATATGTATTGCTTTATTATGTAATTTTCCATTATTTATAGATTACTTGTTTTGTTTATTGATTATGACGGCATAACCCCAGTGGTGTGGCGGCATTACCCCAAGTACCGGTGTAATCCTGCCACTAAGCAAGCTTTTAGAAAAAAAACAATTTTATTCAGTTACTATTACAGATTTAAATTTTAAAAAATCACCACAAGATAGGTTATGAACTACAGTATGCTATGCTCATTAAAATTGACATTAATTGCAACACAATTCTGCATGAAAATTCAATTTCTCTATTTTTCACAAATATGGCGACATCAAGTTAAAAAGTGCACTTATGTATTTTCTTTAAAAAGTATTTTCTTCTAGAAATAAAAATTAATAATTCAGTCAAGCAGAATTCAGCAGAATACTTACGAGGATATTTATCCGAGGACCGTGAATGGAAAAGGATCCGGTAAGGAAGAGGCTACAATATAAAGTAAGGTATTAACAACAAAGTTTGAAAAATAGTAACATATGCAGCAGCTTCCTACATAGATATTACTAACAGTATGGTCTCGCCTTACTGGGAACCTGTTAACTTCGCATTACTTCCTTTTAGAGGCATGCCTACTTGTGAAAAGGGGGGACATTCACCGCCATATCATCCTGAGCTTCAATTAAAAATGGCTGTGGTAAAAAAAACGGTTAGACAGGTTAGAGCAGTAGGAAAACATTAGCACTTGTTTCGAGAGGTGTAGGATAACAAACGGCGTGACATCACATGAATGTTCCCCATACACTCAATATCTAAACTAAATTCAATTCGTGTTGGCGCATGCGCAAGAAAAAAGCTAATTATAACAGAGAATGGCGTTAAGTCCCTGTTACGGCCCAATCGTTGTGTGTTGAAGCCCTGTTATGGTCTGCCTACTTATTAAAATACACTCAAAATCAAAACAAAATTAAATTCGTGTTGGTGCATGCGTACTTAAAAAGCAAACACTAATAGAGGATGGCGTCAGGCCCCCGTTTTGGCCGGGTCCATGTATTTTTAAGCCCTGTTATGGTCCTGCACTCCCACGCGGATGACGTTTTTTGACAGTTAAGTCCGTGGACGTTTATCCACAGACATACACACAGACTCTTTCTTTTATTATTATAGATATGTCGATCAGACTACTGACATTTGAGAAATGTCTTCAAATTGAATAAAATGTCCGAATGAAAACTAAATACAGTAATCTCTCAATCAACCAATAGAATGACCAGATCTATGGTTAGGATAATAGAAATACCAATATATGATGGCAGTAAATGAGTATTTTGAAATCCTTCATTTCGTCATTAAAACAAAGAAAGTAAGATGTATTTAAATAGTCTGCACTGTTTATTAAAAAGAAATTGTATCTCAATAAATGAAAAAATGTTTTTATGATCACCTTGAGAAAACTTATTTGTACACACATTATCTGAAGCTGAAGCAAAACACTTTAAAAAAAAATTACTTAAGTCTATATTTGTTTAATAGGATACGATAAAAAATATATAGTTGAAGCCAAAGAGGACAAAATTGTCATCTAATACAGGATTTTAGAAGTACATTTATTTACCTTGGTATCAAAGACACTATCGAAGGTGCCAACAAATATTGAAGAAAATCCCCTTGTGCCATATCCTTTCCTTTGTTGGAGCATAAAATAGTCATTATACTTTTCACATAACCTACAATATAAAACAATCATGAGCAGCTCATAATAAAACAATAAAATAGAACAAATTTAGTGCAATGAAAATACATATAATACAACAGTATAATATGCCTTCCAAACCCACTTCAATTGGACCAAGGTTGGTTGGTTGATATACATATATTTTCAGGCTTGTGTGCTTGCTCAGAGAGCCGCTTATAAACCTTCGTCAAGTAAGACAGTCACAACACACTCACACGCACACATATACGTGACAGATGCTGCCATCTATCACGCGCCACCTCCACAATTTAGACATGTCCCTGAAGGGGAGGGAAATAGTCTCCATGAACCTGTACCCGTGGGAAACTGCGCAATGACCGCCCACAGGACTTTTGGACCTAACAGATTTAACGAGCACGTACTCCGCATATACTCGGTGAGCTTTCAGCGACCAGGTTTCGATCGCGGGACCTTCCGATCCGTAGATCGCTACTCTGACCACAGGGCGCCTCACAGCCCTTGGACCAAGGGTAAGCTGGTTTATAGAAAATCCAGTTAAACTGGAAAAGTAAAATAAATTAAGGTTTGGATATACTTTTGAAAGCACATACGTATATTTAGGACATTTGCCTTATAAAAAAGAACACGGCCGAAATAACGCATTATTTTATTCAATGTATTAAAGAATTACATCTTACATACCATTTAAACATTGTATAAGATTAAAATTGATCAAAATTTACTTGTTTTATAGATAAGTCATACTTTTAATTTTATCTACAAAGACAAACCTATTTTTGAAAAGGGCCTATAATTTAAAGGCATTAATATAATTAAAAACATTTATCTGAAGCAGCTTTTAAACGTCATTCTTTAAAGTTAAACAAGTGCAAAGGAAGCAACTATCATCTATTATTTTGTACAGCAATGCATTAAAAACCATAGATGCTATCGGGTACGATAAAGCTTTGGGAATTTGTAAGAAAATAGCAGACAGTTTGCAAATACCTTTAAAGGTATTTGTTACGCAATAATTATTTAAACGGTACAATATATTTCTAGAGAAGTTATCTAAATATTAATCACATAATGGTAATTTAATTAATTAATGTATTTCAATATTAATATTTTTTATTAGGTTTTAAGTTTCAATATTATTCTGAGAAGTTAACGTAAAGCTATGGATTGTGACAACCTACGAGGAGACAGGTGAAGAAGGCGCAATATGTGATTACAAGACCAAAAGTAATAAAAATCAGAGTTTTTTCAAATTATTTAAAGATTTCGTAAATAAATACCATAATGTTTTAGCAAATGCTACTTCTTGCGGTTTAACCCACATCCTGCTTTTCACATTACTGGACTTTTAAAGAGCAAAATCTCGTGACATACGTACATAAACAAAACATATTGTTTACATGTCTATCATAATGTCTGTTTGTAGAGTAAATCCAGAGCAAATACTCTGTACCGTAGGCGGAAGATTGGTAAAACCCACTGAGCTGAACTGAAACTCTGGAAGGAGTATCGAAACACTCGTCAAACGGGTCGGTGAAGCCCGGCAACCCTGTAAGAGTAACCCAACTTTTGCCGCCAATCCTATACTTTACCTGTTAAAATAGACATTTTAAACCAACTTTTTCAAGAATTTTTTAAGCAGAAAAGTGATAGGTTATGCTTTAGGAGGTTCTTTACATAATGAAGTTTCGGAAACATGTACTTTTTAAAAAATAGAATTGCGGCAACAATCTTTAAAACTTAAATTCCTTGGAGTACTATTCTTGGCGAGCGATTGGCGACATCCAATGCAAACTGCAAGTCAAGTGTCCATTTCGATCGGCGAGGTTATGCCAAATATGGCACAGATTCTCCCTAAAGCTGTCGCCAAGTGACCCAAAAAAAAGCTTCACCAGCTTATCATGGAATGATTCTTCCAGAGTTTCAGTTCAGTTCAGTGGTAAAACCAACATACGGATATAGTGGCTGGAGGTAAGTCTATGCAGTCAGAGTTTTCCTGTAGGTAGTCGATTACTAAGGTTGTACAGATTCAGTGAGGGGGATTTTTTTTTTTTTTCCAAATATATTCTTTAATTCATTGGTAACATTTTTTTCCATATTCAATTTTTTTTTCCTGCATTTTTGAAATGCTTCCGAATTACCCCAGTTTTCATTGCAACTTGTAAAATACATTGTATCTATATTACAAGACTATAATAAAAGAATTTTTTTTTCTTCTGAATTTAGAACTTTTTAAATCATTAATTGGAAGTAAAAACTTTGCATAGGAATAAGCACACAATTCAAGACTAGATCTGTATTTTTTAACTATGTTTTTTTAAAGCATTCACCAAATACTTTTAATAGTTACAACACTTCATATTTTAATTAAACCTAAAGCCACTAACTTTATCTTCCTATTGGGGAATAATTTTAAATGAAAAAATGTTCTATTCATACATGTATGAAAAAAACATTCTCAATTAAATGCAATCATGGAAAGTTACAGTGGAAAGTGCGCTAGTAAGTCGCATTTTCCCACTTTGTTCAAAATTACTCTACGAAATCAAAAAATTAAGTAAAGTTTACAAATGTCATTTTTCTAGGGGGGCAACTTGAAACAAGCAAGTTAAAAAAAAACTTAAATTTACTTGAATAGCAAGATTTTTTTTTTTTTTTTTTTTTTTTTTTTTTTTTTTGAAAGCTTGGTTTGGTGTTTAGAGTAATTGGGGGAATCGCTATTTTGATACGATTATTTTTCACCTTATTTAAACGGTGCTAAAAAATTTAAAATTTCCCCTCTTTGCTTTCGTATTTTGAGTAGATTTATTGTCATATTTAAAAAAAATATATAAAAATATACAGCGTTTTTATTTTCCATTTAAAAGGTTGACAATGAAAAAAATATATACGGTAAAGTTTTTTTTCGCCGCTTTTGAGAAAAATTAGTACTTTTTCCACTGTTTCCAAAAGTCTAACTTTTTGCTCGCGTCTGATATATATAAAACTAGCTGTTATACCCAACGTTGTACGGGTAGAGGTAAAAAAAAATAATTTAATAGTCAATGTCACTATTTTTTTCATTCATTTGAGTTGCATAAGATATAAAGATTACCCAGTAATTTTTTCCATTTAATTACCCATCTTGGATATAGTAATGAATAATATTAATTTCAAAAACACCTTTGATAAGAAGCTCAAATTAAAAAGAATACATATTTAAGTGAAAAATAACCAGTAAGAATTAAAAATAAGCTACTCCAGTCCAGCAAACGATTTGCACTTTTGATATAGGTCAGTTCAATTCATCTATTCCTTAATCCGTTATAGAATAGTAAGCTTATATTGTTGTTACCGTTCGTTATGAAGTACAGAATCCTGCTACTTATATTACCTTAAAAATTCAAAATTTTAAAAACGCTATAAAATTCGCCGATATAGTCGTCGTAATTTAATAAAAATTTTAAATATATAAAAACCATAAACAATTTTAGCTCATTTGGCTCTTTTTTGCGAATTTGGCGAGGAAAATATATATGCTACCAACACACCCATTCATCAGTTCTAGTGCGATAACCTTCGCACAACCAGCTCTAATAAAAAATTTTTGCTCCTTTAGTACGTTTTTTGTAATAACTTGGCGAGTTTTGCAAAGTATTTGCGAAAAAAGGAAGACATAAAAACCCAAAAATGCAGCTCCAATGCGATGGCCCTCAAAAGCAAACATAGTTCAGTATTATCTTAAAAATGCATTAAAAAATTCATAATTCAAATAAAATAAACACAATAAATCATAGAAAGGAGACTGGTTGGATTACTTCACTTGAAACGTATAAATTATTTTTGAAATTATGAATTTAGCAACCCCCCCCCCCCCAGAACAAAATTATAAACATTTTCAATTTCAATTATTTTTCTTTAAAAGTTTTATTTAATTTTTTCTGCTGAATGGCTTCACGAAAGGGAAAAAATGATCAGATCTGAGCGAAAGTGGTGTATTTTTTCCCATAAAACGTTCGAAAACGATAGAAGGAATGGTCTGATTCGAAAAATTCTTAGCCTATGTTTGTTCCGAAGATGAGATGAATTTTTGTGTCAAATTTCGTGACGATCTGTTGCGTGGTTCTTAAGATTTCGCGTCCTATACAAACAAACAGAAGTCGCCTTTTATGTATATAGATTATAGGGGAAAAGTCGGATTTTTTTCACACAATTATAAAAAATAACTTCACGCACAGTTTTTTTATATATATTTTTCTAATAATATTTTACAAAACTTAATTATAACTATACCTCTTTCCCCCTGAACACGAAAAGCTATATAAGATTAAGAAGCAATATTTCAGCACGACGATTTTTTAAAAGAATATATGTATAAAAAAAGAATACCATTTTATGCATTGACAAAAACTTTAATAATTTTTAAAAATTAGTTCGTTTAATTCATCTTCAAGACATTTTTATGTGTCCAAGTTTCTTTTACATGTACAAGTTTAAATCGGAAAAAGCCTACGATTAATGTTTTTTTAGCCATAAATTATTTTTAAATGTTTCATCACTGTCAACATAGATTTTTTTCAACATAGATTGACTGTCAATGTAAAAGAAAAATATATATAGCAAATGTATTCCTAATGAAAACAGCACCAAAATGGCAGACAAAAAGATTTAGTTAGTCCCTAAATACAAAATGTAGTCACATCATCACCCGTATATTTGCTTTACCAGTTTTTGCTCCTTCGGTCCACAACCGCTACTCTGGAACTACTCTACTGGCACATACTGGCAGTCTAGATTGTCTATGCCTATGCATGTCTATGTCTATGATAACATGACATTACAGCTTGTTGCCATTTTCTTTAAACAAAATAATGATAGTTCTAGAGTATTTAAAGCTCGATAAACATTTTTTCAACAAAAAATAGAGTTTTAAATCAATTTCATGTGAAAATAATGCATAAGTCTACTTAGTGTTACATATTTTTGATAAACTGGTGTATTTTGGAAAAAACACTAATTAAATCAGCTGTAATCAATCCACTAAACTTCCGGTGACGCCATGTTTCAGTTTGACAAACGGAACTTGTATGTGCTCTTTTGCATAATTGGTTTTTAGGATCTTATTCTAATATTTATGGTAATATTATTTAACAGTTTATTTTAATATCGCAATTAACTCACCCTACTTCCCTTCGATCACATCGTTGAGTTTAGTTCTATAAAATTCTAGTTTAGTGTGTGTATTTTGCTTGTTTTCTTCATCCCTCAGGAATGTGTTTGGAAAGAATGTTATGATTTGCTTCATTTAAATATTTATTCAAATATTTTCATTTAAATGATCACACTTTAAAATAGATAATTCTTGATCAAAAGGATGAACTAGTTATTAATTTCCCCAATGAATTTTTTAAAAAAAATTTCTGATTTGGGCGTGTTTCTCTGACAAAAGGTCTTTTTGTTTGCAGACGATTTTTTGGTTTGTACCATTCCAGTCTCTTTACATTCTCATTTGATACATGTTATTTTTTTCAGGTATTTTGTACATAATTTTTAGTAAAGATGACTCAAGATATAAACGGAACTTCGGTTAACCTAAAATGGGATCCGAAAAATTTAGAAATCCGCACCAGAACTGTAGAGAAAACTTTAGAGCCTTTAGTAATTCAGGTAAGAATTTCCGGTTAAACATTACACAAAACAAAAATTTATTTTTTTTACTGTTCAATACACTTTTTATTTTATCATTAACTGAATATTTAAAAGAAATAAACACTTTTTTTTGTTAAAAAAATTACTGTTTTTAGGGCAGGAGAATATCTCTTGTAATTAGTAATTTATAAATTTTAAATGGTTATCTTGTGTTTTTACTAGTTACAGCATTTTAATGTTATATAACTGTAATTATTAAACTTTTATTTGAAAAAATTGTGTGTATATAATAAGATTGCTATTAAAATAATTACGTAATTCTCTTTTAAAATATGTCTGCTTAAAACTCTTTATGTGTTCAGTGTTAAAATTTATGTATAAACTAAAAAATTCACAAGCCATTTTTATCCCTTAACATTTAATTTTTTTAAAAAATGCATAGCTATGTGTGTTGTAACAGGTTCTATCTCAATGCCCCTAATTTATATGAATACTAGCAAGATCTTAAACCTTAATTGCAAATAAAATGGATTTAAGTTCATTAGTTAAACTTAATATCTGTTATCTCTGTAATGCCTTCAATTTATTTTCATGCAGCTTTTGAATCCTATAAGTGTAAAAGTAAGTAAATGTTTGTTTTTTCATGAATAATATGGATGGTATACTTGCACTTAAAGTTACATTTACTGATAGTTCCGGATAAAAGTGTTAGCTTTGCTGGATGTCTTTATCTTTTAATTTTCTTCCAACCAGTTTCTAGATTTAATAATTATATAAACTATACTTAATTTTATAAAACACACTAGACAAAAAAGGGGAACAGCTATGATATAGCGACATGAATTAATAAGAGAATTTGCTTTAAGTTACAAAGCAATGAAGCCGAGCAAATCTGATAAACGTTCTAATTCATTTGATTGATAGGCTACATTAATTTTTCATGAAGGCCAAATGTATCACAACTCTATATATGTTAGCAAATTATGTACTTCATAGGATTTATATTTTATTTTTTACACTTATCTGCATAGTTTGTCTTATAAGATATGCCAAATCCTGTCTTTAAGTTTTTTAACTCTATCATGACTAACCCTTGTTAAGCTCTAATGTAATATTTATGCAACAAAACAAAAATCCAACTATAAATTAAAACCTCATTAATCTCAAAACATCAATGTTCACCAATCAAACCTCAGAATAACTTTAAAGCATAAAATACGTCCTGATGCAACCCATTACTATTGAAAAGCTTAGTGGAAGAACATGCTAAGTGACAAAAATCTGAAAACTAGAAAATGAGATTTAAAGTTTTTAGTTTGCACTTAGATCCGTTCAAAACAGTACTTGCAAATGATTAAAATATACTTAAGATTTATGAAGGTGGAAATTTATTTGTTATTGTTAAATAAGTTAACAATGTGTTAATTTACACAAAAATCTGAATTTTTTCAAAAATGTCACTTGGCACATTCTTCCATTAACCCTTTCAGTCCCAATGACCATTTGACATCATCATTTTAGATTTTTTTTTCTGATCGTCTATAGCCATTTATGATATCAAAAAGCACATCATTCGATTCTTCAAACTTTTTTCCCATGAGAAAATATTTATTTTTATTATCCCAATAGATAAAAAAATAAATAAATATTTTCTAATGGAAAAAAGTGCCAAAAAGATGCCAATTGGCATCATTGGAATTGAAAGAGTTAAACTCTTCTCTCCCAACTACGTAAGGCTCATAAGTTATTAATTTTTTTAATTTTCTTGCATACATAAAATTATTATCGGAATAGCAACAGAATTACACGTTCAACAGACAAGTTTTGCTGAGTATCTAATTAAATTTGCAAATTCTGAGTATATAATAAATCTTTTTTTAATTTATTTTTGCTTCTAACAACTGTACTTGACAAATCATACTGATTTACTTATAACATTCAATGAAAAGTAGCTAATTGTGAAATTTATATCGGAATGAGGTTAACCCTCCACTTCAATTACTACCAGGCTAAGTGAATCCTACATTCATAACCCACTCCGCCAATAGGTCACCACCTTAGTCAACACCAAAGGCCCCTCCAAAAAGAAAAAGGGCCGCTCCAAGCGAGCCCACATATTGGTCGCCGCCGTCGAGAAAGCAACGGAGAACTTCATCACCAAGGGCGAGGAGATCGCAAGGGAGAACCCCGACATCCAGCCAGAGATGCTCTTGGCCGTCGACGAGGTCAAGAAGACCGGCGAGATAATGAGCAAGTCGTCCAGGGAGTTCGCCGAAGACCCTTGCTCTTCGGTGAAGAGGGGGACGATGGTGAGGGCGGCGAGGAATCTCCTCTGTGCCGTCACTCGCCTGCTTATTCTCGCGGATATGGTGGACGTGCACAGGCTCTTGAAGTCTCTTCGCTCGGTGAGTAGCTATGTGTTTTTATCTTGTAGTTCCATGGATCGTTTGTGTTTCAAATGTCTCATTTTATTCAACATCATATCACACAGAAGTCGGTTCACAAAGATAGATATATATATCACACAGGATTTTTACATATGCCATCTTTTATGGCGTCCGATCACATTGCACACAGGAGAAGAAGTGATGTGTGCCTCCCCCTAGCGGCGAATCTCATCACACACTTTGTGCGTGCGCCATATAGGCATAGAAAAATAGTTCGCTCGCCAAAAGTAACCACATATCTTGTGCTAGTTTGTGTTTGAAATTGACTAGGACTTATGCCAATATATTGAAATATCAACTACATATAGTCAAACCCTGTTAATGCGAACTCAAAGGAAGAAATTAAAGACTCTTTTTCTTTAAAAGAAAGCCTTTTCTCCCTATTTTAACATATCGTGTGTCCGCCTCGTAAGCCCAAGATCGCATTGAGCCCCGGCTGAGTCGTCGGATTTTCTGGATGGGAAAATCTAGGGCACGCAAGGGATATGATTATGTGGCATGTAAAAGATCCCTGGAGGGCCCATTTGGCTTCCGGATCTCTCGGCATACTTTAACATCCATAGAGAGCTCAGATTCATTGTACTCTGTGCGTCAAAATTGGTAGCGAGGGTCGCCTAGATGGTGCCACACAAAATTGGCTTTCAGTTCTGGAGAATATGCCGAGTCTGCATATGCTTGACCACCAATAGTTGCAGCCCCATTAGATATTAAAAAGGAAGAACAGAAACATTTCGTGTTAACAGAATTTCACGGTAACAATCATGAATTTTTTTTACATTGAACCAGTGAATAGTTCAAAAAATAACATCTAAAAATTATTCTAATTTCATAATGTCATATACTAATAATGTATGTATGCAATTATTAGTAATTCAATTTAATAAAGTTCATTTGGAGAAGTACATACTATAGAAAAATCAGGAAAACTTTTATCGGACAGCAGTTGGATTAAAACTGACAATTCTTGGGAGTTCTCTGGATTTTCTCAGAAGGAGAAGACTATTTTTATAATGTTTGTTAGCCGCTTTTTTTTAATGTTTTGTTTCATGTGTTCTTTGAATTACTCATGAAGAAAAAAAGTCAAATTCTGAATTTTGCATTAGGAGATTTTTTAGCATTAGCTCACTGCTTTATAGGCAGGGGGAATGTTTTCTGTTCATCTTAAGCAAAATTTCATGTTAAACGAGTTCACGTTAACGAGGTTTGACTGTATATTTGAATCTCAAACAAAACCTTTCTCTGAAATTCTTTTATGGCTATTATTTGATTGCAGTTTTCTTGTAACCCTCTGAGGAATGTGCAATTTGGTTGAAGTGTAAACTTGTTTTCACTGCAAGAGTTTAAAAATTCAATTAAAATTTTTAACTGAAAACTGAATTTCTTTTTTAAAAAAATTAATTTATTTCTGTAGCAGATATGAAAGAAGAAATGACTGATTCGTATTTTAAATTGTGATATTTATTATTTATATAAATTTAAAAAAAAAATTTAAATTGTGTGAAAATAGAAGACCTGGCATTTAGACAGTTTTTTATATGTTCGTATACCTCATAGTTTTAAAAAATCATGTGTAATTTTATTTAAGATGCCAAACAGTGGCCAGCCTTAATAATATATTTTTTAAATTCTTTTCTAACAAAAGTTTGAATAATTTTCTATCTCTCCTATAAAGAAAAAAACATAACTGAGGTGCAATCATGTTAACCAAAGTAAACAAAATCCTTAACAAAACTAGAATGTAGCCAATGTATTTTCAAAAGCTTTCAATTAATATGATGTAATTTAACAGGTGGAAGATGATTTAGATAAAGTTAAAAATGCCTCTAGCCAGTCGGAGCTTATGAAATCATTCCAAGATTTTGGGAAAAATACTGCTGAACTTATACAACAGGCGGCCAAACGTCAAGCTGTAAGTATAGTTTTTAAGCAATGGCCTTAGCTATTTTTATTTTGCACTAGATAACTGGTTGATCTTTTAAAAGTTATGTCTACTGGATAAATTACTAAGTACAAGTTAATGTAACAGAAATTGTGATCCTTTTGATTGTGAAATTCTAGTCAAATGTTAATTATATTATGTATGGTAATTAAATTTATAATTTTATCCTTATAAACTATTCTATTAACTACACTGCTCAAAAAAATTAGGGGGGAGCACTTTTCGTACTTTTTTTTTTTAACTCTTTCAGTTCCTACATTTCATTTTAAAAATCTAAAATTTGTTAAATAGATTCCTCATGCATCTATAATGAAATGGTCAGAAAAACGAGTGGGTAAATCTAATTTTTTAACTAAAATTTAAGGGGATAAAAATTAGAATCATAAGTTTTAAATAAATTATAACTATAATTTTTTTATTATTTTTTTGTTAAAAAATGTTAAAATCAGTTTTTAAACATCTAAGAATGCAAGCATAATTAATTTAGGACCAATTCATTTCATAAAAGTTTTTGGGAGTGAATTTTATTTTACTATGTTTTTCATATTTTCATTAAATTAAAACAAACAGTATTTAATTCTTCAGAAGACATGATTCTTCCATCTAACGATAAATAAGTGCGAGCTGAACTTAGTGAGAAAAAAATCGCAAGCTGATGATTCCAAATAAAAAAGTTTAAAGAGTTTAAACCATGCATTCCCCTAATTCTTTTGATCAGTGTAAGAGTACCAATTAGGAATGTATATACAGGGTGTTCCATAATTGACCGGAATAGTATAGGACGCAATTCCTAAATATTTACCCGGCCCCCGCCAATGAAAAACGGCTAACTAATTGGCCGCCCTTTCGGTCGTGCATGAAATCTTGCACTGGAGCTACACAAGAATGTAGTACTTTTAGTTTGGTTTGTTTGAATTTACATCTGATAAAAATTACAGGTTCAACTAGTTTTCAAAAAAAAAAAAAAAATTAGGATGCTGTTCATTTTGATAGGTTGTTGCATTATTGTTAAAAAAAACTTGATGTTGACCATCAGTTTAAACATAACAATTATTGTATTTTTCATATTTATGCTGGGTAGGTATGTACATATATATTCCGGCTTGTGTGCATGATCAGAGACCCGCTTATTGGTTGGTTGGTTGGTGGACATATATTTTCAGGCTTGTGTGCTTGGTCGCAAGGACCCGCTTATAAACCATCGTCAAGTAGGACAGCACAAGACACACACAAACACTTATGACAGATGTTGCCATCTGTCGCCACCTCCGCAATTTAGACATGTCCCTGAAGGGTAGGGAAATTTTCTCCATTGACCTGTACCCATGGTGAACTGCGCAATGACCGCCCACAGGACTTTCGGACCCAACAGATTTTACGAGCACGTACTCCGCATATACTCGACAAACACAAACATCCATGCCTGAACGGGATTCGAACCCGGACCCAGCAGCTCCAGAGGCACCCGCTTATAAGATTTCGTCAAGTAAGACAACCACAGAAGGACTTATTACTGACAGAGAAAGGAAGTACACCCAGGGCGAAGGCGGGAATCGCACCCGTTACAGCGCGCAGACTGCTAGCGTAATTGTCTGCGATCCAAACCATTACAACATCCGGGCACCTGCTTATTTATATTAATAAAAGGAAAAAAATAGTAAACAGCACAAAGAAGGAGGGTTTGTATGGCTTAACGGTGCATGTATGTGTAGTGGTTCTGCTATTGTTTTTTATGGGTCGATCCTAAAAAAGAATCGACCCTTCAAAAATTTGTTCATGTGTTTGCAAATAAAGTTGAAAACAAACGAAAATATAGGGTGGGTGAAATTATGTGTTTACTCATACTACGATATTTTCTACATATCCGCCATTAGCAGCAATAACGTGACGCAGTCTTAGAGCAAAATTACCGGCCGCCTGTTTGAAAATTTCTGGTGGGATGGCGTCACATGCAGCAGAGATGTATTGCTTTAGTTCCTCAATTGTTTCGGGATTGCGACGGTACACTTGATCTTTTAAATATCCCCACAGAAAGAAATCACAGGGGGTCAAGTCTGGTGAAAGAGGAGGCCAATCCATACCACTTCCTGTATGTGTGGGATAGTCCAATGCAATCACACGGTTATTGAAATGTTCGCTCAAGAAATTAAACACGTCGGCCGTGCGATGGGGTCGGGCACCGTCTTGCATGAACCACGAAGTGCTTTCAGCGTCATCTAAGGCATTTTGAATCGCCACAAATTCACGAAGAATCTCTAGGTAGCGGAGGGCAGTAATAGTTCCGGTTCTGAAAAAGGGGCCAATGAGTCCTTTGGACGAAATGGCGGCCCAAACCATTACTTTTGGTGGATGCAGAGATGATGGAACTGCAACATGGGGGTTTTCTGTTCCCCATATGCGCCAGTTCTGTTTATTAACGTAGCCATCCAGCTGAAAGTAGGCTTCATCCGAAAACCAAATGTTGTCTACATTTATATCACCAACATCAATCATTTGCACCATATCGTTAGCGAATGTCTCCCGTGAATTAATTGAAGCAGCGGTGAGAGGTTGCCGAGTTTGAATTCTGTATGGAAACATGTGCAAGCCCTGCCGCATGAGACGATACGTCGACGTTGGCTTGATTTGAACCGTAGTTGCAACACGGCGGACGGATATACAAGGCTGCTTTCGTATTACTGTTTCCACCAGCTGAGCATTAGCAGTGGTTGTTTGCGAAAATCTTCTCCCGACAAATCCAGCTCTCTCATCATTCACGTTCCCAGTTCGTTGAAATTTTTCAAACAGCATCCTTATTGTGTCGAATTTTGGTCCTTTGGTAACATTAAACTTCTTTTTGAAACTCCGTTTTGTTGCATTAACATTGTGTTCTAGGCGGTGAAATTCCAACACCAAAAAAATCCTCTCCTCTAAAGAATAAACCATATCTTCACAGCAAGCTGGAGATTAATGAAAAGCACACGCTTTCAGCAGAAAGGCGATTTAAATATTCCCCGACTCCTCGCGACACTTTTCCCATCAGCCAATCAGGTGAATCTGGTGACTGTTCGCTACACTGACGTCATGGTTCTGTTTTGTTGAAGCCAAATGGTCATGTCATATTGAGCCAAGTTGCCAAGCTGTAGTTTATTTATTTTACAAGCACGACATTTTGATTTTCAATCAGAAGTATAATTAGTATTTGACAAAAAGTGGAAATAGAAATATTTTTTTGACATTTGTTCTTATTTTTTCGATAAAAAATGTGGAAAAGTCGTTTTTTTACAAAAAATTGTTACTTAGAGCCCATTTTCCACACAAGATTTATTTATATATCTTAGACAAAAATCATTTAGCACAGCTTTTAGTTCAATTTTAAGTGTTATAAATAAGCAATTTTTATGGATTTTCTTTCTTAAATTCAATTTATATACATAAAAGGCAAAGTCCTAACTCACTGATTGACTCACTCAACGCCTAGCCAAAATTACTGAAGGTACAGCTACCAAATTTTATTAAAATATTCTTTTTATGTCGTAGGTGTCACTTGAATAGCGATTATAATTTACCGATGGAGTACTGGCCAGTGGGGAAGGGATCAATTGGTATAAAATAATTGTTTACATAAAAAAAATATCCGTTATTAAGGGTACACCCGTGCAACGCCGGGTTTATAAAGCTAGTACTTTTATATATCATTTGCAATAAGTAAAGTAGATGGGTAAAATTGCCTCTTTTGTTCTAAATGTGAAAGCTAAACTTTATATCACCCTTTAATTTAATTTTGAAAAAAAAATTGGGTAGTACCCTTTACAGCGCGCGGACTGCTAGCGATATGGCCTGCGATCCAAACCCCTCGGCCATCGATCCCCACATGACACCCTAAATTGTCTCCGTGTTGGTAGATGGTGCGATTGGTAGGTTCAGTCTCTACCCTACTATGGAACTAATTGGTCCCAACACATGCACATTTCGACAAACTGTACACTTCTATCGCAAAACGTTTAGCTCCTTCCAATTTTCAAACATCCAGCTCGAATTTGAAACACACCAAATTATTTAAATCGAAATCCAAACACAAAAATTCCATTTTCGTAGTTATTAATCATTTTTAGCTGTTTTAGGAACTGTGATGTAACAGAATCTGCAAATTGTAAAATTACTAGGCAATATGTCGATTCAACCAAACCGAACTCAAAACAAATGCATCCCTTCGTCAACACATTCTCGTGCTGCCCTAGTTCAAGTATGCAACCACGACCAAAACCCGTGATCAATTGGCTTTTTACTATTTTTCGGAGGGGCCGGCTCAATATTTCGGAATTGCATCAATTCCTATTCCGGTCAATTATGAAACACCCTGTAAGTAAAAAATTATTACATACAAGGAAGTTCTTGGATCTCTTTGGAAATGTAATTTAGATAAAGATATTTTACTAGTTACAACACTATTGTTCCACTTATGTTTTGAATTTTGTCAATGCCATTTTATTTTTATTGAACTCTTTGAAAAAGTATTCTAGTGTCTTTAATGCATGCTATTATGCTAAAGATTTAAATTTTTAATTCTTAAAGGAATTAAAAGATCCGAGACTTAGAGACGATTTGGCTGCTGCAAGAGCTGTTTTGAAAAAGAATAGTATGATGCTTCTAACTGCTTCCAAAGTAAGAAACTACTGATTAAAATGTATAAAATTTTACTAACATAATTTTTATAATTTTACATTAATTGTTTATCATCTGAAAATAAACTTTTCAAAAAATCTCTCTAAAAAAAACTAAAGAAATTTTCCCCATTCATTTTCTGTTTTCAAAAACTATTTTGTTATTGAATGTGTTAATAATTGGCCACATCTTAATCAGATTTTATAAGTTCTGCAAATCTAAATATCCACAGAATGAGTACTTTTTTGAATTTAGATTTTAGAACTTCCCTTTTTCATTTCACATTTCAGTATCATCCATATTTTTTATTTAAAAAAAAGTATACCTTATATCTTCAACAGCTCTTTTGTGAACAATTAATTTTTTTAGACAGTTATTCTGAACGAATAATATTTTATGTGTTCAGGTGTATGTTCGTCACCCCGAGTTGTCCGCTGCAAAGGAAAATCGAGACTACATATTCCGTCAAGTTTGCGAAGCCGTGAACACTATAAGTGATGTTGCTCAAGGAAAATCTACCAGTGGGGCCTTAGGACAACCACCCTATGACGGCCCGGGTGAATTGGCTGCAGCTTTGGATGAGTTTGATGTTAGTTTAATTTTTACTTGAATCTATGTATGTGTTTAACCCTCTGAGGGATAAGTCAATTGACTGAAGTGTAAACCTGTGTTGTATTTCTATGTTTAAAGGTTTAGTGTAAGCTTCCTTTTTCAATATTTCAACCCTTTAAGTCTAAAGAAATTAAAGTTTTCTCAAATAAAAGTAAAGGCCCTCGCCAGATAAGACGGTGAAAAATGCCCCCACTCCAATCGGGCTAATTTTTTTTTCTGAATATACCTCATAGTATGGACAACTTCTCAGCCAAGTTTCAGCTCTAAAATAGGACGCGTTTTTGAGTAAAAAATAAAAGTTTTTTTTATTTTTAAATTGAATTTTCTCTGAATCTATTTGATAATATCCAAAAAACTGCTCATAAGTTTTTAGATATCATTGAGTAGTATTCTCAGAAAAATCCGCTCATAAATCTGATCGAGGGATCATTGTAAAAAATGCGATTTTTTTTTTCTCAAAATTTTTTTTTATGCCAAAATCGTATGTCACACCTTAAATTTTTGTCTCTACATGTTTCCCTAACATCAATCTACAATATATATTTTTTTCAGATTTTTAAAAACATTGGACGATAGTTAAAAAAAATAAAATATCCTTAAAACCTGATTTTTTGCACTAAAATCCTTTAGTACAGTCACATAACTTTTTTCTACATCATCCTCTTGTCTCAGTTTACAATATATGTATATATTTTTTCATATATTTTTGAAAATTTTAGGCAATTGTAAAAAATATTTAATTTGATTTTAAATCAATTTTTTTAACTCTTATTATCTGTATTTGGAATAAGTAACGTAATTAATAACATTTTATTTTTACTATACAGTTGAAATAAACTTGCTAAAAGGGAAAAAATAAACTGAATCAAAATTAACTTTCATCCATTGCAGGGCTCCTCAACATATTCTACCGTATATTTCAATACTTCGCTCTTCCCCTCAGATGAACCTATAGACACGCTTGTCATTTTAGAAATGGTCCCCCAAAGGATATCAAGAGATTCGATTAAATAATTCGTCAAATACTCATCCGAATGTAACAAAAACTTAGATTTAGGGGTTTTCGAGGGTTCTAAACATTTCTAGGTTAATAAATATGGGTGTTGCTATTGGAAATTTTAAAGTTAGTAACATTTTTAATTTGAAGACGGCCCTTTTTGCAAATTTTGTGTCATGCGATTAACTCAGAATATTATATTTTCATAAAGTCAAAAAGGTTCGATTCCTTAGGATGACTAACGGACGAAATAATCACTAGTGGGTACTTTTTTTTGGTCCACAGCTGTACCAGTTTGAATTTCCCCGCCTATGTTAGGGGTGTCATCTGCCGAGTAACGTCCTCAACTTGCGTGATAATTATTTACTTTAGGTTTATCCACCTGTTAAGTCTCCAAAAGTTTTCAGTAGCGTCTAATACGATTTACGTCAATCACTATGCTATTATTGTAAATGTTTATACAAAAATACTTATTGTCTATCCGGTTATTGTTATCATTGTTGTGGTCACCATTATTGTTAGTGCTACTATTTTAAGAAGAATAATAACCTATATATATCGCAATCACTATGTCTTCTAAGCATGTTAAATGTGCTGGATGTAAGAAATGGATTTAATCTGTTCAGAAGATGAAAAAAATTACAGATGCTGATGAAGTGATTTTCTTCTAAAAAAATATCGAAAATTCATTGAACATCAATGACATTATTTGTGAAAAGTGTCGATTACATGCTTTTTTAAATGTTAAAAAATGTATAAAATAAACGTTGACTTAATAAATATTTGCTTGAAAAATAAAAAAAAATAACATAAGAGTTAAGAGTTAGTACAGCTGTGGAAAAAAAAGTACCCACTAGTGATTATTTTGGCTGTTAGATATCCTAAGTAATCGAACCTTTTTGACTTTATGAAAATATAATATTCTGAGTTAATCGCATGACACAAAATTTGCAAAAAGGGCCGTCTTCAAATTAAAAATGTTATAACTTTAAAATTTCCAATAGCAACACCCATATTTAATAACCTAGAAATGTTTAGAACCCTCGAAAACCCCTAAATCTAAGTTTTTGTTACATTCGGATGAGTATTTGACGAATTATTTAATCGAATCTCTTGATATCCTTTGGGGGACCATTTCTAAAATGACAAGCGTGTCTATAGGTTCATCTGAGGGGAAGAGCGAAGTATTGAAATATACGGTAGAATATGTTGAGGAGCCCTGCAATGGATGAAAGTTAATTTTGATTCAGTTTATTTTTTCCCTTTTAGCAAGTTTATTTCAACTGTATAGTAAAAATAAAATGTTATTAATTACGTTACTTATTCCAAATACAGATAATAAGTTTTAAAAAAATTGATTTAAAATCAAATTAAATATTTTTTACAATTGCCTAACATTTTCAAAAATGTATGAAAAAATATATACATATATTGTAAACTGAGACAAGAGGATGATGTAGAAAAAAAATTATGTGACTGTACTAAAGGATTTTAGTGCAAAAAATCAGGTTTTAAGGATATTTTATTTTTTTTAACTATCGTCCAATGTTTTTAAAAATCTGAAAAAAATATATATTGTAGATTGATGTTGGAGAAACATGTAGAGACAAAAATTTAAGGTGTGACAAACGATTTTGGCATTAAAAAAAATTTTTGAAAAAAAAAATCGCATTTTTTACAATGATCCCTCGATCAGATTTATGAGCGGATTTTTCTGAGAATACTACTCAATGATATCTAAAAACTTATGAGCAGTTTTTTGGATATTATCAAATAGATTCAGAGAAAATTCAATTTAAAAATAAAAAAAACTTTTATTTTTTACTCAAAAACGCGTCCTATTTTAGAGCTGAAACTTGGCTGAGAAGTTGTCCATACTATGAGGTATATTCAGAAAAAAAATTAGCCCGATTGGAGTGGGGGCATTTTTCACCGTCTTATCTGGCGAGGGCCTTTATTGTAAAGTTCAAAATTTCTGAATTAAAGAAAATTTCAAATCTGAGCTTCAATAACTATTTACTGCAATTTTAAACACTTAGGGAAAAAAAATTAGACTTGTGTATTATTTACCTATTTTGACTTTTTTTTGCTCCAAGTTATACAAGACATTTAGTTTTTTTTAATAGTTTCCAAATATTAATAGAGACTAATAAAATTTAGTAAGCTCACTGGGTGATCATCACTTGCACATTGTATATCTGTTGCAGAAAAGGTTAATAACTGGTCCCCATATAGTGTACAGTATGACAAAAAAAAAAACTATTTACCAGTTAGAATATGCTTATTTTCCAATGTAAAACCTATAATTGTGTTTTTTATCATAATAAATATTGTGAAGCCACGCAAGTTGATACACTTTCTCCTACAACCAATGATTAATTTAATATTTTAATCTTTAAATGTGAACTAAAACAAAGCATAAACTCTACCTCCAAACAAGGCATATATTTCTACAACATCAAATAATACATTTCCAGGAGCGCATCTTGATCGATCCCTTAATGTACAATGAAGTTCGTACCCGTCCAGCTCTGGAAGAGAGACTTGAGAGTATTATCAGCGGAGCCGCATTGATGGCAGATTCCTCGTGCACTAGAGATGAACGTCGGGAGCGGATTGTGGCCGAATGCAATGCTGTGCGTCAGGCCCTGCAAGATTTGTTGTCAGAGTATATGTCCAATGTGAGTGTTTTTTGATAATTTGATTACATAGGATTGTTTGATGGTCATTAAAAAGGCTAATTATTTTTTGTATATTGGAGTTAATTTTTTAATCATTAATTTAATTTGTATTCGTATTTTTAAGCAAAGATTTTTCTTGATTTTTAAAATCAGTTGTAACTCATTAATATTGGTTGTCAAAAATTGCCACATGAAAATGAGCTTTCTGATTGAGTTTACAAAATAGACAAATGGTAAGATAAATGAGGACTAAAGCCCTCAGTAAAATTTATGTAAGACAAATTAAGTTATACTAGAAAAGAGTTTGATGAACTTAAAGTTAATGTTTATTCGCAAATGAAAGTTTCACAAAGTCCTCTTTAACAGTAGTATTTTTTTTTAATTATTTATTTTTGTGTCTAATAAGTTTAGGCTCCATGTACCAGACATAATAAAAAATATCTCAGTCATCCAAAGTATTAAATTAATTAAATTTTTCTGTATCCATTAGATGAACTAATTTACCTTGTTGCGTAGATTCCACAAATAAATTGTTTTTTAGCTATTTTCTACAATTTTTTTTTTCAAAAAGAATTTACTGGAAATTATAAATATCATGCTGGGGAAGTTAAATAGAATTTGTGTTGATGTCAATTCTACTTTTTCTCAGGCTGGGAGAAAAGACATGTCCGACCCATTGGACAAAGCAGTTGACCACATGACAAGAAAAACAAAGGACTTGCGACGCCAACTACGCAAAGCAGTTGTTGACCATGTATCGGATTCCTTCCTGGAAACTAATGTGCCTCTCTTAGTTCTCATAGAAGCTGCTAAAAATGGAAATGAACGGGAAGTGGAGACTTACTCTCAGGTCTTTACTGAACATGCTAATAAGTTAGTGGAGGTAAGACTTACTTAGATCAAAGTATAGTAATGATAAACTTCTAGTAAAGTATTATAAAAATTGCTAAATTTCAATAATACTCTCGCACAGGTCTTAAATTTATAAAAGAAGACCCAGAACCTTTGTTTTTAATTTTGAAAAAAGGCTCTAAGTTTTGTTCCTGTTGCTTTTAAAAGCAAACTGTTCCTTCTATTTTTACTGTTTCAGTTTTCAGTAAATTAATTTGCTAAAGTTCATCTTAATATTCTTAAAATTACTCCAGCTTAAATTTTCTTTTTAATTATGAACATTCATTTGCAGGTTGCGAATCTTGCCTGTTCCATGTCCAACAATGAGGATGGGGTCAAAATGGTACGCTTCGCTGCTGCTCAAATTAGTAATCTTTGCCCTCAGGTAAGCCGATTTAATTCGACCACCTAATTGTCGGTAGCACATAGCCGGCTATTTAAGTTATTCGGAAAATTAAAATATCTGTTTTTATATTCTAAGGTTATAAATGCTGCTAGGATATTGGCCGCTCGCCCTCGCTCTAAAGTAGCTCAGGAAAATATGGATGCCTTCAAAGAAGCTTGGGAAAATCAAGTTCGTATTCTCACTGAGGCTGTGGATGATATTACTACTATTGATGATTTCTTGGCAGTCTCAGGTAAATGAGCTATTTATATTTCTTGTTTTGTGATTTATAAATTTTTTATGCATTTATGTACAGTAAAACCTCCGAATACCGGATACTCGTGATGCCTGACATTTTGTCCGGTATTGGGGGGGGGGGGGGTAAATTTTTATTTTTGAAGAAAAAAAACATCACTGAACGAAAGGTTAAAATTACTAATTAAACTAAAGGAAATAAATTTAAAAACTTTGATTTATAATTATTTTACATTTTGATTGTATTTTAAAATCTATGCAACTCAGCAAGATAGTTAAACGTTCGTTTGAAATTTTGCCTCCACTATATTTTTTGTTTTTGAAGCACAAAGTCTTGTCCGGAAAGATGCAGGAAAATAAACCAGTCTTATCACAATTAAAAATGTTTCAATCCTCATACCCTTCACACAATAGTTTAAGTCTTTTGATCCAGTTGGCAACTTGAGTGGGATTCCACAGACTTTTCTTTGCCACTAACAGCTTTGAAAGAAATATCACGGCTTATCTGCGTTTTTCCAACTTTAAAACGTTCTGCAGTAGATCTCACACTTAGCTTTTCTTTTTCAGCAACATCCATTTTTTCTTTTAACGTTAACCTTTTTCTCTTTAAACACATTATTTTACTCAATCTAAATCAGCTCTCGATACTCGTTAGCAATTCGACTTTTATGGATTATGAGCAATTAGAAATCGGACACAACAACTCCAGGAAAGCAGTCAAACAGGTTCAGTCGACTAAGGGGCGATTGCATTCACTCCCTCTCAATTCTCGGAAAGAGAAGGTTTCAAGAATAATGGGGGAAATTGACATTGTTGAAACCATTGTAAAGCTATGGTGGTCATTCTAAGGTTACTAAGAGGTCATAGAACAGTCACCAATACATAGTTTGGCGATAAGAGAATGAGGGTCCAAAAATTGCTTTATTGGGATTGATACCCGAAATAAATTTTAAAAAAATGCGTCCGCTATTTAGAGGATATTACATTAAGTAACCTATGTTAAGGGACTAGGACTTGAGAAATTGTCCGCTATTTAGAGGTGTCCGTTAGAGGAGGTAACACTGTATTATAATTTTTAATCCCACAAACATTACCTCTCTTTATTTCAGTAGATGAGACATATCTTTCGGGAATTTTTCAGTTAATTTTAGTGATAATTTGTGCTTTGCATTTATTTTACTATTTAGCTACAATATACAAGTAGTATACCTTTGTCTTCGTGGAGCCAGAGCTTATGCGTTGCAGCAATCTAGTTTTAACCCACGGCATAAATATAGTGGACTTTTAATATGAATTGCTGATTTGGCTTGAAAAATTGCTGTATTTGACATACTTTTGAATCCTTTTGGGGCTATTTGTATGTAGTTTTGTATATAATTGAGATACTCATGTTGTATGTTGTCCAAAAAAAGTTCCATCTTTACTGTTAATAATTGAAGAGCTTAGTGGAAGAATGTGCTATGTGACAATTTTAAATCTATTGAGATTTTTGCCTCAATGAACATGTTTTTCTTTTTTTAAACTATAACAAGTTTTGTTTTTTATGTAAACTTTAAGCTAACAATATTTTTTACCATTTGCAAAGTACTATATTTAATGAAAGTAAGTGCTAACTGAAAGCTTTAAAGCTTGTTTCCATCTTTTGTCACATAGTATATTCTACCACTAGGCTGTTAAATTATGCAAACATTTTCCTAAAAAAGTCACTTGGTCTTTCCTATATATTGATGTTAGTCACCTTTTTAAAGTTTCTCCAATGTTCAGTCCATTACAGCAAAAGTTTCTGGTGAACGTTGTCTTCTCCAAAACTTCCCCTTTACTGTCTTCCCCAGAAAATCACATCCAGGAATTATGTGAACACGTACATAAATTACATCACACGAGTTTTGTCTTTGAACCCCTCTCCTAATATTACTACACATTGTTACACTCCCCCACTAAGTTAATTTGAATATTTCTTTGTTTCTCTACCCGGTAGCTGTTAGTCCAAGTCCTTTGATTGATCAAGACAGTGTCGCGATTTAGTGTGTTACGAAAAGGTCATTAAAATATAGGAGACTAATAATGCCAACGATGTAGAATATAATGCATCTCCCCAGCCTTTTTCTGAAATAAAGTGTTTCTTGTGATAAAAAAAATTCAGATATTTTTATCAAAAACTTCATTTTATTTAAAACAAATTTTCTCTGCAAAAGGGAATTTTTCCAAATTGTTATGTCACGCAAGCTATTACTCTCCTCCCCTCCATGTCATGATCCGTCTGGCACAAACCTCTCCCTCCCACCTCAGTGTGTGACGTAATTTATATATGCCTTGTGTGTGTCGTTGCATACATTAATGTTAGTCACCTTTTTGCTTTGCCAATGTTCAGTCATTTAAATCTAAAGTCTGGTGAACGATCATAATCCTTTTCTTCTATCTTCCTCCAGAGAATCACATCCTGGAAGATGTGAACAAGTGTGTCCTTGCTCTTCAAGAGGGCGATGCCGATACATTGGACCGTACGGCTGGCGCCATACGGGGCCGCTCAGCTCGCGTCTGCAATGTGGTTGCCGCGGAGATGGACAACTACGAGCCCGGAATATATACGGAGGGAGTTCTCAAGGCAGTTGCTGTTCTTAAGGATCAAGGTGAGGGACTCTGGTTGCTTTTTACTTAGTTTTGCAATTATAACATTCACAATAAAATAAGGCCATCTTCTAAAATGGCCCGGATGACCGTACTAGTAAGGATCTTTCCTTCCTTTCTCAATGGCATGACAGCCCAGGATGGGCCCTGGCCTTCTCAAACAATTTCCTCCAGGCCTGCGTCTGCCCGGCAGTGGTCTTAGAATTTGAGACCTTTAAGACTGAAAAGTCTCTTTCCACGCAGTCGGCCCATCTCAGCTTTGGTCCAGCTCTGGGCCTTGATCCAATGGACTGAGCCAAAAAGATTATATTTGTTGAGCGCTCTCTGTTCATTGGGATGATGTGACCAGTCCATTTAATTCCGTGTGGTGACCGGGGAGGGGGGTAAGAATCTAGTCTCAACGTAGCTCATGCATGTCGTAGAAGGCGAGTAAAATAGGCACCCAGTGTCGCCCGTGATACTAGTAAGGATTGTTTAATGCTAGTCAAATAACAAGCTACGCGACAACAAGTGCATACATAGCGAAAGCATTAAATTTGCTTTTGGACCCTGTACTAATTTATATATTTATCAGGCTCACTTTGTTCAGCTAATTGCTTTTTACTTAGCTTCGTGATTCTAACATTCGCAATTAAAAAATTAGGCCTAAAATTGATTATGGATTGAAACATTTATTATGGACCTGTATTAATATATATTTATCATTCAGTTTGCTTTCCTGCATGTTGAGAGAGTAGGTTTTCAGCTAGAAGAGGCTTTTCACGTAGTTTTGGAATTTTATCACTTATATTTTGCCCGTGAAGATTAATGGAAATGTTTCTAAATCTTAAAATAAGTCTTGATGTAGCCACTCATTTTAGCACTCAGAATGATCCCAGGATAAGGTTAAGCTGAGTGGAATACTAGTGTAAATCATTAAAGAAGGGATTTTGTTAAATTTTCTCTAATGAAATGTACAATTTATTATAGTTATATAAAAATTAAGATTATTTTTAGTTTTTTTTTTCTTTCATCACACAAACTTAAAATTCAATCTTTTTTATGAATCTTATTAAGAATTGTACTTAATATATTAAAATTTAATGAACGCATTTCTTTGCAACAGTCAAACCTTTACCTAAGATTTATTGTGCAAGTATACAAGAAAAATTATTTCTGTATCCAGAATGCTTGGGGAAAGAAATTAGTATTCTCATATAATTTAATTTCGAACGTTGTCACAATATTCATATCAATTATATTGGTGTATCTTATTAGCAAGCCTCCCAACTGGTCCCTTTTTTCCCTAAAAGTCCTTTTTTACATCCCTAGTCCCTAAAACTCCTTATTTCATGAACCTGGTCCCTATTTTCCCTTTTTTCAACCAAATGTTTTTGAAAAATTACACTGCAGCCTGGAACTATATTCTTGAAAAGGATGTTCTTTTTTTCAGAGTTTTGAGGAGCTTCAATTGGCTACAAACATACAGTAGCTCTCATAAGTATTTTGACAAACTCAATTATCTTATTTTATTAAAGCAATTTGCTAATATCACAAAGTTTTTCAGTCAGTCAGTTTTTAAGTCTGTTAGATAATGGGTGAAGGGCGTTAAATAGGTCACTAGAAAAAAAATACACAAAGATCTTTTGGTATCAAACATACAAAATGAATTTTATTGGAACTTATTGCGCTCAAAAGTAATTTGACACTTCTATAAACGAGGGTAAAACCCGTTTTATTTAGTAAACCTTGTAACCTGTGTATCTAATACTTGGTTGCATAGCCCTTAGACAGCTTGGCATGGAGTCAATCAGTTTTTCAATGGCTCTGAGAGGAATTAGGGCCCATTCCTCAAGCAGTGCTTGAAAGAAGGCTGCTTTGCTGGTGATTTTACGTCGCCTTATCCTCTTGTCCAACTGACTTCACCTGGTGTTCAATTGGATTTAAAGTCACCTGTACTTTGACTTGGAAAATCTAACATGAGAACATTATTTTGAGCAAGAAAGTCTTTAACATGTTTGGAGGCAGGTTTTGGGTTATTGTCACCTCTGAGCATATTTGAAGCGGTCCATGATGCCTTCAATGTTGACCAAAGGACCAACACCTGCCCATGAAAAGCAATCCCAGACCATAACATTGCCTCCACCGTACTTTAGAGTGAGGACTTGGTGACGAACTTTTGCCCAATCTTTCTTGGTCCAAAACTTGTGCTTTTCGGCAAATGCAAGTCTGGCCTTTCAGTTCTTCACTAAAATTAATGGTTTCATTTCCTGCTGGGGCGTCGTCCATTCAAACTGTGGTTCGAGATGCGACGTTTCACAGTGGATACATGAACAGCTACACCATGTGATGCTTTTAAATCGTGCGTTATATCGGCAGCAGTAAGGCATAGATTTGCAACTGATCTCCGTCCAACAAGCCTATCAACCCTCTCTGTTGTTTTTTAGGGCCTGCCTGACCTTTGTTTACTGTGTCTCGGGATTCAAATTGACTCTTCCATACACTCACAATTTTTCTTGAGAGATTAAAGTCTCTGGCTACACTTGCTTGTAACTGACCATCTTGTAATGCCGCAATTGCAGCCTCTTTGAGATCAGTAGAGTATTCTCTCACCTTGGACATGTTTTTATTTACATTCTGGGATGTCAATACAAATGTAAACCACACTGGAAACACAATAAAATGGCTGTTAATTTAACTGGGTAGCAAAAACACACACTTGTCAAAATATTTTTGAACCCAGTGTTTTCTAAAAAATATGGTTTTTCTACCTGTGCTTACCTTGACAGAATTCTTCAGCGGTGGTTAGATGTTAACTGCTGCGCTTTGCTCACAAGACTGAAATGTTACATATCTTTTACAAGACTGTGCTCTCTAATGACGAAAACTGTTTTGTAAAAATACTTATGAGCACTACAGTATGAGAATAAACCTCATTTGGTTCCAATTACTAATGAATTGATTTATTTAGCCCTAAAAATGTGACCCCCTACCTGCTACGAAGAATACAAGATATCACGTATCTTGTTATTTTGAGGTCCCTTTTTTACCTTTTTTTAAGATGCTTGAAGTTTTTTCTCATTCTTTGCTGGTTATTAATTCATACTTTTTAGACACAAATAAGAACTTCAACAGACGGTTGTTAAACGCCGTATTTTATTGCGTCTTCCTTTTCTCGCGCGTCAAGGAAGCAATGGGTTACAGTTAAGGAATTTACATACTTTCTCCAGCCACCGCCAGGTGGCGACACACATGATTATACATACTCCCCGCGTTGAAATGTATATTTCAAAAAATTATCTAGAGAAACTCATATTAATAACAATATGAACAATTTTAAGCATAATAACATAAATCTTATACAAAATTTCAAACAACAAATATAAAGAATTTCACTCACAAAATTACACTTTTACTTAATTGGAACTGGCAAAATTGCTATTTTAGTTATTGGGCGCTTAAAAATCCCACGTTTAGTTTTAACAGAGCAAACTCTTACAAATTTGTCTCTACCTTCAAATACTTTTACAATACGACCTAATAACCATGAGTTAATGGGAAGATTATCTTCCTTAATAAGAACTATTGTTCCAAGTTGGATATTATTTTGATTCATTACAGTAAGAAATTCTTCATAGGACAGAGTCAAATCTCCGATTGCTCTTTTTAGGTGAAATTTAAATGATTTCACACCACCTTCCCATATACCTCCAAAATGAGGAGCTTTAGGTGGAATAAACTTCCATGTGATTTTTTCTGAACTGAGATAATTACTGAAAGTAGTATCTGGTTGATTTATTAATTCAAACAAACGGTTTAACTCTTTATTAGCTCCAATATAAGTTTTCGAGTTATCACTAAAGATAGTGGAGCATTTTCCTCTTCGAGAAGTAAATCTTTTAAGTGCGGCAATGAAACAATCGGAAGTTTGATCTGAAACAATTTCAAAATGCACTGCTCTTGTTGCCAAACATACAAATATAACAACAAAGATTTTTTGCTTTGAACCCTTTCTTTGGTGCTTATGACGAATATAAAATGGTCCTAGGTAATCTGTCCCTGTATTAACAAAGGGGTGAGTTTTTGAACATCGTTCGGCAGGTAAGTCTCCCATTTTTTGCTCTAGGAATCGAGGGTTATATTTCGCACATATAACACAATCATGGACTAATTTCCTTGCTAATGTGCGTCCATGAATAATCCAAAATCGTTGTCTGGATGCATTAAGAAGTGCTTGCGCACCCAAATGACAATAATTTTTATGTAACTCTAGTAAGATCAAAATAGAAATTTGATTATTTCTAGGCAAAACAATGGGATGCTTATTATTGAGTGGCAAGTCGGAATTCTTGAGCCGACCACCAACTCTAATGACACTTGACACTTTGTCAATAAAAGGATGCAATGATTTTAATTTACTGTTATTTGATACCAGTTTACCATTATTTAATAATTTAAATTCCTCTGGAAAACTTTCCTTTTGCACCAAAGACAATAAATGCATTTCATTTTTACTTACTTCGTCTGCTGTTAGAGCACCTATTATTTTTACTCCATTTTTACAATTCACAATGAATCTGTTAACGTAGCAAAATATACGAATTAATTTTTGATAATTATTAGTGGTACCAATTAACCCTGTAAGAAAACTTTCACTAGAGATAGCTGTTAGGCAAGGGTTTTCAATAATTTTAAATTCTCTAACATATGATTCATCATTAAGTATGTTAGTGTCCACGCTACACTCGTCACACTGTTCTGGTATTAGCGGCTCACTGCAAGGCCTGTCCCCAGTGGACAAGAATGCGGGTCCAGTCCACCACAAGGAACTTTGGTGTAGACTCGAAGGATCAAGACCTCTGGATATAAGGTCAGCCGGGTTCTGGGCTGAGGGAACCTTATGCCACTGCTCCTCAGAGGTCAACTGTTGAATGGTGGCAACCCTGTTTGCCACGAAGGTCTTGAGCGTGTTAGGCACCTTCCGGATCCATGCCAAGACGATTGTAGAATCGCTCCACAGGTAGGTAGTAGGTGAATTCCATCGCAAGGCAGTCACGACTCTGTTCATCAGCTTTGACAGTAGGACGGCAGAACACAATTCTAGACGAGGGATCGAGACACTCTGGACTGGGCTGACTCTGCTTTTGCTCGTCACTAGTTTCACTACTGGTGTTGCATCTGATGAATATGATAGACAGTAAATCACTGCCCCATAGCACTTCTCCGAAGCATCGGCGAAACCGTGCAATTCAATTCGTGTTACACTGCTGGTCACAATACACCGATCGATGAAGATGCTGTTCACACTGTTGAAATCTTCAAGAAACTGGTGCCATTCTCTGGCGCTCTCGGAAGGTAATTCGTCGTTCCAGTCGATCCGCAGACTCCACAAGCTCTGCATGAAGATTTTGGCTTTGGCGACTACTGGACCTAGTAGCCCCAATGGATCGAACAGTCTAGCAATGGTTGAAAGGACGCATCTTTTGGTGTAGGAGTCTTTCAATTTCACTTGCACTCGAAACACAAAACTGTCCTCTTGTGACTTCCAGGACACTCCAAGGGCCTTTGTCTCGATGGGGTTTTCGAAGTCGTATCCTCCATCATCGTTTGAAATCAGCTCGGGGTGACTTCCACTCCACTTGTGTAGTTTCATACCTGCTTTCGACAGCATACCAGAAAGCTGACTCTTGAGCTCCCTGGCTTCTTCTAAAGACGGGGCGCTGGCTAGAACATCGTCCATGTAAAAATTGGATCTCAGGACAGGCGCAGCTAAAGGAAAATTCTCCTCTTCATCACGTGACAGCTGTAGTAGTGTTCTTGTTGCTAAGAATGGTGCACTCACTGTCCCGTAAGTCACAGTTTTAAGCTCATAGGTTTTCACAGGATCAGTAGGACTGTCCTTCCACACAATTCTGAGTAAGGGTTGTTGACTATCATGCATTAGTATCTGTCGGTACATCATTTTCACATCTCCAGTGAAGGCATATGGATGTTCTCTGAATTTCAGCATGATCGCAAATAAGTCTTCTTGAGCTAGTCCTCCATTATACTGCAAAGCATTTAAAGAAATTCCGTTGTTTGTCGGATTACTGGCGTTGAAAACTACACGCAGCTTAGTGGTTGATTTTTCGGGTTTGTAAATACCATGATGCGGCATATAATATGTAGTGTTCGCATTGTCCTCCAAGGTGACTTCTTTCATGTGCCCTAACTGTTCATATTCACTTAAGAAGTCTTTGTAGAGTTTTAGGTAATTAGAGTCTTTTGATAGTTTGTACCACAATGCATTCAATCGTTTGAGAGCAATGTCCCTCGAATCTCCTAAACATTTTGGGTCAGCCTTAAGTGGCATTTTTACAATATATCTGCCCTCAATATCTCTTGAATGCGTTTCCACGAAATGTTCCTCACATAAGGTAGCCTCTTTACTTTTAGTTCGCTCTACCTCCACATTTTCTATTTCCCAAAATTTCTTTAAAGTATCATTTAAATCTCCCTCTTTAATTAATCCACAATGTAACTTAGGTTCGCTATTTGCATAGCTAATGCTTCCCGAAGCTACGAAACCAAATACTGTATTTTGGAAAATAAGATTAGAATTTTGATTATAAATTTGCCCACTACGCATTAATTCATAAAAAATTTCAGCTCCCAATAAGCAATCAATGGGTCCTGGCACATAAAATTTATCATCAGCCAAATTAATATTAGTTGGGATTAATCCCTCCACATTTAAATATTGAGCTGGAGTTAAATTGGTTATTTTATCAACAACAAGCATATTTAAGCCTTTCTTATAACTTCCTTCCGCATTTGAAATTTCTACATTTACGCTATTTTTAACACACACGGAGGCATCATTTAATCCCGTAACCAGAACATTTATTTTATCTTTTTTTACTTGTAATTTATCAGCATATTTTTTACTTATTAAATGAGTCATAGAACCGACATCAAGTAAACATCTCATCTCATGAAAGGCATTAAATGCATCTTTAATAAAGCATTTCACCGTACTTAAAATAACCGTTTTATGTTCCTCTTTTTTATTTATTGCAAAGACTGCTGCATTCGCATTTACATTTCCAAACAATAAATCTCCTGAATTTTGACCCTCGATTGGCGTCGGAGTATTTATTGGATTGTATTCCACCGCATTCGCATTGAGTGACCTCGAATGATTTTCGGCATAATCGGTTTCAATTTTCTCATTTGAGTTTTCATTCGCAAGACAAATCAAAACGTTATGTCTTTTTGAACATACTCGGCAGGGTCTATTTTTACATTTTGCTACTCCGCAGTTTTCTTTCAAGCATAAGAAACAAAGATGTAGTTTTTTTACTATTTTGATTCTATCATCTACTGGTAGTTGCTTAAATTTAGGGCAAAAGTACATAGGGTGTTTTTTATTTTGCTCACACACAGGGCATGACGAATCATTTTTTACATCAGATAAAAATACCCTAGCCACATTTTTAGGAGCGTTATTCTCAATTTTGTTTTTTGCGAATTTGTTTTGTCGAAAGTCATTTTTGTTTGGTTTATTGCTCTTCGAGTTTTGATAAATGTCACAATATTTAGCCATCTCTGTAGGCCTATACCACGTTTCACCTTGCAATACACCAATATGACTTTTTAGCTCTCCATCTAAAGCACTGTATAACTTATCCGAAATCGTTAAATCAAATAAAGCTTTAAAATCCTCTACATTACGCAATTGACAATAATAGTCGAATGTTGCGCAAAGTCTGGTAGCAAATTGCGTATAACTCTCATTTTGAAATTTTTGGGCTTTTCGAAAGCCAATTAATACTTCTTGGGGGGAACATTGAAACTCTTTTAAGACAGTTTCTTTTAGTTTCGAATAATTTTGTAAGTCCTCGACACTTAAGTACACCAAAAAATTCGCAGCTTTTTCACCTAAAATATTTAATAATATTTCGGCTTTTAAAGTATCGGGTACGTTTTTCATTACAAACGCTCTTTCAAGACTTTGGAAAAAAAGGTTAAAACTTTCCGGCCTAGTTGGCAAAGGAATAGATAAAGTTTTTACGCTTCTTATTAAATTCTCCAAATCAAAAGATTCGACTTTGTTAGTGGTTTTTTGTTTATTTACTTCAAGTTGGGTCTCCTCTTGTTCCCGTAGGGTTTCTAATTCCTCAAGTACTGTTTCTGCCACAATATCGAACTGTTCGCGTTTATTTTTAAAGATATCGCTAGTCTCGATAGCCTCTCTAAGCGAGTAAATGGTTGGTTTACCTGTCACTGATATATCAAGTTCCTCGGCAATCATTATTAACTCATTCTTTTTATATCTAGGCAAAGCCATTTTTACACGCACTTAAATTACTCAACAAGGCAAAACAATACAATTAACACAATATACTAGGAACCCCTAAAACAATTTAAATTTTAATAAAATTGTAATAAAACACTCATAAAGCAATTTTAATTCCCTACCAAAACTAAACAAGAACCATAAAACACAAAGACAATATTTAAATACACTCAAGTTAGATTTTTTAAATCCAAAATTTCGGGTTTTTTGACATTTTTATACCCAATTCCTCAGTTTTAAAGACATTTCCAAGAGACATTGAGGTGATATTCCACTTAAACTCAAAAACAAAAGTAATGCGAATAATCAAAGTGGGTGCTATTCCACTTAAACTCAAAAACAAAAGTAACACGATTATTCAAAGTAATTCAAGGGACATCCTCTTACCTCAATTTTTTTCTCTCAAAACACTGGTAATCCTCCTAACAATTTGGAACTTTTTATGTATTTCCATTCAAATTTTAAGTCCTCAAGTCCTCTCAAGACATCTGTCATATCCTTAGGCATTTTTCATTTTTAAGACCACTCGCTCGGCCCAATCCGCAATCGACGGCCATATGAAGTTTTTTCTCATTCTTTGCTGGTTATTAATTCATACTTTTTAGACACAAATAAGAACTTCAACAGACGGTTGTTAAACGCCGTATTTTATTGCGTCTTCCTTTTCTCGCGCGTCAAGGAAGCAATGGGTTACAGTTAAGGAATTTACATACTTTCTCCAGCCACCGCCAGGTGGCGACACACATGATTATACAATGCTGAGTCCCTTTTTTCCCTAGGGACAAGTTGAAAATCTGTTGGGAGCTCTGTATTAGGTTCCTTACTAGACTTCTATTTTCTGTAAAAGCAAATTTTATATTCTTTTCTAACTCAACTAACTTTCGAAGAAAAGTTTTTTTAAATAATTATAATAGGTTTTTCACTAGTTATTTGGCCCCAAAAATCATTCTGATTAATTAAAGTTAATTGTATTTATTTGAATGCAATGTAATTATTGTAATTTGTGTGTTAGCTGTCCTGCCATGTGTTTAATATTATTTTACTTTATAGTGATGCCAAATTTTGCTTCACGTGTTGAGATAGCTGTGGAAGCCCTTAGCTCGAATCCACAGAAGGAAGTGGATGAAAATGAATTCATCGACGCCTCCCGTCTTGTGTATGATGGTGTGAGAGATATCAGACGGGCTGTCCTTATGAATAGGGTAATTTGATTATTTTCTGTCAAAATTCAACCATATTTATTTATAAAAATAATTGTTACACTTATTTTATGGTGAAGTTAGAAAGCATTGAATCTTCAATGTACTTAATGGGTTATGCTGGAAAAAGTGTATGAATAAGTTTCCTTGATAAATTTATCATGAATTTAAGTTTTAGTTTAAACATATTATTGTTTCATTGTTAAATATAAAGCATTTATATAAAACATTCAAATAATTTTATTATTTTTGTTTATCACAAATGTAAAATCCATTAGATATCTTCAGTGTTTAAAGTTTTATTTAAACATGTAGTTTTGTTTATTATTTTGTAAATTTGGTCCTTAAGTCTTTTATTTACTTTTTAAATAATTGCCTGTGGAGTGTGGACCTTGTACAAATATATATTTATATTAAGGTTCGTTTTTCTGCATGTTTAATTAATGTATATGTGTATATTAAACAATTCCAGACTGCTGAGGAGTTGGATTCAGAAACCGAAATTGAGTTTGAAGCAAACACTTCTGAAACAAAGAGCAAATGTAAGTCGGATTTTCTTTAGTCTATTATCAGTCGAATTTTTCTGTTTTTAGATTTTTTGTGTGAATATAATAGGTTGTACTGCTGTTATGTTTAATTATATGCTTTATTAACTGAACTAACTATTAGTATTAAATATTAAGTTACAAAGCACATTTCGTTGGAATGATACTGTTGTTTTTATGAAGAAAAAAATTCTTAGAAAGTTGAAGAAAAAGTTTTTTGATTATATAACTTTTATATTTTACAGCAAGTGCACATACAGATTTTGATGAATATCCTGAAATTAGTGGTATCAACAATACCAGAGTAAGTGGGAAAATTTAATGATATTTATTGTATTTATTTTGCTTGATGCAAAACTAAACACCACTCAAGCTAATACTTCAAGCTTATTTTACCATGTTAACCTAAATTAAAACATTTTTTTAAAAAAATTAGTTAAAGTTTAAATAAACAAGGTTAATAATAATATTGTATAAATATGTAATATTCTATCTTTAAACAAACTTTAAAGTCATAAGGATTGATTTTCTTTTACAAAATTAAATTATGACTGTTATATGCTGTACAATAATGTGATTTGAATGTTTTTCTTTCATGTGTTGTAGGATGCCTATCGGTACATTTCTGAAGAAGACAAGCAGAAGATTGCCCTTCAAGTCGAGAATTTCCGTACCGAGAAGAGCAAATTCGACAGGGAAGTGGCCAAGTGGGATGACACTGGAAATGACGTCATCGTCTTGGCTAAGCAGATGTGTATGATCATGATGGAAATGACAGACTTTACTCGGTAAGTCGCTGATTTCATGAATTTCATTCAACCCGGTTATAGCGTCTTTCAAACAACCTTATGACTTTCTTGGTGGGGGACAAGTTTGCCAAGCATTGTGACCTCAAGCCTATTGTACTCATCCCCAGAAATGACACAGGCACAAGAGACTGAAAGAGCGGACACAAATGCATACACAAATAACAACATTTATTGACGGACACAAACATCCATGCCTTACCGGGATTCGAACCCGAACCCTTAAACTCCAAAGGCTAGCTCCCTAACTACCAGGTCGTTGTGTTGTTACTGGGTCAGCAAAAAGACCTTAATATTTATGACATTATAAACTTAGTAACATTATGAATAAGGTTGAATATTAAGTGTAAAAAAATCATGAAAAATATGTATTCTGTAATCATATTATTAATTAAAGTTGTAAAATTTCATCTGTTGATATTTAAATTTCCCCCAGTAGCATTTTAATATCTCCGTCTCTGGTCAATAATTTTTCAAGGCAGGAAGCATACTTCAAATTTGGCAACTTACTGTTTTTTTTTTTTTTTTAAATTTAAAATTGAGTTTTAAAATCACTTAGTTTTAGTTAATATGTTATCTGTATTTTAAAACAGAGGAAAAGGACCGCTGAAAACTACAATGGACGTGATAAATGCTGCTAAAAAGATCTCTGAATATGGTACCAAGTTGGATAAACTTGCTCGGCAAATTGCAGATCAGGTATGTTGTTCATCTGTTTTTTTGTTGTTGTTTTTTATTGAGATTTTTACAATAATGAATAAGTTGTTTAAGGTTATATGAAATTATAGTTATTTCCAAATATCTTTAATTCTGTGTAAATCACTAATGTAGGGTAGACTGAACAGTGAGTGAACAGGCCCCTGTGAATGAACAGTTGGTAAATACATTTAAATATAAGGATTAAAAATCATTCCACAGTATGGATTGGCAACACTGACTTCCTCTCTCATTTCGTAGGAAGCAATCTGACATCTGATCGGTTGTAATTGGCCATTAATTAAAATCCAGCATGTTTATTGACTGGACATTTTTGTGTTCATTCACTGGTAAAAGAACTGTTCATTCACTTGGCTATTGTACCACTTTTTATTTAGACCCCCAAAAGACCCAAAGTGCAAATAAGTGCAAAAGTCACCTCCTTTTTTTTTTTTTTTTTGTAGAATTTACATGTAATGACAGATGTGTTCACATTGTCATAAACCCGAAGCTATATTTTCTTAAAATGAATGAATTATCTTAAAACAAATTGTGCTTAAGTGTTCATTCACTTGTTTGTCTACCCTATAGGATTGCATTAGTACTTTTATCAAAATGAATAATATTTATTTGTTAAAGGTTAACTGTACTATATAAGTTTATTACTTTAATGTATGATTTAAGTTTTCAAATGTGTTTTAGCTCCACTTCAGGTATTTCACATTATCTCTCCCTTTTGTATTAAAACCTTGTTTAGCATCTTAATTTTTCATGGCTTTCCTTTTATAATTAGTGCCCTGAATCAAGTACCAAGAAAGATCTTTTAGCATACCTCCAAAGGATAGCTCTTTACTGTCATCAACTTAACATCACTAGTAAAGTTAAAGCTGACGTGCAGAACATTTCAGGAAGCCTTATTGTGTCAGGTGTAAGTTTTTTTTATGTGAAAAAAATTGAATTTAAAATTATTTGGATAAAATAAATGATTATATCACAATTTTATCTTAACAATAAAAATTCCTAGTTTTACTTAAATTATTGGTGAGTTTAAAAATATACTAATAAATAATTTAAAGTAAGCTATGCCTTTTTATGATGCTTTTTTACAAAGGATAATTAAGTGTATTTGTTGTTTTTAGCTTGATAGTGCCACTTCGTTAATTCAAGCTGCAAAGAATTTAATGAATGCTGTCGTCCTAACCGTTAAAGCATCCTATGTGGCTTCTACAAAGGTAAAATCTTTTGAATTGCATTTAAAAAATAAATAATGTTTGCTTATCCATTAGGATTTTTAAAAGATTGAAAAAAGCCTTTAATTGTAGATATATTAACTTTCTTGCTGTGCTAGATGGTTACTTAAAATATAAAAATATTAATATATAATGGATTTTTTTTCTATTTCCAGTATCCAAGAAGCGTCCAGGTAGCAGTAAGTGTGAGTATTCCCTTTTGTCTTGTTCAACATAATAAGTACCAAAAATTTAAAATTTGTTGCATCATGAAACTTCTAAGTCAATTATCAAAGTAAAGGCGGAAGAAAAGGAATGGTTAAGAAAAGTTAAACGTTAATTCATTACAAAACTGAATATGAATTGTTAAAATTCACGCTATCATAAAAATATTTTCCCAAATGTCAGGTTGCTCATAATTATGTCGACTAATTGAGAATGAGATGGCTAAAAACCTTTCTAGTTTAAATCTTAAAACCAAAAAATTCCATTATGGATAATCACCAAGCCTTAAGAAAATTAAGTAGCATAAATGATCGGTGAGTGCAGAAACAACGTCAGTCACAAATTTCAAATTTTTCAGGAGGAAGAAAAACGTAATAACTCCTCCTCTATTTCTGCACTCAACACTTCAAACAAAGGTCCTGTATTTAGGGAACTTCTCAACGGACTAACCTAGATTTTGCACCCAACACGCATCTTGCCTTTCTAAGCTTATTTTCATTGAAAACGAGTTTTCGGATTTTTTTACTGAAGCGGTTTTTGCACTCAACGATTCAAATGTGGTGGAGTCAAGTTCTTTCAACTTTTGAAACACCAAAGAAATGATGTAATTAAACTTTTATAGGAAATGCCAGTTTTTTTCTTAAATTTTTATTTATTAAAAAGCTAAATTTTGACTCCATGCAGGAAAAACAATTTTAAACGTTTGCTATCCCTCATGAGGTTGATAGTTTTTCGCCCATGTTTGCTTTGAAGACCAATAAATACGAACTTATTTTTACATTTCTGTACTTAGCAATTATGTACTTGTACCTTATTCTTCCTATTTTCTCCCCCAGTCCCCGATTGTGGTGTGGAAGATGAAAGCCCCGGAGAAGAAACCACTGGTCCGCCGCGAGAAGCCAGAAGAGGTCAGAGCCAAGGTCAGGAAAGGTTCCCAAAAGAAGCACATCGCCCCGATCAAGGCACTCAGCGAGTTTCAGAGTCCCGCCGAGAGCGTTTGAGCGAAACCCCTCTTTACTTTTACCCTCCTCCTTCTACAGAGAGCATACCTGCTGACTTGATTTGGATTTATGGGGGGGCTTGCCACTTGACTTGGAAGTGTTGTCTCGGTTTCAAAAAGGTTGTTTTAGTTGGTGACGTTAAATTGGGGTTTTAATGTTTCATTTGGAGCTTTTTTTGAATGGGTATGATGATGTTATTGAATAGGGGTTTAATCTTTCGTTTGAAGACATTTTTTTAAATGTGTATGACAAACTACCAAAAGTAATATGAATATTAGAATTTTAAGTATTAATTTGATGTCATTCTGTAAGTGGAGTTTCGAAAAAGTGAAGTAATATTTAGGAAAAGTTTTTGGTTTTAACTTTTTCTGTTTTTTTTTTTTCAATGCAAGTGTTTGGTTGTAAAAGCATCTTGTAACATGATACATTCAAAGAATCAGTAAAAAGTCTTAAAAATAATTAGTTTTTCTAGTTAAAAATAGTGCTCTTTATATTTTTCAAAATATATTGGTGGTAAGTTACTGTGTTAGGTAAATTTGATATCAGTCTGATCTAATGAACATTTGATGAGTGGCAGCCCTGGGAACTGTATGTTGTGTTAGCAATTTGATGGCAAAAATTGGTGGAGATAATTGTATCTGTAATATGTGTAATATTATTGATATAATTTGATGCCCGTCTCTCCAAAACTTGAAAGATTTACATTCTTTTGTTTAAAAGGGTTGAAAGTGAAAACTTGCAGGATTGAAAAAAGCGTGTATAGAAAAATTGTAGCAGGCAACAAAAAAATTAAATCTAGTAGTACTTAAACCAAAAGTATTTTATTTAGAATGTTAAGCTTGAGACAAGCACCATATTAATTAGCATAATTTGAATTACGAACTATCTTGCAAACTTTTTCATTTTAAAGATAGAAACGTTAAATTCTTTCTCGAAACAAATACTCTTTTGTTTTTTATTAATGTTTGAATTTTTTTAATGTAGCAAAAATTGCATATTAGCTGTGGTTGTTAAGAAAACTATTTAAAAAAAATCATCAGATTTTCTCAGTAAATAAAGCTTATCTTGAAAAGAACAAATATATAAACTATAAAATTTGAAAGTTGGCAGGTATGGGTGATGTTTTTGTCATTTTGTGTGAGAAATTCTTTTTCTCTTGTAGCTACTTTTTTTAAATGGCAAAAATACTATGAGCTCCTGCTATCAATATAAAAATTGATGGAACCAGAGAGCTCTGACTTTTCCTAGATTTTGTACTTATGTTTTTATTAGCTGGTTCGTTTGTATTTTACGGTTCTGTATTTTATATATATTTTATCTATTTGAATGTTAATTTTAGAGTTTTTAATATATGCTTTACATAGGACCGCATTCCTTTGCAATGAAAAACGTTTTTTTTTTATCTTTCTCTTTTTTGCATTTGAAAAACCTTTTCCGCACCGTGGAAAAGACCTTAGGAACTGAAAAGAAAACGAATGTTGTGATGTATTTCTCTCGCAGTCTGGTGTGTGTATTTTCGTATGTTATCGTTAAACGTAAGAAATTAATTGCCATTGATGAATTTTGGTAGAGTACTGTTGTATAATAGCAATAAGTAATTGTGTGTTAATCTATGTATGGGATTTTCGATAGTTGAAATCTGGGTATATTTCTATGGCTTTATGTTATTCCAATACTTTTTTCACTTTTTTGTATTGTATTACTTTTGATAAGGTTTATATAAATAAAAGTTAGCTCATTTATTGCCATTATTTTTTAAGAATGCCATCTTATATTTATAAATCGATGATCTATAGACTTTCCAATATGAAGATTTTGCATGTATGTGTCGAAGGCATTTTGTCCACCAATCTCCGTTTATATTGCAGCTTTTAAGTTTGAATAATATAAATCATATATGTAATACATTCCTCTTTATTTATAAAAACTAGTTTTCAGAAAACTAGAATTGGTCAAAAAAGTTATAATTTAACAAATTATTTCTGCTGAAATGCAATTTACAGTTGTGGAAATTTAAATAGAATGTCTTAGTATTTTAATTTTTATTTAAAAAGTGTTATCTGTAACATAAATTAGAAAATAATTTGAAGCTCAAGCGTCAAAAAAAATTAACATTATTACTGTAATGAAGAATTTTTACTATTTGGTAAATTAGAAATTATTGTGAATGCTATGTTATTGTTTCCTAAAGTGTAATAATATAAATGAATTCATTGTTTAGAAATTAAGTACTAAAAATTGTGTGAATTGTATGATGAAGTAAGTTTTCAATAAAAATCATTTCACCTCTTCTCTCTAAAATAGTTTATTATGTATCCTAAATTTAATTAAAAATATTTCTTTACATCCAGAACGCGATTTTTCCGTTTTTTTGTTGAATAAAATTTTTTCTTTTCTCCCAAATTTTTTTTCAAATGCATATTTTTTTCCAAAAGTTTTTTTAAGGAAATTTCGCATCTTCTGGTGACTAATTAAATTTAAGTATAAAATGTGCATTAACATTTCTGCCTTGCCAATAGTTTATAAGAACCTTTAATCTCTCTTGTTTTTTCTATTCCTTAAAGCTGTTTTTCTGTAATATATACATATTTTTCAGTTAAATATGGATTTATAAATTTATCAATTTTGTTTGACACTGTATAACTTTTTACTTTTTTTCTTTTGGTTAATAAGTTTTTGTTGCATTAGCAACTTAAATAACTTTATCCCGAGCTATAATATAGTTTGAATTATCGTCGCACTAGAGCTACACAAAGGCTATTGGCAGAACAGGTGTCATAATTAAGAACCACAGTCGGGTGACGAGCCGACACCTGTGTTGGAACGCAACCTATCCCTTGCAGAGTTCGTAACCTTCCCTTCAAAAAGTAGACATTTTTGGAAAAATAAGGTTAATATTCCTGTGGTTCAACCTTTGACACTTTTAAGTCAAAATAAATTACTAAGGACTCAAGTTATATGCATAAAAAAATGCACAAAATACAAAATTTTAAAGGTAAACTTAACCGAAAGACAAACTTTTAAACTGATGAAAACAAAAAATTAATCGTCTATGCACACAACTTATTTTAATTGGTTCATTAAACTTGTATCAGTTGTTTATCATTTTATATTATTAGGTATATTTACTACCAATAGAAGTTTATATATTACTAATGAAAATTAAAAGCTGTTAATTTACATTACCTGCAGTTATTTGGCAAGAAATGCCAGGTATAAATGAAAAGTATTTAAGAAAATTTAAAAAAGTAATTACAAAATTCGACAAAAAAAAAAAGATTAACCCCTATTACCTCATAAGCATTAAGCTTCAATATATACTTCAATCAAATCAAAAATATGTTTATGGGTTGGTATAGCACTAATATTAGGATGTTTTTCTATTTTAGAACGAAGTCAGAAAGGTGAAATAAAAACAAATATTTCAAAATAATGTTTTATTTTCAAGACATTTTCCACTACTGAATGTTTACCACAAAATCCAGTTATAAATACAAGTCATGCCAATATTTGGTCTAGAGATTCAATTTTATGTATAAAACATGACATTGTATGATGGCAGTAAACATGAAGGATGTTTGTGTGAAATGTATGAGAAAGAACCCTCTTTTTGGGAGAATAAGTATTGATGAAAAAATCTGCTTTTTCAAAAACTTTTGTATCGAAAGTATAGTTTCTTCTCTCCTTTAACTATGCCCAAATTCTTGCAATCTTGAATGTACTTATTCCTATTTAGATTTTTATTCGAGATAGATCTTGCACAGTTGACATAGCCTAAAGGCAAATGATATTGCCAAAATAATCAGCATACTGAAAATGGATGTAAAGCTTTTATAAGCAAATTTGTTCTTGAGATGTTTCTGCTTCTGTAAACGGATACATTACAAGCTGCCACTGTAAGTGATTTTTTTTTTTCAAAATGCCTTATGATTTTAAATTTTACAAAAAAAAGACTGGCCTTGGCCCCACACTGAATATTTATTACAAATTTTGACGGATGTAAAAATGGATAGAAAAGTGCATACAAATGCATTCATGAGAATGTACAATGACCATTTCTAACAAATCATTTGAATGATTAAAACTTTGACTCATACAAATATCCTTCAGCTTTACAATGAAACTAAAACCACACACATTTGAAGAGTACACGGGAAGAAGCGATTGATTTATTAGGCAGACTGCCGCAACTGCCCGCTTGGCGGCATAAAACCGGTTTCTCTCCTTCTTCGCCTCGTCTAAGCGTCGGGATCGCCAATCGCCTGAACTTGGTAGCTAGGAACCAAAGAGATAGTACTACACTGGCATATCACGTGACCTGCAACAATGACTTCATTGCTTACGCATCCCGTCGATAGCATTGGAGGTCACGTGATCTGCCACTATATTACTTTAGCTATGATATCTATGGTAGGAACTGGTTTCCTTACACATGTTTAGGCGATCACTCGCTATCATCGCCAAAGTGGCCTGCTAGGGAAACTTCTCTGAAAAATCAATCGGTTTTTCCCGTGTACTCTTCATTTATAAAATGTTCTTGGCGCACCTAAATAAAAGTCCCACAAGCAAATCAAACTTAAAAAACAAAGAACACCATGTAATTCAACATTTGTTTGTACAACAGTTCATTTATATGCAGGGAATTACAACATCTAACGTTGTTGCTATCCTAACATGTCCAAGGAAGAACACACATAAGAATCTGTGGAAGAACTGCTAATACTTCATTATACCAGCCATCATTTGTCATGGAGTGTTGTTTGCAGCAATGATGGTTTTGAGATTACTTACAGATTACTAAGCCTGTTTTATCAAAATGTTTTTTATACACAAATTGGTATGATATAGTTTTTGACTTGAGTTCTTGACAATAGTCACTTAAAAGCAATTTTTTTTACTTCCGCCATAACGTGACAAAGAAGACAAGTTTGGAATTCATTTGGTTAGAACTTTTCAATTAAGTTGGAGAATGGTCATTTTTAGTGATTAATGTGACAGATATATAAACTTACAAACAATGCAGGGGCCAGACCCATAACAATAAATTATAAAAACTGGCACACACATAATGCAAAGTGGAATTTAAAATGTTATCTCTTTCTATATATTTTTTAATCAGTATAAGCCTATGCCTGCATTGCCTTTTGTAAAATAAAATTCAACTTTCTCCAAATGTAACCACCTACTAGTTAAATTTAAGGAATGAATACTTAAAAAAAATTAAAATTTACTTTGGTACTCCAAAGTTATAAATAATAAAATACTCAACGGTACTTGTGGCTCGGCCACCAAGGTATTCAAGTAAATTAAATAAGAAAAATGGGTTGTTTCGCTCTGTGGATGGCAGCATCGCCAACGGTTTGCTTTCATTTGCTGTCTGGAATTATTTTGTTTTGATATGTGAAAATGAGTTTTCTAAGAATATTTTACTTATTACATTTTTAATGCCAGCTTCTTGCTGTGTTTTTGCTTGTTCAAAACATTTTCTAAAGAAAGCTTGCATAGAAAGAAAGAGTTTTGAGAGTGAAACAGAAGCAACCAATGAAATCACAGTACAAAAAAAAAAAAACCGAAGCAACCAATGAAATCCAGTACGGAGAAAAATTAAAACAAGCGTTAGATCAGCTGAATCAATTCCATTAAATTAATAAATAACTATGAAGATACATCAGTACCATGCACCACCTTGAAGTGACTATTATCAATCAAAGCCTTATTTTAACATCTGCACTATTTCACACCGGCCCTACTGGTTGATCGCTGGAGATGGTTTCTTATCTTCCTGGTTTTGAGACTGGGGTACCGAACCCGGTCCACTAGACTGGTTCCGGTCTTGCTGTTGCTGTGGTGGACCCCCGGACCAGTTGGGGGGCGGACCTCCCCCCTGGTTGGGGCCCACATTAGGGTTGCCGGAAAATTCATCCCCGTCGTCGAGGCCGTTTGCGGCGGCGGCTGTTGCATCGAATTGGTTGTTCTCCAGGCGGGTGATGAGGCGCTCATCTTCGTCGCCAAATTCACCGCCCATGAGGGAGGGTTCGCCAACGACCATCACGTCCTGGGGAAGAGGAATTGGATTGGTTGAGTTAGTTACAAATATCGTCGATTGGTTAAGTTAGTTTGAATTATTGTCGATTGGTTAAGTTAGTTTAATTTATCGTTGCACTAAGAGCTACACGAGGGCTATTGTCGATGAGCTTCGTAAATTAAACCAGTCAAGGGACTGTATTGGTATGTTAAGAGTTTTTCAGTGGTTGGTTGAATACTTTTTTTTAAAAGGGCGAAAGTTAGATGTCATTTCATCCTGGGATGAAATTGGTTTGCATTTAGGCACATTTGTATATTTTAAACTTTATTTAGTAGTAAGACAGACACACCGGGCCTAACAAAAAAACTTGTATTCGTTAGTTTTTAATTTACTTTAAACTTTAGAAACGCTAACTGATGGTTGTTTGGATTTTAAAAAGAATCTATAATGGTTTTAATTGTGGAAGTCTAAACTATCACTTGAAACCTTAGTATAAAGTATTGGGAGTTGACCAACCATGTTTATTTTATTTTATTTTCAGCTGATTCAACAATATACCACACCTTTTTCTCGATAATGTTCTATGTAAATGGATCATAAGACCCAGGAAATTGTTTTACCAGCTATCGACTCCCAACTCCTCATCTATTCCTTCTGATTACAACACTAGCTTCCAAAGCATTTAATTACTCTACCACTTTGAGTGGTTTTCCAGGAAACTGTGTGACTCTGCTTTCGTTGCGTTTCCTACCATAGATATCATATAAAGTACTAGATTGGCAGATCACATGACCTCCAATGCTAACGAAGGGACGAGCATGGAGACCCCAGAGGAGGGGCAATTTGGCCAGCGCTGCCACCACTTTGAGGAGAAAAGTGCTACAGAAAAAAAAAATTCTAAAATTTCAAAAAAATACCATAAAAATACAAGTTCCTTTTTGGAATATTTTTAGTGTGACTTTAAAAAAACGTGAAAAGCTTTTCTAATATTTTTCTGTAATTTTAGAATTAAATGGGTTTTTTCGGTGTATTTTTCTCATTAAAGAGATGGCAACACTGGTCAAATTAGCCTTCCTCTGGGGTCTCCATGAACATCCCTCCGTTAGCATTGTAGGTCACGTGATCTGCCAATCTAGTACTTTATATGACATCTATGGTTCATACCCATTTGGGTTAAGAAAGCTATTGCAATTAATCTCACAGCAAAGCCTCAAACAAAGTCGATTTAGAACAGCGATGCTTACGCTGTTACCTGGAAAAACTACATCATGGAGTACAAGAAGAAAGTTCTTTTTTGAAGCTTGCATTGTAATCGTAAGGATCGTATCAATGCATGCTGTAATCATACTTGATTAGAAACAAATTCTGGACACTTTCTAGCCACAAGAAACTACAGTCTCCAGTTTTCGGAGTCAGAAAAGGCAGGTGAAGTTGCCAGAATTTGTTTTTAAACTCAAACCATGCACAACAACCTTGACAGGGAAAGAAGATAAAATAATTCAAATTCATAAAAGGAAGAACACAGCAACACATAGACTACATGTCTTTTCAAAGCAATTTAACACAGAGAATTTATATTTGGATTCACACCAAAATATATGGAAGTCAATGTTAATTGTGGCAAAAGAAGTTAGTCTAAAACATTCTAATGTATTGCAGCATTTTCTTTCAAATTAGAAATCTGGCAATTTCACCTGTCTCGCAAATTTAAAGATTGTTATATTTAAATTACAAGGGAAGATAAGGAAAATTATTAATAAGGGAAAAACCAGTCAACTGTCATTTAAACAAATCTTGTAACGAATTTCCTTCGTTTTTGCCAAGAATACAGCAATAAAGGGCATTTATAACTTAAAAACATACTTTAATTGCCCAAAACAATTGATAATAAAAACATGCAGTTTTAATCTTGAATTAGTTTAAAATATTATTTAAATTTTAAATTATAGCTTTATTGATTTGGCTAATTCTATACCTACTTTGATGCAAAGGAGTCCTTTATCCTAAATGTTTCACAAATTTTAGTATGGAATCAGAATGATTTTTAGTTATGGTATATTTAAAAAAATGGAAGAAATCATGCAAAAACATGTTTGTGAGTAATGTTAGTTAAGAGCATGCTTCCTAATAGTTATAATTTTTTAAAATTCAAGATGATTGAATTAATAAAAGTTAAACTTCTTTTTGTAATTACAGCATACGTATTTAAAACTAAATGACTTTTCAAGTACTATTAAGTTATACATTATTTTGATGTCAAAAAATAATAAATGAATAACAAGGTAAAGTGCTAATAAACATTTTAATGCTGACTCAGAAATCCTGCTTTACTTTGAAAGTGGAAATATTTTTTATAGATAAATTAACTTTTAAAAAAATGCTTCTATTTCTTTTGTATAAATAAAAACTTTTTAATTTTAAAGCAGTGTACTGATTTAGATACTTAAGAAAAATAATAAATATTTATGTAGTACCATACATAGTAAAAAATATATTAGTATAAACGACATTCCTTTAACATCCACTGCTAAAAGAAATACTCCACCATTGATTGAATTGAAACAAAACCTGTTAGAATGATAGTTGACTGTTTATTTCTAAAATAAATTAGTTTTTTTTTTGTTGTTTAGAAAAGAAAGAAAAATGCTGAATACATTAGAAAGAGAAAAACTTCAAATACTTGCCATACACTCTAACTTCCTTTATGATTGTGAGCTGGAGTTCTAAGAATAAGAAAAATTAAATTATTGTCGTAAGAATAGACACCCAGACTGTCATTTAGTTAAAACTCAAAATTTTCAATTGTTAGCTTTAATGGGATTACTTTAGTAACAATTAATGCTATATGAAAAAGATTTGAAGATTAATGTCTGGACTCAATCTAAAATTAGGTACAACAATAACTAACAAAATATACAAGAAGTCATCATAAAGGGGAAAAAAATACTAACTAACTCTACTTTCAGGTACCTTCTTTCATTTTGAATAACTTAAACCAAAATTCTTAAGGAAGGTGTTTTTTTGCCAAGACAGGAAATTTTGGGTAAAAATAAAACTGAAAATTACATTTTTGCTTGAGAAGCTTTTGTGTTATAGTCAAGACAGTGTATAGAAAAATCACACACTTTTGAAAAATAAGTACAATTTGAGAGGACTTATGGAAGCAATACTTGACTGTATGCGCAAATGTGATTTTCTATAAATAAGGAGCTCCTGAAAATCATTTTTACTTCTATTCTCATCAATTTCAGAAAATAAAGAAACTTAAATAAGTGGAATATCTCATTTCTACAAACCTGTGAAGCCAAAGAAAAATTGGGAGGACCAGGTGACATGTTATTCTTCTTTTTACCGGTTCCGGTTCCTGTGTTATTTGCGTTGTTGGTGGTTGATGATTTCCTTTTTCTCCTCTTACTTGGTGGGCGTTGAGTTTCTAAACATTTTGGAATGCACAATAAATATTAAATTAAATTCAATTTACAATATTTAAAAATTGCTTTAAAATTTTAAGTTAGACATTGTCAGAACAAAAGTGAGCAAGCAAAATATTATCAGCCTTATTGAGCTAATAACTATCATTTAGAACAAGAAGCCTGTAGAATTATACTTTTTTTGAAGATAAGTTGTATAAATTTATTATAATTTCAATGCCAACATTTAAAATAAATGTATAATGTAGGCACATGTATATTAACAGGACATGGTACTATGTGAAAAGTATTTTGTAGTGTATTTAAATATATGTATATGATTTTAAGTACTTGGTAGAACTTAAATATTCATCCTTAATTTACTGGCAAAATCATATCTTAGAACAATTACAAAATGTTAACAAAATAAGCAATAATATTTTTTTAAAAAAAGCAACCCAAGCATGCAAAGCACAAAAACAAAAATTATAAATACCATGCAATAAAACAAGACATGCCAATATTAGAAAGGGGAAAAAGCAAATAATTATGATATCTCATATTCAAAATAATTTAATTTAATAACCCACAGTTTTCAATTCAATGGATAATTAATTAAGAATAGACGTACCGCAGACCAAAAAAAATCTGGAATATCTCTACAATAAACATTGTAATTAAAACTAGAAAATAAGGCTTATGTCAAAACTAAGGATGTTCAATGTGTGCTTTAATTGCATTGTTTCAATTTTAATCTGTTTTTTAATTTTAATTGTATAAGTGTTTTGTAAAGCAATTAATGTTATTAATTGCTAGACAAAAACTAAAATCAGAATAATTTAAGATGTAAATATGAGATAGCAGGCTTAAAGAAAAGGCATTGCAAACACAGGGTTCATACTCACTCAATGTTTCTTTTATTTGTGAAAAGAAAATTAAGCGGTAAGAGTTATGTACAACTTTTTAAAAAAATTGCTTTTGCAAATTTACTGCTTAAAAAATTCCTACAAGGTGTTGACCCTTCAGCAGCCACAATTTTTTTATAGAAATTAAGGACTGATAATTGTAATCAAAGGCAAGGTAATTTGTGCAAAGAGATATTCAGATCTTTGTCTAACAAAACATTTCAGATCTTATAGTTTAAAAATAAATCGTGTAGACAGTACTGTAACACAAAACATCCATTTAAATGTATATCAGGTTCCAGGAGGTTAAACCAAGTCTAACATCTTTCTTATTTAGCTTTAACTAAATTTAAACATAGAATTAACACTTTACAGACCGGTAGCGGTTCAAGCATATTATGTTCTTTCACCGCTCGGTTTCCCAACAGCCCACGTGTAACTCTAGTGTGATGATAATTCAAAACTAAACCGGCCCAATCCTGACTCGATCGGACCGACCTAATCCACTGAATGCTTTTGGTCTAGAGCGATCCACAGTACTGGACAACTTGAGGCAGAACGGTCAGATTGGTCGTGGATCGAGACGTAGACTGACCACAGCCTAACCTAACCAAATCTAACAGAAAGATCAAAGGTCAATTAATCAAGGACCAACCAGCTCGGCCCTGACTCGATCCAACTAATCCACTGAACACTTCTGGTCTAAAGCTATCCACAGTACTGGACAACTTGAGGCAGAGTGGTCAGATCGGTCGTGGATCAAGACGTAGACTGAACACGACCTAACCTAACCAAAACTAACAGAAAGATCAAAGGTTGATAAATCAACGACCGCTTGGTTCAGTGTTAAATAAAATAAATGTATAAACACCGCAAATTTATTGTATGATAAGGTAAATATGTCAATGTAAAATGATTATAGGTTATAAGCAATAAAAAAATAATTTCAAATGATAAATGTACGAACCCTGTGTCACACACAAAAAAAGAATACCACCACCAAAAATGTAGGGCAAACAAGTGCGGCTAACCCACACAAACGCCTTAAGACCTACCTACTTCCGGCTGCATTTTAAAATCATTGGGGCCTGGCCGGTGATTCCCACCTAGTGAGATTAATCAATCAATAAGCACCATTTTGCACCGCGCTCCACATGGGTTTAGTAGGATTATGTATGGCGTGGACCAGACAGGGTTTGCACAATAAGTACACAGATGGATTTCTTTTTTTTTTCTAATGTGGATGCAATATTGGCGGTCAAGCCTTTGAAGACTCGGCATATTTCCCAGAACTGAGAGCCACTTTTTGGTGCCATCTTGGCGGCTCTCGCTACCAATTTTAACGCACAGATTACAATGAATCTGAGCTCACTGTGGATGATAAAGTATGCCTAAACTTAAATTTTGCCGAGAGAATCAAAGCCTAGTTTTGACGTGATATTAAGCAAGGTTCTACTTTAATTTCAATAATGGATTCTAAGAAATAATACTATTAGTTTTCTTTAGTTAGCATGGTAACTTTCTAGCCTGTTTGGTATATATTTATATGAATCACCCTTTATTATTGCTTTGTATAAGTAAAAGAAATCCAGTCTGAATACTTATTATTAACCAATCCTGCATGATATGGAGATGAATAAATAATACACAATAAAGTAGCATGCTGCACAAGGAAGTTTGAACAATATAACTAAATTAAAAATTCGAATAATAAAAGCATGCAAAATACAAAAGCACAAAGCAAAATATAAAATCATAAGAAAATCAGCCTTTGTAACTAGTAAAGAGTAAGCAGTAAAATTCATAACAGTTGGATGAATTGAGAAAAAAATATCTATAAGAAAAGTACCTGTAATAAATTGCTAAAAAAATTATTGAATGAATGCATAATTTTTTTAAAGTTGTGTTAAGCGATAGAAACATTTTAGAAGAGATTATTTTATTCCTGCATAATAATTTTCCTGTTAAAACACAACTTTTGACTTCCAAAAATAAGTACTACAATAATAAGTACTGGGAGTAATATCTCTCATTGAGTTAATATAAAAGATATACCATTTTGTTGTCCATTTCTCTAAAAATCATAGCTTGAAAGTAACTTTTTTTAAAATTCCCTCAAATAGCTTTCTAGGAAACAGTGCGACATCTAGTATTACCAAGTTAGTAATACACTTTATCAATAGGAAGTAATCAGGAAGGAAGTAATTAGAAAGTTCAAGTTAGTAATACACTTTATCAATAGGAGTGACCTCGAAGCACACATTTTTAGTACATGGACTATAGCTAAGAGATTTAGCTAAGCAAAATAGAATTTTAAAAAACAATGTCTAACCGGGTGGAGCCACCATTCTTTGCCACTTTTGAAACAGAGTTGTTTTGAGGCAATCTCTTGGACTAAGGGCATAAGCTTTGTGCCTGGACATAAGCTCTTGCATGGGTTCCAAAATTACACACAACTAAAAAAAAAAATTCATTTTATTTACAATAGTGTAATATAGATATATTTTTAGTCAACTATAAGATACTTTAACATCGGTTTGCATAGTAAATTAGTAATGTCAAATCTCATAAACACATACTACAAGGGAATGCCAAAATTTTTGGCTAAACTATACCTAGTCTAGCCAGAATGTAAGCTTCAAAAATACTTTCTTCCCCCATCCCTGTCTGTGGTTTTCTTCGATACGGCATGAGCGTGTTCTTTCCCCACTCTACTTGCGTTTGAACTGTACAGATTGTTAACCCCACAACAGAACCTCAAATGTGTTAGGTTTAGAAAAGCAATGCTTCCCCCGTTTCCTAGAAAACCAAGCGAAGTGATGGGGGAAGAAAGTCTTTTCAAAGCTCACATTTTGGCTACATAAGGTATAAATGTAGTGTTTCCTGCCAGGAAAAAAAATAGCTGTTTAAAAATTCAACACATAAATATTTTTTTAAAAATAATGTTTGCATAAAGAGTTTAATGTTTTTAAATAACTTACATTACATACTTATTCACAATTCATACTCATGCCAATACTGTTAATTCACTGTTCATGGGTACTATTTCTATTTTTTACAAATAAATTCCAGTTGAATTTAAATTAAAAGACATAAGATTGGCCCTCTATCTATGCAGACCTGCCTAACCTCATTAAATAATAATAGAAAAATAATTATAACATATTATTTAACAAAACTTAGTTTATAATTCCTAAATTATAACTATTTATCTTTTTCTGAAATTTTACTAAATACAAAATAATTTTCTTACCCTGAGATAATTAAGAGTAGAGTTTGTTAAACCTTGCCTAGTAATATTTTTGGATAATTGTTCTAACATTGCTGGATCTTGCTGCTGGGCCTAGAAGTATAATTTTAAAATCACCTATTTGCACAATAGAATACAGAGAAATAATATTTGTAACACAAGTTATAATAAAAATAAAAGAAATCATACAATGGTTACAAACCTGGGTTACCTGCAAAGCAATTAAACTACGAGGGACCAATTCTCGATGTTGCCTTGTTGCAAAATGCCAAGATTTTATTCTCATTAAATCGTCAAATGTGAAATCAAGTATTAACCGGCCTTCTGTACATACCTGAAAAATTTTATTTAACAAAATTGAGTTTAAAAAAATAACATGTCATTGTAACATATGTTTACCAAATACAGTAAACTCCCGATTATCCGAGGAATTGGGTGGCACGGCATCCGCGGATAAGCGAATTCGCGGATAATCCACAAAAGTAAAGAAAATATCCGCAAAATTGCTCCTAGGTCTTATAAAAGTTAAGTAGAGTAATAGTATTATTATAAGAGAAATCCACGCGAATCACGCAAAGCAGGTCAATTAAAATCGCGGGCAGTTCATTTTACAAGTGACTCTTTTTGACGAATAGCACGCGTGATGTGCTTTTGGCCGAACACATATTGGCACACACCAGGTTTAATATAGTCATTCTTATTTAAGTGCATTCGTTGTTCTTGAAAGGAATTCGTTGTTCTTGGAAGGCAGTCTTCAAAGTTTTGAAGCAAATAATTTTCATTTCTCTGAGTTTTCTTAAATTATTATTTTTTCACGGAAAAAAAAGGGGGGATAGTGGGACGCGGATAATCCGCAAAGCGGATAATCCACCCGCGGATAATCGGGAGTTTACTGTATGGACAAAGAGGTAAGTATTAAAGCAGGAAAAAATAGCATAAATTGTCCTATTAATTCTGAAGTCCCACAAAACCAAATCGGCCTGCAAGTGTCATTTTCACAGACAGTAGCATTTAATAAGTCAGAAGAGGCAAGGGAAATAAATATGTCTTGACTAAAAAAAAAAAAATCAAAATTCACAAACAAGAAATTACAAAATAAAATTGAATTGCTAACTGATACTAATGCAAAATTCATCATGGTTGTAGTAAAAAAAATATGTAGTATTGAAACTCAAGAATTTTTTTTAATCCACCCACTAAAACAGTGTGGCATAAAAATTGTCAAACATTTCATTTAACTTACACATTGGAAGCTTTCATTTTATATGCTCATTATAACTGTAGTGTTAAATCCATAAACAAGTTAAAACACTGAATTAGTTTTATTAAGAAAAGTAACAAAAAACGTAGAGATAGGCCAAATAAACCAAACAATAAAGAACAACTTAGGAAACACTAAATGAAGACATTGCAAGCAGTTATATAATTATAGCTAATTAGTTTTATTGAAACATTTAGTAGATGCTATATAATAATTTTCTGACACCCTTTTTTTTAATTTAATCTTACATTGAAAAACCTTTGTTTGAATCATAAGCTCCCAACAAATGTTTGCTTCATACCAAAAATTGTACCTAATTTTTCCAGCTGCTGCTGGTAATTATTATTATTCTCTTTAAATCTTTATGCATTAACAAACAACTTGCAACCTGAAATTGTCAGGTTAACCCTTTTGCTCTTGTATATTGTAAATATAGGATAAAACCAGCAAGGTCAAAACACCAAATCTCAGTATATCCCATACAATATATGCACTAAACATTGACCTGGATTGGCACATAAAAGCACGACGGTAAATGGCAGCAACATTCGTCGACTGTTTAAAAGACTTAATGCTCAAGTTAAAAAAATATTTTTAAAACCTTGATTTTGAGTCATAAGAAATCTGTCTGTGAGCAAAGGGGTTAAGCATCATCCTGATCAAGAGTTTCCACTCAAAATTAGAAGCAATGCTTACCACGACAGCATTATCTTTGGCAAGCTGTTCTTTCATAAGTTCATTTGGATACTGCCCACCTAAAATCTGCAAAATTTAGGTGTAACTATCTCTTTAAAATTTAATTTATTAATTACAAGTACACATAAATAAGCATTAGACAAATGTTAATTGCATCTTAACATAAAATAAGCCAACAGGGTTAAAAAGCAAAGTAAAATTATAACTCAAACCAATTATGCAGATAAAATGTTACTAAAATTGTTAAATAAGCAAAAAATGTTAGTCGATTAAAAATTGTTAATAGAAATTGTTTTGATAATATGTTGTATGCAATTTCACTAGAAAGAGAAAACATAAAACATTAAAAAAAAAAAGAAATATACAAAAATTAAAGTACTTTCCCTTGCCTCCAACACAATTGTAAACAAAACTTAACATTACATCATAAGCACACAATTCAAACTACAAATCCATAAACTGTGATGAGTAATTGTAAATAAATCATTGCTTTACAATTTATTAAAGATCCATTTGATTTTGCAATAGAATTGCATACACAGGGGTGTTTTCAGTTCTAAAACAAAATTTATAAACCCAATGAAATTTCCAGAAAATGCTTTTTTCAGAACATTACTTTTTAAACACACTCAATTGACATTTCGACACACAAATGCATTAAAATTGAACTGAGCTCAAATTCATAAAAAAAAATACTAGCTGCTTAAAAGGAATGTTTAATTTACAATGATCTATGACATGATGAGTGTTTAACTTAAATTTATCTAAATGAAAAAAAAAATAACACTTCAAAGTTAGATTTCTAAATAAAGTAATTTTTCCAAATGGAATCCTTCCATTCTTTACAACTCATACCCAGGAGAGGGCATTAATACAAAAAATATTCAACTGTGTATTTACATCTAATATATTTATGCAATAACACAATATAATAGCTAACAGTAAACTGCCAAAAAGTTTGTATAAAAACATCTATATTTTTTTTACCATTCATATCTTATTTCTATCCTACTGAAGAGAAATTTTAAACAGCAAACTCTAGCAATTCTAAGAAGCCCTTTTTTATTTTTACTTTTACATAACGAAAACATTTTAAAAACACAAAGGAAAATGTAAAAATCTGCTAATAAGCAGAAATATCCCTTGCCAACAATCTAAATTTCTGGAACTTAATCACTTAAAAAATTTCCAGAATTTCTTGAAATTTGGAGAAAATCTAGACTTAAAGGTACCGTCAAAGCGGGTAACTTTGGCCACAGAGGGTAACTTTGGCCATGCGTCGGAAAAAGATTTATTTCTTAATTTCTTTTCTTAAAATGATCTCATCTTAAATTGTATTACATTTTTGGAACGGTGGAAACATCGCCTTTCATTTTATACAAAAAAAAAACTCATTCTAAATCTGGCAATACTTCAAATGCTGTTTTCATTCTTACGAGCATAAAATGTCAAAAATCTATCTCTTCCAACTTTTGTCTGGAACACTTAAAGAGATATTGAAAATATTTAAATAAAACACTCTGTTCGATTCTTTTATTTATGGGGAAGAATATTACACCATTTGTTTTATTCTAAGTTGAATATTTTTTATGCTGTATTAAAATATTTGTAATTGGGAAGCTTTTGTTGATGAATGCGGGTAACTTTGGAAATAGATGTAAATATTTCTGTATGGAATTTTGCACTTTAAAAAATGTATGTAAAAGTGTATTCTGTTTAACTACTTTTGAAAAATACTTACTTTTATGATTACTCATTTTTTATGAATATATTTTTTAAAAATCTCACAATTTTAAACATTAAGAAGATAAAGATAGAATGCAAGAAACGTATCTACCACTAAAAATCGCAAATGTCGAAAGGTAAACATTTTCGGATTCCTAATTAAAAATATATTATTCTTTCCCCTTTAATAATAAAATCGTTTGCTTTTATAAATATATTTGTTATTAAATCGTGCTTCAAAAAAGTTCTTTTTCCTTTTTAAAATAGAAGTTTCTTTTTCTTTTAAGCGACAAAGAATTCTAGCATTCATCGTGAAATGCCATTCCACGATGCACTGCAATGTAAATGTTAAGTTATATACCATTTTTAATAACTATATGTCTTAAAACTTCGTTATTTTTAGGTTTAAAGTTTTATTATTGCTATTTAATTCGTTTACATAGTCTTTAATGATGTTAAAAAGTATGTTTCTAATGTATTTCTTGGGTGGCAAAGTTACCCGCCCAGCTCCTAGCAGTGTCCTAATTTTTAAAATTAATATCAATTTTTTATTAATTTAACAAAAATGCTTGAAAATTATTCCTAAAAGTACAATACTTAGAATGCATAATGATTTTTAAGTGTTTAAATTGGTTTTGTAGTTAAATTTTTCTTCTTTTGTAAAAAAAAACCCTATGATTTTGGCCAAAGTTACCCGCACTGACAGTACCTTTCTCTTTATCCTAAGATCATTGTTTACACAGCAGTCTTGCTGATTCCTATCCATCAAGGATACAGATGCATTGCAGATTATATATCCAAGAACTGTCCATTTATCAGAAACAATGCACAATGTTTCAAAAATGCTAAAATAGGCTTTAATAGTATCTTCAAATTATTTATTTTTTTTATCATATGCAATTCTTTTATTAATACTGGGGTGAGGACAGAACCTGACTGCGACTTGAAGCTTCAACTCAACTGGTTACACAAACCTTTAATCATAGTAAAACCTTCATTTAACAAAACATACATGAATGTTGAAACATTTCTAATACGCAAAAACACCTACTTTATTGTACATTGGTTTCCCATGGTGGGCCACCATTGTGCACTGATCACAGTCTAAGGTTATGGTTGTGTTGTGGAACGACTCTTTTGCATGCTTGAGACTAAAATACAAGTCGGTCACCTCCCCCTCGAAGATGCTCCGGAAGTAGCGAGGGATCAGCGTCCTTCCGATGGCTGAAAAAGTTAGAAAGTGTTCACGTTAAAACTAAGCTATTAGGTACAATATGTAGGGGATATTCTTAACATTATATTTAAATAAGTACTACACAATATTTTGATGACCACACTTTTCCATTTTCTGGATGCAAACCTTCAAATAGAATCTTTGCCATAAACAGAATTTTATGTCAATAAAACACAGTATATATTCAGTTAAAATACCACAGTGTAAACGGTTAAAGGTTGCTATTAGGATGTTTGCATTTGGCAACAGTTTTATACTTTTGGTGAGTTTATCACTTGCAGTGACAAAATAGAAAAGTACCAATATTTTGAACACAGATAGTAATTTATGTGATGTGTTGCAACAGAAATTAGAGGACCAATTTTCAAAACACATTTCTCCGTCATAAGTTTAAGTTTAACTGAAAAGTCCCAGTCAAAGTTATAGGAAACTCATGAAAAATTAGCCAATTTGTGCCTGGTTAGGCAGATAGCCAGGTATTAAGATGTTTTTAAGGTTCAAATTCCATCATATTGGCTTGGATGCTTAGATTGTTTGCCTGCATTTGTGTGTGTTCTGGGTTATGCTTATTAAATCTGTCAAGTCAAAAGCTCGAAGCAAGCAAACAATGTTGTCGTACGTTTGATTTGGGTGCCCACGCATGTATCAACCTCATCACTTGAGTTCCAAGTTAAGAGGTATGTATTGGCTGTTTTAGAGTCACAAGCATAAGCAAGCATACAAAAAAAAAACTTATGGATCACGTATGGTGTCAGTATGACTGTTAAAGCAATAAATCAACTAGGTAAACCTAACTAACCAACTAACCATGTGAAATTATTTTTACTTTTGCATCTCACATTGGTGGTGATTAAGTCTTGTTTTCTTGATACTTTTTTACACATTCGCTGAAACTAAATCATCGATAGAGGCTGATGAAGTAGAAAAACATCCTTTTTTAAACCTGTTTGTTACAATGGAAATAAACTAACTGTTCATTTTTGAACAAGTACAAATCTTAGTTCGAGATCGTAAAATAGCAAGGTTAGGTTGAATTAACGTCACTAACTAAAGCTACCTGCCGTAAAAATACAAGGAAATGTTCCTGGCCTTTTCCAACCGGATAACTCATCATCTGCACTAATAATTGAATTGAAAGGCAATTACCAGATTTGCTTCAGTGATTAACTTTTCGGCTAAGAAATTATCTTTAATTTTCCTAATTCATATTTTTTGGGTAGTTTTTGTTTGAAAAAAAATACAAAAAAATAAAGAAAACAGACTATTTGCAATTTTTTTATAGCTAGATTGTTGAATAACAAACTGAATCACTTTACGAAATGCGGTATGTCAGGTGTCTGGTCGCCCTACACTTGAGACGAAGGATTTAATTTCCTCGTAATTTTAAATAGAAGGCCCTCTTTCAAATCACCAAGTATTATTCCAAGCACAGAAGGATCTGTTGCAAAAGTTACAAACAAACTTATGACTTGAGTGGGGGGTCCGTTAGGGCCAAGCACCGCGACCACTGGTCTATTGTACTAAAACAAACAAACTTGAACTCATACGAACGGTTGGCGAAATGGTACTATGAATTTCATCAGAATGTGCTATTATCGGTGAATCGGAACCACGCGACTCCTTAAGGAGTCAGTGGCATCCAACGTGTTAAAAGCTATTTTTCTTTTCATTACAAAATAATAGTGTGTACAGTATTAATAGACACATTCTTAGGATTGTGAAACCACCTGCAAACTCATATAAAATATAATTAATTTAATATTCCTAAAATTTGATATAGTTTACTTACTGTATCGCTTTGGGCCATCTTCTAGACAGAAGGTTAGAGTTAGTGTGGCATCATCTTCAAAAAATTCTGTTGCAAATGCATCCCACCATAAATTATCACTATCCTGAGAAGATCAAACAAATGCTCAATTAACTATTATTCAAACTTTTAATAACACATACAAATTAATTAGTGGTAATAATTGATATAGTAATTGGTTAAGATAGTAATTATTATTAATAATTGTAAATTATTTATATTTTTACATGAAAAACATAGCATGGTTTGTTATAGTTTACGAATGTATAGTTACTAAATATTTGACAACAACCAAATATTTATTTTGATTTACAAATACAGTCGAACCCCGCTATAGTGAACCCGGGATATAGTGAACAATCGCTTATAATGAACCTTTTTAGTGGTCCCTTCCGAACTCCTATTTAACTAATGTTATTTTATATGAATATAGTGAACTACTTAGAAAATGGGAGTTCGCTTATAGTGAACTTAAATTCATTTTCCTTATTATTTTTTGGTTCCGTTCTCCATATTTTAAGATATACCATAAATGGCAAGCGGGAGCGAGATAGCAATCTTTAACAATGTGTCATATTTCAACCTGTCCCTCCCATCTTATTGTGCTCAAACTGGACACCTGTTTTAAAGTAAACATACCTTTTCTGCTCCCCCCCCACACCCCATCTGGGTTCCAGGCACCACCCTTTATTTCCGAACCATTATTCATATTCCCCATCCCACTCGTACACACTTTCTTTGAAGGCTATGTCTCCATATGACACGATACCCTTTCCTGGACGATTTGTCACGGCTTGTACGACAATACGCACTGGTGTTGCAACTTCTCCCCCTTCCCCCCTGGAGTTAAATGAAGACATTCGTCTTCCCAGCTACATTATTCTTTCTTTTCAACTACGACTACCCCTTGAAAACTAGGGGTAAGTGGAACTGTCCAATTGTCCAATTCACATGCACTTCTCTTACTCTTATTTCCTAATAAACTCTAATCGTAAACAATCCAAAATTACCAACTTCTTTCACAGAATGTAGGCATATAGGGGTAACAAATTAAATTAATTATTACTTAATTATATGTATTTACATTCTTTTTGTACCAATACTTATTTTGAGAAAATTTCAAAAATTAATTGATTAATATTTTTTTGAAAATTTATTGAATAATTAAATTATTTATTCAATTAATTCAAGGTATGCAAAAACATTATTCTTATAAAAGCATATAAAAATCTGGCTATATATAAATATATCGTATAATACTTTATTCCAGAAAATTTGGATATAGTGAACCCTCGGATATAGTGAACCAATTGTTGGTTCCGTAGAGGGTTCACTATAGCGGGGTTCGACTGTATTTCAAATATGAATTTCAAGTTACTATAAATTTATATAAGAAATATACTTCATAAAATAATTTTTATAAAATACATGCATGAATATACACTTTTAAGCACTTTCTTCAGTAAAAAGTTTTTTTAGTAAATTTGATCTTAGTTTTTATTAATGCAATGCACCCTAGGAGCTGAATAATCTGCAGCCTGGGTGAAAGGACAAACAACCATAGAACATTTGCAGTCTGACTATACAGTACTCATTAAACCAAGCTGTGATGCCAACACCGATACATGGTCTCTGTTTATTTAGCCACAAACTATACTATCATCTGATAAGATGTGTAATTGATGGCTCAAGTTTATCTACCATGATAACCTCAATCCAGAAAGACATATACGAAAAAAATTACCAAGTATTGTTATCTCACTAATATTGGTCTTGTTCTTGAAAAAAAGATGCAAACGAACGAGAAAAATCCTAGTTGCTGGCCTAACAAAAATTACAAAATTTGGCGAGCTTTAAAGGAGCAATAAAAAACTTTCACTGGCAACCATGCACACTAATTAAAAGAATGAGATGTTAAACTAATACCCTCATCTATAAGCCAATCAAGAACAATTTAGGATTAGCAAAAAAGCTATAAGCACATTTGGAAAACTGATTTTCGAGATGTTGCCAAGCTTGTTCGTCAGACTAGAATTAACCCTGGGAATGCTCTATATCAGCGTAATTCAAAACTAACCAATCATTACTCAGCAATCCCAAGATTTTAAAAAAAGTATAACTTTAAAATAAGGAGAAACACAAAAAAAAGTCGTTGAATTGAAGCAAACTTTTCTTGCAGAACGGATGTGTTCTTTTTGCAGAACAGTGCTTGTGCAGTAATATGAGTGCCATGAAAAAAATGTTTGCTTTATCTGCAGAACATTTAAAAAATTTGGAATTCTTTCATAAAACCTAGGTATCTGTTGGCACTATTTTCCTGGGCAATTATACTTTTAGTTCAAATAAAATGTTTAAAGTAAAACATTTAAATATTAAATAATTGTACAAAAGTACAATTTATAATATAACTAAAAATGATACTATTTGGATTGAGAACGAAATTATTTAAATGAAATCAAATGTACACAATTCCTTGTCAATCAGATCAACTATGCTACAATAGTTAAGATTTTAAGCATCAAGTGTTCTTACCTCATTCCTCTGCTGCAGGCGCTTGTTCATTTCATAGATCCTGATGTCCGGTTGCCCAAAATACGGAGTATGCCTCCTGAAATAGGACGAAAAAGGCGATGAATAAAAAGGGTCATTCGGGGGTCCGCCGGGAAAACCGACCCCTGGGTTCATCATCGGCTTCATCTTCAAACAATCAAAAGTGGAGGACTTTCAAAACATCGTCGAACAATTAGTCCTCATCATTTTTACTAATAAAGGCCAAGTCCGAGGTCTCACTATCACCACGTGTGTAAACAAAGTTGACAGTTTTCGTTCGGATCCGTTTCGTGTTGTGTATAATATCCGATTACCGCAACACGTCCATTCCCGCCATAGTAATTACGTGAGTTGACATCCACGAGCGACCATCATGTAGCCGTGAACTGGAATGAAGTGAAGTTACTCGATCGGCAACTTCTAGTTTGTAATGCTGCTTTGAAGATGCAATCTTTTATGGGAACAGGTTATATGCGTTTCCGTTATTTTTAGTATGTCGATGCATTTATTATTATTGTGTAATAGTGTAGTTAATAACCACTCTTCTAGACAATATTTTGACAAATTAGAACAAAAACTGCCAAGTAAGGACAAATATTTAACGCAAAATCATAGCATCAAATATTTTGCCCAAAATCGTTGTATAATTTTGCCCATTAACCAATACATAATGCCTTTCCTAAACCAATTATACTTTAAAAACATGCAATAAAAAATAACAATTTTATTGAACTTGGGTTTCAGGAGAAAATATCATAACAGAAGAATCTGAACAGCCAATAAAAAAAACACCAACAGCGAACACATAACCAAACAGAAATATACCCTCAACGGAAAACAAGTGAAAAGAACAAAGAGTTATTACTACCCCTCTTATCCCTCCCCCAAGCATTTCCCCCTACGAGAAGCCACGCACCTTCATACATTCATTCACTCATGGGGGGGAGGGGAGGGGGGAGGAACGTTGAGCCACGGTGATTCGAACACACACGCGAAACGATAGAGGGGGAGGGAGGGCGTAGTGGTATGACCTTGTGGGTCCAACCACTATGGGGTAGGGTGAGGAGGGAATTTTTTGTAGAAAGAGAAGATATGTTGAGGGATTTTCAGAGAGAATTAGAATTTTTTGCAGGTAAGGTTTTGGCAGAGTGTGAAATTGGATTAATAAATATTTCGGAAAATGTAATTTATTTTTAGCTTCTAAACCATGTTTTTACGTAAAAAGTGGAAGGTATTGTAATCATTCAGTACGTCTGTCAGACCGAATAAATGATTTCAGACTGACTATAAATGATTACAAACCTCCGTTACCCACTTTTACAGAACGAACCACAAGCCTTGCAAACGAGTAGGATGCGTCTCATATTTAAGCAAAAAATTTCCCAAATTTCATTAAAAATATTTGTTAGAAGTATATTTAAAATTTAAATAATTACAAATTTAACCAACATGCAATAACAACAAAACTCAATTTGTATTCAGTATTTGCAACTTTTGCCACCTCGTCAAACGCACGATAAACTTTATTTAAAATTGAAACAAAACGTGAAGAAATCGTGTTTATTTATGTGATTTTAATCAGTTTGGAGTGACGTTTTATTTTTTTTTATCACGATACAGTTATTTTGATGTTTCATAATAGTATATGCATTAAGAGAGATGCATAGAGAGTTTCAACTTAAAAAAAAAAATGTAAAATTACACATTTATTTTTTAAGCATCAATCTCAGAAAAAAAGCAGACGTAATTTTTCATTTATATTTAAGCATTTTTTAAAATAAATATTGACGTTTCAATACTGTTTATTTCTTTGGATGTATTTTTGTTGTTTTTAAACGTTATTGAAAAATTATTTGGAGTTATAGGTTTTAAAAGTGATAATGATATATTGTTTGACGTTGCTGTATGAAAAATGATAATATGAAATGTTATGTTCTATTTAAAGAGCGAGGAATATTTCATATTTTATTCTTCGAAATATAACTAAATTTTGCAAACTATAACGAATATTTCTTAATTTTCGAAATAAAATAAATGAAACTAGTCATATATATAGCTTGTAAATGTTTAATGAAGAATTAAATGGTCTATTTGGAGCTGCGCACAAATATTATGTGTCAGCGGTTTAAGTGACCAATTCTGGAACAAACTTACTTTTACTTTACAAATAACAATAAAATTATATTATCATAGAGTCACGACAACTTCATGCCTTCAAGTTGAACTTGTAAATGACGTTCGTCATTTATTACTTATGCATAAATTTTGACATAATTATTTTGTCGGTGCTTCCAACACCAGAAGACGTTTTTAAACTTTTGTTGATTTTTCACACAAAAAAAATCAAATTTCAAATATTGTTAACAATGTTAACTGAGTGTAAACGTCATTTCTGCCGTGAGCAGGTAAACTGCAGTAATCGCAATAATGAGTTGTACCATTTTTGATCTGAAATATTTTTTTCCGCAATGTTTTCTTAATTGTTAGAGTAATTGAGTGCTTGCAACAATGGTCCAAGTCATTGTGGAAGTCTTCAGTTTACCTGCCTACGGCAGATTTGGTTAGTGAAGAACGTCTTTTAATTAGGGTTTTCTACCTCATTGCAACACTTTCATTACCTCATATTTATATCAGGTAATAGAAAGTTATTTAACAAAAAAAAATTACATTAAAATGTCAATCTGAAACAGGTAAGTCAATCATTTAAAAATGTCTGAAAAGTCGACTAAACAAAGACGTCATATTTATGTGCCTGATCAAAACCTACCGAATTCAGCCGTCATGCACTAGATTCCATCAACAACAAAAACCACCCCATTGATAGACAACCAAACCCACCCAAAGCAAATCTCCCACCCCTTCAAAAGGGAAGATCAAGATGAAAGTCGCAACCGGAGTAAAATCAATTCCTGTCACCCTCCCTGGTCGAAGATCAACCTGACTTGACATCCCCCTCCGTGAACACCCCACCCACCCTTCATCCACAATCGACTCGCCCGGCAGAGTTTATCGAGCGTCTCGGACACTTCCTACCCCCCTCCGTGAACAATAGACTCGGCCGAATTCTCGAGATCACAAATGGTGGGGGAAGAAAAGTAAAAGAAGTTAGTCTGGTCTTTTTATTTTTTGTTGGCTGGTTTTTTTTAGAATGGATACTGGATTTTGTAATTTGTGTTTACGTAGAATTGGAAAGGTGACTCTTGATCTTGGCTCATTTAAAGTTTTAATTGGTTATTATGGAAAGTTTTCTGTTGATAAAATGAAATGCATATTTTTGTTTATAGTTCAGATTACATTATTATTAGTTTGATGATCAAAAGGTTCAAGGGGGCAACATATTTTTAAATTAAGCATCGAGAAATCGTGTGACCGTTGGAACTTCTAAAGCCTAACATGGGATTGTACAAAAAATAATTATAAACTTACAGAGAATTTTTTTCTAAGAAAAATAAAAACGAAAAGAGCTTCACTTTTTATTTTAGCAATTCTTATTCTTCAAAGTGATCGAATTCCATGATCGGATCTACAGTGATGGCTAAAATTTATTAAACAAGAAACCTTCATTAATATTTTCCACAAGAAAAAAAAATTCCGATTTCATTCGCATTAAATATATTTCTAACATTCATTAAATTTATTTTATCATAGATGAAGATGAACTAACTTTTCGGTAACTGTTATAATTGAGTAGATATAAAGAAAATAGCATTTTAAATTATACTTTCCTTAATTTGAACTTATTTTTATTGCTTTTTGAATAGAAGCTTAAAGAAACAATTAGAAGTACATATTAAAACAGCATCCTCGATTATTCAAGTGACCTTTTTAAAATTATTAATATGTAAAATACGTCGGTTTTTGCAACTAAAATAAATACGTAATTGCAAACGCATTAAAAAATACTTTAAAAAAACAGAATCAAGGAAACTATAATGTGTAAGGACGGTCTTTTTTACTGAAACATTATTTAATTTATTAATTTTAAACACGTTTTAACCGACTAAAAAATCAAAATAATTGCACAAAAACGTCAAAGTGTCATCTTTTAGATGATATAAACGTTATGTCTATATTGGGTCGCCCAGTGGCATCTTTTAGACCGAATAAATACGACATAATAAAATTAAGACATTGAAAAATACTTAGTTTAGACGTATTTTAAATATATTTTCTAGTATATGGTTGGATACATAGAAAGTTATTGTATTCTAAAAGAAAGTCAACTCTTAGTTTTAAGATACAAAAGCATTTAATTTAATTCCATATTCGAAATATTTGTTTTATTCGAAAACAATTATAATCAAATGGATAAAGAAAATAACTTTTAAAATTATATGTTTCTACTTTTGTACTTATATTACTTTTTTTAAATTGAAATTCAAAGAAACAATCTGAAGCACTGATTGAAAAAGCATCTACTACTATTAATCAAATGAAATTAGTTTAAAAATATTTTTTCAAATAATACTTTCCCCTAAAATTACGAAAAATTGAGGGTTGGTTAACCGAAAGTCAGAAAACTGTTTGTCTTTGTTGGATCTTGGATGTCATAGCCTAGTAATTTTTTTGAGGCCGACCAAAAAATTAAAAATATTAGGTACTATTCATGACATCCAGCAGAGACGAACAGTAACAAATAGGCTGAATATAGAAGTTTATATATCACATATCAAAAATCAAGTTTTGGGAGACCAACAACGCTTGCTAAATTTTAAAAATTAAAAAAAAAAAGTAAAACCCATCCCATACTGCCAACACAGCACCTTACACTTTAATTTTGGTTGAGTTGATTGAAAGAAAATACAATACACATTTTTCTTATTAAGTCCAATCATCCGAATTCCTGATTATCCGAATGTGGATAAGTCCAAAATTTCAGGATAATTGGAGTTCTACTGTATCTGTATGACAAGAACTGACCAAGAAAGAGACAGACTGAAAATACGAATAAAGAAAAGTTGAGAGTAAGAGGAGAGATATCAGTGGATAAATCAATGCCACTATGCGAAAGCTCTAAAACGATTTTGGTGCTGCCATCTATACTTATAAAAGAGAAATACGAACAACAAATAAAAAATTCGAAGAGTTATATATTTTTTATTTAAATAAAAATATCTTAATTTTGTTTTGTGTTTTTGAAAAAAAAATTGAGGAGAAATTTATTTGACACCTCTTGACCCGATTTTATGACGTTTTCATTTTTAACTCATCAGGTGATTATAAAAAAAATTATATATTACACAATTTTCTAAAATTTATAACTCCTAAACTAACAAAAAAATATTTTTAAAAATGGCCAAAAGTATCATACAAAACAGGTTTTTTGAAATAAGTGCTGCTCGGGTTTAAATCAGTTATTTTTCCAATAAACTTAAAACAAAAAATGTCAGTTTTGTAGCTTCCACACTACGTATATAACTTAAAAGGATAAAGGTTTTATAATCGTTCGGTGTGTTTGTCCGTCTGTCACCCACTTTCATAGCCCAAACTACAAATGATACAGGCAAAGTGATACGTCAAAAACTCAGGCCATCGAACGAAATGAGAACACATTGAAAATCTCCGAAAAAAAATTCAAAATACTTCAATTATTAAAAAAAACCCTGTAAAATGTAATGCTCATTTAAAAGGCTAAGAAGCCATTTTAATAAAATAACAAGTTGGTTTGTTACAGAATCTGTCACTTACACCGCTTCCACACAACATTTTACGCTCAACAGGAAAAACACTAACACCTCAAAAAGAAATTCGCCAAACAGGGCCTCTTAGGCTAGTTCTAATTCAAACTTTTATAAGCAAAAACTAATAACTTTCTTCAATCTTCTTTTGCAGATTTGATAATTAATCTTTAACGTTTGCTAATTTTTTTGAACTTAGACGAATAGTGATGATTTTTTTTTTCAATAAATATCTTTTTGCAGTCACAAGTTTACATTTCGAAAAATAAATTGGTAAAATTGTTGCTTTAAAAATAGAAGCGAAAATTTGCATATTTTTATGTAAATTTCGAATTTTTTATGCATCTTTCTTCCCAAAAATATAACGAACCATCAAAAAAAACTTTATTGTGCTATTACAACAATCCAAATTGAATTATTACACAAAAATAAATATTTGTTTCAAGTATTTTATTTTTATTTTAAATAAAGTTTCTCGTACGTTTGATGTCATGGCAACAGTGAAAATATTGAATAAAAAGTTGGTTTGTTTGTTACAGAACCTGTCACTAAAACCGCTTCCACACCATATTTATGCTCACTGGAAACACTTATTATACACATCAGAAAGAAATTCGCCTAACAGAGACTTCGAATTTAGAATTGTAAACGCCAAAATTAACTATTTTCATTAATATACTTTGTCAAATTAAAAATTACTCATTATCGTTTGCTAAATTTGTTTGGAATTCGTGGAATAATGATGCAAATTTTAATAAATATAATTCTTTTAGTCGCCGGAATTTAATTTGTATTTCGAAATATATATAATTAGTAAAAATGATGCTTTAAAAATATAAGAGAAACTTTGCATAGATTTTATGCAAAATTAGAATTCTTTATACATCTTTCTTCATACATATATAATGAACCATCGAAAGAAGTCTATTGTGATATTTCAACAATCCAAACCAAATTATATCACATAAATAAATTTTCTTTCAAAGGTTTTATTTTTATTTTAAATAAAGTTTCTCGTACGTTTGACGAAATGGCAACAGTGAAAATATTGAGTGAAATGGAATTTGCATGTTATTTCAATGTAGATTAAATTTTTAGTTATTTAAATTTTAAATATACTTCTAATTTAAATTTTTTAATAAAATTTGGGATGTAACCTAGCCCGATTTTTTGCTTTAAAATGACGTATTCCAATTGTTTGTGCAACTTTTGGTTCGCTCATTGAATGAAAATGGAATTTGCATGTTATTTCGATGCAGTTTAAAATTTTAGTTATTTAAATTTTAAATATACTTCTAATTTAAATTTTTTAATGAAATTTGGGATGTAACCTAGCCCGATTTTTTGCTTTAAAATGACGCATTCCAATTGTTTGTGCAACTTTTGGTTCGCTCATTGAATGAAAATGGAATTTGCATGTTATTTCGATGCAGATTAAAATTTTAGTTATTTAAATTTTAAATATACTTCTAATTTAAATTTTTTAATGAAATTTGGGATGTAACCTAGCCCGATTTTTGCTTTAAAATTACGTATTCCAATTGTTTGTGCGACTTTTGGTTCGCTCTGTGAAAGTGGGTGACGGACGGACAGACGGACTGAACGATTATAAAACCTTCCACTTTTTACGTCATAAACGTAATGTGGAAGCTAAAATCACCCATTACCCTGCAACAATCACTCGAGAAACTTGATTTCTTTTAAATATTCAATTAAAAGAAATTTGGGACAGAAATAATATAATAAAAATATTCACTCACCCGTGGTCGATGGGCCTCCCGTCCGGCATGGTGTGCGGCGGCATCGGGGGCGGCGGGCCGCCGTGGTGGGGCGGCCCCGGGTGGGGCTGCATCTGCGGGGGCGGCGCGGCGGCCGGCATGCCGTGGTGGTGGTGGTGTTGGGGCGGCCCTCCCTTCCAGCCGGGCTCCTCCAGGGGGGCGTCGGGGCCGCGGGGGCCCGGTGCCCCTCCCGGGAACGCGGCGGCCCAGGCGCGGTTCACGGCTGGCGCCGGGGCGCGGGGGGCCCTGCCCGGGCCCCTCCTGCGGCCGATGGGGATCGCTTAGGCGGGTGGGCGCATGGGCGGGGGCGGCCGGCGAGGGGCGTTCAGGGGCGCGGGGGTGGTGGTGGCTGTTGGGGGGAGAGAGAGAAAGGTGGTGTGAGTGTGGTGGATTTTGTAAAATAAAGGGATGGTTACAGCCCTTGCCAACCTAACTTGGGTAAAAACAAAGAGTGAAAAGGCAGAGGGAAAAGCGCGATTGGTCCGTTAGTTGGAAACTCTTGTAAGGTAATATTAACATAAAAAATGATCTGAATACAACTTAACCAAAATACACTTTTCTTTTGCCAAAATTTCTCAAATAATATTCAAATCTGTTGGACCTTAAACGAAATATATATGTTTTAAACATATTTTCTGGATGGATTAAATAATAATTTAAGGAACTCTTTACATCCGCGAAAGGATCTTCTCCACACCATATTTCTATTTACCCAACTTTGCTTGGCAAGGAGAGTAGTTTATTTATTAAGCAAGTACACATAACATGTGTAGGTCATCACTTCTATTCTCCACATAACATGGGGAGAATAGAAGTGAACGAAGTCCGTAAAAAGGTTAATTTAGCTACAGTGGTTTAAAGTTGAAGTTTTTATAGCAAAATTACCTAACAAGTTTTAAAATTGTAAATTAAATTGTAAAAGTTCCGAACTACTTTATTCATTATTGCATCGTAAAATTTTTAAACATGACGACTTGTTTAAAACACACATCTACGACTACCCAATTCTATTAAAGATTTTATAAAATTTATCGAGACAAAAAGTATCAATATATAGTTACATAAAAATGTCAACTTCGATAAAATAAAAAAAAATACAATTTTTTGAAATTTTTACAAATCAAGTTTAAAACTAATTCCAAGTTTTCAAATTACGGTTTAAGAAAGCAGGGCGATAAAGGACATATATTCACATTCCCCTAAAAAGAAGAACGATGCCTAAATATCTTATGAGTATTCTAGGTATCAAAAAAGTTTCATTTATTACTTTACACGTTTTATTTAATATTGTTTAATATAAAATTTATGAAATTTTTAGTCATTCCGTCACGTAAAATGACAGTTAATAGCTTAAACCATGTGCAGGTATGCTGCTCTAAATTATAATTTTGCATAGCTTATATAGCATATTTAAGATGTGCATTTGTTTAAAAACTCAATGTATTGTTAATCCACAAAAAAGTTTCAATTTTTAAGTACCAGGAGTCAGTCGTGGTTCCAAAAATGTCATTCCGTCACACAAAAAGGAATTAATTAAAAATGAAGTAATAAATTACTTTAAAAAAAATATCAACAAAATAAAATGTGAGTTAGCAATTCTCTAATATTTTTAACAACTTCGTTTGATATTGAATGTGGTGGCGCCATCTGTTAAGTTCGAAAGACGAAACTAGTTCCTCTTTAGAAAACTTTGGTGGTTTTAATTTTATGGTGCTGACATCTATAAACATTTAAAGATATAAATATGTTACATTTTAGAATTATTGAAATCTCAAAATTTGAAAATAAAAGTTAAACTTTTATCTATTTGATTCTAAAATAAACGTAAAACTACTATTTAAGTGGAAGTTTCACTTGCTGAAGCTAAGAGTAAAAAACAAAAAGTGCAGAATTAAAATAACAAGTGACGCTCCATAAAATGTTTTAAGGTCCGTATGAAAGGTAGGTAAGTCAAAATTGTATTTGTAGTGTACGGAGTTTTTACATAAGTATACAAATAATATTGTCGATTTCGATTTGTTCTGGTTGGTTTTAAATACACACTAGTTCTACAATGAGCTATACCTATTTAACTTCGAAAATCCATAAAGGAGCATGTTAGTTTATTGTCAATATGAATTACATGTCCATTTAGAAGGAAGTAGATTTTTAGGTACTTTTTCATTTTTCCTGTCTCATATCTCGCCAAAGAGAATCTTTGACAACAAACAGAATTTTCAGGCGACAATACACAGTATACAAATTTAAAGGATCACAGTAAACGACCCTAGCTTGCCTTGCAAACAAGGGACACCAAGCCATCGGCTACAATTAGCCGAACAAGAAGTCAGTAAGTAAAAGATCACAGTTATACCACTGTTTAAAGTTAGCATTGGAAAAAATTCCGTTTGGCTGCGGTTATACATTTTTGGCGACTTCATCGTTTAAGCCCCGAAATGGAAAAGCGCCGATTTTTCTTATTATTTTAAATGAGCTTGTCATTCATCAAGATTTAATGTCGAAACATTTATTTTATTAGACTTGTAAAAGTTTGCGAAAAGGTCAAAATCCTTTAGTCGATAAACATTACATAGAATTGACCATAGATTAAAAACACTCTAGATCTGAACCCCTGATTGGATTAGCATTGGAGAATTTCTATATTGAAATTGACATAGAAACTAGCGCCCCTATAGTTACTTTGGGAACTACTGTGGTTTCGCGGCTGCTTTTTTCTAGCCTTCTTTAGGAGCTTTAACACAGTCTATTACGCATCGTAATTTAAAACCCATGTCAAGTGACGAAAAGAAACTATTTTTGGCGACAGCGGGACCATGCGTTTTTTTATAATCATATTTTTGTAATTAAAATGGTTCAAGTTTTACTTAAATTTATCTCTTGATTTAATTTAATGAATGAAATAATATTTCAATTTATTAGACAGTATCTACTTTTTGACTGTGTTAAAGCTCGGGAAGAACAGGCAGTAGGAAGCAAATTGTACTTAGTTTATTTATTTTTAATGAAGTCACTTTTCGAACGACAGTTTTATTAAGCAAGTTTCATATGCATTAAATGTAGTGCTAGAATATAAATAAAAATTATGCAAGACATTTGTTAATAAATAATTCGCGAAATTATTTTTTACAACATTGATTGTAGCAAATTGAATACAAGAATAAAATTCAAAAGCATAAATATCAGCATATTTCTTTTTTATTACAATCATTTTTACAATATTATTTTTTATTCTTATCAAGCAATCTTTAAATATGTACATTATAAAGAAACAACACATAACTTTAAATATTTTATTAAAAATGACAAGAAAAACTGCAGTTATTTAGCACAATTATTATTTCAATTTTGCTAGATAAAAACATAAGATTGTGTATTAGTGTTTATTTAGAACGCCGCCATGTATCTTATGTATGCGATTTATGCCGGTAAATTTATCAGTTTCTGTGAAGAGGCTGCAATATCCTATAAGTATGAAGCACAGAGCTTTTCTTCATGTAGAATTAATTCTTATCATTTCTTTAACCAATTCTAAATGATAAAATAAAAACGAATAAATAGATATTCTTTACTTAATAAAATTATTGTTGAAAGCCAGAAACTGGTGGGACTTTTTTTTTTGGTAAAATTTATTGCAATTTAATCAACAAGATCTTTTAAAGATTTATAACTTTAGGAACAATAGCAAAACTTTTATATAAGTTAAGAAATAAACTGAATTATCTTTTAGGATCGACGACATTCGATTTTTATAAAGAAAAAAACGAGAAAATTTTACTATAGTTCAGAACAGTCAATTAAAAAACCCCAAAAAGAATAAGAATTTGCAATATTATTTACATGAAATGCACTTACTGTCGTTTATTCTCAAGATTGCTGAAAATTCTTCGAAATACACTATTTAAATAAAAATTAACAAAAAATAATTGCAAACTACGAAAAATAAACAAATTTGAACATTATTCTATTTCTAAAATGCATTTAGCAACTTTATCGTCAATCGTCATAGTAACCGAAATTTACTCTCTGTTGCCAGACTTCGATTTTAATAAATTCGAAAGTTTTAGGATGTGATATCCCGAATATACCTAGCAACAAATAAATGATTAGCTTTATATTAATTCATTCCTGAGTATTAGGTAGCCTTAAAATCGAAAATTTCAATTATCAGTTTAAAACTGACCTAATATTATGGTACATTCCGAAGAAACAACTGCGCTGCAATCGGAAAGTGCAATTATGCCAATCAACAAATCAACCATTAATAGTTTATTAGTTCCTCAAGTAACTTTAGGTGCGTAGGCATCAGATTGACTTACTGGTCTAGAGTGTTCTTTGTCTATGGAATTGACGACTTACATTATCTTCGAAAGTTTCATTTGAACCTCTTACATCTGCTGTTCAGCATACCGAACATTTTTTGAAAAAAATTTGTAACTTAATTTGTTATCTCTATATTATTCTTTAAGACTATTATTATTACAAACCCACTAATTACCTAGTAATTAATCAGCATGATTACTGGAAAATTACTGGGTAATTAGGGTTCATTAACACCCGTAATTAATCCGAAAGAAAGTTTCTTTCATGTCTTGTAACAACGAGTAAAATTCTTATCCATTTGATTTTAGTTACAGCTAACAGATTTCTAATTTTTGGAATAAAGCGAAACCAGTAAATCAACAAATCAATTTGGCATTCCTGTACCTAAAATACATATCAATATATCAGGTTGTCCGTAAATCAACGGAAAGTACTCAGAACTTTCTGTAGAGCAAAACAATGTAAAGACTATTCTGTAGAGCAAAACAATGTTAAGACTATTCTGTGGAGCACAACAATGTAAAGACTTTTCTGTAGAGCAATTTGCTATTCACTTGGTTGGCAAAATATTGACGACAAAACATGGGGAATGTCTTTAAAAAAATAGTTATATTATTTTTCGATAAGAATTATGCAGATAGTTAAAATTTCGAAACAAAACTTTTTAATTAGAATAAGATTTTTTTTAAAAAAGGCTTAAACTTCGCATTTTTTGTTTCATATTCCTCAAATAAAATGAACAATATGGCTGAAAGTAAAATAAATTACAATGTTTATAAATTACTTTTATTATAATTTTAATCCTGAAAACATAGCAATGGCGCCAAATTCTCTTTAATAGAATTTTCGTAATTCTTTTTTTTTTTACTTTCGGGATTCTCTTTACCAAGTCGTCTATAGCGTATCTACCAATTGAATAGTAATTTTGGCCATGGGTTTGCCTTACAGAAAGCTTTCAGTTTATTTATGGAAAATATTGGTTTATTTATGACCTATATTAAAATAGATTGTAGTTGAATGGTTATACAAACGATTGCTTGGATAAACGACCCATTAAAACAAAAAGTTCTAAAAGAACTAAAATAGCCTACTTTCCTGTTACTTAAAAACATACTAAAATTCTTATCTTGCAAAAACTAGGTTCGTTACAGTACGTGACATCAACAACCGTCTCTACATTTAATTTATACACATTAGAATAAATTTCACCAAACACAGCATCCAGCTATATATTCTACTTCTTAAAGCCGAATCAATAATTTTCATTAATTTTCTATCGCCAATAAAATAAATATTACTTATCGTCCGCATCATTTATTTGCATTTATAAATAATATTTATTTATTCGTAGAACAAAAACCATAAAACTACTCCAAAATGCACTTAAAATAGGAAATGTAAATTAACAAGTTGGTTTGTAACAGAATCTGTCACTTAACCCGCTTCCAAACATCAGTAGTGTTTAACAGGTAAAAAGTCGCCAAACATAGCATTAATTCTTTACTAAACATTTACCCGCTAAATTCGGCAACTTTCATTTATTTTATTTCAAAAAGTAAATAATTATTACTTAAATCGTTTGCAAAAATTTATATTTCAAAGAATAAATATGTAATAGTTCTCGCTTTTAAATAGAATGAAAACATTTCATACCAACATACAAAGAATCTCGTATGAAATATATTTGATGTTATTTCAAACTAAACGATGTCGCAAAAATAAATTTATTTTAATTTATGTTCTAAAAGAATTAAAGTTTCCCTAGCGATTGCGATGGCAATGGTGATTTAATTCTAATAAAAATGGCTTCCTATGCTTTTTAAATGAGGATTAAAGTTTGAAGTTTTTTAAATAGCTGAAGTACTTAAAATTCGAATTCTTTTCTGAAATTTTCAATGTATTCTCATTTCGATACGCTGAATTTTTTGACGTAATACATTTGTCGGTAGCATTTGTAGTTTGCAACAGAGATTTAAATGACTCGAAATTGAATTTAAATGCTAATTCAATGGGAAATTCGTCGACAAATAGTAGATTTGTGTCCGTCCGATCGTACAGACAGACGGACAAAAAGTATGAAAGTTGGGTGTCTGAGGTTATACCTTTCTAATAAAAAAAAAATTAAGATCAGATTGATAGAACCGATTCTGGAAGGGGGGACGGACATCGACAGCATGTCAATACCTACTTTTTCATTTTTTTTTTTAATTCTTCGAATAAAAAAAAAAGAAAAGTAGTCTAAAACTATCTGATGGTGACTTAGTTAAAAACATGCGTAGAATTGTGAAAAATTTGGGGTTAATAATTTAGTTTAGTATACAACATCAGAAGGTAGTAATTGATTAAACATGAGGGCTTGTTGCCAAATCTTGCTTACTAATTTAATTCTAAGTTGGTTTGGGAAATACAGCGTACAAGAATTATGTAAACAATAGTAAAGCGTGAAATGGGTTTATTTTGAAAATTCTGGTTTTTATACGAGTGAGTATTTGTTCGAAAGGAGTGTAAGGTTTGGTTTGGTTTTTATTATAATCGGCCGCAGGCAGATAATTTAATAACTTATAAACAACTTTTGATTAAAAGTATTTAAATAAATTATAATCACAACGTATGAACCAAATATTAATGTTAAAAATTAAAATAAACATTCTTTTAAAGTGAATTTACTGATGCCGTGCCGGAATTAATAAAATTATTTTGTAAAATACTATTAACTATAGCAAAGCAACGCTGTGTTTACTTTTTCACGGACGCCAAAAGTCGCCAAATAGCATTCCGGCCCGAATACGCTAGGTCAGGGGTTCCCAACCGGTGGTACGCGTACCACTGGTGGTACGCGAGAAAATTTCAGGTGGTACGCGTGAATGATGTGAGCTACATTATGCTAGTTATTTTCATGACATTTGTTACTAGCTACTTTTCAAAAACATCGATACCGAGGCAGATGACTTATAGCAATTGTTATTCGTATAAAAAATGACTGTTTTTTAAGTAGTTGCTTTCGATGGTTCTGTTTAAGGCGTTTTTTTCGATAAACTCTAAAATTTTAGTCTCATAAACTTAAATGAGCGTCATCTCATAGCTGTCTTAAAGGGTTGAGTTCCATTACTCCTAACGTTGATATTTTTTTTTTATCACAGGCAAACAACAGCAAGTTTTGCACTAAAGACTATAAAATTATATTTATATTATGATTAATTTTTTGTTGAGTTTGTACTAATTTTTTATTTGTAAGTTTTTAGAACTATGAGCAAAAAATTAAATTCTCATAAAAATTTCATTTCAGTTTTTTATTTCTCCTTTATTATAAGCATGTGATAAATAAGCAAGTATCTAACCTTTAAATATGAAGTGTTCTCAAGAATGTAATTCAAAAAGCCTTTGAACACTTTGAGAAGAGTAAATATTATACGTTTATTAAAATATTTAGGTCTGGTGGTACGCCAAAATTTCTCAAAAAGTCATGTGGTACGCAGGGGCAAAAAGGTTGGGAACCCCTGCGCTAGGTGATCCAACATGAGCTACACACTTTAAAATTAAGAGCTACAAATGTTTAAAAGCACTTGCGTCATTTACCCAAACATTTACGATCTAGAATAAACAAGCATTAAAATAACTCAACAGTCACAGAAAACTGGAAATAGAGTAAACAGAAAAAGTTATTTTGCTTTTGATAAAAGTTTTCAAAAGTTTAGATTTCGTGAATGATACAGTATTTACTAAGTTTTTGATTTAAGTTAAGCTAAACTACGAAAATATAAATGTATCAGTTAATAATTACGAGAAATCCGAATGGCGACTTTGACTCAGTTAATTAAGTTTTTAAAAACATTTTTATACAAGCTTGTTATTTGGAATATGTATCAATCAAATATTACACAAATGCATATCATTAATTGAATTAAGCTTTTGTTAACTTTATCATAGGCCGGATGTCATTTTTAGTAAAAACGTGATAAAAATATATTTTACATTTTAAACAAAAAGAAAACCTTTCAGATTAATTTTTATCATTAAATGTTTCACAAATGTTTACAGAAAGTAATCTTTTTTACTACAATATTACTAGGATAAACAACAGCAAAAACTGCAATAAAATCTAAAAAAATATACACTATTTGTTTTAAATAATCAAAAAAGAATAATGAAACAATAAAAACGTTGGTGTTTTACATTAAAATTAAGAAGTTTTAAAAGAATTAAAATATACTACTTTCCAGTTACTTTATATTCACAGATACTCTCAGAATACGGACAAAAAATAAAAACAGAAGAAAAGTGCCTCTGGTATCGTACTTTTACAACAAAAAATAATTTTTAAAATCGGTCTGTTAAAGCTTTAAATTGAAACAGACCACAGACTGACACGTAGACAAACGTCTATCTAAACATTTCAAATAAAAACAAAGATTTTTTTTTTAAATCTGTCTAAATTGAAATTAACGGGCAGTACAAACGGACAGACATCTAGCTAAAATGTCAAAGCCTATTTTTTTTTTAAAGTTGGATCAAAAGTATAGAAAGTGGTGTAAAAAAACTTCGAGGAATATATTTTTTTATGCAATGTTGTGAGTATCTTAATTTTTTTTAGAATTGCCAGCATTATGGTTAATTAACAGGAGCATTGAGACGACATTTGGATAATTATTAATATATTTTTATTAATAAAAGTCAAGTAATTTAAAACTTGTTAAAATTATGCAATTTACGAAATTGGGATATGTTTTTAACTATATACATGACATATCCCGACTTAAAACCCTCAAAAACTTACTCTCATGTGTAATAGATGTTATTTTTTTACATACATATGTGCTTAACGAAATGTCTCTTACGAACAATACACCTCAGGTTTCAAACTTTTTAGTTATCTTTAAAAAATTATTCATAAAATCTATTGCACATGAAAATCTTTACTTAGTTTGTTTACCAACAATTTTACATCACATACACAATCAATCCAGGAAATTATTTTGTATTAATTGAGGAGTTAAGTGCGCGAATTTACCAGGTGACATTTTCGAGAAAAAAAAATGAGATTTTTAAGTCAATGAACATTTCCCCTTTCCTTTAAAGATAACAGGATTGTCACACTTTGCATTAAGTATATTTTTTACGTTTTCTAAGTGCCGTTTTTAAGTTCTAAGTTGCCGTTTTAAGTTTTAAGTTCACACGAAAAACTTTAAAGCTAATTTTCTCATTTTCACCTTTCTGAAACTTAACATACTAGTCAGTCTGCAACTCATTATATTCTTATGTGATCATTAAGTTTAAGCATCGCATTATACTAATATCCTTTCATGTTAAAAAAAAAAAAAGGCTACCGTCTGCATAAGAAAAATTCATTTCACGCCTACAAAATGCCTAGAATTTTTTTTATTTGCAATCAACTTAAAAAGCTAAAACTTCTTACAATATAAACTTTCTATAAATACTAGTATTTACACGTATAAAAAAATAGGGAGTTAAAATATATATATTTTTTTAACAACTCTTCTTTTCAATATGACAAATGTCTTCCACTGCCACATTTTCCCAAATTTTGCATAATACTTTCCAGAAACCCAAATAAAGATTTTAAATTTAAAACAAAATGGCAAAATCTTTAATAAACCTAGTAAATAATCCAAACCAAAATCTCATTAAAGGAAAGAAAGTACGCAGTTAAATTGCTTCCCCATGAAAGGGGAACTATGGGGGGAAAAGTTACATTGTGATTTTTCCTTTAAAAAAATCCGTTCAAAAATAACCTGGCATATAAGAAATAAAAATAATAATCAATTAAGTGAAGAACACATCCAGATGTGTATTCAGCCAAACTTAAATGTCTACCAACATGTCAATATAAAAGTAGCACAGAGTGGCTATTTTAAATAAGATCTCTAACCGCAATACGTTATTCGCTTTGTTTGAGGCCTGATTTAAAATTGCCACCCTGTATATCACAATCACAGAGAGAAATATGAAAAAAATCCTAAACAGCATAACAGCAGGTGATATATTCAACTAAATTGGATTAAAAAATTCATAAAAAGATTAAAACTAATCTATTCTTTAATTGTCCTCACATTCGGCATCTTTTAAACACAAAAAAAAAAACTAAAAGTTTAAAGGCGAAAAAACAGTCTCAATCCAGGTAAACAAAGGGGATAAAATAAATAGTTACCATGACACACGAGTGAATCTAAACAATCATCACCAAATCTTAAGACCACATCTCTATCAATTTACCAATTGCAACTAAATTGTTTTGCCGCAAAAGGAGAAACACATTGACTGAATTGAATCACCTTTTCCTTTAACTAGATCCAGAAAAGAAAAAGTGGCAAGTCTTTATTACTTATCCTCAATCCTATTCCGAAGAAGAGAATCAATCCAGAAAAAAAAAATCACCGCACAAGTAAACCCAAACAATGTCGAACACAAACAATAATATTTACAAGACCAACAATAATATCCAAAAAAGAAGAAGTGGCAAGCTGGCAAGTCTTTATTACTTACCCTCAATCCCAATCCAGAGAAGAGAATCAATCCAGAAAAAAAAAAATTACCGCACAAAAAATAGTAAACCCAAACAATCAGTCGGACACAAACAATAATATACACAAGACTACTAATTGCAACTAAATTGTTTTGCCGTAAAAGGAGAAACACATTCCTTGGATCACCTTTATCTAGATAAAAAAAAATAATAAAAAGTGGCAAGTCTTTATTACTTACCCTCAATCCCAATCCAGAGAAGAGAATCAATCCAGAAAAAAAAAAATTACCGCACCAAAAATAGTAAATCCAAACAATCAGTCGGACAAAAACAATGATACACACAAGACTACTAATTGCAACTAAATTGTTCTGCCATAAAAGGAGAAACACATTCCGTGAATCACCTTTATCTAGATCCAAAAAAGAAAAAGTGGCAAGTCTTTATTACTTACCCTCAATCCCAATCCAGAGAAGAGAATCAATCCAGAAAAAAAAAATCACAGCACAAAAAATAGTAAACCTAAACAATCAGTCGGACACAAACAATATAATATCCACAAGACAAAAAGCCCACACCACCAATCGCACCCAGCGCAGCTTCCTAAGTAGCGAGCGAGGCAACCCAGCGGCGAGCAATGCAAGCAATCTCGACTTGATGACAGCGGCGGATGTGTAGAGAGAAAGAAAAAAGTAAAAAAGTGCCAAAAAGCGGCAGCATTCGAATCGACCAGAGGCACTGCTTATCGTTCTTTCCACACACGAACCGTTTACCCCCTGAAGGCCCCCCCTCCCCCTTCCCCCCATGCGAATCGTTCGTTTCTTCCACTGCGGATGGGGCAGTGGGGGCTTTTAAAAGGCGATAGCTTCCCGCGGAATCTTTGGGGAGCGGACACAAAATTATTTAAGTAACGATAATCGGATTGATAGAATCCAAGAAGCTCAAATGTTGTTTTAACCCTTTCAGTCCCAGTGATGCCATTTGGCATCATCACTTTCAATATTTTTTTCAAAATGTTTATGTCCCGTCCCGCTATGACATCCAAACACACATCATTCGATTCTTCACACTTTGTTCTATCAGACAAAGTTTTACTTTAATCTCAATGGAAGTCAGAACTACTATTTTTTTATTTAGAAAATAGGCAACAAGCGTTTCTCCTGATTTTTGATAAGTTCACTTCAGTTCCACATATTTAAAACACAATTTAAACTGTTTCGGTTAAAATAATTACTAATTTTTTTTTAATGTAATATGGTCAGATACCTTAAAATATATAACTCGAAGTGTTTTTAGGCTTTATATATTTTTTTATTTTCCACAATTAAAGAATTTTGGCATTGTTTCAAAAACCACATAAAAAATTTAAAGGGATTTTTTTTTCTATGGAATTCGTATATTTGACCTAAAATAAGCTTATTTTGTGAATATCAGATGTTTCTGTAGTGTAGTAAATTTTTGGGACTGAAAGGGTTAAAATTCGTCCGAATGTTTAGACGGTTCAAGAGTATTAATGTTGTTCCCGAGTTTCTTGTTTTATGTAAACTTGAAGAGGTATCGTGAGTTTGTAGAAACTTTTAATAATTCGTTGATGAAGGACTACCGCAGGGATCTGTGTGGTACCCTATGGTATTTACCATATTTATTGATATTATTTCAGAAGAGAAAAAGAAACAATGTTAAAATGTACTTACAGATACAAATGATTAAAATATAACAGAAATACAGTTGACTCAATTGAATAAATAGAATCCTTACGGAGCTAACAAAAATTTCTCATTGTATATTAAGCAACGATATACCGATTTCTATAATCGAAGGGGTTTAAATGTTTTAAAATTTGCGTGATTTCTTAGTTTAAGAGTATCAATGGCATCATGAGTTTCTCTCTGTTTTCCGTAATTTGTTAATGCAGTACTACCGCAGGGATCTCTGTTTTAACATCAAACAAAGTAACAAATTTCTGTACAATTACAGTACATTTTGAGGTTATTTTTAACATAACAGTATTGAAATGTTTTTTTTAACAGCGAAATGAAGTTTTCTTGTAATGATAAATTAAAGGGAATTTTTCTTAAGTGCATTTATTGATATTATTTCTGAGAATATAACAATGTTAATGAATTTGCAGATGTAAATGTTTAAAAAAATAATATAAATAGTTGACTCAATTGAGCAAACAGAATTCATATGGAGCTAACAAAAATTTCTGATTGGGTTCGGTGTTATGATATGAGGCTATGTTTTTTACTGCAAACAAACGCCGCGCGGCTAGCAAACGGGAAGTATACTGCAAATACGTAGCAGAATTAAAATTCAAGAAAATGAGCTATATAAGTTGCATGTACAAGTAAATAAATAGGGATATTAAAATGAACCGACAGTGTTCAAGTGACAATCGGAAAAACAAACAGGACGTTACATCATGAAAAACGTCGTTAATATATGTTTCGTCGAGGTCAGTAAATGAAAGGAGTATGCTGCAATATGAGTTTTAGCTTCCGCGCTACGTTTATAACGCAAAAAGTGGAAGGTTTTATAATTATGCAGTCCGTCTGTCACCCACTTTCATAAACCAAATAACAAATGCAAAAGACAAGTATGATGTGTCAAAAAAATTCAGCTAATCGAAATTAGAAGAGATTGAAAGTCTCTAAAAGAAAAAAAAAGATCGAATTCTTAGTACTCCAATTATTTAAAAAAAAATGCAAAACTTAATGCTCATTTAAAAAGCATACGAAAACATATTTGTTAGAATTAAATCACCATTGCCATCAACAACAATAGCAGAGAACTATTTCTTTTAAATAATAAATTAAAAGACATTTATTTTCGCCACATAAATCAGTTTGAAATGACGTCAAATATATTTCACAAAGAGATTATTTGTATGTTGATATGAAATATTTTGCTTCTATTTAAAAGCGAGAGAATAATCAAACTTAAAGTATAAATGTTTAATTTGGAATTAATACTGTGTTGGAGCTTTTTACCCCCTGTTGAACACAAATGTTGTGTGGAAACAGATTCTGTTACAACCCTACTTAATTGTTCTTTCAGTTTATTCATTATGAAACAAAAATGATATAATGTGATGTTTTATTACTCAAAAAACTTGGCTTTGTATCGAAATCAGAAGATTTCATTGCACTACAAATTTTCTAATCATTTATTAAAAAAACTGCATAGAAAGAAAAGTCTCATTTCATTTATTTTCCCATTCTTATAATGAATTTATGAACGAGTTACTATCTCGAATTAAACGAGAAAACTTCGTTAGACCTATATATAACGGTAAATATTTAATAAACAAGAAAACTAGTCATTCATGAACATTTTTATTTTTCTTTATTTAGTAATTATTTTGAGAGCATTATCTTTTGAAACATGAGTACTGAGTACCTATGTTTTAATTATGTAGTAATCCGAGAAAAATGAAAACAAGACTGCGGAGTTGTTGCCAGATTTTCCGTGAAACAACCCCATTGACACTTCCGTTTCCGAATGCAAGCGTAAGCTTCAAGTTACTTTTAATTCCGTTTTTTTTTTGTGTGATACTTAATTTATCCTACATAAATTGCTCAGGATTATGATCTTCATTTCCGTATTTTGTTTATTTAGGTAAATTTAAACAAAAAGCTCAGTTTCGAGTGGCAAATATCTTGCCAACTAAAAAAAAAGTTCTTAATTATTTTTGTCTGGACACTCCTCTCAATTTCCCTTTTTATTACAAATTAGTGAGTTGATAAAATAATTAAAATGTTCTAATACGATTGACTACAGTGAGGCTAGATATTAACTCTAAGTAGCAGAACGAACGGTCACAGTCTTAAATTGAACAAATCATACTTTTAGAGATATTTTTAAAACTTATTGTTGCAATAGTTAATAACAAGTCGAACCGTTTAATAGTGTATGTTGACTATTTTAAGGTAGTTAACAATTATTAAAAAAATTGACAGTGGTCAGTAAATGGACAAATAAAATGGACTAATTCTGCTGACTTTGGCGTTATTGTTATCTTTAGAGATAACAAAACTTATATATATGCATTGGCACTTTTTATGGTTCACGGGGGTATAAATTAATTATACTTTTTTTTGAAAAATTACATGAGCTTAGGGCGCCACTTGTAACAGTAAGTGTCACCGAAAATCTCTTCCGCACAAGATTTATACACCTTAAAATAATTACAAACACAGCATTTAGTTGTAATTTAAACTTTTAATTCAAAACTGGACCGAAACCAGACCTATTTTCAATTTTAATAGCCTTTTGCAAACAAAATTAATAGACTTTTTCGTTTGCTAAATTTAAGAATAATTGGCTTGTTTCAGGTTACGTATTTCCTTTAAGCACTTCCTGCATTTTCTATGTTGCTACTAAAGTTCTGAAACCTGCCCATGGGTCAAATCTCAATTGATGTTCGGGAGACATTTAGCGCGTTGGAAAATTTCACCAAAGCTTTAAATAACGTGAGTTTCTTAATAAGTATCAACAAAAAAATTGTAAAATCCGTTAAGTGCTTCATAATAATAATAAAACATAAAACATCTCCAAATTGCATTAGATTAATAAATGAAGAAATGTAAATTAAAATTAACTATAGCTTTTTATGCAAAAAAAAGAGAACTCTTTGGAACTTTCTTAGTTAACAAACGATGAACCATCAAAGAATACCATTGTGCTACATTTCAAGGCATCATTCCTAACTGATTTATATATAACAAAAAATATTTTCCTTAAAATATTAATTTTAAATAAAGTTTTTCATGCCATTGTTGACTTGAAAACAGTGATTTAAATGACTAAAAATTAAATTTCATTGCAAATTAAAGAGGTTGTTTACAAAGAGTTGGTCGACAGACAGGGTTCAACTTCCAAAAAAAAGTATTTTTAAGATCCGACGGATAGAATCGACTTTGGAAAAGGGTACGACGGACGGACGGACAACTCCAGCACGTCAATACTTACCCTCAATTTTTTTTTTTAATTTTTTCTCATTAAAAAATGAAAAGAGGTTAACATTACTAAATATTTGGAAAGCATTGAAATTAATTTAACTTAAGGGCAAATTGTGTTATAATAAATAAGTAATACAGCAATATAAATGTTTTACCACCCAATATTTAACAAAATTACAAAACTAAAGCATTTAATTTTTAGAGAATACTATTCAATTCGTAAGAAATTCCTATTTTCATCATTATCAATTGGAGTATTTTATGGACAATTGATGAGGAAGTAATTATTCATAATTTTAACAATTCAAATTAAAAACTGCTAACATTTTACAAAAGGGAATTATAAACTGTTGAAAATTGAAAACGAGAAAATATACACTGCTGAAATTTTACAACGAGAAAATATAAACTGTTGAAATTTCACAAAGAGACGGCATAAACTGTTGAAATTTTACAAAGAGAAAATATAAACTGTTGAAATTTCACAAAGAGAAGACATAAACTGTTGAAATTTTACAAAGAGAAAATATAAACAGTTGAAATTTTACAAAGAGAAAATATAAACTGTTGAAATTTCACAAAGAGAAGACATAAGTTGTTGAAATTTTAAAAAAAAAGTGAAATGAAGAGAAGTTGAAATTTCTATATTATAACCCTGTGCACCGGAATTCCCGTGTCTTCCAAAGGCGTGTTTTGTGAACGTTCCCGGGCAGTCTCGCCAGCACAGATTGGAATTGGATCAATGAAATTATCGACTGCAGCCCGCCTGCTCTCGAGATGATTCGCTCGCATTCTTCTTTTCTCTCTCTCAAGTGCGGGGATGGGGAAGAAAAAAACAATACACTCTTTTAAATCTGTTATTTCACATGGTGTCCTACGAGGTATGCGTATACTACTCTGTTAAAAGGTATGGGGTAAGATTGTGCCCATATTCTGGGACTTACCAGCTGCCACCACTTTATGGAGCGTTTATTCACTGCTTTTACGGTGAATCAAAGTTATATTTTTACCAAAGAATCGCTCAATAACCAGCGCGCGGCTCTAGTTAACGATAATTGAAACAAACACCTAACCACAAAATTGGAAAAATTACGCTCCAAATATTGGTAGAAGCTAGAAAGTTCCAGAATTCCGGCGCTAATTTACCTCGGCTTAAGGATGCATAAATGGCAAACAATATGGATGTAAATGAATACTGTTAAAGTGACTTTATTTACGTACATTCCCTATCAGGAATTATGTTACGAAATTCAAAATAACTCAGTTTTGACAAAAAGTTAGAACAGTTAATAAATAATTTGTTTTTTGAAATATCAAAAAATATCAAGGTAAAAAAAATACTTACAATATTTAAACAAAAATATAAACAATATTTAATTTTCTTTTTATTTTCAAAACTGAAACACAGAACACTGTAAATTTTGAATGCAGATATAAACCGGTATTTCAATCGTAAAAATTCCACCAAATCCACAGCTTTATAAATGTTGCACTATTTGTAATTTTGAACCTTAAAAAAAAGGTTACAGAAATTAACAGATATATGTTTATTAATTTTTTATTTATTTTTTCACTTTGATATTGAAACGCACTCCAAAAATCACGATTCAATATCAATATTTAAAAAAAAAATCAATTCAATTTCAATCCCGATTTACCCAAGTGACTTAAAAATCAAACATCAACAGAAATACCTAGCTCTCAAATAAGAACCGCTTCAAAATCAACAGGGGTGCTTCATTTTATTTCTAGCCCCCCTCCCCCCCCTTATTTTTTACCACCCCCAATATCATCGATCGCAGCACGAGAACAGTCATTACAAAGGAGAAGTGGGGAAGTGGGGGGCTTTAATTGTTTTCGAATAGTTCATTTAAAGGGGCCCTGGTAATTGATATTAGAGAGGTTCTTGATTACCGAAGTCTGGAGCTGATTAAAGGTAGAAGAGACAGAGAGGCACAGCTAATGGAAGTGTAATTTGGTAAAGGGGGATGGGGGAGAAGAGATTCAATGTGTTAGTTGTTGGTTAAATGATTAACTTGGTTTCGGAATTGATTCGGGTTTCCACAAAAAGAACGAAATGGAGGACATTATTGAGGGAATTGTTTGGCTAAAGTTGTGAGAGACACTGATCTATTTAATGGTGAGGCAGTTGTTGAGAGCTGAGCTCTGCCGTGATAAGGTAAACTGCAGTAATCGCCACAATGAGTTGCACCAATTTTGCTCTAAAAAAAAAAAGATCCAGTATGATTTCTTACCGGTTAAAGTAATTGAGTGCTTGCAACAAAGGTCCAAGTCACTATGGAAGATACTGCAGTGTACCTTATCACGGCCAGCTATGCTCTATACCTTAACCTCTTAAGTCCCGAGCAAAATCCTACAAGCATATTCTTTTTTTAAACATACTTTTCATACAAATATATGTTAAAAAGTATGTTTTTCAAAGATTTTTTAAAAAAAATTATTGTTTATATGTTACTTAGGGACGCATCTTAAACTCTAAAAATACGTGCTATAAATGCCACAAAAAAGGCAGTATCACTAATTTGTATTTGACAGATTATTTTAATATTTTTTTAATGCAAAAAGCCTTTAAAACTAACTACTAAAAGAACTTTTGGAGAAGTTTGGAGAACAAAAATTTAAAAAAAATTTTACGAACTCTAATATCGTATTTACCCTCGTTCAACTTCAGTTTTTTTATAGAATAAATGACTGATACCTGTAATCAAAGGCTGAAAACTGATATTTAGATCCTCTTCTATCAGACCAGGTCAATTTTGGAACTAAATCTTTAATATAGATCTTAAGAGGATACTATATATCAATAGTAACATTTCAGTACGATTTCCCTTGGCTCCATTTGGATAAATAATTAATGAGTGGCAAATTAAAGAGAAAGTTTAAAGTATTTTTAAGTTATTGTTGATAGAGCTGCAGTTTCTTCCTCGTCTAATACACTTGATTATAACTAACTATTATCTAATATGAACTGTTAGGTAATGAAAGCATTGCGATGGGGGTTGGGGGGGGGGCGTAAAAAAATGGAAATGTTATGCCTTCTGCACGTTTTGGAGTTTGTCGATTCTGAAAAGTCTGCCGGTCTGATGCTACACTCTTAAAACAAACGAGCGATTTTAACTCAGTCTGATTAATTTTCACTCCTTCAGTCTGGAATCCACTTCTCCTTTTGGAGTGGATCCTTTGTGTGTTAAACCTCCGACAGAATCACTCCAAACGAGTGATTTTAACTCAGTCTGAGTTAATATTCATTCCTTTCCAGTGTCGAAAATGCACTTCTCCAACTGGAGTGGATTTCACTCCTTTGTTTTAAGAGTGTACTATAGTCAATAGTAAGGTGCAATAGCAAAAAAAAAAAAATATATATACGAATTTTCATTTCTTAGATATGGCTAAGGTTTCATTTTTGTTTACCAATTACCCAAAGCTACTCTGTATTATAAAATATCTCATAGAGTCAATTTAGGAAGGTTAGGTGCTCCTGAGCTTTTGGAAGATACTCTAAGAAAAGTACCACTATTTTAGCCTATGCTTTGGTGGTTTGTAGGAAAATACTTACTTATAGTTACATAAAAGAAAGGATGACACCTAAATTGCATAGAAGAGAAATCCTTAAAATACGGTCCGAAACTGAGAAAAAGTTTCATCACCCATAAATACAATGCATCTCTAGCTACCCTACAACAGCTACATGGCATTAAAAAGCCATTACTACAAATAAAAAGAATACAAAATTCCCGATGTTTCTCGACATGAAATCAAAAGCAAGGCCAATTGGGCAAGTTCCTGCAGTTTCAATGGAAGCCGTTTAAAAAAAAAAGAAGACTGGTAAAAAATAATAAAAAGTTGTGGAAATCTATCCTGTGATCCTTCATCTCCACTCGGCCAACCATGTTATTTAGAAGTCACTCCTTTTGTGGCTATATTGCGGAGGTAAGAATAAGACGAAGATGCTGTCGGTATGCAATCAGTGCAAAATCCGGTTTCCTAAGTGAAGAGATGGTGGATAACGCGATACGCCCAAAAAGAGCTAGGCTAATTGTTTGGCGCCATGTTGTAGACAACAAAATTAATTAAAAACTGAAAAAAAAACTTTTCTGTGAAAGAAAACAAGTAACAGAATCAGTCACTTAGAGCCGCTTCCACAAATTCGCGAGGAACTAAAAGCGCCAAACACAGAATCTTAGTTATGCATGTATTATACATTCCAGTGTCGAAATTATACATCTTCTTTATTAATTTTTCTTTTTTCGCCAAGTTCAATAGTTATTACTTATCATCTGCTAAATTTATTTGCATTTCGAAAAATAAATAGGCAATGTTTCTTGCTCTTAAATAGAAGCAAACCATTTCATATTAACATACAACAACATTTAAAGTACCGAACACCTTCAAAACATACTTACATGCACGAAGATATTATTTGTCATTTTAAAAAGTTACGAAAAAAAAAACGCCTCATAAAAAAATTGTATTAAAACGCCATTATTCATTAATAAACACTAAAATATAAACTTTACATCTACTCTTTAAAAGAAATAGAACGCTTTGTCCAGTTGTTTAAATAAATAGCATATCCTGTATGTATCCTGTGTTGCGTGTATTATGATGTATTCCGAACTGATTTATATAACAAAAATAAACTTCCTTTGAAATTGTATTTTATATAAATAAAACATCTCGCACGATAATTGAGTGCCAATATTAAAAGAATAAAAAAAGAAGTCATTGTAATTGTAATGTTATCAGCGACATAAATAAAGTGTTATTTAAATGGACATTAAATTTTGTAGTTTTTTTTAAATAATTGAAGCACTTCAAATTCGAATATTTGAATACTGAGCTTTTCAATGAATTCTTGTTTTGATGCTCTTAACATTTTGAACACATCTCTCTTCTTGCCTGTAGTACTTGTAGCTTGTAGTTTGGACTGTGAAAGTGGATACGACAGGAAGACATAGCCATTTTAAAGCTTCCCTTTATGCTTTATAAAGGCAGCTTGGAAGCTAAAATCTAGAACTTTTTATTAATGCAGAACTTGCACTACAATCTACGATTTCAAGGAGGATCTGGCAATAGCTACGCGGTCTTGTTTTCCTTTCTCTCGAATTACTTTTGCTAGTGGTTGGTTGGTGGAGATATATCAGAATTGTGTGCTAACCAAGCACACTAACCTGAATATAGGTCTACCAACCAACCAACTTAACCAAAACAAAAGTAATTCGAGAGAAAAGAAAACAAGACCGCGGAGCTATTGCCATATGCTCCGTGAAACATCCCCATTCACATATTATCCTTTGAATTTTAACTACCGATTCTTCAAGAATTATTTTTTCTCAAAAATATAAATAATTATAATATAATTGACTATAATAATGTTATTTATATTTTGTAAGAATTATTTATAATTATTTATTTTTTAAGAATAAAATCTGGGGTTTCGTATAAAAATCTCATTGAATTTGCAAAGATAGTTTTGGGTGCATCACATTTATTTGTCTTCCTTCAGTCGGCTTGGCTTCAATTTTTATTTTATCTCGCCAAGCCTCTCCATCTTAATCTTACCATCATGCCTTTTGTGGCCAAAGCTTTTGTTTTGTTGCGTTTTTTGTTGATTATAGGGTCCGGTGGACCTTTTTCTGGGAAATCGGAGCCTATAAACACTTTGCATAAAATATTTCGACGGTGACCGGTGCAATTTTGAAGTCGAACCGTTGCAGATTCTTTGGAAATTATATAGTTTTGTTCTTTTTTGTTAGTACAGTTTAAGGTTTTGAAAATGATTCCTTTGTGGGATTTTTATGTCGTTGAAAAGAAGTTCAGACCAGTTCTGAAATCGGGAAGAGAGGTTAGTTAGCAAGAAAGTAAATTGGAAAAAATTAATGAAGAAATGAAAAACGCCTCAAAGTATGCTGTGTAGTAAAGTTCATGACTGTACTGCTTCTCTTGCTTTATGTTATAGAGTTCATAGTGACAATGCCTTATGTAATAACAAAGGAAATGAGCATCTAACAGTTCAAAGTTTACTTTAAAGAAAATTATTTATTTATTTCAAAGTAGAAGAATAAAATTCACATGACGTACATTTTCCTAATAAGCGGCATCAATAAAAATTACTTAAATGCCATTTTAACTGTAGAAATTCAATCATTACAACACTTTATTAAAAGAACGGAGTACAGAATAAGTGTATTGAACTGATGTATCAATTTCCAGCATCGACATTTCCAGGATAAAAAAAAATTAAGTCCCGACTATTCAACCAAAGTGTAAGATTGTTGAGTCCATTTTATGCATGAATTAATATGCTATATTTATGCATAAAGTAAATGTTGGTGAGTTAATTTTTTAAATTAAATCTAATTCTCTGTAAACTGCAAAACGTCAAGACATATTCATCAATGGCAGTTGACTTTTGCTGCAGACTGCAGATTCAGTATATGAAAACGATAATTTAGATTTATATTGCGAATGTAGATTGCAACTCCAAAGCCTGGAAAATTATTAGAATTCTCGATGTTTACGAAAAGTATTTTTCTGTTCTACGAAAGTTAAAGTACCTTGTAAGATTATTACTATTTATAAAAAATAAGCTGTATATTTAATAAATGTTTTGATGTACCCAACCGTTATGTAAATATGCATTCGTGTAAATAGCTCTTATTACGAAGGAATAAAGTTTGACTTCGAAGAGATTGTATTCTGGCGTTCGTGACAGGATACATCACGAAAACGTGGATATTCTTGGATTTGGATTAGTAAGTAGAACTCCTGACAGACAACTGAAGTTTGATTACAGCATAGACTTGCTTATATAAAATTATGGTACTTTTATTAAATCCTGACATGAGAGCCTGACATTCTAAAGGTGTAAAGGCATCAAGCATTGAGCCATATTTTTAGAGATACGAAGACAGTTTCCGCAGTAAAAAAAGTCACTTTCTTGAAGATAGAAGGAAAACGGCCCAGAGGAAGACCCCCAACTAGATGGTTGGATATGGTGGAAAGGGACCTCAAGGCGTTGGAAGTAAACCGATGGACGGATGGGGACGGAAATTTTGACGTCATAGTTCCAAGTGACGTTGTTCCGAAGATGAATACAACTGTCTCGATACCTGTTCGGAACCACTCGTTCACGGCTGACCACATTTTTAGGGTTCCCAATGCGTTCGCACTAGTTTCTCGTTCTTCGACACTGGGAATAGTGACGTCAAAATAACCGTCTACGCTCATGTTTGGGAGAGCTTCTCTGGCCTTGTAATTGAAGTTGGCCGTGGCTGTAGTGTCAACGAGGAAGAAGAATATTTACTTATATATAAAAATATATGCTTATATATAACTTTTATTAAAATCTAAACATGATAAAAAGAGAAATAAAGGAAACTTATCAATCAAAAGATCAAAGAACAGCCATTCAGCTGCGTTGAAAACTCAACATTCCAGAGCCATCGCGATAAGAGACACACCCCAAGAATTCCAAAAGAGAAAAAATTCTCTCTGGCGAAAGGATCTTCATTTTCATCCTACGCATCTTTTTATATCCATCGACCCAATCTTGGCTCGGATACAAATCTCTTTTCATAAGACAGCCAAACTGCACAAAGGAGATCCCGCCAAATGGCGCAGAGTTTTTAAGTTTGATGGCACGGCCCGAAATCACAACTCTCTTGAATCTCTAATAAGTAAAATAGCCTAGGTTAGATGTTTGGGATGGTTTATTCAGAGAACCGTTGTTGATTTTTTAAGTTGAAAATTATTACTTTTTATTTCCAATGCAGCAGGCGATACAGATATTATCCTTACGCTTTACAGAGATCAAATAATACAAAAATGCAAAAAGGGGAAAATGTATATACGAATTTCAGAAACACAAATCAACAAAACATCAAACACAACAATTGAAATAAGAAATAGAATACAAAAGGTAAACAACGTTTATAAGCAGGTCTCTGACCAAGCACACAAACCTGAATATGTATGTCCACCAACCAACCAAGGTAAAAAACAATCAAAAATTTAAATTGTTCATAAGGTCTCGGGCCTCCCCAGTAACGGGAGAGATGCAGTTCTTTGTGAGAACTGAACAGTTGAGGAGGAGGTCAACATTCATCGTTGCACCACTGCGGCAGATGGGGCAAGAGTGATTTAAATTTAAATTAAAAATTTGAATCGTGAACTTAGAATTCGATGCGATGGATTCATGCGATGTGCAACGGATGTAACGTCTTTCTCCAGAGAAGTTTTTAACGAGCATTTTATAGCATACATGTTGGACATTATAAACACAACCGATTTCTCAATAAGTTCTAAAGCAGTTGAGTGCCCTGTTGTTTTTTTACAAATGTTATTACTATTGTCTATGTTTGACAAGTCTTAGAATGGAATTGATTTTCAAATGCGTTATTGTTTGAACTGCATATTATTAAAAATTTATTATTATTAAAAACCATAAAAATGGTTCTTAGTAGCTGCAATGGATGTGTGGTGAAATGCTCCACCACATTTTCAGTATTCGGATGAACCAATTTTCAGGTTTTGAAAACAAAAAACTAAAAAAATGGTTTGACCAACGCGAAAATATGGTGACCAATTTCACCAAACAGCCATTGTTACTAGTAACCATATTTTTGGTGAAACCAAGAGCAAAATTTAACAGTGTAGATAATGGAGTTTTGGAAGGCTTATGGAGAGTTCCACCAACAGAATGGGCAAAGGGTATTGGTGTAAGTCAATCTCACCCCTATCTTTTCACAAATGAGCCCGTCCTGTGTGACGGTAGCGCCCTCTATGTGTGTATGACGTGATGTCTTTTAATGTAACTGTACTAACTTGGAATGACGTCCTTTGTAATTGTCTCTACATGTTGAATGTTCTTAAACTCGTAATAAAAGATGTTTGCTGTTAATATAACTCTGCTAGTTATCTTTGGATGGATCCTCACCCTTTTAACAGGTTAAGGTCCCAGTCACGACTTCCAATGCGCAGACAGACTTGAAATTTGGAAAACAAAAGTAGAATCAAAAATGGCTTCGAACACTACGAGAATTGAAATGCTGTCAAAAGACAATTACGAAACATGGAAGATCCAGATGAAGGCCTTGCTCATCAAAAATGACTCATGGACTTATGTATGCGGTAGAAGTAAAAAGCCGGAGCTGAAAGCAGGCGACGACGCGTCTGCCACGGAGTTCGCAGAATGGACTGATCGAGACGAAAAGGCGAAATCCGATATTATCTTGTGTTTCTCCTTCCGAATTGAAACAAGTGAAGCACTGTGGAACTTCATCTGAGGTATGGTTGAAGTTGGAAGGAATATACCAATCGAAAGGACCGGCTCGCAAGGCTTCATTATTGAAAGGACTAATTCAACTAAAAATAATAGACGACGACGTACGAGGACATTTGAGACAGTTTTTTGACATCGTGGATAAGCTCTCTGAAATGGACATTGTCGTGGACGAGGACCTGCTTGCAATCATTCTTCTCTATAGTTTGCCGTCCAATTTTGAAAACTTCCGATGCGCCATCGAATCACGTGATGAGCTTCCGAAGGTGGAGCAGCTTCGAGTCAAGATCGTTGAAGAAGCAGATGCCCGCCGTGGTGCCAGTAGCCGGGAGAAAGCAGAAGCGTTTGCTGTCGCTCCCCAACGGAGGCTGCCCCCTCGCTGGAAGAAGAGGAGTCCTGCAGCTGACCTTAACAGAGGTGCCGGAGCTGGGTCAAGCCGGATTGCTGGACCGGAGCCTGCTGGAGCTGTACCATTCCGGAACGCCGAAAGGAGACCTTTCCGCGCCGACTGCAGGAGAGGAGACCCATCGAAGATCCGATGCTTCAACTGCAATCGTCTTGGATACATCCAGTCTCGCTGTGACCAGCCAAGAAAAGAATCCCCACACCTTGGTCTGCTAACGACAGACAGCAGTGAGTCAACATTCCTCTCAAGCCCTGAAGAGCCATCGACGAGTTTCATTTTGGATAGTGGGTGCACACGGCACTTGTGTAATGATTCTTCGAAATTTGAATCTATCACCGATACACCAATTAAATCTGTTAACCTAGCCGATAAAAGCACTTCTGAGGTGCATGGATGTGGGACTGTTGCCACTCAAGCAGCGGTTAACGGTATAATTCAAGAAGTGAAGGTGTACGACGCATTATATGTGCCCAATATTACTGCAAATTTGCTAAGTGTTTCCAAGTTGTGCGATAACGGGTATAATGTGTGTTTCAATGGTGATAAAGCTCATATAGTGAAAGAAGAGTGCAGAGTAAGTTTAGAAGCTGAGAGAAAGGAAAATTTGTATTATTTAAATGTTTATGAAAGTGAATCCAATAGTGCTGAAAATGTGCATCATGCTTCAGATGCATATGATATATCTAAAAGTGCTGATATAGTTAAATGGCACCATAGAATGGGTCACTTAAATGTTAATGATTTGGTGCAAGCCAGTGTTAAGGGTAATATTAAAGGCTTAAAGTTAGAAAAATCCCCTCAGGAATTAAATTGTGAAATATGTGCTTTAAATAAATTAACCAGAGCCCCTTTTCCCAAAAAGTCAGAGCACAATTCATGTGTATTAGATATTGTTATCAGTGATATTTGTGGACCTTTTAAAGTTGAAAGCCTAGGTAAGAGTTTGTATTTTATTACATTCATAGATCATGCAAGTAGATATTGTGAAGTAAGATTTCTGAGACATAAAAATGAAGCACTTGGTGCATTCAAAGAGGTAAAAGCCTTGTGGGAAAATCAGAAGGGTACTAAAATTAAGGCATTTATGAGTGATGGGGGAGTGGAATATATAAATGAAGAATTCGATAATTTTCTCAAGGAAAACGGTATCGAACGCAGGTGCACTGCACCTTATTCCGCTAGCTCGAACGGAATCGCAGAAAGGAAAATGAGATTTTTGACCGAAATGAGTCGCTGTTTAATATCCCAATCAGAACTACCTTTAAACTTGATGTATAAATTGTTCGGTTTACATTCAAAATAGGTGTCCAAATAGTTCGCTTGAAGGTAAAACACCTTATGAAAAATTCTTTGGCGAAATTCCTAATGTAGGTTATTTTAAATCTTTTGGGTGTGTTGCTTATTGTTTTAACAACCAACCTAAGCACAAGTTCTCTCAAAGAGCTAATAAGGGTATATTTTGTGGTTATCAAATGGGATCAAAATCGTATCGCATTTATTTGCCTGATAAGAAAAAAGTAATAATTTCTCGAAATGTAAAATTCTTCGAAGAAACGAAAGATCATAAAATAAATCAAATCGAGCCTCTTTTGGAAACGGATTGTGAGACGTCCTTGGAGGAGAGAGTTGGCGCAAATGCCCTACCTTTTACCCCCCAGGAGCAGAAATTAACCAATCAGGTAGTCGAATTGGATTGCCCCGCCGTGCAAAGGCAAGAAAAAAATGTGATCGCTCCGATGACAGATGCAAAAGCGAAAGTTGGCGATGACGTAATAGTGCGTAATACTATTTCATTGAGAAATAGAGAGGTTTTGAGGTATTGCGAAACTACAGATGATTTTTATGAAGACGTTTTTAGTTTTTATAGTGAAATACCGATTTCTGTCGCTTTAAGTGGAAAAGATTATGAAAAATGGATGAGTTCTATGGCTCAGGAAATAAAAAGTATTTTAGAAAAAGAAACTTTTGACGTTGTTGATAGACCAAATTCAAAACAATGTATAAGTGGTAGATTTATTTTAACTAATAAATTCGATTCAGATGGAGTTGTGATTAAGAATAAATCACGTTTCGTAGCAAGAGGTTTTTCGCAAAAACCAAATGAGGATTTTCGGGAAACTTTTAGCCCCGTTGCTCGCTCAGGTTCAATACGCCTTGTTTCGGCGCTTGCTGCGAAATTAAATGTAGAAATCCATCAATTTGACGTGACAACCGCTTATTTAAATGGAGACTTAGACACCGAAATCTACATGGAATGTCCCGATAATTTTGAGAAAATTCTAGAATACATTATTAACAATGAAAGGTCTAACAGTAAAATATCCCAGAAAGCGTCAAATATCTTAAGCTTGTTAAGTGAAGGTGATAAAGTTTTACTTTTAAAAAAATCTCTCTATGGTTTGAAACAAGCCGGAAGGTGTTGGAACTTAAAAATAAATGATATATTGACAAAATTCGGCGCTAAACAATCTCAGGCCGACCCATGCATTTATTATATTAATGATGATGTAGGATTAACTGTGATCTGCATTTATGTAGATGATTTATTATTCATATCTGAAAATCCCTCTATGCTTAATAAATTTAAAAATCATTTAAACAGTTATGTAGAAGCAAAATATTCAGGGATAGCTAACTATTGTTTAGGGATTAACTTTCAACAAAAGAAAGGTGTAATAACTCTGAGTCAATCAAGTTACATAAACGAATTATTAAAACGATTTGGGATGACAGACGCTAAAACAGTTAATACGCCTATGGAATTAAATGTAAAATTAGATAAGGCAGAAAATTGTGAACATAAGCTTCCATATCGAGAGTTGGTGGGAGGTTTAATGTATTTAGCTGTTTCAACTCGCCCAGATATTGCGAATGCAGTGAGTAAATTAAGTCAATTTTTAACTTGCTTTAACGAAAAACATTTTTCGGCAGCAAAGCGCGTTTTACGCTATTTAAAAGGAACAATACATTTTGGCTTAATCTTCAAAAATACAAATGATCCATTGTATGGATATACAGACGCGGATTTTGGAAATTGCGAAATTTCAAGAAGGAGTTATACCGCATTTTGTTTTGTACTGGGCGGAAGTGTTATTTCGTACGAGAGCCGTAAACAAAGCACTGTAGCACTTTCATCGTGCGAGAGTGAATACATGGCCCTATCGGATGGTACGAAAGAGGCGATATATCTTAAAAGGTTGCTCAATGAGTTTTGTTCTGATAGATTGGATAAGGTTCTAATGCTGGTTGACAACATCGGTGCAATAAAACTTGCACTAAACCCTGTTTTTCATAAGAGAACAAAACATATCGATATACGCCATCATTTCGTAAGGGAATGGATGCTCTTAAAAATGGAGAAATTGAGGTCCGTCACATACCCACCGAGCAAATGGCAGCTGACGTGTTAACGAAACCATTGAGTGCCGTTAAGCATTATAAATGCCTCAGTATGATGGGTATGGGTGATGTGAAAGAATGTTTTGATGAAAAGAAGGGTTAACATTGCGGGGGAGTATTGGTGTAAGTCAATATCACCCCTATCTTTTCACAAATGAGCCCGTCCTGTGTGACGGTAGCGCCCTCTATGTGTGTATGACGTGATGTCTTTTAATGTAACTGTACTAACTTGGAATGACGTCCTTTGTAATTGTCTCTACATGTTGAATGTTCTTAAACTCGTAATAAAAGATGTTTGCTGTTAATATAACTCTGCTAGTTATCTTTGGATGGATCCTCACCCTTTTAACAAAGGGAGCCATTTGCCGACCCCTATTGTCAAAACATGTAGATTGTTTTATATTTATTTTCCAAATAAATAAATTACACGTAACGCATTTGAAAAAATAGTTAATGAAATAACTAATGTAGCTCAAGAAATGATAATTTTCTAACATTAAAAAACAATTGATTTTTTTTGTGTGGAAATTTACATGTTGCAATAACGCGCGAAAAATAACAGGTGCCCCTTTTTCTCCCACATCTGTAGAAAATCGATGCGTGAGCTCGAATCTTATCCCGCGTAACTTCGGGAGTCGGTGGTATTAAACGCGGTGGGCCAATGTGGGGTGGGATGAGTCATCTCACGAGGGGATTACGATGATTTTTTTTTTGTTCGCTGGTGTGATCAGGAATTGAATTGGTTGTTGTGATCTAGGGGAGTTATTTAGGTGTGACGGGTTTGGTATCAGGGCCGGATTTAAAGATTTGCCGCCTGTAGGCTACGATCGATTTGCACCCATATACCACCCGATATAATCGTTGTGACTATTTTTTTCTTTTTACATATTAGAATTATCTATGTACCTTTACACTCTAAATCGAAAGTGAAATAATAGGCAAATTTTTTAAACTTTTCTACTATTTTTCTTTCAACTACCGGACTAGGGTGAGAGCGTGCAATTACCATATTTACTACTAAATATTAATACAATATATACGTTTAAAATTTACGCAATAATGTAAATTATTTGTTTTCTTTCTTAAAAATATTAGTATCATTATAATATTTTTTATGCCGAATTCCGCTTTAATTGGTAGTAAAATTTGCCGCCCCCGAAAATTTGCCGCTCTAGGCTGCAGCCTACTTAGCCTATTTAGAAATCCGGTCCTGTTTGGTATGGAGATCTGTACTCTGTACTACGTTCTCGTGATATTAAGTTTAATATTAAGCTAAATTAATATTTATTCGTATGATATAACCTAAATATTTTATTAATTCTAGAATATGATGCTTTAAATTTCCCCGCAAAATAATTGAGATTTACAAAACATAAGAAATAAAAATGTATTTAAAAATGTATTTGACAGTGTATCAGCATGGCTTAAAACCTAGAAAGAAAACACACTAGCAATGTTGGGATTAAAAAAAAACGTTAAAAACACGTTGTAATTGAATCAATATGACTGACTTTAAGGGATAAACAATGCACCCAAATAACTTTGTCTACAACATAAAACCCTACTAATAAGCTTGTAAAATTATTACTCCGAAAAACTGCGTCATTTTATAGTCGAAAATGAAGTTTATAATTTTACTTTTATTCAGTCTAAACATCAGGTCGGCCATTCGGCAATCAATCAAAGACTTAATTTTTTTTATATATCCCTATATAATAATTTAATATTTTTTTTAATGTAAGATCTGAATTAATATATATAAAAAATAGTATTGATGCGCCTTTATAATTATTATTATAGTGCTGCCGATCTGTGTATTAAATAAACAAAAAAAATGAAGTTAAAATATGAAAATTTCAACGATTCAATACACCAGGTGAAATAACAAATTTCACTCCGTGTTTCGACGTCTAATACTATTTAGAAACTATCATTTAACCCACAAAATAAAAAATAATTTTAATAAATGTATCTTGTAATAATGGTATATGGTTGATAATTAATTAAGAGGTGTTATTTGTCAACAAATACGAAAAACTGCAATTCTTGATGCCGAACCAAATATACGCTCCCTCAGCATTTCGTTACGATTCATTTCATCCCAAACTGGGCAGGCGGGCTTTTCTCCACAACGGCAGGTGTCAAAAAAAGTAAAAAAAAAAATTCAGGGTGGGTAGCTCGAAAAAGGTATAACTATTTATTTACTTATTTTTTGATTTTTTTCTCCACTGCCGCACAAAAAGTCAGCGTCTACGGCAGCTGGCCTCATTATAGTGCGGCGGGCCCCGCCTGTTTAACAACGCGTATCTTATCTCTCGCCCCTCGGATTTCGGCCGGATAAAACCGGTTCCGGCAAAACGTCGTGACGAAAAAAACATAAATTTATATTACGCATGTGAGAATGGGAAACTAGTCGGAATGTTATTGTGTGAAGAATTATTTCTTTTTCTTTGAGGGGTCTCAAAAATTTTTATTGGCCGACGTTGAGGCGTCAGTGACATGGTTTGCAGGTTCTGTCTTCACTCCAGCCTTCCTAGTATCGAACAGGAGAAAAAAAATACTAAAAATAAAAACACCGTGCACACAAAAATTCTTGTTTTTACAGAAAAAAAAAACCTGTCAGTAGGCATGTCAGAAAATACCGCATAATTTATAAAAATAATCTGTTTATTTTAAGCGAACAATTGTAATGTTAACGGAAAGGGTATTTTGTTAAACAGGCAAATTGTAACGAAAAACAAATTCCGTTTGCAACCTTATTATTAAAAAAAAAACTTGACTATTTTGAAAAATGTAAGCGTTACATCATCTTTTACATTTGTTTTGATAACATTATATTTAAAATAAGTATTAGAAAATTAAAACAAAAATTAAAAACGTTATTGAAGCAAGCAGATACACATTACAATCTGATTTTCAAATAGAAGGCTTCATTAGTCTAATTAAAATATGAAGTGACGATAAATGTTTCACGAAACATTTTTGTAGAGTTAAGATAAGCGGTTAAGCGACATTGAACTTCCGTGCAAGGAAACGACTAGCGTAGGAAAGCAACTTTTACAGAAACGAAGACTAGTGCGTTTTCTCTCTTTAGAAAAGAGGGAACAAGTTGGAAAATTTGCAGATTGCTATACAGTGAAATAAATCTTTAAAGAGGCGTGTGCATAAAAAGCAGTTTTAATGCCAGCATTTAAAAAATATAACCCATCTTTATCCCCTGATATGATTTTCTTTTTCTGTACTTTTTTTTACAACGTTTTAGAAAACGTTATGGTTTTGTACAAATGTACACTTTTAAAACAAAAAAGTGAAATCCACTCCAGTAGGAGAAGTGCATTTTCGACACTGGAAAGGAGTGAATATTAACTCAAACTGAGTTAAGATCACTCGTTTGGAGTAATCCTGTCGGAGGTTTAACACACAAAGGATCCACTCCTATGGGAGAAGTGCATTTTCTAGACTGGAGGAGTGAATTTAACTCAGACTGAGTTAAAATCGCTCGTTCATTTTAAGAGTGTAGTATAAGTTCTTTCGAATATTATTTTGCACCTAGTAGGTCAAAGAAGCAATAATAATCATTCCAAATAAATAGATCCTTTATATTTTAGATGAATAAAAAAAAAACGCATGATAAATCGGGGCCCATTGGATTAAAATAAATAAAACACGAAGCTTAGTAAAATAACTCCGACCATACTCTAAAAACAAAAACTACAATTTATCAAAGACTGATAATCAAAGCTGTTAAACAATCATCCATTAACACATAAAAACAATCTTAAATACGTGATATCATTTAGAAAACGTTCTTATTCCCAATTACAAAAAAAAAATCTTTCCCGACGAAACAAAAAGGAAATTCTACTACTGTTGCCACCGCACCAAAAGAAAAATCGACCATAAAAATAAGTCGGCCGTCGATCAAAGCCGAGAAACCCACCAGGTCATTATCGGGTCGCGACCTTGCCCGGCTACCGTGCGCTTCAATGGGCATTCGATGATGGGCCCGCCACTCGACGACTCGTAATCATCTTTTACAAAGGTAGCGAAGAAGGTGGCAGGGGTTGCCATCTAGTGGGGTTTCTTGGAACTACTTGGACAATTAAATTGTAATTAGGGAAAGGAGTGGGGGTGGTACTGTAATAGCGGGGATGACTTACGAGATTTTTAATTGATGCTAAATACAAATTAGTTTTTTTTTCTTCGCATTACTTATTGAAAAAATTCAGCCAAAAAACATATTTTTTTTTGTATTAGTATATTTTTTTTGTATTCGAATGATAGCTTTGAGTTTGATTAAGTTTGAAAATAGATAAATAAGCAGTTAAAATTGTTTTTTTAGATCGCCTACATTTACTGCATCATTTCCCCATATAAATCAAAATTTTATTCTATTTGTAGTGAAGGATATTCTGAGGGAATAGATTTTATTGCTGCGTAAATCTATCAAGGCGACAATTTAACAACAAAATGTATTTCGGCTATACGCTTGGCTTTTAATAATCAATTATGCTAGTTATTGAACTTTAAATACAAAGAGGAAGAGCGACCGAGCAAAGGTATCCTCACTCCAGCCATCCAAGAACGGTTCATGCAGAATAAAAGAAATCTGCAATATACAATATAAAAAGCCTTGTATATGGGTTTGTTATGGAACGGGTGCTATCTCTCTTGAGTGTCGGACTTGTCATTTGATCGCCTTTCAAAATTACGATATTCTTTGCCAATTACACTAGTGTGACGTGTGACGTTCTTTCAAATCAATCCAAACGAACTAGTATGACGTTCCTTCAAATCAGACCAAACGAACTATTATTATTATTATTATTATTGTTGTTGTTATTGTTATCGTTTTCGTTATCATTGCTATCGTTATTATTATTATAATTATTATTGTTGTTGTTGTTATCGTTTTCGTTATCATTGCTATCGTTATTATTATTATTATTATTATTATTATTATTGTTGTTATCGTTATCGTTATCATTGTTATTATTGTTGTTATCATTTTCGTTAGCATTGTTATTATTGCTATCGTTATTATTATTATTATTATTATTATTATTATTATTATTATTATTATTATTATTATTATTATTATTATTATTATTATTATTATTATTATTATTATTATTATCGTTATTATAATAATAACAATAATTATTATTGTTATTGTTATCGTTATCATTGTCATTATTGTTGTTGTTATTAATATTATTATTGTTATAATAATAATAATAATTATTATTATTATTATTACTACTATTATTATTATTATTATCACCATTAATATCTATAATATCGATTTAGAAGTAAAAACGTACTGTCACTTCACGTACAAAAAACTTCTTGGGTCCTCCTGTCTGCCAAGTTTTGTAACTGACATGTGTGAACACTTCATGGGGGCCTTTTGGGGAACTTTAGAAAAGAGAGAGAGAGAGAGCCATTGAACAGATCTAAAGTCGACAGAAAAATGATTCTTCTAACATGTCTAACAAATAATACTACTGAGAAAAGTTGAGTTTAAAGAATCTATATAAGGATTTCGATGTCTTTTAACCGCTTTAACTTTAATTGGTGTCCTCTTAAATATTTTAGTTGATTCAGGTGAAAACAAAAGGACTCAATTTATCTGACATTACCCTACAATGAACTTTGCGGTACAATGAGGAAATTAAGATATTCTCAAATGAAATTTAAATTAAAATCATTTTTTCCCCATTGCAATCACGCCCCATGAACCTTGATTTTAAATATATAAATTACCAGTTCCGGAATTCATCTGAAATTCTGGCGATAAAAATATTTTTAAGATATGTTTTGATTAATGCATCGTAAGAAGTACAAGATGGCTTTAAGACTTCAGGAAAAGACGTACAAATAAAGTATCAATATTTTAGCGAAATCAAAGTTGTGATATCATTATGTAATGCCCGTTCAGGAATTCATGGAATAGCTTATGTCCTTAACTTTTTTTTTGTCCCAGAATGAATACGACAGTATTGCAATGTTCGACCTCATTTTATTAAGAAAAAAATATTTTTGACAGGATTTGTACAATTAAAGATTGTCTGTTTTAAACTCGGTTTACCCTTTTATTATATAAGAACAATAAAAAGATCTGAGCTATTTCGATTCAATATTTCCGTTGGCGTAGTAACTCCTTTGGAGATTGTTTTTGTTCCACAGCGACGTATTTTTAAAGAATATCCGAACATAAAAAAGATTTTCGAATTATTTATTTAAGGGCGGCGTTCGTGATGGTGAACTTCGAAGTCGGAGATTGAAGGATCGACCCACCGAGAACGTTCCTTTTTCCCTGAATCCTGATTAAACTTTTTTTTTTACTTTTTGGAAAACCTTATACCTGCAACTCAGAGCGAATACGGCATATGCTCGTTTTTTGAAACTTTACTTGAGCTAGCATTAAAACGGTAGACGCACGATGTAAGCTTACGAAATCCACTTTTTAGCCTACTCTCCTTTCCTTTTTATTCGGAGGAATTTAAAAAACCCGGAAAAGTAGGTATTGACACGCTGAAGATGTCCGTTTAATCTACTTTCCGTTAATTCTAATTCCGTTTATTCCCATCTAATTTCATAAGTTAATAAGTTTCATAGGTTAATAAGTTTTTTTTTTAAATTTTGCATTCGGAATTGTAAGATTAGAAGCCGTTCGATTTATTTTTTTTTCTTAAATTTATTCAAAACTGTAATCGGTTTCTGTTTTCAAGCAGTGCCAAATATTACGGGACAAAGATTCATATAAAAATGTTTTGTTTTTAAAAGTAATATTAACACTCGCTGAAAACGCATGACAGATAATTGTAGCCTTTACCGAAAATCTTATTCTAGAAGAAACAAAACATGTAGCTAGTTTTCAAAAATGACCATGTTCATGCTCACAAACGATTTAAAGAATAATGTAAAGTATAATTTTTAATCTATATACATAAAAGGCGACTTCTGTTTGTGTGTTTGTCTGTATAGGACGCAAAAACTTAAGAACCACACAACAGATCGTCACGAAATTTGGCACAAAAATTCATCTCATCTTCAGAACAAACATAGGCCAAGAATTTTTCGAATCGGACCATTCCTTCTATCGTTTTCGAACGTTTTAAGGGAAAAAATACACCACTTTCGCTCAAATCCGATCATTTTTTCTCTTTCGTGATGCCATCAGGCAGAAAAATTTAAATAAAACTTTTTAGAAAACAATTGAAATTGAAAATGTTTAATTTATTTAATATTTGTTCATTGCCTTCATAAACTAAATTAATAATTTGAAAAAATAATTGATACGTTTCAAAAGTGATGTAATCCTACCAGTCTCCATTCTATTATTTTATTGTGCATATAAGATTTTAATTATGATTTTTTTTTAAAGCATAGTTAAGCTTATACTGAACTATGTTGTTTTTTGAATTTATGTCTTCCCTATTTCGCCAAATACTTTGCCAAACTCGCCAAGTTATTACAAAAAACGTACCAAATGAGCAATTTTTTTTTAATTAGCTGTCTGTGCGAAGTTTATCGTACGAGAGCTGAATGGGTGTGTTGTTAGCCATATATTTTCCTCGCCAAATTCGCAAACAGCGCCAAATGAGCTAAAAAAAATTCGAGAAATTATGATGACTTTATCGGTGAATTTTATAGCGTTTTTTAAATGTTGATTTTTAATGTAATATAAGTAGGGGGATTCTGTACTTTAATAACGAACAGTATAAGCAACATAGGCTTATTATTCTATAACGGATTAAATGATAGATGAATTAAATATTAAAAAAAATGCAAATCATTTGCTGTTTGCTGGAGTAGCTTATTTTTAATTCTTACTGATTATTTTTTACTTAAATATGTATTCTTTTTAATTTGAGCTTCTTATCAAAGGTATTTTTGAAATTAATATTAATCATTACTATATCCAAGATGGGTAATTAAATGGAAAATTAATGTGTATTCTTCAGATCTTATGTAACTCTAATGAAAGAAAAAAAAATGGTTAAATTGACTATTAAAATATTTTTTCACCTCTACCCGTGCTACGTCGGGTATAACAGCTAGTCAAAAATATAAATGGCCATACTTTAAAGACTCGTGATTTCTTTATTAAAAAAAATCTTCAATTTTACTTAAGTACTCAGACGATAACGTGGATGCTTTAAATATGTAATTTGATTTACCCCCAAACGATATTGCTTCCGAAATGAAATGGAACTTCCACAAAATCGAATGTTCGAAATTGATAGCATCAAAGCGGAGAAGCTCATTGGAGAAGAGAAGAAGAAGAAGCATACTCTGATGAAGAGCAACTGCATTCACTTCAGTTCGATTTTTATACCATATTTTTTTCAGCAGATAGACTGAATTTGCAAATTTCTGGAAGAGGGATGGCATTGAAGCGTACTGATTCCAGAGAACCAATGGTAGAATTTTTTGAGGGAGCGCAGATTTTTTTTGTGTTATTTTAAATGAAGAACTACTTTCTCTTTTTGTTCCGTTCCTGTGGAATATTTTAAATGAGTTATTCGCTAAGTTGTTTCATGACATTTGTTGTTCCATAATGTTTCATAAATAGTTTTAAGTTGGCTTGTTTCCGGTGAAGTAAAACCTTTCATTTTTTATTTCTGCATTGATTCAAGAATCGAGGCTTGGGAACTAATTTTTTTTCGTTCAGCGTTTCTGTTGCCACTCAAGACCTAAAATATTACATTTCACAAAAGTCGTCAAGTATTGCCAATTTTGAATTAAACATGGGTAATTGTGAATGTAATAAGTCATTATCGTTTGACTATTGTTTGTACATTATTTGTAAAATATTGCTACTTATCAACTAAATATCATTAATTAGCAAATAAATATTGTTAATTATATTTGTCTGTAGCTATTAGGTTAATAAATCGTTGCAATTGATTGTAATAAAATATTTTTTCATTTGAAACTACCACTGAACTACCAACTCGACAATAATTTCGATCCACAACATAATTCAAGAACAGCACGGCTCTTCACACTTAAAGAAACAGATGACAAGTACCAAGTTCTTCTTACAACAACCCCCCTTTTCTTTTCCAAGTTGCGCCCCTTGCAATCGATTGCGGGACGCCAAATGGCGAAGCCCTCTTCCCAAAAGCCCTGGTGCGTCAATTAAATCTCTCGACCAATCACGGAGCGAGTCGATTTTCAATCCATGCCGGCGTGAAATGGGAAACCAGCTACTTCTAGCCTTTCACTGTGACTGCGAATGCAATCCACTTTGATCCGCCGGTTCCGCTTTCTAAGATGATCAGGAAAATGCCAGGGAAGGACAAAGGATTTAGGGGGACTTGGAGGGGGAGTTATTATTCTGGAGTAATGAAGGGTTTATGGTAGAATTGATGGGATATTTTTGGGATGGGTATCGTCAGAGTTTGTAATTCCAATACTATTATTTCCCATTCCAACTAAACCTAAACCATTTTTCATTAAAAGTTAAAACTATAAATAGTGTTTTGCATCGGGCAATACAATTAATGTAAAAGGTTTACAAATCTGGCAAATTATGTGAAAGTTCAGTGAGAACGTAAATGAGGAGGCTAGAAATAGACAGCCGAAAACGATTCAATTACCAAATTACGATAATAAAATTCGAGTTGGTTGTGTGTGAATTACAGTTTTCAAGAATTATATTAATTTTTTAGGCTTCGTTCTTAAACTTGCAATGAATTGAGTAGGTTTTGAACAACTTTTGATGGGACTTACTTTCGAGATTCTGCGGTTTAGAGAATAGACAGCAATCAAACCTGTGGTGGTCATCGACATGAATTTTAACACTCTCCAACCGAGGGTGGTATAGGTATAGATAATTTTAATGCTTGTAAATGCTGAAAATCGCAGCAGTGATACAAAAAAACGCCACTGTTGCCTTTAGTTTGGTATTAAAAGAGTATTTGTTTTAATGGTGTGATATGCACTTTAATAAGCCGATTTCTTTTGTGGAGATGAAGTGGAAATTCCGGGGATAGACCAAAGATTTAGGAGGACTTGGTGGAAGAGTTATTTTTTGGGATAAATTAATATTGATGTGAAAAGTCACAAAGTGTAAGTTCTTCTGTTGGTCATGCTTACACTCTTAAAAGGAAAGAGTGAAATCCACTCCAGTAGGAGAAGGGCATTTTTGACACTGGAAAGGAGTGAATATTAACTCAGACTGAGTTAAAATAACTCGTTTGGAGTGATCCTGTCGGAGGTTTAACACACAAAGGATCCACTCCTATGGGGGAAGTGCGTTTTCGACACTGGAGGAGTGAAAATTAACTCATACTGAGTTAAAATGGCTCGTTCATTTTAAGAGTGTACTAATTTAATTGACACTGATATCTGATATGCAGAAGTTTATCATTATGGGACGATTTTCCCAGGGATAGAAGGCGAAAAGTATGGATAACTACAAAATGCCGTACACATTGGACAGCTAACACCTGCTTTAGCCAAATCAATCTGAGATCTTCCGAAAACGGAAAGTTTAGAATTTAATTCATATTCAAATGTCACCCATGAAAACTGAGAAGTCGGAATAAATATTTAAAACCCTTTCACCGATTCTTCCCCAAGTTCCTTTGATCCAGGTCTCTGAGAAACGTTTTAGCGCATCATTCAAATGCAAAAGTTGAGATCACCGTGTCGTTGCCATGGCAGTCATCAAGGGGGAAAAAAAAAGAAAATAAATCCCTATCCAAATCGGAACAATGCAGATCGAAAAAATGCGCGAGAAAAGCCGCGGATGGAAAATCGGAATCCCCCCCGCTCTCCCTTTTTCATTTCCCTTTTCTGAAGGAAATGGAAACCGTCTTCCGCCGGCCATTAAATGCGAATTCGAAATTGAGGGCGAATGTCAATCCCACTGCGGGTATTTTGAGACTTAATGCCGGAGACAGTTCAATTGAATCGGTGAGTGCAGAAACAACGTCAGTCACAAATTTCAAATTTTTCAGGAGGGAAAAAAACGTAATAACTCCTCCTCTATTTCTGCACTCAACACTCGAAACAAACGTCCTGTATTTACGGAACTACTCAACAGACTAACGTAGTTTTTGCACCCAACAAGCATCTTGCCTTTCTACGTTTATTTTCATTGAAAACGAGTTTTCGGATTTTTTTGACTGAAGTGGTTTCTGCACTCACTGATTCAATTATAAATTTAAAAAGGCCACCTTTACAAGTGTGTGAAATGTACCTGCAAACAGGGCCCTACACTCTTAAAACAAAATAGTGAAATCCACTCCTGTAGGAGAAGGGCATTTTCGACACTGGAAGGGAGTGAACTCAGACTGAGTTAAAATCACTCGTTTGGAGGGATCCTGTCGGAGGGTTAACACACAAGGGATCCACCCCTATAGGGGAAGTGCATTTTTGGCACTGGAGGAGTGAAAATTAACTTAGACTGAGTTAAAATCACTCGTTTGTTTTAAGAGTGTACGTTAACCAAAAAAAGTGGTGTCCCAGGTAGCACAGCTGGTAGTATTTTCCTATCTCGGCTCATACCCATCGCCCAATGCATAACGGACTACGTTTTACCGACGCTGGGCAATATCGGGGAGAAATATTGGTTCGAATATTATTTAAAAAAAATTACAATCCAAAATTCCTGCTTGAAAAATATTGCGAAACATAAATTTGCCCTTTGCACTTGCAAAATATACTATAAGATTGCTGTAAAATTAAGCATTGCACTTTTCGTAATTTCCGGTATGAAACCTCAAAGAACGGGGGAATCTGGTTAAAATTGACAGAAAATGATCGATTTCCTCCAATATTCTCCAAGTTTGCACTCTCAAAACAAAAGAGTGAAATCCACTCCTATAGGAGAAGTGCATTTTCGACACGGGAAAGGAGTAAAAATTAACTCCTAAATCGCTCATAATCGCCCTAAAATATAGCTCGTTTGTTGTTAAGGTTGTTGGAGGTTTAACAAAACAAAAGAGTGAAATCCACTCCTAAGTGCATTTCCGACACCGAAAGAAGTGAAAATTAACTCAGACTGAGTTAAAATTCCTCGCTTGCTTTAAGAGTGTGGACGATACTCATGAGACATTGGCCAAAATTGTTGCGCTACCTGGGATCCCATCAACAAAAAAATCTCTTTTTATTGGCTTAATGAATGAAAATTGGTGTAAACAACTTTTATACAAAAGAAATAAAATGAAAGCATCATTTACCGGTTCTCAATATAATTACGAGATTCAATCATCTCCAAGACAAAAGCAGGAGTTTTTTAAAACGTCCTCCCGCTCCAAATTGACACATTTAATAAGAAGTTGAGAAGTGTTATCTTAAGGTTGTAGTACCATTGGGAAACCTTTTAGTTTTTAACCGGTCAGTGATCAGTTTGCTATTTGAACAAGTTTTTTTATGCATGTAATCACAGTAACATTACACAATGTGTAGAACTTCTGCAAAAATTTGCAAAAAAATTAATAGCTATCACATAATTCGGAAATTTAGATCAAATAAAATATCTGGAGAACCTAATAACATATTCAGTGTAAGCCTTGGTTTCATGGGCTACGAATGGAATACTTTCTTTTTGTTGGATAGTGGGATCCTTATTTATATCTGTGTAAAGAAAGCTCCTCCCTTCACTTCAAATTTCTATTCATTTATTTTCCCTTTTCTTTTATTCCGTTTTAAATCGATCTGGTCGTGGAGCGTCTTCTTCTTGCTGATTAAGTTTGACCAAAGTGTTTTTGTCATTTTTTTGGGTGTCAAAAGCTAAATTTTTCAATAATGTAAATTACGTAAAATGAACAAACTTTAGTGGTTGTTTGAGGAAAAATTAAGTGAGTCAAATCGAGTGACAAATTTCAAGTCTTAATAGACAGGACTGAAAATGACAAATTGAGGATCATATACTTTTGAAGTTCATGGCCTAAAAATTACAGTAGTTTTGAGCTATTTATGGGCTACTGATGACAGCTCAAGATAAAGAAATATTTTGATCTACAATTAAATAACAAATCCATTTGTTTAATTAAAAAATAAAATCTGCATTGAGCTATAATTTAAAAAAAATAGTTCAAAACTTCAAACCTTACACTTTTAAAACGAGCGAGCGATTTTAACTCAGTCTGATTAATTTTCACTCCTCCAGTCTAGAAAATGCACTTCTCCTTTTGGAGTGGATCCTTTGTGTGTTAAACCTCAGACAAGATCACTCCAAAGGAGTGATTTTAACTCAGTCTGAGTTAATATTCACTCCTGTCCTACTGGAGTGGATTTCACTCTTTTGTTTTAAGAGTGTACTCTATAAACTGATTTTGTGTACAAAAAAAAGTCAACGGCGGCAATATGGGGCTAGGCTATCATCAGATCCCGTATTGCAATAGCCTCCATCACAATTCTTATTTTCAAACAAATGTTATGTTACTTAGTCAAAATTATGCTAGTTGAATCTTTTCAAACTAATACAGCGTTCTGCTGTTGCCTAGCAGCAATCTCAGTCAGTTCATTCTGATGACAATCTATTCCCGCCTTTTTTTCGTTTCAAGTTAAAAGATGGAACGTTCTTTTTCGACTTCGAAAAGCTAAAACCGAGCTCGAATTTCGCGGGCTCACGCCTCATTCTTCGAAGAAATTGAATGGCAGAATATAAATTAGAAAAATTCTTTCATATTCCGAAAGAGAAGAGGGTTTTTAATATATTTCTCATTAGTGATGCAAAGGTATAATCATAGAGTTAAGAGGAAGATCGAGATGCTTGGCGGGAAACAAATTGAAACCATCAAAAAGTCGCCAAGCAAATTAGTAAGCCCAAACAAGCAGCTAGCCCGTCCGTGGCCGAGTGACGGCATCCGCCTCAGGATTCAGCCAGCACAAGAGAGCGGGGTTCGTATCCCACCTACTGCCAGTTATCCTATAAATCAGATATCTCGTTAAATCTCTGGAGTCCAAAGTCCCGACGGCGACAGCGTACGATGTCGCTTGAAGTTCCATTGGATGCCCGCTCAGGTGTCGACCTCGTCACTTGACCAGGGTTCTAAATTACGAGGCGTTATTGGCTGAGCTAAAGCTCCTAATTGAGGCTAGAAATAGGCAGCCGGAAACGATTACACAACACTACACAAGCAGCTTACTCATTTTATTCCGGCCGATCCGGCGGCGTAGTGGTTAAGGCATTCTCCTCTGGAGCTGCTGGGTCCGGGTTCGAATCCCGTTCAGACATGGATGTTTGTGTTTGTCGAGTATATGCGGAGTACGTGCTCGTAAAATCTGTTGGGTCCGAAAGTCCTGTGATCGGTCATTGCGCAGTTCACCATGAGTACAGGTTCCTGGAGAAAATTTCCCTCCCCTTCAGGGACATGTCTAAATTGCGGAGGTGGCGACAGATGGCAGCATCTGTCATATGTGTTTGTGTGTGTCTTGTGTTGTCCTACTTGACGATGGTTTATAAGCGGGTCCTTGCGACCAAGCACACAAGCCTGAAAATATATGTCAACTTCACCAAGAGCGATTGTTTGGGCTTACTACAAAGCAAATAATGGCTTCATTTGACAAACACCGTTTTTGCATTGATTTTCGTCCAGCAGCATCTCAATCTTCTTCTTAACTCCATGGGTATAATATTGTGCTGAAAATATTAAAGGAACAAAACCCAATTACTGGTGGAATATTCGAAATCTCAAGACTTCGCCGTTTGTTCTGAATTGTAAAACTCATTTTATCAACGCCTTGGAGCCATTTCAATCATCCTTGATTTTCAACGTGTTGGTTATCACTATATTGTGTGTGGGATATGGTGCAGATAATTAAATTTGTACCTTGGGAGTCTTATGAATAAGAAAGACAATTGTTTGAAATTGAAAATGCCAGTTTTGTTGAACGCTGGGTATATTTTTTCCGCTTTCATTCAGTTTGATTATACTATAATATCTATTTGTATCGCTTGTGAAAAATTTCAAATTACAAAACGTTGTTGAATATTTGAATTCCTTATAAATAATAATGCAGTAATTTAAATTCAAATTCTTGACAGAAGTGTGGTTTGCATTTATAAGAAATGTTATCCTTCAAAATGCAATATACAATATTTTTATCGACATAAAATCGGTTCGAACATGTTTGCAAAAATTATATTAGGTGTCGAAAATTTTTACAATTAAAATAAATTATCATTATAATTTTTATATAACGATACTAATGCACGCGACCTAAAAAAATGTAGTTAAAGTTTTTAGTGTCACATATAGTCCAGTGAATAGAGACCCAAAAAGGGGGTTTACCATACAAAAGGTCCGGTATCGCTGATTTTTTTATATGTTGTGTGAGACCCCTAGGTAGTAATAAATGTGAGTTTTCGTCATCCTCGTTCTATTGCTTTTTTCCCCATCTTGAAAAAACGTTCGAAATTTCGCCCATTTTCCAGTTTTTGGAACATAACTTTTTTCCTAAGCATTTTTAAATAGAACTTTTCGGCACAAAGTTGTAGAAAATAAAATTTTCTTCAAAATCAGTAGCAAAAGTGTTTTTCTACGACAAACAGTTAAAGAGCTAAGAAACAGCAAAAAGGGTGTAAAATCGAGTGTTTCGAAAAAATATTACGTTCCAACGACTTTCTATCACCGTAACTCACATACGACTTCATTTTAGCAATAAAGTAGTATTTTACAAACTGTAGGAAATTTAATTTCCTGTAAAGTACACATATCAAAAATAAGTTTCTTATATATTCCATTAAGAAGGGTGAAATGTACAGTAACACAAAAAAGGTCATATTTTCACCCGAAAATACAATGTTTTATTTTTTAACCTACAGCTCTTTCCCAGTGTATTTTTTAGTGTTTTTGTGAATACAAAACTTGTTTAAAATAATTTTTTCTATAAAATGGTTCTGTTTTGTGTTCCATACGATAAAATGTGACGGAGCTACGCTGTTCGAAAAATGGCGTAAAATCTTGAATTTCGCCAAAAAAGTTTTTCACCACTTAAAATCCCAATAATTAAAAAAGAAATCATTGTTTTAGGGGATCATAATTATTATGAAACTTGTAGATATCATCATTTATTATATTTATAAGGCCTTAAAAGTAATTTTAGGTTCGAAGAATTTTAATAAAAAATAAAAACTATTATATGTCCTTTTCGTTTAAGGAACATCGTACCAATAGAACTATGGAAAAAATATAGGAAATATGTTATAGAAAATAATCAATGTTTAATGATTTATTTTAATAAACAATTTATGCTTAAAGTAAAACACATTAAAAAAAACCGAACAGTATTCTGAGCGGCATTTTTCATACCTAACAGTTTATATCCGAACTAGCTATATAGAGAATTGAAATGGTACAAATAAAATTTGACAAGTATATAGCTGTCAAGTGAATCAATTACGTCATCAATCGGACTCGTTTGGGTTGCTTATAAAGAAGACCTTCAGCTGATTCATCTTCATAGATTGAAATTGTGTCTAGATCATCATCATCTTCGTCGACGATGAGTGCCCTATTGTCGCAGGACTGCCCACAACAGTGCTTACAAAGGTAAGAGCAATGCAATCCAGATTTTCTGCAACTGCATGCAGCCGAACAACTTTTGATGCATTTACATTTAATTGTTTTCAATAAAACCGCAGGCGCAGCGTCCTTTTTCGTCATAATAGGCATTAAACCTCTACTTCCTTTCATCCATCCGTAATTGAACGGATTTTTTTAAATTCCTCTCCAGGCCATGACTTGATAATAAGTCCTCAATGAATGAAATTGCGCTGCTTCGGAGGTTGGTGGTAGCTTAGCTAAATTGAGCCTTGTGGTGCTGGAAAGAAATTTTGAAAAGAGAAGAGTTGTGAGAGACTGATCTTTGTCTCCACCATATAAGGAAACTAAAATTTGTTCTCCAGCCTTTGAAATTTCTGCCGCAGTAGGATCAGGGTTATTGAAAACATCTGCCACTTCTAACAAATATGGATTCCTTTGGAAAAGATTGCCGAATTTGCCTTTTCCATATCCAAAAATGTTGGAAGTCGTGTCACATCCGCTAATGGCATGAAGCAGTAGAAGATATGTAGTCAAACCATGCAGAAATGACGAGGAAGAGTAGACAATGTCGGGTGAATTACTTTCCCCTGGTTTTTTAAAGAAGACATTTTTGGCAACAAGAGGAGGAGCACCAGTTAGTACCACCAGTAGATCAATATCTTCACCCACCACCCACAATCAAAACAGCCTCATATTGGGATGCTATTGACTTGGCAGTATTGATGATTAGAACGTCGCGTCGGCATCTTCGTCTGCTTGTTTTGTAATAATGTCTGAAGCCTCCAGTTCGTCTCTAAGTTGAGTCTTTTGTTTTGTTCATTGGATAAAAACTTCTCCTGTGGGGTTGTATTTACAGTTGTTCGGTCAAATATCACATCAGCTGAGATATTCATCCTGCACCTCCTTAACCCTTTCACTACAAAGGATTTTTTGCTTCCTCGTAATATTTGATAGGAATAACATTATCGAATCCTTAGTTGTTCGGGCATTTTGGACCGCTTCAGTAACGAAAGGGTTAATCGTTCAGCTCTCTTGGTACTCAGCATTTACTAGCTTGAAAAGTTTACTCTGTAAAGTTCGGAATGTAACTAGAAGTATATAATGAAAATAGATGACAACGATTTCTCGTATTCACACAATTTAAGACAAAAAAAGTATCTCACCTTTTCATGAACTCTATATATTAGCAGTCAAAAACTTGAAAAGTTATATATTTCTGACAAACCATATACAAAACTTAACATATTTGAGTTCGGTTGTCTGTAGGCAATCAAATTTACTTTATCTTTCCATGGAAATAATCTTGACAAATTCCATTCCTGATCACTATTTTCTTGAAAAAGGATTTTCGTTACCATGGGTTATTGTTATGGTTGCTATGGTAAATCTAAATGAAAGTATACAGCTATCCATTCGACAACTCTGTGTCTTTAGCAAAACATGAAATGGCTACTGCTTATGTTTTTCCAAAAATGTACCTAAATTCTTTGGTATTGAACCTAAAATTACTTTTAAGGCCTTACAAATATAATAAATGATGATACCTACAAGTTTCATAATAATTATGATCCCCGAAAACAATGATTTCTTCTTTAATTATTGGGATTTTAAGTGGTGAAAACTCTTTTGGCGAAATTCAAGATTTTACGCCATTTTACGAACAGCGTAGCTCCGTCACATTTTATTGTATGGAACACAAAACAGAACCATTTTATAGAAAAATTTATTTTAAACAAGTTTTGTATTCACAAAAACACTAAAAAATACACTGGGAAAGAGCTGTAGGTTAAAAAATAAAACATTGTATTTTCGGGTGAAAATATGACCTTTTTTGTGTTTCTGTACATTTCACCCTTCTTAATGGAATATATAAGAAACTTATTTTTGATATGTGTACTTTATAGGAAATTAAATTTCCTACAATTAGTAAAATACTACTTTATTGCTAAAATGAAGTCGATGTGAGTTACGGTGATAGAAAGTCGTTGGAACGTAATATTTTTTCGAAACACTCGATTTTACACCTTTTTTGCTGATTCTTAGCTCTTTAACTGTTTGTCGTAGAAAAACACTTTTGCTACTGATTTTGAAGAAAATTTTATTTTCTACAACTTTGTGTCGAAAAGTTCGATTTAAAAATGCTTAGGAAAAAAGTTATGGGCCAAAAACTGGAAAATGGGCGAAATTTCGAACGTTTTTTCAAGATGGCGGAAAAAGCAATAGAACGAGGATGACGAAAACTCACATTTATTACTACCTAGGGGTCTCACACAACATATAAAAAAATCAGCGATACCGGACCTTTTGTATGGTAAAACTCCTTTATTCACTGGACTAATAATATCTCAATAATGCCATAAAAGCTGGAAAAACTAAAAAAAAAAAAACACGACTTTATATTTAAACTCGATAATATATATTTGTTAGAATTCAGTTAGAGTTTTCTAAAAAAAAATATTGTCTACAGATTAAAAAATACGGCCACGTCCGACGTGTAATAGGGAACTCGTGTTTTCTGGATTTGAAGACTGTAGCTCATTTAATTTTTCAGCAATAACCTTAAGTACGAAGAAGTTCTAATGGCAGCTACACTTTGCGCAAGCTCGATTTTCTTGAAAACCCAATCATGTCGTCCGACAGGTCCTAGGTACTTGAGTTCCTAGGACCAATTCAGTGAAGTCAATGGGTACACTCTTAAAACAAACGAGAGATTTTAACTCACACAGTATGAGTTAATTTTCACTTCTCCAGTGTCGAATATGCTATCCCCTATAGGAGTGGCTTTGTATGTTAAAACTGCGACAGGATCACTCCAAACGAGTGATTTTAGCTCAGTTCGTGTTAATATATACTCCTTTCCAGTGTCGAAAATGCACTTCTCCCACAGGAGTGGATTTCACTCTTTCGTTTTAAGAGTGAAGCTATATTATTTCGTGCTGTTAAATGGTTTCAGACAGACGGAATGACAGATGGACCAATGTTCTGAAGCCACTTTTCCAGAATCGGCACTCCCCAGAACAGGTAGAACACACAAAATCTGCTTTTCAACCACATCGCAATACTTTCATTACCTTTTATTTTATATTAGGAAATTGAAAGTAAAAACTTGGTTGGACAATTTTACCTGTCCCAGAAGACGGTTTGTCCAACAATGTACCCGCCCTCCTTTGAAACTAACTCGTCAAACTCTAATTATATAAATAGCTTTTAAATAAATATAACTTTATCTTATTTATTACAGACATTGCCGGTCCGCTGGCGCAATGGTTAGTGGAGAATGGTTACTTTGGAGCTGCTGGGCTCGGGTTCGAATACCGGTAAAGGTATGGATGTTTGTGCTTGTCAATAAATGTTGTTATTTGTCTATGTGTTTCTGTCGTCCTTCTTTGTGTGTCTCTTGTGACCGTCTCTTCTGGCGAGCTGGGCAATCGGCTATAAAGCCTACACTCTCCCTTCTAGAGGGCGCATTCACTGTCATTTTTCATATTACAGACATTTATATAAATTGCGCAATGAATTAGTACTTACTAGGATTACTTTATACAGTAATAAAGGAAATACTAGGTTACAAATAGGAACCTAGTATTTTTTCGTTATAATAATTTAAAATTTAAATAATTTAAAATGTATCACGAACATTAACGGTGATATGGTCGTCCACGAGGACGTGCTATTCGAGAAATTAGTTGTCCTCGGGGAGTTTTTGACCGTCGAAGACGGGAGGACGGGCGGTTTTTCGAGCCATGATTCTACGTATCTTATAATTTATAACTTTTCCTAACAATAACCGCCCTGAATTCACTTATAGTCTGCTTCGCTTATCCCTGCACAGCTACAGAAACTCACATAAAGTTACTTTTCTAAACACTAAAATATGAATTATTTAGTAAAAGGACCTTTTTATGTATAGAACTGTAAATTTCGTCGCAACCCGACGGTCTAGACTCAGGAAGCGTGACCGGACTAGCAAGCTGTCATTTTTACGCTCGCGTGATTCCAATTTATTTAGTCCCATATTTGCTAAAACGGTCTTTGTTTGTATTTTAAAAGAGGTAAAAAGCAAAAAAAAAAAGGTAAAACTTTATTCTTGATAAAGTTATTTTTAAAAAAAAAAGACCTCTTCTGAAAAAACCGTTACCAAATATTTTGGAAGAGCTATGACTTGATAGCCGGTCTCTATTTGACGATTTGCACTACTTTGCCAAGCAATTAAAATGCTCTAATGTGCCAAACATTCCACTGCATATTTCATGCAACTACATATCATAGCTGTGCTAATATTTCTGTAATTTTTAAAAATTTCAATTGTTTATTTGTTCATTATTAATACCTGAGACTAATACAAAATCCTTTTGTTATAAATTTTAACTAAATTTTTTTAAAAAAATTAAAACTTTTTGTTAGAAATTTCTCAAGTTGACACTTTTGACACAAATGAAATCACAACATCCCTATTTTTTCGTTTTCAGATTACCCTTTAGACATCTTCGTGATGTCGAAAATGACCAACAGATTTCTTACTTTGGCTGTGGTCGAAAAATGCATGTTGAATATACGTTGTTTTATTGTTATTATTATTATTATTATTATTATTATTATTATTATTATATGAGCACATTATAATTTAACAATTACAGAAATACTACAACGATATTGTAAAAAACCTAACTAATGAGCAATATTTTTGACAGAAAAGAATTTTTTTGCAAAAACAGAAAATCATGGCATATTTTAATACGAACAGAAGTTTTTTTTTTTTTTTTAAATCTATTCATTTTGTTGATGTTGTTTAATAGGAAATGTCAAAAAATTAATGGTCACACATCTCACATAATACCGAATTCTTAAAACATCTAAAAATTGATTTCATTTTTTTGCAAAATTGTTTTTATTATGCTGAACAATTCGTTTTCTGCATTTCCCGTGCTTTTAAAAATTTCTGCAATTTTATTTACGACTAAATAATGGAAAAAATAAACCTCCAACTCCTTTCCGACAGGAGCGATGTTGTGTTCGATCGTGAGAAAGAAAGTTCCCTCGTGCGTGAGTAACGAGCGGCCATTTTTACTGGCTTTCGCCACGCGTGAATGAACACACCACGCATGCGCACTAGAGCTCTCCCTTTTTTTCGACAATGAATCGCTGCCTCCTCTTCCATCACAGCTTCCACTTCTCTGTGATATGATAGAGAAGGTTTAAGTTCTATTTCGAGAGTATTTGGAATTTGTTTGTAGTTCAGAACGAATATAATTTTAAATCTATCATCTATCCATAAATCATAAATGTATATGGGATACAAAAGCGACGTAAAAAGTGGTGGCTTGTTCAACAGATTGTAGATTTCGATGCATTTTTTTGTTGGCTTAGTATAATTTACATATTTGAGGGGTTTTAAAGGGATTTCGAATGCCACTTAGTATTTATTCATTGCAGATTCTCTAGGGAAACTATTTTTTTAAAATTAAATTTAAATTTTGTTTGAGTAAATGCTTTAATTTCAGATTAAAAGTATATTTTAATCTTAATATTAAATTTACATTTTATGAATTTTATGTCCCCTAAAGCTAAAGGCTGTCTCGTACTATCTTAACCTTAAATTCTAGGTATCTGTTTGATAATTCAACCAATAACTAACATTACTAATTAAATTATTAGTTATTTTATTTGAATTGATTCACTCCGCTCCCATCTCCCGCCCGAAAAGTTTCAAGTTGAAGTTGCACTACAGGACTACTGGCATCATATATTACTAGTTTTGATTCTTCAAAATATCTTTTTGTTATGTTAGAAAAACGACTGAAAAAGTATATTTTTATGTACGAATATCCCAGACAATCTGGCTGAATTCCCAGAGAAGTGGATGGAGTTTTGTGTAAAAGTCGATGCAATTTTTTCCTTTTTTGGTATCTGGCAATAACAAATAATTACCCGCTCTCACGACGATTGGCTTTCGATTTCCATGACGTCCGAAGGAGTATTATTAAGGAAATATAGATATTAACCCTCTAATGCATACTGTTACCGTATGGTAACAAGTAACATAATCCACTGTATTCTATTAAACTAAAGCTCCTCCTAGACAAATATGTGTTTTTTTTCATCTATTACATTTCATTTTAAAGTTTTAGTTACTAATAATCCTCATAGATGACAGTAGTAAAAGTGCATTCAAAATTAAAGAGTGAGGTTATTAACTTCTGTGAAATTACGTTTTTGCAGCATTCAAAGAATAATAATATTAGTACTAAATACTAATAAATTGTTTTGAAAAATTAATCATAGTTAAAAAGGGTTATTTTGAAATTAGCAAATTATTAAAAAAAGAGGAAAGTGAACATTATAAAAAAATAAGTTGTTCTACTTCTGAGAAAATCACAAGATCTTCCATGATTCTTCAGTTTGAATCCAATTGCTGTTCCTTAAACATTTTATATAGCATGTACTAAACTTTAGTTACTGAACTTAGTTCAACTGAACTTTATTATTTGAATTACTAATTCTATAATGTGTTACATTGTAAAATTAGAATAATTTTTAGATGTTATTTTTTTAAACTATTCACTGGTTCAATGAAAAAAAAACAATTCCAGACGGTTTATATGAAATTAGGTTAACACGAAATATTTTGGAATTCTTTTGCGTTAACGGGATTCGACTGTATTTTAAAAAATAAATTTATTCAAATGTCTGCGGCAGTCTACGTCAAGAACTATGGTACTAGAAAAGTATTGAAATTTCCTGCAGGATGGGTCAAAAAGTTAGTTCGTAAGTAAACAATAACAGACTTAAAGTTCTCTTGAATAATAAAATCGGTCAATTAGCCATGGATTTAAAGGTTAATTTTTAAATCGTTATTTCTAATTTGAAAGAGTTCCGTAATTAAACTTTTACTAAATTGAAGTGCCTCTCAGCAAATGTTAAACGTTAATTTATTTAAACATTGCTTGCAAAACATACTTTTTAAATATATAATTATCTGAAATATATATTTATCTAAAGAATATATGCAAAGACTTTTTTACGAAAGAGAAGAGGTAATTAGTGAATTGTTTAGGATATCTGTGGTGTTAGAAAAGTCCCATTTACTGTCTCTAAACAATTGTCGAATATATTTTGAGTAGGTTAGAAAACTTTCCTGCACATACGAATTCCACTTTCCAATTTTAATGTTTAAACGCAAAAATTTGCTATTAAAAATGTATATTTCTTTTTTTTTTTTTGGCGTTGAAAATATGAAAATAATAGGGATATTTTCTAGTTATCAGTGTAAGAATTACATTGATAAAATAGGTTAAAATAATAAAATATTCAAGTAAACTTTTTTAAAAAAATCGCTATGCTTGTCCCTGTCACCCTTACAAAAAAGTTGCCAATAATATTTGCTTATAACTGCTGCCGTGGTTAAGATTTCATTCTAAGCATTTTATAAAAATGAAACTTATACTTGGTTTGGTACTAATGATAAAATTGTGTTACGTTTTTAATTTTTAAAGTTACAATTCGAATTTGATTAATCTAAATGATAATTTCTCTTCTTCACTATGGTTGTGTAAAAGTTTTAGTAAGTATACATTTTCATTAGAAATATCAATATTAGATTAAACATTGGTAAATTTTTTTTTCTAGAAATGCTTAATAAGCCTTTATTTAATTCTTGATCCCACTAAAAAATTTAAACAAACTTCAAACTGTTGAAATTAAAAAATAAATTATTAAAAAGTTACAAAAGTATTACAATAACTTATTATTATCGATCAATTATTAAACAGCTTTGAGTGTTATAACAAATAAACCCATTGTATATTTAATTAAATAAAAAATTGTGTTAATATTTTCTTTTATAGTCAGCTAAAAAAATGTTTTTCACATTCATTTAGATATTTTTAATGATCCCCTTTTAAAGAGAATTCGAACACATTTGAAATTCGCCAAACGCTAAGATAGGGATCAATCATAAACTTTTTAGAAATCATTGACATTTAACAAACAGCTGATCTAAAAACTGTCAATAACATCTGCCACAATGCAAACACATCGGGGAATATCATACAAGCTTAGTTTTACAATTTTTCTTTTAAAAAAACTGTATACTTTAATAACTAACAAAAAAAGTAATTAACCGTTTTTGATAATTCAATTAATAACAATATTTAAAATAAAATTGTACTCACAATCATAACTATTTTCCTATTATAGAACAAATTCCCTTCCTCCAACAAACAACAGCGGCGTTACTTTTATTATTTTTCCCACACAAACGTAACGCAGTTGCAAAAGGTAGCCGGAGTAGTCAAACAGTGAGTCCAACTAAAAAGCGTCCCTAAAGCCGAGTTTTGAAATCGGGCTCCCATTGTCCGCTCCCTCAGTGCATTGTGGGAAGGGGGATGACGTCACCAAACCCCATTGTGGATTCCGAACCACGCTTCCGAAGCGTAAACTCCTCCCTTTTTTGCATTTGGTTGATTTTTTGCCTCGCCAAAGTGGTTTCGTTTTGTCGGTGTTTATCGCCGTTTGGCGGCGTTTCTTTGGGTTGATGCTGTGCTATATGGCTTATACATCATTTAGTTAAAAAAATAATTATTAGTTTTTTTTCCCCACTGTATTTTTTCGTCATTTGTGAAAGTCAGTCAAGAGTTAGTAGTAGATCAGCAATATCGTCTCGATTAAACACAGTCATGGTAACCAGGGTGACATAGCGACCCTAGTTCAACAATGTTAAAATAGGGTATTTGACTAATTTTTTTTTATTGGCTTGAAATGTTCTTATGCCAAAAATATTAGACCCGTATTTTTTCTTTTTTTCAAATACCCCATAAAAAGGCAGAAAAATGAATTTAAAAATCAGGACGAAAAATCACTCCTGAAAACGCTTTCTGGCTGTCACGTGGTATCTGTGATGTCACTATGAACTATAAACAAACTTTGAAACATCACATTGGAATCGATTTCAGGCAAATTTGAAATATACGCTTCTGTAAAACAGCCCAACATTTTCTCAATATTTATTATTTCAATAGTAAATGAGATTAAATCAAGTTTAATCAGAAAACAAAAAACATCACGCCGGTTTGTTTATAGTTCATAGTGACGTCAGTCAAAACGACGTGTTTGTGATCACATGATAATCACGTGAAAAAACTGCATTTTTTAAACGATTTTTTTAATGATTTAAAGATTTATTTCGCAAAAATTATAAATGCATATGTTATTTTTTACTTTCAACTATAATTTAAATAACATTTGAAGGCATTTTAGCGATACAGTCAAGTACCCTATTGTGGTAAGCGCAAGAAAAGTATTGCTACTAGCTACTAGCCCCTATTGCTAGAGGCTAATAAGTTAGGAGGCCAATAAATTGAAAGTTATCGTGACTCTTGAGTACGTAGAAAAAGCCGATTGAGTGGCTCTAATTGTATCGTATTGAAATCTGGTCATTTTTCAAATTTATATGAAGCGTTTTGGCTACATCCTTATAGCAGTTTCAAAAATAAATACCAATAAACTCGTTGCGAATATTTGTATCGAATTATATTGACTGTTTTCGGTCGATGATGTAACATATATTTAATTATTATAAATTAAATTTATTGTTCATTTACAAACTACGCTCTTACGATTTATTACGTAGATGTTGCGATTTATATCATATAACAGGTTGAAAAGTAGATATATGTTAAACTTTTTTTAACAATATGGCATCTACGATTTTGCTAAACACACAGTCATTATGGATCGACAATAGCATCCAGTCCAGCTGTCCTTGTCAGGGTACATATTATTGTCGGAGGATATTGATAAAGGGGGAGATGCTTTTACGGGAGGTCAAAGACACCGTCAAGAAATGTTTCCGATAAGGGCAGCGAATCAGTTTTAATCCTAAAACCTAAGATTTTATTTATTTGTTTACATCTAACGTACAGATAAAAAATCCATTTACAGGTAGAGGACAAAAACAAAACAAATCACAAATAGAAAAAGGCTAAACGGGAACATCAAAAAACAAAACAAGGAATAAAAATATTTAAATGCAAAAAGTCAGATACAAGTATTAAAATAAAAAATATATATATACAAATTGGGAATTCATGTCACACTTTAACTTAGAAAAATTATCAAAGAAATATCGCTATGAGAGGGCAGATGATTAACTATTGTAATCGTTTCCAGCTGCCTATTTCTAGCATCCTTGTAGGAGCTTTAACACAGCCAATAAACGCCACGTAATTTAGAGCCCTGGTCAAGTGACGAGGTCAACACCTGAGCGACATCGTACGCTGACGCCGTCGGGACTTAGGACTTCACAGAAATGATTAACTATGTCAATGAAATGTGAAATAGATTGGTTATTAAGTTATTTTTTTTAAATAATTGGTTTACTTAAGACAATTTTATTACGGTTAATGTGTTTCGGTGTACACAAATTAAGTAATTAAACCAATGACGGGCAATCAGTTTTATTATTTAAAATATCGTAAAAAAATTAAAAGCGCTAGGGCGACGTTAATCAACCAAAACGTATCTGTAAAAATTTGGAACCCCGCTTAAGGTGACGACATCGTTACTTGACCAGAGTTCTAATTTTTAGGTGTGAATCGTGTTAGATCCAGAGACATAACATAGAGTGGACTGCGCATTGGCAAACCTAAAGTGTCCTAAACATCTAACTTACACAGTCACATGACTGTGTCTCGTTTGGCTCGCATCTATGGCGAGTTTACCATTTGGCGAGTTTTTCCACAACGACCTGAACACAGAGGCCGACAATCTAATGTTATAATAAAGAAGCTTGGAAAGGAACAAGGATGAATCGCTAAGTTTTTTTAAAAAAGATCTTTGTAATAGATATCAGATTATTCCTTTGCTTTTGTACGTATGTTTAAGATTACTTGAACAATTGAATTACGTGGAATCTTTATTAAAAATTAATTTAAAAGAACATTAGTAGGTTTATGTAGAGTGTTGCTGTAATATAAGTTGGTTATTGACATGGTGAATATTTTCTGCCGTCTCTATAACTTTCGTTCTAACGGTCCGATTTTTAAAAAAAAAAAAAAAAAAAAATATATATATATATATATATATATATATATATATATATATATATATATATATATATATTATATATATATATATATATATATATATATATATATATATATATGTATATATATTATATATATATATATATACATATATATACATATATATATATACATATATATATATATATATATATATATATATATAATATATATATATATATATATATATATATATGTATGTATTGAAATATTGCTTCTTCGTTTATTTCACCTGGAATAAATCAACTTTCTGAAACACATCAACATATTCCAAATTCAACAAATGCTCTACTTTTTAAATATAAATAACTCAAAAACTACGATTGCAAAAACAGGTTTCGTTTTGACCAAATTGTAAAAAAATTATTCTACTTCTAAGCTGTCAATGTTCAGACCATTAATTTAATTGACTTGGCCCAAAATATTTTTTATGATTAGAGTTCTAACAACGTTGATTTAATAATGAATATGATTCTTCTTCTTCAGTATAAAAGAGCTTTTAGAATAAATTCCCTCGATAGAAATTATAGTTTAAGAAGAACACACAATTACTAAAAGTATGCAGAACTAAATAAATTTTACCCGTGAAAGTGTGACTAATCCTTTTTTATACCCCTCTTTACAATTAGGAATTCACAAGCATTTGGCATCTTGCACAAAACGTTACTGAATTAAGAGTACAGCATTCACGATTGTTAACATGCTCAGAGATTAAAAGAATGTAATTAAATATTTATTATAAAAGCCAAAAGAGAAAAATACCAACAATGCTCAAAAAATCGTCCTGCAAAAACAATTAAAAAAAATTCAAGCTGCCGTGATTGGTAGAAACCCACGTGACTTGGACATTGATGGTAGTCTCCACTTCGGTTTGCTAGCTGATATTCAGGTCTTGCGACAATTTGGAATAGTTCGTAACGAAACAGTAGCGTTAAGTTGCCATATGTAGCAACCTTTCCCCTCTTGGCGATTTATGATGTTTAGGACACAATGCTAATCTGCAAGGGATGACGGTTTTTTAGAAAAAACCGGTTATCCATTTTCCATCGGTTTTTCCCTAAAAAACCGGTTTTCGGTTCCGTAAGGGCCTCATACAAAAAAACCGGTTTTCAGTCAAAACCGGGACCACCGGTATTTTGAAAACCGGTTTTGGTTTTCCATCCCTAAGCTGCTTTACTATGAATGCGCAGTCCACTCTATGTTATGTCTTTGGTTAGATCAATCATACTTTAAAAAAATAATAATTAAAAAAAACCCCAAAACTTCTTGGTAAAGCAATAAACCAGGTTCACCAATATAACCCGCAAATTCTAATTTGGTGCTGCCATCTATTTGTATATCTTTTAACAAATTGCCTTGAAGGAAACATGTATTTCTTTTTTACTAATAAACTACTTTAATAAAAAGTAAAATTTAAAATAGTAAAGAGCTATATCCTACTTCGTAGATATTTTTTGTTTGTGATATTAATGTCGCAGAAGAACTTTACAAAGATTTGCAAAACAATCAACTAAAACGTATTACCATATCCTTGAAACTTAACAAGAAACTGCAATAAAAGTAACTTTTTGTTGAACAGTGAAGCCGAATGCTAATAAAACAAGTTTTTCACATTTTTTTTAATTGCTAATAAAAATTTCCATGTTTTTTTTTTTTTACTTTTGGTTTCAGAGATTCTAAATAACACCATGTAAATTTCGTGTTAAATGGACAATTCCCGTATTTTTTAAAAACACTTCAAAACTATTTTTCTTAATCGACAAAACAACGCTGATTCCAAATATCCTGGTTAAAACATCGAAAAAAATTTGTTTAATTTAATATTTAATTTTAAAAACTCGCAGAAATTAGTTCTTGTTTTAACCGTTCTGCTATTGGTTGGAGCGGTTGTGACGTCACCATTTATGTTCCCTGGATTTGTTTACTGAAGTTTACAACGGCGTGCAAACGACCTATCTAGAGTTTTCAATTGATTTCTTATTAAATTTATTTTATTTCTTAAACGTTCGGATTTTTTATTCTTTATTTTTAATTTACTATTATTTTTTGCTCTAATTGTCTTTTTTCTTCAATTTATTTCGATGGAACCAGGCTTTTTCAAAGCGCAGAGCGACAACTTACCCAAAAGCTGCGTTATTATCTAACACAATTGAAGTTTTGTAAAATCATTGTATCTAAGTTTATAATTTTATTTAACAACTCAAATGCATGTACCATTTATACATTCTTTTTTTCAATTTAATTCCAATTGAAAAACCCAAAAATAACTAAATATAAGCTATTAATTAATTACTTTATGTATTAAGAACATTGATTCCAAAGCACTCGTGCTGCCATCTATTATTTAGATATATTTAAACTGTCGCTTTTTACTATAACTTTTTGAACAACAAACAATTATGAAATTAATAACTCAAACATTAAAGAAAAGTAGCTGAAAACTAAAAAAAAACTTTTGTTTCTAAACTTTTACAATGAGCTATTATCTATACTTTCTGTAAAGCAAGTTGTCTACAGCTTACGATTTAGGCGAAACAGGATCACGTTATAGCCTTTATCCATTGTTTTCTTCTTTCAGGACAACATGGAATACAAAAAAAAAAATATTTTCTGGGGTAGTAACCGTAGTATTATGGCACTCAGGAACTATGCAATACCGATATGACATGTTTAAATAGTTTTAGCAAACGAAACTAATTGCATCGCATTCTTCACAGTTTCACACAAATGTCAATATCAATCAGAGCAGAGCTGATCGGCCATGTCAACGTGACTGTTTTGTAAAAGCTGTCGTCACAGCGCTTCCGCGCGCTTTTGAGTGATTTTCGCGCGCTTCTCGAAAGCCCGACTTTGAAATTGAATAAAAAAATAAATACGCATCGGAAAATTTTTTTGCTTGGACTAATATTTTTTTTTCGACATCCTGCATCGAATAAAAAAATAATGGAATTGTCCATTCTCAATGGTGCCGAATGGCACAGTGTCAAAATTAAAATAGATTTTGAATTCAATATTTATATAGTATTTAATTTTATTACTAAGACAGAAAATATACATTTCCAGAAACAGAAAAGTCTACTAGTACAATAAAAAGTGGTAATCAAAAGGTAATTGCTTTATCAAATCTTTCTGTATGCATCAAGGAGAAACTGTGTATATTTAATAATTTTAATGACCTATTGTACTTAGTATATTTGAAATTAAAGTTAATTTTTATTGCTTAGATTTCAAAATTAAAAGTTGATCGGATTATAAGATAAAAACAATCACTTAATCAGTTAGTTTTTACTATTTCACACTTGCAATTGCCGGACATTAAAATCAATGCCCATAGTTGAACAAAAAATATTCTCTTTAGGACATGAAAAAAAAGTTTATTTGAGTTTCAGCAATTGTATCAAAACCCATTTAAAAATAGCTGTTAAAGTTATAACAAAATCTAGTATTTGAAGTTAAGTAACAAACAATACAAGTAAGAATAATTTAGTTCGAAATGAAAGTTTTGCACTCTTTGCGATTTTTTTTTAAAGTGGAAAGTTGGTATTGACATCCTTTTAAAGAAGTTCTATTCATATTTATAATTCTAATCCTCCAATTTTATTTAAGATATAATTCTCGAAATATATTTTAATTTTCATTAGGTGTAGTATGGTGCAATTAAGCATTTTATATATATTGTATTTTTAGTAACTATATCCAAATCATCTAGTGTGTGATCACAACAACACTAGATGGCAGCAGCATAATAAAGCTCATTTTCTTTTCTTTTAGTGTCGCCATCTACATGAGACAAGAGAAAATGAACAAAATTAGTAATTTACAAGAAGAGCTGGAACGCCTAGCGTATTCGGGCCGGAATGCTTTTTGGCGACTTTTGGCGTTCGGTTCGGCTAGTACGTTTTCGCTACTGGGCTGCAAAAATTAAGCCCCCAAATCGCGACCGGCCCAAATACGCTAGCAGTACTGTAGAACCTGGATCCGGGATAGAGGGCTCTAGTTATTGTATCCTCTCTCCCCGTCATCTGTGTTTTTCAATGGCTACTGGATAAGGCTAATCATCATAACTGTGACAGATACATGATGACATTGACACCACCAACCACTTTCAGTACAGACAGTCCAGTCCCGATCCTGTTCAAGCTCGTCATCGTCCAGATGTTCCTCGCGTAGTAATGACAACCATCGCATCGACCAATGACAAAAGATGATACAATGTACTCTAAAGTCTGTTTTTGGTACTTCTTGTTTACCGTGAAAAAAAATTAAATTACCTGCTCAACATCATCCATTCATTAACAAATCCGAGAAGAAAGCACATTAATCCTATGCGTATAGACGTAGGACTCCTAGTAGACTCGTATTCTTCCGTGACAACCCATAAAGTTTGCTGAGTAATAGACTCGAAAAGTATGGACGTTGAGTAGTCTACCAGATTTTAGACTATGGAACCGGATCAAAGTAATCAGTATCTTGAATCAGAATCACCAAGCATGCATGATGACATTGACACCACCAACAACTTTCAGCACAAACAGTCCAGTCCCGATCCTGTTCAAGCTCGTCATCGTCCAGATGTTCCTCGCGTAGTAATGACAACCATCGCATCGACCAATGACAAAAGATGATACAATGTACTCTAAAGTCTGTTTTTGGTACTTCTTGTTTACCGTGAAAAAAAATTAAATTACCTGCTCAACATCATCCATTCATTAACAAATCCGAGAAGCAAAGCACATTAATCCTATGCGTGTAGTGAGACGTAGGACTCCTAGTAGACTCGTATTCTTCCGTGACAACCCATACGCAACTAAGTTTGCTGAGTAATAGACTCGAAAAGTATGGACGTTGAGTAGTCTACCAGATTTTAGACTATGGAACCGGATCAAAGTAATCAGTATCTTGAATCAGAATCACCAAGCATGCATGATGACATTGACACCACCAACAACTTTCAGCACAAACAGTCCAGTCCCGATCCTGTTCAAGCTCGTCATCGTCCAGGTGTTCCTCGCGTAGTAATGACAACCATCGACCAATGACTACAGGTGATACAATGCACTCCGAAATCTGTTTTTGGTGCTTCTTGATAGCTGTGGAAAAAAATTAAATTACCTGTGTCCCACCAAGTTTGATGAGCAACGGGTCCGATAAACTCATAGAGTTAGGAAGGTGGAGTAGAGGTGTCTATCAGTTCAAATAGTTTGAAGCAGGGCTGTCAGGTTTTTCAAGGTACTGCCCATAGCAAACCGGCACTGAGGTATCCCAAGATGCACCCCTTTAGCGGTTTTTTGAGCTACTGCGCATAACATAGTAGCCGAAACTATGGAAGCAGACACTGATGTATCCCAAGATGCACCGCTCTAGCCTGCTTCTTTTGTGCGTTACTGCGCACATACATGGGTCTCTCTATTCTCTTTCCCAACTCTATGGATAAGCGTGAATGTTAAGTGCCTAGAATATAATTCTACTCTGGCTGCTAATTAATTAAGTCCACTTAAGTGGGTGATCAAGGTCAGTCACTTGGATCAGTATCACAGCATATGTGATGATGCCCCCAACAGCCTTTATTGCAAACTGTCCATCTAGCTCGAAGAAGCCCCAGCCAGTCATAGTCCCAGTTTGCCTCGGATAGTCATCGGCCAACAGCAACAGGATGGAATACAGACTGAAATCTGTTCTTGGTGACCGTTTGTGCGTGGACAGGAGGTTGAATACTCGTCGTCGCACCGAGAGTGCCGAGCGATTGACCCCACAAGCGTGAACGTTTTAAGTGCTTTCGAATATTATGTATCCTGGCTGCCAGATTAATTAAGTCCTCTTTAGTGGGTGATCAAGGTCAGTCACTTGGATCAGTATCACAGCATACGTGACGATGCCCCCAACAGTCTTTATTGCAAACTGTCCATCTAGCTCGAAGAAGCCCCAACCAGTCATAGTCCCAGTTTGCCTCGGATAGTCATCGGCCAACAGCAACAGGATGGAATACAGACTGAAGTCCGTTCTTGGTGACCGCTTGTGATTGGACAGAAGGTTGAACACTCTTCGCCGCACCGAGAGTGCCGAGCAATAGACCTGACAAGCCTGAACGTTTTAAGTGCTTTCGAATATAATTATATTCCGGTCTGCCACATTAATTAAGTCCACTTAAGTGGGTGATCAAGGTCAGTCACTTGGACCAGTATCACAGCATACGTGATGATGCCCCCAACAGCCTTTATTGCAAACTGTCCATCCAGCTCGAAGAAACCCCAGCCGGTCATAGTCCCGGTTTGCCTCGGATAGTCATCGGCCAACAGCAACAGGATGGAATACAGATTGAAATCTGTTCTTGGTGACCGCTTGTGTGTGGACTTGAATACTCTGCACCGAGAGTGCCGAGCGATAGCCCCGAGAAGTGTGGACGCTAAGTGCGAAAGAATACAAAGTGAAGTTTGTTCTTAGTGACTTCTTGATAGATGTGGAAATATTACAAAATAAATTATTATTTATAGTATAATTACAAATGAAATAAAATAATATTGTAGTATTGAGTAAAGTGTAAATAACATACGCCACACTAAGTTTGCTGAGTAATGGACTGTCCATCCAGCTCGAAGGGCTGGGGAGCCCAGTCGGTTAAGCACTCGCTTAGCATGCGGAAGGTCCCAGGTTCGGGTCCGGGCGTCGCCAAAATAGCTGCCGACCTATAAACGGCCCGTGTAGCCAAAAAGTCCGACGAATAATACCCTGTGTAAGGGAGGGCACGTTAAATACCTTCAAAGTCCTAACGCTGCGTACGATCGCCCTTAACGGTTGCGTTGGGTGCCTATTCAGGTGTTGGCTCGTCACCTGACTGTGGTTCTAAAATACGTTGCCCGTCGCCAACAACTCTCGTGTAGCTCTAGTGCGACGATAATTAAAACCTAACTAACTAACCATCCAGCTCGAAGAAACCCCAGCCGGTCATAGTCCCCGTTTGCCTCGGATAGTCATCGGCCAACAGCAACAGGAACGTTTTAAGGCCTAGAATATAATTACTCTGGCTGCCAGATTAATTAAGTCCACTTAAGTGGGTGGTCAAGATCATTCACTTGAATAAGTATCACAGCATACGTGATGATATCCCCAACAGCCTTTATTGCAAACTGTCCATCTAGCTCGAAGAAGCCCCAACCAGTCATAGTCCCAATTTGCCTCGGATAGTCATCGGCCAACAGCAACAGGATGGAATACAACTGAAGTCTGTTCTTGGTGACCGCTTGTGCGTGGACAGGAGGTTGAATACTCTTCGTCGCACCGAGAGGGCCGAGAAGATAGACCCGACAAGCGGGAACGTTTTAAGTGCCTGGAATATAATTACTCTGGCTGCCAAATTAATTAAGTCCACTTAAGTGGGTGATCAAGGTCAGTCACTTGGACCATGCAGTATCACAGCATACGTGATGATGCCCCCAACGGCCTTTATTGCAAACTGTCCATCCCAGCTCGAAGAAACCCCAGCCGGTCATAGTCCCGGTTTGCCTCGGATAGTCATCGGCCAACAGCAACAGGATAGAATACAGACTGAAGTCTGTTCTTGGTGACCGCTTGTGCGTGGACAGAAGGTTGAATACTCGTCGTCGCACCGAGAGTGCGAGCGATTGACCCCACAAGCGTGAACGTTTTAAGTGGTTTCGAATATAATTATATTCCGGTCTGCCACATTAATTAAGTCCACTTAAGTGGGTGATCAAGGTCAGTCACTTGGACCAGTATCACAGCATACGTGATGATGCCCCCAACAGCCTTTATTGCAAACTGTCCATCCAGCTCGAAGAAGCCCCAGCCGGTCATAGTCCCGGTTTGCCTCGGATAGTCATCGGCCAACAGCAACAGGATGGAATACAGACTGAAGTCTGTTCTTGGTGACCGCTTGTGCGTGGACAGGAGGTTGAATACTCTTCGTCGCACGCGCACCGAGAGGGCCGAGCGATAGACCCGACAAGCTTGAACGTTTTAAGTGCTTTCGAATATAATTGTATCCTGGGTGCCATATTAATTAAGTCCACTTAAGTGGGTGATCAAGGTCAGTCACTTGGACCAGTATCACAGCATACGTGATGATGCCCCCAACAGCCTTTATTGCAAACTGTCCATCTAGCTCGAAGAAGCCCCAACCAGTCATAGTCCCAGTTTGCCTCGGATAGTCATCGGCCAACAGCAACAGGATGGAATACAGACTGAAATCCGCTCTTTGTGACCGTTTGTGCGTGGACAGAAGGTTGAATACTCTTCGTCGCACCGAGAGTGCCGAGCGATTGACCCGAGAAGTGTGGACGCTAAGCGCGACGAATCCGGCTATTCCTGACACCAGAAGGCACATGCTAAGCAGCAGCAAGATGAGCCTCTTTCCTACAATTTCTTTGGAGGCGACAGAAGTGACCAGCACGCCAGTTACCTGGAATACAAACATAATGCAATCTAAGTTAATAGGTTATGATACCACTTAATTAAACTGGATTGAAATTGGATTTGAAAGTTTATATATGAAAAGTACAAAGGGAAAACCGCTTAATTTCGTAGAAGACTTCCCTCCTCAGCCTCTTTGGCGATGATAGCGAGTAATCGCCTAAACTGGTGGTTAGTTTCCAAAAACCAGTTTCTCACTTTATTGTGCTTCTTCTCTCACTACAACCCTGAAATTCAGTTCCGTCTTTTATTCAAAAGCAAAGACTGTGTTCATCATCAGCTTCAAAATGAAGAACGATAGATTGAAAATCACGCATTTTTCTAAAACAATTTACGAATCTTAAAATTTCTTTTGATTGATAAGTCCTAAGCCACGACTTTTCTACCTACGAAGATTCGCGCGATGCAGAATGCCGACGATTGGACTAAGCGAAGAAGAAAGAGAGAAACCGGTTTTCTGTTGCCAATGTCCGCCAAGCAGACGCAAGTACGGAACGACTCCAAAAAATCAAGCGGTTCTTCCCCTGTACTCTTCATATGTGACAACTCAAGTGCACATAATAGGGAAGAATTTTTGTAAATGTTATTAGCCTCCTATATTTTAGTGATTATCTTTTTCCTTTGTTAAAATATAATGGATTAATCAAAGGGATATATTATGCTCTTACAATGAATTTATATTTGGGGATATTATACTGGTGTGGCTTTATGAAAACTTACCTGGAATAAACAGCACAGGATATACACATACACAAAGAATGTTAGTGGTGAAAGAGTGTTTTCTGAAGACATTACAGCCTTTTCAACTTTCGAGTAGAATGATAGGAATTCATACATGGCTGATTTAAAGTTTTTACTGTTTTTAATCCTATTCGCCAGGGCTCTGTTAATTCCAACAATAACAGAGTATTGATAGCAGCAGAGGACAAGAAGCAATCCAGGGAACACATATAATGTAAGTAACTCCAATGCTTCAAGAACGAAAATCACAATATATACAACTACTTTTGTTATCGGGGTTTTGTTGTTAAATTTGAAACCAAAGAAAAAATATCTCTCGAAGGTTTCGATATCATTTGGTTTATCGATATCGTAAAAATTTATAACAAAAAATACGAAGAAAGCCAGGAAACAGAACGCTATACTAAAAGGGATATGCGACATAACTGAAGGACAAGGATCTTCCGAAATGGTGGACAACAACTCATATGATTTTTTTAAAGACTGCGCAATGAATTTTACTAGCTTCAGGACGAAAATGCGCAAAGCTATGACTACAAACGATGCAGTAGTTACGGTTAAAGTCACTCCGACAGACGATTTTATTAACAGGTTACTAAACATTTCGACTGCTATGAAGTAAATAAAATACAAATTTGCAAACGATAATAGATCTATGAACTTGGGAGTGGATTTTTCTTCTTCTAGGGGGAAATGAATTTTAAACAGTGACAAAGTTTTTCTTAAAATTCGAAAACTTGTGTTGGTTATTATAGAAGCTATAGGAAAGGAAGAATTTTCCCGTGAGTGTAGGTCGAAATTGACGAAGCTTTTCTGTTCAGATTCCATTATTTTTTCAGAGTTCCAACAGAATTCAAACAATTTATACCAGCAGATTTAATTTTTTTCTGTATCGTCTAGCACTATCTCAACTATGAAATAATTTATATATATTTTTTTTGTAGTATCGCAGATCAATCACAGCACTAGGAATAATAAATTAATTAAACTGTAAACTTTTTATTCTATTCCATTTTCTCAGAGATCAAACACCATTCGAAATTACACGGGCAGAGTTAGACTTTGCTGCAGTTGGCAAGACCTTCCTCAGTTATGAAATAATAATATTTTTGCAGTCTTGCTAAGCAATTCCACGCATTATGAATTTATATTCAATAAAATACAAGAAGAAAGTACTAATATATATTCATGAAGTAGTCTTTTCGTTGTCTCGGAGAACCAATAAAATATTACAATTGCTTTATTTATGAGTGCATTATTTGACAAAGGATAACATTTCTATTAATTACTTGTATTGTAGAAAGATAAGGCATTTATCTCAAACTCGATAGATTCATGCATTCTAAATGTAGTAGTTTTGCGCAATATTTTCGATGATACGAAGTACTCAATATTACTGCAGTCTTTAGCTTCCATATAACATTAACAAAGTACAAAAAAAAGGTAAGTATGATAAGAGCTTTGTTCATCTGTTTGTTTGGCTCTAATTAACATTGATTTAAATTAAAAACACCACATAAGTTATAAATGTCACAATGCCACAGGCAAACATCCGATTTAAGCCGATAGTGAACATAGTCATTAGAACTTCATTCTAATTTTTTTTCCCAAAACTCATATAAATGTTAGGTCAAAATTTGATAACTTGGACATATTAATGATTTCAATTAAGGTATTTCAAATTAGGTTATTACTGCTCCGATAATTTCAACATACTTTAATTTTTTTAAATTCCTTCGAATGAAAAGAATGAGAAGTAAGTATGGAAATCTTAAGATTTTCGTCAGTCCAACCTTTGAAAATTTCGTTCTAACCGTACTCCATCCATCCGTACGTTTCCCCCTCTATTGGTCACATACATGTTCTTTACGTTGTCATAGAAAGGTATCATCAGATAATTATCTTTCATACCTTTATCCGTTTGTCTGTCTATTCGTAATATAAGATTTTCTATGAGTATTAAAGTAACAGTAATATATGCTATTCTAGGGGCCGGGTCCCGTGCAGCCAAAAATGTCCGACGAATAATACCCCGTGAAAGGGAGTGCACGTTAAATATCCGTCAAAGTCCTAACGCTGCGTACGATGTCGCCCTTAACGGTTGCGTTGGGTGCCTATTCAGGTGTGGCTCGTCACCTGACTGTGGTTCTAAAATACGACGCCCGTCGCCAATAGCCCTCGTGTCGCTCTAGCGCGACGATAATTCAAACCAAACCTAACCAAACTAGGGGCCGGGTTGGCCGAGTGGTTTGGACCATTACGCCAGTAGTCTGCGTTCTGTAACGTGTGCAGGTTTGATTAATTTTCATTCTTCATTTTCAAATAAGCGTAACAAATGATAACGAATTAAGGAATTTTGCGGTAGGAAATTAATTGAAATATGCTAGCCATGTAACTGTCGTAATTTTCTTTTTGGTTACATAAAATGTTCTGTTTTTAGAGTGTTGAAATCTTGCGAGGAATCGATTTGAAGTGACAGTTACAATCAGAAATCAGAGACCTGTACTTAATTCTTTAAGAGACAAATTACCGTTTTAATAAATGCCATTTTTTAAAAAGTGAACTTAATCTTTAAAAAAAAAATTCTCTGAAAGCATTTCAAACAAGATAAGACCGACGCAAGTCATTACAAATTATATTACATTGAAATTATTTTTCATTCAAATATTAAAAAGAATTTTCTTTCTACACAATATCAACGCAAATCGCTTAAACGTTAGTTGAAAACGATATACTTCATGAAATTTTTTTTACACTTTTACGATTACTTTAGTCAATTTTTTAAGCTGATTAAATAAATTTGAATGTTAATGACCGCCATTTGTTTTTAACACCAATGAAATCTTTTAGAGTTTACTAAAATTCCTTAAAGGTTACAGTTGCTGTTTTCGTGTGAACCCGATCGTCAGTAGTTGGCATAAAAGTAACCTTTTTTTTTACTCCATCAGGTTTCAATTCAAAATTTTGACTGATTAATTGATTTTTTAAAAAAATTATATTATAGTTCATGGTTTTTAAAACCTACCAAAAATTAAAAACTTTAAAAGTTACTCAAAAATTAAAAACTTTAAAAGTTACTCAAAAATTAAAAACTTTAAAGTAAGTTTTTTTTAACTATGCTGTAGAACCTTTCAGTCTATGGACGGTTTTGTGTTATATAAGTCTGTATCCATGAGGATCTTCAAATGATTAACTTGCTTTGATCTTTTATGTTGATAAATAAAATTTCATGCATATTTTTAGCCTATTTTCTTTTTTTTTTTAATTCTAAAGTATAACAAAAATAATGTACACTCTTAAAACAAACGAGTGAAATCCACTCCAGTAAGAGAAGAGCATTTTCGACACTGGAAAGGAGTGAATATTAAATCTGACTGAATTAAAATCACTCGTTTGGAGTGATCCTGTCGGAGATTTAACACACAAAGGATCCACTCCAAGAGGAGAAGTGCATTTTCCAGACTGGAGGAGTGAAAATTACTCAGACTGAGTTAAAATCGCTCGTTCGTTTTAAGAGTGTAGGTATCGACATCGTAGAGATTTAAGTTCGTTTTTCCGTCTTACCCACTTTCAAATTCGGTTCTATCTTTCTGATTAAAAAGAAATGTTGAAGAGTATGACATCAGAGGCTTAACTTTCGTACTTTTTGTTTATCTGTCTATACATTTTCCCTTTCGTTTGTGCATCGGTCCCTTATAAGACGGCCTGTTAAAATTTCAGTTCTAACTGTCCTTTAATTTTAATCCTTTTAGTCCCAGTGATGTATACATCTATTAGGATTAATAAAAAAAGATTTTCTGATCGAAAAAGGGTTGAAGATCGAATGATGAGCTTTTGATATCATAAATGGCTATAGAGTTCTATAGCCATCTAAAAAGTTCTGAAATGATGATGCCAAATTGCTCATTGGGACTGGAAGGGTTAAAAATTTATTAAAAATTTTTTTTAAAATGTATGAGATCAGGGACCTATCTTTTATACTTTTTGTTCATCCGTTTCATAAGAATTTCAATAAGTAAAAGTTTAAGTTTTCGTTTAAAACTTCTCGTTTAAACTTAAATTAATCAATCACCTTCTCGATAAATAAAAGGAATAATTTGTTCTAACTAATAAAAGTGGGGGAAGGGTCAAGGAGTCAGCTTACTACCTGTAGTTCTGTAATGTATTATTTATTGGACTTTTATTTACCAAAAAAAAATGTAGGGTAACCAGACGTATTGCATTTCGCAGTACAGTTTAATTTGTTGTGCATTTACCTGCTCTAAAAATTGGGTAAATAGTCTTCATTTTATTTTTTGTAGTATTTTTTTAAAAATAAAAACAATGTAAATAAAGCATGATTCATATAAGTTAAAGATGATTTCAAAGCCGCAAAAAACACTAGACCAAATCTGGTCAGGCTAAAAAAAACGTATTAAAAATGCAAATATTTTTGAAATTTCTATCACAATTTTCTGATTCTGCTCCCGCCGCGTATGATCCCGTAAAAAAAAAAATCTACCAGGCCCCATATAGTGGGGGCCCTGAGCCCAAACTTGTTTAGTGTATTCATAATACGATACATAAATCCGGCAATAAACACACTCCCTCGCATTCCTCTGTCGCGATATCGGGCAAGTTTGGCGACCGAGTTTCGTGTGGCGAGAAATCTTTGGCGGCAAGAAAAGATAATAATATATAGTTCTTTTTCACCTGTTCATAAAATTGTCTAAAAAAAGTTGACAGAGTTTTTCAGATACGCAGCATCCTATTCTATCGATTGTTTCAATCTCGTTCTATTTTTTTTTAAATTCTAATGCCCTAGCATATTAACTGGAATAAGTGATATTTCATGCAAACCTCCATCTGATACTGAAATTTCCATCAATAATTAAGTGTAAGTAATAAGTTGATGACAAACATTTGTATATAATTATTATATAATTTTCGATGGCATTAATTTTTATCATTGAAAATGAACGTTGTCATAAAGTTCCTATTTTTCCTGCATGTAAAAAAAAAGCCAGAAGTCCTTTTTATTTACCTTTTAGTAGTGTATCTTTTGGTAGAACAAATCGTAATTTTTAATCGGAATAAATTTGTTCGTTAAATGATTATCTTATTTTAGATATTGATATTATTAAATTTGCTTAATTATCTGGTTATTGCAAATGAATGTTGTTGAAAAGTTAAAAATTATAGTGTTATAATGTATCTATAATATATTCCTGGTGAAACTAGCTTTAGGGAGTTTTTTTTTCAATATTTTGTATGAGAAAAGAACAATTCCGAAGAGTTATTCAATAGTTGGTTCTCAAATATCCTCCTACCAACATTAGCTACTTAAAATATTATTTTGTTTTAAGGTTTCTTGTACACTCTGTAAAAATTGGGGCCGTTAGTCCAAAAAAACTTGTGGCATCATATACTGGTGGGCTGTCTTTAGCTTTTCAGAGTAATGTTATACCAAATTTTTGCAGTGCGCGTCCGTGAACAAAATTTGAGTTCGAAAGTGCATGAAATGGTTTTATAGCAGGCATATATACAATACATGCCCTACTCGACCCTAAGACCGCAGAGCTCTTTATGATGTCACGCTATCCGTCCGAACTCCAGTTCAGATTGTCAGCTTTTCAGGAAAAAAGTACGAAATATATTCGGTCTAGGGCCTACTATATCTTTAAGGTTTTTAACAGGTTTCGCTCTTTGTTGAGTTAGCCCTGTATCTCTTAATTTCGGGCCTGTAATTGTTTTGGGAAGCATTCAGAAAAATAAGGATGTTAAACATTTCCAGAGTTGTAATTTTTTTTATTAAATACAAAAAATTAAAAATTAAATAATTTTGATTGCTGTTAAAAATCAAGAAAACACTGTTTTGAAAAAGAAGAGAAAAAAAAAGAAAAAAAAATTGCATTAGATAAAATAAGGTAAATAGATAAGTTTTTAAAAGTGCAATTTTGTGTAACGTGACTCAAAAAACCAGTGGAAAATAGTTTTTTTGTAAAGGAATTTTCATAAAAAAGGGTATCGCGCTTACGAAGAGAAAAATCTCCAAGAGTTTCAAAAGTATGCATATTTTCAGTTCTTTATCTCCATAAACAGACGAGAAGAAGTATTACTTGATCTTAAAATCCTTGCAAGCCGTTTTGGGACGCTAATTCAAAGCAAAAATAACCATTGGCAACAATAATATAAAACTTTCCCTAAAATAATATTTTGAAAGAACACAAACTTACATTAACTGCTCTCAACATACATCCCAATCCTTCCATCCTTACGGCAACCCTGTAAGAAGACTACCATCCCCCTCCTGCCCTCCCTCCGAACGGTAGATAGAAGAAGAAGGAAAAAAAAAAGAGATTTCGTAAAAACTTTTTCGAACAGCAGCGTTCAGAACATTCATACAGAAATGCATGCGTCGGAATGCGAAGCGGTCGCAACGCCAACAACAAAATAAAGGATTTTTGGTCCGGTGTCGCACAGCTTGTGACTTTTGTGTTGTGTTTAGGTGTTGTCCCCCCCCCCCATTAGGTGCGACACTTCGCCATGTGTCGTGGAATGTGCTTTTTCTTCGTGATTTCTGTTATTGGCTTTGCCGCTGTGGCAACGATGGTGACCGGTTTTTAGTGGGGGAATAGAAGAAAATACGAGTGAGTATTCTTTTATTTTTATTATGTGTGCTGATGTAATGGAATTCGCTCTCCCATCGAATTCTTGGGAAACGTCATTATTTTAGTAGGGCTGTGGTCCGATTTGTAAATTTTGTAATTTTAAATTTCATCGAAAGTTAATTTAAAAACCTGATTTAAATTTTAATTTCTTTAGAATATTGCAATTTAGCTGTAGGTAATATTTGACAAATGTTACAATTGTGAGTGGTATAATACAAGTTTGTCAATTAAAGCTGCTTTTCCATTTCCCTGGTAGCAAATGCCCAGCTTTATACCCCAATTATTTTCTTACAACTTCATATATTTCTTTGAATTACAATTCGTTATCTCATGACTGACGAATTCCCTTGGTATTTTTCAACATTTTCCCATCTTACAAATTTTGTATTTTTAAATTTGCAGTTTAAACAGTTTTAAATGAAAAACAGTTTTTAATGATAAACTTGTATTATACTACTCACAATTGTAACATTTGTGAAATATTACCTACAGTTAAATTGCAATATTATAAAGAAATTAAAATTTGAATCAGGTTTTGAAATTAAAATTAACTTTCTATGCAATTTAATAATTCAAAAACACTAGAAATCTTTCTTACGCCACTGCTTGACATAATTGAGTGAAGGCATATGAGGAGGTTAAAAAGAATGTTTGGCTTTCAATAAATTTTGCGCTTGATCGATGGAAAATAGTTGAACATCTTAATGAGCTAAAAATTAGGTTTTTTAACCTGAAGTATTTAAATATTTATATTATTGTAGAAATGACTTGAAATGTAATGAGTCGTTTCATATTATCTCTATAAAAAGAAAAACTATATCATTGAAAATCTAAATTGAAGATATTAGTGGAAGAGTGACAAAAAAAATGAAACCGAGAAAATGAGCTTTAGAGTTTTTCATTTTGCACTTAGATACGTTAAAAGCGGCAATAATAAATGGCAAAATAACTTAATTTCAAGTTAATAAAAGGGGGAAATCTTGTTATCTCTAAAGGGGAGAATAATATGGTCATTGATACAAAATTCTCAATTATTTCAAAAATGTCACTTAGCACGTTCTTCCACTGAGCTCTTCAATTATACTATGAAGTTTTACCAAATATAAGTAGTACCAATCGAAATTATTTTCAACTTAATTTTCTTACTATGATGTCTGATGTCAACACTTAATACACTGATTAGTTACTTCGTGTGAAGACAGTAAGTTTCTATGCCACAAAACTATTTCAAATCTCAGAATTAACCTTTTTCTGAACCGAATAATGACTAAATGATTTTCAATGATACTTCTACGCCGTCTCGTACTATTAGAAAGTAGAAACTATACAGAATTTACACTAAGTAAAAGCACATTTAAATGTCACCGAAACTTACAAATCGTATTAATTTTAAGCCATTTTAAGAGAAACTTTTAGAACTATATATTTTTACTTTTCATTCTTTAAAAGACTTAATGTCACTCTAAACTTTTCTTGACAATTCAAATTTCTTCTCGTAGAATAAGCTAAAGAAGCTAACGTCTAATCATATGCACTAAAAAAAGTTCATTCGTTGTATAGTTCAAGCATTTACGGTAGGGTGGGCCGAAAAAGACTTTTTATTTTATTTCGGATCGCTATAGTGCGGAAAAGTTGCCTTTGGTAAAGACATGAAAAATGCACTAATTATTATTTTTTTATGACTATATCTTCCGTTCGCGCAATGCCATCAAAGTTGGCGAAAATTGTCAAAAACCGTAATTTTTCATAATTTTTTTAAACCCGATATATGATTTTAATTGCTTTCCTATATCATGTTATATGATTAAAATTTACAAAAAGTTAAAACTTTGAAATTTAGCGAAAAATACGGATTTTCCTAATTTTATACTACGTTGAGTGGTCGGAAGATCTGACACAAATGTATAATAACTTATTATTAATAATAAATGCTATAATATATAGTATAAGTGCTATTATATTTGTATTTTACATACTTTTAGTAGTTAATTCATGACATAGGAACGTAATTAAAAACATCTGCCTTGTTTTAAAAAAATTATAAAAAATTACGGTTTTTAAAATTTTTTCGCCAACTTTGAAGGCATTGCGCGAACGGAAGATATGGTGATAAAAAAAGATTAATTAGTGCATTTTTCATGTCTTTACCAATGGCAACTTTTCCGCACTATAGCGATCCGAAATAAAATAAAAAGTTTTTTTCGGCCCACCCTAATTTACGGGTATAAAATATAAAAAGTTACAAACATGATCAGTATAAAAAAATTACCTTCTATTTCCATTTCGAAAATTATGACCACATACTAACTTCAGTTACGTCCTAAAAGTAGATAAAACATTTTATCACACACATATACACTTAAAACTTTTCTGCAAGTTTCGGAACATTTCCAATATTTTAAGAATGATTTCCTAATATATCAAAGGATGCAAATCTCCAAAAATCTTACTTTATTTCTCGCGATTAAAGGCTGGCCCGTAACAGACAGAGTTATTCAATTTCCATGACAGATTAAAAATAAAAATACGGACTCTTTTGGATACAAAAGATTAAATTCTACTAAGGTAGTTTTTGAGAAACTCAAAACATATTGAAATATTGCAGATTTTAACTGTACTTAATTAGTAGAAGTTAGTACTTGTTTTGCAAGTTTAACCTTTTCGCTCCATAGGTACACAACACATACGTTTACCTTTGTAGAATTCATAATTCCAAACTTCATTTTACAATATTTCTTAACAGTAACTCATTAATTTTTAACTGGAATGTTTAATCTTTCTAAGAATATTGATACCGAAAGCTGATTTATAAATTCTATAAAAAATGACGTAGGAAGAAGGTCAAGCAGATTTCAGAGTCATGGAAAAACATTTTCAGCGGTAAATGTATAAGAAGTTTTGCTTTAAAACAAATGTTAGCGTAGACTATTGACTACAAAAAACTGACAAATTTCGTTTGTTTTATCCAGTGGTTCCCAACCTGGGGGCGATCACCCCCAAGTGGGTGATTTGTGTTATCAAGGGGGCAAAAAATACTTGAGCGGCGATATGAGTATTCAAGGGGGGGGGGGGGATTAAAATAATGCACCTTTGTGCAGTAAAACCATTTTCCAATCGTAACCAAGCCAGCCAATTTTTACTTTCAACTCTTTTTCTATATTTTCTAGAAACCATTTAAATATCTTAGTTAATCATTTCACTTTTGTTCTTTAAAAATATGTTAAAAATCTGTGTTTTATGTTTTTGAATTTTATTAAGATAGTGGCCAGATAAAGCTTCTTTGGTTGTTTTGTTTTTATAAACGGTAGTAAGTGTTATAAAACTGTTTTATAGTTATTACATTTTAAATCAAATTATGATTAGACGTAACATGGAAATTAAAAGGGGGCGATGGATGTTAACCAACCTAAAGAACGAGGCGATGGTCCAGAAAAGGTTGGAAACTACTGGTTTAATCATTATAGAAAACAAAAGGGTACTTTTACTTCTCAAAACCTCAAATTCCACTAAATTGACGCACCTTTCAGAAAATGTTAAACGTTAATCTTTCAAAAATACTTGACAACTTTAAATACATATAATAGTTCAAAAAATATTTTTTTTAAACATCTGTCAGCTATTTATATAATGTAAACTTTTTGATGTCACTTTTATAAGTTGAGCATCCATATGCATGATACTGGATCACCATTGTTACTTGTTAGTATGCATCAAATTTTTATTTCCAATGACGAGTAACGTTATTTGATCTAACTAATCGCGTTACACGTCCTTCTCGTTGTCCCATTTGCATCACTAATACCATGACACCATTAATTATATTTGAATAATTAACTGGCGTAACGTAACGAAACTAAGCTTCGAAGTAGTATTTTTTTTCTCGAGTTCACATCTCAAAATAGGAGATTGAAAACTATTCGGTATACATCAGTGATTTTTAAAGTTGTAATTACTCTATAATAGTACAGCTCAAACGTATAACCATCATTAAACACTTAGACGTTGTATATGTTTCGCTTTGAATAGTTTGTGTAAACTTTATTTAATTAAAGTTTTAATTAATGAAATTACCAGGAAGTGTTGGATTAGGAAGCCTGTGATCTAATTTTAACGAACTTTAATTAGGATGAATATATAATATAGGGTTTGATGAACTTTAATTTAACTTAATTTGTGGACTACGTCAGCGGCTATTGCTATAAACCCTTTAGTTGGATTAAGCCAATTTTTAAAAGTGTTCATTTGGTTTCCATGCATGATATTTGCATTTTTATTTTTAAAAATTTAATTTACATGTATTTTTAAATTTTATATAGTAATTTTTTAAACGACTCCTTTGCAAAAGTTGTGATTTCAAAACTAATGCATTAGCTCTATGTGACCGACACATTCCCTCTTTAAAAAAAATTAAATTAACATGTATTTTTAAATTCTATATCCCACAGTAAATGTTTTTAAACGACTTCTCACTACTTTTAGTTTTAAATTTGATCAAGCTTCCCATATAGAAACTAGACTTGATCCTTTTCCTAAGGGGATTTTCGAAGTAGGGAAAAACGCATTTTTATTCTCCTGAGACCATGCATCCATTTAGTGGATGCTTTTTCATATTAAATTCCTGTTACTAGGATGTTCATTAATTTGAATTGCGAATTTATTCTATAATTGTATAAAATTGACGTAATAATAATAATAATAATAATAATAATAATAATAATTATTATTATTATTATATAATTATTATATTATTATTATATTATTATTATTATATTATTATATAATAATAATAATAATAATAATTTTATTGCACAAAAATAATATACATTTATTGTGGGGAAAACAAATACAAAAGCAATAATATACTGAATAGAACACCAAGCGTCATAAGGACCATATTGGCGAACATAAAAAAGTAATGGAAATTTACAAACACAAAAAAAAAGAGAAAAAAATTATAAATTACAAGTGAAATATATTTTTATCCCAACAGAAATGTCGGGGGTATATTTAGGATGCTTAGTCACTACAAATGAGTTACTGGTCACTACAAATGAGTTACTGGTCCATACCAATGAATTCAAGCACGATTTCGAATGCCTTCAAAAAACTATGCTTTTAACGGTAAATGTTCAAGGCATTTTGAATTGAAAATTTTGGAATTTAAGAAACATGGTTTTAAAAGTTGCAATCCCCCCCCCCCCCCCCCCCAATGATAAAATAACTTTTTTCAAATTTAAAAAGGTAAATTACAAATATTGCAAGCTTTGCCTATTAAATAGTCACTCGTCTGGGATGTTTTAAGTATGGGTAAAATAATTATATCATCGATAATAATAAATAAGAATCCGTCTGTTGATCGTGAAAGACCTATTTACACTGCTCGAAAACATTTTAAATGTAGATTTTCTGTAATACCTACGTGTGCAACTGAGGTTTAGTTTTTTCATATTTGATTACGATTTTTTGATTAATATGATTATTTTTAAAAGTACTTCATCTACCTAAGAGTGAGAGACCAGACAAGAGCTTAATAAAGTATTATTTTGCACGTGCTTGCTTAAAATATTTCTTATAATAACGTGCAAACGCGTGAAATTGGTGTTCTTACTTTTGTCTTATTTAATTTCCTTCAATATTTTTTTAGTACTTGTAGTTTCCATGGAGATATTAGAAAATGCATAAGTAATGAACCAATAGAAATAAGTGAGTTTCATGACCATTTAGTTTCCTTAGAGATATAAATGACATCATTTTGTTTTTCTACCAATCAGATACTCCTATTTACTTTACAGCACTAGTGTCGAAAGTCCCATTTTCGGTATATGTCTGTGACGTAAGCACGTAAAGTGTTATTTTCGCAACGATTTATGAATGAATATGATATAAAAAAGTGAACTTTTTTGCACGTTGTAAAAAAAAAAATTAACAGACATTCGATTTTTTTATAATTTTCTATTTGAAAGAAACTTTAGCGTGATCGAAAATTAAGTATAACACGATCACGAGGGTTTAATTTGTCGAATTGTTAGATAATTATCATTATTTTTTTCATTTTATTGATTGTAGAATGATTACCACTTTTGGGATGTTAAATTTTATAGATTGCCAAAAGTCGCCAATGAACAGACCTGCGATTTTATTATAGCTGTATCAAAAACAGATAAAAAAAAACACCATGCACTATTAAAGTTGCACTCGTGCGACACGCCGGGTTCAGAAAGCTAGTTTTAAATAAATTGAAGTCTTTAAAACTAGGACACTAAGCCGATACAGTAAGCTTAAACAATTAATAAAAAAAATCTCTAACCTTTAAAGGGTGGCTGTAATGAACACTCCGTTACACAAACATTTTACCGCTATAAATAAAATAATAAAAAAAAACACTTTGCATATCGGATCGTAGTTAACTCATTATAGAATGATACATCGCAATCGAGATCTCATTCTAGGTAATACTAATTGACCGTAAGCCGCGTGGCCTAATTTAATACACTTACAACGGTATTTAAGAGTGAATTTATACCTTAATTGGCGCTTTTTCAATGGATGGCGTTTTGCTGAAATTGTGAAATTGCCCGTCTGACTGGTGTCGGAGCAACGCGTTAATTGTTCATTTTACCCAGTGGAATGTTCTTTTGTTGGCGTTGACAATTGGTGTGTTCTTTTTTGGAATCATACACTGCAAAAAAAAATATCTCATTAAATTTACTGTTTTAAATTGACAGCTGAGTTACTAGAGAAAAAGGTTAAATATACGGAAACTTTTTTGTATTAGATTTGGTAAATTCCACCTAAAATAAGGTTTTCTCTCGTTAAATATTCGTATTTTTTTAAATTGGAGAAAAAGTTTCTCATAAGATGCTATTCGAACACGTAAGCTTTGAGTTACAAATAAAGCGTCATTACCAAATCGGCTATCAAATCTCTAAAGTTAAAGTCAGAATAGTTTATATGCTACAGAACATTAGTATGGTCAACTAATTTTTTTTAATTACATTATTAGAAATATAGACTGACAAACGCTTCTGGAAATTTACATTCTGGTTAAAATTTCAAATAAATGAACGGATTATATCTTACTTTTCTTAAAACAAACCTGAATATACAAGTTTGATTCACTATCTATCTTCTGAAGAAATACGTTAACAAAGCTTTTATCAATAAAATATTCACGTACCCAAAATACCCGTCCTTATATGATTTGATAATACCTTTATGCAATATTACTTAACTAACCCTTTCAATCCCAATGATAATTTGGCATCACCATTTTCGAATTTTTTATCATTTATGATATCAAAAAGCACATCATTCGATTCTTCAAACTTTTTTCTATTAGAAAATACTTTTTATTAATCCCAATATATGTCAGTCCTATTATTTTTTATTAATTATGATCAGAAACATGATGGTGCCAAATTGCATCACTGGGATTGAAAGAGTTAAACTATACTTTCGAATATCAAATATACCTTCATTATCTTATCGTGGTACTTTTAGAAGATTAAAAACATTTAAATTCCGTATATCTTCATATTTCCTTCCAGAATTGTATTTTAATTATTCCATTTGGATAACATTAACTGGGCTTAACAACCCAAGATATCGTACACCACATTTCTCTTATAATTCAAGCCTTTATCAAATGGAAAGATTTCACACTTGACGATTACGTGATGAGAAATTTAAGTCCGGAATTCTATATAAAGAATGGTTATGGTCCATTCCATTTGAAAAAAAGATTGTAATGCGATACATGTAGTTTTACAACTGTCTTTCTTTTATCTTATTGTAGGACAAATCCCTTAGCTTCTTTTATATCTTAGCATTTCATGGTTCTGTTTCATTTAAGCGATTAATAAATAATTGTTGAGAATTTTAAAAAGTCAAATTAAACTGGAAATGTTCAGCTTAAGTTCGCTGTGTGACGAGCTTTACCCTTTTTTTTTAAAAAAACCAAATTGGTTCTAACTGATCTAATTTCGTAGTAATTCTAAAAATAGTGGTAATTTTGGATTGTATAAGCAATTTCTTGAATGCTGACAATTAGTATTTCATTTGACCGTTGTTCAAAATTACAAAGCGTTCCGTCTCTACTAGGCCCTCGGCCAGCTTTCGGTATGACAGTAATTCAACCAAACCAAACTAGAAATTTGTTCCCAACTTTGTAATGAATGAAAGGTGAAATGAATATTCATCTAAATATGCTTTATCTGTCTAGGCTAAAAATTAAACCTTTACAAAACAATAGTTAGTTTATGAGCAATTAAATATGCAAGAAAACATTCTTTTCATCCAGTTTTTTTGTTTATTATCACTGAAAAAACAATAAAGACTTAAACACAATCTTAAGCTGTTGTAGGGCATAAAATATAATGAAAACACTCCGTGAAAGAATTATAATTGTGATTAATTGGCAGATACAATCTGTAGGATTTTAACACATCAACAACATGTTTGATTGAGTGAAATTCTTTCATTTGTGTATTTCATTTGTCGGCTTCGAGTCATGTTTCCTTGAGCTGAAGATAGTGACGCAAACATCGACTGTTGAGTACAGCACTTGACTTCCTACTCATGTCTTGAGTGGCAACAGTTCAATGGGTATTGTTTTCATTCTTGGTCCTTTTGAAATTCCATTTTTTAGACTATACAATTATTTTTACCCAACTGACTCGAATGCTGTGTACAAAATTTTCGATCTGTAAAAATTGAAACTGTCTTTTTTCGTGAATCACGTTTAAATTGCTGTCCCACAATTTTGATTAATTTCTCCGCAAAAGACTATAATCCAAACCGAAGATTTTCAACGACCTTGATGTAGTTTTTGATAATCACATACTCGACATAAAGGTCAACTAAGACAATAAACACAGAACCCAATAAACAGTGTGCCATGCATACACTGACAGATATTTGTAATCTTGAATGAGAAGAGATTTTTTGTAAAACGGAGTGGAATAACACCAAAAATTCTTTTTGGTGTGGCAATTCGTATAAATCAAACTGTTTTGTAACTGGTTACCTCAATTTTCAAGCATCTTACAGTATAATTTATATATTTCTGGTCATAAGGTAGGCTAGTACCTAAAATTCTAAAATTTTTACTATTGCTCTAATCTTTTCCAAATTTGGCAGTGATTTCAAATATAATGAACAATGCTTTTTGGGCAATTTTTTTATTGAAATATAATTGATTTATTTTAAACGGTGTTTTTCAACTTAAAAAAGGGGTTTACGCTAACACTTCTAGCATAAAAAGTTTTACATTAATTTACCTGACATTTTTTACAGATGCTATTTCAATATATCTTTGCCATGAACCTCTAACATCTGCTATAAATATGCAAGTTTTTTCTTAAATGTCCAAGTGTAAGTTAATCGAATTTTTTTTGTGTGGCTAATTTATAAATTTTTTCTTAATAACTTCTTTTCTTGTAATTTGTATGTAACTTTAGAGGGTCATTGCATGTATCAGTTCAAAACAAAGAATTTAACACATAATTAATGTTTATAGGATGAAAATTCAATGTGGTAGACTTGTTAGCGTAAACCTCTTTTTTAGTAGAAAAACACCGTTTAAAATAAATAAATTATATTTAAATAAAAATAAATGCCTAAATATTATTATTAATTATATTTGAAATCACTATGCCAAATTTGGAAAAGATTAAAGTAATAGTAAACATTTTAGAATTTTGGCTATTCGCCTACCTTAAATAGCAATATAAATGCTGAATGATAATAAATTCTTGCTCGCGCCTTGATTGGTGAATTATTTTCACATGAGAAATGAGCACCAATCTGGCTTTAAGAGAAGACGATCGAAGAGCACCGATCGAAGGCATAACAGCAGGAAGGAAGACATTTATAAAGCAGGAAGAAATGCGCAACCTGGAACGAACCTATAGTTCTTCTTCTTAATATGTAGTTAGTTAATTTATGACATAGACTTTCAAACCATCTGAAGTCTACAATTATGAGGTCCATATTTCAAAAGCTACTAAATTGGAAGATGCCCCATTTCCCTAGTCGAATGTCACTTTATGCTCCAAAATATGTGCACTTTGCACTATACTCTTCGAAGTCCTCTCTTATACACCCGCATTAAAAACACCTAGAATATATTTTTAAAAATATCGTTTCTGGTAAATATAATAATTAGATGATGCCCCATTTCCCTAGTCGAATGTCACTTTGTGCTCCAAAATATGTGCACTTACACCATACTCTTCAAAGTCCTCTCTTATACACCCTCATTAAAAACACCTAGAATATATTTTAAAAAAATCGTTTCTGGTAAATATAATTTCCACTGGGCTTTTCTCCTACATTGACTGTAATTTGAGTCGTTCCAGTTTCAGACCTTTAACACAAAACCGCTTCTCACTGTTCCCCCAGCAGTGTTTTACCCTGCAATCGAAATTCCTGGATGTGCTTTTCCTCTGAAGTTAATTACTGGAATCCAACGAACCGTTTTCAATGATCGAGAAAACCTACCATTAAGCTCTGCATAAGCCTACAAATCCCAACTTAGAGCGTCGTGGGCGTTTCGAAGACATCAGCTTGGTTCGCAGGACTTCTCTTAAAGCCAGCTGGTTCTCAAATTTTTCATACCAATTTAGCTGTTCAGCTGTGACGTAAGGTCATTCTGCCTTTTCACGCTTAGGAATGGAGCATTAAAGTTGTTTTTTTAAAAAACAGTATGTGTGTTTTCAATTTAGAACAAGGTAATAAAACTGTTAATTTGTTTATTTCCAAAGCTATTTTTCTAATAAAAAGGTACCTGATCTTTTTTGCTGTTTCTCTATAGCGGTTATTTTCCATGTACTTAAGATTCTGTAAAATGTAATTTTCATTATAGAATTTTTCAAGAGTAAATTCATAAAACATACTTTTTTTGTTGTATTTTCTTACTTTTGCGGAGAAAAATTCCACCAAATTTTTACAGTGTCGTTAGTGCATATGCAATTGATAAGTGAAAGAGCAGTATACCTTAAATTAAAATATTAACTCTGGTTAAACATGTAACATATTATTAGGTCAGATATCTATCTTTCCAAAGCGTGTTTAAGTAAGAATTAAATACACCAGATCCTAAAGATACCTTTAATTATGTTTTTAACATTCATTTTCTTTTGATAATAACAGCTTTTTATACTGCGGTATTACATTTATCAAAAGAGTTTACTTAAATAGGCTTTTAACTATTGACAAATTCACAATTTTCTCTCTCTCTCTCTCTCTTTGCTACGAAGGAACAAGTAAAAGTAAAAAAATCTTCTCGCCTCAGCTTCTTAAAAATAAAACAACCCCCATAATTCTTCCTTTAAATGTCGCGGGAAACGACATTCACCTGCGAAGACCACAGGTGGCGGATGAAATTGCTCTGCGAATTTTAGATAAAATGTATCAAAAGTGGCACAAGTCTTGGTTTCTTTTTAATTTCCTTCCACGTCCCACTCAGTCCATCTATAAAACGTTTGGTTTACGCAGACCTACCAACTCTCTTGATTTAACCATACATATAGTTGCTTTAACCTGGCAATACAAACAACATTCTGAGTTTGTGTCATACGTACCAACTGCTGGGGGGCCCGGATGGCCGAGTGGTTTGGACCATTATGCCAGCAGTCTCCGCGCTGTAAAGGGTGCATGTTCGATTCCCGCCTTCTCTCTGGGTGTATTTTCCTTTCTCTGTGATAGTAAAAAATTCTTTCTGTATCTTTCTTACTTGACGAAAGCTTATCAAGCGGTTCTCTGAGCAAGTACACAAGCTGGACTATATATGTAACTACCCCTATCCCAACTGTCGGATTTTCGAAGGGGAAAGATGAAATTTTGTCTTTGCTCTCGGAATCTAGAAAATGGTTATTACCGATTTAAATGCGGAGAGTTGGCAGATTGAATTGCCGTTGCACTGAGCCAAAAAAAGGCAGGTCTGGTTAACGTTACTCCATTAGAATGATAGCAGCTTGTTCTACATCCAGCTTTATGAAATTAGCTATTAAAAAAAGTAAGCTTGCATTTAAATGAGGATAAAGCTTTTATTACGAAAAAGGAGTGAAAAAATGAGTGGCGGTATTACTTTCCAATTTTATAGTGGAATTTAGCTGAACTGGAGTATAACCGTATACTTGGAGTATAACCACGTTGCTTTAGCTGCAACTCCATCGCCTGCACCGCATATTTATTCACAAATATTTATGATTGCGTATGAGCTTATTGTCGGTAGAAGGTTCCACCGCTCTTTGCGGAAAGATCCTCATATATAATTCGAGTTTAGTCGTCTACTACAGAATTTGAATATTTAGTTCGCTCTAAAATGTTGACTCATATTTTGAAAGTTACTTTTAAAATAGAAAAATAATTGCTTTTTTTTAAAGTATTGCTTCCAAAAACTTTAAAATTCCTGATTTACTCACTTTCACGAAACGCTGGATAATAAAATCCTTTTAACCGTACATTGTTGAAATTTAAAAGAAAAACCGTTATTTGCAACTTGACTTATAATACATTTCGAATATTCCAAATGGCATCATTGTTAATAGTTATTCCAAATGGCATCATTGTAATATCCGTCTTATAGCGAAACTTTCTCATCAACACTGTTATCAAGAATAATTCCATAAGTTGAAGAAATTATTTCTTGGAGTGTATGGAGTCTAAGTACAAAAATGTTATCCGGTTCCAAATTTCACAGTTTAAAAAGTCTATAAGTTTATAAAAATCAAAATTAACTTCGAAAAAAAAAACTGAAAAAGCAGTAATGATAATTAGGAAATTCCTGAACTTACCACAAACAACAATGTACTCTCAAAAATTTAAAAAAAAAAAAGAAATTCCAGAATATTATTTACTGAATTCTTTTTCAATGCTCATGACTTTAAATCTTGAGAACCTTGCATTAAAAGAAAGCCTTTTCTGTGTATAGAATGTTCTGTGTTCTGTGTTTTTAACTGAGAACCTTACATTAAAAGAAAGCCTTTTCTGTGTATATAGAAGTTTTTAAATTACGACACGATTGTTGGTGAAGGTGTCAAAAGATGGTCGTGAAGTCTGTAATTTAGGACTAGAGACTGTTTACGTTTACACTTCCTCATTTCCAAGAAGTTATAGAAGATTTCTTTTCTCTTCTTATAAAATATGCTTGCGTTTTGAAAAGCAATTGCTTTGAGGTTAAGCCTTTCAAGACATTTATTAAAGCAGACGTGCTAGACCGCAGCTAATTTCTGCAATTTGAGTTTCCTAATCTCCTTGAATATTATAATTTATTTACGTAAACACAAATAAAAAAATTTAATTAACGTGTATAATTTCATACTCGCTTCTAATAGAAAAATACAAACGAATGAATTTAAAAAATTCAATTGTTTTTTTTTCTTAATAATTAGAAAATGGCAATGCAAAGAATTGAAAAATATTTTTTAAAACAACGGGCAAAAAGTTCTCTTTTTTATATCATATTCATTCATAAATTGTTGCAAAAATGACACTTTACGTGCTTACGTCGCAGACAGTGCCGAAAATGGGACTTTCGGCACTAGTGCGGTTAAGTAAATAAGAGTATCTGATTGGTAGAAAAACATAATGATGTCATGAATATATCCATGGAAACTAAATGGTCGTGAAACTCACTTATTTCTATTGGTTCATTACTTTTGCATTTTCTAATATCTCCATGAAAACTACAAGTACTGCAAAAATTATTAAAGGAAATTAGAGGAGGCAAAAGTAAGAACACGAATTTCACGCTTTTGCACGTTATTATAAAAAATATTTTAAGCAAGCACGTGCCAAATAATACTTTATTAAGGTAAGCGAGTACCCAAAATTCTAAAATTTTCACTATTACTTTAATATTTTCCAAATTTAGCATAGTGATTTCAAATATAATGAACAATGCTTTTTGGGCATTTTTTTTAATTTAAATATAATTGATTGATTTTAAACGGTGTTTTTCTACTAAAAAAATGGGTTTACGCTGAAACTTCTAGCATAAAAAGTTTTACATTAATTTACCTGAAATTTTTTGCAGACACTATTTCAATATATATCTGTGCCATGAACAACATCTGGTGTAAATATACAAGTTTTTTTTAATGTCCAAGTGTAAGTTAATCGAAAAAAATCTTTTTTTGTGTGTGTGGTTAATTATAACATTTTTCTTAATAACTTCTTTTCTTGCAATTTGTATGTAACTCTAGAGGGTCATTGCATGCATCAGTTCAAAACGAAGAATTTAACACATAATTAGTGTTTATAGGATGAAAATTCAATGCGGTAGACTTGTTAGTGTAAACCTCTTTTTTTAGTAGAAAATCACCGTTTAAAATAAATATATATTTAAATAAAAAAAAAAGTGCCTAAAAAGCATTGCTCATTATATTTGAAATCACTATGCCAAATTTGGAAAAGATTAAAGTAATAGTAAAATTTTAGAATTTTGGGGAATTTTGGGTAGTCGCCTACCTTAAGCTCTTGTCATTATTTCACTCGAAGCCACTCGCTTAATAAAGTGTTATTTTCGACACTAGTTGCTTAAATAACTATAAAATGTTAAAATATGTAATAGAAAATGTTTCCGCTGAGCGGAGCATTGGGACTGAGAGTAAGCCCCCATTAGGACTTCCCAAAATATAAAAACAATACTGGCTGAGATACAAAGTTTATCTTCCCAAAACTGCTCCAATCTTTATGTTCAAATAAAATTTATTGATGTTCATCACAAAATAGTTTTTATTACTTTTTATATGGCGTCGTACCCAAAGGTAGAGATACTATTCCACTTACGTAAACTTTTTTATTGTATCAATTACATTTTGATTTTTATCAAATCATGAGGCCAAGTCGCGGCATTGACATTACGGAAGCGCTGTTGTAACAAGTTAATAAGGTCACGAAAGTAATTATATTTTTCTAAATAAAAATAAAAAGTAATCTAAATTTTGAAGAATGGAATATTTCTACTTTGTATTTTTATTTACCTACGTTATAAAAATAAGGATTTACACACATTATAGTACGAACGATATCTTCGATACATTTTGTAGACACTTGCAAGCTACTACACTCTTAAAACAAAAGAGTGAAATCCACTCCAGTTGGAGAAGTGCATTTTCGACACCATAAAGGCATGCATATTTACTCAGACTGAGTTAAAATCACTCGTTTGGAGTGATCCTGTCGGAGGTTTAACACACAAAGGATCCACTCCAAAAGGAGAAGTGCATTTTCCAGTCTGGAGGAGTGAAATCCACTCAGACTGAGTTAAATTAGGAGTGTTTGTTTTAAGAGTGTAACCTTTAGTAATTTAGTTTTTAGAATAATAATAATTGATGTGACAAAACAGCAATGAGAAACTTGTACAAATTACTTAGGAATTAGGAACTATTTTTTTTATTAGGGATGAACATATGGAAAGAATGTGCTTATTTTATTGTACTTTGAAGATTATTTTTCCATGACCAGTGCAAAAGGTTTGTATATGCGATTCTTCATTTTATTCAGCATTAAATGGTTTCAATATTGTATATTTTGGTCCCCGATCAATTCATTTGCAATGAAATTTCATTTTATGAGGTCATATCTAATGTATTTATTTTTCTTTACTAATATTGTAACATAATTTGTTAACTGTTTATTACTTAATTGAACATTGTTACAACTATTACAAATATAAATTTATTTTGCTGCTTCGGATAGTTTCAGTCAATACATACAATGAAAAAATCTTAAAATTGCTCCGTATAAGGGTCCTCGATATTGCCTTACATATTCTGAAACGTCCTGTAGTTTTCCTCAATATATCACAGCCACCGTAATATGGCAAATACAAGTTGAATCGGTTTATATTTTACTGTATAATGTTGCAATTTAGATCGTGGTTAGTAACGCAGTAGTTAATCAGCGCCATCTAGCGTGGATGTTATTTTATGGTTGCGTGCGCGTGTGCGGCAAGCCTCTGCAGTCCTTTAGGACTTTGTTTATATGTTTTGAGACTGAAAACCTTTAGCTTTAACAATAGCTATCATAATTTTATCTAGTGGACATGAGCACATATCCCTTTGTTAACAAAAAGCAAACAATACTAACACAAAAAAAATATACATTCCATATTTTCATTTCGTTTGTCTTAACATTTAGCAATCGTCGGCGCTAAGGTCAACAAAAGAGTTAAGTAAAATATAATAATAATCCACCGCTTTCTTGGCTACAAACGTGCCGATATGCATGAGCGACATTGGAGGACACAAGCATTTATAAACAGGTCACTTCCATTACGGTATGCGTTTTCACTTCCTCCATTCAGAACGTTATTGATTCTCTCCCGTATGTTATCTTCTGCTTATCTCTTGCCCATCTATGATGGCTACAAAACGCAGGGACCAACCGCCGCCGTCGGGAACAGGTCTGTTTACAAGATCGATCTTCAGGAAGTTGGCGATAAATACCGTTGACCACCGCATCACTTGATGAAGGGTTAGTATGAAGATGGAGATGTTTGGCGCGAAGAGAAGTGAAGTTTAGCTAAAAGTCATCAAATCGATGCGATACATCCAAACAAATCACACGTAATATTACTTCAATATACTTTATGTCTTGTATAAACAAACCACACGCAATATTATTTCAATTTTATGTGCTTTATGTTTTGTATAAACAAACCACAGGCGCTATTATTTCAATATAATGTGTCTTATGTTTTGTATAAACAGACCACACACAATATTATTTCAATATAATATGCCTTAGGTTTTGTATAATTAAACCACACGCAATATTAATTCAATTTTATAGGTCTTATGTTTTGTATAAACAAAACACACGATTCAATGTAATTCATTGTAATGGGTCTTATGTTTTGTATATTTTTTCAAGAATCTGCAGTGTTGCTGAAGAAATTACACTACACATATCCACCAAAAAGTATCTAATTTGCCTTGGCTTATATGCTATAATATCTGCAATAATCTCTAGATGACTGGTAGTAACGCGGTTGTAAATCAGCGCCATCTGGTGGAGGTGTTATTTTAAGGTACCGTGGACGGCAAATACAGTTATTTGAGATAAATTTTAAATTGTTGCTGTGGAAGCTGTTGTACTAGAATTGAAATTATGCTCTTGGCTCAAAATATGCCAAGTTCCAGTTCGGGCTTATTAGAAAAGCGATCAGCGGCTTCCTTTGGCGCACTAGTTTGTGAATGGGTTTCTGACCAGGCAGCATCTGCATTCTATTCTAACCTCAATGTTCCGTCCACTTTCTTATCTACCACGATGGTCTTGTGAATCGTTAATTGTGCAAAGTGCAAGCACTGAATATGCATCTCTATGGTCATAGGCTGCATGCAGATTGCTCCTAACTCAACGCGGGATAATTATAGTAAAGTAATTCCTTATGTTAAATTACAAGTTTTACGTTTGATCTGAACACATTTGATTATTATTTCGCATTTGATTAGCATTAATATATTTCTCCTTGTTTTCAAACCGATTTTATTCAGATAAAATTTTATAATCATCAAAATTTGTGCGGATAAAATAATAAAGACGATTGTTGAAAAAAATGCCATGTGAAAATAAAATTCCTGCTGTAATTTATCAAAACAAAATAAAAAAGCAAATAATAATGTTATACAAAAAAAAAACAACAACATGTAAGCGTTATGAAGAACCATATAAATGACCATCTAAAACAAAATAAGCTACACGAAAAACAAATTAAAAGACGAATTAAAAAAATAATTTTTTATTCGATAATAAATGTATCAGTGAGCTTGTTTCAACACTCTTTCTCAAAGAAAACAAAACGACCAATGAAATTGCAGTTTGGATCACGTGACGTTATAAAAAACCGATGAGCTTGTTTCAAGAAAAAGGGAAAAAAACATCCAATGAAATTGCAAGTATGGAGAGCGTGACATTATAAGAAATATTCCCGTTGAACTTTTAAATGGGTTTTTAATTGGTTAATTTTGAACATTGTGAAATATTGTGAAATATAATGATAAATTTATATGTAAATCTTATTTTAATAAGATTATTTTTGATTGAATGTTTTTGTAGAGTTAATTACACGTAAATTAGCTAAAAGGTAGTAATCAGAAAATGGAATTAAATACACTTGCAGCTTGCAGTCTGTTTATTAACAGTCTAAAATATATATTATACTCCTTATTTATACCAAATAAAAAGTACTAATTCGTGAAAGTATACCAGATGCTATATTTTAATATATTTAATTAAACATTTCCTATAAAAAATATATATTTTGAAATAGTAGTCATATTTTCCTTATGCCCTTTTTAAGTAACCTTTCAACTTTTATTCCAACAGTTAACAAACGTTAACAACATTTTACTTTCAGATCTTTTTTATGGAAATATGTCTGCTCTGAAATCGGACTGCCGGAAGTTTTCGCCAAATTTGTTTAATAAAACGAAATGCCAAAACTGCTTCAGGACCAAAGATGGACACTCCGTCGAGGCTCTGGAGAACAACAGAGTAAGTACAACTTTGTGTAACTGTTGATTAATTTTCATTTATGAATGAAAATTTCTTTGAATAATCTATTTATTGTAATGCTGAAATGTTTATTTCGAAAATCATTTTCCGTTGAAAAATGAAACATTTCCTAAGAAGTATTTTTTTGCAATTATAAGGAGAATTAATTGAATTAGTTTAGTTGAATTACATTTAGCTGAATGATAAAGTAAAAGATGAAGATTGGATTTTACAAATTATTACCATTTTAAAATATCAGTGCGCTTGAACTGCCCACTATTTTAATTCGATAGTTTCCCTTAAATAACAAGTTCAAATAGTTTTGTTATTCACGCATTTCACCCACAATGGACGTTTGGAACGCCTACAGTGACATCACAGTTACGTCACCATTATCACAAACCCCATAAACAAACCACTCGGCAGCTAATTCGTGAAAACTATACCAAAACCGACCTTAAGTTTGCAGCAGAGAAATGTACCAGGCGGAGAAAACTGCGTAGACAACGCTGCTGGCGCCGAAATTTCGCCTGCTCCTATTGGTTGCTCATTTCACCCTGATATTCGTGCTCTCTGTTACGTCAAAATCGAAGGAAAAAATAATTAAAATTACACTCTAACTGAAGCTATTCTAATAAAAATAATAAATTTATGTCTTGAAATAACAAATAAAATTGTTTATTGAATGTGAAACACCTCTTTTTATTCGATTCTCGCATTCGAAAATGAGAACTATTTACCCTTTTTCTCGTAGAACATTTGTATACTGCAAACTTAATGTCGGTTTAGGTGTAGATTCAATTTATTTTTAAAGCTTAAAAACATTACTTTTTCAGTTGGAGAGCTTTACAAAAGCTTGTATACCTCAAAACTTATTTTTACCCATCATCTCTTTATAGTTTCCTGTTTTACCCAACCCTAATTTTATCCATTTATAGCATTTTCTTAAGTTTCACGTCAGATCAATTTACAACCGCAGACCGCCAAATATAATAACTTATTCAGTTAACGCCGATTCATCCGTACTTCCTTTTGCCAATTATACACACAACTTCATATTGTATTTCTCCTTCTCTTCCGTTGGTATCTTTATATCATTCCAGTGTTACTCAGTGCTTGAAAATACACATAAGCATTAACTGTTTTTCACTTAGTTCATTTTTTCACAATGTTTTGTGAATTTTCACTATGTTAGTTTTCACTAAGATTAGTTCACTATGTTCATTAGTACATCAAATGTCATACTTTGCTAAAAAAAAAAAAAGTAAATGGTGGAAAAGAAAAAAACGGAACAAATTTCTAATTAAAGAGTGCTAAAATATATACAGATGGCTTAAACTTATCAACTTTACAAACTGGGAAATGTATGCTGGGGGGCATTCTCAAACGACATTCACATGGTTTTTTTTATAATTTTTTAAATATAGTACTTTTTGATTAAAATTAAATTCTAATGTAACTCTTTTATTTAATTTATCCACATAAATAATTGTTTCATTGACGATTTCTCATGACTCTAATAGAAACTAGGAATATTAATTTAAAATTGAGAACGTTAATCTACAAATATTTGCACTCGATAATCTTTCAAATTCAGAAAAGGACAAGTTCACAAAATTCCCATTTTAATCACGGTATTCAGAAAGTAATTTTTTTTAAACTGAAACTTTCAACGATTTATAGTACAGACTTGTCTACAGGATCTTCTAGTCCAGTGACTTAAATTTGCTTTTTATAGTTACTCGTTCGTAACATCGAGTCATGCTTTTAACCATTGCGGCCACATTCTTTTTTTAATTTCTTTACTATCTATTTGAATGACCGCATTAGAAGAATGATTCAGAATGAAGAACACTTGGCCTTTTTCGGTAGACATGACATAGCTATGAGGTTGATGAATTTGTTCTTGTTTTGAAATTAAAGTAATTACGAAAAGTTCACCATTGTCAAACAAAACCGTTACCTCCCTGGGAAACTACTTTTTTTTGTATGTGTGCTTCTTCAGCGAATGTAAGCTTTTATCTGTATTATAATTTTATGTCCCCGGTCATCTATACCAAAACCGAGCTTAAGTTTGCAGCAGAGAAATGTACTAGGCGGAGGAATCTGCGTAAACAACGCTGCTGGTGCCGAAATTTCGCCTATTTCTAAAATTGAAACTAGAAGATAAAAAGGCAGTAGTCTAACGTATTAACATCCTACATGGACCCTTTTTCGGTTGATTTCAGAAATTCCTTTAGTGTGCATCCTTCCGTCTCAAGAGGATTACATTTTCTCGAGAGTTTTTGTAATAGCTTACGATAATTTCACATTTTTTTTTTTTAAAGAGTTAACTTTTGCCCTTATTTGTGGGCAGAGAGTGGACTAACTGGAAATGTTTGCCTGGAACGTCTTTATTACTGAGTATTTGAGATTTTCTTTTAACCCTTTCAGTCCCAAAAATTTAGTACACTACAGAAACATCTGATATTCACAAAATAAGCTTATTTTAGGCCAAAAACAAAGAGTTCCATAAGAAAAAAATCATTTAAATTTTTTATATGGTTTTTGAAATAATGCCAAAATCTTTTAACTGTGGAAAACAACAAAATAAAAATATAGTTTGCAGCAGAGAAATGTACTAGGCGGAGGAATCTGCGTAAACAACGCTGCTGGTGCCGAAATTTCGCCTGCTCCTTCGACCCTGATATTCGTGCGCCCTGTTACGTCAAAATCGAAGGAAAAAATAATTAAAATAACACTCTAACTGAAGCTAAACTAATAAAAAAAATTATGTATTGAAATAACAAATAAATATGTTTATTGAATGTGAAATACCTTTTTGTATTCGATTCTCGCACTCAAAAATGAGAACTATTTACCCTTTTTCTCGTAGAACATTTGTATACTGCAAACTTAAGGTCGGTTTTGGTGTAATTACTCATTTTGTAATTTACGATTACATAAACATAAAACTGACAGACACTATATATTTTAATTTTATGTCTCTTTTCGTCTAATTACTCGCTTTCTGATTTACGATTACATACACATAAAAACGAACAAACAATTACACTCGAAAAAGAAGTCCGTTTATACGCAGCCGTAAACACGTCCATTCAGCTGCGGCTACCGTTAACTTTCTACAATTCGGTAATTTATTTCATGTGATGCCTCACTATAGATATGCCTTTTTTATTTCTTCACTAAGCTCATTAATCTATTCGAGAGACCGCGCTAGGAAAATGGCGCGAAAGAACAGACGGCCATTTTTATTTTTTTAATTCTTCTTTTCGAACACGCGGGTGTTCCATTATGAGGGGGAAAGGGTTATCGAACCCGATGCTTGAGCAATGGAACTGATCAAGTGTTGCCCATTGTTTTTGTTTTCATATTTTATTTCGCCGTTCTTGTTTTTATTTATCATTCTACCCGCCGATTCTTCGGTTCTTGTTTTAAGCCCGCTTGACCAAAGGGCAGAATTCGTGAGTGGACCGGCGACCGCCTTTGGTGAAACAGAACGGGGATGTGAAACTTTCGTGTTACTTTTGAGAGTACTGTTACTTTCTGTTATTTCTTGTTAATTGATTACTATTTTACTACTTGACTCAATTAACTGTTAGCCACCACCATAATTTATACTTTTTGGTTGATTTGAGTTGCTGGAATGCTGAGGTTAGTAAGCAAAACCTATAAAAAGTAGCTTGTAGAAGAATTAATGTGTTAGCTAGTTAGTAGTATCAACGTGTTCTCCTATCTATAATAGCACGAAACGAAACAATTGTAATTTTTTTAATACAAATAGTTATTATTGATAACTTAAAAAAAAAACAATATGCGTTGCGTAGCAGTAGATGCATTAATCCATTAACGCCGACTAAGGGAATACCAATTGCCTCTTCTTTTTCGAAGGAAAGCATTAACTTAGTTTTTTAATTGGTTTTTCGTGTAACTTACTGCATCTTACATAAATTGCTCCGTACCATTTTTTTCAATCATGTAATACATTGTTTTTGTTTATAAGTTTAACCAAAAAGCTAATTTTTCAAAGCCTATCAAATATTCTTGCAAATCATCGTTAATGGGTTAATTGTAAACAAAAAATACCGTAAAAAAACCCGCACACAAAACTAGCAAAATACGAGATGGTTTTAATAAATAAAAAAACTCCAAACTATTACTATTCATTAAGAAAAGAACCGGATAAAATTGATACTTTGTTATTTAGTTTAACATTCTGATGGCTAACCATACGTGTCTCGCATTTCCAAGGCATTCCGAGGTCCTGCTGTTGATGGGTGATACTTTTTGTTGGATTTGTGCTTATATCACCTCCGGATATTTATGGTTATTATACCGGTTGTTTTTCGGTAATGATCACAAACAACTCATTCGTAATAAGAATTGAGGTATCTGATTCGCGAATGGCTACGTTTGTTGTGCAAATGGCCGGTGCTTTGCGGGTTTAATTGTAGTCCTTTGCCAAACAGAAAATGGAAGTATAATTCGATGTTGTGGCGGTAATGACATGGGTTTGAAGTTTTAGCTGTCTCATATCTATGTCAAATAATTACAAATAAGGCAAAAATGGTATATTATTCAGAAAGAATACAAAAAAAGACACCTTTATGACATTTCTTTCGTAATTCAACTGGTGATAATTGAAACTACAACGATAAGCTAATGGTTGTGTAACCTGAAAAAACGTTACTATATATTAAATTGGTTGAATTCTGATGGTAGTGCAAATCAAATAATGTAATTAAGTTTTTAACTTTGAAAATAAACTACAAATATTTATCAAAGCTTGCGTTAAAAGAAAAATATTAGATATTTCTTTCCTTTGTCGTTTTCCATTACAAGACATTCTTTCATTCTATTTGGTATGTGTTAGTAACTACAGTTCATATTGCTTTGCATGAAACACATATGATTTATTTAAAATCGGCTAGCAATATCAATTTAGCAATTGCAAAAATGTCAATTTTTACCAATTCAAACCTCTATTTTCCCGAAATTGATGGGTTTCTCTCAGGGCCGGATTTCTAAATAGGCTAAGTAGGCTGTAGCCTAGAGCGCGACTGTTTCGGGGTGGAAAAATTCACGACCAATTAAAGCGGCATTCGGCTTAAAAAATTATTATAAATTTACGAATATATTTAAGAAAGAAAACAATTAATTTACATTAATACGTAAGCCTTATACATATGTATAGTACTAAGAAAGATAAACTAAGTAAAATAGTAGTATACTAAGAAAAATAGCAGCACAGTTTAAAAAAAATCTATTTTACTTTTTTTAGAATTAAGTGTGTAAAGGTACATAGATGATTCTTATATGTGTATATATTTTAAGCAGATTATATAACCCTATTTGCGGGGAGGGGGGGGGGGGGGCATTGTGGCAGGGGTGGCCGTGGCAAATCAATCGTAGCCTACAGGCGGCAAATCTTTAAGTCCGGCCCACTCTCATCAAGTGTTAAACATAATATTTTTCAGAATTCCTTAACATAGCATACCTTTAAATATATAATTGTTTGAAAATTATGTTTACATAATGAATATATGTATAGTATTTTTTTGGGGGAATGAAGAGGAACAGAAACGACATTTTGTTATGACAATAACAGAACCGATGCAACTTTTCGTAGAACAAAAGGGCACTAACCTAACCCTTTAAGGAAAAGACAATAAAGGACACTAATTTAACCCTTTATGGAAAAGACAATAAAGGAGACTAACTTAACCCTTTAAGGAAAAGGCAATTTCCATGCTCATAGTTTGTAAGCCTAAGAAGCCCAGCTGGCCGCTGTAACGGGTGCGGGTTCGATTCCCGCCTGGGTGTACTTTCCTTTCTCTGTGACAGTAAAAACTCTGTGTCTGTGTTACTTGACGAAGGCTTATGAGCGGGTCTCTGATGAAGCACTCAAGCCGGAATATATATGTACCTACCCTACCCTTCCCTAGCCAAAGAAACAACGACAACTTTTTTTTATTTGACCTATGCAATTTTTCGTAAAGCAAAGTAATTTTTTTTTAATTTGGCCTAACCTATGCAATTTTTCGCAGAGCAAAAAGAAACGAATTTAACCCTTGAAGAAAAGGACAATGTCAATACGAATTGTTTATAAGCTTAAAAAACGACAACTCTTTTGAATTTGGCAAAAACCTATGCAAATATTCTAAGAGCACACGCGAGAAGTTTCAATCCAGTTCCGATTGAAATATCGTTTTGTTCGACTTGTCCATGATGATCCCTTCGGAGTTAATGTAGCGTGCCTCACAATCCAATAATGCGAAGAGAAGTTCACAGCGGGAAGCGACGCGTGACAAATTCTCCCAGCAGAGATCAAATGGAAGCAAAAATATTTCGAATTATCATGCCGAACAAGGAATATTTATATTATTCCAGATAAAAACTTATGCACTGTATTTTTACTATCAGGAAGGCAATATCGGAGTAGATAGAAAAGCCGTTAAAAATCGATTATCATTTCGGAAAAAAAACTTCTTAAAAAAAACTAAAATCGTCTATTTTCCTGTTACTTTAATAATAACTGAAGATCTTTTATATTAAAACAAGTAGTTTTGTAGCAATAACTGTCAACTACACTCCTTGCCCCCCTAAGTTAAACCTTGGGTAAATAGAAAAGAAATATGCTATGGAGAAGATCCTTCCGCGGATGTAAAGAGTTCCATAAATAATTTGTGAATCCACCCAGAAAGCATGTTTAAAACATTAATTTCGTTTAAGTCTAACACATTTGAATACTACTTGAGAAAATTTGGCAATTTTATCGGAATGAAAAGTGTATTTTGGTTAAATTGTATTCAAATTATTTTTATGTAAATATTACCTAACAAGAGTTTCCAAATAACGGATCAATCGCGCTTTTCCCTCTGCCTTTTTTACTCTTTGTTTTTACCCAAGTTAAGTTGGCACGGAGTGTAGAACTGTTTCCACATAAGATTTATGCACATCAGACAAATAATCGTCAAACACAGTATTTAGTGGACCTTTAAACTTTAAAAGACAAAATTAGCTATTTTCATTCATTTTCTTTAAAAAATTCTATAAATTTTCTTTATTGCTTGTGAATTTATTTGCAGTTCGAAGATTAGTTGTGTAGAATTGTTTGGGTCAAGCTCTAATATCAATTCCAGCGACATTTGGCCAAATGTTGCCAATTTTTAACTGTCTCAAGCTTTTTATTCTTAAATAAGTATCAGCCAAGATTTAATACAAAGGCTTTCAAAACAACTCATATACTTTTTGAAAGACTATTTCATACTTTTGGGCCCAACAAAAGGTTACTTGGTTCATATCTTCAAGTACTGAAGTATTGGATCTATTTGTTTCAAAAATATCCCCAACTAAACAAAGTGACCACTAGAAATATTTGTTTCTTCCGTCTCTCAAGTGGGGCCTTATCGGAGCCCTCCACTCAAGCGATTACGTCAGATACACGCTCTCTTGACTGCATATGACGTCAGCTTAGGCTCTCTCATTTTGGGTGTCCTTTCCGAGAAGCAAGACAAAGCCTCTGTCTTCAGACGCCATAAGTAGTTTGCCAGAGGTGATTTATTCGGACATTAAATGCGTACAGCTTTCAAGAGCTCTGATTTCCCTCTATTCTTGAAGGCACGTGGAGAACAATTGAAGTTTGTGCCGAAGACATTGAATACGTCTTCGTGTTACGCACATAGCTGCTAAATATGCAATGCTAATTTGTTTAGGTAGTGGTAGTAGTGGCTTTTCGAGAATCGAAAAAAGTTAAGTGTTGCATTTGCTTTGAATTTGATAGTTTAATATCAACTTTCTAATACAGTAGCCGCCGCTTAAATGAATCACATCCGTCCCAGTACGTTTTGAACTTTGAACCAATAAAGCGGCTGAACCATTTAACCGAAAGTCATGAAATTATAAAGAAAAAGTTGTCATAATGAGACATAATATGATTTTTTTAATACTTGCTACTGAGTAATACTAGTACTACATATTATTAAGAAAAACACGTTATGTTATGTTTAATAAAATCCAGAGTTATGCAAATTAACAGGTAATATACGAATACCTACAAAAACTTAATAATTTGAACGATAATATGTATAATTTTAAAACAAAATTTAAAAGCATAAACAACAATGTTTACAATAGTACTAAAATTTAGTTAAATTTTGCTTACTTGAATGAATACTTCGTTGTTTCGCCTGCGTTGTCGTATAACTGATAAGTTCGTTTACCTTCCTTTCAATGTCATAAGAGGAATTATGATCATCACACATAACACCGTTGCTTTAAAGTTCTTAATATTTGAAGAGCCCGGCATATTTTTACTCCTCGCGGCCTTAAACCATTCTAATAAAGCGTTTTCTACGTCTTCTGCTTTGCCAACTCGCTGACATTTCCGATTTATGTTGGGCTCTGTTTCGCAACTTTCTATAATTTCATTTCTTCTCTTCAAAATCCTACATAAAGTTGCTTGAGAAAGTCCTAATTTAATTGCAGCTTCTCTTTGGCTGCAATTTCCAGATTATAAATTTTTTTTAGGAGTTCATATTTTTTGGCTAAGCTAAAATCTTTCGTTTAAACATCGCGATAACACTCCGAAAAACACGTACTTAATTTAATCGATCAAAAATCAAAATGAGTCTACTGTCTACACCTTCATGCACACGTGTCGATTACAAATTCCTTAACCTCTACCCCCTCCCCCCACTATAGTTCTCTCTCTCCCTCCTTGCCTTAATAATATAATGTCTGAGATTTACCTTTTTTTAAAGATGGATTCGTCGGCGCCTCTTTGGTTCGCATTTGTAGTTGGAGGTCATTTGGGGTAAAAAAAATACCACGAATTGTAGAAAAAATGAACTTTTATAGAATTTATTGAGTCCTTAAAACGGCGGTAAAAAAGTGATTTGATTCCGATAAGCGGCGGATTTTCAATGTAAAAAGTGATTCCGTTCTGTTCAACGAAATTTATTCCAATTAAGCGGCTGATTCAATTAACCAGTGATTCCAAAAAGCGGCGGCCACTGTAACTACTTTATTTGATGAGTATATATAACACTGAGCATAAATGTGAAAGGTATAATACTTATCATCTATTTAGTTTGATGGCATGAAGTATATAGAAATATTATTTATTTGACTTACTAACACTCCTTCAACTTAGCTTGTCTTTGTGTCCCGTTTGCCAAACCCAGAAACTTCGATAACTTGCATAAATGTTTATATGATTTATTGCATGTTTCATGTTTTAACTATTGGCTCAATTAAAAATATTTTTTCCTTCAAAAAATGCAATACATCTGTAATTAAAATAACTGAAAAAAAATTTGAAATCTGCATTTCAAAATATCCGCTTGTCTTCGTTTCCCGTCAGTCAAACCTGGAAACTTGGATAAATATTTCGATTATTCACAACTCTAAACTCAGTCAAAATCGTTTTTTCTTCAACTAAAATTCAATTTATCTATTGTAAGAGGATCAGAAAAAAAAGTTGTGAAATATCTAAATTACGGACCACCGCGATTAACTGAAATGATTACTTTTCTCCATAGTACTATTCCAATTGCAAACGACAATTAACACCATTTTAAACAATCCCAAACTGACCCATTCTCTTCAATAAAGGATTTTTTTTATGACACAGCTCCCATCTGCAACCAAATGTGTACTCTGTAACCAAACGACCTTGGTAAATATGGCGTACACATTCGTAATGCCAGGGCGCACCCTCGTTGTCTAAGACTACGCCCTGTGAGCATAACTACCAGTAGAAGGATCCGGGACATACAATAGTTCCAACTTAATTACTCGCCTTATTTTTTTATATTTTAGTGGGTCGAGTCGCTCTTGTCTTGGAGATTTCTTTATTCTTGTCACTGGTTTTCTAGAAATCATCAAGTTCATATTTGGTTTTGGTGTGTTACGTCTTTTGGGCGCATGCTCGATGATTAATGCTGTTATTTGGGTATATGGTAATTGGCAAGTTTTTTTTTTTTTCAACCCTGTAATTGATTTCGAATGGAAATTTTCGCTGTTTTACCTCGATGAGCACCGAAGAACATGCTTGTCATGTTTTAGACAAAATATGCGCGTTTACATGAGCGATAGAATCTATGGAATGCCGAAATCCCCATTAGGGGAAAAAGAGGTCGAGCAGGATTTCTAACCCAAATGATAGTCTGTGGCCGAACCCATGATACGAAACATCAAACCCTCTTTGATTGGAGGGTTTGCGAAACCCCCCAATGAACCCTGCAATTCCGGTTCTGTCTGGGAGAAAATCCCCAAGAGGGAAAAATTGCTGAGTTTGCTCTTCAATCCATGGATTCGATGGCTCATGTAAACGCGCCTCATAAGTAAAAGAGTCTTTATTTGTAAGCATTTATTCTAAAACTAAGAGGAACGTGCGACGGGAGGATGCGTTTGACGGCCCGAAAAGAAGTGCGTAAAAGATATAATTGTTCATCAGTTATATTCCTTTGGGGTTATTTTAAAATAAAGGTATTTATTGTTAAAGTTTGAGGGGGCCAAATGAAGAGGATACGATGTGTTTGATGGCCCAAATGGAAGTGCGCAAAAAGTGTAAATGTCGATCAGTTAGATATTTTTTGTGGTTATTTTAAAGGTTATAGGTCGGCAGCTATTTTGGCGATGCCCGGACCCGAACCTACGACCTTCCGTCATGCTAAGCGAGTGCTTAACCGACTGGGCTCCCCAGCCCCGTTATTAACAATTGAGAGATTGAGTCCGATCGTATCATGTTTGTATAATGCGTAAGAAAATTGTGCTTTAAATTATGGGATATGCGTTGTAAAAAGCCAAATTACTGAAAGTTTAATTTTCAATTTCACCGACTTGAAATGTGACAGGAGCAAAATTCCAGTTTCGTCTGGATTAGTTTAATTTAATTTCGTAGGGGGGGGGGGGGTTCATTTTCGCAAAATCAATAACATATTTTTTATTACAACGTGCAAAAAAGTTAACTTTTTTATATCATGTTCATTCATAAATCGTTGCGAAAATGACACTTTACGTGCTTGCGTCACAGACAGTGTGCGAAAATTAGGTTTTGGGCACTAGTGCGGTAAAGTAAATAAGATTATCTGATTGGTAGAAAACAAAATGATGTCATGAATATCTCCGTGGAAACTAAATAATCATGAAACTCACTTACTATTTCTATTGGTTAATTACTTTTGCATTTTTTAATCTCTATGGAAACTACAAGTTCAACAAGTATTACAAAAATTATTAAAGGAAATGAAATATGATAAAAGTAAGAACACAAATTTCACTCCAAACAATACTTTTCTGGAAGAAGATTCAACGAAGCTTCCTTAGCTGCTTGTTCAATTTAATCTGGAAGTTGGTCGAACATCATTTCAAATTTATTTTCACCCATGTTCGGTAGCACTAATTCATGTAAAAACTATTTTGATTCAAAATAGAAAATTATTTTACAACTTTTCTTTCACTACTTTGCATTTTCGAATATCTCAATGGAAACTAAATGATGTCATGAAAATCACTCATTGGAATAAATACTTTTCTGCACGTTATTATAAAAAATATTGTAAGCAAGCACGTGCCAAATAACACTTTTTTAAGCTCTTGTCTTTATTTCACTCGCTCGTTAAAAATATAAAACTTAAAAAAAAATTGTTAGCTATCTTTTATGTGTTTCTATCGGAACATAGTTAGAAAATATTCTATAAACTCGGTTTAATTTATTTTGAAATACTTAAAAAAAAAACATTTATTTTATTTTATCGAATAATAAAAAGACAATTGCAACGATACAAAAACGTGAAAAGGTTTTTTATTTTAAAATACCATACAACTTTAAAAGGAATTCCAATTCAAGGGGTGAATGAAACACTGAAAAATTTCTTCTCATACAAATAAAGTACTTTTTATTTAGTTTATTTTTCCTATTCTGAAAGTGGAATCTTTTAAAATTGGTTTCCATTGTGTTTTATAGATTTTCGCATACACATAATTTCCTTAAAGCCTTCCGAATTCCATTTCAGATATTTTTTTGCTTTGTTTATATTATTTTGATCAATATTTATATTTGCTCGTTTTTAGATTGTATATGTAAGCTGTATTTTGTGGAAAATGGAAACCTAGAATTATTAGTGAATGCAATTTTTACGTACCATATGCCTTTAATGTTAATAATACTATATTAGATTTTCAATTAACCCTTTCAGTCTCAATGATAATTTGGCATCATCATTTTAGAAAAAATAATTCTGATCGTCTATAGCCATTTATGATATCAAAAAACACAACATTCGATTCTTCAAACTTTTTTCGATTCGAAAATATATTTTTATTAATCTTAATAGATATCAGCCCTATTATTTTTTTTAAAAATTATGATCAGAAAAATAATGATGCCAAATGACATCAATGGGACTGAAAGGATTAAATGCCGTACGTACACTCTTAAAACGAACGAGCGATTTCAACTCAGTCTGATTAATTTTCACTCCTCGAGTCTGGAAAATGCACTTCTCCTTTTGGAGTGGATCCTTTGTGTGTTAAACCTCCGACAGAATCACTCCAAACGAGTGATTTTAACTCAGTCTGAGTTAATATTCATTCCTTTCCAGTGTCGAAAATGCACTTCTCCAACTGGAGTGGATTTCACTCTTTTGTTTTAAGAGTGTAAATTCCATAAAATCCATGCATCTTATCTTAGTAATAGTACACTCCAATTACATGAAGGTTTTCTTAGTTATGCATGCAAAGAAAGATATCATATTTATTTTAATAATAAATTGGTAAATTTAACTTAGATTGTCGAATAAGGTTTTCTCAATTTGCAAAATTTGAACTCTTTTATAACTAGCTAAACAGCTACTTGCTTTAGAGTGCATTTGAAGTTGAAAGATGATGTTAACATTTATTGTAGTTTAAAAGTTTTTTTTTTTCATTTTGAACTTTATCTTGATTGTATTAACGGATATTATTATTTTTATATTAAAAGTTAAAATGCCTTTTTGATCTTTATCATCATACTTTATTAAATCTGCCTTTTTTTTAGACCTGCCTTTTTTGTCTTCTTTAAATACCAGTTTGATTAAGTAAAAAGGCTTTATGACGTTCTTATTAAAATTAGTTGTTAAAAAATACTGGATAAATTTAAATTACTTAGTTTTTTTATTGACTGTAACAGTTCATGTTAAGAATTAAATTAAATGTGTAGAAAGTTTCTTATAGTTTTTCTTAAATGCAAATTTAAACTCTTACTAAATATGTTTTATTATACGTTACGGCATCAAAATTAAATGAAACATCACTTTCATGTCCCACTTTATCATTTAACTTCAATAAGGTATATAGCAAGATAATATGCAATTTAAAGTTAAATATTAAATTTTTTGGTAATTACTTATTTCGCCAAGGTATGATTTCGTGTATACAAAAATCACGTTTCAGAATTATGAAGTCTAAATTGTGATTGATGGCTAGCAAGCGCGGTTACTTAGGAGCAGACCTTTGACTTCTAAAATTGAAACTAGAAGATAAAAAGGCAGTTGTCTAACGTATTAACATCCTACATGGACCCTTTTTCGGTTGATTTCAGAAATTCCTATCGTGTGCATCCTTCCGTCTCAAGAGGATTACATTTTCTCGAGAGTTTGTAATGGCTTACGATAATTTCACATCTCTTTTTTAAAGAGTTAACTTTTGCCCTTATTTGTGTGCAAAGAGTGGACTAACCGGAAATGTTTGTCTGGAACGTCTTTATTACTGAGTGTTTGAGATTTTTTTAAAAACCCTTTCATTCCCAAAAATTTACTACACTACAGAAAGAAACATCTGATATTCACAAAATAAGCTTATTTTAGGTCAAAAATAAGAGTTCCATGAGAAAAAAAATAATTTTAATTTTTATATGTTTTTTGAAATAATGCCAAAATCTTTTAACTGTGGAAAACAACAAAATAAAAATATATGTATTACCTAAAAACACTTCAAGTTATCACTTCAAGTTAACACTTAACACTTCAGTTCAAGTTATATATTTTAAGGTATCTGACAATATTATTTAAAAAAATTTAGTCATTATTTTAACCGAAATAGTTTACATTGTGTTTGAAATATGTGGAACTGAAGTGAACTTTTCAAAAATCAGGTGAAACGCTTGTCAGCTATTTTCTAAATAAAAAAAATAGTAGTTCTGACTTCTATTGAGATTAATGTAAAATATTGTCTAATACTTAAAGTGTGAAGAATCGAATGCTGTGTGTTTGGATGTCGTAACGGGACATAGACATTAAAAAAAATATTGAAAGTGATAATGCCAAATGGCATCACTGGGACTGAAAGGGTTAACTGTAGTTTATGTTAAAGTTAGTACTTAAATTATTTTTTTCCTAATGATAACTCATTGTCTATGGATCCTCGAATTTCACCACTTCCTTTGAAATGGTTTGTCACTTGGTGACCCTTGAGATAATGAAGAAACATTTGATACACAGTTAATCCATCTTATTTTAAATATATACCCCCCACCTATTGTTTTCAAAATTAGTTGTTAAGAATTAACTTTTTCTTAATTTGAAATAATTAAAAAACATGACAAGTTGGTATAGATATGGTGGATAACTGCGCCTTTTCGTTCATTACCACTTTCAAATAATGACTTTCTGTTGTAACATATTATTTATTAATATTTTGAACCAAAAACAAGCAGCGCTTTGCTTTTGTTTTTGCCTCAAAATATTAATAAATAATCTGACAACAGCTTTTTGAAATAAACGCTTACTTAAAAGCAGTTTTGATAATGCATTTTTTTTTTCTAACAATGCCTTCCAATTGTTTCGGAAAGTTTCGTTTTTTTCCCAGCAAATGTACAAGTTATACAGAGGAAACGTTTTACCTGGTGATTGAAATTCACGTTCAAGGCAATGATTGTTGACTGAAAAAACAGCAACACCTAAAGTGAAGTTGAATACCTTCCAAATAGTTGCTGTTACATAATTATTAGTGCGTTGCACTAGATTCGCCGAACTTAATTTTTCCAGTAAAAAATAGTTTATTTGTTGTTGTCTGTGTGCATGTAAATACCATTTATTTCCTTTATTGGCCCATTTTTGTACAGTGTTAAAAATTTTGAGCTCGGTTTGGCTTCCATATTTGTGGTAATCGGTTAAATCATTTCTCAGGTTTTGGTTTCCCAAACCTTACAATGAGAACCTTACCTTGAGACCCTTCTGGTTCAAAGTTACCACATTCAACTGTACTTCTTTCTAAAAAGAAGACATTTATAAATATCTGTTTGCCACACGTGCTGCCTTGAGACCCTTCTGGGCCAAAGTTACCCCATTCGACAGTACTTCTCTCTAAAAAGAAGACCTTTATAAATCTCTGTTTGCCGCACGCGCCGTCTTGAGACCCTTCTGGGCCAAAGTTACCCCATTCGACAGTACTTCTCTCTAAAAAGAAGACCTTTATAAATCTCTGTTTGCCGCACGTGGCGTCTTGAGACCTTTCTGGTTCAAAGTTATCCCATTCGACAGTACTTCTTTTTAAAAAGAAGACCTTTATAAATCTCTGTTTGAGACACGTGCCTTCTTGAAACCCTTATAAGCCAAAGTTACCCCATTCGACAGTACTTCTTTATAAAAAACGAAGACCTTTATAAATCTCTGTTTGCCACACGTGCCTTCTTGAAACCCTTCTGGGCCTAAGTTATCCCATTCGACAGAACTTCTTTCTAAAAAGACCTTTATAAAACTCTGTTTGCCACACGTGCCGTCTTGAGACAATGACGGAAAGGACGTGAAGAGAAGCGCATCCAAAAACCTACTTTCGCCGCTTACTTCATGTATTTTTCCGTCAACAAAAGCAACTCGTCTGGTTGAACTTGTTAGTTTCTACAACAATACGTGTGCGCAGACTCATTAAAGAAATAACTATCCTCTCGGTTTTTTGGTTGTTCTTTAATTCTTTAGCAGTTTAAGTTATTTTCGACCCAAATGAGACGAAGATTGCATGGTGTTTTTTTTAATTTGGTATATATTTAAAACCCGAAATGGAAATACCGTGAAGCATTGCTGGGAAATTTATTGTAAGACATTGAGAACAAGAACTCAAGTATTGTTAATCGAGGAAAGCTAAGACTTATAAGAAGAGGTTGGACGTATTATATTACGTATACTTTTAAAACTGTTACTTTGTTTAAAAAATATTCACTTTTTAAACTCAAAACGTAATTATATTGTTGGAAAAGAAAATGATGTATATTCGTTTCGGTACGTAATAGTTTTCGTACAGAACGAATATTCGATTCGTAATAGTTTTCGGTTCTTTTCTATTTTGCAATTCATAAAGTAGCCAAAAGTGTACAACCGTGCAAAAAAACAATCTTTCCAAAAGTAATCTGTAACTGGGTATGGTATGGTCCTTTTACTGTGCTTTGTCGCCAGAAAATTCAATTTGTTTCCAAAGATTTCGTTTGTCGATATTTGCGCCAGTGAAAAGGAAAAGTACCACATTTTTAAAGAGTTACATCAAATAATTTTACAGTTATTTTTAAATATGAATATTTAATACTATCTACAAAATTTGGCGTTATTAAAATTTGCGTTGCTTCTCCTAAAAACACTATTTTTGTTGTTGATGAAGGGCCTTATAATTACCACTTGTGTTGTTTACTACTGTCCAATCTTTCTTTTTATTGCAATCTTGTTACTTCTTGTTGATTACCACATTTTTAAGTTTTGAGACACTGCGTCATGGTATTTCATTTGGAATTTAAAAAAAATCAGTAAAACTCAATTCCTTCAATTTATCTTTGGTAATAGCTGGTTCGGAACTTAAAATCAAACTTCTAAATGATTTGAAAAATAAGGAAATAAACAAAACGACTTGCTTTCTAAAATTTAACAAGATTCCTCCTTGTCAGAAATTCTGTTGGTATCCTGACGAATGGGGCAAAATGGTGTCTCTTTCTTCACATGATGCATCGAGCAATTACTGAGTGGAAATAAATACTTCAGCGGCAAAGTCACCCATGAGTGACGATACCAGTTCAGGATCTTTCTGACACGATCAGAGACCAATCACGTTTTAAAAATATTCCATATGCTTGCTTCACGTCATGAGTGGCAACAGTTCCTGAGGCATTGTTTTCAGTTTTTGTTCTTCTTTAATTTCATTAGTTTTGGTGATAATTTGATACAATTATTACAATTAAATACAAAAAAATATTAGAATTGTTTTATAATTTTGGACAGTGCATGTTTTCAGAGCTATTTATTTTGATTTTATTTTTTCTTATTGTTCGTTTTGTCGTCTTTGTCCTCTTTTTGTCCTTTTTACGTTTTGTAATTTATTGACTGTAATCGGCAGAATAGTTTTATCTAAATACTAAAATACTAAAAATAAATATCCACTTGATATAAAATATCCTAAATACTAAATTTCCTTGTTAAAGTAAAACTGAAACAACCAATAGATTCGCGGAAACTAAGTATGAAAACAGGAAGTTAACGTCATCTGGAACAACCAAATTAAAATGACTATATTCCTTTCAAATAACAGATTACCAACCGATTCAAGTCATATGATTCCAATTATAATTATATTTTAGACTACGTTTGTAAACAATAAATCTAAATATTGATTTTCATCGGAAATGATGCCCAAGAACTGTGACAAAATTTCCTTATTACGGGTCCTCGAGCTATCAAAAAGGTTTTTTGTGACGCAGAATGAACAGATTACAAACCGATTCAAGTCATATGATTCCTAATATAATTATATTTTAGACTATGTTTATAAACAATAAATCTAAATATTGATTTCCATTGGCAATGATGCCCAAGAACTGTAACAAAATTTCCTTATTACGGGTTCTCGAGCTATCAAAAGGGATTTTTGTGACGCCTTAAGGGATGAAAATCTATGCATATTTACAGTAAAAAGAATTATGTAAGAAAACCACTATTTTTAATCATTTAGTCGTGAAAAGTTTTGTAAATATGCATACTATATTGCTGTTCGTTAAAGAATAGCTCAATTATTTTTAATGATCATTATTTTTATCTATTAATTATTATTTTGATATTCATTAAAAAAAACCGCTACAACTTCTTCCATAGCAACAATATTAATACTTTTGTTCTTGTAAAAAATAGTTAGGAATTTTGTAAAATAGAGTTTTTGATGACTTGTGAATGTGTAGTCGTAAGGAATAAAAGCTTTTTGTTTTTGTTTATAAACTGAATAATCTTCATCTGGGGAACCGGTGGTTCATTTGAAGTGTCCTTACTTTATTTCGTAAATTACACTGTCATTGACGACTACCTCTATCAGACGGAACGGTCGTTCCGCCCGCCAATCTCAAAATGACGCCAAGGGCTAAACGGCAGTTATGTATATATACAGAAAACATTTCGCTATGTTAACAGCGAAATTGATTTTATTTTCTACCAGGCAAACTAAACTTCGTAGAACAATAAAAAAAATACAGTAAAGAGGTTTCGTAGATTACTTTCAATAAAAAAATTTGGTTATTCTAGAGTCAAAAACAGCGGAGAAAAAAAATATGGAAATTTTCGAAAATGAAATCTTTCGAGCAGTTTTAGTCAAATTTTGACCTAATTTTTGAAGTGACCTACAGCCATTACTAGACCATTAATCTGGAAGCGGTTTTTACTAAAAGATTCAGAATGCTCCAATTAAACCCCTTTTATAGGTTTAAAGTTTCAAAAAGAACTCGTTCTATTTTTAATTAATTAAAATCTATATTACCTTTGGCGGTATGAATGTGCGATAAACAAGCCATCCTAGCGGCCAGGTACCTCCGAAAACGAGCCAAGGTTTACCGTATTTTCATCGAAGAGCCGCATTGCAGCGCTGTTAACTATTAAGTTTTTATTACAGCATCTAAAATATATGATTAATCTAATAGCTGAATAGACAGATTAAAAAAATCTAATTAATAAACGGAAACTCGTTATTTCGACTTTTTGGTGTTTTTATTTAAAAAACTAATGAATAACTCGAGTGGACGAATCAATCCAGAATTGTAAACAATCATATTTGCCAAATTGGTTGCCATATTCAGTTACCAATACCATTAAAAAATAGTTTTGTTGGTTTTTTCTTCACAAAAAGTAAGAAATATATTTTATCCCTAAACATTATTGAGGAATAATTATGTCAAAGTAATCTTTGCTTATTTTTTTTATGAAAAGAAATGATATTTGTTTCTAAAATTTATTGAGGAATATTTTATTATGCCAAAGTAATATTTAATTATTAAAGTTACATTGTTTAACATGAGCTGTTACTAAATGTTTGTATTTTAATACATAACCGTAATCAAAGAATTGTATTTGGTTATTGTTTTTTCTTGAATAGGCTGGATATTTTTTAGTTTAATAAAAGTAAATTGAAATTAAATATGCCTACGAAAGTGAAAAAAAACTAGGCATAAAAGAGGGATGTGGTACACTAAAAATAACAGCTGCGATGTAATCTCGAAATGTGTCGAAAACAATACATCTGGAATAAAACGTCATCTAGAAACTGTTCCTGAAAATAACAAACGGGAACGTTACGCTAATGAAGATTCGGTTATTAAAACTGTTCCTATTTTTCAGTTACAGATGTGACAGCTCTCTATAAACATTGAAATCATGTCGTCAATTTTGTAGTCGTATTGTGTCTATATCTTTTGTTATTTAAAAAAAACTACTGATATCCCCCAAAAAACTTCGTAAAAGTAAACAAACGCCAATCTAAATAAACCTATTTTATCGAAAAGCAATTTCATCATGAAAGTTGTGGCTAAAAAAGCCGCGATATAAAATGAATGCCAATCTCTTGTGTAAAACTTCCTGGTCATAATAAGTAGTATAATTTAAGTTTTGCTGCCATAAAAATATTGCACTGTTTGAGGTTGGTGCACAACCTAATCCCCCTAAAAATTTAAATCACACAAATGAACTTTAATTACTAAATCAGAATAACGAAGGATACTCTAAAAAAAACTTTAACAAATGTATGATCACAGTACATTTATATAAAGGTATAGAGGGTGGTTGGGCACCAACCTCAAACAGTGCAATATTTTTATGGCAGCAAAACTTAAATTATACTACTTATTATGACCAGGAAGTTTTACACAAGAGATTGGCATTCATTTTATATCGCGGCTTTTTTAGCCACAACTTTCATGATGAAATTGCTTTTCGATAAAATAGGTTTATTTAGATTGGCGTTTGTTTACTTTTACGAAGTTTTTTGGGGGATTTGAATTTACCATTATAGAAAGTCGCCAATGCACGTACTGGACCCTATGCTGTAATTATTTATTATTCGGAAATATGAGTTTTGAAATTACACCCAGTCATACCATAGCTGTACTTTTCAATTATAGCCCTCTAATCTGTCAAGACCAATTCAACAACTACAGTGTCATTTCGCTACGTTTCAAAGACATCTTGTAAAGGTTTATTCTCTGTCAGGTCCTTACGTGACCCTGCACCTTATAAGATACAATAACGTCAAAATAATTCGCTTAATAGAAGCCGAAGTTGGGATCGGCATACTCGGCATCTCCATCGAAATCCAGAGATCCAAAGAGGGCGTATAATTTAGATGCTACTTCAGAAGAAGCGTCGCTCTAATTAGCAGTGTTTATTTATATGCACGACTGCGCAAGACATCCAATATATTTGGAATATCATTCACTCGTGAGAGCTGACACGATATAGATGTAGTGGAACTGCTTTGTTGCCATCAGTCTTAAGTCTGTCATTGGACATTTGAGCGAATGTCAATTTTAAAATTGATGAGTTTTTCGTGCCTTGGAAAGGGAGGATTGGATTCCAGAAAAAGAAAATTTGCATTATTTAAAAAAAAAAAATTCGGTGTAATTTAAGAAAAGTCAAATGTACAATGAAAGCTTACATTCTTAATCAAACATTAATATATTACAATAACTAGCTTTTATATCTCTGGTATAAGGAGCTTACAAAACAAATATTTAAGGACTTATTTTTTAACTTCTACGATTCGTGAACCAATGCAACATAAACTACTATTTTTTTTTTAAATAACCACACAGGCAAAAAAATATTTTTTGAAAATTGTTTGCCAACGTTACCGGAATGAAGATAAATATTTATTTCTAACAGCATAATGAGTTCATCTGATATGTTTAAAACACAATTTAAAGCACTTTTAATGGTTTTTAAAATCCTTCTAATAGATTTAAATGAAGTGTTTATGCATCTAAAAGTTCAATGAAGCAAACCTTTAAAATAAAATTTGGTCTCTCAAGTCATTCTTTTACATTCATGAAAATTATTTCCTTCAAGAAAGCAGCTAACAAACAAGCCAATTCCCAATACATTGTAATATATCACCTAACCCACCTGCAATTAACTAATTTATCAAATTGAACTCGAAGCCTATAATTATTCTTCGTTTTCTTCAGATATGTGTAACAAATTACTTTTCTGGAACTTTGCATTGTTTCATTGTTTATCATTCATGAAAGATTCAATCAATTGTAGTGACGTCACTTCGGGCAAAAAGGAAATGATAAAATATTAACTCCAACTTAGAGGCTGTAGTATAACGTCAATTTATGAATTATCATCTTCGACATAGCAAGATAATACTTGTGTTCTGTTTGAGAACAGTAGTTGACAGATAAAGTTTTTTTTTTTTTTAAATAACCGTTAAAACTTTGAGATAACCCATCGCCCAATGCATAATGGACTATGTTTCACCGACGCTGGGCAAAATATAAATGGGAAAAATATTGCGAAACGTATAATATTTGCCTTTTACATTTGCAAAATGCTATAAGATTGCAGTAAAATTAAGTATTGAACCTTTCGTGATTTCCCGTATAAACCTCCAAGAACGGGGAAATCTGGTTAAAATCCGTAAAAAATGATCGATTTCATCCAATATTCTCCAAGTTTGGCAGATATTCATGCGACATTGTCCAAAATTGTTGTGCTGCCTGGGTTTTCTCATCTGACTCTGAACCAAAGCAGATATAACAGATGTATAAACAACCTGCCGTTTCGGTGCTTCGTATCCGTACCGGTCTTGTGATTTGCTTCTTATTATCTTGTTGTCGAAATATGGACGGAATCTGCCGATGAGAAGTTGTGCAAGATCTCCGCTAGAGATGAGATTTTATAAAAGATGAGGTCATCTTCGAGACACTTGTCTTTCTTCAACGGGATAAATAAGAGGATGATTTGGTAAATGCTGAGTGAGATTGTTTAGTAAATGGACAGTGATTGTAATGAGGCAAATTAAAAGAAAAAGTAAACGCCTTAGCATTAACTCTTTGAGACCTAGAAAGTTGACATTTACATAGCAAGATATTATCTAGAAAACTTATATAGCTTAAAACAAATAGTACATGAGGCCCCCTGCTCCTTATCGATCGCCATTTTTCGCTCGCTTTTTAATTGAAAGTTTTCAAATCATGGTAAATGATATTTACAAATAAAATGCTTAGTTATAACAAAAAAAAAATAACAGCTTGTTTTTTTTTATTACAATCAATAATAATTTTATTACAATTTGTAAATCCTTCAAAAATGAATGAAGTATTACGGTCAATACTAATTTCTCAGCCCTCAACCGCAGAAATATTGCTGGACATTATCAAGTTGTTAGAAGTTATTTTAATATGAAAGTTTAGCTTGAAAATAGACCTTTAAAACCCATTGTTAGTCATAAGATTTTACAATAACCCTATTTTAATAGAATTTTGTTGTAGTTTTGGCGTAGAGCAATAGCGAATTGTCTATAAAATTAATATTTTTCAAATTTGCAGGTGCATGTCACTTCTTATTCCACTGATAAATTTTATTATAATATAAAACATTATAACCTAAAACAATCTTACATCGAAGTGTACGAGCGTGTGTACGAGCGAGCTTCACGAGTGTCACCTTTTCTTGAGACCACAATTCCCCACATAGAAAACTCATTCAAGCTGTATTAATTAGTACACCACTGAAACGCTATTCGAGATTGAACCGCGGTGGAAAAAAAACTAAGAAACCGTTGCGGTTTTAGTTATAGCGCGAGAATGTGCTGAAATAATTACTCATAAAAAAATAGTGAAGGGGGACGGGTATGTTATTCATGATGCGGAACTTGCATCAGTACACCGCTTCTCGTGAAGGACGAGTTTTAGAAACCTGTCAGATGACATACGAGACCCACCTCCATTTTTGGCGTGTTATCGCTAAAAATATCATTAATGAATACTGATTTTACTATTTTTTTCTCTTTTGTATGACTACTCGTGCAACGCTTCAGATTCAATATTATATTTAAACAAATGAAGTTTAGAGTCTTCAGCCAAGAATATGCGCTTGGCTTAATAGAAAAGGCAACAAATAAGGCAATTAAGAGGCAATAAATATAAACAATACCAAAGACAAAACATAAAACAAAAACTATTAATAATTATCGAAACAATAACCGTTTATAAGTTTTAAAAAATATAAATAAGAAGATGTCTGCGTCAAATGTTCTATGAAATACTTATTTTCACTTGTACCTTTGTCTGTATTTCATACATAAAAATTGATAACATTTATTTAAAAAATGTAAATTCAGACATAAATTGCATTCGTATTATTTGTCGTTTTGAGTTGCCTTAATTTTATATTTCAAAGTCATTTCAAGCTCAATTTTGTCAAATTTCAATGAGCGTCCAACTATTTAGTGATTTATTCCACATGCCTCTACAGCAATTTCCAGTTTTATGTAAAAACATCCATTGAAATTATATATGTTGACATATTTTCCAAAATTACGGTTTATTAAATGTTATTAAAGCTGGAGCTCTAAACTTTAACGATTGAGGGTCAGTTAGAAACCCAATGGGAGTTATATAACATATGTAAAAAAAGTAGTTTGAGTTTTCTGTGTTTTTTGGTTGAAAATAATCGTTTGTGGATCCATAGTTTTTGAGACCCACGCTGACGCTCCTAATAAAGCCGTTCCATTTCTGTACAGCGAAATAGACATATCATTTCAAGCCTTTTATTGTTGAATATACTCGAACTTGTATGCAAATATTCGTCAATTTCATGCTAATGGTCCACATAAAAAGTTTGATGAGATACAAAAAATAATTACCATCTTTTTTACTTTTGCGTTGGATTGTTGCTTTTCTAACTGGTCAAAAGGCCCATGTTTTATGTTGTATTATAAAACATAGGCTCGTTTTTTTTTCTATCTTACCGTTTTTTTCAGAACGGGAAAAAATGGATTAACTTATGCTTCGACACGAATAATGTGTGGGCGTGTGTTGCTTTTTTTTCTTATTCCATAAGGGTGAAAAGGTTGAATCATGCCGTGTTAATTTGCCTAGTTTTGATGCACCACACTTACCGGCTAACTTGTTTTCTTTCCCGCAGACTTTGGATCTTACTCATGTGCCTTACTCGAAAAAGGGCTCGATGTCCAATGTCGTAACTTAAGGACAACGGACTTCTTTCTATTGGAGTACAGATATACAGCAGTGGATCACTAGTTTTGTTCGAAATGTACTTGGAAACGTTCGAGGAAAGGTTTATCATATGGAATAACTGACTTTAAATACTATTAATAATAATCGTTGAAGATTCTATTGTTGATAGGAACATGCAGATGGTTTCTTTAATGTAGGTTACTGAACTTTATATAGTCTGTACATCAACTTTCGTTTCGTTGCTCATTGAGACTTCTCAGCAAGGCCCATATTTGGACTGTAACACGTTTATCTGAAAAAGTGCAGCTACATAATGTTTAATTGGGTTTTAATCAGTTTAACCCGTTTATTCGTTTTTTCGCGATAAAAAAAATATTGTATATATTTACGGAATTTTTGATTTTACCTCATCTGGACTTATTGATATCAAAATTACTTTTCTTTCATATCGTCTATTTTATCGCACCATGTGTTTTGTTTTCAATGAAAACCATTGCTTGAAAGAAAACAGAATTCTGTAATATTTGTTTACCTATTTCCAGACGCACACAAAAAAGTAGTGTTTTGTAAGTGTATTACGGAAATACTTACGTTCTCCTATCCCCCCCCCCTCCCCATCTTTCACCGTTTTGTTGGTTCTGGATTGTTTCACCTCATATATTGGCCAGCTCCAGACTACCGAGGTAAGAATAAGTTGGAGATACTTGGCGGAGATACTCATTCGGGGATACCTCTTGGCGATGTTAATGCAATCGCAAGGTTCTGTCTGAGAGAAAATACCCCATTGAAAAAGACTCTCAGATTTGTGAAATAAACTCAAATAGAGATTACCAAAACTGTCACCCACCTTACACTCCTTGGCAACCTAAGTTGGATAAATAGAAAAATGTGCTATGGAGAAGAACCTTATGCCGTTGTAAAGAGTTCCATAAATTATTTGTGAATACATCCAGAAAACATGTTTAAAACATTAATTTCATTTAAGGTCTAACAGAATTGAATATTATTTGAGAAAATTTGATAATTTTATAAGAATGTAAAGTGTATTTTGGTTCGATTGTATTCAGATCATTTTGTATGTGAATATTACCAGACAGGACTTGCCAACTAACGGACCAATCGCGATTTTCCCTCTTCCTTTGTACTATTTGTTTTTACCCAAGTTAGGTTGGCACGGAGTGTAAAACTGGTCGCTATCGAGGTATGACAATCGTGGGAGATGGCAATATAGAACTTACCGTCTCTGCAGTAACTGTGACGATGTTCCACTAACACCAAAACATATTTTTTATACATTTTAAGATCCTTGGCTCAGCTTGTATTGGGAATCCTCCCAATTTGACATCTATCTGTACTGTACTCCGTCAAAGTAAAGGAGGTTGCCGGTTGTGTTTCGCATACTCCTGGATATCTAAAGATCTCTCTATGAACACAACACCAACCAACTTATTCGGGAAAATGGTCAATTTGTGTCCCAACTGATTTTTTAAATAATATTTTAGCAAACTAGCCTTATTATTTACTTAGTAATGACTTTTTTTCAAATCATAATAAAATCTACTTGTTTTGCAAAGATGTCTTATTCATTTTATATTGAATTAACAAATATACTTAAGAATGAAAACTAGTTATGTCTTTAAAGCCTATGCTCTTCCCTTCTAGAGGGCGCACTCACTGTCATTTGTCATTTAATGCCTTTTATCGTTATACGCAAGGTTTTTTATTTAATTTTTTTTCCTTAAATACGCAATAAGACTCATAAGCATGTTACAGATCTGACCCGTAAACTTAAATATGCATATCATAAGTTTACTTTTCAGATCTGTAACATTAAATTCCGAAACGAGTTCCGGGCTGAACACGTCATTTCTGGAAAAGAACTATAGGTGATTGATTTTTATAATTTGACTTTGTCATCATCAGATATGTAACGCATCATCATTCATCACATCTGTAACGTGACACTTTTCGTAATATTGAACCTAGTGTTTTTTTATTTTAAAGAATTTAAACCCAAGTTAGGGGGCCCATATGGCTGAGTGGTTTGGATCATTACGCTACTAGTCTGCGCGCTGTAACGGTTGCTGGTTCGATTCCCGCCTTCGCCCTGATTCCCTTCTCTGTCATAGTAAAAAAAATTCTGCGTCTGTCTTACTTGACGAAGGCTTCATGAGCAGGTTTCTGATCAAGCACTCAAGTCGGAATATGTGTCCCCCCCCCCCTCCCCAAGTTAAACCAATGCACGACTCGACATTTCAAACCTTCGATTCCAAGAGCGTCGCTTTATCAACTATTTAAAGACAGCTTGATAGAATCCGTAATTTATTTTTTTATAACATTTCTTTTTGTTTCTCAACATTAATGATTACTCGCCCTCTTAGAGTCTGGAGAAGATTACATCCAGTTACACAACGTTTTATGGAGGTTCTCACATCATTTGAGTTTAGTCAGCTTCCTCGAGAATTAGCGTAAAGTTACAGCAAAAAATAATGGTAACGATACACAGATTTTTTTTAAACTGTCAAGCGCCCGTTTGGGCTCATCCCGGAAGAAATCAATTGCTTCAATTGGCCCACCAGTTTCTGCATAGGTTTTTTACTAATGAAGCATCTCTAAGTTATTCCATCCTCCACAGTTTCCCAACATCTATTGACCCATCCAGACTAAAGATAGATTGGCATCTTATCTCTCCCCCAACTTCACTTCAGCTGAGGAGCAAAGTGAACAACAGCTGTGTTTATAAACACTGCGTTTATCTCAAAGATAAGAAAATGTTCCTTTTTTTTTTTCGATACATTTTTAGTGCTTTGGTTTCTACACCAAAAATATTTCCATATTTTGTTATTGGTTTTTTTAGATAGTCCCTCATTTTCAAGTTAGGTAGATAACACTAAGCAACAATATATTTGTGTTCACCTATTGAGTCATTAGTTAAAATTTAGTTTTTTAATTTTTTGCTTATTACTTACAACAAATAATATTTGGAAACAAAAACAGACTAAAAATGATAATTTAAAACTTTAAAAGAAAGCATAGAGCAACAAAATTCCTTGATGGTGAAACTGTAAAATTAGGACGATAATATTACGCATAGTATGTTCGATACATGACAATATTAACATTTAAAAATATTATGTGACTAAATAGAAATTCATTATTTCATTCCGATACTATTTTGTGGTTTTGTTTCATAATTTCGCATGCTGTGTTGTTATATTTAAATAAATTATTTTTAAATGAGAATCTAAAAATTTAAAGCATTTCTTTCGTTTGACTTGCTATTAACAACTGTTTTCCTTATTTAAAAAGAATTAATAAAAGGACATAGGCATACAACTTTTAATTCAAAACAAAGAGATACTTGATAAGCACACATATCCTGTTTTAAAATACCTCATTTACAAGTTAAAAACTTGGTAAGTTTGATTTATATAAATTAAAATAATCGATACAAAACACTTTTTTTTTAAATCACAGGATTCCGTTTTTTAATACAGGATCTCTATAGATTTCCACTAACTATTTTCTGAAGCTGCGTTGATTATATCTGGTTATAAAGTTATTCTTATTCAAAGGCTTTTGGGAGATTTACTGCTGATTGATCTTATCTAGTTTTATGTTTATCGGATTTTGCAGGCTGATATTTCATATCATTGAAGTAACTACTAATTGAAAGATATTTAGATCCTTACTTGTAATAGTATTGTTATCATATCAGAATTCAAATTTCCCCAACAAATTAAAGTACTCTTAGAGGAACTTAAAGTTTTGAAGGACGGAAATTGGGAGATTGTGTCCCAATTATTTATAATCTTCTGTACACTCTAAGAAAAACATGTTGAAACAGAGTACTATGAGACCCAAACATAAACATAAGACAACCAATTTAATAAATTTAAATGCTGATGTAACTATTTTCAAAACAAATATTACTTTTGGCTTTTAAGATATGCCTCATTTACTGTTAAAATCTTATCTAGTTTTAGGTTTATCGGATTTTGCATATTTCATATCATTGAATAAATACTGATTGAAAGTATTTAGATCCTTACTTGTAATAATGTTGTTATCACATCAGAATTTAAATTTTCTCAAAAAATTAAAGTATTCGTAAAGGAAGTTTTGAAGGACGGAAATTAAAAAATTGTGTTTTATTTATAATCGTCTGTACACTCACAGAAAAACACGTTGAAGTAGAGTACTAAGAGAACCAAACATAACATAAACATAAAACAACCAATTTAATAAATTTAAATGCTGATGTAACTATTTTTTAAACAAATATTACTGGCTAATACCATGTAACTATAGTGTAAAGGAGGAAATTAAAAGAGTTTTAATTTTTAAAAAATAAATCACATTAAATAAATTACATTACATTATTTAGTTATAATAAGTGTAGAGCAACTATCCGACAAGGTTTTTTTTTTCATTTAATGTTAAAAGTTGTAGTAATAATCAATTTTTACATTACGTGACTTACACTACAGACAGGATAATTTTGCATGGAAATACCCTACTGACAATCTTTGAAGGTACATACGAATGTGAAGAGAAAAGTGTTATCAAAATGATGTGTTGCTTTTGTCTGTCCATCATACCAAAGATAAAATATCTTTTGAGCAGACAACTGGATTACTTGAAAAGACAAAAAAAGTAAGTGAACCGGAGAGTAAACCCACGCAATTTGAAAGATGCGCTTATCTGAGAAAACCATGTGCGAAAATTAAAAAAGCACCACGTTTAGGTTCTTTTTGCAAAATAGTGACTATTTTCCGCGCTTTTTTTTTTTTTTAAATAACATAAATTGTTTAAATGCATCTTGTACTCCAATCGCTTTTTCATTCACCTTGCAATAGTTGGTTGGTAGACATATTCAGGTTTGTGTGCTTTGCCAGAAACCCGATTATAAACCTTCGTCAAGCAAAAACAGGCAAACACACATTGAATTTTTAGAGACAGAGGCCAACTAGAGGATCCTCAGAATTGACTTGTCACCCCCAGAGGTATTGATTAGGTATGGGAACTTGGAGGACTTTGTGACCTCGACAGATTTAACCTGCACCAGTCATCATTAGTGTATACGGGGGTCTTCGGAAGGCAGCGAGGCTCGAACTCGAAACTTTAGGGATGGCAGTCCAAGACTTTACCGGCCACTTTGTAATCGTTGAGTGATTGTTTGTGTGCTTTCCTTGTTGGCTCACCTTCAACACGGTTAAAATTGTTTTTGTTTGGTTTCACCATAATAAATGTTCTTATATAATAGCTGCAACGGGTGTGTGTGAAATGTCTCGCTATATATTTAGTATTCGGTTGAACCATTTTTCAGGTTTTGCAAGCAAAAACTTGCGAAATAGTTTTACCGAATACCGAATATATGATGCGGAACAATTTTTTTGGTGAAACCAAGCACTAAATTTTTAACAGTGAAGTTACGAATAGAAATTCCCCGATTTCTCTTTTGAAGTAAAAAAAAAATAAAACTATCGTATTTCTAACTTTGAAATCTAACAAATATATGCATTGTACGAGAATTGATTTGAAAAAGAACTGGAAAAAACTGGGTATTTTACAACTAATTCAAGCTTTGATATCCAAGCGTGAAGAACAAGTTAAAACGAAATGGTAGATGTTTCTTGTGAATCCTTGAGAGAAAAAAAAACTTTTCCAGATTTTTTGAGTGTCATCCTAAAAAGACAAAAATTTAAGCCTGCGTGTCATACAGAAATTGCTGCCTTCATTTTCTCTACCAGCATATACAAAAAAAATCTTTTACTCTAAGAACTGCAATAATATTGTATTTTTTTTAATATTAAAATAACAGATGGAGTTGGATCAATGTTATCCGAAGTTTATGGGACTATTTCATTTGAATAATAACTTAGTATAAAATTCATTATGCTTGAACTATATGCTTTTAAATAGCAAATTACTACATTTGAAACCACCGAAAGGAGGGGGGGGGCGGGCGGAGAGAGGAGACAGACGGCTGGACAAAAAGTATAAAGGATAGGTCTTCTATGTCAAAGATTCCATACAAAAAATAATTCTGATGACGTAAGTTGAAAGGAAAGGAAAAAAAAGACTGTTGAAATACACGGAATTCTCTACGATGTCAATAACGATACTTGAATATTTTTGTTATTTAAAATATAGAAAATTGGCCAAAAACATGAGAAGTGATGATAACTCTTAACTGCAACTAAGAAAAAAAGTCTTAATTAATCAAAGTTTTTGAAAATCATTTTTTCGTTATGGTATACTTATGTGTATGAAAATTATTTATTACTTATTAATTCTATTCCAAAGTTTAATAAAAGCAAAACCAACACTCTTTCACACACAAGTGCCTCAATCATTAACAAACTCCCCAAATGTTCTCAAGTGCCACAACTAAAAACGTAACACTTCCACGCATTCATCAAAAATCTCCGTCCATTCTATAAATAATACCACTCTTCAAGAACTCAAACTCCGATGTTTGTCCGATGACGCCCTAAAAGTATCAGATATATCTGTGGATATGCCTGCATAGGGCTCTTGCGCACGTGTGGCACACAATGCCCGCCTTTGTTTCGGAAAATCCACCCGCAGATATAAAAAGCATATCCGTGGCAATCTCCTGTTTCTGTCCACATTTGCCGGTTAAGAGGAGATGTTGCGGATAATCGAACAGAAGCTCGGAATATCAAGGGTCACTTTGTGCCGGGTTGCTAAAATTAAAACTCGGCTAAAAGTTTTTGTAAGGGTGTGGTGTGGTCTTGTTTACACATAGGAAGGTTGATATTAGTAACACTAATTGTGTGTGTGGTTTGTTGGTGCCTTGTATGGTATGGTATGGTACATATATATTCCAGCTTGTGTGCTTGTTCAGAGAACCGCTTATAAGCTTTCGTCAAGTGGGACAGGCACAGAAAGAATATTAACAGTCGCAAAGCAAGGAATAACACATAGGCAAATAGCAACATTTATTGACGGTCACAAACATCCATGCCTGACCAGGATTCGAACCCTACCCCAGCAGCTCCAAAGACTATAGTCTTAACGATTGTGCCACCGGGGCGGCAGGTGCCTTGTGTTATGATAACCATAGTTAGGAAGAGTTCATTCATTCATTAAAGATTTCAACACATTGAAGAAGATTAATTGACCCGGGGCCTGTTCTAGGAAATCTCAGACTATAGGCACAACCTATTTTGGTGGACCCTTTAGGGAAAATGTTGTGTATGATTTCCAGTGATGATGGTGCTGTATGACCGATGTATCAAATTTTTGCTGCAATTTTGTAGGCTTCCTTAAAAACATCGATTCAAAACAATAACGTTAAGTCAATTTCTGAGTCGAAATTGAGCAAAAATGAAATTGGAGCATCAAATTTTTTTGTTTAGTTTGCTGATAGTTTGCGGACTTTCAGCATTTTAGCATAATATAAACTGAAATTTAGGGGAACCTAAAATTTGGGGGTCCTGGGCCCGGGCCTAACAATCCTCATAGAAGAACAGGCCCTGACAATACCATTGTACAGCTTATTTATTATTTAACTAATTAAATATTTTTAAAGTATACAAAATATATCACTTTTGAATATTAAAAAAAACATATTTATTGAAAAATAATTGAGTATAAAAAGTAATTAAAATATTTTGCGAAAACTATTTTTTTTTATTAAGGCATTGTAAATAAATACTTTAGAAACGCAAGGTTCGATTAGCTCAGAAGTTTTTGGCTATTTTTTTATGTATTGAACGGAAATTTGAATTATTAACATATTTCAATATTTTTTTCACATTTAAGAGAAAACAATTGCATTTTAAAAATAAACGGTTTATTCCCTCTCCACTATAAATAGTTGACTGTGTCGTTTTAAAGGAACTTCAAGAGTTTTTTTTTATATAATAATGTTATTATCAACCGTATTACTTTATAGTTTTACTTCCTAGGATTATTTAGGTTCAAGGGAAATTTTTAGCTTTTTTTTAAAATTTACATAAATTTTAGTTAACAAGTTTATATTTGTTAATTTACAAATTTTGTTAATTAACATATAATTTATTGAATAATTCCTTATCTAACTAACGCCTAAGATTTTATTTTCTAACGTTTTACTTTTTTTGCAGGCTTCTAGAATTGTGTCCAAATGTGGTTATCTGTTTGTCGCTCCTGATTGGGATTTTAATGTATCAATTAATCGAACAAAGGTAAGCGGTGTTATTCGTATTTACAACTGCATAAATATGCTAGGTTTTTTTTAAACTTTAATTCATTCTTTTTTGCTCAAAATATGAATTAAAACTTTGCATTCTATTATGTATTTTAAAAAATATATATGCAACAAAGGCTTGACGGAAGTACATGAAACTGATGTTAAAATTTGCATTATTTTGAAAAATTAAATTATTATGAAAGTTTGTAATCAACAACTATGCAACTGTTCTATGTATATTTCATTTTAATCATTTTTAAATATGTTTTCTTTTCAGAGGTGGCAACGTAGGTGGTTTGTTCTTTTCGATGATGGGGAACTTACCTACGCCTTGGATGAGTTTGTAAGTATGGAGAAAGAAGAAAAATCTAATAATTTTTTATTAATATTTAAAGTTTTTAAATGATGTCGTAATTTATATCGATAAACTATTTTAAACTCTGAAAAGCAATAATTAAATAAACATGTGATATTTTCACTTCAAATTTGCCTCTTTTGTTTTTATCAACATTTTCACACCTGTTCAAAATAAAAGCCTGAATTGTTGAGACTTGGCGGATATTTTGATTTTAAAAATAATGCAGATGTCACTGCATATAACCTTAGCATTCCTTGCATATAGCATTAGTTTAATTAATTACATATAGCATTAGCTTAATCCAGCGCATATCGGATACATTCTAGTGTTTCATTCTTGTTGTGATGTGTTTTCCAGCCGGACACCATCCCCCAGGGGACCATCGACATGAACCGCGTGCTGGAGGTGTGCGACGCGGAGGGGGTGACGGGGAACGAGTACTCCATCTCCATCGCCACCCCGGACAAGGTGCACTTCATCAAGGGCACCTCCAAGGAGGAGAGCAAGTGGTAAGTCTATGTCATCCGTTACACTCTAAAAGCCGGCCCGCTGGCGCAACGGTTAACGTGTTAGCCCTTGGAGCAGGTGGGCTTGGGTTCGAGTCCCGGTCATGGCAAGGATGTTTGTGTCCGTCAATAAATGTTGTTATTTGTCTATGTTTGTCTATGTGTTTGTGTCGTCTCATTCTTTGTGTGTCTCTTGTGATCGTGTCATTTCTGGGGTTGAATACAATAGACCTAAGGTCGCAGAGTTCGGCGAACTTGCCCCCCCCCCCCACCAAGAAAGACATAGAGTCAAAGTCATACACTCTAAAAAACGAATGCTCAAAAATGACGAAATTTTCCTTAATTTTCCGTTACAGGCAAATGCTCTGAGTTTTCGTTTCCTCAAAGTGGGGAAATTTGAATCGTCATTTTTATGAGTATTTGAATGTCGTCTAATCTAAAGAAATATTTCGTCATTTTTGAGCATGTGAGTACAACAATGAGATTCAGTTTCCTCAAAATCAAGATACGGAATCGTCAAATCACGATCGTAAAAGTGAGGATTCGCGTTTACTCAAAAGTCACGCGATCGTTTGACGAAACAATCCTCAAAATTAACGAAATGAGGCTTAAGGATTCATGAATCGTCAAAAATGAAAGTGTTATTTCTGAGAGTGTAGGCTGCATTGATGCACACGGACTGAGATATTGTGTTGATGTAATGCAAGGGCGTACCCAGGACTTGATTCTGTCGTTTTGTTTGTTTTTCTGGAAAACAGGAGAACAAGGGGTGATTTAATTCAGTTATTCAAGCTCATAAAACAGGGAGACATGAAGGACTTAGGTTTTACCTTAAATAGCCGGACTAGAGGACATGATCAAAAATTGAATAAATCATGATTTAGAAGGGAGGTAAGAAAACATAATTTATACAATAGAGTCGTCAACTAGTGGAGTGCTTTACCAGATTATGTTGTGCATTCGAAGAGAGTGGAAGATTTTAAGAAGAATCTTGATAGCTATTGGAACTGGTGAGGAATTAGATATATTTTGGACCAACCTTGCTGGGCCTCTGGCCTGTTGTTGGTCGACAATTTTGGTATTTTTAAAAATTTGGGGCCTATTTTCGACTATTACAAGTTGTAGGTGTCAAAGGAACCCACCAAAAAAAGCGCACTTGGTCGTTTCATAGTTTGAACAGAACTTATGGTCCCTTACATATGCAAGGGCCCACTTTGTCTCCACTGGCCACGATCACTTGGCACCGATTTTAGGGGGGTGTAATTGAACCTCTCTGCCTGCTAGTGGGAACACCCTGGGATGTAAGACAAAATGTTGCATAGAGTTGCACACGGTGTACGCATGCACAAAATACGGTAATATTTACCTTCTAATAGCCCACGCTGAATACCTGGTTTATTTATTTAAGAGGGATGTTAAGTCGCTGTTGTCAGTTCCATAGAGCGAAAGCATTAGTTTTGAAATCGTCACTTCTGCGAAAGTACTTCTTTGCCAGGTAAGAGTTTTTCCCCCCACCAGGTATGGGAATCGTCATAACAGCAAAATAAAACAATTTTGTGGGAAAAAATATCCTCTCGTTATTCGAATATCACTTTTTTATGTTTTCATTCCCTTAAAAGAAATTTTGATTGATACGAAATTTTTTTTGCTATCTAATTATCTTTTTTAAAAACTTAATCAATTAATTATTTAATAACACGATGATATTTTCTTTTCAAATTTGTTCCATCTTGCTGCTATGATGATTCTCACCCCTGGTAAAAAAAACGCTTACATAGCAAAGCAATACTTTCGCACAAGTTGCAAATTAAAAACTGTTGCCTTAGCTCTATTTGACTGAGCATTAATCTTAACTAAACAAGTTATACAAGAACATTAGTATAGACATAAATGATGACATTACGGATGATCTAGAATATCCTAAATGTAATTATGTATATAACAAAATAAAATTATTTTTAAAACTATTTTATTTCAACTACGAAATTAAGTATGTACCACTATAACGTTTTAGGCCTATGGGAAATTCAAGTGAACGAACATTTATAGTATTTGAGGGAACGGACTTTATTGTATTAGTAAATGGTTTAACTAGTAATATATTATAATGTCTGTATATAGGTGGTTTGACGCACTCACTCGTGTTCTACCGAGGCACTTATCCAGAGGAAAGCACAAGAGAAACGCCACCTTCCCCTGCGGCAAAGCCACCATTCCAACCAACGCTGTCATTTCTCAGGTAACTAATAACTCTGATAATCATTTAAATACTAATTATTTAATTTACATCATAGGTTTAAAACATCAAAGGGTTTTCTAACACATTTATAAAAATATTTTATCGTATGGTGTGAATCTTAAGAGTTAGATGGATAAGGTAATATTAACCAGTGCAGGCGTAGACCAAAAATAAGATGGACATTAGGCTGCATCACTAAACACTTCATCACAAATTTTGAATATTAGGAAATGGTAAAAAATCGCTAAGACGAGAGCGGAATGGAAGCGAGTTCTTGAGAAGGCCCCCGCCTACTCTGGACAGTCGTGCCAATAGAAGAAGTTAATCTTAAGCTTTTATTCATGCTACAATTTCGAATGAATTAAAGCATATTTTACTGGTATTTTTAAAATTCAATGTATCACCTGGAGATTAAATCGCGGCACATTTCGTAGCTTTCTGATCACACAAATCTAAATGCTTGTAATCCTCTTAGACAACAGAACGGGAAACACATAAAATAGTTAAAAGTAATAGTAATTAGGATTATTTGTGTTGTGATTCTTCCATAATATGAATGGTTCGTCCTTCTTTTCCAAAAGGACTTCAGTAGCGAAGACGACCTCCGTCTCAGCACCAACACCAACTCCTTGGGTCGTCCTAAGTTCCTAAGCTCGTCAGAAATACCACGAGGCAGGGACGATGACTGGATCTTTGCCAATCTCGGGGACGAGGACGAGGGGGACGTGTTCCCGGGGGACGACGTGGAACTGCACAACGCCATCAACGAGCTCATGTCGGCCCAACACTCCGCGGAGGAACTTAATGAAGGTACAACTTGACTGACATCTGTTCAGGGCTAAGGCTGCGATAATCTTCTCTAGAGACTCTGGTCAGGGCCTCGGGCCTCAGCCAGACTTCAGTACTAGGACAGCAAACCTTTTTTCTGGGTGGCAGTGACATAGACTAAATAAAATAAAAATTAGTTTGGTGTCGGTGAATGGGCTATTTGAGGAGGGCGAAACGTGGCTGTGGGGCAGAAGGTGGTTTTAAGTTGCTGTAGAGTCATCATAGCGTGTCCGGGAAAAATTAGCTTAGGATTGGTCTGTTTGTGGGGTATAAGAAATGTGCGACGTAGGTCTGCCGTAGTCGTGGCTGTTCCATTATTATACTGGTATTTGTTGAACATTAAACTGTTGCGGACTCAATTTGAACGAATCTCGTAAACAAAATATATAATTACCAACTCCCTGGGTCGTCCCACGTTCCCGAGCTCATACGAGATCCCCAAGAGGGCGAGATGGGAACTGGATCTTCTCGAATCTCGGGGACGAGGGGGACGACGTGGAACTGCACAACGCCATCAACGAGCTTATGTCCGCCCAGAACACGGAGGAACTTAATGAAGGTATAGTAGAACTCCAATTATCCGAAGCGTTGCTCGTTATCCGAGTTTCATAAAAAAAATTCTAACAAACTTTGTAACTATATTGGACCGACCAAAATAAAAATAACCAGACATGTCATACAACAATGACGAATGGTAACAAATATCAATTTACTGAATCAAGGTACATCGAAATGGACGGGACATACAATGAGTTTGAGGTTTGAGGCCGGATTTAAGCTGTTCCCTGACAGTCACAACTGTCGAGGGGGTGTTCAAGACAGTTCCGAGCACATACTTCATTGTTTCGAGTTGACGTGGAAAGGCCTCAATGACGACCCTCTTTTCGTTTTTAGACATTCTTAGGATCATACACATCATGTAACTTGTCTAATATTGACCCAGGCTTATGTTTAAAAAAAAACCCGTCGAAATGGATATCTGGTCAGAGCCTGAACCAGACTCAGTACAAAGGGAAGCAATCTAGGGGTTTCATGCAATGACATCGACTAAAATATAAATAATTTCGGTATTTTCATTGCATTGTATGATTAACGGTCGATGGACGATTCGGAGAGTGTATAGCTATAATTCTTGGTGAACGCAGGTTGCCATATCACCAAGTTGTCACGACTTTGCCAGTGTTAGTAAATCGCCATACCTAGTTACTCTACTAGCTGCTATTATTATAACAGCAATAAACGAGTATGTCCTATTTTTAATTTACTGTATAATAATGTATGAGATGATTTTTAAATGCAATTAAAATGTTTTACAATAATAGAAATAAAATTCAACCCCAAGTAGTTTAATTTGTTGAAAAAAAAACCCGGACTATTTGTATTAAATGGGCGCATTTAAATTATCTTCTAATCATTTTTTAATACAACAAATAATTTAAATATTTTTCTTTTTCAGATCTGTGTCATGAACCAGATGATGAAAAATACCCAAAGTTAGTAGTTTTTCTGCTTAGCTTCATCTAAATAGCTTTTACAATTCATCAAATAGATACCCATTCTATTCCCATTAAAACGACCGGCTTACAATGCCGGTCGAAAACATAACTAACCTAAAATAACCTGACGATATTTATATAGGTCAAATTCATTCAGACAAAACCCATTCATTAAAATATTTAGACTCTCCGAAAGAAAAACTTTTTAATTTAAGACAGCGACCTGTAATTTTAGCAGTTTTCTGAAGGTTTGTAATTTCGGAACTTTAGCCCCGAACGTTTTGCATACAGTGCGGAGTTTCCGGATATGTTTTCCACAACATAAGAAGATCCAAGAATGTGGCCCCGGGGTTTCGGACTCGTCAAGTTCGAACGGTAGGGTCACGTTCCAAGTGGTATTTTTTGTAGGCGTTCGGTCTGGCGAGTTGTTTTAAAAAACAGACTATTGCACATTGATATTCTCGATATAGTGTATCTTTTGCTGGGATGGTGGAATAGAACTAAAAACTAAGTGTTCGTTAACATAAAAAAATTCTCCATTAAATTCAATAATTTGATAAATTTGTGCACCTTTTCAGACAAATGTATAACTTGAGTAAATAGCTGAGTTTTTAAAAATAAATTTTTGAAGCGTTATTACAAATTATTTATCCATATTAATTTTAGACAATATAAATTTTAGAATTTATTTTTTAACATATGGCAATTTTATTGGAATTTATTCCACAAAGTACACAGGATCACATCACAGATAATACAAACAACAGACGATGACAAAGGACGACAACAATAGAACAAAAAGTAGAAGAATATTTTAGAAATTATACATTTTTGAAAAATTACAATTTTTAAAAAAATATTAATTTTAAAAATGTATATATTTTAAGAAATTGTTAATTGAAAAATATTAGTTTAATAAAATTAAATTTAAAAATATTAGTTTAATAAAATTAAATAAAAAAATATTAGTTTAATAAAATTAAATTTAAAAATATTAGTTTAATAAAATTAAATTTAAAAATATTAGTTTAATAAAATTGAATTAAAAAAATTTTAAATTAAAAAAATTTGTCATTTTTACAAAAAATATTCTTTGATAATTAGTTACTGGAAAACTTGACTGTCGCTTGGTGACGGTTTCTTACACTCTTAGAAATAACACTTTCATTTTTGACGATTATTGAATCAAGCCTCATTTCGTTAATTTTGAGGATTGTTTCGTCAAACTATCACTTGACTTTTGAGTAAACGCGAATCCTCACTTTTACGATCTTGATTTGACGATTCTGTATCTTGATTTTGAGGAAACTGAACCTCATTGTTGTACTCACATGCTCAAAAATGACTAAATATTTCTTTAGGTTAGACGACATTCAAATCCTCATAAAAATGACGATTCAAATTTCCTCACTTTGAGGAACTGAAAACTCGGAGTATTTGCCATTAATGGAATCGTCAAAATTAAAGAAAATTTCGTCGTTTTTAAGCATTCATTTTATAGAGTGTACCTATGTATCCCCAAAAGATAAATAAACAAATATTCTTCGACAGAGACCCACTATCTCAACTAGAAGAACTCGACGCGCGTCGACGCAACAGACGCTACCTGAAGCGGGAAAACCGCGTGCAGCGCAACCAGCGTAGCCGCAACGACGGAGTGTCCAAGATGATTCCGGCCAAGAACAGCGGAGGACGGACAGACGGACACGACATGTCGGACAATCCGAACGGCAGCTCTGCCATCGCTGCGGCAGAGAAGCTGGAGTACCTGGAGTCTATTCATAGCAACGAAGATGAACCCGAACGAGTTGGGATTGAAGGGAAAGGTAGATGGCTATTGATTATTACACTCTTACAACAAACGAGTGATTTTAACTCAGTCTGAGTTAATTTTCACTCCTTTCCAGTGTCGAAATTGCACTTCTCCTACAGGAGTGGATTTCACTCCTTTGTTTTAAGAGTGTACCAGGGCTTGATATACCATAAGGCCTTTTAAGCACGGGCCTGGGGCCTACACATTTTAGGGGCCCCAAATTGTAGATTATATTATGATAAATGCTGCTGACTCCCAAAATATCAGTAAATTTCAAAATTTTCTGAGACCTTACTTTGATTTTAGCTTGACTTCGACTCAGACATTGACCTAACGTGCATGGCTTGATCGATGTTACAAGGAAGCCGATAAAATTTTAACAAAAAATGTCATATGTCGGCCAACTCGCACCATCATAAATTTGACAACCATAAATTTGTTTTACCTGTAGTCTTATCTGTTTTCCTAGATCATGCCCTGGTTATTATTGTCGTTTATAATTTTATGTTTTCTAAAAATATAATTTAGACATTATGGTTTATTCTAAAGATACAAAAATTACAGAGATTTAATATTTAGAGATATAATTCGCATATCAATATTAGCGTATAAGCAGCTACCCAAATCGTGTGGTTTTTTCGATATCGTTTGTCAAATGATACATGAGATAGCTGTCAGTAAACTTCAACTTTATATATTCACGTTTTATTACTATAGCTCCCACCACAAGTTATTAACTTAACAGGTGTATACTAGATGTGTATCTAAAACTTAACTTATTGCAAAATACCGAACTATAAAGTTAGCAGCCTAAGTTGCACAAAAAACAAATCTAAAATACTAAGGTTTTTTTTTTTCAACCTCCTGTGGGCTGTAAAAAAAGGTGGGTCAATATACAAAAAAGATTTTATTACCAAAAGTAGGGTACAATACAGCTTATTAATCTACATAATCACCTTGACGATTAAGACAATTGAAGAGTACACGGGAATAACCGATTGATTTTTCAGAGAAGTTTCCTTAGCAGGCCACTTTGGCGATGATAGCGAGTGATCGCCTAAACTTGTGTAAGGAAACCAGTTCCTACCACAGAGATCACAGTTGAAGTAATTGAGTGGCAGATCACGTGACATCTAATGCCAACGACGGGACGCGCAAGGAGCTCCCAGACAGAAGAGCCCCAATGAAGTCAGTGTCGTAGGTCACGTGATATGCCACTGTAGTACTTTAATACTATCTCTGTGGTTCCTAGCTACCATGATTCGGGCGATTGGCGATCTCGACGCTTGGACCAAGCGAATAAGAAAGAGAGAAACCGGTTTTCGGCCGCCAAGCAGGTAATTGCGGGCGTTCGCCTAATGAATCAATCGCTTCTTCCCGTGTACTCTTCAATTGTCATATCTGTGAACAAGCTTTACAAAATCCTCTTCATAAAATGCAGCCGTCAACGATTTGGAGTTAGTTGTGACGGTTTCTTTGAGTTTCACGTCAATTTGTGGCGCTTTGTTTTAAGCGCTACCCTCCAAGCCACTATGCTAATCGATAATCACTATGCTAATGAAAATCGATATAAATAGAAACTATTCTAATCGATCACTTAAGGTGAACCTTCGAGTTTCTCATTGTTCACTTGGTCAACTCGCTGAACAATGTCGTCTGTAGCTTCCGACTTACTTCCTTGGCTTTCTTCTTCACGAACATCAGTTTGGCCAACTTTAAATTTTCAAGACCATTCACGAGTAACGCCATCACTCATAAAGATGTCTCCATACACTCGACTCATTCTTCGATGAATTTCTATTGCACTGTTCCCTTCTGCCTGCGAGAAACGAATAACACTCTCAATTCTCACTTGTGGCAGCTACATTTTATGAAGAGGATATTTCAAAGCTTGTTCACATAATTGACATATAATCGTCAAGGTGATAATGTAGAAAAACAAGCTGCATTGTAGCTTGCTTATGGCACTAAAATCTTTTTTGTATGTTGACCCGTCTCTTCTTTACAGGCCATCGGAGGTTGAAAAAAAACCAACCCACGTACTTAAAAGGCGCGTTTGCATGAGCCATCGAATCCATGGATTGGAGAGCAAACACAGCAATTTTCCCCTCTTGGGGATTTTCTCCCAGACAGAACGTGAATTGCAGGGTTCATTGGGGGGTTTCGCAATCCCTCCAATGAAGGAGGTTTTTATTTTTAATACCATGCATTCGGCCCCAGACTATCATTTGTGTTAGAAATCCTGCTCGACCACTTTTTCCCCTAATTTGGATTTTGGGCATTCCATGGATTCGATGGCTCATGTAAACGCGCCTACAGTTAACGTTTTTATTCGGAAAAATAGGAGTTCACTAAGTTGTCGTAATGGGTTAATTAATTTGAATAACTGGACTGGAGTTTCACTGTACATCCAATTCCTTTTCCAGAAAAACTTGCACCCCCTTTGAAGGAAGAGATCCGTCCCACCAAGACCACCCTCCGCAAGTCGGAGTCCCTGAAAAGCATCCCTTCGGAGATGCGGGACCACGTGAGCGGTCTCCGAAGGTACCATTCCTTCAAGGGATCGCCCTCTCACAGGAAGATCAAGGCTAACGCCACATCCCTGCTCAAGAGATCTTCATCTAAGGTGTCTTCTTCTGTGAGACCGGTAAGAGTTCTCTCGGAGAATTAGGTTAGGTTTGAATGATTGTCGCACTAGAGCTACACGAGGGCTATTGGCGACGAGCGTCGTATTTTAGAACCACAGTCAGGTGACGAGCCAACACCTGAATAGGCACCCAACGCAGCCGTTAAGGGCGACATCGTGCGCAGCACGCAGCGTTAGGACTTTGAAGGATATTTAACGTGCACTCCCTTTCACGGGGTATTATTCGTCGGACATTTTTGGCTGCACGTACCGTTTATAGGTCGGCAGCTATTTTGGCGATGCCCCGACCCGAACCTGGGACCTTCCGCATGCTAGGCGAGTGCTTAACCGACTGGGCTCCCCAGCTCCCATTTCTCTCGAAGAATTAAATAGCATTGATTGATGCATTACTCACTGAATTTTTTTCCATGAAGAGCAGATGAAGATGGATAAACATGCCATGGCAGACCACGGCCTACTTAACTACTAAGGCCAAAGAAGCTCTCCCAAACACGCTCGTGGACGGAAATTTTGACGTCATATTACCGAGTGTCGTTGTTCTAAAGATAAAGATAACCAGTCTCGAAACCTGTTCGGAACCGCTCGTTCACGGCTGACCACATTTTTAGGGTCAGAATGCGTCCCAACTAGTTTCTCAGTCTTCGGCACTCGGAACAGTGACGTCAAAAATTCCGGCTACGCTCATGTTGGAGAAAGCTTCTTTGTGGCCTTGTTATTGAAGTTGGCCGTAGACAGACTCAATAAATAAGGCCAGAGAAGTTCTGTGACGTCACACTATCCGTTCGTTCCGTGTTGTCGGCTGTTTTTAAAGAGAGGAACGAAACCTTTTCAAAACTTGAAAAGTATACAGTCCTCCTTAAGAGCTTCTGGGACCTTAAAGTTTAAGTAGGCTATGGACATACTCATTGACTCTTACCATTAGGGAATGCAAAGTTAGGAGTTTTATTTCATGAAACTTGGTAAGGTTTTTTTGTGGCTAGTATCGCCATGCCACAGGTCCGGAGTTCGAATTCTGGATTAGGCAGGGTTCACTCAAACTTTTATTCCTTTAGTGGGTCGATACATTAAGACCAAAAGCCAGCTTGGGAAAAAAGCAAAAGGGCTTCTATAAGCTTAAATTTGCAAAGCAGACCTTGGACCTCTATGGAAAGTCGTGACACTGAATTTTGTTATAACCAATTTATATTAAGAAACTAAAGCTGAAGAGGTTGTGTAATATAATCATATCTGCAGATAACCACTAGATAAAGGCCAACGCGACATTTTTCTAAGTGGCTTCTTCTAAAAGACCGGTAAGGATTCGATGTAAAAAAATTATATTGAATGAAGTTATGAAATCCGGCCCCCACCTAAAGTAATAAATAAATTATAACCAAACATTTTTGCCTCAGTTAACGAGGGTCTATACTTTAAAGGAAAATACAACTTAACGGATATACCTATTTTGTCTATGAGGTACATAAATATCATACCATAGCAAGTGATTCTTAAGATCATCATAGGACCAGTATCCAGTAAACTATTGGCTTTCACAGCGACTGTTTAATTTTCTGTGTGGTTTTGAAATATACTTAAAAAAAAACGTTTGTGGCACATCTTAGAGTCATTAAAAAAAACTACACACAAAAAGGACGAAACCAGTTTGTGCATAAGTATTTCTTGAAATGAGCTTATTGTGTATTATGTGAGGGGAATACTCGTAGAAAGACCAAGGCGAACCCTTTATTTATTCGATCGTTTTATATGGGAAATATTAAACAGTATTTCAGAACAAAGCATTAGCAAAGAAAGATAAATTTTACAAACTACCATTAAAGAACTAGGACTTATTGTAATGTCATTTCAATTTCAGACCTATTCGGACAATCTTGAGTCCAAATTAAACTCAAGTATACCTGACATTAACTTTGAACACACCAGTGACGTACGTATTTCTTTTCTCTTATATCTCTTATCTTCTCTGATATCTCTTAAAAACCTTTCTTGTTCTTTGATAAAATTTTAAAATTAAAAAAATTGTGCTCTAAGTTTTAATTGGCAGAAGTTCATTTCAAATTTGACTGTTTTCTAAAATGAAGTAATACAGAATTCTGTAAAAATATTTTTCTATACATATTTAGGACCTAAAAGATTTATAAAAAAAATCTTTTTTCTTCAGAAAAATAATATAGTGATAATATTCTGTCCACAAAAAGTTTTAATTTTCTCGCTGAATTTATTTTTGGCACATGGACCCACTTAGTTTTCATTCGAGGTTACTTTTATAAAATAAAATGTTCAATTAATACCTCTAAGATTGGGATACGATCTGATTGGGATTTCACCTATAATCTTTCTTTCATTTCCCCTTCAGCTGTATTTTTCTTTCTTCTAAGCTATTTGTCGTGGTAATTGTAGTTTATACAATTAAAGTAACATCAAGTGGGGGGGGGGGATAATAACTTTTTTTTTATTTCTTATAAGCATAGTATAAGCAGGTGTAGAAAAACATCAATTTTGAATTTTAACACTTGCTTGTTGTAAATGGTACTTCCCAAACATCTTATGGTCCAAGTCCAGGCTTGTGTTTTACAACTACATATTAATTGTCGTAAAAGTTAATGACTAGAAATTAATAGTTGCGGGCTACAGAGGCACGAAGAAAATTTTCAAGGGACAATGTCAGGGAGAGAGAAGAAGAGGAAGACCTAGAAAAGATGGATAGATGACGTGGAAAAAGATCTGAAGGCCATGAAAATTAAGATCTGGAAACCGAAGACCAGAGACAGGCGACTTTGGAGTCGCATTGTTATAGAGGATTTGGTCCAGCATGGACTGTAGTGCCAGGGAGTTAGTTAGGGCTATAGAGGCTATTGCATACAATGGAGGTAAATAAGTTGACAAAATAAGTTCTTTGAAAGTGTCTGAAAAGGGTTCTGCTGATCCATAAGCGTTGGGGCTATTGTCTGAAAAAAAAAACTAGTTAAACCACCAAAATAGAAAGGTTCCTAATAATTGCAACGTCTGTGTAGTGAAATTTGTCACCATATTTTTGGAATTTGGTGAATCAATTTTCCAGAATTTGGTTTCCAAAATCACAAAAATGGTTTGACCGAATGAGAAATAGGGTGGAATATTTCACCACACAGCCTTTGCGCCTACCAGGCCGTAGCACTGCACCTACTTTTTTTTGGCGAAACATAGCTGGAAATGTTTCTTGCCCTATTGAAAAAAATATCAAAGAAGTTGGTTGGTAGACATAAATTTTTATTCTTTTGTGCTTGGTCAGAGAACCGCTCATAAACCTTCGTCAAGGTAAGACAGACACAACACACATACGGGACAGATGCTGCCATCTATCGCCACCTCCGCATTTTAGATATGTCCCTGGGGCCTGGGGGGGGGAGTGAAATAGTCTCCAGGGACCTGTACCCGTGGGAAACTGCGCAATGACCGCCCATAGGACCCACAGATTTAACGAGCACGCACTCCGCATATACTCGGTGGGTATTCAGTGGTACCGGGACTCGATCGAGAGAGACCGAGATCTTAACCACTAGGCTCACCACAGCCCAGATCAAAGAAATGCTTGGACGTAGCAAGTTTAAAATCCTTATTCGTTTCAGACCGAGTTCATCCGCACTGGCTGGCTGATGCGCCTGACTCTCAGCAAGGACTGGTCCAGGCATTGGTTCGTCCTGAGGGACTCGCAGCTCACTTACTACAGGGACCCCTCCGCGGAACACTGCGGCATCATGGACGGCATTCTAGATCTCAACCAGGTCTCCACGATACGGGACACGGACATGGACAGATATTATGCGTTCAGTCTCAGGGTGAGTAGAATTGTGTGGGGGTTTTACTTTCAATTACTTAACCCTTTCAGTCCCAAAAATTTACTACACTGCAGAAACGTCTGATATTCACAAAATAAGCTTATTTTAGGTCAAAACTAAGAATAAATTCCACTAGAAAACAGAATTCCTTTAAATTTTTTATATAGTTTATTACCTAAAAGCACTTCGAGTTATATATTTAAGGTGTCTGACCATATTATTTAAAAAAAATTGTAATTATTTTAACCGAAATAGTTTAAATTGAGTTTTAAATATGTGGAACTGAAGTGAACTTTTCAAAAATCAGGTGAAACGGTTGTTAGCTATTTCCTAAATAAAAAAAATAGTAGTTCTGACTTCTATTGATAATAATGTAGAACATTGTCTAATAGAACAAAGTGTGAAGAATCGAATGATGTGTGTTTGGATGTCATAACGGGACATAAACATTTGGGAAAAATATTGAAAGTAATGATGCCAAATGGCATCACTGGGACTGAAAGGGTAAATATGAAATACAGGGTGGCGCAAATAAAAGTGGACCCGGGAATGGAGCTATGAATGCAGGGTAATGGTTGGTGAGAAAAATTATTGGAGCCTCCAAAGTCGAATTCTTAAATTATTCAAGAGCGTTCAATAGCTTCATTTTGCAAACCTGTTTTTTCATTGGTTGTTATTAAACTAAAGCTGCACATGGACTATTGGCGAGTTTAGATTGGCGACGATCTTAGTGTGCGTTGATCAGATCAGTACACAGGTGAAAATGGCATAGTTAGCTTAAAAATAATTCGCCGAGCGTCTGTTTGGGCTTAATATTGAAGCGATCAATAGCTTCACATGGCAAACTTTTTTTTGCATTGATGCTTGACTAGGAAGCATTTCCTGTTTTATCCCCTACTTCTAAGCCGGACAGGTTTATTTATTTGCGTATCCCCTGTAAAAGCAATACCACCTAGATGAGAAGGCCGGCGAACTAAATGCTTGACGTCATATTAGTGGACCGATTCTGTGGTTTTGACCAATGATCATTCGTGACTAGATCTTGTATTTGAATAAAATTTTAAGATTGCGACGTCATCTTAAGATCCGACGTTATTGGTCAAAAAAATCGAAATTGGTCTACTAGTGTAACGTTGTGTTGCTTAGTTCTTCGACCTTCTAATCTAGGTGGTATTGGTAAAAGGCATAGGGTAATGAAAGTATTGTAATGGAGGTCAAAAATCCGAAATGAAGATTTTGTGTTTTCGACACGTTTCGGAAGGTGTTAATTGGGAGAAAATGGTTTTTCAACATGGGTCCGTCTGTCTGTTCTTCTGAAACCCTGCTACGGTTCAAACTAAACGAGCTACGGACTTCAAATTTGGTACACTAGTTCCTATTACTTGTCGGACATCATAATAAGGTTTTGAAATAACCTCACTCGCGCAAAGAAAAGTTGTCATCGAACTTTTTTTTTTTGTTTTCAAGATATTTCTGAATAACGAAGAATTATGGACTTCAAATAAGGTACACGAGTCCCCAGTTTCTGTCAAACATCATAATAAAGTTTTCGAGAAAATACTGTATGGGGAAATTGTAGTTGCTATAGAGCTTTTTAGGTTTTAAAGTTATTGAAATGTCGTTATTGAGTACCTAACTACCTCCTGTGTATTGCTTTAATATTGAGTGGTAATCGAAAATCGTGTAGTGTTACATTCCCCAAGTTTTTCATTTTTATTTGGGAGGGGAGGAGGGGAATCAGTTGTGAATCTACATTTCACCCTGAAACTTTTTAACCTCGTATATTTTCAGGAAATTAATTGAGCCCAAGAAAAAAATAGGTTAGAATTATCGTCGCACTAGAGCTGCACGAGGGCTATTGGCGACGGGCGTCATATTTTAGAACCACAGTCAGGTGACGAGCCGACACCTGAATAGGCACCCAACGCAACCGTTAAGGGCGACATCGTACGCAGCTTTAGGACTTTGAAGGATATTTAACGTGCACTCCTTTACATGGGGTATTATTCGTCGGACATTTTTGGCTGCACGGGCCGTTTATAGGTCGGCAGCTATTTTGGCGATGCCCGGACCCGAACCTGGGACCTTCCGCATGCTAAGCGAGTGCTTAACCGACTGGGCTCTCCAATATAAGTGACCTTCGTCAGATAATATAGTCACATTTGAATAAAGTAAAGCGTGATATAAAAAGCAGCCGACGAATTCTGAATGAAAACTACTTTAAGATTATCCATTAGTTTTTTTTTCAAATTCCTAAATCAAAACAAAAAAAACCGAATTATTATCATTTGCTTTCTTAATAATTCGATACCTTCAAACAAAGGAAGAACATGAGCGATAGAAGTAGCTGAGACCCAAGTATGAAAATCTGACACTAAATTATAAATTATACATCTAATAAGAAATGATGGAAATCATAGAGGAAGAATCATGGAAGAAAGGATCATTTACAACACCTTGAAGCAACAATAAATATAAAAACATCCGATCCACCCACCTCCTTAGTAATAAATTAATTATATCTAATATCTCTAGCAAACACTAGTAATTAGAAATTATGCGCTGTTTCGGAATTACCATAAAACGGGTTGTAATAAAACGCATCTTCGATTCGGCGTTGAGAAAGAAATACAGGGTGAGGCAAATAAAAGAGGCCCCACCGTGTAGATAAGAATTCGACAGAAATGTTGCCAAGTCAAAAACCAATACAAAAACAGGTTTGCTAACTGAAGCTATTGGTCGCTTCTATGTTAAGCCCGAACAAACGCTTGGCGACTTATTCGCCGGCAACTACGCTGTGGTTTGAGAAGCTAGTTGAAATGAAATCTAAACAAGGTTTGTAAAGCTGATCAAGAAAAGTTTCCACTAATGCTTATTTCGGTCGTTATTCATCCTAGATATTCGGACCGTTTTGTTTTTGTTAACAAAACATTCTAAATTGATTGCAAGACACAAAATTTGCATTATGGGACGTCTTCATACAATACGAACTAAGATCTGAACTCATCACTAAAAGTCTATGAGTAGCTCTATTGTGAAGCTAATCCGATTCAACCAAAGCAGAAGCAGGTGTCAGGCGGCTTCAAGAGTTTTTCTCGCCAAGCATTTCAACGTATTCCTATCTCTGTCCGAGGCCACTTTTATTTGCCTCATCCTGTATCACTAGCAAACACCAGTAATTAGAAATTGTGCACTGTCTTAGAATTACCATAAAATGGGTTGTAAAAAAAACGCATCTTCAGCCATGGAGAAATATATTCATACTGCCCCGAGGAAGACATATTAGATTAGAAACAAAATCTCACCGATAATGGACGACGACATCTCCATAACTCCTACGTTCGTCTCTACACCTACGCTGAGATCGAATTCCGAGTTCCGAGTTCTTATCTTAATGATCTTATTTGCTAAGATTTCGATGATCAAGTAATTAGAATGATCTAGTTGCAAAACTCGCATTCTCCAAAGCTTAGCTAATATATAGAGTCCGGACCATTAATTGGCGATTTTTAATCATTGTAAGTTCAATTGGACGAACTCGCCAATAAACGTGATAGACTCTATATCTTAGTTATACTTTGGAGAATGTGTTTTTTGCAACTCGACCCTTCATTTGATGTAGGGCCATTGATTATGATTTTTTTTTCTGATGCATGAATCACCCTTCACTGATTGAGTCTATCATTTAGAGTTTAGACTAATTGAGGTCTTTTGACATCAGCTGAATCTTATGTTGTACCTCAGGGTGAAATTAGAATTATGAACTGTCAAAAGATTAGACATTACTTTGTGTCAATATAAAACATATGCGTTCATTTTACTTATTCCATTTTAAATAATTTTACACTTAAAAAAGTCCATATAAATAGTAATTTTGAAAGTATTTATTTACGATTTATTTTGTGCTTGTAAATTAATATCATTTACTTCTTTATGTTCGCAAATAGGGTCCTTGTGACCCTTGGTGCTCTGACTACTTTATTACTATTTCTTTTACTTAATTTTGTTAAAGTTTTTGTTTGTATGTTTGTGTATAATAAAATTATTATTATTAAAAAAATGCGAATTTTTAAATGACTTCGTAAAACAAATATTCGTAGGTACTATTTTCATATGGCGTATGAAAACAACTTCGGAGTAACGTGAATAGTAAGCGAATGCGAAATAGTAAGCGAAAAAGTAAATATCGTAAGTGATCCTTTTCGAACTTCAAACAGTACTATGCAAGGTTATTTACAATTTTCTTTCATTAATTTCTTTTTTAATTTTTCTTCACCGGAAATCCTTTGAAGTAAATACTCTTTTCTTTGAAGCTCAACCTGCGGTTATTAAAAGACAATTCTTATTATTCCAAGTAAAAATATTTGATTATTGCGGTCAGATATGAAGAACCATTCTGTTGAGTTACGTTTCGTTTCATTTATCCGAGTAGCATTGTCCAAGTTATTATACGAAGTAGATATTTTTTTTTTATTTAAAGAGAAACTTTTAAGGAGAATATAAAGGGTAAACACAGGTAGTATTAATTTTTTTGTACTCTTTGCTTTTTTATCACTTGACTGTTTCTTTTTGCGTTTCATCAATTGAAAAAAATATATTTTGGAGTTCTACATTTGTGCATAAAAAAACCTTTATGTGTGTCGAAAAAATTTTGTTAGATATTTCAAGGAGGGGCTGCACCCTCCTTGGGAGTTTCGCAAACCTTTCAATGAAGGAGGTTTTGATGTTTCATACCATGGATTCGGCCACCACAGACTATCATTTGGGTTAGAAAACCTGCCTCTTTTTCCCCTAATGGGGGGATTTTGGCATTCCATGGATTCGATGGCTCATGTAAACGCGCCTAGTATACACTCTCTAAAATGAATGCTCAAAAATGACGAAATTTTCCTTAATTTTGAAGATTCCGTTACTGGCAAATGCTCCGAGTTTTCGTTTCCTCAAAGTGAGGAAATTTGAATCTTCATTTTTATGAGGATTTGAATGTCGTCTTATCTAAAGAAATATTTCGTCATTTTTGAGCATGTGAGTACAACTATGAGATTCAATTTCCCCAAAATTAAGATACAGTATCGTCAAATCACGATCGTAAAAGTGAGGATTCGCGTTTACTCAAAAGTCCCGTGATAGTTTGACGAAACAATCCTCAAAATTAATGAAATGAGGCTTGAGGATTCATGAATCGTCAAAAATGAAAGTTTTGTAGGCTAGTTACCTGCCCACGACAGTAGGAGCGTTTACATGAGCCATCGAATCCATGGATTGAAGAGCAAACTCTGCAATTTTTCCCTCTTGGGGATATTCTCCAAGACGGAACCGGAATTGCAGGTTTCATTGGTGGTTTCGCAAACCCTCCAATGAAGGAGGTTTGATGTTTCATACCATGGATTCGGCCACAGACTATCATTTGGGTTAGAAATGCTGCTCGACCTCTTTTTTCTCTAATGGGGATTTTGGCATTCCATGGATTCGATGGCTCATGTAAACGCGCCTAGTATTACTACACTCTCTAAAATGAATGCTCAAAACCTACGAAATTTTCCTTAATTTTGACGATTCCGTTACTGGCAAATGCTCCCGAGTTTTCGTTTCCTCAAAGTGAGGAAATTTGAATCTTCATTTTTATGAGGATTTGAATGTCGTCTAATCTAAAAAAATATTTCGTCAATTTTTGAGCATGTGAGTACAACAATGAGATTCAGTTTGCTCAAAATCAGGATACAGAATCGTCAAATCACGATCGTAAAAGTGAGGATTCGCGTAAACTCAAAAGTCACGTGGTAGTTTGACGAAACAATCCTCAAAATTAATGAAATGAGGCTTGAGGATTTTATGAATCGTCAAAAATGAAAGTGTTATTTCTGAGAGTGTACCAACACTCTTAAAACAAACACTCCTAATTTAACTCAGTCTGATTGAATTTCACTCCTCCAGTCTGGAAAATGCACTTCTCCTTTTGGAGTGGATCCTTTGTGTGTTAAACCTCCGACAGGATCACTCCAAACGAGTGATTTTAGCTCAGTCTGAGTAAATATACATGCCTTTCCGGTGTCGAAAATGCACTTCTCCAACTGGAGTGGATTTCACTCTTTTGTTTTAAGAGTGAAGATTCAAACTAACCCTAACTCTTCCGCAGATGTGGGACGGCAAGAAACACGTCCTGGCCTCCGAAACCTCCGACTTCCGCAGCATGTGGATCCAGGCCCTGCACTACGCCTCCAACCTGTGGAGCTCGGCCTCCAAAGAAGATTTCGCGTGCACCGAGATCATCCTCCCCGAACACAGCTTCCACGACAGGACTGCCTCGCCAGCGTCATCTCGCCACAGACGACGGTCGTCTTCGACGTCCTCGTCGGAGTTGTCTGATGACCAGTCGGAGTACTTTTCGCTCGTAGACGAGGATGAGGTGAGTGGTGAAGTTCATTTAGAACACTGTAAAATAAAGTTTAAAGGGTGTACTGTAAAATTAAGTTTAAAAAAGATGTTCTGTAAAATGAAGTTTAATGAGTCCACTATAAAATTAAATAATGAGAAACACATCTGATAGAATAAATAATATAAAGTGATGGAGATGATAAATTCCAGCAGATGTAAAATAAAGTTTAATGGGTTCGCTGAAAAATAAAGTAATGGGGAACAATGTAAAATAAAGTAATGTGTAAAATGTACTAATGAGGAACACATCTGTTGTGATCTATCATCTAAAGTGGTGGAAATGATAGATTTAAGCAGATGTAAAATAAATTTTAATGGGTGCGCGATAATTAAGTAATTGGAGGACACATGTGCTGGAAACCATCATTTAAAGTGATTAAAATTTACAAAAGTGATGGAGATAACAGATTCCAGCAAATGCAAAATAAAATTTGATGTTCACTGTAAAATAAAGTTTGCCGTGTTTGTTTATATCGGCCTAACGTTACTCAAATTTAAAAAAATTTTTACAAATTTTCAAAATTTTTAAAAAAAATTTTAAATTTGAGTAGATTTAGTACAAATTTTCAAAATTTTTAATTTAACTTTTCGACTAAACTAAAAATGTGCTTAGATATTTATTCCGAAATCATTAATGTAGTGAAAGTAAAGTAATTGTGTTGAAAGCTTACACTGATTTTATGTACTTTTACTCATTTCATGATTAAAACTTACTGTAAGTACCCAGGTTGGTTCTTTAGCGTTTCAATTAAAGTAATTGTCGCAGAACCAAATTTAGCTATCGTTTAGGAGACACAAGTATCTAAACGTCAATCATAAAAAAAATGTTAGTTTTATAAACGAGAATTATCTGTTCACTTAACTTCAAGAAATTTGCCTATATGAGTAATTTATTTTTTCAACAGGTGAGTGAGTTATCATCGTCACCAAGGACTCTACCTCCTTCCCCTCCGATAAATCGCAATATGATGTCATTAGTCAAGGAAAAGTCAAGAATTCGAAGCAATTCTGGGATCAAAACTCCACCTACACTGGTAGCCCTGGAAACTGACCAGAACGTTCCACGAAATGAAAATTCAAACCAAAACGACTCCAGCTTTTCAGTCTATAAGGTAAGACTTTCTAGAATTATAATACCGTAGGATATTCTTCTGGTATTATTATGACATTGTGATATCTATTTCGCCATTAAACTGTGTTAAAAGCTGAGTCTTACCTATGCCTTTGCCACTCTAAGAAAAACCACTGTAAATTTGCAGTTTCCTGCAAAGTTTTGTTTACATCAGAACCCCGATTAATACTATTTTTAACATAAACTTAGTTCATTCCCATACAAACTAAAGACTACTTTTTTTAGCTTGTACGAATTTCACGTTAATTTTGCAGATATATTTGTTGGCATGCTTTAAATGCTTATTAAGGGTTATTTTGTATTTTCAGGACACTCTTGATCACTTACAAGAGGAAGATATGGATTCTTCTCACAAAGTAATACCTGGTGACCGCATAATTTCACCAGTGAAATTATCAGCTGAGTCACAAAGTCAACTTTTTGAAGATTCTGAAATGCTGCTCAAATTGGATTATAAAGCTAGTTCTTCCAAAGATGAAACCTCTCCAGAAAAAGGTCCCAAAAGTCAAGAGGAAACCAGTAATAAATATCCCATAACATCAACACCCAAATCGGAAAATTTAGGAGAATGTCGTATGTGTTCTACTGTTAAATCCCAACTGGTCGCAGCTAAAGAAGAAATTCGAAGATTGAAAAAAGAACTTAAAGAAGCTCATTCAAATTTCGATAACTTGGAAATGTTTTCCTACAAATTAGCACAAGATATGAAATTGAAAGAGGACAATTATAATTCACAAATATCCCTCATGACCGCCAAAATAGACGATTTGACTTCGAAATTCTCGCTTGCCGAAAAGAACTACCGTCAACTAAAGCAAAAAGCATTGAAAAGTGAAACCAAGGAGCGAAAGAGAAGTTCTCTTAAAAGCAGGGAAGGACTGTCTTTGACCAAAGAATACGAACTAAAACTCTGCGATCTGGAGAAAAAAGTGGGATGCATCGAAACAACACTCCAACGCGATTCTCCAGAAGTTGATACCGCGGAAAATCTTCAATGCAGCTCTCTACCAAAAAATACAGATAGTTCTGTTGCCTCGGAGTCATCTAGCCCAAGTGCATCATCAGAACTTTCTCCCAGCTCTAGCCCAAAGGGTTTCTTCTCTAGATTGCAATCACTGGGAACTAGAGTCCAAGCTGTTGATGATTTGGTCTCTTTCAAGTGCCAATCTGAGTCAGAGAATCCGAAAATTCTCTTAGAACAGGATGTTGAAGAGTCGAATGCGCTGGATGAACCGGATGATTCATGGTCCATTACGTTAAACAAAAGTTTGAAGAATGTGAACAAGCAACTTGATTTGCATCCTAGAAACATACCCGAATGCCAAAGTATCTTCACCCGAAAAATTGATAAAATTCTCAGGTGGTTGAAAACTGCCTTGGACAACGTATGCAAGGAAGGAAATATCTTAATTGATGAAAAATTGTTCCTAGTTCAGAATTTAGTTAGTTTGTTGGATTCATTTTGTTCTAATCCATCTCTTGAGGAGTTTAGTGCTAAGGAGAATAACTGGAAGCATGCGATGATGTTAGCTTATGAAGCAATGCGTTTACTATGTAAAATCGATAATGTTGACAGTGTTGATTCTCTGGTGAAGTTAGATGTGGCCGAGTTGGCATTCAAGATCATCGTAAGAACTCTGTGCACTGCTTTTGCCGAATATGAAAATTCAGAGCTCACAAATGTTTTTCAGTTAATCTCAGAAATTCCTCAAATAAGATTCTTTTGTCCGATTGTGAACAAGCTGTTTCCAAATAGTCAAGAGGAAATGGAACAGTTCAGTTCTGCTTCCGAGAGGTTACAGCTACTCAATAGTCAGCGGATTTCAATGCTGAAAACTCTCAAAGAAGCCAAAAACAGTCGATATAAGTCTTTATGGAACACCTTAACAGATATTCCCGTAAAAGATGCCAATGTAAATAAACCTCAAGCACCAAACTCAATACACAGTTATGTAACTGCCATCGCCACAAGCATCCACAGAATAGCCGAACAGCAACTTTGCAGCATAGAATACCAGTCATCGTACTTACTCAAAGACGAACAAACGAAAGTCCATTATTGGTGCTCCTCAGCCAGTGAAGCTTTGAAAGACAATTTATCAGACTTCATCAACGAACTCAAAGAACAATGTCCGATGATTCACGAAAGTTCGGTGTCAGTGTTTGAATTGAATGATGCCACCCTCAAAGAAATTTCTTGTTACGTGTCGGAACTCTCATTTTTCTCTGTATCGCATTCTATTTTGAAAAGTCTTTTATCACATACAACGGATGCCATCGAATCACTCAACGAAGAAATGTCCTGTCAAATAAGTGACCATTCAAATACCCTTCTGATCAAACCAAATATCTTTAGCGAAACTGAATTTTTCAGTTGCCCACAATGTGCTACACTCAACAACTTCCTGTCTTGTTCTAATCTAGAAATGAACTGGTCAGAGTTTATTGAAAAGTATAACTTTTATAGTCCTAGAAAGAGGGAATGTCTCAGTGTTCAGTTAGATGCTTTAGGGAGTAATCTAAACGGTGTCTGTACGAATTGTGATGTCCGATCTTCTGAGAAGACCGCTGGCAACTTAAAAGACGCCTGCAATAACTTGACATGTTCCGAGTGTGACAATTGGATTAAAAAGCTATGTGCTTCCGAAAAACAGCACGAACTTGAGCGGGAACTGCTGGAATCGAAATACAGCAAAGAACTTCAGCAGTTAGAGGAGTGCTTGATCAAAAGTGTAAGTACATAGGCCTTAAAATAGTTTTCCAATATTCGTTACTGATAAAAGAAAATATACAACATAAACTTAAATTCTCTAATTGAGGTTTGAGTCTATATTAGTCCACTGAGTGAGTTAATGGGAATGAGTGGCAGGGTAGACAAACCAGTGAATGAACGTTTAAGGCGTCAGGTTCGCCAGTGAATGAACACCAACTAACCAGTGAATGAACGTTTAATGCGTCACGTTCGCCAGTGAATGAACACCAGGATATAATGACCAGGATATAACCAACAATTGTCAGATAGCTTCCTACTACATGGGAGGAAGTCAGTGTTGCCAATCCATATAGTGGAATGATTTTCAATCCTTATTTTTTAATTATATTTACCAAATGTTCATTCACTGGCTCCTGTTCACTCACTGGTCAGTCTACCCTACTCGTCTCATAATCGATGTCTTTTCTCTATGTTAATCCAATGGAGGAAAAAATTTCTTAACCAATTTACTCAGGCTGTATTGAAAATCATTTTCTGAATAGTTTTTTGCATGATAAACATAGATTGCACAGAGCTCTATAATAACTCTTTTTCAAATTGGTTGAAATATTTTTTTAATTGTCAATATATAATTTTACAAAACAGATTAGAACACGGCCAACTTCAATAACAAGGCCGGAGAAGCTTTCCCAAACATGAGCTAGACGGAATTTTTGATGTCACTTTTCCGAGTGCCGAAGATTGAAAAACTAGTTCGGATGCATTCGGAACCCTAAAAATGTGGTCAGCCGTGAACGAGTGTTCCGAACAGGTTTCGAGACCGGTTATCTACACTTTCGGAACAACGTCTCTCGGAACTATGACGTCAAAAATTCCGTCCCCGAGCGTGTGTGGGAGAGCTTCTTTGGCCTTAGTATTTGAATAGGCCGTGATTAGAACCAATTTCAAAAAGTGGAATTATAAAGCCATGTAAACCAGCTACATTTATCATATAAAAAAAAAGCTTTGGTTTGGACACCCAACTACCTCTCTCATTCCCCCTTAAGATAAATAAATTGTTATTAACTTGTTTTCAATCATCAGAGCCTAACCCCTCCCCAACTAATTCTATCTTATATTTTTCCCAAGAAAGAAACTAAAGTGTGAGAAATGATATTAAAAGAAAATTTGTATACATGTTAAAATATAAAGTTTATACATTTTACCTAAATGTTACATTTATTGGTAATTATTAAAAAAAAATTAAGTCAATTCATCTAAAGCTTTCAAGAACTGTGAACTATAACTTTTCATCTATCGTCGTATAATTCTTGTATATTCTAATTGTTTAGAGTGAAGTACATGAACAAGAAATGCTACAAAAAGAATCTGAATTGGTATCCACTACAGCTGAATTACAACGGTTAAAGGTAAAAATATATTTTATGCACATATAATTTCGTATGCAATTTTATCCTTATAAGCAATTGTGTTAGGATGATTTGTTACTTTCCTCCTATTATTTTTCGTTTATTACTCGTATAATTTCAAGGCTGAAATAATCTATCAATGGGTTAAATTTTTCCGAATAGTGGACTTTTCTGTGATAAAAGTGCAAATTTTACAATTCAACAAAAGTATAATATTCTGAATTCTGTGTTTTTCTGTATGGTATGGTATCGTATGGTACACTGTTAAAACGAATGAGCGATTTTAACTCAGTCTGATTGATTTTCACTCCTCCAGTCTGGAAAATGCACTTCTCCTTTTGGAGTGGATCCTTTGTGTGTTAAACCTCCGACAGGATCACTCCAAACGAGTGATTTTAATCAGTCTGAGATAATATTCACTCCTTTCCAGTGTCGAAAATGCACTTCTCCAATTGGAGTGTAATTTACTCTTTTGTTTTAAGAGTGTATGGTACGGTATGGCATGGTAGGTACATATATATTCCAGCTTGTGTGCTTGTTCAGAGAACCGCTTAAGCTTTCGTCAAGTGGGACAGACACAGAAAGAGTTTTTACAAGCACAAGAGACACACAAAGAAAGGCCAACACAAACACATAGACAAATAACATTTATTGACGGTCACAAACATCCATGCCTGACCGGGATTCGAGCCCAACCCTAGCAGCTCCAAAGGCTAGCGTCTTAACGATTGCGCCACCGGGGCGGCTTTTCTGTATGCTAATGATGCACGAGTACAATTTTACTGCGCGTTTTTTTTATAGAAATAATTCCTTATTTTTATTTATTGGTTAGTTTTGAGCTATTTCTCTTACATATCTTCTTCTGAGACAATTTAGTTGTTTTTCGTGATTTGTTCACCTTAGATGTTACATAAAATCGAATGGGGTAACTTCGGTCCAAACTTTTCAATCAAATAAATTCTTATTAAATACGCTAGTTAAAATTGCACTTGCTTTTTTCAAGTACTAACAATACTCTGACGCGACATATGAGTAAAAAAATATTCAACAAGAAAGCTCCACTCAGGTATTCCGTTTTTTATACTGCATCCACCTACATATTAAAAAAATAATAGATGGTATCTAAGAATGCTATTAATCTATTGAGTTCGTAATTTCATCGGTTCCATATAGTAGTAATATGTAAGTTTTTCTTACTCTTCACTTAAAATAGCCCCTAGAAGGACGTTTGGGCTTAAACATTTAAGCAGATTAAGCCTTAATTTTTATGACCTGCATAATTCAGAGCATCATTTAAATTAAGTAATGCGTAACATTTTGTAGGAAAGTAGATATATGCTATTCAGAAATTAAAAATATTTGCTTAAAAATCAAGTTACTTGCACTATATCTCGTTAGTAATTAAGGAATTGTATTACTACATTTTCATTTTGTTACATGTCCATAAATATTTCTTTTATCCTTAACGTTTTTTTATATATAGATTGAATATGAAGAACAAATCAGGACTTTAAAAAATCTTTATGAACAAAAACTGCATTTTGATGGGGACAACATAGATGAAAACAGCATACGACAAGTTTATAAATCCGAAGTGGAAGACTTGAAAGTAAGATTACTATAAATATAACGTATTAATATAAATTTATTTTAAATATGGATAAAAATCTTTTTAAAAACCGTCTAAGACTGAAATTAGAGTAATATATTTGTATGCATTTTAAATTATTGCTGTTTTAAGAAATTTCATCAAAAATATATGTTTCATTGATGTATTGTACAATATTTTAATTAAATTTTATATATTTACTAGTTATTTTAATAACTTTATTTAAACTATTATTGACTCTAATTATGAGTTAGATTTTTTTTCTAAATTCATTCAAACATCAAACAGATTCAACAATATTATTTTAATTGCAACAAAATATGAGATTATATTTATTAAACACATTTTTTAACGCTAAATAAAACTAGTGCAATGCCCTTAGCTCAAAACTTCCGTAATAAGAATACTTCTTTCTTTTTCTGTACCATAACTTGAAAAAAAAGGCTTATGTTCAATGTTATCATTACTACAACAGTCCGTTACGAACTTAGCTAAAAATGTAATAATAAAATCATGTTCCATTAGAAATCCCTGTAAGTAAATAGATATAATATTTTTATGTTATTCACAGGACGTTCTGCATTATTAATATCTGTTATACCAAAACCGACCTTAAGTTTACAGCAGAGAAATGTACTAGGCGGAGGAAACTGCGTCAACAACGCTGCTGGCGCCGAAATGTCGAGTGCTCCAATTGGTTGCTCCTTTGACCCTGATATTCGTGCGCCCTGTTACGTCAAAATCGAAGGAAAAAATAATTTAAATAACACTCTAACTGAAGCTAAACTAATAAAAATAATAAATTTATGTTTTGAAATAACAAATAAAATTGTTTATTGAATGTGAAACACCTTTTTTTTCGATTCTCGCACTCGAAAATGGGAACTATTTACCCTTTTTCTCGTCGAACATTTGTATACTGCAAACTTAATGTCGGTTTTACTGTAAAAATGCAAGAATAAAGTCATGTTCCATTAGAAATCCCTGTAAGTAAATAGATACAATCTTTTTATGCTACTCACAAGACGTTCTGCATTATTAATCTCTGTTAGTTTATAATAGCTACGAGCTTTTTACGTTTTATTCCCAGGACATGTTTAAAAAAGGATTAGTCGCCATCGAAAATTCCCACTACCGCATCACCACTGAAATGGAAAAGAAACACCAAGACGAGTTATGCATTCTCAAGGCGGAAAAGGAGAGAGCTCTTGAATTAGAAGCTCAAGCCACGGTCACAGGTAATTCTTATATCCAATATAATCCTAATGCTATGTCCACACTGCGACAATAAAAAGGACAAGACATTGCGCGCGCATGGAAAAACCTATACAAATTGGTCAGGCATGCGCGCACTTACCTCGAATGGACCAAATTGCATATACATTTCCATGCGCGCGCAATTTCTTGTCATTTTTATTGTCGCAGTGTGGACATAGCATTTGATAGAATTTTAATTCTAGTAATAATTAATAGTTTTAGAATATTTATGGTTTGATGTATATTGGATATTTAAAAAGGATTCGATACGATCGAAATTTTTTTATAATGGCAAAATATTTCTCAGTTTTTATCCCAATTATTTTAGAGAAAATAAAAACCAAAAATCTTAATTCCTTTTCGTATTTTTTTCTTTTTTTTGTAGTTCCAAAAGATTTTAGCCAATAAGAAAAATTGACTGGCTCTTTTTTTAATTTTATTTCGTGCAACCGAATGGGGTTTCTTTAGACTAAGCATAAAACCCTAGAAATGACTTTCTTTTTCTTCTTGAATATGTTTTACTCAGAGGCTGAGTTACCACTAATTTAAAAATACCACATTTTTAAAGAATGCATTTAATGAGAAGATATTAGTTTGAAAAGCTGAGTTCGAAGTATTCAAAAATTTCTATTATTTTCTCTCTGAAAAGACATGAAAAATTAGTTAAATGAATTTATTCAAATAGCGTTTTTTATCGAACTGAGGTGTCTAATCTAAACACTTATTTTTCAAGTGTCATTAGAACTTGGGAGATGTTCAAGTGATTGGGAATTCTCCAATGCAAAATGGAGATTTTATCATAAGGTTGATTCCATCAATTTGTAAGAAATTGAAAATTATTGCTCAACAATGCAAAAAGATGCAATGCTGTATGGTTTTTAAGAATACATTTACAAATATTTTTGCTTAATAAATTTGTTTTGGAAATAAAATTTAGCTGACAATTATATGAGAAACCACCTTATATTGCTCTGAAATTGTACCTTCTGAATTACCAACAAGCACCACTATTTTCATAGAACAATTTTAACTTCTATCGTGGACGTCTAAAAAGTAGCACATGTCCTTTCTGATCTGCAACTTAATCAATTTATACTTTTTAAAAATTTCCCTTTCTATTCAAAGCAAAAAATTGTCTCAAATATGTGAATATTACTTAGACACACTATAAGTACTCTTCTATGATAATTTACTTAAAATTAAAGCAACAATGTATTTCTTTACATAGCTAAATTATAATCTCTTTTTTTTTGTGATTTCCAGCTTTGGAGGCCATAAAGAGAAATTTCGCTCAGCAAATTAAGCAGGAAACTTCGAATATTAAAGAAGACCTCATGAAAAAGCTTCAAAATAGCGAACAATATGATAATTTCTACAACAAATATGGGTGAGTCTAAGTTATTTATGCCTTTCAAAAGTTTCTTTTTTTTTTTTAACAAATCATGTAACTAATGGCTGTTAAACCTTCACCTCTAAAGTATGTTACCTTTTTTCCCCTGTTTAACGTCGCTGGGGAGCCCAGTCGGTCAGGCACTCGCCTAGCATGTGAAAGGTCCCAGGTTTCCGAGCATCGCCAAAATAACTGCCGACCTATAGACGACCGTGCAGCCAAAAAATGTTCGACGAATAATACCCTGTGTAAGGGAGTGCACGTTAAAATATCCTTCAAAAGTCCTAACGCTGCGTACGATGTCGCCCTTAACGGTTGCGTTGGGTGCCTATTCAGGTGTCGGCTCGTCGGCTCGTCGACTGTGGTTCTAAAATACGACGCCCGTCGCCAATAGCCCTCGTGTAGCTCTTGTGCGACGATAATTCAAAATCTAACCTAACCTGTTTAATATCGTGTCTACTTACCTGCCCAGCCCAATATTGGTCGAAACAAGGAAGTGAGTTTTGGTTTGTATGCCAAACGTACTCTCTCGACAAACGCGCCTTCGTTGGATTATGTGCGTTTTGTTTTTCTGAATATGTGGTTCTTAATATGAAAATACAGGGTGAGGCAAACAAAACCGGCCCCGAGCTAGAGATGGGAATACGTTAAAATGCTTGGCGAGAAAAACTCTTGAAGCCGCCTGAAACCTGTTTTTGCATTGGTTGGATCGGATTAGCTTCACATTAGAGCTACTCATAGACTAGTAGCGAGTTCAGATCTTAGTTCGTATTGTATGAAGACGTCCCATAGTGCAAATTTAGGGTCTTGCAATCAATTTAGAATGTTTTGTATTACCAAATACAAAAAGGTCCGATTCTCTAGGATAAATAACGACCGAAACAATCAAATAATCACTAAATCTTGATCAGCTCTACTAACCTTGTTTATATTCCAGTTCAACTAGCTTTTAAGGGGTCATAGGAGTCTTAAAAATGTGCAAAGAAGGTACTACAAAGCATAGTTTGATCTTTCATGTAATTTTTTAACTACTCAATATATAAGTATAATTTTTTTTATATGTAATTCTATAATATTTATTTAATATGAAACAAATTTTAAAATTTATGAAACTTTAGCCAAATATAAAATAAATCATATTAAACATAAAGCTATTTTAACACATTGGGATTAGGCGTGCGCGGCAAATTTTGAGGTCAAAATTGAAAAAATGACCAAGAAAATGACTTTATATTGTACAAATATGTGCGAACAAAGACTTATACCTAAATTCTCATCTCAATTTTAATTAGAAATTATTTTTAAAAAAAATTAAAATCAAAATTTAAAAAATTTTATTAATTTTTTTAGAAAAAAGTTTTTTAAATAATTTCTAATTAAAATTGAGCTGAGAATTTAGGTATAAGTCCTAGTTTGTACTTATTTGTACAATATAAAGTCATTTTCTTGGTCATTTTTTCAATTATGTTTAATATCATTTATTTTAGTTTTGGCTAAAGTTTCATAAATTTTAAAATTTGTTTTATAATAAATAAATCTTGTAGAATTACATGTAAAAAAATTATACTTATATATTGAGTAGTTAAAAAATTACATGAAAGATCAAACTATGCTTTGTAGTACCTTCTTTGCACATTTTTAAGACTAACATGACCCCTTAAAAGCGTAGCGTAGTTGCCGGCAAATAAGTCGCCAAGCGTTTGCTTGGGCTTAATATTGAAGCGATCAATAGCTTCAGTAAGTAAGCCTGTTTTTGTATTGGTTTTAGACTTGGCAACATTTCTGTCGTATTCTTATCTCCATCTCGGGGCCGGTTTTGTTTGCCTCACCCTGTATAAAACAACCCAAGTGATAGAGATTGTTTATCAAAAATGAGGATTTCTCGAATATTTATACACTGAAACAAATCTGGTCACGTTAATTTTAAATACAAATACCATTTGCATTAAAACAATAAAAAATATTAAATAAGTTATTTATAAATCTCTAATGGGTTTGAATAGCACAGTACACTGTTAAAACAAATCCATGTTAAATAACAGTCGGTAGCAGAGATTCCAGTCACGCCCCATTAAAAAAAAAACACTCATGCCCATTATTTCCTATAGGTAATAAATGAGTTAAAACTGTAAAAATTCGGGAATCGCCCATTTTTCTAACAGTCTAAGGGGTAAGGTCGTTTATTTAGGGGTCCATCAAATAAGGCTGTTGCCCATAAAAATTTAAAGGCAAATGCTCTTAAATTTACAGTTTTTTACTGTGTAATATACTAATAATTTTAAAGAAACATAAAAAAAAAAACAGTTGCTTTTATTTTGTTGGAGCTATAAAAAAAATCCCTTCTTGGGTCTTGCAATATATATTAAACGAAATATTATTTGGATTATTTATAATCTAATTAAAATAAGTAATTAAATATTTAAATGTATATATATAAAATTAATCACAAAACTCGAGCGAACTAGCGATAGATCGCTAATACCTGCAACTTGGCTTCCTGAAAAAACTTGTTCTGGTTCTGGGCCATTGCGTTGGCAAAAAGAAAATGGAACATTTTTGGTGCTGCCATCTACTGACAATATTTAAATCCTAAAACTAACCCGAGATTTCAAACTTGTTGGTCTTCTCTAAGTTATTCGATCATCATAACTCACCAGAAGCCAAAAAGTACGTTTAACTTTGCAAGTACTAACAAAGTTTTAATACAGTAACGTGTGTGGTTTATTTACGCATTTTTAATTTTCATTGGTTATTTATGTCTAACTTAAAGCGACTCAAGCTTCTTCAAGAGTACAACAAAACAAGCAATTTTCTTTATGGTACATAATTACGATGCTTAAATTTGTAATGCTAAGATCGTACTAACAGTTATAAAATATCAAGCTTAAATTTATATTATTATACCGATACTTTAATTTACAGAGTCTGGAATTTTTCTAAATACAAAATATTTTATAAATATAAACTCTGAAGAATGGGGTTGTTTCATATCGTCGATGGCAACAGCTCCAACAATTTGTTTCCATTTGCTTTCTGGAATTTCTTTTGTTTTAGTATTCGAAAATGATTTTTCTAAGAATATTTACTTATTAGATTTTTAAAATGCCAACTTTTTGCTGTGCTGTTGGTTGTTCAAATTATTTGATAAAGAAAACTTGCATAGAAAGAAAATTCACTTTTCAACTATATCGTTCATTTTAAGAGTAAAATCAAAACAACTAATGACATCGCAGGAAAAATAAAAACAATAGTGTTACATCATCTGAAACATTCCCATTATTAAAACTCTTTGTACTTAACACCCTCTACATAATAACGAACCCTATACTTTCTTTGAATGTAGCATCGAGCTGGAGACACTGAAAGCCGAGATACTGAACATGACGGAGCTTTACTCTGCGAAGTGCACAGAGAATGCAGCCCTGGAAGAGAAAGTCAGCGGCCTCAAGCGGCGGCTCGAGGAAGCACACGATGAGGTACGGATTCAATGCATTGCTAACGATTTGGTTTTATTGAATAGCTCCCAACCAGAAACTAAGTGAGGTTGGTTGGTTGGTTGGTTGGTAGACATATATTTTCAGGCTTATGTGCTTGGTCAGAGACCCGCTTATAAACCTTCATCAAGCAAGACAGACACAGCGCATGCACACACACACATACGCGACAGATGCTGCCATCCGTGGAAAAATGCGCTATGACTGACAACAGGACTTTCGTACCCAACATATTTAACGAGCACGCATTCCGCATATACTCGACCAACACAAACATCCATGCCTTAACGGGATTCGAACCCGGACCCAGAGGCTCCAAATGCTAGCTCTATAACCATTGCGCCTCCAAACAAAGAGAGATGAGACCGACAGTCGGTTGGAGACCTAACCAAAGACTTAATGCTTTCTTATTCCAAAGGGGAAAATAAATTTCGGTTTTATATAATAAATGCAGCTAGCCTAAAGTCTCTAACATTCGTCATTTAAAAATTGGTTCGATTTTTTTTATTTAATTTTACAATACAATTTTTTGGAACCAGTATCAACATTCTCTCCTTATAAGGTCTCTTATATGGGGAAGTAAGGACGCTACGCGTGGATGCTTCATAATGCTAATTTGATCTCCGGATGTCCGACCAGTATAAAAAATTAATAATAGACATGTAAGCCACCTATGTTTATCATATACTAGCAGTATGGTCCCGCTTCACTAGGAACCTGTTAACTTCGCATTGCGTCCTTTTAGAGGCATGCTTACTTGTGAAAATACACTCAAAATCAAAACAAAATTAAATTCGTGTTGGCGCATGCGCACTTAAAAAAGCAAACACTAATAGAGGATGAAGCAGCCTTAGGGCGAGCGCATATCTCAATCAAACTAATAGAGGATCAGGATGGCGTCAAGCCCCCGTTTCGGCCCTGTCCATGTATTTTCAAGCCCTGTTATGGTCCCGCAATCCCACGTGGATGACGTTAAAAATCACAATCAAATATGAAAAAAACTAAGCCTCAGGTGCACACGTAGGTATTAAAAGGAATCTATATTAAAACTTTCGAATTTTTTAGAGCAGTCTAAGTAGGTCTTTTGCGATCCACAGACATACACACAGACAGACAGACTCTTTCTTTTATTATTATAGATAAACCATTTGTTAAAATATTCAATACAGCTGGATTATAAAGCTTCCAAAATTATTTTTCCCCATTGGTATAACACATAACAGTTGTTCTCCCATTCACATAAATACTACTAATTGAACTGAGGAATCAAATCATTTTCATAGAATATATATGAGATTAATTATAATGGATTTTTTTTAAGTTGCAAGTTTTTTTTATCAACAGACTAGTAAGTGATTTGTGAATATGAACAGGATGACTATAGTTTAATCCAATATTAAATATCTTTTTTGAAAATTAGTTTAAAAAATAATGTACAACTTAAAATTTAAACTTAACTGTAATTTTAGGTTCTAAATTTTAACGTATTTTCCAGCTTTGCGGTCTTTTGCATAAGAACAAAGAGATTGACCGTAGTTTAGTGCAAGTGTAGCAGCTTCTTAGAATATTTTGAGAGCTTTAGATATTTTAATAAAATTTAGGTGAGTACAATGTTTTAACTTATTTAATTCGCATTTGTAATCAAATTTACCTTTTATTGTTGTTTTAAATTATTTTATTGTGCTTTTTTTCAGGTTTCGTTTCTGCAGTTACTTATTTAGCTTTATTGTCTCCAGTGAAAAGTCTTTGTACAAATTTTGTGTTTTTGTGCATTTATAAAAATAAAACATATTATTCTTAATATTATTTGTTTATTTTTTCTAATTCACATTGGCACATTGTTATTGAACAAAACAATTATCTTAAATATCACTCCTAATTCGCTATCTATTAAATTTAATTAAACAGTATTATATTAAACAGTCACAGAAAGTTATTATTTACATTACCTGATACCTTTTTGATCTATAAATAAGAAGATAACAAAATACCTTAAATTATTAAAAATGAAACCAATACATTCACTGATTTTATGTTAAAATCGTGGATTATAAAATTAACTTCCAATTTATATTAAATTCAATAGAAACTGATTTATATATGGATATTTAATATTATATAAAATACTTTACGAATGCCAACATGGAAATTAGAGACATTTAATATAAATAAATGTACAGCAATATTTATATTATCAGGTAATACACATTTCTTTTATGATAAGACAATCACTGATAATGATAAGATCATGACAGAAGATGGATATTAGAAGATGGATTAAAGATGGATATTAATGAAAAACAGCAGAAAATTAATCGTATTAAAAATAAATCACAGAATAAATACTGTATATATTTAAAATAAAGTCCAGTTTACCAAAAAAAAATATGTAAGCAAGAGACAATAACAATTTGATTAAAAATAATTAATGATTTATTTGATATCAATTTTACATAACAGGGACTATATCATGCTGGCGATGAGTAAAACCAAAAAAGTCAATTACTTGATGATTCAACATTTTACATATAATAATTTCCAAATATATAATTTTCATGAATATCATTTAAATAAATGGAACAACAAATGAAATACATAAAATGTTTTTTTTAAAAAAAGCAATGGATTTTAATACAAATCAAAATTTGATTCAATAAAAATGTTGAATTATTCTTCTTAGATTTGAAATTTTAATAAGTATAAATTGATATTTTTTGTTTAATCTTTGTGAAATCACATGAACTTTCTCAGTAAACTTTAGTAGTACCACACTACATTCAGATCTGTATGCAAGCTGTAACCTTCTGCATTGATTGTTATGTACTTCTGAAAGTTATTAAAACATCTGTATTAGTAATATCAAATGATTGTTATGATAAAATCAAACAGAAAATTTAGAATAATTTTTAACCTTTTCAGACCCAGTGATGCCATTTGCCATCATCATGTTTCTGATCATAAGTAAAATATAATAATAGCGCTGAAATCTATTGGGATAAATAAAAAATATTTTCGAACCGAAAAAAGTTTGAAGAATCGAATGATGTGCTTTTGATATCATAAATGGCTATAGACGATCAGAATTTTTTTTCTAAAATAATGATGCCAAATTGTCATTGGGAGTGAAAGGGTTAATGTTTTTTATTAGAAATTTATAGTGTGGTCGTTTCAAAACTTTTATTACAATCAAAAGTCTTAGTAAAATCATTACCCCAATGCTTTTTTCATTATTAGTGTAAAATTAGGAAAACTTCAATACAAATTTTAATGGTATACTTATACGCAAAAGGAGGAGGTATCATATTAATTACATTAAAAGACATGACAACTCTGATTTTTTTACTCGTATTTTGAGCTTGTGAAAATCAATTAACGCTAAACTATCTTCACCAGAAAAGCTTTAACAAATAAAAAACTACTAACACCTAACTTTATATGCACGTTGTCGTTAACTCAAACAAATCAATTACAACAAAATACTAATTAAATTTTTAATTACTATCAAATAAAATAAATTCTCATTTAAACACGAAAATAGGTATGAATATTTTAATAATTTTATAATCGTTTAAGGAATTGAAAGTGATACCAAATAAAAAGATTTTTTCATGATTCTAGTTTTTTAAAAAAACGTAAACTTACTTTATCTTTCTCTTCAAATGGTACTGGTTCTCCATTGATGGTCACATTAGCTGCATTTTTAATCAGTCCAAATAATTTGATTTCATTCAAATACATGGAAGCATTGTATCCCCGTTTGGTCGCTGTGACATTGAGGCCATTCTATAAGGTTAATTAAATGTTACACATGCTAAAAGTATGTTATACATAAAGTGAGGGGCTTATAATAAATAATAATAGCTGTTTTTAAGGCTATGTCCACACTACGACAATCAAAACACAAACAGACAACAAATGCGCGCGCATGCCTGTACAAATTGTATGTGGATGCGCCCACATTTGTTTCCAGTTTTTGTTTTGATTGTCGTAGTGTGGACATAGCATATCAAAAATATTCAATTCTATTAATTCCAATTTAGGCCCACAGACATACAATACACACATAAAATCCCACAGATATAAAATACTGCAAAATACATTTTGTTTCCCCAATTATCTATATTTCCAACAAATGTTGTGGCACATGTTTTGTTGAAATATTGAGTGTTGAATGGCAGAAAAGTGGTGGTTGATAGGCTTTTAACTGTCATAGTTGACATTAAATCCATTCTATTATATAAGGTTAAGTTAAAGTTCATACATGCCAAAAGTATAATATAAGGTGAAGGTTTTAATAATAGCTGTTTTAAAAATATCCAGCTTTAATAGTTCCAATTTGGGCCTAAGCTACACATAAAATAAAATGTCCCAGACATTCAATATTGCAAAACGAAATTTATGTCCTCCATATTGTCTCTTTTTTACTAAAAAATGTTGTGACATATAATTATTGTGTTGAAATAATGAGTGTTGAATTGTAGGAAATAGGTGAATGACATGGCTTTTGCATTGTCATATTTGATATATCAGTATTCTAAATTTAAAAATCCTTAAATCAAGTTTTTCCATTGTTGTGTCAGTGTAAAAATTTTATCGCTAAGCGATGTGAAATCTTACACGACGCAATTTTTTTTATTCCATTCATTACTCAAATCGCAAATTTTCCCATCAAATTATGGTTTTGTGTAGTTTTGATCATTTCATTTAGATTTTTTTTCATTTCCAAAGCACTTGTGTTTATAATTCAAACTTTTGGTTGGCATAAATCTATTTGCATCATACTAAAATTTTTCAATTGTTTGTAATTTTTATATTTATTTAAAACCACTAGTTCAGCTGCTTCTGTACTTTGACCCAGCTAAAAAGAAACAAAATTGAAATTAATCTTTCTTCATACCCGACTTAAAATATTCGTTTCTAAATCTTAAATTCCAGCTTACCTCATCTGCTTTAAAAACAATGTCGTTGTAAGTTGATTTTTCAAATACATCTGGAAAAAAAAATCTAATATAACATGAAATTAGTTACGACAAAACATATGCAATTATATTGAACTGTTATGAAGCAAACCATTAAACCATTATTGAAAATATAAGTAAGACTCGTAAAAGAATGAAAACTTATTGAAAATATAAGTAAGACTCATAAAAGAATGAAAACTTATTGAAAATATAAGTAATACTCGTAAAACAATGAAAACTTATTGAAAATATAAGTAAGACTCGTAAAAGAATGAAAATTATTACCTAAAGAATCTCCATCATCCCAAAACAGTTCACCAGATGCCTTTTGATTTTCATCCAATGCAACCAGCAGATCAAAATCATTTTGGCGACTGTAAGGATAAAGTAAGTTCCCCATTATTAACCAATTTAGGAATTATAGAAGCTTTATATTCTTATGAATGACTGTGGGAAATATAGTTAATTCCCCAATAATGACTGTCGGAATTTTAAAAGTTCTACTATAGAAGCAATGGCGAATAAAGTAAATTTCATATTATTAATCCATTAGTGACTACTTAATGAATGCCATTAACACCTTCATTTCCGAATAAAAATGATAATTTTAAGTTGTTGTTTTTTTAATTCGTTATTTTTTTTTATAACTTAATTTGTCCTAATGAAAAGTTCAGAATTATATGGTCTTAACTTGTTTAATGTTTTGTTGTGTTTATGATGGTAAACGTAAGCAGAAGGCTCATTTTCGAATGGCAATTATTTTGCCAATTGCTGTTAATGGGATAATGACCGTAGGAATTATAGGATTCCTAAATCTCATCAATGAATAAAGGATATAAAGTAGTTCGACATTAACTTATAAGGCTTTATTGGTCAGAAAAAAAGACTATATTAATTCACCAGTTCCGCATTTGCCATTGAAAGCTAGAGGAATAAAGTAAAATTTTATATTAACGACAGTAAGAATATAATACTAGCTCTTTATTAAAAATTCCATATTTACATTGATAATTTAATATTTAGTATAACTTAAATAATTATATGAATGAAACCTTCTCAAATAACGAATTAATTAAATTTTCCTTTTTTTATTTTAGGGACTGACATGGTTTGTTAGTTCTAACTAACCTATTTTACTTTTTCGCGGTGTATGACAAAATATATAGTATGTTTGTGTAATTGAGGCTCATTGACTTAGAGGGGAAGTGTTTCGCATTGCCACGCACAGGTCAGGAATTGAGAGGGTAGACTCGTCCCTTAAGTGGGTTGATAAAATGAGGACCAAGCATCCTGGTGTACTAAACACTGGGGATGCTGCGTGAAGTTGACAGCCTAACCGGGACATATGCCTAAAGCCCTTGGTCAAGTACTTTTAAATGGGCATGGCAGGCCTTGGCCCACTAACGGGCTATTGCGCTGAAGAGCCTAGTTAATGTTTGTGTAGGTAAGGTTAGGTTTTTGAATTATCGTCGCACTAGAGCTACACGAGTAATGTTTTTGTAATCTTCGTAAACTAGTGGGCAATTTAAAAACAAAGTACACATTTTTTCCTCATTTTGAGGCATTATTTAGTTTAAAACTTTTCAGATAAATCAGCGCTTTAAATGGAAATGAATGAACAAATGCATTTTCTAGGTATGCTGGGTAACTGAAGACACTAAATCCTAATTCCTGTGCAATTTCATGTGCCAAATGGTTAACAAATGACAGTGATTGCGCCCTCTAGAAGGGAAGAGTGTAGGCTTGTTAGCCCATTACCCCGCTCGCCAGAAGAGACAGTCACAAGAGACACAAAAATGAAGGACGCCACAAACATATAGACAAATAACAACATTTAAGGACAAACACAAACATCCATGCCTTTACCGGGAATCGAACCCGAGCCCAGCAGCTCCAAAGGCTAGCATCCTAACGATTGCGCCACTGGGGCAGCAATCAACGCTTTAAGCAGGGATAAATAAACGAATGCATTTTTTAATCATTTTCTTTGTATGATGGGTAACTGAAGACACTAAATCCTAATCCCTATGCACATTCCTATGCAATTTCATGCGTCAAATGGTTAACAAAGAAAACAGGTGTAGTTCTACTTGCCTTTCCCAAGTGTTATTTCCTGGTATTTGCAACGGCAGTACATATCCGCCTCTTACTGATAAATGAAGTGCTGTTGGAGTGATTTTGAGAATTCTGTTTTCTCCTTTGCTTGTAAAATTTTCACCGGTGTAAAAATCATACCATATACCCTTAGGGATATAAGGTTTAATCTCCTTTGCATTCTGAAAAATACCCGCAACCTCATTAATAAAAATAGCTTAAAAAATAAATACATAAGTTTTGTATTTTCTTAGAAGCGTTTGTATTCCTTCTGTGAATAAAGTTTAGAAGGTTTTATCTTTAAAAAATTAGTATTGATTGAATTTAAATTGAAAGATTATTATATAGTGTATTTTCCTTCTCTCTCTAGCAGAATATTACGTATTTATGAATGTAATACCAAACAGTTTTAATATTTAAGTTTTTTTTTAGAATTGTTTATAAACATAACCCCAATAGTTTTTTAATAAGTTTGAGAGGTGGAACATCTTAATGCAAATCATGTTAATTTATTTGTAAGTATACAGAACTTTGAAATTTTTTATAAGTTTATTTAACATTTAAAAAGTAGCTTAAATAAGAAGCTTTGTACATATAGCGTAGATTGTTGGTTATATATTAATGCATAGGAAAAGTGACAAATCAGTAAAAATACCAACTTTTCGCATAAATGGCTTGTTGAAGTCCAATATGTAATTTTAATTATCATTATTAGATTTCCCCAAACGAAAAAAAAGAACAATTTATTTAAAAATCAATATAAATTAAACTAGCAAATTCAATAAGACAAAAAAAAAGATTATTACTGGATAAAGTGCTGGCATAACAAGAAGGGCAGGACCCCACAAAAATTCTTCATCTATACCATACGTATTCTCATCACTAGGAAATCTACAAAAATTAAAGAAAATAATTAGAATGTAAAAAGTAAAGAATACATTCGATTCCTTTTTATTTTATGTACTTAATATTAAATGTGGGAAGTATTGTAAAATATATCGTTTAAAATACCTGTTCTATTCAAAATTATAAGATCAGTAATTTTTTCTCCTTTCATGACGAAATGGGCATATAAGTACTTAATTAAATTTCCAAATAAAAGAAACTTTAATTCTTAACAGTTTTGAATGATGTTTGTAGTACTACTTTAAAAAAAATATACTTATTTTTTTTAAAAAAAAATTACAAAACTAATGAACTTATCAAAATAGCATACTCGAAAAACAATGGCCTAACTGTAGTATCACCATTTATGTGGCTGTTACGGAATAAGGTATAAAAATATGGCAACAGGTAATAACGAGTTTTCAAATTCTGTAGAGTAGCTTCTAAAACAGTTGAGCCTAATGCTGCTGGATCTTGTTCCTAAGAAAAATACAGAAATAAAATAGTGTAAGAAACAAATGGCGTTTTCAAAATTTAAAGAAAGATAATTTTGTCTCTTCCAAAAAAATTCTCTCTGACTACCCCCTGATACCCTATCCATATTTGGTATTTTGCATTTAGATTTAAACAAATTTTAATTTTTTGTAACTTATTTAACAACATATTATAAGCAGGTTTATTAAATGACAAAAATATTAAAAACAACCGTGCACATATTAAAATGTTAAGGTGTTTTTCAAGTCATAAAAAAGTCCCAGTTGCTCCAATTAAATCAGAACGAAATGCATTTCTTTTATTTATCCGTTTAAATCTGATAAAACTTTTTCTTTATATACCTGTTTTACCTTATAAGAAATTTAGTGACAGGCTAAATTTTTTAGAAATAGCAATAGTATAATAACCGGTCGTTATTTGGCGATTGGTGTTACATGGAAAAGCAACGAAAATGCCCAACGAAATGTCCAATGTTAAGCATCCATTTCATATGTAATACAACTGCGTGCCGGATTTAGAGATTTACCCCCAGTAGGCTATACGATCGCTTTGCCGCCCTTGTCACAATATTCTTCCCCTTCGGGAAAGATAGCTTTTAAGCTGCAAAATATGGTGGTATGTGCTGTTTAAAATTATCACAACTTATATAAAAAAGGGAAAATAGGTTTATTTGAAATACAATATAATTAGAAAATATGGACGTCCCACTATTGTATCGTTAGCGTTTACTGTTTAGGCATTAGTGTAGATTCTTTGTTTTCTTTCTCAAAAATATTATGCCAAATGCCGAGCTTTAATTTGTCGCAAAATTTGCGGCCCATCGAAAATTCGCCGCTCTAGGCTACAGCCTACTTAGCCTATTTAGAAATCCGGCTCTGATACAACTCGATAGGTACGGTACAACAAAAATAAGCTAAATTTTCAATGTGGACAAAAGTCGCCTATGAACAGATCGGCCATTCTATCATATCTTGGAGGCTTCTTCATAAATTGCAAGCAATAAGACTAAAATAATATAAATAATGTCATATTTGCCCATACTATCGTATCGAAGTCATTGTGATTCCTTGAGAATGGATAAAATGCGCCTAAGGCCTGCCATCTTGTGCATAGCTCCATGGTAGTGTTTTGGCGGAACCCACAGATGTCCGAGCCGACCATTGGCATGCCGTACATGTTGAAAGCAAGCATGACTGCAACAATAAAAATAAAACATTAAAATACTTCAAAATTAAAATATAAAATATTTTACTCGTTAATGCAATAATAGAGTGCCATTGTAATGTTCTTTAAATTTGAAAAAATAATTATTTTGGTAGTGCTTAAGTAAATAACTCAATTACTGAAAATTTAAGGCTATATTGCCTAAAAAAACGTTGCCACGTTGCAGCAAAAATTGAAATCTGTAGGCTGGCTACTAACATGTTGCTTCCTCTCGCAAAATTTTGGTGCATGTAAAGACTCTTAATTTTGATGAAAATTCTAACCATCACTCTGTACACGTCGTTTTCACATGCACCAAAGTTTCATGAGCTCTATTATTTATAGACAGTGTAAAATATAGTAGTATGTACAATAGTGTAAAATATAGGAGTACAATATTTTGTAAATAAAGAGTAGCATAATATAGCGGTCAGTAGCTGTCAGTTAAATATAAAACAAGATAGAAAACTTTTCCGAGAAAACGAGCAAGTTTTAAAGAAAATATTTAAATTAATATACTTTATTTCAGATTCAAAAGTTTATTTTTATTAGTATTAGTTTATTAGTATTTTAATTATTGCTAAGATTTTGTCTATTGTATTCAACAAAGGCTTTGTAAAGTGCGGTGATAGACAATTTTTCATAAGTAAGGTAGGTTGATTGGTAATCGGGATGAAAGTACTATTTGATTTAAAAAGGCTTTATGTAAGCAGCAGACTCCAATTTTTGATGCAAAATGGCTCATTATTTGTACAGTGTTTATATAAATTGGCGTACATGGAATGGTATACCGCATATCCTCCCAGTCGGATGTTATGTCGCCACTCCAGTGACCGCTGTGGACACCTTGACCAGCAAACGAGGCTCGAGAAATGATGAAGGGTCTCTTCTTTCGGATGCTCGCCAGTGCACTGGTAACATGTGTAAATTAGAAGGATAAATAAAATAGGGTCAAGTGGGGTAAGTGTGATAGGGTTTCTGCATTTTTCATTAAGAAAATTCGTTCTCTGCTTCAAGTAAATTCCAAATCCTAAAATTGGTAGTGAATTATTATAAGAAACATACATATGTGGAAAAAAAATTATGTGTTTGAATTCCAATTTTAAGTGTACAAAATTTGCATTTCAAAATCCATTGCTGTTTTATCACACTTACCCCGCATAGGAAAACCCACATGAAAGAAGACAGTTGCACTTAAATTCAAAAGCTCACAACTTTCTTTAAACAAAAAATAAGGTCAATATTTCTTTTTCGTTTAATTATAAGTGGTCTAATGTTATATATTGCAAACTTTCCGATTTTGAGAATGATTTCCAAAGTTACAAGAGCTGTTTATCACACTTACCCCCAATCACACTTACCCCACTTGACCCTACTCAAATAAATTAAGGAAATAATTTAAAAGTCAACAATTATAATCGTGTTGTTACAGATGATTTATCGGATTAAATATTAGATTAACATCAGATTCAAGATGATCATATTAAAGTTTTCATTTTTGACCTTCTAGCCCGGGCCTAGGGCCCCCAAAATTTAGGGGCCCCTAAATTTCAGGTTCTATTATGCTAAATGCTGTAAATCCCCAGAATATCAGTAAACTAAAAAATATGCTGATACTCCAATTGTTTTTAGCTCAATTTTGGCTAAGATATTGTCCTAACGTGATTCTTTGATCGATGTTTGTAAGGAAACCTATTGAATTGTAGCGAAAAATTTATACATTGGTCTATACTCTATAGCATCACCATTACTGGAAATCGTACTCAAAGTTTTTCTTAAAGGGGCCCCCAAAATCGCCTATTGTCTGAGATTTCCTAGAGCAGGCCCTGCTTATTTTTGTCTGCTGAGATCTATATTACAGTTCCTTGCGTGTTAACTTATTTTTATTCGTGATATTTTCAAAAATCAAATTTAACTTCTTTAGGAAATGCAATTGCAGAAGGACCAAAAATTAAAACAATGCCGCTGCAACTGTTGCCACTCAAGATGTGAAACTTGTCCATTAAATAAAGCAGAGTCAATGAATATAACCAGGGTCACCTAAAAAAGGTAGTTTTTATAATTTTTTCCTCTTTGTAAGAAAAAGCTATGTAATTTTCTAAATATTGTAAATTCTATACAAAATTTTGAATTCAAGTAATTTTCTAAATTCTATACAAAATTCTGTTAATTCTGGACAGCCGTTGAAAGTTATTTTAATTGTGAGTTACGATTGACATACGTTAATCAAATTAATTTTCTTGAAATATGCAATGTAAAGTTCAATTGCGATTAATTAAATTGTAATTAATTTAATTGCAATTACGTTTCTGTCTATTAACAAGATAATTGAAAAACTAGTTTATTAATGCACAGCACTGAGTACAATGAGACAAATTAACCTACTCATATGTTGCATGCGCCTCCCAATAATTGACAAATTAATTGATTAATGACCAACATAGAGTACAATGAGACAAATTAACCTACTCGTATGTTGCATGCGCCTCCCAATAATTGACAAATTAATTGATTAATGACCAACACAGAGTACAATGAGACAAATTAACCTACTCGTATGTTGCATGCGCCACCCAATAATCGACAAATTACTTGATTAATGCCCAACACCAACACTCAGTACAATGAGACAAATTAACCTACTCGTATGTTGCATGCGCCTCCCAATAATTGACAAATTAATTGATTAATGCCCAACACAGAGTACAATGAGACAAATTGACGTACTCGTATGTTGCATGCGCCTCCCTGTAAGCCACCAAGTTGTGTTCGTTGTAGTGAAGAGTGGCGTTGTGCTTCGCGGTCATGCATATCGTGAGGGTGCGTAGAGGGTACGGCCTGCCGGGCAGATACTGAGGGTCTTCGATTTCAGATGCTGGACAGCCGTTGACTGTGCCGTTGTTGAAGTTTAAGGGTTCATTCATGTCCTGTATTTAGATATTTTTGTTATAAGTCAAAAAAATATTTATTGACAAACAAAAATTTAGCGTTTTTATAAACAAGAAAATGTACTTAAATTTTTTTAATATAATAATTTCACAGGTTCGCTATTTTTTAAAATTAATAAATAAAAAAACAAAATGTAACTAAAAAACTTTTATGTAACTAAAAAAACTTAGTTTAGTGGGTTTTTTTTAAATCATATTATTGTTCACTTTAACAATGATATGTACATAATTAGTACATGTAGGGAATTAGTGGAACTTTCATAGCTTCTAACTTTAGGACTTTTCTTAGGGCTAGTACCTCGTATATTCAGGGAATTTTTTTTTTCCCATTAAGATCTTGCCCAAATGCTAGCCTTCAGAATTCGGAATACTTGCAATTAATACTGAAACCTTTTAGAACAAATGCAACAACAGTGCAACTAAAGTTCTGATGAAAATACTTGCCAACCATATTCCATCAAATTTCAGTTCAGAATGATATTTTTCTATCTGTCTTGCCCAGTATTTAGGAGTCTCTGGATTGCTGAAGTCTGGATAAACAGAGAAGTTAGTATTCCATACCTGAAACATTGCAAAGCATTTTCAAAAAACACTTAACCTATATTCATATGTAATTTTATTCAAACGCATTTTTATGATAATTTAAGGTTAAGAAACGTTTGCTTGTTTAGCATTGAAATCGCAAGTAAAAAAAACTAAGTAGATTTGTAATAGTAAATGTCACCTTTAACAGTTTCCACACTCGATTCAAAAACATTTAGTTCAAATTTAAACTTTTGTTCCAAAAAAATTGCTCTTTTTTTAATAACTTCCTTTCTTCAATTCAATTAAAATACGTTTTCGTTTCTAAACTAATTTACAGTGAGTAGAATAAAAATGTAATAGTGACATTGGGATAGATGAATTATGGATATTGCACAAATAATAGACAGTATTTTTTTTAAATAACTGTTATTTAAAATTTATACCGACAACAATACTCGGACAAGTTTCTTCTTTGAAACAGCCGACCTCCGAACAGGATGGCTAGAGTGACATCACACTGAGTTTCTCTGGCCTTATAAGTTGAGTAGGCCGTAGTACTACAATCTTTTATTAATTTGAAAAAGATCCAAATATTAAGTAAAATAATTCGTATTAATAAAACAAAAATCTTACAAAAAATTTATTTGCCTGTACTATTTTATAAGATTTGGATTTACTTGGCATTACTGATGGTCAGGGTATATTAATTAAATTCTGGAAAACATACTAACTTTTGATTCTATTGGCTTTCCGTATGCATCCTTTACAAATAAATCTTTTGCAGCTGCTTCGTCATAAGGTGGGTAGGAGCCAGGAGGTTCTGTGTTTGATACTCCTGGTGACTGAAAAGTAAATGTGAACATGTGGAGTTTCCTTCATTTTTAATGTTTCAAAAAACGACACCTCGAAGATTTAAAAGCAATTTGTAAATTTTACTCAAACGGAATGTCGTGATTTTTATTCAAATTGCCAGGAAACCTATATTGAACGAAGTTTGTTTCACGAAAGTTAGACATTACCAAAACCAATTAAATTTAAGTAAAAAAATATGAATCAAATTTTTTATGAATACGCAGCAGTATAAATAATTTCTACAATCAAATTATAAAAGAATCCGCACGGCTAAAGGAAAAGTGGGAAGCCAAAAACAACGTGGCGTCGAACAATTAACAACGAAGTGAAAGAACTTAACAAGTCATGGGGAGAGATTAAGACCATTGCAGCCAACAGGGTGAGGTGGCGGGGAGGCCATATGCTCTATGTTGGAGTGAAAGAGGTATAAGTAAGTAAGTAAATAATAAAAAAAAGTTAACGTATAAAATTGATAATTATATTTTATTAATAAAAATGTGTAGGATCACAATATTACAAAATAATTATTATTCATTCATTGCAACGACGAGTAATAATTTTATATTCGATATGTTTTTTAATGTAGCTTGGGTAACAAACAGGTAAATAAAATGTATACTTCAAACTTACAACCATTGCTACATAATGCATTCCTTTTTCATGAAGACCATTAATCCATTCTGGAAAACCAGCAAAAGTAACAGGATCATAAGTGAAATCCAAATAGTGATCCATAAAGTCAATGTCATTCCATTGAACATCCTACAACAAAATAAAATTATGAGTATGTATTTTATTTTTTAGTAAGTTTTATTTAAAACTTAAGCTAATAGATAATTCATTAAGTAATATACTTTTAATGTATAAAACTAATGTATTCTACATGATAATTATAAGTAACGATTAAATTTATTTAAATTATAAATCAGCAATTTCATCAAATTAATAATTTGTAATAAGACTTTCATAATTTAGAGTTTCATATTTTTAACCCAATTAAAATTTTTAACTACTCTAACATTTCAATTGATCCTTTCCATTATTTGTCTAAAATTTTGTTTACTTCTGAGTTTGCAGTTTATAATGACTTTTAACTCATACTAACTATTTTGGTATGGTTCATATTTTTAACCCAATTAAAATTTTCCACTACGTCTAAAATTTCAAATGATCCGTTCCATTATTTGTCTAAAATTTAGGATACATCCGAGTTTGCAGTTTATAATATCTATGAACTCAGACTAACTATTTTGGTAAGTAATAATTTCCAGATTTCCAGTACACTATATTCGTCCATGAATAATTAAAAACTTTTCTAATCATAATCACCAAAACTTGAAAATTTAAAATAGTAATGTCAACGCTAGATTCTGTAGAGACATAATGTGTCCTTCTGTATTAGATGGGAAAATTGAATGTTTGAGTTTTTATATCGAAAGATGATTATGAGTTTTTGTTTCAAGTAGGACTATATTCAGGATTCTTGAACCGAAAAAGTATGATTTTTTGCATTATTTTACAATCTTAAAAATTATTCCTTTAGTTGACGAAAAATATTATTATAAGTTTTGTGCTACATTATTTCGTTATTGAGTCCATTGTCATTTATCTTTTATCAGTTTCAGACTGGAAAATTTCCGTTAATTGACACCATTTAATTTTTATTTTTTTCGGAGAACAAATAATGAAATACTACAATGCAGATTTACTATTATTTTCATCACTTTATTTTTACTACTATGATTTGTATCATTTTAGATTTGCTAGTGTCCTTTAATTGAATAAAATATTACGGGAAGTTTTGCTGTCCCTACAGATATTTTCTGGCAACTTTGTTGCTAGAAAATATTTCTTTAGAGTTTTTCTCTGACTGTGCATTAAAAATCCAACTACACTCTTAAAACAAAAGAGTGAAATCCACTCATATAGTATAAGTGCATTTTCGACACTGGAAAGGGGTGAAAATTAACTCAGACTGAGTTGAAATCACTCGTTTGGAGTGATCCTGTCGGAGTTTTAACTAAACAAAAGAGTGAAATCCACTCATATAGTATAAGTGCATTTTCGACACTGAAAAGAGAGAAAATTAACTAAGACTGAGTTAAATTCACTCGTTTGTTTTAAAAGCCTATATGCTGATACTTACTATCGGAACTCCAGCATCCAAATTTCTTTGTAGTGCCTCATTAGTGGCATTTAATGAAAAGTATCCATACTTGCAAAGTTGGAACCCGAGACTCCAGTAGGGAATCATGGCCGGTCGGCCTACGATCCCAGTGTATTGCTGGACTACGTTCTCTGGAGTAGGTCCCAGCATAATAAACAAGTCGAAGATGCCGCCGATAGGGCGAAGAGTGACAGCTGGAGTCGGCTGAAGGACGACATCTGTAGAAATTGCAGAAAAGGGTTTAGCATATACTCTCAGAAAAAAACACTTTCATTTTTGACGATTCATGAATGCTCAAGCCTCATTTCGTTAATTTTGAGGATTGTTTCATCAAACCATCACGTGACTTTTGAGTAAAAGCGAATCCTCACTTTTACGATCGTGATTTGACGATTCTGTATCTCGATTTTGAGGAAGCCGAATTTCATTGCTGTACTCACATGCTCAAAAATGACCAAATATTTCTTTAGATTAGACGACATTCAAATCCTCATAAAAATGACGATTCAAATTTCCTCACTTTGAGGAAACGAAAACTTGGAGCATTTGCCAGTAAACGAATCGTCAAAATTAAGGAAAATTGTGTCGTTTTTGAGCATTCATTTTTTAGAGTGTAATTGAAGAGCTTAGTGGAAGAATGTGCTAAGTGATAAAAATGTGAAAACGAGAAATGGGATTCAAAATTTTTCGTTTGCATTTAAATTCGTTGTAAATGGTAATTATAAACGAAAAAAAAAAAAATTCAAAATGTAACTTAATACGTTCTTCCACTAAGCTTTTTAATTAATTGTTTCAATTATTTCTCAACAAACCTAAATAAAATAAATGATGAAGGAGTAGTAGAAAATGTTGTAACGTTAAACAAGACGGAAAAAATTTACAAGCTACTCCCATTGAAACGTGACTAAATAAATCTGTTGGCAGTTAGGCTGCCACTAGTTTAATGGAGTAACGTTACACAAAAAAAAATTTAGTGTATTTTTAGGCTTGGTGAATTTTGTTAGGTCCCAAATGAGTTACTATGAAGCAGCGCTACGAAAATTGAAAAAGGTAAAAACGTAAAAAATGTAAATGTTCGTAAAAACACATGAGCGAACATCCATAAGAGAACAATTTACATCAGCTTGTCAAGAATATGGATTATATGTACGTCAAGATCGCTTAGATTGTAAAAATTTATTTAAAATTTACTTGTTTTCTTTAAGGAACGGTCTGGATACATAATTTTTATTATAACTACAAAACAATTAGGAGTAGAAGCTACAAACGTAATTTGCTATTTACAAATTAATTGTACGAATTTGTTTTGTAAACCTTAAACGAACTGTAAAATCTGTTTTATCAATTGTACGAAACCTGTGTCTTTTAAATTTATTTATTTGTTATAAAACCATATTTATGTACTTAATAAAGTGAAACAAAGAGAAGGGATTACTATGTTAAAAATGAAAGTTTAAATTCATACCATTTAACTATATAATATAGGGATTCAAAATTAAAAATGATTAATATTTTCATGATTATATATCAAATTATCCCACATAGTTATTATTTATAAATTAAAAAAATGTAAACAATATTAAATTTGCAAGTATTACCCATAGCATTGCTGTTGAGCAAAAATACACCATTTGCATCGCCGCCAGGTTCCACAACCAAGTAAAATGGATGAGTACCATAAAGATTTCTACTAGGCTGTTAGGAATAAAAATGGTTTTTTTTAATTATCTAAAGATAATACCAAATTAGTTATTGTAAAATGAGCGTACAAATCGGTTAAATTGAGTGGAAATGCAACTTATAGTCCATTCTTGATCCAAAGTATTAAAATATTTACATATAAGAAAACGGTGGATATTATGACTGTTCAGAACAAAAAAAAAGTCTTATTACAAAATGGCTCCCTGCTTTTGCACAGAAACAAGTTTTTTGAAAGAACACAAATTTTGTTGAATCACCAAAACGTTTTGGTCAATATAGCGCAACAAAAAATTTACTGCCCTTACCAAATTATTTTATTTAAATTATTTTTTGGTTCGACTAAATGATATTGTTGATTCAACAAAACTTCAGTAGGTTTTACTAAACGATTTTCGATAAATAATTTTGCTTCACTCCTTGAATTTGCTGTTGTTGACAGACGCCAGACGTCATAGAAAAAAAACTTATACTCCTTGCTAACATAAGTTGGGTAAATAGAAATATGCTATGGAGAAGATCCTTCCACGGATGTAAAGAGTTCCATAAATAATTTGTGAATCCATCCAGAAAACATGTTTAAAAATTAATTTCGTTTAAGATCAAACAGATTTATTTACTTGAGAAAATTTGGCAATTTATCAAAATGAAAAGTGTATATTGGTTAAATTGTATTCAGATCATTTTGTATGTAAATATTACCTGTTGGAAAGGAGTGTAAAAGACTTCTTACCTCAACCAATAGCAAAGATCTCACCTCAACCTAAGGAGTTCTGTTGAAGTGAAACCACTCGTTTTGTTGCGAAGTATAATATTTTTAAGTCAACAGAGCACGTAGAGAAAAACAATGGTTTTCCGAACCAAACGTTTTTTTCTGTGAATTAAAATCTATTACTATCTATAAACGATTAAAATCCCCTACTTACCACGGGCAAATCCCCTTGATTGAATATGGTATAGCGTGCCCAATTAAAAGATTTCCTCAGCCCCTCCTTCTGTTCGCTTAGTCCATACAGATTTTGAGAAGAAGTGTACGTGGACAGTTGTAAGAACTGGTCACTGAACACGAGTCGGGACAGTTGGGTCTTAAATCTGTGGGAAGCAAGGAATAGATCGATCAGAAATATATAAATGAAAAGAACGATATATAATTTCAGTATAATCTGCAAATCGCGACAGAATAAGACTAGAGATAAAAGAAAATTTAATGTAGAAAATCGAAAATATCGTTTGAATATCGACAATCGAAAATATCGTTTGAATATCGACAATTGAAAATATTGATTGATTATAGAGTATAGACATCATTGTAAACTGGGCAACAAGATAAAAAGCTGTAGTATACATATTTAAGGCTAACAACAGTTTACTTCCATGAAAACTTTTCATTATTCCTAAATAAAATGAATATCTTGATATAAATAATATGCAAACTTAGCTATTAAAACTAAACTCGAGTTTTTTCTTGATTGAACTTTTTTTATTTGTCTTTTGTCTCTTATTATTAAGAACAGATTTGAGGAATTTGAGACTATATCCTATTTTTTCAGAGCATCCTAACTTATCCATGAGGGAATTTCGGACCATATTTTGATTAATAAAAATACATTGGACTCAAGTTAAAAGTAATGAATGGTTTTTAATATAATTTCTGACTATCTTTTGCCCCTTTGTCTCCCAACTACTATAGTGGTTTCGACCCTCGCTTGCCAAACGAGTGGGCTCGGGTTCGAATCCCGGGTAAGACATGGATATTTGTGTTGTCCTAAGTACATGTGGAGAACGTGCTTGTTAAATCTGTGGGTTCGAAAGTCCTGTGGTCGGTCATAGAGCAGTTTACCATGGGTGCAGGTCGTGAATGGTACCATCGTACCATGGGCGAGAAAATTGCCCCTCCCCTCCAGCGGCATGCCTAAATTGAGGAGGTGGCGCCATCTCGGAGTAGAAGCCAGACATCCACCCTCTCATGGGTACTCAAAGCCGTGTGTCAACGGACGCCACTGCAAGCCTCTGGCCGGCCTGGAGGCACACGACGACAACAACTAATATCTTTATAAATGTTGAAACATACAAACATTTGAATGCATACTTCACACACTTATTGTCATCTCAAATTACTAGATGTGTTTAACCTATATACATAAAAGGCAACTTCCGTTTGTCTGTTTGTTTGTATAAGACACGAGATCTAAAGAACCACGCAACAGATCATCACGAAATTTGGCACAAAAATTCATCTCATCTCCGGAACAAACATAGGATAAGAATTTTTCGAATCAGACCATTCCTTTTATCGTTTTCGAACGTTTTTATGTTTCTCATTCAATGCATTGAATACCTTAGAGGTTAATGCTCCTTCAACTGCACATTTTCACGGATTGTTTATTTAGTTTTATTTTACACATTTTTTAAACGATTTTTAAGAATATTTCGCTGACTAAACTTTAAAGAAGTGTTAAAAAAGATTAATTTTCGAAAATTACCGGGCAATCTTTATATATTATGTAACTAAAATGAAAGAAAGAAAAAAATAGTTAAATTGACTGTTAAATTATTTTTTCACCTCTACCCGTGCAACGTCGGGTATAACAGCTAGTAAGAAAATATTGTGACAGGTAGTTAGCCAGAGGTTTAAACTGTAAATACTGTATTAAATACCTACACAATAGCTCCAGTAGTTTTACGTGTTATGTTCAGCCATCCATCCGGCCGAAGATCCACATCATACAGTTGTTTGCGATTCTTCTTAATTGAGTATTTCAAAGGAATGTCGGGCTCAAATCTCGTTGCATTTGCATCGGTAATCTATTTAAATTAAAACACATATTAAATAGCTAGTAGAAATTGGCTAATAGCAATTGTCTCCACGTTTTCACCATTATAAAAAAGTGCAATAGAATATAAGAAGTGCATATATATTGAATGTTTATTGTCAAGCTTCCTCCTGTTCTAAACTAGTTAAAACGACATTGAATCTGCAAACATTTTGATCATGATGAAAGAGCATTTTATTTTTATGAATTTTTTTCTTTTTGCACTAGATGAATTCGGCAAACCTATGAGTAACAACGCTCATGCCTATTATAAAAAATTGAATTAAATGCAGTTTCAAAAATAGAGCCATTGCTAAAATTAGTGACAATTTTGACAGAAATACCCTGGTTTAATGGAATTTTTTTTATGGAAATCGATGATAAAGCAATGGTGTAACGGTGCAATATAGTAATGTATATTTATCAGCCTGTATACCACCTTTTCAGTCTGGATATGTGGCAATATTCGATGAGAATCTATATGGTTACATGAAAGAAATCTTTTGTTTAACAGGGAAACCTATGGCTGTAATAAAAACACTCACATTCTTCCATGTACTGTATGATGTAGAGGCTAGTCCGTTTACTGTTGAATTTTGAAGATCTAAAAAAATATGATAGGATTTGTTTTTTTTTCCTACAGAAAATTTCCGTTTTCTTAAACTACTGAAGTTTTCTGTAAACTTACGTATCAGTTTTTCAAAATACATATTTTCGCTGTTAACAGATAAAATAGGCAACCTCTGACACAAACTGCGCCTCTTGAGAACAGATTTTATTTTTAATTATGAAATTAAAATTTAATGTTACAAAGGGTAATACCGGCTTGATATTTTCTTCTTTTTTTAACGCATCAAGGCAATACAGAAAAAATCTGCTAGACGCGAATATTTTCTGTATTGCTTGGCTACGGGAACATTCAGTCAACAGATTTTATCCGTAGCATTACAGATGATTTCTGGCAACTTTGCTGTCAGAAATTTTCTGTAATATAAGAGGAATGTTTTGAAGAAAACCACAACTTTCTGCATCATTGAAAGTTGGGATTTTCTTCTTACCTTGATTCGAAGGCTGGCGTCATCAATGAAGAACACTTCCAAGTTCACGTTTTGTATGTCCTGAGGGAAGCCAGGCGGTATCTTCCTGCTCAAACCAGCTACGATCCCATCCGCGGTACGAGATATCCCCGTAATTTCATATCCAACGTACTTCGACGAGTAGTAGCACGAGGGCACTCCCAAGAACCTCGAGTCTATCAGATCATCCTCTTTCACGGTCAGATCCGACGCCTTTTTGTAACAACACCCCCTCTTCAGACATTCTGTTTCGTTCACCGGACGATCTGGGTGGCAATCGAACCTCTCATTATCCGGCACCTCGATGGAACACGAGTCGACTGGCTTATCCGGACCCTTGAACGACGTTCCATGAATGGCGAAGAATAATATCGTCCCTACTATACTTCCCACAACAATGACAGCCAAGGCGTATAAGGTATTTCGTTTGCAGTTCGACCTGCGTTTTTCTTCCGTCATGAAAGCATATTTGCCACCATCCATTGTTGCTAGTTGCACACTAACGCATAAATAAGAAGTAAATTGAGCCTCCTCTCTCTCACGGGCAACGTAAGTGAAGGATTCTGGAGAAATTTGAAAACAAACAGCTGTAGAATAATGGTTCTGACTTTTCTTATCACAGATTCCAACGTACTGATAAAATAGTCTGATAAATATAGGTACAATATTTTTTTTTATCTGCATTCACTTGTTTGCCATGTATTGTCTTTGTGCCCTTTTTTAAATACAACTGTGATTAAAATTGCATTGAATTGTGTTTTGGATATTAAGTGATGAACTGCATGTATCGAAAGCGTAGTAATAGTAATTGTAGTCGTTAAGGGGGGTAATATTTATCTAAACATTTTATTTTCCTTTGAAATTTTCACTCTAAAATTTAGTTATTGATTAAAAATTTACGTTAAGTTTTATCATTTTGAGTCACTAAAAAAATGCCTAACATTATTTTCTCATTCACAGTAAGGATAATTTACACATTTTTTTTTAAACACTTAGTGCAAATCAAGTTTTAGGAACGCATTCTATAATAGAAAGATTCTTATAAATTATAGTTAAAGGCTTGATTTATTAGGTTTTATTGGAAAAAATTTAGAAGCAGTTTTTCAAACAGTTTTAAATTTTCATTAAAAACCTTTTTTTGTTTGTTTTAATACCATGTTATTTTCCACAAATGTAATAAATTCGATTCAATTGTAAACGGCCAATCTAAAATATTTTCGAATTTTTCCCTGCAATTCATGTAAGAATTAAAATGTCCTATTTTATTTACGTATAAAAGAAAAATTCAAGTATTGATTCATATGGTTAAGTTTATTTAAACGTATTCTTATGCAGACGTAAGTTATATCGTAATTAGAAAATAAATTAAAAGTACAAACACCAAAAACAAGGAACAAGGAAACGAGATATCTACATATACTTACGCAACAGAGTTGTGTGCTCAACAGAATGGAAAAGGGCCAAACACACCGCGTCAAATTCTATTTTAAATATTTACACGTTAAGTTTGGCTAGTTTCGTTTGCGTTCTTTCAAAAATTCTATAATTATTCAGTCTGCAAAATTCATTATGGTTCGAAGAATAAATATGTAATATTCATCGCTCTTAAATCGAAGCAAAATATTTGTGTTGTGATACAATTGATTTTTAGTGATACTTTTTATTGTTTGAATAAATATGCAATATTCATCGCTCTGAAATCGAAGCAAAATATTTGTGTTGTGATACAATTGATTTTTAATGATACTTTTTATTGTTTGTTAGTTCATGTAACGATAGTAATGAACAATTGGAACGGCCACACCTGCAGTGACATCACAGTTTTGTCTGTCATCGTCTTTAACCTCCTAAACATACCACCTGTAGCTAATTCGTCTAAGCTGAAACGGTCAACTCTATACAGGTCACCTCTATACATTGAAATCGTTTAATCGTCCGTTGGCATCCTTAGTTTATGCGATACTAATATGTGCAATTGGTGAGACTTTATTGCAACCAAACCATACCATGATCACTGAATACATACAAAAATTGATAAATAGTTCTTTCTCCATGGTAATATACAAAAGTAATAATATTATCGATTTAAACTAAAAGTAATAAAATTGTATGTGAAATTGTTATAAAGCATTTAACCCTTTCAGTCCCAGTGATGCAATTTGGCATCATCATTTTTCGGATCACAATTTTTAAAAAATTATAGGGCTGACATCCATTGGGATTAATAAAAAATATTTTTGAATAGAAAAAAGTTTGAAAAATTGAGTGATGCGCTTTTTCATATCATCAACTGCTACAGACGATCAGAAAAAAAATTCCAAAATGATAGTGCCAAATTGAAACTAAAAGGGTTAAAATACCTCATTAGCATTGTTTAAAAAAAACACTCTGCAACATAAAAATCAATCTATTTTGACATCCTGCCTATGCCTATCAGTAATGTACGTTGATAAACAAACGATACGTTTTTACAGTGCACATTGTGTAACGCTTCCTACTATTTAAACTGTTTCGATAACATAACGACATTGAATATACAAACGTCAACAGTTTGATCATGATGATAGAGTATTTTATTTTTTGTCATTTTTTTCGAACTGGATGAATTCCTTAAGCTTATCAGTAATAGTAACAACGCCCATAGATATTAGAGAGGGAAAAGTTTTTAATTAAATTTGCGGCAGCTTTAAAACGATATCCGCTGCTTAATTTTGACAGGAAACTCCTGTTTTAATGGAATTTAAGTTTTATGAAAATCGATGATGGAGGTAATGATGTAACTGAGCAATAGAGTAACACTCACAAAAAATCACTCCTATAGAGAACCTTTTCAGTCAGAATATGTGGCAACATTCGATACGGATCAATGTGGTTACATAAAATAAATCTATTATTTATTCGACAAAGCTATAGCTATAGCTTTAATTGAGAAACTCGTATTCTCCAAAGTACTATTACACTCCTTGCCAACCTAAGTTGGGTAAATAGAAATATGCTATGGTGAAGATCTTTCGCGATGTAAAGAGTTCCATAAATTATTTGTGAATCCATCCAGAAAACATTTTTAAAACATTAATTTCGTTTAATGTCTAAGAGATTTGAAAATTATTTGAGAAAATTTGGCAAATTTTATCGGAATGAAAAGTGTATTTTGGTTAAGTTCTATTCAGATCATTTTGTATGTAAATATTTCCTTACAAGAGTTTCCAACTAACGGACCAATCACGCATTTCCCTCTTCCTTTTCACCCTTTGTGTTAACCCAAGTTAGGTTGGCAAAGACTGTAGGTAATCTATCATATAGGGGCTGGTCCGTTCACTATTGAATTTTGGGGATCTAAAAAAAATAGCTGGGTTGATATTCCCATAGTTGCATCGAAGTTTAAACTGGTTTGTTTACCAAATCCATATTACTTTGTTTATAGGGAACATAACATATAGAGACCCGGATCATATGTCCCAGCAGCACTTGTGAAAATGTGAGTTTTCCAATGAGAGCCTTTAATATATAAGTGGATATTTAGTCTTACTCTATTATTTAATAAATACAGTATTAGCCTTTTTACTCTTTCATTTATGACAAACACTTCATATAGACCCATAAGGTTGTTATCTGATCAATCTGGCAAAAATAAGTTTTAGGTCGTTTAAAAATATGACTTCATTTGGCTACGAATAAATCTAAACTATTTTAGACGACCTTATTTCTATATCCATACTTATCCTTATTACTTCCCTTGTCTTTTAAGGTTTTATATTTAGACTAAAGGTACCCCACCTCATGGAAAGTTGCGGTTTTCTTCTTACCTTGATTCGAAGACTGGCGTCATCAATGAAGATTACTTCTAAGTTTACTCTTTGAATATCCCTTGGAAAGCCGGACGGTATCTTTCTGCTCAAAGTAGCCTTGACCCCATCCGTGGTAGGGGATATATTCCCTATTTCATATCCAACGTAGTTCGCCGAATAGTAGCACGAAGGCGCGCCCAAGAACTTCGAGTCTATCAAATCATTCTCTTTCACTGTCAGATCCGACGCTGGCTTGTAGCTACACCCCCTCTTCAGACATTCTTTTTCAGACACCGGACGATCTGGATGACAATCGAACTTCTCATTATCCGGCACCTCGATGGAACGCGAGGAACACGAGTCCCCTGGCTTATCCGGACCCTTGAAACACGTTCCATGAAAGACGAAGAACAGTATGGTCCCTACAGCACCACCTATAGCAATGGCATCTAAGGCATATCGGATGTTGCTCTTGCATTTAGACCGACGTTTTACCTCTTGACATTTTCCCTCCGTTTTCCCTTCCACCTGGAAAGAATATTTGCCGTCGCCCATTGTTTCTGATCAAACTCTAATAAACAAATAATATTTGGCCACGCAGCGAGAAATGTAAGTGAATGACTCTGTAGAAGTTACACAGTAAACAGCTGCACAATGATGACATGTGTTTTTCACCGTGGATTTCAACATGTGATAAAAATTCGTAATAATTAATTCTGTAAATAATAAAACCGAAGATACAGTGACTCAAAGAATTGAGGATACATATTAGTTTCATTTGATAAATTCAACTTCTAACAAAAATTACATATTATCTAGAAAACCAAATGAGTTTTTATTTAAATACCCAACAAAAGGGTTACATTGAAGTGCAAACAACGATAAACCACAATGAATTATCTATAATAAAAAATATCCACTTCTATTTTAAATGAACACAGTTAGATTTTTACCTAAAAAATAAGAATATATGCCATTTAAATTTTAGCACGACTTCGCACAGTGGGGTATTTTACCCGAATTCTTGGCCAAAAAAAATTAGATACAATTGCGAAATCGGTGTCTTTTAATAGCTAATTAAGTGTCGCATCTATCCATATAAAATATCGGTATCCGGACAAAACCGCGAAAGGACAAAACCGCGCGGACAGAACCGCGCGGTCAAAACCGCGAAAGGACAGAACCGCGAGCGGACAAAACCGCGAACGGACAGAACCGCGAAAGGGCGAAACAGAGAATGCAGATGAAAACTTGAGAAATATTAGAACTTGATAATGCAGCAGTAGCCGCATTTTGCGATCAGTGGTAAATTGAATCAATCGCTTAATTTTATCCTGTTTTTGTTTTATAAAATTTATTAACTTTTTACATTAAAACCACCGCTTTATTGAATCAAACCGCAATTTTTAAGTCTTTTTAACGGTTCAAAACTACTGTTAATTTTTTGTTCAGCGCGGATAAATATTTTTTTAAGTTATAGTTTATTTTTAATCCCGCTGTCCTATTAATGTGAATTTGCCTGTGATACTGGATAAAATGGGTAAATCAAAGTGTGGAAAATCGGTTATCATAGAGATTTGCGAAGGGGGAATAATTGTAATCAAATTAGCATTTTGGTGCTGACAGCACTGAAAAACTATATGTGCCTGCTTAATTTGATACTCTATCTATTTTATTTGCTGTGCTTTTTGGAAAGGTGTCCGTAAGGGCATTATCAAGCAGTTTTTAGTGCAGAAACACGAATTTCTAAAGAACCTGCCAAAATGTAACTAAATTGGATCCCCAACAAAATTAGAATTTTCGCAGTTAACTTAATGCAGGCACTTAAAGTAATTAGAGAAATCCCGGAAAATTATAATTCTGAACCGAACAGAAAACGAAAACATTAGCAAAAATACAGTAGAGTGACCAAACTTATCAGTGGTTCAACTAAGAAGTTTTTAAGATATTTATATATTTTCATCATACAATCCTCAAGAAATTCAATTCTTAACCCTCAAAAGCGATGAAGATAAGTGTAATGAAGTTTTCACACACTTGCAAAATCTTTATAACACCATGGAATGACGTGTACAGAGCAGAAACTTTGCTAGTTTTATGTAAATTTATGCTTTAGACTTACAGAAATGCAATTGTTATTATAATCTGGTCCAATTTCGCTGTATCTCAAAATTTATAACGCATTTTAAAATTATGAATATCATATATATTTGTAATTTTTTTATTTAAAGTGCTTAGTTTACTATTGTCTAACACACATAAAATTTGCATAATTCAACCTTGATTTGTCGAAAATATCTAGTTTTTTTTCCTATTGTTCTTATAATTCTGACCACAACTGCATGGGATCTATTCCACGATTTTAAAAATCATCCAAAAATTCAAAAATCAGCAAAATGTGACAGAAGTAAATCTGGTGCATTACGGAAGAGGGGATAACAAATTCCAAAAAAAAAAGGTATATGCAAAGGGTTTACTAAGTCGGTATTTCATTTAGTTGCTAAATACGACTCCGAGAGACTGATTTTATAATATGCTGAATCTGCTTGTTATAAATTCCGGTGGTAGTGTATTTTAATTTGAAACGTTGATTTGCAATAAACATTGATTTGCATAGAAACTGCAAGGTTATTTTTTTTAATAAACGAAGATCATAAAGATATAAACTTTAAGGTTATTTAAAACAATTCAATTTGCATCAGATTTTGGACAAAAAATTCAACAATAGTTGTAAACTTTAATGAATGTAAGTTCCCGGGGTTAACTGTTTGAAAAAATAATGTTAAATTTTGACCAAAGCTTTCCAATAATCACAGCAAAACAACTGAAACTAAAGCACCCAGATTTAGTGTTACGCTACTTAATATAAATGTTGCTATTAGTTTAAATTGACAACATATTTTTGACATTAAAATGAGAGTAATTGTTAGTTTTAGCATCCACATTATTTTTACAACATAAACTAGTTTTGTAACAAAACATTTCACTTAGTACCGATTCCACACAAAATCCCCACATGTGACTGAAAAACGCACTAAACACAGCATTTAATTATTTATTAAACTTTAAATTATATATTAAACTAAAAAGTGGAAATAAAACTTTTTTTAATAAAATTTCTAAAAGTTATTTTAAAAAAATAGCAATTTCTTGTACTTAAATTTATTATTTTCTCGTTGAAATTAATAGAAATCCAAAATTTGGTAGTTTTTAGTTTTATTTTCCCATTTAGATTCGTAAGGAAGGAGTTATTTAAAAGAAACATTAAACAATATGGCCTTTTGTCGGCACAATTTTCAGTGATTTCATTTACTATGTTTTCCGATTGATGTTTATTTGGTCCAGGTTCTTCAATTTCTTTTATAAATTGCATTCTCAAACTCATACGTTTTTTGTTCTTTTGCAAATAAAAAAAACACCTTACAAACTAGTTAAACCTATCTTCATCCGCATTTTTCAGTCGAAAAAAATCCTAAAAACCAAAGCAGATTAATTAGATTTCTGTCGCCAGCTGACACACCTGTTTCTCATATTATGACAACATTTTGTGTAATTTGTCAAGCCGTACCTGGTCACCTCTTATAGGAAGTCAAAATACTTCTTACAATTCACGGTAACAAGAGACACTACGGCCGTAAGGACGATGTGACCCCTTTCCCACCTCATGGCAGTCCTATTGTTAAGATTGGAACACATGCAGGGCCGGATTTCTAAATAGGCTAAGTAGGCTGTAGCCTAGAGCGGCAAATTTTCGGGGGCGGCAAATTTTACTACCAATTAAAGGAAAACTCGGCAATTTTTTTTAAAGATACTAATATTGTTTATCGTAAAAGTATATACAGTACTAATATTTAGTAATAAACATGGTAGCTGCGAGCAGGCTGAATCGCACTCTCTTGGATTTGGAAGTAGAAAGAAAAATAGAACAGTTTAAAAAAAAGTTCGTATATTACCTCGCTTTCGATTTAGAGTGTAAAAGTACGTAGATAATTCTATTATGTAGAAAGAAAAAAATAGTTATGAGAACTATATCTGGCGGCGAATTGATCGAAGCCTACAGGCGGCATATCTTTAAATCCGGCCCTGAACACATGTACCAGAAGAAAGGAGGTGGGGACGTACAATACAATGTACCCCTTTCCATTCCAGCATTCTTCGTTTCTAACACAAAGGAGTAAGAAATACCTTTACCCTCCCCCCCCCCCCCCCCCTAGCCCCCTGTCCGAACCTGTTGGTCAACTTTCAGTCCTTGTTTCAAATTTACCAAATTTTGGTTTCTACCTGACCTTGGTATAAAATGTACTGAGTTTTTACTTACACATTCTCTTAAGATGTTATTTATACCTCACAGTTTTTTCAATCAATACTCAATAATACGCGTGACTTTTCAGGGTTTGAGTCTCCACTTTTCCATTGAACCATCTTTTTAAACTGACACAAAAAATAATATTCAGAATCCATTTTGCAGAGTTTGTTACAACCATGCTACGTAATTCTTTTCTTGAATACCAAACACACACCACTATGCAGGGCCAGAAAAATAACTTCAGCAAAAAAGAAGGAAACAAAGAAACATGAATTGAAGTAACAGTAAAAAGGATTCAGTTCACTAAAAATTACATTCCAAACTAACCTAAAGGTTTGAAATACCAAAATGGTCTATTTCTATAAATGCGCATTTAAATAAATTTACATTTATGCTTTTTCGAATTCAATCGCCAGCATATATATAATAAAAACATTTTGCTACCTCGTCTAGTAAAGCCCATATTATCGTGTCGATTAATTACATCTTAGTACAAACCTATTACTATACATTAAAACATAAAATCAATACTATATATTGCCGACGGGTTTCATGTCATGTGCAGGTATTACTCCTAATAATCGGGTTATATATATAATACCCCCCAAAAAACTTCGTAAAAGTAAACAAACGCCAATCTAAAAAAAAAAAAAACTTTATTTTATCAAAAAACAAGTCATTATGAAAGTTGTGGCTAAAAAAGTCGTGATATAAAATGAATGCCAATCTCTTGTGTAAAACTTCCTGGTTATAATAAGTAGTATAATTTAAGTTTAGCTGCCATAAAAATATTGCACTGTTTGAGGTTGGTGCCCCATCTTAACCCCCCTCTATACCTTTATATAAATGTATTGAGATCATAAGTGTGTTAATTTTTTTTAAGTATCCTTCGTTATTCTGATTTAGTAATTCAAGTACATTTGCGTGATTTAAATTTTTAGGGGGATTAAGTTGTGCACCAACCTCAAACAGTGCAATATTTTTTATGGCATCAAAACTTAAATTATACTACTTATTATAACCAGGAAGTTTTACACAAGAGATTGGCATTCATTTTATATCACGACTTTTTTAGCCACAACTTTCATAATGACTTGTTTTTTGATAAAATAAAGTTTTTTTTTTTTTAGATTGGCGTTTGTTTACTTTTACGAAGTTTTTTAGGGGGATATCAGAAGTTTTTTTTTTAAATAACAAAAGATACAGACACAGTACGACTACAAAATTGAACCTATGAAAGGGCCTGAATTGGGACATTCTTAATCGTTTAGTAGAAACAGCTTAAGGGAAGAAATCTCCCCTGTCACATCTGTAATTGAAAAATAGGAACAGTTTTAATAACCGAATCTTCATTATCGTAACGTTCCCGTTTGTTATTTTCAGGAACAGTTTCTAGATGACGTTTTATTCCCTATACATTGTTTTCGACACATTTCGAGATTACATCGCAGCTGTTATTTTTGGTGTACCACATCCGTCTTTTATGCCTATAGTTTTTTTCACTTTTGTAGGCATATTTAATTTCAATTTTCTTTTATAAAACTAAAAAATATCCAGCCTATTCAAGAAAAAACAATAACCAAATACAATTCTTAGATTACGGTTTTGTATTATAATACAAACATTTAGTTATAAATAAAATTTTTTTTATTTATTAACACAGCTCATGTTAAAAAATGTAACTTTAATTATAAAATATTACTTTAGCATAATAAAACATTCCTCAATAAATTTTATAAAAAAAATATCATTTCTTTTCACAAAAAAAAAGCAAAGATTACTTCGACATAATTAATTACTCCTCAATAATTTTTAGGGATAAAATATATTTCTTACTTTTTATGAAGAAAAAACCAACAAAACTATTTTTTAATGGTATTGGTAACTGAATATGGCAACCAAATTGGCAAATATGACTGTTTTGTTTACATTTCAGGATTGATCCATCCACTCGAGTTATTCATAAGTTTTTTTTAAAATAAAAACGCCAAAAAGTTTAAATGAAGAGTTTCCGTTTATTAAATAGATTTTTTTTTCAATCTGTCTATTCAGATATTAGATTAGTCATATATTTTAGAAGCTGTATTATAACTTAAAAGTTAACAGCACTGCTATGCGGCTCTTCGATGAAAATACAGTAAACCTTGACTCGCTTTCGGAGGTACCTGGCCGCTAGGATGGCTTGTTTATCGCACATTCATACCGCCAAAGGTAATATAGATTTTAATTAATTAAAAATAGAACGAGTTCTTTTTGAAACTTCAAACCTATGAAAGGGGCTTAATTGGAGCATTCTGAAACTTTTAGTAAAAACCACTTCCAGATTAATGGTCTAGTAATGGCTGTAGGTCACTTCAAAAATTAGGTCAAAATTTGACTAAAACTGCTCGAAAGATTTCATTTTCGAAAATTTCCATATTTTTTTTCTCCGCCGTTTTTGACTCTAGAATAATCAAAAATTTTTTTATTGAAAGTAATCTACGAAACCTTTTTACTGTATTTTTTTTATTGTTCTACGAAGTTTAGTTTGCCTGGTAGAAAATAAAATCAATTTCGCTGTTAACATAGCGAAATGTTTTCTGTATATATACATAACTGCCGTTTGCCCTTGGCGTCATTTTGAGATTGGCGGGCGGAACGACCGTTCCGTCTGATATATGAAGTAATTTAATTCCCAATATTTCCCATTCGCGGTTTTGTCCGTTCGCGGTTCTGTCCGTTCGCGGTTCTGTCCGTTCGCGGTTTTGACCGTCGCGGTTTTGACCGTCGCGGTTTTGTCCTTCGCGGTTCTGTCCGTCGCGGTTTCAAAACCGCGACGGACAGAACCGCGAAGGACAAAACCATTCGTCTTTATAGAAACGAAAGTCTGATTTTTGTTAAAATCAGTATGCATTTTTCCTGCATTGCAATTTTTATTTTATGTTTACTTTTTAATTTTTGACTGCTTAAAAATTATTTTGTTCGTTTGTACCTCTTGAAATTGTTCCTTAAACCTGGAAAGAATATTTGCCGTCGCCCATTGTTTCTGATCGCACTCTAGTAAACAAATAATATTTGGCCTCGCAATCGAGAAATGTAAGTGAATGACTCTGTAGAAGTTACACAGTAAACAGCTGTACAATGATGACAAGTGTTTTTCACCGTGGATTTCAACGTGCTGATAAAAATACGAAATAATTAATTCTATAAATAATAAAACCGAAGATACAGTGACTCAAATAATTGAGGATACATATTAGTTTCATTTGATAAATTCCACTTCTAACAAAAATTACATATTATCTAGAAAGCCAAACGTGTTTTTATTTAAATACCTAACAAAACTGTTGAAATATAGAACAAATAGCGAAAAACCACAATGAATTATCTATGATAAAAGAAATCACATACATTTAAAATGAACACAGGCAGATTTTAACCTAAAAAAATTAAGAATACGCCATTTAAATTCTTGCAAAACGTCTTACAGTGGGGTATTTGACCCAAATTCTTTGCCAAAACAAAAATAGATACAATTGCGAAACTCGTGTCTTTTTTCTAGCTTATTAAGTGGCGAATCTATCCATATAAAGAATTATTACCTCATGCAAAAACATTCGTTTTTATAAGAAACGAAAGTTGGATTTTTGTAAATAATCAATATGCATTTTTCTTGCATTTCAACTTTTAAATTACTTTGTTCAAAACTACAATAGATGCATATAATAGAAGAATATTTTAACTTGATGATAAAATCTAAACTTTTTTTAAACAAGCAGTTTTGACTTTAAATTAAATTATTAAAGTTTAAAAAAAAGTTTAAATTTTTATATCAATTTCTTCTACAAAAATTTGATATTTTGTTAAGGTCCCGGCCTGAATCCGTCACATCTACTACCACCAGCAAAGTCCTCAAACATTGGTTTTTCATGTTCAATGGTCAAAATTTTTTTAGCTACTTTTTGCTATCTTGGGGAGAATCCATATATTTAAATGTTTTTCCCTGAATTATATTTTTAAATGCTAATTGTTCCCAACGATTTTCAACAATTTTATTCAAAGCAAAAAGATTATGTTTTCCAAATTGTTTTCGTAGTTGTTTGATCGATAATACGTGATTTAGACTAGAGAATGCGCATTAGAACTTTTACGAGTCTTTATTTTTCCTTCTTTCTGACTACTAAAAAAAGTAATCAAACAAAAATACCTTACGAATCTTGTAAGCCATAAATCCTAAGAAAGTGCCGTTGTGGGCAAATATAATTTTTAATCAAAACTAATGTTTTGAAAACATACTTTTACCACTAAGTTCTACAAATAAGAAATGTAAAGCAATGCCAACTTAAAGCAATCTACTGCAAAAATTTAGAATTTTAAGCTAGATTCAGAGAAAATAGTTGGTATCTTTACATTCTAGCCACTTGCCCTTTTGTGAGAAACTTCTGCTCAGTCCTACCTACTTGCTTAAGACCATGATGTTACTATTTCTTTTAAAATCAAATTTAAAATGCATCCAGCGGATTTTCCGAGTAAACCTCCATACCTCTATCAACATCTAAAAAAATCAATGGTGATTTCAGCCATTCAAGTTTTTCATCAAATTATGTTTGAGGAGAACCCATGAGCAGTTTATTTGATTCCATTCTACTGAATTGTTTCAATTATAAAATCTTAATGAGTTTTATTAACGCTATGCTTCATATATTGTAAGAAAAAATACAGAAAAGTCGTTGATTAATGTTACTAAGAGCTTGGCAGGCTTGCTCTGTTTTAATGACTGTTAGATAATAAAAAAATACTAAGCAATCGTTCGTTGAATCGATAACATCACCTTTCCTGTTGTCACAAAATTTTCGCCGCCACCCCCTCAGTGTCCCGGAGATTACCTCTTTATACGCTGTAATAAACAAACTAAATTACCTATTAGCAACCTCTACTTTTGGAGAGGTTCCCATTTCATCTGTGCAAATTTTAGACCGCTTTAGTATTTTTTTATTAAACATTACATGGTAAGTACTTATGAGCGCATTTCAAATTGTACCTTCTACAACAGGGTTCCCACTCTTATTTCAAAATAAAAATCAATTAGTTTTTAAGGACTTTTCAAAGACTCTAAAAAAATTCAAGGACCCTAAATCATAATATGCAACGATTATTTTACACATTAAAAATCGACCGATTTGCCAATTTTTCTAAAAAATTAAATACTGAATTTAGATATTTCATTTGAATACAAAATATACGATTTAACCATGACCCTGTACTATTATTTTACATATCCTTTTATTTATGTTTTTTGAGGTTTTTAGTTTGGCAGGCGTAAGTTACGGACCAACCATTATCTTCTTCCAAACGTCAAAGTAATAAAATACCTAAACATTTTATTTACCAATATCTGTCCTAAACTTTTTTAAAAAAAGAAAAGGACCTCACTATACGCTTTACACCGTGAGCTAGAATACAAGACGTCTCGAGGTTTGGTTGACTGATCAGTCTCGAACTTATAACGGACAACACTAGATTTTGCCGCAAATAAGCAAAAATTACGAGGCGTTAAAAGCCCCTATTTTTTTTTTAATTCAGCGACGGATGGGTCAACCAAACATCCACGTCTCGACATTTTTGCTTATTTGTAACAAATCACAGTTAGTGTCCTTTTTTGATCAAAGTTGCAGAGGGTCCAAGGTTTTTTTCCCCCTCTAAGTTAACATCGACAGCTATTGCCAAGCAAGTTCGATGGTTTGATTGCAAGTTCGATGGCTAATTTTTTTCAACTAAACGGAAAGCTACATATCGGTCTAGCATAAAAATTATAAAAAACACTGAAGAATTCAAGTTTTTTTTAAAGAAATTATGCATTAAATAACCGTGATGGATATTTCCAATGCTGCATGTATGAACGTTTTGTTTCTATTTAAGCATTGTGTATTACATATTTAGACTTCCAAATACAAATAAAATTAGCAAAAAAGAAACAATTTAAAATGTTTTGATGAAAAAATTAACTTATTTTTGACGTTTAAATTTTTAATATATAACTAAATGGTGCGTTTGGCGAATTTTTATAGACTTACAAAGTTTGTATTAAAGCTGTTCTAAAGGATAGTTTCGAAAACAAAATCTTATTTGCTCTACATTATTACTCTCATTAAAAACATTATAACTACGTTCGTACTCTTTACAAGATTCTGTTAGAAAACCATTTAAGATCTATTTATATTTCACGATTACAAAATAAAATTTTTCATTCCGAAAATTACACACATAAAATTTATTTTTAAGTGACCGTTCTCTAGTTCTTGAAAATTTTGAACCGAGTTACTAAGTTATGAAATAGTAAATCGTAAATTTAAAAACAGATGTTTCAAGGCGACAAAAGATGCATCCATAACAAAGAATCGAGTCAAAAATTGAGTCTGCAATTTTTAAATTAAAATAGTGTTGGAAATATCGCTAACGCCAGGTGTTTTGGCAACCATATCAGTGGAAAATATAGAAGGATTTTCCGAAATATAACTAGTTAGTAAGAATCGTTTTGTAAAAAGCCAAAGTGCATGTCATTTAGTGCAGACATGGCACTGTCTTAAGAAATGACTTCTTGAAACTTGAAAGTTTGGAACAAAGAAAATCAAGGACTTTTAAATGATTGTTTGTCAAAATTAAGGAGTATTAAGGGGTACTTGAAATCGAAAATAAAAATTAAGGACTTTTTCATGATTTTTGGTAAAAATCAAGGAGTATAAAAGGGTCCTTGAAATTGGAAATCAAATTCAAGGACTTCTTAAGGACTTTCAAGGACCCGTGGGAACCCTGTACAAGGTTTTGCATTTTGAATCTAAGGTTTCAAGCGAAAAATTATATACAAATATTATGTAATAACATTTAATTTAATACCACTGTTTGCGCTAAGCTCACAATTAATGGTTTGGGTACGAAATCCCGCGGCCGAAATCTCGCATCCCATAAGCTCGCATCCCAAAATCTCGCGGGACAGAATCTCGCAGGGACAGAATCTCGCATCCCATAAGCTCGCAGGGACAGAATCTCGCATCCCATAATCTCGCATGGACAAAATCTCGCGGGACAGAATCTCGCATTTCATAAAAAGTGCAGGATTTGTGAGTTATGTTTAAGATATATTTTTGATTTTGAAAGTTAATTAGTTTTGGTATAGGTGTTGTTATAAATTTGTATAACGTACATTTCATATCAAGGAATTGATTAGCAGTTATGATTGTGTATTTAAGATTGAAAAAAAAGTAGCCATCGAAAAATTAAATTACTTTTGATTTGTATGTATCTCTGTTTTTATTCATTTATTTAGTCTTGGTAAAGGGTGAAATAAAATATTTCTTAAATTTATGAATAATTTTGAGATGGTGAAGATATGGTGATATAGGATAGTTATATGTATTTAAGGAATCAACTAGCAGTATAGTTGTGAACGTATAAATAAGATTTTCTTAAAAAATTATTGAATAATTAAGTTCCATTTGATTTTTTTATGACTTAATGTTAATATTTTTATTATCTTATTCAGTAACGTAAGCAATGTTTATATTAATTTATTTAGTACCGATTAAATGAAAAAAATATATTTACACTGCTCAAAATAATTAGGGGAATGCATGGTTTAAACCATTTCGCCCCCAATGATTCCATTTGGTATCATCAGCTTCCGATTTTTTTGCTCACTAAGCTGAACTCTTACTTATTTATCGTTAGATGGAGGAATCATGTCTTTTAAAGAAATAAATAATGTGTGTTTAAATTGAATAAAAACATGAAAAACATTGTATAATAAAATTCACTACCGAAAAACTTTTATGAAATAAATTGAGCCTAAATTCTTCACGCTTGCATTCTTAGAAGTCTAAAATTTGATTTAATCTTTTTTTACAATTAAAATTTTGAAAATAATTATTGTTATAATTTATTCAAAAGTTATGATTCTAATTTTTAGCTCCTTAAATTTTAGTTAAAAAATTAATATTTGTTTCCTGCTTTTTACCATTTTAATCTTTATGCATAAGGAATCTATTTCATAAATTTTAGATATTTATAATAAAAAGTAAGAAGTTTTAACTGGACGGGGGTAAACAAAAGTACGCAAAGTGCTCCCCTAATTGTTTTAAACAGTGTATTAAATTTCCGAATTTGGCCATAGTGATGGTAGGGTGATATAGTATTGTTGTATTACGTACTATGCTAATTAAGGAATTAAATAGTAGTTGTGATTATGATTAAATTGAAAGTTATTGATCATTGAGTTAAATAATACTTTTATGAATTCATAATTGTTTTTATTTTTTTCAGTCTTGGTAAAAGGTAAAATACCATATGTCTTAAATTTTTGAACAAGTTTGAGATGATGAGGGATTAAGTATTGCTGTGTTACGTACTTTACAAATTAAGGAATTGATTATAGTAGATCAGAAATTGTAATTAAGATTTGGAAATCAAGTTATTGAATGAAAGTTACATATTTTTACTAAATTATAATTGTTTTTATTAATTTATCCTGTCATAGTAAAAGGTGAAATAAAATATTTCTTATTTATAAAGTAGGAACTGTAGCTAACTTATTAGCCATTTTGAAATTGTTAACTTATTCTTGCTGTGTAAAAAAGATTGAAATTGAGTACTAGATTGCCGGTGAACTTATACTTCACGGAATTTCGTGTTCGATATACACCGACAACTTTTGGTAATTAACAGTTTATTTTTTTAATCTAAAAATTGACTTATTTTTGTCTAGTATCTTTAACATCTGACAAATATTAAAACATCAAGAAAGCGAAATAGGTTTTAGACCTTAAAAACACAATTGGCTAAGATTTATTAGAACTTCTTGATAGACATGAAATGTGCAACTTTTTAATACATTTATCATTCCAGTCAATATTAGTACATTTATGCATATAAGTCCCTTGTTTATAACATATAAAAAACCATCTACTATCCCTACCAGATATTTTTTAAATATTTTTTCGGTAGACCGGTATTGTTTATACCATTTAGCGAATTTCCAGTAAATGAATAACCAAACTTTAGTTGATTTAGTTTGATTTCCAAACTTTAGTTGAAATACTCTTAGCTTGCATTATTAAGTAATTTATTAATTCGCTTATGATTTTAAAGTATTCATGTCGAATTTCTTTTAATAACTTTATAGTTATTCCTTTAATAAACCTAAACCATCATAAAAACAGTTACATTATCTTAATTACTGATTAAAGGAGGTTTTTAGGTAATCACATTTAATATATTTTTACGTTTTTATTTTACATTAAAAGTCACATATTGTTTTTGCTAAGAGGTGTGGTTAATTAATGCATTTCTTAATTCTCAACTTTCTTTTTTCTTCAACAACTATCTAGTGTTCGATCCGTCATAACTAGGAAATGCCTTCCAAAAGATAAGCACAATTAGACAATAGAACAACCAATATAACTCCATTATAACGGTATAACTATTTGCTTTAAATAATTATACTGTTTTGTTGATAATCTGATGATAATTGCTTCTCTATAAACACTCAAGTCACTTTCTCCTCCACGAAAAGTTGTACAAAGAAATAACACTATTCTAGTTTACCTGAGTGATTTATTTTTAGAAGGGAGTGTCCGAGACGACATATGCTGAAAGGCTTTGTTTGCTGAATGTACCAAACACAATATAGGCATCACCGGGCATACTATAACAGGTTATTTCGACCAAGCACAATGACTACAACGTATTTACAGAAGAAACCGGAGAAAAGAAGCTTCTTTTTGTAAACTCCGACAGCAGGAGGGATTGAGTTTCAAGAACTACTTTGTCTTCGGCGCTTCTCTTTGGAAAGTGTATCAGTTTTTCAACAACAATTCCATGTCTTTAACGTTCAGTTCTGTTTACGTCAAATTCGTAGAACTTAACTCAGGCTTTCACCATCTTTCGATTCCTTGTTTTTTGCATTATAGTGTCAAAACCAAAAAATATAGACAAAAACCAAATTTCTCATTAAAATATAAAAAAAAACTCCATAGATAAAATCACTTGTATAATAATTGAAAGTGTGATTTTTAATTTTCTGCTTGCTAATTTTCATTAGCATGCATTACCAAAGCTTTAGCAAAATCACTAACTGCCTCTTAATTTTAAGTCAAGAAAGTTTATTTTCGCTTGGCAATTTTTTTTTGCCACTTGTCATCAATGGGCTAAATAATATTATCAGAACCTCATTTAAATGCCAATCGAAATAAAAGTCGAAGAAGTTCAATTAAAGGTTGCTTCTCTTTATAAATAAACTTAACAACTAATAAGTGATTTTGTAAGAAATTGCGAGTATATCTTAGTTGGAATTATTTTCAGTAATAGTCATATGCATTAATAGTTATTAATAGAAAAAATACCTGTCATTCCCTAATGTTAAAAGATAAATTGCTTGTCATTACCTGTCAGTCCCTCATTCTCATATTCTCTAAAATAGCATAGATAGAGTATAGTGTTCTAAAATTAAGTGAACAGAAAATACTATCGATTTGGATTTAAGAATGAAGGAAAGAATTTTTATAATAATGTTAATGAATATCAATAAAGTCTCATTACCCCCTCAAAATTACCATTGTTAGGAAAATAATTCAAAAGGGGAGGTGAAAGAGATTATTATTTCATATTTTTACATTGCCCAATATCGATAAATTTTCATAAATTTTAAGCAGCTTTGTGTAGTACAAAATATTGAAGCACCTCATTAAAAACACATGAAAACAAAGGTGCTTTAATCAGAATATAACTAGATAAAATTTTCGTTTTAAATGTGTTTCGTTTCGATGTTATGTTGATACCTGGGGAAAATGGGCTAACATGTCAAAGAAATACTTCCGCGGAAACTGTGATTGCAAAACTAATACATTTAGCTCTATGAGACTGACAATCCCTCTTCAACTTTTTTCGATGATTTATTTTAAAATTGATGAATGAAAAACCGTATAATTCTTAAATTCCATCATTAGTAAGTTAGTATTCTTAAATTTCATACCTTAATGTAAATTGTAAAAGAGTCACTTAAACTTCAAGTATTACTTATTGAGTAATATATTATTGATCAATGTAATTGCCATTTGTTTTAGAGATATATTTAGAGCTCTATGAATTATCTTATATTTTTAATTGAACATCTTTTCTATTTTTCTTAAAAGCGTACTTAATGCCAATTTTTAAAAGTAATTTTTCTATTCTTTTTGCCGTGATTGCAGTTACCTTCTGGTTTATTAAACAGTGTATACTACGGATTACATATTTTAATTTTAATACATTCATTGCGTTGACAACAAAAATATTTGGCGGCGAAAGTGTTTCATCAATCTTTAGTAGACAGAAATTCATTTGCTTTCGTTCCTTTGCTTTATTAAAAAACCAAATTAATACGCACCTTTAAAATTGTGTTCTAAACTAATTCAAATAAATGTAAGGTAATTCGTTTAATTAATAATAATTTAACTAGTAATCATTTAGTTGCTAATAATTAATTAGTAATTATGCATCTAGTTCATAATTAAAGTTGCATAAGAGGAATACATTTTATAAAATTTTATTTAGAAATTTAAATTAATAAAAAACTGACAGTTATCATTCCGAAATTGATTAAATAAGTATAGCATATGAGTTAACAAGAAGGGGGAGGGGCGTCAAGAGCAAATTCACTAAAGAAGGGGCCCATCCAAAATAAAGAATGTAGTGACCCCTAATGTTACTTATTCTCATCAGATCCTGGGTTCGCCCCTGATTTTGGAAATAGTTACCCACATTTACGGGAGGTTTTTTTTATTTTGACGTTATTTTAACATTAACACACATTCTTATACAGGTATTTAAAGAACAATTTTGGGATACAGCTTTTCAATTTGAATGTCTTTGGTAAGAGGACCATTTAACGATTAAATGGCTAATTGTTGTCAATTGGCAACAAATACTTTTAGATGTACAAACTAGCGAATTATTTAAAATATCAAAAGAAACCTACCTAAATTACATGATAATGAATTTTTAGCTCTTTTTTTGTTAGACCCATATGATCAGCGTTTTTGACATTTATTTAAAGATTTTTGTTCTCATAGATAACTATATTTTTTTAGCATTTATGTAGCTTTCATAAACAAGTTTATATATAAAAAAGTTTTTATATTTAAAGGAAATACAAAATCTTAATTAGTTTTATTCAAAAAAAAAAAAAACACACCTGCTTTATGTGGTGGTATTTACCCAGAATTCAAATTAACGAAGTCTTTCTCTGGAGAATATTTGGATATTTATGAATGATGATGACTCAGTTTTGCTTTATTCTTTTGCAGATCTTAACGATTTTCCTTTACAAATTGAAAGATATCTAATTATTATCGAAAAGTGCTATAGGTTCGATTGTGCTAGGTTAAATAATTAATAAGTACTAGGTTCGATTTGAACTTCAAATTCCACTCTTCGTTATGTAAATCTAATACATATTACCAATGGCTTGGCTTGAGTTGTAACTGTTATATCCTAGAATCTGTATCATGTTCAAAATATTTGGGTCTGCACATCGATTCCAATTTGAAATGGAAATGTCATGTCAATGAATTATTTAACAAACTGCGTTCTATATTGGTAAAATTCTAACAACTTAAAAATAAAGTTGATAAAATTTCTAAATAACTTTATATTATTCATGGTTTTACTCTACATTAAATTATGTCGTTATAATATGGGGTGTAGTATATAAGTCGAAACTTAATTATTTTTTTTTCAATTCAAAATAAATGTTTTAAAATTTTAAATTCTCAATGTAATTCCATCTTTTAGTTTTAGAAAAATTAATCTTCTACCTTTCAGTTATGATTACTTATTCCGTATTTCTCTTTATTTGGGTCGCAATAAAGATATTTGTGAATTTAAGGGCATAATCTCTCCAAGAAGACCCCAAGAAATTTACATAATTCCCTAATTTAAAAAAGAAATCTTTAGAAAATATTTTTTATTATTTAGCTCCTAAATTTTTTTGATAAACACCAATGAGAGAATTAAGCTTTGAGGTGCAAATTATCAGCTGTAAGTCTTCCAACCCTTTTCCCTCCCTACCCTTTGCTGTTAAAAGGGTTATTTCGAAAGACCCCTCCATACGAATTGTCCGAGTTAACAATAGGAAGCTTCTTTCGCTTTACCTGCTGTTAACAATTGCACTGTAGGGCCATAAATTATGTACGTTGACATCCCTAGCTGAAGTAACGCTTGGACACGCCCTTCCAAAAACAAATCACTAGGCAGTTTCAATTCTCACACAAGCAAGGAGCGGAATATGTGGGAATGTTATAAAAAGCGAAACACAAAAGACGTTTCAATAAAGTCTTTTTTCTTAAATTAACACTAAATTGAAATATGAGGTACTTTCCAAAAAATTGAAAAATATAAAAAATTCTTATTTAGAAAACATTTCTTTAATGTGGACTGTAGAAAAAATAGGACATTGTTTTTGGATATAATTAAAATAAACAAATAAAGCAATGATTGTATACTTTTCTTAATTCCTTCTACTGAACCATTCTTTGTTTCTGAGGAATATGGAAAAAAAAAGAAAAGATGGTAAAATGTAGGGGAGTCTGGGGTACAATGGACCACTTTTGTGAATTTTCAGTGCTAACTCTCAAACTAATATTTCTTTTAATTTGAAAATATGCATGCATATACCTAAACATTAGGCTTTATGCTACATTAAAAAAAAAGATTTGCATTTACTTTTTTAATATGAATTTCTGGAATCCTCGATTTCATCATTTTTCTTTGTACTAGAGGCTAAAAAAAATTCCAATTTGTTTTTAGCTCTAATCAAAGCAGCAGTTTTTGGTTTAAATATTTTCTCTTCCTTGATTTTAGCTTCTTCTTTAATTCCTTTCACCGGTGTATCAGTTTGAATTGTTGAAGCTTCGGGAATTTTTTTTCTTATTAAGCAGATATTTTAAAAAATAAAAAAATCTTTAATGAACTATTTCATTATATCTTTAATGAACTATTTCATTATAGTTGTCAATTTGTAAAAATTGAATTCAATTAATTCAAAACTTATTGAATATTTAATTTTAAAAGCTAAATAAAAAGAAAGTTCAAATAAAATATTTCTTTACTCTGTTTTGAAGTCTAATTAGGATTTTTTTAAATTTCAATGCAATTAATTTTAATGCATTGACAACACTTCAAATATGTAAAATACCTCAAACACCGATTTACTCACTCACTAAAAGTAAAATAATTTTTTAAGTTTTTATTCCACACATACTGTCAATTTAGAAAAGAATATGATAAATAGAACTGGGATACAATGGACCATGGTCCATTGTACCACAGGTTCTGGTGGAAAATTGTACCCCAGGTTCTAATGGACCATTTTACCCCATGTGGAAGTCTGACAAAAAAAAAGTCTCAAACACTAATTAACCCTAAATTAAACTGTTCTACTTTGATTAACTAAAACAATATATGATCTTATCGTTTTAATGCGCCAAGTAAAATCTTCCAAATCACAATTCTTGAAAGAAAAAAAAGAATAAATACTTTGGTGTAAATATTTACTTTTGCCTGCCTGCACAAATGAACTTTCAAGAATAAAATGACTAAATTTTCAGATAAAAACACTATTTCAAGTTTATGATAATCAATGCTCTGCTGCCTCCTATGTACCTCAATATGAAACAAATAAATAAAATAAATAATAGAGCGCGGTGGATTTTACCCCGTTGTCCATTGTACCCCGACTTCCCCTACTTTAAGAGGGTGAAATCAGAAACTTCTTTTTAAAACAAAAAAGTCTTCAATCAGTAAAATTTTAACGAGAAAAGTAAATAGATTATTAATTACAAATCATTTATGAATATTGAAGTTGTTTTATGTAGTGTAGTATTATTTTGCTCTTTCAAATAATTCCTAAACATACTTACACAAAACTCATAATAAAAGTTGTAAAACAAAGAAAAAATAGAAAGCAAAATATTATTGTATTTTACCTTTTAAGCAAGACTAAAAAATAATAAATACAGTTATGAATTCATAAAAATAAGATTTGATTTAGTGTGAATCAATTTAATCTTTATCACAATTGCTATTTTACATCAATTCGTTAAGTGCGTAATCCAACAGAGTTATATCACTCTACCATCACTATTCACTATCGCAAAATTTAATAAATATTTATTTTACCTTTTATCTAGACTGAATAAATTAATAAAAAATATAACGAATTCATAAAAAAATTTAACTTAATTATCCAATAATTAATTTTTTTATCTTATTTGTGCGTTCACAACTACTAGTTAATTCGTTAATTACGTAATATAGCATTACTATCACCGCTCCTCGCCATTTCAAAATTATTCAGAAGTTTAAGAAATGTTTTATTTCACCCTTTACCAAAATTAAATAAATGAATAAAAACAGCTATCGATACATACAAATCAAATGCAACTTAATTCTTCGATAGCTATTTTTTTTTTCAATCTTAAATACACACTCATAACTGCTAATCAATTCCTTGATTTGAAATGTACGCAATACAAAATTATAACAACACCTGTACCAAAACTAATTAACTTTCAAATTCAAAAAAATAACTTAAACACAACCTACAAGTCCTGCACTTTTTAAGAAATGCGAGATTATGTCCTGCGAGATTTTGTCCATGCGGGATTTTGTCCCGCGAGATTTTGTCCATGCGAGATTATGGGATGCGAGATTCTGTCCCTGCGAGATTCTGTCCTGCGAGATTATGGGATGCGAGCTTATGGGATGCGAGATTTCGGCCGCGGGATTCTGTCCCAATACCCAATTAATATATACATACAAATTTTTTCGCAACATTGTTTTCACTACCTATAGTCGCTTATAATGACGCAAAACTTTCAAAATTATTACATTGCAAAAAAATATTTTTTTGAAAATGGGGCAAACATGGGCAAGATTTTTTTTTCTGGAATTGTTTCTAGACATATTGACTTTTAATATCCAGGTTCAAAATCCACTCGACCTTGCCCGACACATTTTCATAAAGCTTTGCAAAGTTTTATTTTCACAATAAAATGGGTTCAAAAATATTTTTTTCATTTTTTAACTATTTATTTTTCGTAAAAATAAAGGATATTCCTAATGTTTTACGTTTCAAAATAATGATATGATATTCCTTTATAATGTCTGCAAGAATTATTTTAAATTGGTTAAGTTAGAAAGTCACAAAATATTAAATACTACATCAAATAAAAAAGCACAAATTCATGAAAAAATTTAGCCACGCAACATAAAAAAACTGTCTTTGACCGAATTTTTGAAGAATCTAAATATAATTTGAGTTTCAGAAATTTATGAATATGAATGCACTGGTTAATAAACTAATAAAAATCACTAATTTCATAATTGTAGCTTAAATTTTTTTTTTTGACCTTTTTGGCCAGGATTTGGACCCAAATACTCCACTGTGCAATGCTTAACAGTCGGACGTAAAATGGCAGTGTTAAACTTTCTCCAAGCAATTCGGCGACCATCACTGTCGAAAATGTTAAATTTACTTTCATAACTAAATACAACTTTCTTCCAACGGATATCTGTCATCAATTTATAGGCTTTTGCAAACTCCAAATGCTTCTTTTTGATTTTGAATGTTTATAAACGTTTTTTTTTTTTTTTCTAGCTACTATCAACTTTTATATCCAGCTTGCATAATCCATTTTCAGTCACAGTTTCAGCACCTAAACTTTCCACAATGATTAGAAAAAAAAACGCTTTCCCCACCCAATTTAGAAAATAAAATACGCTCATTGCATTTATTGCATGTTACACGACGAACAGAGCACCAATCGGGTTTAAGCTATTTTCATTCTTGCACACCACTCACCACTATGCCTGAAACATGTCTTTAAACCTTGCAATAAACCTATAATAGTTTTAAGAGAAACATTTATGTTAATATACTTCATTTTACTTTGCAATATTTTCACTATTCCATTTATTAATAATTAATTATAATAATTAATTAGTACAATTAATAATTAATCATTAATTTTTTTATTAAATAATTTTTTTTCTTATCGATAAAAATTTCTACTTTTTTTTTTTTTAATCATTTAAAACACTAAAACACTCTTATCGTTTTTCTTATTGAACAAAGGTTTTAAAAAAATATGCTTAACAAAATTTCTACACAAAATTTACAAATTCAAATATTCACAATGCGCAACTGAAGATATGTATTTGCTTATTCATCCCTTCACCGAGGAGAGATAGATTTTATTGCTTATTCATTCCCCTTCACCTGCAAAGCTGTTGAAACATGTTGTGTTTCGTCAATAGTAAATGTATTCTTTAAACAAAATACACAATACACATGTCTGAATTATCTAGGCAAAAATAAATAATTTTTACTGATTTAGGATGGTTACAAATCTTGTTTAAGGCAATGACTTATCACTATCTAGTTTTATATTATTTTATGCTGCACATTATTGTTTGCACCTGATAAAAATGTCAATTTTTATTGAAGTTGTTGTGTTTAATACGAATATAAATGAGGTTGTTTTTGATGATGTAACTCAATCGAAATGTCTTAACTATGTGAAAAATATAGAAAATGCTTTTCTATTATTTTTATTAGGTGGTCAAAAATGACAAAAAATAAATAACTTGAATCTTGATAATAAATAGATGAATGTCTTTAATAGTAAAAATTCTTTGAATAAAAATATGACATGTATAAAATATAAAAAGTTTTGAAGTTTTTGTTAAGCAAAATCTTTGATATAAACCAAATAAATAAAGCTTTTAACTGGTATTCAAAAATTCTATGTTTAGAAATGTGTTCAGAATGTTTTACATAAATTCAAATTTTTGCGATTGTATAAAATGTTTGCATTCTTCCACACACAAATGAAGGGAATACAATATAACCGATTGATTTTTAGCGCGGCGGACGCCCGCAATTGTCTGCTTGGCGGCAGAAAACCGTTTCGGTTTCTCTCTTTCGCTTCTTAGGTCAAACGTTGGGATCGCTAATCGCTGATCGCCTGAATCTTGGTAACTATAGAGTCCAATAGTAGTCTTGAGTCAACACTGGCTTCATTGGGGCTTCTCTGAGCTCCTTGCGCGTCCGTCGTTAGCATTGGAGGTCACGTGACCGCCACTCTATTACTTTTTACTATGATATCTATGGTAGGAACTGGTTTCCTTACACAAGTTAAGGCGATCACTCACTATCATCGCCAAAGTGGCCTGCTAAGGAAACTTCTCTGCAAAATCAATCGGTTTTTCCCGTGTACTCTTCAAATGTGTCGCTTAATAAAACCCTATAACTAATGAAATAATGTAAGATGACACAGAAAAGGACGAATTATTTTAATTTTTTATTTTAGCAAGTAGTTAAGCAACCGAGACTGTCATTTAGCACCGCTCTCACACAATTGATACGATTTCAACATTTACCTCAACATTTTATAAAGTTTGAAGACGATTGTGTGCCAAATTAACTATTTTATTGCATTATAACAAACGTTACTTTCAGCTTACATTAGCGTTTCTAAATTTTTAATGACGGCACAAATTCAAATTATTCATTAGGGATTTTGGCTTTTTTTTTTTGTCTATAAGCTTTTTAGGAGGCATGGCTACGAACTTTGAGCAACTTAGACAAATTATTTACGATTTACTGTTGGATAACTCCTTGTAAAGCTTTTTAAATTTGAAAAATAAATCAAACTAGATAAAGAAAGTTACATTATTTAGTTGCAATGAGTGTAGATCAGCCATTGCGCTATTTTTTTTTCATTTAATGTTAAAAGTTGTTGTTGGTTGTTGCTAATTTCCATCTGGTCTGACTCCGTCAGGCCAGATCAATAAATCCGTTGACATTCAGAAAGTCCGAAACCAAAAGGGGGGGAAGAAAATATGTCCTCCCAGTCCAGTCCTAAGCAATTGAGGATATGGTTGGTAAAAGTTGTAGTAATAATCACTTTTTACACACGTGACTTAAGCTACAGAAAGGGTAATTTTGCATGGTATAACCTGTTAAAAAAAATCAAATTATTTTAAACCTAACTAAAAACAAAGATGCAGAGACATGTTCTCTTCATCTTCGGAACAACATCACTCGGAACTATGACGCCAAAATTTTAGTTTCTTAGTTTGTTTGGGAAAGCTTCTTCGGCCTTAGTAGTTGAGTAGGCGGTGGCTTAGTACGTACTAAAATGAGTAATTATAGTATTGTCTCCATTGTTATGTACCTTTTATAGTAATATAATTTTAAACTAAGGACGATGAAATAGCAATTAAGATTATGATAAAGAGCTCAATATACCTTTAACTTAAAAATAATGCAATGTTATCATTATTCAACTTTAAAATCCTGTCAAGCAATAACGAATTGCCTAGCAATAACGTATTTAATCAACAGATATTTTCTTAGTTTGTTGTTGTCACGCTTTAAACGTGTTGATAACATCACTGCATGGAATATACAGACGTAAACATTTTGAACGTGGAGATAGATTCTTGTGTTTATGACATTTGTTTTTTCATTAAGTGACTTGCATTACTTAAATGTAAAAACAAATTTCCGAGGTACTTGAGATAGATTTGTCGTATTATTTTCGAGAAATTAATCTTATATAAACGTCCATCTCAGTTTCTCTGCAACAACGCTCGAATAATGAATTACTAATACTTGAACCACTAACACCAATTGCAAATTGTCCATTCTCCATTCAAGAAACACTCTAAGTATATTCTACGTATTAAAACAAGAAAAACGAGATAAAAAAAGAACATTTATTGTCTATGTCCGTCACGTGATAGTTACTACTCTACTCATAGCTACTCTATGTCTCTCTCTTCATCGTTTTTTGATAGCAGCAATTAATAAGTGAATTACATGTATATTAAGACACCAAAACCAATTTCATATTTAAAAAATCTTTACCATTTATGAAACACTCCAAGTACATTCTACGTATTAAAACAAGATAAATAAAACATTTATTGTCTACGTCCGTAACATGACAGTTACTATTCCTACTCATAGCTACTCTATATCTCTCTTCGTCGTTTTTTGACAGCAGCAATTGATTAGTGAATTACAAGTATATTAAGACACCACGCGACCACTTTCGTATTTAAAAAATCTTTACCATTTATGAAACACTCCAAACACATTCTACGTTTTAAAGCAAAACAACAATACAACTCAAAACAGACATTTAATGTCTGCGTCAGTTACCGAATACAGTTGCTATTCTACATAGTTATTCTCTTTCTCTCTTTTTTTGCTGCTTGCATTTTAAATTGACAGAAACTACGAGCATCTTAAGCCACGAAGACAAATGTGGAATTGCCAAAATCTTCATCTACATCTGAGTTATCATCAACAATATTGAAACACTGTGGTCGAGCGATAACCAGAAGCAACCAGAGGACCAAGAGCATCAGGAACGTCGGCAAAATGTAGAATCGAAGCGAATGGTTCTGGACCACACTTTCGAAATTCACCACAGACCAGCCAGACCTTCGGCGAATCAGTTTTTGGTAGTTACCTTTCCCGAACACCAGACCTGAGGACATAAAAATTACTGACATCAACTTTCAATAACACGGAACACACATCTCTGCCATTGGCGGGTAAACTGCACAACAAGGAATCAGACCTTTTTGCGCTGCAAGAATTTGTCTTTTTTTGCATATTTTCTTATAGGTTAGAGTAACTGAGTGCAACAATGGTCCAAGTATTAGGCTATTAGTTACTGCAGTTTACGGCCACGGCAGAGCTATGATGTAATGGCCGGTCTCAATTTGGCGATTGCGTTATGTTGCCACGCAGAGTAAATGCCCAAATGTGGTAAACATTCCACTTTATATTTCATACTATACAATTTTTTTTATAAAATATTAACTAATTGTTAAAAATTTTACTTTGTGTCCGAGAGGTACCTCCGGAAGAACAGGATATAAACAATGATGAATGATTTTACGTAGAATTTTTGGACTTAAGTTAATGAAATTTACAAAGAATAAACCTTTAATAAATAGTTTTCCAGAATTTTCATTTTTCCTATTTTTATGGGCTTAGTAGTTCATACAATAAAAGAAAGCCATATTTCATTCTAGGATTTCGAAATCCTTACTGAAAAGGTTCCATCACTAAGCTACGGACCTCATGCGGTCTTCGGCAGTTTTTCATGGTACTTCACCCCTTTAAAAATTTCGTATTTGAAAGATTCTTTGTAAAACCAAAATGGGTTTCAAACAACTAAAATATCTCAAACAACTAAAATATTTCAAACAACTAAAATATCTCAAACAACTAAAATATCTCAAACAACTAAAATATTTCAAACAACTAAAATATCTCAAACAACTAAAATATCTCAAACAACTAAAATATCTCAATCAAATATTTTCCTTGTATTTATTTTACTAAATAGATGGTACCATATTATTATTAAATCAAAAAATAAATTATAGATAAACTACTTTAAAAAAAAGCTATCGCAATATGAGATAAATCGAAGTAATGGAATAGTTATGAATAATGATTTGAGAATTTTTCTTAGATTGTTTCAAAAGTGTCGATTCTGTTTCATCTTCAAATAGTGTTTACTTATTAAAGCATCGCTTTTTAACGTCTTTCGAATGACGAGTTAAATTTTGAATCAGATTAATCTTAATGTGTGGCTATCAATTAAGGATCTCATTCTCTAATTATTTATGTCGCAATAAATATTTAAAAACAAAATTATTATACACTTCGCGAATTTTCGTTGGTTGAAAATTTGTATGCCTGTTTTTCTGTTGACATTTGTTGAAAAAATAACATCTTATGATCATGTTTACTTTTAAGTCACTGAGTCAGGTTATTATTGGTAAATCACATGATGAAAACAGCCAGTCGGTGACGAACTTACGTTTCAAAATAGATAATAATGTTTTTTTAAAAGACTCAGAGAAAATAGGAAAATACGCTGTAAATTGAATTGACAAATGGCAGTGATTGCGCCCTTTAGAAGGGAAGAATCTAGGCTTTATAGCCCATTACCCAGAAGAGACAGTCACGAGAGACACACAAAGAAGGGCGACACAAACACATAGACAAATAACAATAATTATATTGACAAGCACAAACATCCATACCTTACCGGGAATCGAACCCGAGCCCAGCAGCTCCAAGGGCTAGCTCTCTAACCATTGAGCCGGTGGGCCAGCAAATTGAATTACTAAATTTGAAATATGTTCTAAATTTCTGGACAGACCTGTGAGTTGGCTCGGGTCCTGTTGTCCCACGTTTAATATGACGTAGTTGTTGAGTTGTTGAGGCATGCAAGCGTTGCGGAATCTCTCGATCTTCTTGGTGAGAGCAGCAGATAACTTTGCCTTGTTTACTTTCATGTTTCAGATCGAAGACTCTGGAAATAGACGAAATATGCAATATTTATACAAGTTTTTTTTGTATTAAATATTTATTTATTAAATACTTGTTTTAACAATTTTTCAATTAAGAGTATCAAGTCTAGCCGTGATGGGGTAAAACTCCGTTTCTTCCTTACGGTTATTGCCCAGGAAGGCAAATAAAAGCATTTCCAATGAGTTGGTAAACTTAGTGACATGCGCGGCTATCATAAAATTATGCCCTTGCGGCATTATTGTCTTAATAAAGTGCACTCAGAAAAAACTTGTATTGAAACAGCACAAGTGGAATGCAAGTCTTGTGTTTTATAAAGCACAGTAACTTCTTATTTACCATGAAGATACGCCTCTATCTTCATTTCTTACCATTTTTAAATATCAATTAAATTAAATTCGAAAATCTAATTAGAATCGCTGTGAGGAAATCTGATACAGCATAAAATAAATCAAACAAAGATTTGGTTTATTATGACATTATTCTATTCAACGAATGAAATAAAATAATGATAGTCAATTTACAAATCTACAAATTAAACCAAGTAGTTTTACATGTTTAAACTGCATTTTTGCTACAGCTGAACGCGCCAAAATGTCTTTTAAATTGAAAAGTAAAATTTCCAATCTTACGACACTGCACAATGCTATTCCTAAATCGAAATCGGTTCACGTTTTGCTCTCCTACGCCCGTTTGCATTCGAACTATATAAAGAAAACTTATCTTAAACGACGCATTCAGTACAAAAGAAATATCTCCTAAAATTTGGAATCTGTACGTCCAGTGGTTTTGGCTGGGACTGACTCAGTCAGATACTTGATTCAGTCAGCCACTCTGTAATGACTTCTTTTATACGTATTCGTATGTATATATAGTTAGAGATAAAGGTCATATAGCACTAAAGAAAGCATCAACGAATTTGAAAAATTAAAAGAATCTTATATGGAAGGATTTGATGATTGTAATTTAAATTTAAACATTTTTGCACATTAAAAACTTCCTTTTTATCAATCTTCATTCATCAAGATTTCAATTGCAATAATAAACTAACATCCCAAACATTTAATAACATTTTCAAAGTGTTGTAGTTTTAAAAACTTGACTTCTGTACCTTTTGAAATAGTTAAAACAATTAATAATGTGTTTATTCTTTGTATTTAAATACAAAAATTAAGCATATAATTATTATTATTAAGTGCATGATTAGTTATAATTAAATTGTTTAATTTTTTATGATTGCTTCAAATCTTTTAATTATTTTTTCTTAGAAAATACTACTGTCATTAATTTTCAATTATGGTCTTTTTAAGGTAAAAATACATTTTCAAGCGTAATGAGCAAGTATCATATGAATAAAATTTAAATTACATTAATTAAAAATCACTTATTCTTTACCTATTTAATGAAATAATAAAAAGCCAATAAAAAATATGACAAAAATCATACCAACTAATGCAAAATAAATCCCTCTTATAAGAGAAGTGACGACTTGACAATGATGAAAAGATAAGCAAATTCTAAAGATGAGTTGCTCTGAATCTTGTTTAAATACCCAAGATGGCGTATCCTCCTTCTAAATTTATCTGGACCCCTCTTCTTGCAGAATTGGACGCTGATGGCTAATAATAAGCAAAATAATGATAAATTTATGGTCGAGTATTCCTTCATCAGTAGTGGAAGTTTATTTTAACTGGAGATGGACAAGAAACCCTTTCTGCAAAGCAACGGAAGGGCTGATGACAGATATTCTCTTGGAGATTGGTTTTTCGTTATATGCTTTGTAAGAAATGAGAAGTCTTTCGTGTATTCTTTAACCCCTTATCGCTTATAAGATTTCTTCACAAACAGTACAATAGCGTTATCCGAATTGAATGCCTAAAAGTTCACCGAATATTTCATGTTTACTTTCAGTAAAATGTGAGGCTTATGTGTTTATTGAAGGCTTTAAATGTGTCCCAAAAATAATATAAATTATGTTAAGAATAATCTAAGATACATTGAACTATTAGTGCGTAACACTACATGGCTTTCAATCACCACTCAATAAATCAACGCATTTAAAGATAATTAGTATGAAATTTCAATAACTTTAAAACCTCAAAAGTTCTATGGCAGGCAGCTACTATTTGCAATTTTCTCAAAAACCTTATTTTGATGACCGACAGGTACCGGGAACTCGAAAATCAAATTTGAAGAGTGCATATGAAACTTACTTAAAGTTGAGTAAAATAGTATGAAATGAAAGCATGCATAAAAATATAAATATCTTTTACGCATGCGCAGAAAATGAGCAGTTACTTTTCTAGTATTCATAGCTTCTTTTAGAGACAATCCTTCTTAATAAAACTTCTATAAAATATATTTCATACAATCTGTCAAACTAATAGAATATTTTAATTAGTTTGATTAAAACAATAAATATTCCATGCAAATATCCGCTAGTGCGGAAAAAGAGCCACTGAGAACACCATCTTTCATACTTTTTGTCAGTCTGTATGTCCGAACGAATATCTCTGGAGTGTCTGTTGGAGAATTACCCATTTAATAAGCACTGAAGCTTAGTTTTAAGGCATTTAAATCGCTGTTTCCAAATCAACAATGACGTGAGAAATTTTATTCAATTTAAAATTATATTGAAGCAAAATTTATTTCAGTCATAAATCAGTTTCGAATGACGTTTTAAAAATGTAGCACAATGTGATTCTTTAATTGTTCAATAGGCACAATGTAGCACAATATATTTTGCAATAAAATTCTGTTTGGTTTTAGTTTACACTTCTTATCAATATCAGACGTTGGTTGCCATATTCAGTTACCAATACCATTAAAAATAGTTTTGTTGGTTTTTACTTCATAAAAAGTAAGAAATATAATTTATCCCTAAAAATTATTGAGGAGTAATTAATTATGTCGAAGTAATCTTTGCTTATTTTTTTATGAAAAGAAATGATATTTTTTTATAAAATTTATTGAGGAATATTTTATTATGCCAAAGTAATATTTTATAATTAAAAATACATTTTTAAACATGAGCTGTTACTAAATGTTTGTATTATAATACTTAACCGTAATCTAAGAATTGTATTCGGTTATTGTTTTTTCTTGGATAGGCTGGATATTTTTTAGTTTTATAAAAGAAAATTGAAATTAAATATGCCTACAAAAGTGAAAAAAAAAACTAGGCATAAAAGACGGATGTGGTGCACTAAAAATAACAGCTGCGATGTAATCTCGAAATGTGTCGAAAACAATATATAGGGAATAAAACGTCATCTAGAAACTGTTCCTGAAAATAACAAACGGGAACGTTACGATAATGAAGATTCGGTTATTAAAACTGTTCCTATTTTTCAATTACAAATGTGACAGGGGAGATTTCTTCCCTTAAGCTGCTTCTACTAAACTATTAAGAATGTCCCAATTCAGGCCCCATCATAGGTTCGAAGTTTCAAAAGCTTTTTTTTCTATTTTTAATTAATTAAAATCGATATTATCTTTGGCGGTACGGTTGCGCGATAAACTAGCCATCATAACGGCTATTTTATCAGGTTTGCTATATTTTCATCAAAGAGCGTCAGAGTTCAAAAACACAGCGAACAAGCCGATATTACAGTTTCTAAAATAAATGATTAATCAAATATATGAATCAGCAGACTGAAAAAACTTTGGAATTCTAATTAATAAACGGACCGCTTCATTAAAAAGTTTTGGCGTTTATTTTAAAAAAAATATATCAACAGCGATAATGGAATAATTGGTCTTGATCTATAAATGTAAATAGTCATATTTGGTTGTCAGATTCAGTTCATATTAGCATTCAAACTTTTTAAACACTCTGCTTTTTCTATGAAGAGTAAGAAATAATATTTCTTTGGTTCTCAGAAGTTATATAACTCTCTATAAACATTGAAATCATGTCGTCAATTTTGTAGTCGTATTGTGTCTGTATCTTTTGTTATTAAAAAAAAAAATACTGATATCCCCCCCCCCCCAAAACACTTCGTAAAAGTAAACAAACGCCAATCTAAAAAAAAAAGTTGTGGCTAAGAAAGCCGTGATATAAAATGAATGCCAATCTCTTGTGTAAAACTTCCTGGTCATAATAAGTATAGTATAATTTAGGTTTTGCCGCCATAAAAATATTGCACTGTTTGAGGTTGGTGCACAACTTAATCTCCCTAAAAATTTAAATCACGCAAATGTACTTGTATTACTAAATCAGAATAACGAAGGATACTTAAAAAAAAAAACTTTAACACACCTATGATCTCAATACATTTATATAAAAGTATAGAATAGAGGGTGGTTAAGATGGGCACCAACCTCAAACAGTGCAATATTTTTATGGCAGCAAAACTTAAATTATACTACTTATTATGACCAGGAGGTTTTACACAAGAGATTGGCATTCATTTTATATCACGGCTTTTTTAGCCACAACTTTTTTTTTTTTAGATTGGCGTTTGTTTACTTTTACGAAGTGTTTTGGGGGGGATTATTATAGTACAGTTGGGATTAGTTTCATGTTATTACTACTTGATAAATAATAGGATGCAGTTAAATAATATTAATTTAATTTGCGATTGAAAGAAAATTGATAACAATTTTTGATTTTGGCTTTAAGAAGTTTACATTATAACTGGAAGCTGTATTTGGCAATTTTTTTCATAATGTGTATCTTGTGTAGAAACGGTTGCAGATGAAATTAACTGTTGCCTACTTATTTTCTGATAAGTATTTCAGTAAGTATTTAAGTAACATATAAGAAGTAGGTTATTTTAGAACTTCTTGTTTTAATTAAAGAAACAAACAATTTCCCACAAATAAGTTTACCTGTAAAACTTTTTTCACAACGATGGTATTTATCGTGTTGATAAACAACTTACAGAATATGTAACTGTTAGCAATTATGCTTTTGCCTTAGAAACTGATTATTGGAAGAGTGATTGGTTTGTTATATAAAAATTTTACTGAAAGAATAACTAACGGTTTCCTAATATGTTACATCTGTTTTAAAAAAAAAGCTAAAATTATTATTATTTCATCATCATCGTTCTCCTCGTCTTCATCATCATTATTATAAAGGAGGTGGTCTGTAAAACCCTTTTTACTGCTAGAGTATTTATCTTATAAGAAAACAACTTTTTTAAGGGCGCTACTCAAGCTTTTTAGTGAGATCGGATTTTGAAATCCCACAAACTTGATTCAACAAAATCGTTTTTCTTTATCGTAGTACCTCACTATACGCATAGTGCAATATAAACTGCTTATGACCAACGAACACATGCATGATTTTAAGAATCGTGAAAATAGTATAGGGGTTAGAGAATGTTAGAGATGGGTGTGTCCAGTTGCAAAACTCACATTCTCCAAAGTATAACTAAGACACAGGGTCCGATCTGTTTATTGACGACTTTTGGCCATTGTAAATTAAATTGGATAAAATCGACACTAAACTTGCCGAACTCTATATCTTAGTTATACTTTGGTAGTTAGGTTTGAATTATGATTGATAGTAAATGTCTCCAGTAAAAAATATTGGAAGCAAAATATTCTTTAAAAAAACTTTTATTTAAAAATTACAGTTATTTACAAATGATGAAAGTTAAATGATGTGACAATGCAATTGGAGATGTGCAACAATAGCTTTATCAGACCACATAGAAAAAACAATTCAATTAAAATCTGATAATAATCTTTACAATGTACTTATTTTTTTATTATTCATAAGTTTAAAACCTTTTGGAAAAAAATAACAAAATTGCATGAAGGACAATTTACTATAGGTTATTTGAAATCACCAAAAACTTGAAACAAGCCCATTGCCTTTCTCCAAGCTAAATACAACATTTTTTTAAGCAAATAAGCTGAAGCCACTACATAAGTTTACAAAACATTGTTATTAAACTTTAGGGTAACTTTGTGCCATTGAAATCTTTTAAACAGCAATTTGGCACTACTTTAGGTGGGTATCCTTATTGCTTGCAAATAAGTTCAGTAGTCACCTTCTTAACCAGCAACCCTTTCAGTCCCAGTGATGCCATTTGGCAACATCAGGTTACTGATCATATTTTTTTTAAAAATAAAAGGGCAGACATATATTGGGAGAAATAAATATTTTCTAATCGAAAAAAATTTGAAGAATCGAATGGTGTGCTTTTTGATATCATAATAATATCCTATAGACAATCAGAAAAAAAATACTAAAATCATGATGTCAAATTGTTATTCGTACTGAATGGGTTAAATGGTACCGAGGGCGGCCACCCCTAAGCAAAAATCAGGTTAAAACAGAAAAGGGAAATTAATGTAAATTTGATTGCATATTTATACATTGATGACATTAGCCTTTTTAATAAATACACAAGTAAAGTAAAGTTTGTTTAACCCTTTCAGTCCCAGTGATGCCATTTGGCATCATCACTTTCAATATTTTTTTCAAAATGTTTATGTTCCTCTATGACATCCAAACACACATCATTCGATTCTTCACACTTTGCTCTGTCAGACAAAATTTTACTTTAATCTCAATAGAAGTCAGAACTACTATTTTTTTTATTTAGAAAATAGTCAACAAGCGTTTCTCCTGATTTTTGATCAGTTCACTTCAGTTCCACATATTTGAAACGCAATTTAAACTATTTCGGTTAAAATAATTACTAAATTTTTTTTAATAATATGGTCAGATACCTCAAAATATATAATTCGAAGTGTTTTTAGGTAATATATATATTTTTATTTTGTTGTTTTGCACAGTTAAAGAATTTTGGCATTGTTTCAAAAATCATATAAAAAAATATATATTGATTTTTTTTCTTATGGAATTCGTATATTTGACCTAAAATAAGCTTATTTTGTGAATATCAGATGTTTCTATAGTCTAGTAAATTTTTGGGACTGAAAGGGTTAATGTATTCAACCATTAAAGTTGCATACCAATAAAACAATCGTATTTTTTGTCATTGTTGAAGCCGAGAAAACTGGTAATTTGACACACAGTTTCACTTTTTTTTTTTCATCAGCATCATATTGACAGGAAATCTTGTTATGAAACAAGTCAGTTTTGGATAATTTTTACATTCCAAGGATAAAAAAATGGGACAGTTAAAGCAGAGATCCGATTAAACATAGTCTGGTTAAGAGGGTACCTACTGTAATCGGAAAATATTGGGTCTTTTTCAAATTAAATGTAGTTTTTTTATAAGACACTTTGAAAAATAAAAATGTGAGTCTTAAAAGTATTATACTCTAGATAAATGCACTTTAAAAAATTTCTGCTATTGATTTCATTTAGGCTTTGAAACAAAGTTGTTTCAATCTGAGTTTCAATAATAATTCTTATACTTATCATCTGGATAAAATTACTAGTTCAAAAGATATTGTTATAAGTGACTTTCAGCTTAGATAAATACCTTTCAGGTGCTACCACTAACACATGATTTTAAACCAGTTATTTAGTATTAACTGTTGCCATTACTAAAATAAAATTTCTTCTCATCTCCATTTTTTTTATGAATTAAAAATTTAGAAGTTGAGAAGAGTAATATTTTTTTTACCTTGCCAGACTTAAATAGCCAAATTAATAATTTTAATACCAATGTTATATTTTGAATTATAATATTTTTTCATAAAAATCATACACCTGCCATGTTTTTAAATCATTATCTTGCTTTATAAGTTATTCTAAATACCGTAAATAAAGAATTCATTACTAAAATTTATTTTAAAGAAAGTAAGGATGCTGTTAGTAATTTTAAAATAAGATAATATACAAAGTACTTTTTGTACATTGCTGTATACCACAAGCAATTAATTTGATTTCAAGAAACACAATGTCACAGTAATATTTTAGTTAAGAAATTAATGCATTTAAGCAAATCAGTTGGAACAGTTTGCCTAATTTTTACCTCTACATTGATTTTTAGAATTATGGGAAAAAAATTATATGGAAAATTAATATAAATTGGATCTATTTAACATATTTAATCATAAAACAAAGAAGAAAAAATTACTCTGAAAGGCATATTGCCATTTGATTACAATGACAGCAACGATAGTTTAAAAAAAAAAAAAAACACTAAAAATTTCTTGCTTTTCCGTTGTGAGGTATAAAGCCATTTTTGACAGTCTTTGAAAAAAATACTGAAACGAATTTCAACGATGGTCATGAACCCTTTCAAGATAAGTTATTGACCGGTGTTAAAATATCGATGAGATCATTTTCTAGCACAATTTAAGAAAAATTGTATGTTTTAATAGTGTCTGCTGATTAAAAGGAAAGGCATGGAAAAGCCCATATCAAGAGACCTGAAAAATGGGGGCTATCTGGAGGTGACTGCTTTTTAGAGGTGTCCCTTAGTGGAAGTTTTACTGCAAAATTTTTCATGATCTTTCTGACAATTATAACTGTTAAACCCAGACATAATGAAACACTTTATGGAAAAAAATCCCTTAAAAGCTATTCAGACAGTCAACTATATACACAAACCCACTTCCTATCCACAAATGAACATGCACGACCCACAAAAAACACATCGTAACATTAGTCTCCATCGGTCGCCCTCCTTGGCTTCTTGGCGCTCTTTTTCGGCCTCGCCTTCATGTCATTTGGCGGCGGGGACCTCACGTTGGCAGAAGTGGAACACGTGGAGCTAGAGGAAGAAGAGCTATGGGAGTCAAATGCGGCCAGCTCGGCAGTTGGCTGCTCTTCCGACGCAGGTATACGCTCGGCTTCTATGACACCATTGACAGAAGCCATGGACGTGATGGAAGATTTGGAGAAGAGGCGTTCCGCCTCTTTGAACTTGCGGTTGCGCTTGTCGGCTTTGCTGCTGGTGGTGCGGTTGGTTGCGAGGTACCTGAGATGTAAAAATAATGTAAGAAAATTTAGAAATTATATTATTTAAATGGCAGAGGATAAGTGCACGTCCACCGTTCATGCATTAGGTGTACGGGTATTTACTGTGCATGCTCAAGGTGGGACTTGGAGCTTACTGAAGCTGTGTATACTTTGCGTGCACGGTCTTGAATTATACTTGAAAATTTAGATTACTCTTTCTTTTTCTTATATTCTTTCTCTAAAGGAAACATTAGTATCCAACATGAGGCTGTATTGTAAGGCTCATTGAAAGCCTAAAAACTTGTTTGGGGCCCCGGGAATCTTGTTTTCTCTAAAAAAAAAAAATCAGTTCTAACCCTTTGTAATGAAAGTTCAAAATTTTTTATAAATTTAAATAATTCATGGAAATTTAAAAAATGCAAGATTGTTTTCAGGACAGGTTGAAAAAGATGATTTTCTTGCGTTAAATAAAAAATTGTAAGTCAGCCGAGAGCAGATTTTGTAGCCAAGACCTTTTGATTATGAACCGCTTACGCTACCACTAAGCTACAACGGTCTGGGGTAGAGGTGATCAAACTGCTAATAACACTCACCTCTGCACAGTTATTACCCGTACGTGCAATGCTTGTATGGTGTCCGTGCATGTAGACATTCCTTATTTAAATTATAAAATATTTCAATAAACTTTGAACGAAAGAAATATGGAAATTGTGTGAGATCTTTGACTAATAGGAAATAATTAATAAGATTGAATCTTGCACCTATGCCAACAAGTGCCTAAAAATTATCATAAAACAAAAGAAATGGTGACTAAGAATTCCTTTATCATACCCTATTCAAAAAGAAGGAATTGAAATAAAAGTGCAGTAACCCAGCTCTACATAGGGTAAAAATAACAGTGTCCGTGCCCCCTGATTTCAAAGCCTTTAGTGACAGAACTTGCCCCAAATGCCTTTAACTAGAACATTATCTTCTTTCTGTACTAAGAACATGATAATTTCATCTTATGCAATAATAGAAAAAACAACGTAAGAAAACTTACTATTTGTATTTTTAAAAAAACGGTAACTTTGTTTTGCAAGAGTATATTAAGTTGCCAAATATTTATAACACTCTTCTTTAACATCTGTCACTGTGTTTTATTTGTAAAAGCCTCCTTGAATTTTGAATAGGGTTGATGATGCTACTACTACCTCAATTCTATGATCCTGAGATTCTATGATGTTGAGATAACTAGATAATAAAATGCACATGCAGTTTATCTTCCTAACAGTTTAAATGACATATTTTCTAAGCAATGCACATCAGTTTATAGTGAGTTCAAATACAGTTAATTTAGAGAAAAATTTAAACTAATGCTATTTTATTACTTATCCCTCCCTTAATTTACAGTATTTGAAAAACATTTTAATTTATAAGTTTTATAGTAAAATTTCTTGAATAACAATTTTCATATTTACAGTGACGAGGTTAAAGTATAATTAACTAGATAAAAAGTTTCGTGATAAACTGGTGATATAATACTTTCAAACATTTAAAATCCGGTCTTCCAATATCCAGAAACACCCCAAATGTGGACTGATTTTAGATTTTTTTTTAATTTAGTAGTCGTAATATTCATGAAATAAATTTTAAATTAGTTAAGAGATTAATATTTCTGTTTTTTTTTACGATTATCAAGCAAAAATCGGAAAATTAATAGAAAAACAGAAAATACCATATCCTGAACCACCATGGTTTTTGCAAGTCTGGATTTAAGATGCTACAATGTATCATATTATTACAATTAACAACTACAATTCCATAGATAAGAACACAAGCTATTTTCAAGGAAGAACTAGTGCCTTTCAACACTCATGTCCCACCAATAACAACCAGGGCCGGATTTCTAAATAGGCTGTAGCCTAGAGCGGCAAATTTTTGGGGGCGGCAAATTTTACGACCAATTAATTCGGCATAAGAAAATTATTATATAAAGATACGAATATTTTTAAGAAAGGAAACAAAAAATTTACCCTAATGCGTAAGCAGTAAACAGATATTGTACTCATATTTTGTAGCAAACATGGTCGCTGCGAATGCAAGTGCACCTACTCCTCCTGGATTTCGAAGTTGAAAGAAAAATAGTAGAACAGTTTTTAAAAAAATTCGCCTATTTGCGCATAGATTTAGTGTGTAAAGTAACATAGATAATTCTAATTTGTTTATCTACTTTATACAGCACATACCACCCTATTTCGCAGCTAACCAGCTACCTTTCTGCGAAGTGGAAGAATATTGTGACTGGGGCGGCAAATCGTAGCCTACAGGCGGCAAATCATTAAATACGGCCCTGATAACAACCCACCTGTCCCAACCACGTATGATGTTCCCGTAAAGCTGTGTATCTTCCAGGTAGCTTCCCTCAAATGCATAGATCTGCCGCTCCAAATTGGCAAGCGTGTCAGCGATTTCGGAACGTTTCTTCACAAGTTCCGCAAGCTCGTTTTTGGCATCGTTTATCTGACTCTTGGACATTCTGGAAAGAATAGTTGAAAATGTGAACATTTTTGAAAAACATTAAGCAAAAAAAAATAGATTTTAAGGTACATGAATTATTTTTATTCGGTTTTGGCTACAGCTTGTTAGATACAATACAAGCATCACTGGTTTGGCTACATTAACGTCACATAGAGCTACACGAGGGCTATATTTCCCTTATACACTGATTCGTGGAACTATGATTTACAGCCGATTGGCAAGAACAGTTGAATATAGCCAAAACCTTTTCTTTTACAGATTGTGTTGAATTATATCTCCTAGATTCTAAGCACCCTAGATTTTATAGTCGGTAACTAAATCCTTAATTTGAGCTATGGCAAAAACAGAATACACTACAGCTGTTCTGCTGCTTGACAGATAAATGCACAAAGTACGTATATGACAGTTATAACTCGTCACACAATCACGTTACGATCGAACTTTTAAAAGAATTTCTATAAATAGTTTAATATGTTAATTAATAATTTAATGCAATAAAACACTTTCATTATAACTTTTAAATACATACTTCGATTTTCCAACTTCTTAAAACTGCGAAAATTCAAAAATCAAAATAAACAATATGAATTGAAATGTGTGGGTATTGCCAAATATTTTTTCTAAATTTTCTTTTGAATATTATTTGAAGAGCTAAATTACATACTAGTAAGCATTACAATTTATTAAAAAAGAGTTCTAAAAGAAATATTCCAAATATTACCTCCCAATTTTGAATCATTGCCTGTAAATTTGAATCACCGACTGACTCAAAGCAATTTGTTGCTTAACCTTTCAAAGTTACTAAACGTTTGTTATTGTGTTAAAATCATTTAGGCTGGCTAGACCGTAAAAACAGGCTGATAAGTAGAAAACTTTGCAAACAAATAGACGAACTATATATAAATTAATATTTATGTTAATAGTTCTAACATTATTAAAATAATATGTCGTTGATTAACATTATTAAATTAAAAAGATTTAAGTGCATGATTTTAAGAAGAATTTCTTATTGTTTGGAAGACGAAAAGAACTTAAGCAAACCCTCATTCCTTCAACCAAATGTCGAAGCTAAAATTGTACTATTGATTTTTTTATATATAAATTATAATTTTATGAATTGATTAATTTGCAGTGTATGTTTTTTTATAAAAATGTATGCACATTATTATTTTCTGATAAGTGTGAATTGTTTATTTTAATACTTTCAAGAGCATTAATTTTTTTTTTTTTGCAGGCAATTGGTGTGTGTAAGCTCCATTGTACACCTGTGATGCAGAACCAGTATTTCAAGTTTGTAAAAAAGTCAAGAAGTGCGAAAGCCAATAAAGACTTATCCCATACATATTTAAAAGAAGTTCTTCAAAACTGCAAATCTGTGAGTCATTGTGTAAATTAATTATTAAATAATTACACTATTTTATAGTTCAAATAATTAGCAATATAAGTTTTTAAAAAAATTGCTTATAAAACTGCTATAGGGTTAGATGAGGGAAAAGGCAGAACTTAAAACAGCACATTTTGCATTCGTACTTTCAGAACAATAAAATTATTTTATTTAATATATTTAGGATATGTGAATGAACATTTCTTGTAACATTTAAACTGAAGTTTTCATGATGAGTTTTCTGTTTTCAACAGACTTATTTTACTCCATGGGGCAAGATCAAATAGTGAGATAAAATAATAATTTTTTTTGCAGTATATCTTATTTTACTTTTACAAATACACCGTCTCAGTGGCTACGAGTTATTACGTGTCCTCCTTTTTAAGCCCAAGTTTGTGGGTTTGTGCCACGGCAGAAGCTTCAGTTTTTGCTAATGTTGAAATAGTGGGCACACATGTCGTATGATTTTGGGGAATGTAAAAGATCCCTTGAGTACCCATTTGGTTTGGGTCCTCTAGGCAAAATTAAATCTCAGCATACTTTAGCACCTACAGAAAGCTCAGATTCCTTGTAATCTATTAAATAAAATAGTGGCCAATTGTTAGCTAAGACGATATTTTTATTAGAAGAGCAAAAGAACCACAACACACATCTATTTATAAGCTTGGTTGCATCATCAAATTAAACTGATATTAAAAGTGGAATGGCTGATGCAATATACTGGGTGTGATTGCATAATAGAGATGATGCAATATGAAATGAGATATTACATCATACAGAGGCCGACGCAGCTTGAATATGATATTTGAACATAATCTGAGCTTCAAAATTAGTAGGGAGAGTCATTTTGATGGTGCCACACAAAAAAAAATCGCTCTCAGTTCTGGGGAATATGCCGAGTCTGCAAAGGCTAAACCTCCAATAAAGCAGCCTGGTTGGAAAAAACTTATACAAATACAGTACTGCTATTGTTCATCCCTATAAACTTACTTTCTATATTCTTTTAGGTTTCTGAACAATGGGATGTTTTCCATTCATATGTGCAGCTAATGCCAGAAGATGTTGCTCATCGCCAAGACACCTGTGACGAGATTGAAGACATTCTAAGAAGAGTTTTCCCTAAAAGCTCTCTGGAAATCATTGGTTCTACAGTCACTGGTTTGGGATTGAAAGGCTGTGACCTTGATTTATCCTTCCAAACCAATGATTGTGATTCACATCATGTAAGTCAGCTATTTTATGTGGTTACTCAAACACTGGGTTCATACGCCTCTTGAAATTCCTAAAAAACTCCTGAATTTCATATTTTTTCTTAAAGGCCCTTATAACTCCTAAAGTGTGTGCCTTAGCTCCTGATATTTTTTCTACTCTAATGAAAAATAAAATATCAGCATGAATCGTTTTTCTCCTTTCTCAATTGTTTTTCTCCCATATTTTTTTCACAATAAGTCTACTGGACCTTTCACAGTAAAAAAAAGTAGAGTTCAGACATTGTGATACTAGTTAATGTCCCAGAAGGCACCGCATAACTCTTTAGAATATTTTCTTCACTTGTTTCAGCATTTGAAGTTCAGTGAAGTCACTAGACAAATACAATAATAAACAAAGTAATTTTTTTCCTCGTTTCCTTCTGAATTTACATTGCTGCACTCCTGAAAAACTCCTGAATTTCATTATCATAGATGCAGTATGATTCCTGTAAATAATACATATATTTTCATGAACGAAATAACACTTTCGTAACTAATTTGAGTCATGATATACATCTTTTTACCCTCACACACTCATATGTATGATTTTAATAAAAATTACCGATTTCAACCTATTTTAAACAATGTTGTATTTTCTACTTCTCCAAATACACAAGAAACTTTATTTAATGTAAAATTGAAAGAGTATTGTGATAGAAATCAGTTTGAAAGGAGATCTATTATCACAAGATAGCTTTTTTATGGTTCTTTATAAGTGCTTTAAGAAAGGGACTGAGAGAGCTCAAATTGCATAAATAGTTTAGTCTTTTTTAATAAACTTTTCAGCAAATATAGAGAATGATGTTATCATAAGTTTGGCTGATATTTTTAGAGCAAGTAATTGTACTACATTTTTATTATTTGAACTGTAATTTAAGAAATGACAAGAATATTACCTGAATTCGCCAAAGAAAGTAAATAAAAATAGGCATTATGGCTACTAAAAGTTTAAAGTATAGCCAAATACTGTGTTTGGCAATTGTTTCTATGATTTATTGTGTGTGGAAGCGGTCATAGGCAAGAATTATTCATACAGTTAATTTTGTACCACTATTATGTATTACATTTCACTTTTCAGGATCCCCCTGTACTTGGTGAAAGCATTGTTATGACAAAAGACATTATTGATGGGAAAGTACCAGTTTCTTCATTTCCACACCTAAACCCAAAACAGAAATTACATTTTCTGAACAGAATTCTGAAAGAATCCAATGTAGCTGGAACAATAATCCCAGGCCATTGTCCAATTCTAAGTTTTCCTTACAATGGCTTTGATGTGGACCTAGGTATAAATAATATGTAAGCTGGTATATGTATGTTTGTTTAGATTTTTTAAAACTCAATTAAACTTATATAATTTATTTATTTTCTATAAAATTTTTATTTGAAAATGTGTTATTTCTTAAGTAGCTTGTCATAACTCATTTTATTTACATTGTGTCGAAACTAAAAACTTTTCATATCTGAAATTTTGTTTTAAAATATGAATTTTTATTTGACAAATCTACATTATTCCCTTTCATTTCTATCTCCATAGATAACTTTAAACCTCTAATTAAAATATAATAAAAAAGTATCCATTTTTTTTTTCATTTTGTTGTGTGGATACTACAGCTAGGTAACTACAATTTACCTGTTTCATGTGAAAACTCAATTCTATGATTCTACCTAGATTTTGCATCAATAATTTTAAGTAGATTTTGTGAATTGTCTATGACAGTTACCTAACCCCATGGAAATTTTCTTTGAAATCACATGTATTCTGTTAAACTTTTAGTTACCTAGTTGTAGTACATCATAAAATTTGCATAGAGTTAAGAAGATGGAGATGCTTTGTGTGAAGAAAGGTGAAGCAAAAAGTCACCAAGCAACCCTAGTAAGCCTAAACAAACCGCTCACACAATGTAAATTTATGTTATAAAACGCATACTTAATTCCTTAAAAAGCAATAATTAAAAATAAAATGTCTGTTTGCGCTGTTGTAGGCTATAGCACAAGATCTGAATTAACCACAGCCTACTCAACTACTAATAAGTACAAAGCAACTTACAAAGCTCTCCCAAACAAGCTCGTTGATGGAAATTTTAATGTCATAGTTCTGAATGACGTTATTCCGAAGATGATGTCAACCTGTCTCGAAGCCTGTTCGGAACCACTCGTTCACGGCTGACTACATTTTTGGGGTTCGAATGCCTGCGAACTACTTTCTCGATCTTCAGCACTGGGAACAGTGATGTCAAAATTTCCGTCTCCATTCATGTTTGGGAGAGCTTCTCTGGCCTTGTTATTGAAGTTGGCCCTGAATTAACACAAGACTGTAGTAGTTTCTTTTACAGACAAAAAAAAACATTGTAATCATATTTTTTATAAGAGTCAGAAATTTTTAATAAAAATACAATTACAATGGTTTTTTAAAGTTACCTATTGGGCCAGAAATCCCCAAATCGATGTAGTTAGCCCATACAAACTTTTTCACTTTAGAATTGCGGCAAATAATTCACTGAAAGCGTTTGTTTAGACTTCCTACAAAGCAAATGATGGTTTCACTTGGCAAACCAGTTTTGGCTTCCACGCTACGTTTATAATATAAAAAGTGGAAGGTATTATAATCGTTCAGTCCGTCCACCTGTCCTTCACCCACTTTCGTAGCCCAAACTACAAGTGCTACGGAAAAGTGTTATATGTCAAAAAAATTCAGCGCATCAAAATTAGAATACATTGAAAATTTTCAGAAAAGAATTCGAGTTCGAAGTACTCCAATTATTTAAAAAACTGCAAAATTTTAAGCTCATTTAAAAAGCATAGGAAGCCATTTTTATTAGAATTAAATCACCATTGCCATTCGCAACAATCGCTATAGAAACTTTATTTCTTGAAGAAAATAAATTTAAATAAATTTTTGTACAACATCGATTAGTTTAAAATGACATCAAACATATTCCACTACGAGATTCTTTGTATGTTGATATACAATGTTTTCGTACTATTTAAAAGCGAGACATATTACATAGTTTTTCTTTGATATATAATTTTTGCAAACGATAAGTAATACTTATTGAATTTTCGAAATAAAATAAATGAAACTAGTCAATTTTATCATGTAAATGTTTAATATAGAATTCATGCTGTGTTTGGCGCCTTTTTATTTATATTACTTTTTACCTGACAGCAACTCCATCTTTTCCTAACTCCATAACAATTTGTCATAGTATTTTCCCATGAAGTAAATGTGTACTTCTTCTGTTCACCAGTTCAGGTATGCAAGGAACAAACTTCATGAAGTTGTGCGGGAAAATGGACAGCCGTGTTGCACCTCTGTTCCGGTGCATAACCCATTGGGCCAAACACTACAAACTGTGTGGAGGGGCCATGAAATTCAAAAGCTATGGTCTTTTCTTGCTTCTTGTATTCTTTCTTCAAACAAGAGGTGTTTTGCCTGCTGTAGAAGTAATGCTTCAAAATGCAGGTAGAGAATAATAAGAAACTACAGTTGTGGCCAAAATTATGGACATTTTTTTTAAGTTTCATATTTTTCAGCTTTGTGTGATTACAGAATATATTAATTTTCACTTAAATGCAAACAATTATATATCAAATTAAAAGTAATTTAATCTTTACGAAGACCACTGTCTGCAGATCACTGAAACAGTTTATGAGCCTTTGGTCCTATAGAATCTATATCCATGGACACAACATCATCATCATTAAAGTAATTTAATGTAGAATTAAAAATAAATACAGTATTACAATGTCTGTATTACAAATAAGTTATGCAACTAATAGTATGATCTGTCTTAGTTTTGCAAGTCATTGAACCACCAACTTGTATTGCAATTTAAGAGAAAACATTGATTGTGCTTGTTTGTTCAACTAAAATGGGCATAACTTTATTTGTAATACAGATACTTTAATTGTTTTTTTAATGAAATTCTACATTAAATTGCCTTTAACTTAATATTTAAATGTTTGTATTTTAGCAAAATTTAAAAGATGCAAGCACACAGGTAACAGTTGAACACATGAAACTTTTAAAAAATGGCAACACTTTTGGCCACCACTGTAAGTAAATATTACTTGAATAAATGAGTCCCTATGAGTATTTTTCAAATGTAATAATGTACAAATGTATAAATGTAATGTAATTATCCTGCTTTCTGTTTTGAACTTCTTGTTATTTCATTGGTTGTTTAGATTTCATACTCAAAATAAGCAGGATTTTTTTTGTCTGCTTTGTTTTATTTTAGAGTTCTTTACATGCAACTAGTTTTTATTCCTGCTTTTTATTAAACTTTATCGGTTTTAATTCCATTAAATTTCATGTTTGCAAAGCATTACCAAAACGTCATTGTTTTTGGAAAACTTGAGTTATACTGAAAGAAAATGTAGTACATAATTTGTTTTAGTAGGGTAAGAAAATATTGTATTGTTAAAAAAATATATAATTCTAGAAGGACCAATAACAAAAATAATACCGCTGGAACTTTTGTCATTCACTATATGAAACATGACCATTGTAAAATTTACTAAGAAAAGGGGAGTAAGCTAAGGTATCAAGTTGTGTGGGTCATTAATCATCGATGTATAGATTAATTGACTCGTTGATGTCACAATTTTATTTTTTTTTTTGTCAAATTATAAAAGAATTGTAAGAGGTAGTACTTTTATCTGTTCACTGAGTAAGCATTTTAAAAATATACCATGATAAATTGAAATTGAAATAAACTTAATTTCTCTCAATAATAATGTAATGAATTTTTTAGAACGTCAAGAAAATAAGGAAAGCCAATTAGACAATACTTCTCTTCATAAACAAAGCATAGGTATGTATATTTTTTATTTATTGCCGAATTTTTTAATTTTTATTTTAAATCTTCTTAATTTTGTATAAAACGCAATGCTAAAGTGTATTTTGTAAACTGTATCATAGCTTGCATTTTTTTACTGTTTTTATTTATTAATAATAAAAAAAATTTATTGCACAAAAGAAAAATAACATACATTAATTTGAGGGGGAAAAATACAATAAGCAATAATACTGTAAACAGAACACCAGGGGTCACTGAGACCATATTGGCGTACATAAAAAGGTAGATTTTAGTAATATAGGTAGTATTTTCATAAAAAAGATAGTATTTTTTGCTAGTTGCAAATTTCAAGGAATGATGTGTTATTAACAAACTCAATTTTGTAGCTTCTGTTAGACATATACTTAAAAGCAATATCGTATCTGTATGGTGACTATAATATATTATGATTGCACTGCAAGAAAGTTTTATGGTTCTTTATATTTCAGAGGAATTATTACAGGAATTTTTCTTCTTCTATGCAAATTTTGATTTCTCATATGTCATTTGCACCTCAACTTGTGAATTGATAAAAGGCGATGAGTTTGTGAAAAAATCTAAAAATGAGAACTTTGAGGTAAGCTCAAGAAAAATAGTGTATGTATATATAACAATGGCAAATATGTAACCTAATTTTTAGCCTACTTTTTTGTTTCATTTGAAAGATTTTTTTTTAAAGAAAAAGTAGGTATTGATATGCTGACTTATTCTACCCCGTATGTATGCCCGTACCCCACTTCCAAAATTGTTTATATCCGTCGGATCTTTTTTTTTTTTGTTAGAAAGGTATGACCTCAAAGACCCAACGTTAATACTTTTCGTCTGTCTATCTGTCTCTACGGATATCTCTCCACTGATTGCCGGCAAATTTCCCATTGAACTAGAATTTGAATGTAATTAGTTTTTAAAAGTTTAACATACGCATGCATGCTGCGTTTGGCGATTTATTTTCTTATGTGTATTAATATTGTGTAGAAGTGGTCTAGATGGCAGTTACTGTTACAAAAACCTACTTGCCTTCCTATTAAAATAGTTAATAAGTATTTAAGTTACAGGAAAGTAGGCTATTTTAGTAATTTTAGAATTTCTTTTTTTTAATACTGATTGGTATGTACTTTTAAAGACTTGCAAAATATTAATGTCTTAAAGTCCCTTCACAAAAAAACTCAAGTTTAGGTATATTATAATGGCTTAATAAACAAATTTAATTTTTTTTATCTTATTGGAGAACCAATAGCACTAAGGATAATATATTTTTACAAAACGCTTTTTTTTAAATTTCACACACACTGATATCCTATATGGGTCATTCTCAAAAAATGTTACAAATGGTGTCCCACAGCTTTCATTGCTTGTAGTATTTTTAATTTTATTGTTACGGAATTTTTACTTGAACTGCATAAAAGAACACACTTTTAAGTTTTTGTACTTATATTTTAAAAGTACAAAAATACTTAAACAAAAGTTGGAGACATCATTTAAAGTAGCATAGTCAGTAAAATTTACATATTCCATGACCAAAAATTGAAGAACAAGAGAAGATAATTATAACTTAAAATAAATATTTCTCAATTATTGATGCTTATAATGATTAACAAGCATCATAGCTATGAAATATGCTTTTAACCACTACTTAATTACAAAAAAGTGTTGTTTTGTAGCTTAATATATGGTGTCCCACAGATTCGAAGACTTTTCTTTTGTCGACTTTGTTACCAAAATTTCAGGATAAAAAATGCAAAAAATTTAAGTTTTTTGCCGAAATAAGTACCACTATAGACACTTATTTTTGAAATGCCTGACAATTTCTCTTAAAGTTTTAGTTTATGGAGGAAAAATGCAAAAGTTTGAAAAATTAATGTGAGTGTGATTATTCAATGACTATTCTGTTACCCTGTTTTTTATTAAACTGGAGCTTATTTAAGAATAAAGTAATAGTGCAGTTTAAAGCCCTTACGAATCTGATTACGATAAGCTAAAAAAAAATTTTAAATTAAATAAGCTTCATGGCAAAAAGCAATGTTAAAGTTTAAAATGTCCACTCTGTTACTGTCCACTCTGTTACCGTAGAAAAAGTAGCTAACTCTGTGATGAGCGCAGTGCCCCCAATTTTTAACTACGAACTAATATGACATAAAAGTTTTTATTGTTGCTTGACATATGCAGAATTTTAGATGACATGGCTACTTATTCGTAACTATCAACAATTGCGGGTCACATATTATTGAATATTTGATTAAACAGAGGCATTTTTAATCATATTGCATTTTTTTAAACATTGTCGGAGTCAATTATTACGATCACTGCTATTAATCATAATTTTTTAAGAGACGTAATCACACAACGCAGACAAATTGTTCTTTTTGTAGTACAGTCGAACCCCGCTATAGTGAACCCGGGATATAGTGAACCCTCGCTTATAATGAACCTTTTCAGTGGTCCCTTCCGAACTCCTATTTAACTAATGTTATTTTATATGGATATAGTGAACTACTTAGAAAATGGGAGTTCGGTTATAGTGAACTTAAATTTCCTTTCCTTATTTTTTTATTCAGTTCTCCATATTTTAAGATACACTATGAATGGCAAGTGGCAGCGAGGTAGCAATCTTTAACAATGTGGCACATTTCAACCTGACCTTCCCCTATTATTGTACTCAAACTGGACCTGTTTAAAAGTAAACATACCTTTTCTTCACCCCCCCCTCTCTGGGTTCCAGGAACCACCCTTTCTTTTCGAACCATTATTCATATTCCACATCTCACCCATCCACACTTTCGTGGAAAGCTTGTCTCCATAATACGACAATACCCTTTCCTGGACGATTTGTCACGGCTTGTACGACAATACGCACTGGTTTTGCAACTTCTTCTCCTCCAGAGTTGAATGAAGCTATAGCTATTCTTCTTCCCAGCTACACATTCTTTCTTTTCAACTACCTCTTGAAAACTGGGGATAAGTGGAACTGTCCAATTCACATGCACTTATCTGTTACTCGTATTTCCTCATGAACTCTAATCGTAAACAATCCAAAGTTACCATTTTCTTTCACAGAATGTAGGCATATAGAGGTAACACATTAAATTCATTATTACTTAATTATATGTATTTACATTCCTTTTGTACCAATAATTATTTTGAGAAAATTTCAAAAATTAATTAATATTTTTTTGAAAATTTATTGAATAATTAAATTATTTATTCAATTAATTCAAGGTATGCAAAACCATTATTATTCTTATAAAAGCGTATAAAAATATAGCGATATATTAATATATCGTATAATACTTTATTCCAGAAAAATTGGATATAGTGAACCCTCGGATATAGTGAACCAATTGTTGGTTCCGTAGAGGGTTCACTATAGCGGGGTTCGACTATGAAACGAATTAAAACTTGTTTTAACCTGATTGTATTTGCTATTCGGTTTAATTAATCTTTGTTTTAAAACTCTTTCGCTGCATCGGTTTTTGTTGCCGCGTTACATGTAATAGACATAATGTTATTGGATCTTAAGTTATTGATGCTTTTAGTCACTATCCACAGTGAAGGTATAGATATGCAAGACATTGATGCTTGGTATTTCTTTTGATAGATAGGAAATCTTGCGCGGACAAACTGATCGAGCTGGTAGTTATTGATTCTGTTTCTAATAATGATGCGAAAATAACATAAAATTTGGCTATTAAAAGCAGAGTAATTAATATTACGTTAATTAAGGCATGTGTATTGTTTAGGACGCATTAATTTTAACTTAACACTTAACTTGCACTTAAGAAAGTGCATGTATGTAAGCATACAATATTTAATGAAATTTATATCTTGGTAACAACGGAATCATTTATTGTAAAATGAGGAAAAAATCGTCTGTCCATTTAGAACTTTTTAAAAAGTGGCCGAATCTCTTTAGTACTATCAAAAGAAGAAGTAATTTAGTTTTTTTTTTTTTAATTAAGCTATAAAATTATTTTTTGGAAACACTAAAAAATAAAAATAATATAATTAAATTTATATCATTAATTATATAAAAATATAGTTATTAACACAGGTTTCAGAGAAGCGATTTTTTTTGTATGGAAAAAGGGAAAAAATCGTTTGCTATTTCCCGTTGTCGCTGCCGCATTATCTTTTTCATCGAATGAAAACACAAATATGAAATTTCGACCACAACCTAAACTACTCCAACTACATTCGTTTAAAAAACTAAGCCAATTAATTCCACCTTGCAAAGGATCCCGCTGCGAAGAACCTACCAATAAGAAGCATTGTCGTTAAACGTAGTTCGAACTAAGAAATCAGGAGCGCTGCTATCTTTGAAAATATTTTTATGTAGAAAATTTATGGTTGAAAGCAATTAGAGTGTGGTGTCTATACGTATATTTTATCACGTCCGTAACAAAACTCTCGGTAAAATAGTATTGCGGTAAGTGAAAAGTTTGAATTAAAGCATAAATTATTTTAAAAATATACAGATTTTATGTAGTTTCATTAGATAGGTGAATTCTTAATGTAATAGTAACAATTCTTTTAAATAAAATCCAACTTTATTTTTTTAACATTGGAAGTTGGAATTGTAACATTTTTTGAGAATGATCCATATAACTTAAATTAACATAAAAATTTATTATTAATGTACTTTTTACAATAGTTTTCCAAACTTCACTATTAAGGCTTTGTAAAGAATTCTAAACAATCACCAGTAATTTTAAAAAAGGGACACAATCAATTCTGTTTCACTCTGTTCAGGAAAGGATTTTGTCAATAACTTTCATTCAAAGATGCCTTTAATCAAGATTCAAAAACGTTTTATTAAAAAAAAAATTGAGGAGCTTTAAAACTGTATAAGGGATGGACATTTTACTAGCTTCAAATCAACACAATTTTTCAAGCAGCAAAATTTAACTGTTTATTGGAATAAAATTACTAATGAAATTGTGTTACAGCAAAATCTGAGATTTGGAGCAGATATAAGAGAGAAAGTAGCAGCAAAACTAAGCTTACATAAATAAGCTTTAAATTATAATTAGCACATGATCCTATTACTTAGTATGAAGTTTCTGTGTAGCTTAAAAAAGTCTGACGGATAACCATGTAAAGAGAGTGCACGTTAAATCTGCTTCAAAGTCCTGATTCAGCATAAACTGTTATTCTTAACAGCTTTGTTGAGTGCTTACACAGGTGTCCGCTCATCACTTGACTCGGGTTCTAAATTACAACGCCCATAAACAGTAGCCCCCGTGTAGCTCTTATGGAAAGGTATTTCAACCAAACCAACATGCAGTTTGTGTTTTCTTCTTCAACTAACGAGGCTGGGGAGCCCAGTCAGTTAGGCACTCACCTAGCATGTGAAAGGTCCCAGGTTCGGGCCCCAGCATAGCCAAAATAGCTGCCGACCTATAAACGGCCCATGCAGCCAAAAATGTCCCATGAATAATACCCCGTGTAAGGGAGTGCACATTAAATATACTTCAAAGGCCTAACGCTGCGTATGATGTCGCCCTTAACGGTTGCGTTGGGTGCCTCTTGAGGTGTCGGCTCGTCACCTGACTGTGGTTCTAAAATACGACGCCTGTCGCCAATTGCCCTCGTGCGACGATAATTCAAACCAAACCAAAAACTTCTTCATCTAACAAAATGTCATTTCAGCTGAACGCCATCTCGATCCAAGACCCACTGAACCCCGACTGGAATGTCACCGGTACCGTCAACTGGAAGCACTGCCGCCATTTTGCAGGAGAACTCCTCTCCGGTTGCGAGGTATTCCAAGAGAAATGGAACCCTCCTCCAAACTCCGCCCCTTTTGGTCTATTGGCCCTCATGGACACCCCCTTCACTTCCAAGGATCTCAAAAATACCAAAATGGTGGACATTCACTTACGTGTTTCATCACCAGAGGATGGGCAAGCTAAATCTCAAAAGATATATGAGATGTTCAGAGATGGTCTGGGCTTCCAATGTGATAAGTTACAGCAAGAAGAATATGTGTTGCAAGATAAGGACACAACTTTGATTTCTAGTTTTCAGTGCACATCCACCGACACCTGGTTTGGTCGAAGTAGTTTTGATTTTATGCATCGCAATGACAATGTTAGCTTTTGGGCCAAAGAGTTCGAGATCTCCAAGCATATGGCTTCTGTGGAAAAAGGTGAGAGGAGGACTGATTTTGAGTTTCTGTGTGAGTGTAGGTTACGGGATGGATGTCTTCATGTGACGATCAAGCCAGTGAATAGTGAAATTTTTATGCCAAAACTAGCGATATTTTTGAAGTATTACATTTTAAAATGTATTGATAAATAATAAAAAATTCTCATTTCGTTTCTAACCTGCATTTTTCTAGTGTGGTCACCTATGTAAGTTGCCTAGTATATTTTTTTTAAATAATGTTAGCTGCAAGTCTAAAATATTATTTAATCATATATTATTCTACACATACACATTTTTGTATTTACAAAATATAGCCAAAGTATTTCTGATTTAAAATAGCTGGATATTAAGAATGGGAGGAAGGATTTAAACTTTAACAATAACTCTAGTTTAGTAAAATAATTTTTTGTTGTGTTGTTAGTATTTAAAGAAATTAAGAATAAGCCAAAGAATAGAAGTTCCCCCCTTTCACAGTGACATCTTATTGAAGAGCAGGAGCGTATTTTTAATCTTCTGACGCCACCAGGTCTTTTGGACGTGGTGCAAGCTGTCCTCAGGGTTCATTCGCCACCTGGAAAACTTCTATATTTCATTTTTCTTTTCTAAGGTCTTCTTATAACTCCTGAAATTTGTGTCTCAACTCCTGATATTCCCCTCCTGCTTTTTCTTATTTTTTGACAACACGAATAATTTGTCTCCTTTTTCTGCTCTTTATCTTCAGTACTTTATTCAGAATTAGTCTAAGTCGGAATAAGTTATCATTTAGAATAAGTCCTTCCTTTTGTTTCATCGTTTGAAATACAGTGAAGTCACTAGACTAATAGGAGATAATAAACAAACATATTTTATTCCTTCTAATCTCCTACATTTACATTGCTGCACTCCTGAATTTCATTATCGTAGATATGAGTATGAATCCTGTTTCCTGCACCAGGAGGATAAGGAACAACATTTCATTGCAATGATATTCATTATAAAGAAACTTTATTGTAATGTATATTAGAAATGATTAGATTATGATAAAAATACATAACTATTTTGGTTGATACTAATATGAATCATGATAATATCCAGCAGCACTCAACATAGAAATCTGTTTTCCTGTTTAAGTACCTTAACTGACCAATGTGTGTTCCACATGAAGGTACATTTTTTTGTATTAAAATATATAATTTGAAATTCTTCTGTATTCAAAGGTTTTGGGAAAATATGAATAATATGAAAGAAACACAAGTGGCTTGAATTAAAATTTAATAATCCAAGAGAAACTCAATGAAAGAAATACAGTACGTTCCTACAAAATGTATAATATTTGCATGGATTAAAAGAGCTAAATTACTGCCCCATAGCAATAAATTATTTTATAATACAAAGTTAGGTTTAAAGGCACTAGAAACACAAATACTTATAAAAGTAATGCTAAATATGCTTTATACAAATGCTTCAATACAGGAATGGCATGAAAAAATATTAAAAGCTTAATAAATAGTAAATGTAATTTGCCAAGTTAATTTTCTGGTAAGTGCTTCTCTGTTTATTATGAAGTTAAAAAATATATATAAAATTTTGTAAATATACATGGCAAAATATATCAATAACTAAATATAATTTTAGGGATTTATTTAATAAGTAATGAGAGTGAAGGAAACAATACAATTGTGGGGTCTCAAGTACTGGGTACTCCATGTCGGGTCTTATGGTTATTGATAATGAATAAGATAAAATATATAAATGGGAAAATTGATAAAGTAATATTAAGGTTAATGGAATTTAACGACAAAAGTCAGGCAAGTGATCATATAGCTTTTAGTTAAGTACTTCCCTGGATTGAAATAATGGAGTCCCGGGAACAATGATCAGGACACAATTGAAAACAATCATTTATTTTGTGACCAAATATACATATGAGTATGTGAACTGTCCAAAAGGCAGCTTATGTAATTTAAAAAAGTTAATGATAGACTAATTTTAGTTCATTAGTGCAAATAGTTTATTAGGTGCACCTAATAAAATTTTTGAGCCAATAATTATGTTGTTTCCTTCACTCTCATGTTTCTTGTGCTAAGTTCAAGAAATTTTCTGAATATTAATAGGTAAAAACAAAATTTTGAAAGGAATTAATGCTGTTCAAGTTGAACACCAATGTAGAAGCATTTCAGAACGAGTCAATGGCATTCAAAAAATTGTTTATTAGTATTGAACAGTTCAAGCAACAGTAGTTTACAAATATTGAGCCATAATCCAAAATATGCAATGAAAACATACAAGTAAATGCTTAACATTGTCATGGTGATTGAGCTACTTATACATATAATTGGTCCTATAAAAATGTCATATGTTCAGGTGTGTTAATTTAAAATTCTCACAATGGAAGATAAATCACAAACAACAATGGGATGCAATGAACAGTGCAGTTAAATGTGGTGCAAAAAAAATTACAAAGAATAAAATCAGAGATTGGATTAACGCGTTCGTGATTCGCTACTTATTGTATTATGCAAGTGATCGTGATTCGCTACTTATTGTATTATGCAACTGTAACTACACTCCGTGCCAACCTAACTTGGGTGAAGAAAAAGGGCAGAGGGAAAAGCCTGATTGGTCCGTTAGTTGGAAACTCTTGTAAGGTAATATTTGCATACAAAATGATCTGAATACAATTTTTTAACCAAAATACACTTTTCATTCGGAAAAAATTACCAAATGTTCTCAAATAATATTCAAATTTGTTAAATAAATTAAATTAATGCTTAAAATGTTTTCTGGGTGGATTCACAAATAATTTAGGGAACTCTTTACATCTGCAGAAGGCTCTTCTCCATAGCATATTTCTATTTACCCAACTTAGGTTGGCAAGGAGTGTAGTAGTGTTTCATTAAGAACTATGAGTTACCTTTTAAAAGCTTCCAATGCCGTAATGAAATATTTTAATATAGATAAATAAAACTAAAAAAGTATGTATATACTTAAAACACACTATTTCAATAAAAATACAACAATGAAATATTTTAAGATTTAATTAAGTGCAACATAGTTATTAATGTGAAATATAGTTACAAAAATAATTTATATATCTAATGAAGAAAGCTTTCAGAATGGTATGACATGAAGCTTAAAATCTATTATAACATGGCGAATTCAGATCTATTAAAAATATTAGCTTATAAATAAGTTTCAGTACCAAATATGTAGTTTTTCGCGACCACAATTTCTCTTAGTTATACAAAACAAAGTAATTATCTGTTTTTATTAAATGTAAAGAGTTTTTTAAAGTAGCCTATGAACAAAAAATTCTTGGTATGAATTTACTTCATTGTGAAGTAATTAGTTGAAGCACCATAAAAGATTTAAGATTATGATAAAATGAACAATTAAATTTTAATTTAAATAAATGGCATTGTCATTTTATTAGCCAAAATTATCGAATTTTCTCATGCATCAGATTTTGTAATTTTACACTTTCATTGCATCTCTACTTTAATTGAACAGTAATTATGACAGAAGTTTTTGCCATAAACTTTCGAAACAATGATTCTAAAATATCTAAAATAAATACACATTCTGCAAGTATATTTTTATATACAGATTTTATTTATATAAGCTACTAAATATCACATCTGGTATTTCTTGTTCCCTAGCACACATAGCGATTTGCAAACATTATATAGAGAGATAAGTTAAACACTCATTTAGTTAAATGATTTTCCAAAGAAACCTAAATCTTTAAAAAAAAAAAGTAAGCCTTTCAATCATTTACATATTTGTAAAAGAAATACTTTCTAAGCAAAACTATGGTGGATATTAATAATTATAAAACCCAAATTTGAAATAAGTCACAATCTTTTTAATATTGTGTTGATCCTGTATCTGATTCAAATATGAAATTAACATTTTATAAGATTTTTTTTAATAATTTAACATTCATTTAAGTTCTAGAGAAACATTTATCATGCTGATATTTATTTATTATTTTATATTTGTTTCATTTAATTTAAATATCCTCACAACTAACAGATTCTAAACTATTGTATCTTAAAACACGTCCAATTGTGTAACCTTTTTTCTATACTTTTTAAGGAAAAACCTTTTAAAACATGTACCTCTGTATTATAAATATAGTAACATGTACATTTTAACATTTTGTTTTGCAATATGATATTATTTCAACTGCATGTCTACAAAAATACACATATTCCATTCTATAGAGATTGATAATTGGATTATAATTAATATTTTTCTAGGCTATTACTGAAGCATTGACATATGAAGGGTCCAGTCGAAAAACTCAACTTTTCTCGAAACTATAACTAAGATTTAGGTGATGACTTTGATAATCGTAAATTCAATTGGACAAAGTCAGCAATAAACGGACCAGACTCAACATCTTAGACACTAATTTGAAGAATGTGAATTTTACAACTAAACACTTTTTTTTTCTCCCAACATGCACTGAAAAGTAACGTATATAGGATAAATATAATTTTTCATGTAAAAGTGCTGTAATATTGGAAGTTTTAACATCTAATAATAATTCTCAAATCTATTGGTAGAAGGTTTCTGACGATATGTCACTTTTCTGCACATGAGGCCATAAACCACTCTTAAAATGAAACAGTATCTATATAAAACAGTTTAAAATTAAGTTAGTTTATGAATCTGAATAAAATCTTAAGTCTATATTAAAACAAGATTTTGGTTATTTGAAATTTTCAAAGCAAAAAGCAAAACGAATTTGTTTTTAATTAGATTGATGTATTTTTGTAAATATTTTTAAGATCATAATATAGTTTTTATTAAAAAAAACCTTGTTATAATGATTTTAGAGGTCAATGCTTTTCAGCAAGTCTCATAGAAATTCTTTCTCTGTACAAATAAAAAAATGCTATTTCATAGTAATATGCTAAATTTATATTCCTAGTTTTGCTTAAAGAAAACTTAATATTTGGAATTCCTACTACACACTTGCACATTATGAATTCCTATCAATATAAATATGCTATTTTTACAGAAACCAATAATTGTTTTGGAAATGTTAAGCCATCAAAAAGCTTATAAAGGTGCTAGGTGAAAGAAAAGTTATATTGAAGTACTAAAGATTCAGTGCACTACTATATAAAAGCTTAAAATCACTACAACATGCAGACAATTCAAGTTATAAGACATGGATATGCTTAACGATATGAGTAGGAGATAACATCTATAAAACATCTGATATAGATTGGATATGGACTAGTATCACATATTTGTTATAGCTTCGTTTTAAAATGTGTACAATGTTCAAATTGTGAAAGCAAATTGTTGAATTAGCTTTTTTAAAGCTTTAATTATTCTAAAACAACAAAAAATAGAATGGACAGTAATAAAATTGTTTTACTGAATTAGCAGATTCACAGAATCCAATAAGGGTAAAAAATTTATTGTGCATTTCTTAGTCGAAGGAAAGCAGTCAGATCTCCAACTGATATTTCTGTCTTAACATTAAAAATAAAGACATAATATCAATGATAAAATCGCGAATATCCATAAAGTATTTACATCGTCATATTTAAATGGAGTAATTCAGATTTAAATTTAATTTTGTTAAATAAATAAAAGGTTTAGGTCATAAGTTGATAATGAAATAATATATTACAACTTTAACTAGCTTTACGTAATCAAAAATAGATACATAAATTAGTTTGAACCCAAACATGTCCTTTAAACACTTATTAAGTTTGAAGCTGCATGAACAGAAAAGAAAATACAAAAGCACAGAATGCAGAGAGCTATGTTTTTTTTTTTTTCAAAAATTATAATAAATTTATAATTAAGTTAAAATTATAGTTGGTGAAAGAATTAAATGATATATGGTGACAAACATTTTAAATATAATTATAATATTATTACCATATTATAATCATATAATTATAATATTACATTAATTAATCATAAAAATTAAAATATTACATGACCAGCTGACATTAAAAAAATATCACCATACATCATTTTAAAAATATCATTGTCTTTCATCATATATAATGACAATACCTTTATATGAACAGACCTACACTTGCCACCATAAAATGACAATATACAATGACAGACAAAATAAAAATACATTTAAGGACTAGATTTTAAATGAGAATGTAAAAATATATTTTCATGAAATTACTTTGTGGAGATTAAAACAGTCTAAACATGAAAATTTCATTATCAAAATTTGCTTGTCAGAGATATAAGCATAGAGCTTTGCAAGAGAGACAGTCAATTGAACCTTTATGGTATGTATAGAGCTATCACTTTCAATAGATGAAATTGAGAATAGTCCCCCTTTTTCGAACCAAATTTGCTGCCACTGCAAGGAAAAAGAAAGCTTAAGAAATAAAGCAAAGAAGATAGAAAAATTTGAGAAATCTTTTATTGCAACTTATTTCTTTATAAAGTCATATGAAATTTAAATAAACCAGCTTAAACAAACACATAAACTGTTCACTTAGATAGAGTAATATAGTTCCAAAATTGATAACTTACTTATTTATTACGCTACAGAACTCTGCAATATTCTACAACTACAAGCTTTCCCAATCAATCAAAAGATAATTAAAGTTTAAAATATTGCAAGCATCTTTATAACCATAAATATATATGAATTTAAAAGATGTATTAAGTAAATATTTTTTAAAAGGTTGTTAAAATTTACTTTTTGAAATAATGTAGAGGATAATTTTTTGAAAATTAAAACAAAGTGCAAAAAAAGGTGAGGGTGGTGACTATGTAAAATATTTAAGTATTCAAATGTTTTGACTGTTCTTAATAGATGTAAAAATTAATTTCTGAAAGGACAACACAAATACTTCATTACACACTTGTTTCTTACTTTAAAGTGGCACAAAATAAAACAGATCAAAGTAGTTTACTAAAACCATTCTGCATAATACCATTTGAGGAACATTCAACACTTTCTAGATTTGATTCACTTTATATTGATCAATTTGATCAAGAGGAAAATGTGGGGGGGGGGGGGGGGGGCGGCGCCCCAGTAAATAACATGATTGTAACTCCTGTTCATTTCCTCGATTTATGGGATAAAACAAATTGAGTACCAAAGCTAGTATAAATGTGCAATTGTATATCATATGATCAAGTCATTTGAAACCATCTTAGGCAGAAAAAGTTAAGTATGAACAAACAGAGAAGTATTTCAGAAGAATCTTTGAATTTTTTTTAATTAATATAATCTGTGAAAATGTAACAGATTTGATAATTATAGTATAAATAATTGCTGTTATGTGAATTACCATCAACAATTTTAGAAAAACTGCATATATTAATTTAACCTAAAAAGTAAAAAAAAAATTAACATGACATATTCGTGTACATCATAGTACCCTCCGACAATGAAAAAGTCATAACATAAAAACCAAACACAATCATATATGAAACCAAGGATTTAGAGTACCTCTTTGCTTGCAACAGATACTTTTTTTTTACTGGTAACACCTATAAATTTCTTTGAAATTAACTTACTTTGCTAGTTTTAGCAGTAATGAAGGAACAAAATTCTCGCACCATACTTCCCGGATATTTTTGGCACAGTTTGACAGTTAAATTTATTTTTTTCAAATTCCACTTTTAACAAAGTTAATTTTCTTAACTTTTTTTCGAATCGTCCCTAATTCTTTAGTCCTGCTTAGCTTTGAAAAAAGGCAAAATGGCTAAATGACAGTTTTTCTTACAACTTGAACTTTCCAAAAGTAACTTACTAACTTTCTAGTAACTAAAGATTAGTTCTTTTTTAATTAAGTAATTGTAACTGAAACAGAGTTACTTTCCAATCCCTGCATGAAATAAAAGTTTAACTAAATCCAACAACACCCATCTACTTGAAACGAAAACTCACTAGTATTGTCTTGCGGAGTTAAGGGCCTATCTATAACACTCTGCAAGACTTTCATCCACTCGGTCCTGTCCTCGTCTTTCTGTACTCCAAACAGGAATATCCTGTCCCGCGTTCTTAACGTGAACCCGTAACCTTGTTCTTTCATGCCAGGTGGGACACCCTTTTTGACGGCAAACCCGTCTGCGTGGTAGCCTAAGAAGACTTCGCCTTTAGGGTATGGGTCCTGTCGATAAAACAGTATAACTGATGACAATGTATTGAAATTAACTTTTTATTATGCTTTGTTTGTTAGGTTATATTATTGAAGCTAACTCGTTAACCCCTTAACAATTGAATAATTTGAAAGAGAACAGTCATAAAAGTAAATATTTTTTTACACCTAAAAATCATATAAATATATATGCTTACGAACAATATAGATATCCATTTCAATTTTTCATTTGGTTTTAGCTTGAAATTTTAAAAAAAAAGTTGGTTTGGCAATTTAATCGTTGGATTTAAGTTAGTTTTAATTTATTGGTGCATTACTACTCAACACTCTAGTCCCAAAACATCACGTTAGTGATAAAATAAAAGGGGGAAACCTCACTCCATTTTTACAGGACAGTCTTCATTTAACTCACAAATCATCCAACAATAAAAAAATGTAGAATCGTGCTTATACTGAATATAGGCTCAAAGTAGATTAACCCTGTGATGCATGAATTTTTTTATCCCGAAAAAATTTATTTTTATCTTTAATACTCATACATTATGGGGAAAATACTGCAAAAAATTAACTGCATTGGAATTTAAATAATTTCACTTTTAAAAATTTTTGCCATAAGGCAAAAATCAATTATAAAATTTCAATTTTGAAAAGTATGATTAGGAGACTACTAAATATATTTTAAAATAACGCTCTTGAACTATAATCATTTTTTTAAAAAAATTATTTGTATATAGTACTAATATTATTATACTTTAAATACTGCCAAAGACATAATTTCACAACAGTTAGTTACTTCACTCTTTAATTTTGGAATATACTTTTACTACTGTAATCTATGAAGGTTATTAGTAACTAAAACTTCAAAATGGAATGGAATGAATCAGGGGTTCCCAACCGGTGGTACGTGTACCACTGGTGGTATGAGGGAACATTTCAGGTGGTTTCTGTGGGTGATGTGAGCAACATGATGCATTAGTATCTTATAATAATTGTTGGAGACTACTTTAAAAGTGAAGATAAGTTCCATTACTCCTAATGTTAATATAGAAGGAAAAACACAGATTTGTCGAGAGGAAGCTCTACTTTAATAGAATAAAGTTGATTATGTTACCTGTTGCCATATGGCAACAGTATGCATTAAAGGGTTAACATTTACTATTATAATACTATAACATATTAATACTGAAAAACATTTAATTTAGTTTGCAAAATCACAAAAAAAAAAAAAATAAACAAAAGACACTAAGCATAGTAAGAAGTTATCTAAACCATCTTTACCTGTGGGTCTTCAAGGTACATGAGTTTTCTGTCGTCTAACGTAAACCACCTCCATTTGTAAGCGTCTGTGGACCTCGGACCAGTCTTGAACATCCAGCCTTCTTTTAAAAAGTCTCTCGTTAAAAACTGAGATAGTTCTAATTCACATGTACCAGGATATGCAACACGTAACTTATTGAGCTTCACAGAACGTATTGCCATATACCAATTAACGATGGCCTGCAATGTGTGGGAAAAGGTTAAGATCACACTGAATGAAACACGATTTATAAGACTTAATTTTGTAATAATAAGTATGACTTTATGACTTTCTTGTCGGGGGGCAAGTTCCCCAAGCACTGCGACCTCAAATCTATTTTACGCAACCCCAGAAATGACAAAGGCATAAGAGACACACATAGAAAGAGACGACACAAACACATAGACAAATAACATTTATTGATGGACACAAACATCCATGCCTTATGATAGCTAGTAAAATTATTCTAAGAAAGCATTGATAGCTAGCATATTTATTTTAAGAAAAAAACAGAATGAATAGAGTAATAGTTGGAAATTTAAATGCTTGTGTTTCATTAAGAATAAGGGGATATACAAGGCACAAGTTTCAATACTTTAAACAACCACAAATGGTGGTGAAATGCATATGAAAAGCTTTGTTGAAGAACTTGTTGTGTGACAAAAATGTGAAAATGGGCTTTAAAGTTTTAAGTTTGCACTTAGATGCACGTTATAAACAATACTTGCTTACGATAAAAATTAGGTATTTAAAGAGTATGAAAAAGTATAAACTTATTATGTGAAAACAAAAGTGGGAATAACATGTTCATTGACACAAAAATCTCAATTTTTTCAAATATTTCACACAGCATGTTCTTCTGATAAGCCCGTTATTTGACAATTAAAACAAACTGAGTCATGCACTAAAGAATGCAAAAAAACATAATACTATCTGCAATGGTAGAATAATAATATTATGCATCGCTAAATTAAGAGGGACTGTCAGAACTATAGACCTAATGCATTCATTTTGAAATCACAACTTTTACAAAACAATTATTTTGTCATGATATCCCATTTTCACCAGGTATGGGAATCATCATAACATCAATTTAAAACAAAATTGAGAAGAAAATAACATCTGGTTATTTAATTATTAATGGATTAAGTTTTAAAATAGTGTCGCCATCTGCTGAACATTTTGAAGCATTTTAAAATTTCAAAAATATATAACTAGATAAAATTTTTGTTTTAAATTTGTTTTATTTCGATGTTATGTTGATTTACATACCTGAGGAACAAAGGCTAATAACATGGCAAAGCAAAGCTTTTGCGGAAGTTGCGATTCCAAAACTAATGCATTAGCTCAATGGGACTAGCAATCCCTCTTAATAACACTTTCATTTCATGTCGTGCTTAAAAAATACCAAAGATAAGAGATCAAAATTAATGAAAAGATATATTAATAAGAATGCATCTCACCGAACCACATGAGCTATAGATAAAAATATTTCTTGTGGAGCCTTCTTTTACATATGTTAATTGTGCACCGTTGGGATTTCCAACTTTTTTGGGACAAAATGTCATATTGAGTTTTGAAATTTCAATTGTTGCTTTTGGTTCTTTGTGAGACTGAAATAAATATTTAAAAAATTACATCGTTATAAATTTCTTTTCAATAAAATGTCTTTCCTAGTGAAATTTTATTTTACTATTATATAAGATATAAAAAATTGTTTAGATATTTATAAGTGTATTACAATCTTCTAAATTAATTAAAATCATGAATATATTCTTCAAGATTAGAATTCTTTATAAATATTAATAGCATAGTAGAGAATTAACTTCTCAAAACATATACTTTAACAAAACAAATTATTTTAATGACATGTCTTTAAACTTACAATTAAATAATTGAAATGAAGCTTACAATTCAATCAATCAAAATATAATCCAATCATTTACTTTTGAATTGAGTTTACAAAATATAATATTGACAATCAATAAGAAAGGAATGAAACCAAAGACAGATTCTTATAAATTGAAGCAGATCACAACTCATTTATGACTTTTAAATTTACACAAACCACTTCACGTGCTTAATTTAAAACTAAACAAGTAGATTTGTAACAGAATCTGTCACACTTAATCCGCTTCCACACAAACTAAATTAAACTATGAATTAAAGTTTCTCGAGCGATTGTGGTGAATGGCAATGGTGATTTAATTCCAATAAAAATGGCTTCCTATGCTTTTTAAATGAACATGAAATTTTGCAGTTTTTTAAATAATTGAAATTCTTCTCTGAAATTTTGAATGCATTCCAATTTTGATGTGGTGAATTTTTTGACATATCACACTTGTCCATAACATTTGTAGTTTGGGGTATGAAAGTGGGTGACGGACAAACAGAAGGACTGAACAAATCATAATACCTTCCACTTTTTTACTTTATAAACATAGTGTGAAAGCTAAAACTAATACTATTATGAATAATAAAATATAAGTACCTCTTTTATAAAATACTTGAGTGTACCATCCGCTTCACTAAGTACAAATTTTCTCTGCTGAAAACGACTGTCCTCTTTACCCCGCTTCCACAAGTACCCATCCATGAAGCCAGTAGTGTAGGGTTGCCTGTCGACATGGATAAACTCCTCTCGCTCGTATTTAGCTCGAATGAACTGCTCTTTAAGAACACTGCAATTTGAATGAAATATGCTTGTTTCAGCATAAATAAAAGATAAAACAGATTTACGATTCAATAGATAAAAGTTATACTTTTAGACGAAAGAAATCTAATAAATTGGCACAAATTGAGAGCCATGTGTCGGATATATCTAAAGAAATAGTTTGATAAAAATCATTTAAATGTGCAATTTCAAGAATTTCAAAACATATAAACATTTATTTATGTGTATGTAATATATATATATATATATATATATATATATATATATATATATATATATATATATATATATATATATATATATATATATATATATATATATATATTAGGGTGGTCCTTAAAAACAAATTTTCGATTTCAAAAAGTCTCTCCCCCTCAATTTGTTCATTCATATGAAAAAATAATTCCTGCAAAATTTTAGCCAAATTAATTAATAATAACACGTGCCCCACGGGGCTTAAAGTTTCAAAAAACGCAAAATTTTGGGGTGTTTTTTTAAAAATTCCGTTATAAATCAATATCTATGCCAACTACGAAAAACTACTCAATATAAATGTTATAGAACATAAAATTTCCTACAACTTTGTAATTTACAACTTTGATCTATGAGCAACAGGTTTCGAGTTATAGGGAAAAGAACGAGCGATATTTTACGAAATTTCAAATCATGGCCACACTACACAAATGCTATCCGTCACAATGGTGCTACCAAAAACTGATTATTTAGTTAACTTTTAATCTTTCCTGCTTAAAAATCTCTAAAATGGGACAGATTTAAATATTTGTATAAAAAACCATTTAAAATACACCACAATCTAAAGACAGTCAGGGCCGTCGCGTGGGTAAGGGGGGGGGGGGGGGCTGCTTTCGCAATGAAGTTAGCTTTTTTAATGGAAAAAGCGATACACCAGGAGTCATACAGGGACCTATGTGTTTCTCAACCTTCTCTCCTGTATTATTAATGATTACTGTATCTAGTTAAAGAAAATAAAAAACATTTTCTTTCATATGGTAATGGCAGAAAAGATGTTAAGCCTTTGTAACTGCTCAAGAGACTTTGTTGCATTTTTTTAAGAAACCTAATGTGTTATTTTGAAATTGATGGAAAAAGCAACTTCGTATGAGTTTTAGTCATTTGTTCAACGGTGCATCTGAAGTTGGTTTTACCAAATTATGAACCGAAAACAGATATTTCTTATTGCTTCACTGGGTGGTCATGTGGGTGATGGGGTCGTCTCTTGGATTAGGCACTTTTGCAAATTAAATAAAAGATTACCTACCGAACAATTTGTGTAGCTAATAAGCAAACGACATTCTTAGAAATTTAAAGATCACAGACAATGTCCCTAATCAAAGCCTGTTTGCTGGCACAATATGTGCGTGAGGAGGAAGGGGGGGGGGGTTGAAATGGGTCATTGGCTTATAAATCTTAATTTTAATATAAATAAAAATAAATTACCACTTACTATATTTATTTTGTTACAGTATGTATGGCTTCAGTACAGTTTTTTAATCGCAGGATGTGTATTTTTTGTGACAGTCTTGCGCACTCAGTAAAATAATTTGTTTTTGGATTCATTCTTAGTAAAACGATAGTTGAACTCTTCAATTAACATCACACCTCTTTAAGCTGCCTAATTTACGAATTTTAAAGATCTTGTATTTCCCTTCCTTTTAAATAATTTTCTTAATTACAAAAATAATGGATCTAACTCCTTGAAATTTTTCAATAATATGAAATTTCTGTAATGGAAAGTGCATTATAATAATTCTTGCGTAGTTGTTTCTTTCGCAGGCAAGAATACATGCTTTTCTCTTTTTTTAAAAAGGAACCACTTGTGTAAATTCAGGTTTACTTCACCTATATTTAAAAAGAATATGAGTAGCAATCTTCACGAGATAGCAATTTGGCACCCGCAACTTGGTTTTTCATTGAAGCAATAACAAATATCTGTTTTCGAGGCATAGTTTAGTCAAACGAACTTCATATGCACCATTAAACAAATGACTGAAACTCAAACAAAGTTGTTTTTTCCATTAACTTTCAAAATAACGCATTAGGTTTCTTAAAAAAAATGTTTTTCATTTGCTTTAACTAAATACAGACACAGTAATCATTAATAATACAGGAGAGAAGGTTGAGAAACACGTGGGTCCCTGTATGTATCCTGGTGTATCGCTTTTTCCATTAAAAAAGCTAACTTCATTGCGAAAGCAGACCCCCCCCCCTTACCCACGCGACGGCCCTGGCAGTCTTTAGATTGTGGTGTATTTTAAATGTTTTTTCTTTTTTGTATAAATACATAAATCTGTCCCATTTAAGAGATTTTTAGGCAGGAAAGATTAAAAGTTAACTAAATAATCAGTTTTAGGTAGCACCATTGTGATGGATAGCATTTGTGCAGTGTGGCCATGATTTAAAATTTCGTAAAATATCGCTCGTTCTTTTCCCTATCACTCGAACCCTGTTGCTCATAGATCAAAATTGTAAATTACAAAGTTGCAGGAAATTTTACGTTCTATAACATTTGTATTGAGTAGTTTTTCGTAGTTGGCGTAGATATTGATTTATAACGGAATTTTTAAAAAAACACCCAAAAGTTTTGCGTTTTTTAAAACTTTAAGCCCCGTGGGGCACGTGTTATTATTAATTAATTTGGCTAAAATTTTGCAGGAATTATTTTTTCATATGAATGAACAAATTGAGGGGGTGAGACTTTTTGAAATCGAAATTTTTTTTTTCCCCATGTTAATAAGGACCACCCTAATATATATATATAATAGCTAAGGTGCTTCCTAGATTTAAATGCCTTGAAACATTCTATGAATCATTCTTTGCCTTGTAAATTATTTTTCCAAAATTAAAAAATACTGATTAAATTTATTATGGCCTTCTAGCAACATATAAAATTATCTAGCCAAGGTAATCCAATAACTAATTAAAAGACAGTTAAGACTAAGGGTTAGGTTGAATATTGTCACACCAGCACTACACAAGGGCAATTGGTGTGGGACTTCGTAATTTAGAGCTACGGTGAAGTGACGAGCTGACCCCTGAGTAGGTACCCAACACAACTTCTAGACAAGACATTGTGTATGCTATGCAGAGTCAGGACTTGGGAGAATACTTAACGTAACTCCCTCTACACAGGTTATTATATGTCTGACTTTAACAAGGGCTGCATAGGTGATTTGTATATAAGCCGTTATTGAGGCCCAGTGGTTTAGTGGTAGTGCTTCACATTGCCATGCCACAGGTCCGGGACCCGGATTGGGTGAGGTTGACCCATACTTTCATCTCTTGAGTGGGCCCTTAAAATGGTACCAACCAAGTTCCGTGTGAGGCTGACCACTAGGGTGTCCCTTATTTTACGAATTTTCGAAATCGAAAAGACGTACCCTCTCATTTTTTTCCTTTTATGTCAAAACACTCAGAAACGAAGTTTTTATCTCATTCTGATATCGGGAACACGCGCCGCTTTTCATTTGAAATTTGCAAAAATTGCTAAAAAATCAAGTTTTTGCTCCATATCTCCAATTCTGTTAATCTAACAACAAAATAGTCAATGCAAAAGTTTTAAAACACACCTTTTTCTACAAGTTTTGTATTGACATAATTGTTCTACGAGTTACGGTTATCGAGATAAATCGGAAAGAAGTGCGAACTTTTCGGAAACTCGCAAAATGCTCCAATCCACTCACCATAGTAGGATATAGAATTAAGCACAACAGCACTTCATAAAAGTGTCTAAACCAAGTTTATTATACCTTAATATTCATAAAATAATTGCACATTTGTGTACTTAAAATTAGAAGTACGAACAATCCATGCTAATTGATTTTTTGTATGGGGCAGGGCCGTCACGTGGGTACTGGAGCGGGGTGGTAACCCACAGCGCTTTTTTAAAGAAAAACAATGTTGGTTCGAGGCTACTAATATTAAAATGAAAATATGAAATTGATTAAATCACAATATTAATATTTATTGATTATAATTTGACTTTGTATACATAAAGAATACCATAAAACAGATGAATAAATTAAGTGAATTGAAAAGTTTTTAAACAAGTGCATTGCACCTCTAGCCCATTCTTCACGAGTGTTTGTTCAAACTCGTTAAAGGAAGGACTTATTTATTGCTAATTCATCAGTGCAGTATTTAAGAGCTTCAGTTTTCGCCTACAGAATAGAAAACAGAGCCTTTTACCACTCAACTAATATCTATCCAAAACCTGCTTAAAGTTTTGGGATAATTATGACCTTCCTTGCACGTTATTTCGGCAACGGCTTGCTTTTTGTGTAAGTAAATAATAATACTTCCCTTGAATCTGATTCTTCATTTTGAATACTGTAAAACGAACTATATGCGATTTCCGGCACCAATGTCATTGTAGAAATTGACGATGAATGATGTCTTAGGTGTTTTTTCCTCATTGACAGCCCTGTTTTGCACACTCTTCTGTTTCTGCAAGTTTCCTAACAACTCTAGTTAAGCGGCAAGGCCTTCCTGGTTCTCTTTGTCTCATCAAAAACGACTTACCTTCTTCAATCTTCAATATATTAAGTGCGTCTGAATATGCTATATCAAATAAGTTGAAGAAATTACTTTGAATCTCCACTCTTCGACTCCCGTAATTTCGAGTCTTGTTATCATCTTTTTGCAAATCCTTTCCAAAATTTATAAAATTTCAAATGTTTTTCAAACAATTAAGCCAAAGTTAGGTAGCAAACCCCCATCCGAAAAATCGCCCCTTATATATAATCAAGCGGTTCAGAGGGAGAGGTTAATTTATTGTACTCCCGCTCCCAACGTGGCTTTTCGGAAGATGTTCTTATCAAAAAAAGATTGTTTTTTTTTCTTTAAATATTTTTTAAATACCACATCTAATCCCGATTCCACACTTTATTTTTGTTGTTAGTTTTAACAGGATTTATGAAACCCATTGTTTTTCTTTTAAATAGCGATGTGGGTTACCGCCCCGCTCCAGTACCCACGTAACGGCCCTGCCCCTCACAAAAATCGATTAGCATGGATTGTTCGTACTTCTTATTTTAAGTACACAACTGTGCAATTATTTTATGAATATTAAGGTAGAATAAACTTGTAAACGTGTTGTTATTGCGATTACTTTTCATCTTTTGTTATAATTTTAAACTCTTTGAATTTAGATGAAAACATTTGAGGAAATTTATTCATCTGTTTTATGGTATTCTTTATGTATACAAAGCCAAATTATAATCAATAAATATTAATATTGTGATTTAATCAATTTCATATTTTCATTTTAATATTAGTAGCCTCGAACCAACATTGTTTTTCTTTAAAAAAGCGCTGTGGGTTACCACCCCGCTCCAGTACCCACGTGACGGCCCTGCCCCATACAAAAAATCAATTAGCATGGATTGTTCGTACTTCTTATTTTAAGTACACAAATGTGCAATTATTTTATGAATATTAAGGTATAATAAACTTGGTTTAGACACTTTTATGAAGTGCTGTTGTGCTTAATTCTATATCCTACTATGGTGAGTGGATTGGAGCATTTTGCGAGTTTCCGAAAAAGTTCGCACTTCTTTCCGATTTATCTCGATAACCATAACTCGTAGAACAATTATGTCAATACAAAACTTGTAGAAAAAGGTGTGTTTTAAAACTTTTGCATTGACCATTTTGTTGTTAGATTAACAGAATTGGAGATATGGAGCAAAAACTTGATTGTTTAGCAAATTTTGCAAATTTCAAATGAAAAGCGGCGCGTGTTCCCGATATCAGAATGAGATAAAACTTCGTTTCTGAGTGTTTTGACATAAAAGGAAAAAAATGAGAGGGTACGTCTTTTCGATTTCGAAAATTCGTAAAATAAGGGACACCCTACTGACCACCTTACCAGGACATATGCCTAGCACCCCAGAGCTCTAGACCAGGAAAGCTGAAATGGGCACTGCAGGCCTTGGCCCAGTAATGGGCTGTTGCGCCGCAAAGTTTAGCTTTATAGTCATTTTAGCAATGACCAGGCCCAAACATGGGACCTTTCACATGACAGGCAAGCACATTACCGACTGGGCTTCCCAGCCCATAAAAGACATTTAAGAACAACAGCAATAGATCTTGCTTCACTTACTCTGGATCAGAGGAACCGGGCCTCCTGTAGCAAACGGGTATGAACATTTCGTACTTGGCTTTCGCCTTGATGTTCCCAATCTCCTCCATCTTGCTGAGCTGTTCTGCATCCCAATTGTCCAGTATGAGAGACTTGACCTTGCTGATGTGGGAGCCAAGGTTACGGTGGAATCCAGCGCAAGACGTACAGATGAACACACCGATGTTGAACGAGCCCCATTCTGGATCTATAATTTAAGGAATCAAAATCAGGGAAATTGTTATGCTGTTGAAGGTGAATGTTTTCTCATTTTTCAATCACAAACTAAAATTTTTTAGAGAATAAAAATATTTACTCAAATATGTATTTATACTTGTGAGGTCCAAAGACAGTTTTTGGGAGAAAAAAATAAAACTTCATAATAAAATAGTTATTTTAGAAAGGTTGTTGGAAATAAAGTGACATCAGAAAAATTAAAAATATTTATATTTTGAATTGGATAACCATTAAAAAAAATTTATAGGATTTAATTTTTTTTTTCAGAAATTCAGTATTTCCCCATACCTTTACAGACACAGAGAGGATAAGCATTAAAAAAATATTTTGACCAAGTGACATTTTTGCTATGAGAAATACTATTGTATCAGAGAAAATTTCAGTTAACTTTGTACTAAAAGCAATTTTGGAAAAAAAATGTGATAATTATTAACTCATCGACACATCCAGTTTGAAAAACATTGATGCTCATAAATAATTATTATACTTTAGAATTGAAAGTTCTAGTTGCAAAACTGGCATTCTGTAGTACATAGAGTCGACAATGAACGGATTGGGGAACCTATGTGTTGGTTATACTTTGGAGAATGTAAAGTTTGCAACAACACCATTCAATAAGTTCAAAAGGTATCACATAATGGGGAAATTTTTAAGTTACAATTTTTGAAAAATTATCAGAATGACTACCTGTGTAATTGTGTAGGTTAATGCCAGTGGGCAGGACTAAAGGGAATATTATTACTATTTACCACATATAAGCCTGTGTGTGTATGTCTAAAAAAAATTCTATAACAACTTGTGATTTTTAAATTAAATTTCCATGAAAGTAAGGTTTTAAATTTAAAAAAAAATACTAATATGTTCCATATATATTGTGGGAGATAAGGAAGCAATATTTTACCCTAACTTGGTTGGGGTGATTATAAGTTATTCGGTTTTAGCCTTCCAATTATTCATGAAAAATTAGAGCAATAAAGCAGCGGGGAAAAATAGGAATTTACTTTGCTATAATATATTTTAACCAAGTGTAGAAGCAGTTACATCAAGGTATCAAGTAGGAAATTAAAACTAAAATTAGGATAATATTAATATGGAGTGATATTTCAATCATTTTTAACATTGAAATATAACTGGAATACCATATATGAATAATATCGATAAAATAATAGGATAAATGTGAAAAATAAGATAAGGACCAAGTAAAATTCCAAAAAAGGAAAAAAGAAAACTGTATATTCCAGATCTGAAACAGTGACTCATAACTGACCGCACCTAATAAATGTGCATTTATGAATATTTATAAGCCACTGTATAAAAAGTAACTTTGAAATAAATATTTAAGACCTATATACCTTCATTTTTAATCAATCAAAATTGCGTAAAAAGAATTAAAATGTAATTTCAAGTTCAACTGTTGAGAAATCTGTTTATTTACAAACAATCGTCGCGGGAGGTGGTGCTTCAAAAGAAACTTGTAGGAATATCTTTTAATACATTATTTATAATATATTTTTAACGAAAAATAATGATACGCATATACGAAATATGCCAAATACGTTTATTAAAAAATTATTCAGAAGTTTCGTTTTAGAAATAAATATTGCCATAACAAAAGCCCTTATTTAGATGTAAACAACGGGATGTCATAACAAAAGATTCTTCCATCAACGTCCGAATAAAAGAAGGACTTACTTTTTTTACCACACTCTGCGCACGTATTGTTCCCAGATTTTTTCACCAACTCCTGCAATCTTCTTCGTCTTGTTTCTGCCATTTCATCAAAAGAATTGAAATTTCCCCTTTGATCACCGATCTCATGAATCATGTGTGTCTCACCTCCATGTTTACCACCTCGCTCGAGCGGCCGGAAGCCATCTTTGAACTTCCGGACGTTTCCCCCGCCGCCGCCAGATGGCGCCGCGCTCTTGGCGACTGCGTTCGACAATCCCCACCGTTCATCCGCATCTTCTTTCTTTTTCTTATTCCATCCGCAGCAGCAGTCGAGAATGCAGAGCGACTCGCTCAGGACGATGAGAAACATGGAACAAACGAGAGGGTCCGCTTCTCAGAAGGAGATGATGAGGTGAACGCAGAATTCGAACGCAGCGGACGATTTCGAAACCGATTGGGAATATGGAAGGAAGAGGAAACGGCACCTCCGGCGTTGGATGCCATATTTGCGGCCTAGTGTTGGCTAGAGGCGGAAGCGTGCGAGTTCCGAGGAAAAACGTGCGTTCCATAGCGGGAATGCCTTTATTAGCCTGGGTTTTGCACCCCATGCTCGACTGCAAAAGTAAACTATTTGCGTATTCCCCTCACTTCCCTAAGCATGGTTTCCCCAATGATTAATAAAAGTGTTTGCGTAGAAGATTATTATTTTTAGATATTTGGTGTAAGTGAATTTTCCCATGTGATTTATATTTTTATAGTAATATATGTCATCAACATTTATGTCGGTAACTAAAAAAAAAGCTTTCAAACAAATAGGATCATGAGTGAGCATATGATGCGAAATATTTTTTTTAACAGGAAGAAACTGCAAACAAATTCTCCAAAATAAAATTTGAAACTAAAACTTAGTTTCTTTTATAAAATTTAGTAGGAACTTTTACCCATTTCAGGGGATTTTTTTTAAAACGAGAACAAACATTTCTGAAATTAATATCATATACATTAGGTTCCTACCAAATAAATCTCGTATAAATTAAAATAGCCCTCGTTTCGCTCTAGTGCCACGATATTTCAAACCTTCCCTAACCTCATATTACTTACAAGACGTTTATAGTCAACAATTAAAACTGGACGTTGATAATACAATTGCAATTTTCTCTGAAACATCCAAGTTCATAGCTATACCAGTGCCAACAACCCACTACATATTAGCTACGACAATGTTACTAGTTCATACAAGGCCCTGTATTAATGACTAAGCGGGAGGATTGTAAATTCCTGACCACTCAAATCCACTTTTTTTAGTTAAAATGTTTGCCCATTATGGATGTAAGATTCTCAATTGGATCACGTAAGAGCTAATTGATGTTTCATAGAAATTAAGGTTTCAGTAGCACGGAAAAGTTTGTGATCTAGAATTTATATTATAATTGAAAATAGTAGCTTTTAATTTGGAAATTCCAATGATCTTGCTGTTTTTCCATCCTATTCTACTCCTCTGAATTTTTCTCAGAAAAAGGTTTTTTGCGTTTTAATTTTTTTCCTGTGTAATCTCATAAAACGAATGCTGAAACTTAAAAGTGTATGATTTTCATTACGTTTTTCAATTTATTTTATGCATTAATAAACCAAAGCACCAATTAGATAATTAAATGCATTACTTTGATGCAAATATTAATGAATAAAAATATTAATTAACAAATATTAATTAAACAAATATTAATGCAAAACTTTATTTTTAATGTGGAAAGCCCAATAACACATTGATAGAAAGTGGCGGAAAAATAGCATGACAAAATATATTTAGTTATAATTAGCCTATTTTACATGTATTGAGAGACATATGTCCGTCCGTCAAAATGAGACAATATGACCCCCCCCCCCCCCCCCCCCCCGTCAAAAAAAAAAAGTTTAGTACTTCTAATCACCGGCCAAATTAAGAATATGGTTTAAACATTTTGCGACATTTATTAGTTTATTATTTTTTAGATAAATCATAGATTTTTTTATCGGAAAAATATAAAGAAGTTTTCCCTTTTATCCCCCGAGACAATTTAGTGTTTATTCTAAGCCTTTTAGGCCAATTGTCATCTATAATGTCCTGGTATGGCAATGAAAACGCGTCTAGCCATGGTGTCTTTCACGTCTCTGGCTAAGATACTAGAGTTAATATCCAGTGACCCTATCCACAACTACTTTAGAAGGGTATACGAACCCTTTTGTAGCTACTGTACTGCGTTTATAAAGCAAAAAGGGGAAGGTTGTCAATGTCGTGTAGTCTGTCACCCACTTTCACAGCGCCAACAGCAAATAACACATGCAAAAGTACGATACGTATTTTGCACTTTTTCCCCATGAGGTGCACAAATGTTGTGCTTCCTCAGCGGCTTTAAGTGACAGTTCCTATTACACACATACTTTTTTTGCAGAGCTGACATCAGTGTGGGTATCAACAGACGACACTGAGATCGCAGAGGTGGCTCTCCGATTCGGGGCCCAGGTGCACTACAGGGACAAGAAGAACGCCAAGGATACCTCTTCGTCTCTCGCAGGGGTCCAGGATTTCTTGCGCACCCATCCAGGTGTGTTGAAAGCTTGCAAACACTTTTTTTTTTTCAAACTACACTAACTAATATTCTCAGTCAGGGCCGGATTTCTAAATAGGCTGTAGCCTAGAGCGGCAAATTTTACGAACAATTAAAGCGGCATTCGACATAAAACAAGAAGTTCTAAAAGAACTAAAATAGCCTACTGTTACTTAAATACTTACTAAAATTCTTATCTTGAAAAAACTAGGTTCGTTACAGTAAGTGACATCAACAACCGTTTCTACATTACATTTATATACATTAGAATAAACTTCACTAAACACAGCATCCAGCTATAATTTCAACTTCTCAATCAATTATTTTCATTAATTTTCTATCGCAAATAAAATAAATATTACTTATCGTCCGCATGATTATTTGCAGTTATAAATAAATATTTAATTATTCGCAGAACAAAAATCATAAAACTACTTCAAAATTCACTTAAGATAGGAAATGTAAATTAACAAGTAGGTTTGTAACAGAATCTGTCACTTAACCCGCTTCCACAGGTAAAAAGGCGCCAAACACAGCATTAATTCTATAATAAACATTTACCCTCTATAAATTCGGCTAGTTTCATTTATTTTATTTTGAAAATTAAATAATTATTACTTAAATCGTTTGCAAAAATTTATATTTCAAAGAATAAATATGTAATGTTCCCCGCTTTTAAATAGAATGAAAACGTTGCATACCACTATACAAAGACACTCGAAATTAAATATGTTTGAACGTCATTTCAAATTGATAGATGTCGCAAAAATTAATTTATTTTAATTTATTGTCTAAAATAATTAAAGTTTCTCGCACGATTATTGCGATGGCAATGGTGATTTAATTCTAATAACAAGAAGTTCTTAAAGAACTAAAATAGCCATAGAGATCTTAATAAAAGTATTAGAGTGGAGGTCACGTGACCTATCTATGCTAACGACGGGGCGAGCATGGGGGCCGCCATCTTAGAGTTCGAGACCAACTTTTTAAAGTGGAAAATGCTTAGAAAAAATAAATTTAATGCTAAAATATTAAAAAAATACCATAAAAATACTAGCTGTATTTTGGAATATTTTTAGTGACTTTAAAAGAGCTTGAAACGCTTTTCTAGCATTTTTATAATATTTATTTTGTAATTTTAGAATTAAATTTTATTTTTCGCGGATTCTTCCTCTTAATGTGACGGCGATGGTTGCCAGTGTCGCCATCACATAAAGAAAAAGAATGGCAGGCAAAAAATAAAATTTCATTCTAAAATTGCAAAATAAATATTATAAAAATACTAGAAGAGTTTCAAGTTCTTTTAAAGTCACTAAAAATATTCCAAAATGCAGCTAGTATTTTTATGGTATTTTTTTAATATTTTAGAATTAAATTTATTTTTTTCTAAGCACTTTCCACTTTAAAAAGTTGGTCTCGAACTCTAAGATGGCAGCCCCCATGCTCGTCCCGTCGTTAGCATAGATAGGTCACGTGACCTATACTCTAATACTTTCATTAAGATCTCTATGAAAATAGCCTACTTTCCTGTTACTTAAATACTTACTAAAATTCTTATCTTGAAAAAACTAGGTTCGTAACAGTAATTGACATCAACAATCGTTTTTCCACCTTAAATTCTAAAATAAATTTCATTAAACACAGCATCTAACTAAACACAGCATCTTTCACTAAACACAGCACTAAACACAGCTTTATTTGCAGTTATAAATAAATATTTAATTTTTCGTAGAACAAAAGCCCAAAAACTACTCCTCAATAAACATTTACTTGCTAAATTCGGCTAGTTTCATTTATTTTATTTCGAAAATTTAATAATTATTACTTAAATCGTTTGCAAAAATTTATATTTCAAAGAATTAATATGTAATATTCCTCGCTTTTAAATAGAATGAAAACAATTTATATCAACATACAAAGATCTCGTAGTGAAATATATATTTGACGTCATCTTAAATTGATCGATGTCTCAAAAATAAATTTATTTTAATTAATTGTCTAAAAGAATTAAATTTTCTCAAGCAATTGTTGCTATGGCAATGGTGATTTAATTCTATTTAAAATGGCTTCCTATGCTTTTTAAATGAGCATTAAATTTTGAAGTTTTTTAAATAATTGAATTACTTAGAATTCGAATTCTTTTCTGAAATTTTCAATGTACAGTAACCCCTCGCTATATCGCGCCTCGTTATAACTCGCATTCGGTTATATCGCGCCTTGTATCATGTCCTCCAATTTTATCATTGTAATTAGTGTAATATTAATCAAGTCGCTCGTTATATCGCGCATTCGGTTATATTGCGGTTTTTTGCTTGTGTCCCGGGAAGCGCGATATAACGAGGGGTTGCTGTATTCTAATTTCGATGCGCTGAATTTTTTGACGTATATCAATTTGTCCGTAGCATTTGTAGTTAAATTCAGCGATTTAAAGGACTCGAAATTGAACTTCAATGCTAATTCAATGGGAAATTCGTCGTCAAATAGTAGATTTATGTTCGTCCTATCGTACAGACAGACGGACAAAAAGTATGAAAGTTGGGTGTCTGAGGTTATACCTTTCTAATAAAAAAAGAATTTTTAATGTCGGATTGATAGAACTGATTTTGGAAGGGGGGTGTGGACAGACGGACTGACAGACAGACGAACGGACGGACATCGACCGCATGTCAATACCCATACAGCCACCATTGTCTACTGGATATCTATTAGTAATCTACAACATCCATTGGACGTTCGAGATTTCGATTGGACATCTATTACATATCTGTCTACAAAATCTTTTTTTGGGATATCTATTAGCTATCTACGTGTAAACTAATTTAGACTTAGATATTTGGGACATCTAATATTCGTGCATCATCTCCTATTAATTGGACATCGATATTCTGGATATCTAATGGATATGCACGTCGTTATATTTTTCAACTAACTAAAATGTGATTATTATTATATATCTAAGTCAAGGAGCTCAGAGATATTCAGTCGTTGTGTTAGATTTTTCATATCCCACATAGCCATTCATTATCCAGTAGACATCTATAAGACGTTATTCGGAAAATCCACGATATCCATTAGAATTTGAGTTTACCATCCATAGACGTCTTATAGATATCCGTAGTTTCCGCCGAGTGATATCCATTAGGAATCTATTTGACAGCGATATTCTAGACATCACGGACGTGTTTTAGACTTTCTGGATGAATTCGTGATATGGTGAACGTCCATTAGAGTTCCACAAACTCCATGAGTAGTCCGAGAAACATCTAATGAAAGTCCATTTGACATCGAAATTTTAGACATTAATTAGTAATAGACGCCATACTATAATAGACGTCTACTACAACCAATTTTTAAAGATTGTAAATTCTATTTTTGATATCCGCAATAAAAAAATAATTAAAATAACTGTGTAAAATTGAGTAATGATCTTTAAAAGAAGTAAAATTGATTTTTAAAAAATCTACATCTGCCAAGTATCTGTATTTTCAATTTTACACTTAAAAACGTATTTTATACGAGAACCAATAAATATAAATATATTAATTACTACTAGTTGAAAAATACTTTACTGTTTTTCATATAGATGGCAGCACTAAAGCTCCTTATAATATAAAAACTATTGCGTTTCTCAATCGCGCCAATACCTGAAAAAGAAACCAGTTGTTTTGGCAACCCTGTACTGATGCACAATGGCTGACTGATAAAGATAAGGTTGTTGTCTGTGTGCTGACGCAGGCATCGGGGGAGGAAGGGTCGAAACTTTCCCCCTTTTACCAGTGCGAAGTTTGAACAGGAAAATCGAAGGGAGGGTCAGGGGTGAGGAAGGAACGTGAGAAAGATGTAAATGTTTTTTTATTGTGTTTTTTTGCACACTAATTTCTCTTAACTGTATTCTGCATAAGTTTTTTAAATTAGGAAGTAACAGATAAAAATAAAACAAAGTACTATTTACAGTATTATTTTACAAGATATAGTGTTCTTTTTTTTGCAACTTCTAATAAAACTAGATAAATTTAAATTGTGTACTACTGTGGTTTTTTTTTTCAATCTTTCAATACATTTCTTAAGACATGCAATGCTTTAATAAATGAAAATTTAAAAAATGTACAATCAATGGGTCAGTAATGGTTATGAATTTAAGAGCAATAGAATACACTAAATTTTAGTAAAGTACATATATTGTGTAAAGTATAATTTTTCTATTGATATAATTCTCTTCAGACCAACTAATTTAGTAAAAAAATAGTAGATTGATACCTAAAGCATATTTAATACCTCTTTACTGTATGTTATTACTTACTAGTAGTACTTAATACAGTAGAACATCGATTATCCGTCTCTATTTTATTCAAAAACTCTCCCTAATCCGAACGTATCTGAGTCAATATCAATACATTTCTCCAACAAGGTAATTTTCACCAGTCTCAGAAATCTACGGCAATTCTAAAGAGAATAATCTCAGTCCAGATTGAAATTAGCAAACCACCGTTATTAAATAATCATCAATCTCCAGAAATTCTGAAATAGTATAATCAAGGCGTTTTATGAAATTTGGATACTGCTGGAATTTTAAAATAGAAAACTTGGGCAACTCAAAAAAGTAAAAGCGAACTTCTGCCCATCCCAAATTTTCGGAAAAGTCCTGAAATCTTCTAAAATCGTGAGACTCTATAGATGATATCCACTATAAAAAAATAAGCATTTTTTCCAGAACTCCGTTCAGATTTAATTTAAAAAATATAATTAAAATTAAGGTATCCAATCACCTTTTTTCAGCAAAAATCGACTATAGATAAAACATTTGTTTTTTGCCTTTTAATATAAAATAAACGTTCAGCTTTCTAAATCTATTTCATTTTAGTATCTAATTTTTAATAAAACCAAAGTTATAGCACTTGCGTTTTTTTAAAACGCATTACGCAAAACATAAAAACTGAAGTTCTTTATTATCAATTGCTTCCACATTTTTACAGTAGTTTTGTAACAGTATGAAGGAGGTTTTGAACTAGAATCGTGTAAAACTATTAAGAATGGGATATTTTAAAACTATTTTATGATTTTTACTCTCTTGTTTCTATGTGTCTTTGATGTAATGCTACAAAATTTTGCCTATAAAAAAATTGGGAACTGATATCTTAATGATTTTAGTTCATGACCTATATTAATGTTGGTTAAGCATATTTTAATTTAAACGATGGAAAAAAACAAAGAATTTGTAAAGATATCATGTTTTGCGTAAGCATGATTTTGAAGCATATTTCACTATAAATTTCCACAAATACTGAAAAAAAAATTAAGATTTTTTCTTAACTTTTTTTATATTCATAACTAATAATAAAATCCCTCATTCATGGTTGGAATAGATTTGTCACAAAATTACTGTCAAAGGTGATCGGAGACCTTAAACAAAAAGCTTTAAAAGAACTAAAATATAACGTGAATATAATAACGCTTTCTTAGAAAACAAATAATGAATAATCAAATTATCACATTTGAGACGTTATTCCAAACTGATATATGACCATAATAAATTTATCTTTAAAATTAATCTTATTTTTCACTAAATAAAGTTTCTCGTACCATTTTTGTTTTGGCAACAGCAATTTAAATGACTTGAAATTAAATTCAATGGATAATTTGGCGACAAACAGTAAGCAGATGTCCGTCTAAACGTACAGACAGACGGACAAAAAGTATGAAGGGCGGGCCTCTGAGGTCATATCTTTCTAACAAAAAAAAAAGAATTGTTATTTTTAAGATCTTACTGACATGGAACAGATTTTGGAAGAGGAGAAGGACGGACATCGTCAACATGTCAATATCAACTTCTTGATTCTAATATCTATTATAAAATCCGAAATAAGCAGTTTTCCCAGAACTTCGTTCTTATTTTAAGCTTAAATTTTTTTTAAAGAAGTTCTTAGAAAAGAAGATTCTAAGAAATTTAAAAAAAAAAAAACTTTCAAGAAAGTTTAGTTCCTTAAACTTAAAGAACTTTTTAATTCTTCCGAGTAAAAAAAAAGAAAAGTAGGCTATGTTTTAGCAATTTCTTTTCGCTAGGAATTCTCAAATACCTTAATACTAAAACTCAATGTTTACAGTTTTACTATTTAATGCAAATTCTTTATCCGTATTTTTCAATTATCCGAATTGCCTCGGGTTCTCATTAGATCGGATAATCGAGGTTCTACCTGTAAAACCATGAACAAATTGAACTATCGAAGTGAAATGCCGGGCAAGTGAAATTTCGAAACTTGGAAATAGTAAATACTGTTGCCAACAAAATATAATAAAAGTCTTGTTATAAAAAGGTCTATAGAAATGTTGCTTTATTGCTGCAGCATAAAGAGCTACAACTGACCGTTTGTCCAATAAAACAATTCGTTTCAAAGTTTTTTTATTTAAAAATATGAGGCATGGGACGGCCAAACAAAAACAATGAAAGTTGGATTTGAGAGATATTAGAAATGGGGAAGAGCCATTTTCTTGAAATATGGGTGGCGCGTCACCCCGCGTCTACTCACACTACTACCACTGCTTTTAATTATCTTTATGGTATTTCTAAAAATTCAACCCAAAGATGGCAAAGAAATAACGCCAATGGGGGACAGCTGACCCAATGACCCTTGCGCCTGCAAACAGGTATAATATCGCTACTTATCTTAATTTGATTATTAGTGTTTTTACGTTAGGTTGCCAAGTAGTGAAATCTTTCAAGTTAGATCAATATTTGCCTTCAACTCGGGCCCAATTTCTGGCATGGTATTATAAGTAGTAATACTAGTATTGTTTTCCTTATTACATTTCCATAATTTATTAAATGCATAAATATTATACAACTAGTTCAAAATGTAAAGTTGAATAAATTAATAACTGTTGAGTTGAATAAACTTTTTGTGAGTGTGATAGCGCTGAGTTCACTAGTTAGAAATCATAAAAGAAAGAATGAAAAGAATGTCTTAAAGAGTGTCAAGCCTCAAACATCCTATAAACAAATTAAAACTTATACTGTATCCCTATCCTTTTCATAAAAAATAACCAAGTAACTTGATTTTACGACACGGTGATTTTTTAAGACATATGAACATTTTAAAAGTTGGGAGAATAGTAATTGCAGTTTTATAAATATTGTTACATGAATAAGAGCAATAATGATACCGACTGGCAAAAAAATTGTCTTTTAAATTAACATGGGGATCATTAAATTTTTAAAACCAAAAAATTAGTCGTCTATATAACTTTAGAAATAAAATTATGTTCAAATATTCTGTCGCGTAAAGACCCAACGTAGCAAATCTGGACGACCAGATAATGTTCTAATCATTATCTCGACCTCCCGTGATGCGTCTGGACAGCGGGACCATCTGGACCCTCAAGCAATTCCTAGAAATGCTGCTAGTAAGACAAGGGGAAGGGGGTCTGTGTAATGTGTATGATGTGAGTGTTTTTATTTTCGGTAACAAGTTAATACTATTATTAATGCACTTTTCAGCCAAATAAAAAATGTTCTTCTACCAGTAAACCAAAATATGAAAGATTTTATTGCATAAACTTCCCATATAATTTCATTAAGGAAATTATATTCTTATAAATCTACCAATGGTTGCCTTTTTTATGTTAAAAGTCCTATATCGGCTTATTTTGTAGTCCTTTAGTATTGAAAATTCTATATGGACAACATACCTTTTAAGATTTTGCGCTCTTCAAATAAAAAACGTTAAAAACCAGCACTTTTATTTTTAAAAAACCATTTCCCTTGTATTTATTTTGATAGATAATTATATGTAATAACACAAACTTAACTGTAGTTAAATCATCCAAATAAACAGTTATCGCAATGAAAGATTAATAAAATAGTTTGAAAGGAGTTATGAATCATGATTTGCGAAATTTTTTGAGCTAATTTCAATAAGGAGAGAAGTGTTTATTCTTCAAACAATGTTTTACATATTTTGTTAATGCTTTTCAACATCTTACGAATAACCAACTAATGTATAGTTATCAATTGAAGATATTATTCTCGAAATATTTGTAGTGCAATCGATGTTTCCTTTTTTTCTTCTTTTTTTTTTATAAAAGGTACACTTCGCTATTTTTTTCTATTGAAAACCTTAAACTGAAACTTATGTTTGTTTCTTTCCAATTTGTATCTTTAGAACAACTTTTTTACTGTTTTTCTTCAATTATGGAAAAGGAATAACGTTTAACAACAGATAAAATCGTTAAAACTGATGCGGCCCGGAACGTCAAGAAAATTTCTTATATTTGTTAATTTAATCATTTTCGTCTGTCCATTTGTAGCCTCCTTTAGAAGCTTTTATACAGCTAATTACAGCTCTTTATTAAGATCCCTGGTCAAGTAACGATTCTGAAATGCATGTAGGAACACTTATTGACCATTTTAATAAAAAAAGTTGCCGACCACTGCTATAAACGTAGAAATAAAAAAAATAAAAAATTAGCTAGTTTCATGTGACTTAGATCATTAAGGCTTTCATTATTTGATTTCATTAGTATTTTTGGTGATTGGTGGTGTGACATGGTTAATGAAGTAAACTACGTTGATAGATTTTTGTAATATTATTTTGATTAATGTAGAACTGTTTCCAGTCAAAATAGATCAGCGTATGCAAAGAAATATGGTGTAGAAGACAATAGAGAGCAGAGCATCCGATATTGTCAATAATTTTGATTAATATCACTGTTGCAAACAACAAATGCTATGGACAAGTGAGATACGTCAAAATATTCAGCTCATCAAAATGAGAAATACATTGAAAAATTCAGAAAAGAATTCGAATTCTAAGCACTTCAATCATTTAAAAATCTTCAAAATGTAATGCTCGTTTAAAAAGCATGGGAAGCTATTTTTATTAGAATTAAACCACCATTGCCATCGCAACAATCGCTCGGGAAACTTTAATTCTTTTAGACAATAAGTTAACATAAAATTATTTTTTTTTGGCATCGATCAGTTTGAAATGACGTCAAATATATTTCACTTCGAGATTCTTTGTATGTTGGTATGAAATGCTTTCGTTCTATTTAAAAGCGAGACATATTACATATTTATTCTTTGAGATATAAATTTTTGCAACCGATTAAGTAATAATTATTTAATTTTCGAAACAAAATAAATTAAACTAGCCGAAATTAGAGGGTAAATGTTTAATATAGAATTAATGCTGTGTTTGGCACCTTTTTACCTGTTAAACACAACTGTTGTGTGGAAGCGGGTTAAGTGACAGATTCTGTTACAAACCTACTTGTCAATTTACATTTCCTATTTAAAGTGCATTTTGGAGTAGTTTTATGGTTTTTGTTCTACTAATAATTAAATATTTATGTATAACTGCAAATAATAAGTCTAGGGACGATAAGTAATATTTATTTTATTGGCGAAAGAAAATTAATGAAAATGATTGATTTGGCTTTAAGAGGTTGATATTATAGCTGGGATGCTGTGTTTAGTGAAATTGATTCCAATGTATATAAATTTAATGTAGAAACGGTTGTTGATGTCACTTACTGTTGCGAACCTAGTTTTTTCAAGATAGGGAATTTTAGTAAGTATTTAAGTAACTGGAAAGTTGGCTAAATTTGACAGCATTAAAAACGTAATAAATATTTCATATATTAAAAAAATCTAATGATACAGTTCATATTGAAATCTCATGTATGAAACTTACGTGTTTATTTGTACTTCTACTTAATTTTCGCTCGCGTGAAGTTCCTTTGTAATCAAAAACTAGTTGGTTTGTTACAGAATCTGTCACTTACACCGCTTCCACACATCATTTACGCTCATCAGGTAACACACTAACAACACCTCAGAGAGAAATTCGCCGAACAGGACCTTTAGCTAGTTCTAATTCAAACGTTTATAAGTTAAAATAAATAATTTTCTTTAATCTTCTTTTGCAGATTTGATAATTAATCTTTATCGTTTGCTAATTTTTTTGAAGATCAAAGAAAAATGATGTAATATTTAATAAATTTCTTTCAGTCGCCACAATTTGAGATTTACATTAATTTTCTCTAGAAAAGGTTGCTTTAAAAATAAAAGCGAATCTTCATTTTTTTAAATGCAAATTAAAAAAATTTTATGCATCCTTCTTCATGCATATATAATGAACCATCAAAATACATTTATTGTGCTATTACAACAATCCAAATTGAATTATATTAAAAAAATAAATAGATTTTTTTTTTTTACTTTTATTTTAAACAAAGTTTCTTGTACGTTTGATGTAATTGACAACAGGGGTAGGGTAGGGTAGGGTATTTTACATATATATTCCGACTTGTGTGCTTGCTCAGTGAGCCGCTTATAAGTCTTCGTCAAGTAAGACAGACACAGAAAGATTTTTTACTGTCACAAAGATAGGAAATACACCCAGGGCGAAGGCGGGAATCGAACCCGCGCCCGTTACAGCACGCAGACTGCTGGCCTGCGATGCTTACAACTCGGCCATCCGGGCCCCAATTGACAACAGTGAAAATATGAAAAAATATGGAATTTGCATGTTATTTCAAAGTAGATTAAATTCTTAGTTATTTAAATTTTAAATAAACTTCTAATTCAAATTTTAATAATGAAATTTGAAATGTAGCTTAAAGTGATTTTTTGCTTCAAAATGGCGTACCCCACTTGTTTGTGAGACTTGCGGTTCGTTCTGTAAAGTGGGTGACGGGCAGACTGTCGGAAGGACTGAACGATTATAACAACCTTTCGCTTTTTAACGTTATAAACGTAATGTGGAAGATAAAATTGCTGTTAATCTTAAGCGTACGACAATATACAATGCTATTCCTAAGAAAAAATCGCCTCACGTATTGCGTTTCAAGGCCCGTTCCGGATCGAATTTCGAAAAATGTGTGCCTTCAGTACCAAAGGAATAAGATTCAAAAATTTAGTATGTGTACCTCCAAAAGTTTTGACTGGACTGGCTGTTTAATGCGGGAACCTTTTAGTTAGGACTCATTTTTCGCTATCGATATAGATTAGCTTGTTTTATGTGACAAATTTCATTCCTGCCTTCCTACTATCGATGCTCTGTTCGCATGTGACATTCATTCACCAATCGAAGAAAGAAAAAAAAGATGTTTTCATTCAGCACTTCTGTTGCCACTCAAGACTTTAAAAATGCCAATTAAAACATACCTCCTTCTCAAAAAAAAAAAAAAAAGAAACTTATCGCAATATCGCTCTATGGCTTTTTTTCAAACTGGATTCATAGCACAAGAATAAATATAGATTTTTATATATTATTTACATTTTAAAATTAAGTTTCTCGTTCGTTTGACAAAGTGGCAACACTGGACACAGAAAAAAATGATTTTTTTTCTTGTAATCTCTTAAATGGAGATTCAATTATTCTTTTTAAATTTTTACCTTTACTTCAATTTTTTTTACTTTCATATGAAATTTGGGTTATAGACTTGTCTGATATTTTCGCCTAAATATGATGTAACCCAATTGTATGTGAACTTGCGATTCTTTCTATGAAATTATGGGTGACGGGCAGACAGACGTACTGAACAATTAAAATACGTTATACTTTATACAACCCTGCCACCCCTTCCCAAAGTCCATTAGTTTATATTTGTACTGCAAAATGTCGTGTACTTTGTGTGATGGTTAATGCAGGCCTTTTTGCATAACAAATATAAAAAAAACCGGACAGTTTCGCAATATTTAAAATATCTTCATTAGTAACACTATAAAAATGAAACTTTTTCTGTCGATAACGCAACCAGAATAAAGCGAGAGAACTGTGATGTTAAATACATATACTTCAAATTCTTTCAAATCTCTCTCAATCAGTAGAATTTTATTTGTTAGGTATCACATCCTTTTATGAAAGCAGACTACTGAATAAATTGTGATTACTATATTTTTAAGGACAAAGAAAAACATTTCTTTTACGAAAACGACCCTCGCCTAATCCTTCGCGCGCGAACCCATGAACAAGCCGGTTTGATTATCTTTTTCAGTTGCTTTGGGGGTTTGGGGAGGGGATACTCATATGGGCATTCTTCGTGTCTTGAAGGTAAATAGGAAGACAGGGCTTCTTGGAACCAAGGCAATTAGTGGGGAGAGGGGAGGGGGGGGGGGGGGTGAAAGAGACTTGCGGGGTTGTTACCAGATTTACAAATATATCTCTTTTTAACGATCGCCAAATTGCCCAAAACAGCTCACTCTATCGGGAGAAAATGACACTAAAAAGAAACACTTGTAAATCATTCATGTAATTGCTTGTAAATAATTTTTTTTAACTTAGTTTCTGATAGTCCATTTTTATTCGCAGTAAATTTTTAGGCATCCAAATATAACCAAGAATTTTTTGTGAACTATTGTATTTTTTTTTATTATGGAACTGCAAAATATGACTTCAAGCCTATATAAACTAAGATTCGAAAATTTTAAAGTAGGTTAAGTCTTAAATTTAATAACTTACTAAAAAATTTAAAAACCCTAAAAAAATGTTAAAAAAATAATTTTAAATTTTAGTAGTTCAGCGTATTTTTCACAAAGAAGACACAAAAATTTCTTCAATTTCTTACATTCCCACCGAATTTTCCCGAGATTTTTTCTTGAGATTTTTTTTATTTCAAAAAAATAATGTGTCCAGATTTAAGTTTAAAAAAAAGCGATGAAATAAGAAAAAGTTAAAATTAACCAACTCAAATTAAATGAAATTTTTATTTATTGAAAAATAAGAACTGTAAGAAGAATATATATATTCATAAGGTCTCATTTTATTAAACTTTTAGGTTATTAAAATTAAATATTTTTCTTCATTTTATTAAAATTTAATTTTAATAAAATGAAGAAAAATAATTTAAGTTTTTTCTTCATTTTAATAAAATTTAAGTTTTTTCTTCATTTTAATAAAATTGAAGCTTTTAATCATTTTATTAAAATTATTTTTTTACATTCCTATTTCGATTTTCCAAGGATTTGTTCTTGGGATTAAATTAAAAAAAAACGTAAATTAAACCGTAAAACCGATTTAAAAATAACATCCACTCTTTAATTTTGAATGCACTTTTACTACTGTCATCTATGAGGGTAATTAGTAACTAAAACTTCATAATGGAATGCAATAGACAAGAGTATGCATTAGAGAGTTAAACTGAAAACTTTATGAAATGAAACATAAAAAAAAATTTATAAAAAATAAATAATTAAAACCGATTATGGTAAATGGAAATGAATGGTAATTGAATTTTATAAACTGAAAATTTTAAAAAATACTAAAATCAAAAGGGCAAAAGGAAAACAAACGATTATCTTTTATGGAAAAAAAAAAGAACAAATCAATAGTGTTTTTTTTACATTTTCATTTCAATTTTTTCTTAGGTATCTAATTTTTTATAAAAAGGGAGATTCATAAAGTATGTATATTAAATAATCCAAAAACAAATTAGAAAATTCAAGAAAAAAAAAGCAATATAAGAGGAACCAACTACGTAAAAAAGTAAATTTTAAAATAACTCTTCATCGCTATTTGTGATTTTAAGAAGCTTTGAATTTTATAGGGAAGAATATATAATTTTTAAATACGAATTATGAGTTTAAATAATGAAATATGTGAAAAATTTAATTTAAAAAAAAACAATACGATAAAATAATGAAAATGCAAAGAAACACACTTGAACTTATAACAAATGTCAAAAATCTAGCTATTTAAAATAAATTGGTTCAAAGAAATATCTAAGTATTTTATGGGACTTTATAGTATTAAAGAAAACCCTCTTAGTTGCTAAGTATATGACTTCTCCTTAAGAACCTAAATGTGCGCTTACCAACCAACTCCCTGTAGCTTAACGGATAGCGCACTGATCTACGGACATGCTTAGTTGCTAAGTATATGACTTCTCCTTAAGAACCTAAATGTGCGCTTACCAACCAAGTCCCTGTAGCTTAACGGATAGCGCACTGATCTACGGACATGAAGATTCGTGGTTCAAATCCCGATTGAAGCGTCTCCCGCCATTGAAAATGAAAAAAATTGGTAAAATAAGTCAATCGCTCAGTAGGACAAATGTAACATATAAAACTAGTTCAAAAGTAATTTTTAAACAATAAAATAATTTTTAAACCCATTTTAAAAATTCATTGGTGGCGCCCCCTATCTTTGCATTTTTCAACTATTTGTTCTAGGTGCATTCTATCACATCCATAAATTCAAAATGTATCCAAAATGTCTAGAATTGGTATATTTATTAGATATTGTAGATCTCGTCGAGAAATGTTTTGTTGTTAGGGTTGGTCTAATAGATATCCACAAAGTACATAAGACTGCTCATGGAGTTTGATGAACTCTAATGGACGTTCACCATAGCACGAATTTATCCAGAAAGTCTAAAACACGTCCGTAATGTCTAGAATATCGCTGTCAAATAGATTCCTAATGGATATCACTCGGCGGAAACTACGGATGTCTATAAGACGTCTATGGATGGTAAACTCAAATTCTAATGGATATCATGGATTTTCCGAATAACGTCTTATAGATGTCTACTGGATAATGAATGGCTACTTTTTCATTTTTTTAATTCTTCGAATTAAAAAAAAAAAAGTAGGCTAAAAATGGCGTCCTATGCTTTTTAAATGAGCATTAAACTTTGCAGTTTTTTTAAATAATTGAAGTACTTAGAATTCGAATTCTTTTCTGAAATTTTCAATGTATTCTCATTTCGATGCGCTGAATTTTTTGACGTATCTCACTTGTCCGTAGCATTTGTAGTTAAATTCAGCGATTTAAATGACTCGAAATTGAATTTCAATGCTAGTTGAATGGGAAATTCGTCGACAAATAGTAGATTTATGTCCATCCGATCGTACAGACAAACGGACAAAAAGTATGAAAGTTGGGTCTCTGAGGTCATAGCTTTCTAACAAAAAAAAAATGAATTTTTAAGATCGGATGAATAGAACCAATTTTGGAAGGGGGGTACGGACGGACAGACAGACAGACGGATGGACGGACATCGACCGCATGTCAATACCTACTTTTTTATTTTTTTTAATTCTTCGAATTAAAAAAAAGAAAAGTAGGCTAAAAATTATTATAAAGAAACAAATATTCTTATGAAAGAAACAAATAATTTACATTAACGTGTAAACTGTAAACGACGGCAATTAGACTCTCTCCCCTGATTCGGAAGTTGAAAGACAAATATAGTAGAACAGTTTAAAAAATTCACCTATTATTTTGCTTTCTATTTACAGTGTACATATATAATTCTAATATGTAGAAAGTAAAAAATCGTGAAAAAAACTATATCTGACGGCAAATCAATCGTAGCCGACAGGCGGCAAATCTTTAAATTCGGCCCTGCTTTCAGTAGTAAGCATAGTGGCTGAAATAGTGTGGCAATACCGATCAATCAGTGGCTCTCATCTCAGTTTAACCTTAACCATATTAAATCTAAACTTTAATGATATCTAACGCTTTTTGGAATTCCTCCTTATAGAGATCTCCGTGGAGGCCCTGGTGCAATGTAATATTAAATCTAAACTTTAATGATATCTAACGCTTTTTGGTATTCCTCCTTATAGAGATCTCCGTGGTGACCCTAGTGCAATGTAATATTAAATCTAAACTTTAATGATATCTAACGCTTTTTGGTATTCCTCCTTATAGAGATCTCCGTGGAGGCCCTGGTGCAATGTAATATTAAATCTAAACTTTAATGATATCTAACGCTTTTTGGTATTCCTCCTTATAGAGATCTCCGTGGTGGCCCTGGTGCAATGTAATATTAAATCTAAACCTTAGATGATATCTAACGCTTTTTGGTATTCCTCCTTATAGAGATCTCCGTGGTGGCCCTGGTGCAATGTAATATTAAATCTAAACCTTAATGATATCTAACGCTTTGGTATTCCTCCTTATAGAGATCTCCGTGGAGGCCCTGGTGCAATGTAATATTAAATCTAAACTTTAATGATATCTAACGCTTTTTGGTATTCCTCCTTATAGAGATCTCCGTGGTGGCCCTGGTGCAATGTAATATTAAATCTAAACTTTAATGATATCTAACGCTTTTTGGTATTCCTCCTTATAGAGATCTCCGTGGTGGCCCTGGTGCAATGTAATATATTAAATCTAAACTTTAATGATATCTAACGCTTTTTGGTATTCCTCCTTATAGAGATATCCGTGGTGGCCCTGGTGCAATGTAATATTAAATCTAAACTTTAATGATATCTAACGCTTTGGTATTCCTCCTTATTGAGATCTCCGTGGAGGCCCTGGTGCAATGTAATATTAAATCTAAACTTTAATGATATCTAACGCTTTTTGGTATTCCTCCTTATAGAGATCTCCGTGGAGGCCCTGGTGCAATGTAATATTAAATCTAAACTTTAATGATATCTAACGCTTTTTGGTATTCCTCTTTATGGAGATCTCCGTGGTGGCCCTGGTGCAATGTAATATTAAATCTAAACTTTAATGATATCTAACGCTTTTTGGTATTCCTCCTTATAGAGATCTCCGTGGTGGCCCTGGTGCAATGTAATATTAAATCTAAACTTTAATGATATCTAACGCTTTTTGGTATTCTTCCTTATAGAGATCTCCGTGGTGGCCCTGGTGCAGTGCACTTCCCCGTGCCTGCTGCCCATGTACCTGGACCGGGCGTGCGAGATGGTGGACGACGAGGGATACGACTCCGCATTCGCAGTCTTCAGGCAGAAGAAGCTCAGGTGGAAGGAGGCCAAGAATGGTGAGGGGAACACTTTCTACAATACCACTCGAGATTGAATTGTGCTAATACTTATGACGAAAAGATTTACAGAAGAGTCAACAACACATAGTTGTTTCGGCGAAATGTCAATAGTTTCTTTAATATTTACCCGTGACAATGCCAGTGCCAATATAGAACAATCTAGGCCATTACCGATCCATCGTGCATTAACCACACTCTCAGAAATAACACTTTCATTTTTGACGATTCATGAATCCTCAAGCCTCATTTCGTTAATTTTGAGGATTGTTTCGTCAAACTATCACGTGACTTTTGAGTAAACGCGAATCCTCACTTTTACGATCGTGATTTGACGATTCTGTATCTAGATTTTGAGGAATGAATCTCATTGTTGTACTCATCTGCTCAAAAATGACGAAATATTTCTTTAGATTAGACGACATTCAAATCCTCATAAAAATGACGATTCAAATTTCCTCACTTTGAGGAAACGAAAACTCGGAGCATTTGCCAGTAATGGAATCGTCAAAATTAAGGAAAATTTCGTCGTTTTTGAGCATTCATTTCTAAGAGTGCAAGCTTTGGTGAATGTGGTTTGTAACATCGCCCACGGGCCCAGGTTGTCGCAACTCTATCTGCATTGAAAGTGTCAATATATTATGGTTTTTACGTAAAAAATATTAAAAGTGGCATAAGAATTTAATGCATATTAAGCATTTAATGCATTTAGAAACGCTATAAGTCACAGACCTTGTTGAATTGCTACAAGAGAGCGCGAGACGCAGTAGTTTTTTTTTTTTCATCCGTCCAATATTTAATACGATTGTTCTTCTTATTTTTTTTCACTTTCTTTTGACCTACAACTGTTTTTGCATTTGATAAATAAATTTTTTTTGCTTGAATGAATAAATATAGGTGAAAGTACGGCGGCTCTCAACTTCAACCCCCGCGAGCGACCCAGAATGCAGGACTGGGACGGAGAACTAGTTGAAAGTGGACACTTTTACGTCAGCAGAGCTTCACTCATCAGAGACAACCTTCTACAAGGTAAAAGGTGAGATGATTTCCAGTAATGGTGGTGCTCTGTGACCAATATATCACATGTTTGCTACAATTTTAGAGGTTTCCTTATAAGCATCGATCAAAATAATCACGTTAGTTCAATTTCACATTAGTTCAATTGAAGAAAAAAAACAAGGTGGAGTGTCAGAATATTTCTTAGTTTATAGAAACTGAAATTTATGGGCCGCCCTATGCCCGTGCCTAACGGTCCTGATGGAAGAACAGGTCCTGCCTATAAGAGTACACTCTTAAAACAAACGAGTGAAATCCACTCCAGTAGGAGAAGTGCATTTTCCACACTGGAAAGGAGTGAATATTAACTCAGGCTGAGTTAAAATCACTCGTTTGGAGTGATCCTGTCGGAGGTTTAACACAAAAGGGATCCCCTCCAAGAGGAGAAGTGCATTTTCCAGACTGGAGGAGTGAAAATTACTCAGACTGAGTTAAAATCGCTCGTTCGTTTTAAGAGTGTAATGTTACGATTTTTTTTATTGCAGCAATATTAATTTTGATAATTGTATCGATTACAGATGTGGATACGTCGAGATGCCGGAGGAATTATGCATCGAGATCGACACAGAAACAGACTGGATAATTGCTGAAAAGTTACTAGAGCTGTACGGATATCGCAAAAACGTCAACGAGTTGAAAGAATACTATGTTTGACAATGGGGTGCTCTATGTCATTAAAAGTAAAAGATTTTTAAAATGTACCCAAAAATCATTACAAATTTTTTTCAAATCAAACTGATACTTTTTATTCATAATTACTAATTAGAATTTATGAGTGTTGTTTGTACATTTATATTAACAATAATATATTATTATTCGCAATAATTTTTTACTTGAAAAAAAATATGGTTCCAAGTTAGAATTTTACAAACTAGACTTAAAATTATTTTTAAGCTGAAGCCTTTGCTAGCCAAATAAGTAGTTTCAAGTTTCTTATTCCAAAAGAATTTCCTTTTCAAAGGAATAAGAAACCTAAAATTATTTAATTAAATTAACTACTAAATATATAATTATTATCATAATTTTTGTCGGCAATAAACCAAATTTTTGGATGAAAACTTTTCATTGCAAATAAAATGCATTTTCTGTCCTTTTGATACAACATAGACTTTTGAAAATAATTTTTTCAATTGGGGCCACGCTTTTCACAAAGGCTGAGCCGGTAGGTGCTTTTTACACAAATAAACATAATTTACCAATTGGAATATCGATATGAGAATTTAGTGATTTTACTAAACAATTAAAAAATGCAGTTATGGTAAAATCAAAATTAAAATATCTGACACATAGTTATGACAAATGTGTTGTTTAGAATAAGGTTTATTAGACATTAAATTGACTTCCCAATAATTTGTTTTATAAAATTTTCGTGAAATAGCTTAAGAAGGGTTACAACATTTTTCTAAGGGAGAACCCATTATTAGCCTACTTTTCTTTTTTTTTAATTCGAAGAATTAAAAAAAAATGAAAAAGTAGGTATTGACATGCGGTCGATGTCCGTCCGTCCGTCTGTCCGTCCGTCTGTCCGTCCGTCCGTACCCCCCTTCCAAAATCAGTTCTAGCAATCCGATCTTAAAAATTCTTTTTTTATTAGAAAGGTATAACCTCAGACACCCAACTTTCATACTTTTTGTCCGTCTGTCTGTACGATCGGACGGACATAAATCTACTATTTGTCGACGAATTTCCCATTGAATTAGCATTGAAATTCAATTTCGAGTCATTTAAATCGCTGAATTTAACTACAAATGCTACGGACAAGTGATATACGCCAAAAAATTCAGCGTATCCAAATGAGAATATATCGAAAATTTCAGAAATGAATTCGAATTCTAAGTACTTCAATTATTTAAAAAACTTCAACATTTAATGCTCATTTAAAAAGCATAGGAAGCCATTTTATTAGAAATAAATTACCATTGCCATGGCAACAATCGCTTGAGAAACTTTAATTCTTTTAGACAATGAATTAAAATAAATTTATTTTTGCGACATCGATCAGTTTGAAATGACGTCAAATATATATTTCACTTCGAGATTCCGTATGTTGGTACGAAATGTTTTCATTCTATTTAAAAGCAAGAACTGTTACATATTTATTCTTTGAAATATAAATTTTTGCAAACGATTTAAGTAATAATTATTTAATTTTCGAAATAAAATAAATGAAATTAGTCGAATTTATAGCAGGTAAATGTTTAATATAGAATTAATGCTGGGTTTGGCGAATTTTTACCTGTGGAAGCGGGTTAAGTGACAGATTCTGTTACAAACCTACTTGTTAATTTACATTTCCTATTTTAAGTAAATTTTGAAGTAGTTTTTTGGTTTTTGTTTTGCGAAAAATTTAATATTTATTTATAACTGCAAATAATCATGCGGACGATAAGTAATATTTATTTTATTTGCGATAAAAAGTTAATGAAAATAATTGATTGAGAAGTTGAAATTATAGCTGGATGCTGTGTTTAGTGAAATTTATTCTAATGTATATAAATTTAATGTAGAAACGGTTGTGGATTTCACTTACTGTAACGAACCTTGTTTTTTTCAAGATAAGAATTTTAGTAAGTATTTAAGTAACAGGAAAGTAGGCTATTTTAGTTCTTTTAGAACTTCTTGTTTTTTATTGATTTGATAAATAAGTATTCACACATTATTTTACCTTTTCAAAGATTAATTTAAATTTAAATAGTCGACGAATTATTAATTTATCGACATAAATAAAAATAATTAAAATATGGAAACTCGTCGGCTGAGAGGTATCGCTTCGCGCCACCCTGCCAACAGGTCCGAAGTTCGAATCCTGGTACGAGCAAGTTTCATCAAAAATGGCAAACACTTTAGAGACATTTTGGATTAAAATTAATACAATAAAAACTATTCATGGATTACAGTTAATAAAGATTTCATCAAAATAAATATAAAATTGTTTTTTAGGAGGATCTAAAACATAACTGTTGGCTTATACATATTGTTTCTCATAGATTATTTTATTCGGCATCTAATAAGAGCTTCCATGCCGAATGTCCTAGAGAGACTTCATTAAAAATAATTGGAAAAAATAGCGAATAAGGATTTAATGATGCTTATCCATTTAATTTAAGTATCGATTTTTTCCCCCCCGATTACGAGTGAATACTACGAAATATTCTGGAAGGGTCTCTACACAACGGCCATTCCAAGAAAGTATTCAAAATTTTCTTCTCCGAAATAAAATAAAGTATATTTATAATGAACTTTGATGTTCGATGATGCGATGGAACACTAAAAAACTCTCTAATACCCCCCATAAAAGATATTCAGAATGTAACGTTTCAGCTCAAATGTGCAAGAACAAAAACAAGACCGAAGTTTCGAGGGGAAAAAAACATTAGTTAATTTTCTAAGGTTCTAAGTTGAAAAGTGCTCCGTTTCACAATTTTATGGTATATGTATTCTATTCTAGCTATAAAACAGGTTGAAATATACTTATGACGTCCATTTAATATTTATAAGTTCAAAAATAAAAGTATTTCCTTAATAAGTGTTGAAATAAATGTTGTTTTGTTTTTGGTTTTAGCTTTCTATGTATTATATATTTTACAATTTTGATAAATCGAGCTTCATAGAAAATATTGTTTTATGCATATTTCTCACTCATTTAATCAGTGTATTATTTCATTGGATTCACTTATTTTGTATTTTATTTTTGTGCTTGTTTGAAAAATAAACCATTATTTAACATGTGTTTATTTTATCTCATCACAACTCACATTATTCAATTTTAATCTGATATGCAAATTTATAGAACATTGTAAAAATATACGAACTTGCAAACAAAATGCGTAAAGGATAGGTATCAGAAGTCATAACTTCAAAAAAAAAAAATAAAGAATTTTTTGTTTGAAAAAACTATTTAAAAAAATGATAGACGATTTGAGCAAATTTTTATAGCTAGGTAGCTGAATAACAAGCTAATCTGTACTGCGAAGCGAAATGCATATACGCCTGTTCATCCTGCACATATGTATTAAAAGTTTGTTTCCCAGCCCACACAAATAGCGAGTAAGCACATGACTATCTATAATAATAAAAGAAAGAGTCTGTCTGTGTGTATGTCTGTGGATCGCAAAAGAAAAGACCACTTAGACTGCTCTAAAAAATTCGAAATTTTTAATATAGATTCCTTTTAATACCTACGTGTGCACCTGAGGTTTAGATTTTTCATATTTGATTGAAATTTTTAATTAATATAATTAGTTTCAAAAACACGTCATCCACGGGACCATAATAACAGGGCTTGAAAATACATGGTCCGGGCCGAAACGGAGGCTTGACGCCATCCTCTATTAGTTTGATTGAGATATGCGCTCGCCCTAGGGCTGCTTCATCCTCTATTAGTGTTTGCTCTTTTAGGTGCGCATGCGCCAACACGAATTTAATTTTGTTTTAATTTTGAGTGTATTTTCACAAGGGTAAGTATGCCTCTAAAAGAAAGCAATGCGAAGTTAACGGGTTCCCAGTAAGGTGGGACCATACTGCTAGTTACATAATAAAAGCAAACTTTTTATCAGATTATCTTACTTCCACTATTTAGCAAGCTGTTACTTGACCCGATTTTCTTTGATCGCCGATTTACTGATACGGGGTGAGGATGTTCAAGTTTCATTCAGGAGAATGGGAATTTATTAGATTTATCATTTTCCGAAGTTACTGTTCTACAGGCTTCATATTACATTTTAAGATATAATTAGAAATTGAATCTATCGAACTGTTCCGTTACGAGCTTAAGTGGCGTATCTAAAACAAGTTGGTTTGTAACATAATTAATCACATAGCCTGCTTCCACACAATATTTGCGTTCAACAGGAAAAATGGAAAACAATGTATTAATTCCATATTAAACATTTACACGCTACATTCGGCTTGTTTCACTTTGATATTGTTTACAAAACTAATTTATATTCAAAGAATAAATATGTATTCAAGCTGATTTATATTGTAAAAATAAATTTCTTTTAATTTATTATTTAAGAAAGTTTGTTGAGCGATTGTTGTGAATGGCAAATGCCGATTTAATTCGAATAAAAATGTCTTTTTTTAAATGAGTATTAAATTTCGCAATTTAATCTAATTTAGTTTGAAATATCGTCGCACTAGAGGGCTCTTTGCGATGCCGCAGTTTTATTAAAAAGTACTGAAGTAAAAATTGAGATTTTCAATATTTTATAATTTCTATGAGCTGATTTTTTTTTATACATCACACTTGTCTATAGCATTTGTAGTTTGGGCTATGAAAGTGTTTGAGACAGGCGGACTGAACGATTATACAGTCAATACTCGATAACTCGAAGTCCCAAGGGACCTCCAAAGATATTCGACTTATCCGAAGTTCGAGTAATCGAAGTACCTCCCATTCATCTTTACAGGCACTAAGATGAATTGTCCATGTTTGAAATGGTTTAATACTTGCCATAGTACTATAGTTGTGCGCATTTCAAGTTTTTTGTACCTATGTAAACAACAAAAGAAGAATAGGGTCAAAATGTAAAAGAAAACTACAAAATTTGGCCTAATTACATATTAATTAGTATACATACCAGGTAAATCTCATTTGAAAAAAGCACTTATTACTTGTTTGTATTATTTTAAGGTTGTTGGCATTCACAAAGTCATCTAATTTTTTAAAAAAGTTAGGTAGTTGTCTGTACTGAATTGTGTTTTTACTGGGAAAATCTATCATAAAAACTTTGACTTAGAAAATGTTCACTTCAAGTCATCGAGACAGTTTTTTAAAGAAAAGTATAGAAATGATTCGGGACTTGATTAAAAGTTCGAGTTAGCTGATTATTCAACTTATAGGAAGTCGAGTTATTGAGGCTTGACTGTAATACCTTCCACTTTTCTTTTTACGTTATAAACATAGTTTGGAAATTTAAAATAATAATAAATTTTAAAACAGAAGTCTGACGTTTTGTACTTCCTTGACTTTGAAAATTTACGGACCTGCTGTTAATTGTAGCAGGTGTTTTTACCACCAATTTAATACTTCACCAATTGATAGATCTTTTCATTTTGAATACATGTATTATAATAACTTTTCTACAGAAATTCATATTTATCAGATGTGTCGTTTAAAGCCATACAATGGTTTTCTGTAAACACCTTAACCATTTTAACTAGCATTGTAATATGTGGAAAAGCATAAGGCCAAATATCTGGGTGACTTGTTTTCGGTGATGTGGCAGAAGATTGCATTGCAGAAAGCAAATTAAGATCACCATTATCATTCTAGCAAGCAATCGATATACCACCTTATTATGAAAAAATAGATAATTGTTTACGAATTTCTAACGCCCTTTGAAAATCAGGCAATTATTACATTTGCCCAGGAAAATGGTTTAAAATCCAATATTTCTTGGTTAAATCCAGAGAGATGGCATGTCTGTTCTTTTACCTGGAACACATAAACAGGCTTCCCACTCTTATTTCAAATTAAAAATCAAGGAGTTTTTAAGGACTTTTCAAGGACTCTCAAAATTATTTTCAAGGACCCTTAATAATAATGCAATGATTATTTTACCGAATAAAAATCGACCTATTTGCCGATTTTTTCTTAAAAAATTAAATATCAAATTTGGTTATCTCATGTAAATACAAAAAATGATTTAACTGCACCCCCTCTACTATTATTTTGCATAATTCTTTTCAATTTATGATTTGAGGTCTGGAGTTCGGCAGGCGTAAGTCAAGGACCAGCCATTATAATCTTTCAAACGACAAAGTAATAAAATACCTAAAGATTTAATATACCAATGTGCCCTAAACTTAAAAAAAAGGACCTCACTGGACGCTTTTACAGCGAACTAGAATACAAGATGTTGAGGTTTTGTTGATCGCTTAAATCTTGAACTATTCAAAATAAATATGGACACCAAGACTTTGTAGCAAATAACGGAAAATTACGAGAAGTCGAGGTTTTGTTGACTGATCCGTTCCTAATTACGGGCAACACTCGATTTTGCAGCAAGTAAACAAAAATTACAAGGCGTTGAAATTTGGTTGAACCATTTGTTATAAACTAAAACTATATAACGACTTCCATTGGCATTTCGATGTTTTCAAAATCGATTAACCACTATTTTTATAATTCAGGGAATGATTGGTCAACGAAACATCGACGCCTCAGTATCTTTGCTTATTTGTGGCGAATCGCAGTTACTGTCCTTTTTTATAAAAGTTTAAGAGTTTCAAGATTTTTTTTCTCCATGTTAACATCAGCAGCTGGTGCCAAGTTTGATGGCTAATTTTCTTAACTAAATTAATCTCGAATTTAAACCAACAAAACAAAAAGATACATAATGGTCTAGGCCTAAAAATTATGAAAAACACTGAATAATTAAAGTTGTTTATTGAAGAAGTTAAGAGAAACTACGTAATGAAATTGCAAATCGTAATTTTAAAAACAAATGTTTCAAGGCGATTAAAGATGCATCCATAACAAAGAATTGAAAAAAAAAAATCTGCATCTGCAATTGTTACATTTAAAAAAAAAATAGTGTTGCAAATATCGTCAACACCAGGTGTTTCGGCAACCATATAAGAGGAAAACACAAAAGGATTTGGCGAAAATATAACTGTTTAGTAAGCATCGTTTAGTAGAATGCCGAAGTGCTATGCGTGCAGACTTGGCACTTGAATTGCAATTTGAATGTCGGAAGCAAATAAAATCAAGGACTCTTCAAAGATTGTTTGTCAAAATTAAGGGGTACTTGAAATCGGAAATCAAAATCAAGGACTTTTTAACAATTTTTGATAAAAATCAAGGAGTATAAAAGGGTCCTTGAAATTGAAAATTAAAATCAAGGACTTCTTAAGGACTTTCAAGGACCCGTGGGAACCCTGATAAAGGTATCTAAAAGACATGCTTAAAAAATAAAACTCATTAAAATAAGTAATTCTTTACAATTTATTCAAAATTCCTAGTATACTTACATAACTTACATCACATCACTTAAAAAATAAAAGTAAAAATTTGTTAATAAATGTAAAAACATTTCCACATTTTTACTTAGTTATACCATACAAATCTTGGGTGAGGCAGCAATAATGTACAGCTTTCACTGATCTTTACAAATCAGTCTATCATTATCAATGACATTTTGCACAACACACGCTATGTGTCCTTCGCTTACAAATATACAAGCGGTTTTTTTGTTTGTCGTTACATAACACAGCAATGCAGAAGTGTGAAAATTCCCACATGATAAAATCTTGTTTTGTGCACAAACAAAAGAAAGGAAATGTCAATGATATATCAAAAACTAGGCACATCATCTGTATATAATCACTAACATTATATAACCCATAGGTAAGTCACAACTCAGCTACAGCGGCTGTAGCGATTTCACACAGAATCACTTTATTTTTATTTCAAGTACTTTATTTGGATATGTAAAACCATTCAAGTTAAAATTGAGGTATAATTTACTAATTGTGATTTGGGTTTCATTTAAGCTATATCGTTTCCAGCAAAAAGACTAGATGAAAAAAGTCATTCTGGTATTTTTGCTTGTGTCAAATAATGAGAGGTTATAACACAATTTAATAACTTTGTCTCACAATTTTTTTTTTAAAGAAATAAATGCCTCGTGTGCTGGTATCAGGATGAGACAATAGCATGATGACATTAGCTTAAAAAAATGCTTAATGAACCAAATGTTCAGTTATAGCTGCACCAGTCATACACTTAATAGTATTCTTATATACATAACAAGTTTACACAAAATTTCAGTGGAATTTAAACTTGTTACATTAAAAACCTGTATTGTAGAGAAAAAAAAGGTCATTTAAAATTATTCATACGAGCAATAAATGTTGATTAAACTCATAAACCACACTGGAACAAATGGAAATTTGTATCAGCAGAATTAATGGCAGCTACAATGTGAAAGAAGATAATTTGTTTACAATGCTATGTAATTCCAAGAGATAATTGTTACAAAATAAAAATAATTTTCTTTTTAAATTTTAACAGAAAAAACACTTGGTAGTTAACAAAAACTTATATTAACAAAATACACTTATAAATGTAAACGAAGAATGGAGATCTATCAGAATGTTAAGTATATTTCAAATCATACCAACACAATTACCTTTTAAAAAATTCAAATCAATTTCAGAGAGCAGCATTCACAAGAAAACTAATTTGTGAAAGCTTACAACCGTATTTCAGTGTACCATCAAAACTAATGCCAGTACTCATACTTCTTAACATGGCAAAATGTTGAGTTAGAATGGCTTTGAACTAAAGGAATTGATATAAATAACAAAAATTCAAACAAAAAAAGTGTTGCAATAAAATGAAGCAGCAGTGTCAAAAGTATGCAAATCAAAATTGAAAAGTAATAAAGCTATTTGTAGAGAATAAATAAATTTCAGAAGTATAACCTTAACTAAATCAAGTATTTACAGGGAAAATTCTTAACAAGAAAAACTACAGCAAATTTACAGTTATTAGAACAAACAATAAACACATATCGAATCAACTAAATATTTAACTACTTTTGTTGCTTATTATATCAATTAGTTACATAAACAAAGATGGTTTAGCTCCACATCAGCATATAAAAGTATGTACTAGTGGTGCTAATGTGATAAAAATAAATCAGAATAGTTCAGGCCACAAAAATATCAAATATGCATGAAGTACATTTTTTTAATACTTTAGATATAACTAAAAATCCCAAGAAGAGATTTAACAGTCAGCAACAATAGACAGAGAACTAGGATACACAACTAAGCATAGGGACAAACCATAATTTCTACTCACACAAAGCGAGAACAATATATTTACATTAAGTTCACACCTTAGAAATTTGTTATAAAATATTCTGCAAAAACATACAAAAATACTTTATTCTATATGCTTATTATCTAAGAAAATGGGAGAAAAACATAACTGACTTCTTTGTAGGTAAAAAATGTCAGAGTCCCATTATACACAAACAATTACTTTTTACAATACTTTTTTTTACAATTTCTCCTTGCGGCTCAAAGTCAAATAAATACACAGTTCGAAAGGAAATGAGCGTAAAAATCTGAACTCGCATGAAAGCACACACATATTAAAATAGTGTATTCTACAACGTTTGGGGACAGCTGTAGCCCTCCAAACCATTACTAACAAAACTGCTTCAAAAGTTTTTGAACATGATAAGCACTATTTTGATATTCTTTTTTTAAAGAGATCATTTCTCTTAAATCCTATGAAAATGTCCAACAAGCTTTCAAAATCCATCTAATAAAAAAACATCAAATGACTCCAAACCAGGAAATGAACTGTACAATCGCCGAGCCTGAACACATTTCAGTTTTGATAAAGAAGCTGCGGCATACTGGGTGGGAGCACTCATACACAAACTTTAATATATCTATATCAAGTGGCACCACAAACAAATACCTGACTTATCTGAATGAAACAACCACCCATTCAATTTTAAGATTTAAGTCTTACTTAGAAAGAAGCATGTCTCCAGGGTCTGCATAGTTTTCAATTTGGTAAGCTTTAGATTAGTTCACTAAAAAAAAAGTCAGGGACAATACACTTCAAGCCAAATGCGAAATAAGGAAGGTTATTCGCCAGGCTTCAAGTAGAAGCCAATTTCGACAAGACACTTTGTACTTCTCTTAAAATCAACTAAACCATTCGGCTTTAGGTGCAAGGTCAATACAAAATTATACATTAACAAAAAAAATACATCCTCTTATGAGAACCAAGTCAAAATCAAGCAGCAAAAAGTCGGTGACACAAAATTTTAATCGCAAAAAACACAACTCATAAAAAAAAGCAAGCAAACCCATCGATAGTTCGTCATCGTCGGTCAGTAATTTTATCCAAATCTCAAGCAAAACCCATCTACAGTTTGTCATCGTAGCGCAGTAATTTTTATCCAAATCTCAGTCACAGTCCCTTAGCTACCGGTCTCGGTGTCCGGTCACCTCTGTGCTGCGGCGGTGCCCTCTATTCCTGCGCGTGGGGTGGAGCGCGTCCTTGAGCGCATGCCAGGCATGGCGGAGGACGGGAGGGGGGATGCGGCGGCCATGGTGCTGGCGGAAGGCACACCTGGAAGGAAGGGGTTATTGTTCATTAGAATCCAAAAGTTAGTGAAAAAAAATTGGAAACTGTCTACTCGAAACCTTCTAGTCTAGAAGGTTCTGGAAATAAAATTTACATAAATCAAGAAACAAGCTGGAAATAATCCAAACTAACTAAGAAATAACAAAATTATAAATTTAGGCTTCGCCAGGGCTTGATCCCACAAACTACTGTTGGGCAGCAATATATTAATTTACATAAATTAAAAGAAACAAGCTGGAAATAACGAGAAACAATTCAAACTAAGAAATAGTGAAATCATAAATTTAAGCTAATGCCCAGGGTCGAATCCACAAACTACTAGTTAGCAGTATTGTGTTTAACCCCTAGACTATGACTTTCTAACGGTTCAAGGTTTTTTTTTCTAACGGTTTTTCTTTCTACTTAGCTACACTATTGTAACCTTAGAAATACAGCAATACTAAAAACAATATCTGATATTGGAAAAGTTTAATCATTTGAAAGTTTAAACTAAAACCATATTGACAATAGCATAAGTAAAAGCATATTGACAACATTTGACCTTCAGTGATAAACAAGCAAAAAAAGCATTTCTAGAAGTTTCTAGTTAAAATGGCTATGAGTTAACTGAAGATGTTTTGCATGCAGTATGGAAAGTCAGACTTCAAAAAAGTAATTTTAAACATCAAAAATTTATAATGAAAAAAAGATTTTAGGGAATGGTTGAACAAGTGAGGTGATGCACAAGCCAAGTGAGGAGATGATGAGCGACATTTTAGGTTGTTCCATGCGGTCATTAAGCTACTCAGTTGCATATTTTTTTTTTCAATTTGTTTTTTCAACAATGGCTGATCAGCTAATGGCATTCATTGGTTTTAATATCCAACTTCTGCAAGTACTGCATGGCCATGTAACATTTGTAATAGAATAGTCATTGCAAAATAGAACAAATTTAAAAAGAAAATAATAGCACCTGGCTATTTTGTAATTAATTGATATATTTTGAACACATTCTCGCTCTCCTTATTCTCACTTGCCACTTGTATTTTAAGACATATTTAACCAGATATTTTCCCTAATGTTGGATTTTATTTTTGTGGTTACTTTTGGCAAACGAACTATTTTTCTATGCCTATGTGGCGCACGCACAAAGTGTGTGATGAGGTTCGTCGCTAGAGGGAGGCACACATCACTTCTCCTGTGTGCAATGAGATAGGACGCCATAAAAGATGGCATATGTAAAATGCTGTGTGCTTTACTGTGTGTAATAATCTTGAATAAAATGAGACATTTAAAACTAAAATGATCCACAAAAACAATTTTTTCTGCTACAACCATTCTTACGTAGTGAACAGACGCTTACTTGACAAATGAAGAGTTTACTTAGTGAAAGAACATGCTAAGTGACATTTTTAAAGAAATTTTTTTACTGCATGTTATTTCCTTTTCTATATATTATATGTTATTTCCTTTTCTATATATTATATGTTATTTCCTTTAATAAGATAACAAGTTGCTGCCTTCCCATAAACTTCTTATATATTTCATTGACATTTGCAAGTACAGTTTTATGGGAAACCAAACAAGGTGGTAGGGGAAACAGGCTTTCATTCTAATTGTACAGACTATAACAAGTTCTCCCACTAAACCACCAACGTCTTTCAAACCACATCTGACCCTCCTTCTCCATTACCAGGGTTCATACTCCAATTTTATAAAAAAAAATAAGTACTTTTTAAGGACCTTATAAAAAAAGTTTTAGAGCAATCGGAAGCTTGAATTTCCTGTGCAGTTAAGATAATGTAAAAAAATTCGAGAAAATACAAAAAAAAAAAATTCTGACAAAGAAAAATGTGGTAACAGAAAAAAAAAAGAAATTTGTACTTTATATTATTTATCAACAAAAATAGAGAAATAAAATTCAAAACCTATAAAATACTAATTTAAAAGGCATGCAGGGAAAATTTCAGTAATATATAGACAATATTCAATAGTGATCCTATTAAGAAATAAAACTTACAAAAGCTGTTTAAATAAAATTTAACAAGAGTATAACCAACAAATTAATTAAATCGTACTGACTTAAAAATTTAAACTTTTTATTTTTGGGAATCCGAAAGTCGCGAAAATCCGAGGATCCGGAAGTCGCGATACACCGGTGAACCGAAAGTCGCGATACTCCGGCGATCCGGAAGTCGTGATACACAGGCGAACCGAAAGTCGTGATACTCCGGCGATCCGAAAGTCGCGATACGCCGGCGATCCGAAAGTCGCGATACTTCGGCGACCCGAAAGTCGCGTAAGTCCGCCGACCCGAAAGTCGCGTAAGTCCACCGACCATCAGAAACAACGGCAATCCGAAAGTCGTGAAACAACGGCAATCCGAAAGTCGTGAAACAACGGCAATCCGAAAGTCGTGAAACAACGGCAATCCGAAAGTCGTGAAACAACGGCCATCCGAAAGTCGTGAAACAACGGCCATCCGAAAGTCGCGAAACTCCGACGATTTGAAAGTCGGCAAATTGCGAACAGCAGTAACGAGAAATGACAAAAGAAAAAAAAAGGCAAATAAAAACAAAAATCATCCTTCTCATACTACAACTTTTAAAGATATCCACTTCCCCTCTCTTAAAAGCGTATTTTTATAATGATTTGTTCACACTTTCCTACGAATGATCACGAAACGCCATGTCAAAGATACGAAAGGCGTCCACGTTTTTGCTTTTCGATCGTCAGCTGAACGTTCTTTGTTTATAAACAGAAGAGAGGTAGAGTTGAGTTGTTTCGCCATGAAGTTGCTTGCAGAGAAGATGGTTTGGTTAGTTTACCCAGCAAAATATCAGAGCTACAAACGAGCTACTAAGCCGCATGAAAAAAATTAATTACGAAATATTTGGCGAAAATTCTAAAGTTTCTAGGAAAATAAGCACTTATTAAGGACTTTGGTTTAAAAATTAAAAATAAGAAAAAAGTAAAAAAATAAGTACTTTTTAAGCACTTTTTAAGGGCCTTATAAACGAATGTAAAAAATAAGTACTTTCTAAGGTTTTTAAGCACCGTACGAACTATGATTACACACCTGCCAGCGCGGAGGAGACCTGCGCCATGCTGGCGGGGGCGGCAGTGGCCAGGTGGTGGGGCAGGGAGCGCCCGGTGGCGGGGCTGGCTGAGTCCGGTGCGCCACGTAGCCGGGAGCTGCTGGCGGTGGTGGGGGCGGGGAGGGCGCCGCGGGAGGTGGTGCTAGTGTGCTGGTGGTGGCGCTCACGCCGGTCGCGCTCCTCCTGCATCTCCTGCTGGTTGCGGTTGCCGCCCTAGGGGATGGGAATGAATGTGTTGAGAACATTGTGGGGAATTGCTATTGTGTTTTTGCCGTTGTTTGCTGAAAATTTTTCCACGGACTTCATGAGTGCGGGGAGCCTGTCATCAGAACTGTAATTTCACAATGAAAGAAATATTACTATATCTGTGGCTTGGTTCTAAAAGGGCCAATGTCAATTAGACTTATTGTCAACTTAGGCCCTTTTAGAACCAAGCCACAGATATATACAGTGGTTGCTGCATACAGGGTGGCTACAGAAATTAAAATGTAAAATTCCCTGAGATTTCCCTGATTTCCAGAATATTTTCAAAAAAAATTCCCCGAGATTTCAAATGTTGTTTAAAAGCTAATTTTTGAAGTAATACATATAAAAATAACTTAAACACAAAAATAAAATGACGAACTTTGCATTTATTTTTTCCATAGCAAAAAAGGAGGTGCGATTTTCATATTTTTATCCCAAAACAAAATATATAATTAACGTTTCCTACAGTGGTTCTTGACATTTTCATAAAGTAATCATTTCAAACATTCCGCATTTATAACTTCACTATCGTTTTCAACAGTACTAAAAAAATTTCCTAATTTTGGATATTTTTCAACACTTTCAGAGTGTTTTTTCTTTAAAATAATACACGAATATAAAAGAAAGCTGAATTCCCTAGCATTTTTATAGCATGCTTACAAATGAAACCATAGAGAACGAAACAAAACAATAAACAAACTCATTCCAATCCGAGCGAGCTACCGCTAAAAGTGGGTCGGTCCGGAGTGAAAGGGGCCAAAAGAACGGATCCACAAAGGGAACGATTATCCGGATCCTCTACATCGCGTTCTGAGCACGCTGGTAATGGGTCGTTCCAGAGTGAACGAGTTCAAATGAACGAATGCACAAGCGGAATCGGTTCCTCTACATCGAAAAAAAATCCGTTATTTTAGAAATTTAAAAATTGGGAGTTTAATATGTAAATTTCCCTGATATTCTAAGGATTGCAAATTTCCCTGATTTCCCGGTCTTGTCGCCACCCTGAAGAAACAACATTACTATATATGTGGCTTGGTTTTTAAAAAGGGCCAATATCAATTTGACTTATTGTCGACTTAGGCCCTTTTAGACCCAAACCACAGATATATACAGTGGTTGCTGCATAGCAAGCAAATGTGGGATTAAGTTTCTAGTTTATTTAATAAACACAGGCCCACAATCTTATGATGAAGGACGGAAGAGTAATTGGGAGTTCCTGAGCCAATATAGCTGATTGCATAAGGGGACTACAAGCAAGCAGAAACTGATTTAAGTGGTATTGCAATTTGTCATGCAAGTCTGCTGAAACAGCAATAGTATGCCACTAATTTGCTAGATGCATTTTTTAAACGATTGTTTACTTCAATTTTCCTCGCTGCAATATGAAGAATTCCTCACATTCCCCTTCATAGCATAACGTCAACACCCTGTACGTCATAATGTATAAAGAAATTAACAAAAAATTTATGATATGTAGCAGTTACTGCTATGCATTCCCCCCTCCAAATCGAGCCCTGGTTATAAACACAACTACTAATTTGCATTACCAGAAAGAAAAAAATAAAGATCATTGATCACAATAAAAAATTTATAGATACTGCCATCAATCTAGACCCAAAGTACTTTTCCTAATTCTACGAGAAAAGATTAAGTTACTTCTTTAACCTAAGAAAATACATTTGAATTGGTTAATAAGTCATGCAAGATTCAAAATTTGAATCTGCTTCAATTTTTTAATCATTACAGCTATATACTAACGAATAAATAGATTATAACAATGAAGCAAATTAACTACTTACAAACTTAAGCATGTTCCAATCAAAGACATAATCGTAAGTGAATCCCTGACGATGAAACAAGTTTCTTAAAAGCTTCCGTAAGAATGGGTAGTCTGGTTTCTCATCGAACCTTAGAGATCTACAGTAGTTTAGGTAGGTGGCGAATTCAGCTAAAATGAGATGAATGAAATGTAAGTCATTAGAGTACTGGACTTGGATAATTTACTGAACCTGACGAAGTTCAGAATTTTATATTGAATACTAAATTTTTCTTAATTCTGCACAATATTTACTCATTTACTGTAACTCTAAGTCGTCAATATTTTGACTGAAAAAACAACACCCGAATGAAAAGCAGTTGACTGGAGCAAATGAAATACTCAAGTTCTTATGCCTGATGGGAATTTACTGCACATGAGAGGTTTTAAATTCACTAATAACTGACATTTCCTTAAATGTTAATTTAATAACCAAACATCAATTTTTATAAAGATTATTTTTGATTTTTTACTGCAATACAACAATATGTAGTGACCCCCAACAGCTACCTAAGGAATAGCACCAGATATAGCTTGGTGCAGGGTAACTCAACAACTAGCAATAAAAGTTTGTGAGCTTTAAGGACACATCAGAGTAAAATTGCGGTAGTATCAAAGATCAGAAAGCCGGTATGGTGGATATAAAATCAAAATTTTGGTGTTCCCAAGCTTTGACGTTTTGCATCGTGAATTAGCAACCACACTGCCCAAAACAATTAGGGGAGCACTTTGCATACTTTTGCTAACCCTTTCAGTTTCAGCGTTTTGTTTTTCATTCTAAAAATCTAAAATTTGTTAAATAGATTCCTTATGCATCCAGAATGAAACGATAAAAAACAGACGTAAAATAACTTTTTTTAAATAAAATTTGAGGGGGGGGGGGGGGGAATCGGAATCGAAAAATTAATAAATTATAAAAATAATGTTTTCAAATTTTATTTGCAAAAAAGAGGTAAAATCAATTTTTAAACATCTGAGAATGCAAGCATTCAGAATTTAGGGTCAATTTATTTCATTTATTAGTGCAAGTTCAACTTAGCGAGAAAAAAATCGCTAGCTCATTATTCCAAATGGAAACACTGGGGTTGAAAGAGTTTTTACCATGTGCTTCCCTAATTGTCGTGAGCAGTGTAGTTTATTTCAACTTGAGATATAACCATGGCATTGTTAGAAACTTGTGCTACAAATAATCACTGTTATAAAGATAAACTTGTTTATCTTTATTGCATGTCTTAAAATAAATATTTAATTAAAGATAAACAAAAGTTATTTTTAAACAATAATATATTGCACTATGATTGAACGATTATTGATTAGTAATTTGAGGGATTAGTATTCATATGTAAATAGTAAAATGTTGACAATCTCAGAAATTTAACCAGTTTAAAATCTAAATCAACCCACAATTAAATTATATAAACCTTGTCAATCATCAAAATAAAAACTAGCAAAATAATGACTATCAGCTAACATCAAAAACTGGAAGATAAATTGCAACACTGACATAATAGGGACAATAAATCAATCATGAAGTTGATAAAATTGTATCCTACAAATCTATAGAACTCTGATTATTTAAGATAATTTTTAATTAGTAGATAATTTATCAGGAGATATCATAAATTAGGAGTTACAAGGGCCCTTTGGATAAATTTTAAATTCTGGAAATTTTCTGGAGTATGGAAAACATATTCATTTATACAGGGTTTAAACTAAAATACTGGGGAAAGTTTTTGATTGCATCATTCCTGTTATGTTACTTTATAACTTTTCAAATAATTGGAAGAATATTTTATTTTTAATTAAACAAAACTTTAAAAAAGTGCTGAATTTTCTCCTTCAAGTTACTTGATTATGTCAGTCAGATGACAAAAACACAAATGTTAATTCAAGGGTTTGGTGTTTTATTAACTGTGGGCTTAACAGTATCCGGTTTTTCTAACTCTGTATTTTTTGCACATTTGTGATTGTCCCATTTGACCAACTATATCTCGCTTACCACACCAAATTTTAACAAACATTCATTTTAAAAAGAACTTATCTTAAAGACAATAAGGAAAACTTAAGATCGTATCTTATACACTTTTAAAATCACATTTAACAAAGATAATGTTGAACTACAAAGCTATGTAAAATAATATATTTAAGCAAAAGCAGAATGTGTCTACTGTGCAATGTCTTGAAATAAGCACCACTTACATGCTGATGCTCTACAGAGTTCTTCAATGGGTGTGGACATTTTCTTTTCACTGATTCTTTCATACTTCTGTCTTTTTGTAGCTGCCTTTAAACCCTGCCAAGGTAAGCTTCCTCGGTTAAAGTACATTAAGACGTAACCTAAAGATTCCAGGTCGTCTCGCCGACTTTGCTCTGCAAATAAAAAACCAGTTTTAATTGTGCAAAGCAAATGAAAACATTTGTATTGGTGAAATGGCTACACAAAAAAATGAATAGAAATAATTGTGTATCACATTTTTATAAATTTTTCTATAGGAGCTTTATGTACATATAACTTATTCTTAACAGTTTCCATCCCTATCTACGATAGTGAAATTCGTAGGAACCTTGTCTTATGCCTTTCAATTTAAAATAAATTTCAGAGAGTATTTTTAATGATTGAAGTACTTTGAATTCTTTCAATGTCTTCCATTTCAATACACTAAATTTTTAAACTTATCACACTTGAATAGTCCAGGGGAAAAATCCTTAACATGGAACCTGTCTGTATTGAGGTCTCCTTGTAGTAGTCCAAGTACAATCAGAACTGCCTAGTATTCAAAAATTCCAATTTTTATCTTCAGTAGCAAATTAAAATGATGTGATACACTGTAATCTACACACCAATATAAAAATAACTTTCAATAATGATTAAAAATTTAAAACAAAAAAAAAAAGAATGGCTATCAATCTTTGATTTTTCATTGCCAAAATTCACCAATAAAACAAGAGTATTAAAAGCTTGACTAAGGTTAGGTTAGGTTTGAATTATCGTCGCACTAGAGCTACACGAGGGCTATTAGCGACGGGCGTCGTATTTTAGAACCACAGTCAGGTGACGAGCCGGCACCTGAATAGGCACCCAACGCGACCGTTAAGGAGGACATCGTACGCAGCGTTAGGACTTTGAAGGATATTTAACGTGCACTCCCTTACACGGGGTATTATTCGTCGGACATTTTTGGCTGCACGGGCCATTTATAGGTCGGCAGCTATTTTGGCCATGCCCGAAAAGCTTGACTAAAGTTCTCCAAACCAGCCAATACTATTTTGTCAATATCACAAGCATAAATTGTTGAAAACTTTTTTGAAGGAAATAAATAATTGTAGAATTCTACAATAAATAAGTTACACCACAGAGAGGCTGAACATCAAATAAATAAAGAACAGAGGAATCCATATTAACTATCTTTAATTACATTGATGCTGCTGGAAGAAGTCGGTTAAGGAGACAATCTTGTTAAATAAAAGGTAATATGGTGTTAAATAAGAGGCAATTTTAACAAGATTGTCTCCTTATCAGTAGAATTCTACAAAGAATAAGTTAAACCACAGAGAAGCTGTGAAGTTAACATAGACAATATATATTCGTATTAAATAAAATAAAAAATAAATTTGTTTGCTTTAAAGATAGTCTTAATTTTTAACAAGTACATCTAAAATGAGGACAGTTTGATAGATTCCATTGTAAATATTGAAAAACTAAAATTAAAATAAATTAAGAGTATAAATCTTACCAATTCCTAAATGTGTGTTTATGCTTGCATATCTTGCTGTACCAGTAAGATTTTTGTTTTCCCTGTATGGAATATGAAGGTGTGTACGAGAATCACGGAACTTTTTCGCAAGTCCAAAGTCTATTATATACACTAAGTTGCCTTTTTTGCCAAGTCCCATTAAAAAATTATCAGGTTTTATATCTCTATGTATAAAGTACTTGCTATGAATATATTCTATTCTAGTGATCTGAAAAGGAAAATAAAATTGATTACTTCAAGAGCTTAAGAATATTTCTTGTACATTAATAACTTAATGAATGTCTAAGAATAGTTTTTAACTTATCTAAATACATTTATAACTTATCATTTTTTTTAATTTATCTAAATACACAAAGTGAATAATGAATACCTACAACTAAATATGTAATTTTAACTTTTTGACAAAGTTTTGCACAAAAAGGCATAGGTTGAAATTCAGAATAAACAATGGATAAAGTCTATCAAAGTATATATTCAATTTAGAATTGCTACAAGTCCTTAAAAATTTTAAGGGCTTATTTTTAAATAAAAATATTTTTAAGATTAGGACTTAAGATTCAGAATTAAATGTTTTATCAATATAATTCAAAAAGTGTCCTGTGCCTGACCTAAATAATAGTTGTTCACTGCCCATAATAAGAATCTCAAATCATAAAAGATTGTTACTAAAATAATTAAGGTTTTGCAATGACAATCTAGTTGCATACTTAAGTGTTAAATGAAAACTAGAGTTTAAATAACAATAATAGCATAAAATAGTTTGTTAAGAATGACACCACACTTACTAACTGATCAGCTAGTAACAATACAGTCTTTAAACTAAATTTTCGGTTGCAAAAGTTAAACAGATCTTCCAAACTTGGTCCCAGAAGCTCCATAACCATAACATTGTAATCTCCTTCAGATCCACACCACTTTATGGCTGGAATTCCAACTGTGAAAACAAAATGGTTTAAATTACACTACATTTTTTTAATAACTTGCACAAATTAAATTGGTGTAGCATAAGAATAACTAAACAAAAAGTAGTCGAGCCTGCAACAAACTTATTGATTTTCTAAAACATAGTTGTAAAGTACATACAATTGAAATATTAATGTTATTAACAGCTTTATAAAATTCAATTTATAAATTATTGTTATAACTTCCGATAGTATATGCTTTATTGTTGTAAAACTTTGCTAGACAGATTAAAATATGTTGATACATACAATTAAACAAGAAATAAATATTAGGATTAGAATAATCTATTAACAATTATTTATAAATACATGGTACATAGTGATAATTCTAAAAATAGTTTTTATAACATTGGTTTGTACACCTCTAGCCACTCTACACTCTCTCTTGCTGAAAGATATCTCTTACTTTAATCCATCCTTGCTACACTCTCTCTTGAAGAAAGAAATTGCCTAGGGCCCCAAACGAGTATTTAGGCTTTCAATGGGCCCTAAAATACTGCTTAATGTTCTATACTGGTGTTTTTTTAAAGAAACAAAAATTGCCCAGGACCCCAAACAAGTTACTGGATTACCACGAGAAACTGGATTACCACTCGTGTAGCTCTTGTGCGACGCTAATTCTAACGAAACTAAACTGCATACTGGATAGTCACTCGTGTAGCACTAGCGCAGTAATTTTTTTTAAATGATAAATCTCCACCCCCATTGCAAGATGATAAAATTTGGGATAAACCTGTGAGAAAAAGATGACTTCGAACTCTCTTGTAGCGGGGAGAGCTTTCCGTGATCCTTTAACCCTAGAGATCAGTGAAAGAAACTAGGATTACTTCACCGGCATGAACGAATCTGGCAACGGGGAAACACGCGAGTTTGGCCAAGAATTTGTTATTTTTGGACACCCGCCAAGCAGCACCGGATTCTTAAGATTTACCAAGTCGTGTTACACGCCAAAGTGTTTCAGAGAACAATAATATTATTTGACGAAAAATTTAAACAGCATTAATTAAAGTGTCAAGATACATTTACATATAAAAAAAAGAAGAGTAAAATTCTATACATATTCCTTAAAGCTTTAGAAAAAGTAAAACAGTGTTTAAGTGTGTAGCATTTATTTTAAATACAAGTCAATAATTTTTATAACCTTCATTATTCCAAGAAAGATTGGCACATACAGATTGAGCATTCGTGTTGAGACATGCCGTTATGTCGTGTACCGTCAGGCAATCTAATTGATCCTATGATATTTTCATATCCTATTGATATTTTAACATTGTCTGCAATTCACTGATACTTTATGTAGCTCAGATTGTAAAACAAAAAAGAAACATTAAAAAAACAAAAATCAAAGCTACTAAATTAACTATTAATTTTAAGTACAAATCTTCCAAATAAAGTGTTATAATTTAAAATAAATTTGTTTTCGAAAAATAACAAAAGAAAAATCATCATTAACAATGCAAGTCACTTCAATCCTATTTCAAGTGAAATACAGGTCAAAGTTTTGCCTTTCTACCTCAACCTACATAAAATTCCAATGTCAACAGTAACATTAACAATGAATTAGGGTTAGTGTGACACCAAAACAAATAGAGAAAATCTTAAATTTAAATTTTATGAAATGTTAAATATCTTAATTCAAAAGAATTTACCTCCTTCTTGCATCATTTTGTAGAATTTGCTTTCTATGTGTAGCTGAGGATGCTTGGTTTTGATACATTCTAATTTGATTGCAACTTCTTCTCCAGTAGTAATATTAGTGCCTTAAAACATCACAAAAAGTTATGAAAACTGACAAAGAAAAAGACAATTAATAGTAATACAGAAGTTTATTTATGAAGCCTGTTCGGTCAAAATGTATTAAGTGGTAATCTACATATTATGTATGGTTTTAATGATAAAATAAAAATTCATTGAATTTATATTCATTGAAAAGAAGCTGACAGCAATACAATAAGAAATTCTAATGATAAGCATTAGATATGTTAACTAAATAGAACGAATTAAGAGTTGCAAACATTGATTACAAATTCGACTTGTCTCGAAAAATAAATTTCTTCACCGTATCAAAACAAAACCATAAGAGTATGTATCAAATTAACTTTCCCAATAAATTAATTTCAATCACAAATATAACTACGTTATTATAAGTTAGATAAAAGGAATGCAATTCATTTGTGACATTTAAATACCCTCATAACAAGCATATCATACAAGTTGTTTATGAATGCAATAACTAATTATTCAGCTTACAAGCACACAAATATCGACTTTATTTTAAAAACTAAAAACATATATAACTATTTAACAAGTAAAGGCATTTTAAAATTTGTTTTAATATATTTGGACATTAAGTCTTTTGTTCATTTAACAGCTATTCACGGAACTCACCCAAATATATATCACCAAACGATCCGCTTCCTATTTTACGGCCAAGACGGTATTTGTTTCCCACTCGCAATTCCATATTTCTTGCTGAACAATGAAATTTTAAAGGAACTGATGCTGTGAAGATAAATTGTAGAGTAAAAAGTGACTAAACTATGACTCCAGGGTGGGAAATCCTCGCCATCTTGGAATTGGATAGGTTGCTGTACGACAACAATGGAAGATCGTCAGCTTCCGCCGTTTTTTCCTTAAACAGACACATTGAAGTTGAAAGAAAGAAGCTGTTATTATGAATTTATTGACATTTAACTTTTAAAAATTAATATTAAAATGCAGAAATGGAAGCAATTTTCTGAGGATTAATTAGATTTTCGAATTACAGTGTCGGAAAATATTACAGCATCTCTACTGCGCGTGCGCATTCGCTACTGCAGTTATCGGAATAAAAAAAAAAGATATATAAAATTTTCCAGCTGTTGATGACCTATCAAAAGTTGTCAGCTGACCTCATAAGATATGAAAATAAGTAAGAATAAAGAAAGACATGGGAGGATAGAAGTTTATTCAAAGATGCAAAGTCAAAATTTAATGGTTTGTTTTCAATAAAAGTAAAAAAAAATACATTTAACAAATGTAAGGAAAGGATAAATTCCAAACGACAGTTATGTTTTTTTCAATTTCATTAAGTATGAGTGTTTAGAAACAGCTGATATATATCCACAGAATAACATAAAATTTCATCTAAATTTGAATACTAGTATTTTGTTTAAAAAAAAAACGTGAAGAATTCGGAGCAAATAAAGAATCTCAATTTGAACTGAAGTGAAAATCTCCTTCGGGAAAAAAAAATTGTTTGTTTACTTCCTAACTGCTTTCGGTTTTGCAAAAGTTTTTTTTTTAAATATTGCCTTGTTAAACATAAGTTTCTTAAATAAAACCTTTTTTTTAAATTACGATAAATATGGATGGATCAGGCAATGATTTTCTTATACAGTATAAAGCAATTTCAGCTAAGCTTAAAAAGTAGGTTTCCTAGAGTTGTGTGTTTTCTACATGTTGCTAAAAAGCTTGTCCCTTTTTAAAACTAAACTAAAATTTTGTTGTTTCTTTTTTAATAAATTAATAAATATTTAAAAAACATTAAATTAAATTAAAAAATTTTTAGTTGAATAAAAACAAAACTTGTTTGCTCTAGTATTTTAAAAATTAGTTATGGTACTTGCATACGAATGGTGGTTTTTATGTAATTCTGAATTTATATTTCATTTAGAAAATATTCGTAAAACATTTTTATATATTTCTACAGCAAGTGTGATAGCAGGATTAGAATTTTTTTTAAATATTTACTTGCCCAGTCAAGCGTGCAAGCTTTTAAACCTTGCCCAGACAAAAACTTCACTTATCCAAAAGTACTTTATAAATATAATATTTAATTATTTACCAAACAGTAATTTCCTAATTGTGCAGATTATTGATTTAACACAATGAAATTCTAAAATAGTACAATTACCTACACTAAAGTATTGTTCAAGAATGGTTAGTTTAGTACTTAAATTTTTTTTAAATAAGACCATTTTACTTGCACAGTTGGGAAAATAATTTTTTTCTCCTTGCTCCTCGCAACCCTCACATTCTTGCCAAACGTGGCTAATGTTAGCCCTTTATGTCCACTTGGCTAGTAAAAATGTCAATTATATTAGCCAAAACTGGTTTAGCTAGTAATTTTGCTATTTTATTTAACAACCTTTATCTTTTTATTTTTTGTCAATCGAATATTTTTAGTATTTTGTTACTTTTTGCTTTTGAATGTGTGTCTACATGTATTTTTTAAATTCAAAATTTTTGCCTATATGATGAATTATGCTGGAATTGACATACTAGAAATGCTGACACTCTAGATTTGGCGTGATAAAATTAATATTTGGGCTATTTTAAGCCTCAGTGTGTCTACTTTTTTTAGGCATTTCATTTGGCAACCCTGAACCATGTGTATAATTTATAAGTTAGGAGCTGTGGGGAGCCTTGTGATTAGGGTCTCGATCTTTGGATCAGAAGGTCCTGAGGCCGAGTCCCTGTATGACTGAAGACCCACAGAGTATATGCAGAGTACGTGCTCATTAAATCTGTTGAGTCCGAAAGTCCTACGGGTACAGGTCTCTGGAGACTATTTCCCTCCCCTTCAAGGACATGTCTAAATTGTGGATGTGGCGCACGATAGATGGCAGTATCTGTCGTGTGTGTGTGAGTTGTGTCTGTCTTACTTGATGAAAGTTTATAAGCGGATCTCTGACCAAGCACACAAGCTTGAAAATATATGTCCACCAACCAATGTATTTTTGCAGATTTTTTTTATTTAACCCTTTTCTTTCCAGGCGATTTCTTAGAAAACCAAATATTGCTGAAGCTAGTGCTCAGTTTGGTAAGAATATATAAGTTTAAAATATATTATTTAGTAGAATTTTCTTAAAGCTAAAAGATATTAATGATGCTTATCTCTCATTAAATAATTTTAGGTATGTTAGCAAAAGAACTAGAAAACCAAGAATGTCCACATTACTCTGCATTTTGTTGTCTGGCTGTAGCAAGGTAAAAATTTTTATGGCTTGGAATTTTCCACTAAGTTTTTAATTTCAGCCTGATTTGTGATTCTATGTGGGGAAAAGGTAAAAACCTTGAAATAAATCTTTCATTATTCCCACTTAAGATTACACTTTGGGTCTGTGCCTGTAATTCTTTGTGTTTCATTTGATATATTGATGTAGTAATGTGGATGGCATGTCACAGAGGATACTTTTGCAGGTTCTGCTCTTTTTATAGCCATCCTATTCATATTAGCTGAGGGGGGAAAATACCACCAATTAATAATACTTTATGTATTTGATTGGTGCACAGTAAATCTGTCGTGTTCTAAAAGATTCAGATGCGTTTGGGTGCTATCTCGGGTGATAAATTTGTCACTTAATCGTGAATCAAAATTTAAGAGTTTAGTAGAAAAAGGGTTTTTATGTAATTTTTCAAAAATTTAGATTTTATGTAAATGAATATGTTATTATTCCATCCTTTTGGAATAGTAAGTTTCCCCTTTTTCATAAAATTAAAAATAAGCATATTTTTTATCGTTTGCAACTACTGTATTTAACGGATTTTAGAGCAAACTAAATGCATTAAAGTTCTTTTCACCTTTCTGTCTCTTACCAACGTCTTCCACTAAGCACAGTCTTCATTTGTATACTTACCTCTATTTAATTTAGGTGTGAGCATACTGTTGGCAATTCAGTCCACGAATCCCAGAACTTACTCCACGCAGCAAGGTTATTCTTGGAAAATGAAAAGCTCAACCATGAATTACTGTGCCCCACCTACAGCGAGTATCTACAGGCAGCTCTGAGTGCGTACAGGGACTGCATCAAAGTGTATCTTAACAGTGACCAGCCTGCATTGGCCGCCGCTCTGTACTTAGAGGTTGGACAAGCCCTGAGAAATTTGGGACGAGTCAACGAAGCTATTCCATATTTCTTTAAGGCTGCTGAATTGCATAAACCAGTAAATATTTGATTTCATATAATTAAAGTGTTATTTTTATGTAAATGTTTATCATAATGCACAAATGAAGAAGTGAAAACTCTGTATAGATGTTGTTGCTCTTGAAGTTTAAAAGTAAATTTTGCAATTTTAACTTGTTTAAATTTATTCTTTTGACGTTTTAATTTTTTGTTATTATTGATTGATTATCTGATGAGTTCTTGCAAAGTAGGTTATTTTCTGGAAAATGAAAATTCTTTAGTGAACTTCAATACTTCTTTAATCAGTAAGCATGTACAGTATTTTCATTATTAATTTTTATTTATGCAATTGTTTTCCACTTCCACAAAATGCAAAGTTGAGATTATTTATTGAAAAATTTCTTTAACAAGTCATATCTCTTTATATATATTTTTTTAATCTATCCCTATGTCTATTCTTTTCAGTGTGCTTTAGGCTATATTCATGATATGAAACAAATTAGTGATGCCCGGATTCGAACAGGTATTTATTTTTTTATTCGTAAAATGATGGTCTCTTATATTAATTGTATTTTTCTTGATATGTATGTGTTAAATAAATTAATTATTTTAACATATACATATTTTAATGTTGCTGAATTTTATGTAATTTAATAGTTAATGTTTGTTTTAACCCTTTTAAGATCCTAAATTTATTGTTAAGATACGATTCTGAATATTTTACTTTAATTATTATCTTTCTACTTATACCAAAGGAGACTTTGATGGTGCTTTAACTGTGCTGACCGAAATGCAAGTTGTAGCAGAAAAACAAGGTGAGCCTGTTTTTGGTATTTTAAATTGGGTTTTGTAGATGATGTTTTTGTATTTTAGTGTATAATTTCATCAGATGATGGCAACATGAAAGAAAATGAAATATCAGATCGGATGTACAGTGATGTAGTTTTTTCGGATAGCATTTCTCCCAAAATAAAGCATTTTGAACTTAAAATCATAATTTAAGTATGAACTACACATTTGTGCTGAGAGTTCCGACACAAAAGATTGACTTTTTAAAGAGTCTATAAAGTACACACAAACACATGCATATTGTTTTATTTTTATAGAATAATATGCTTCTAACAATCAATATACTATACTTCTTTTTGTCCAATGGGGCTCAATATTGGCGGTCAAGCAGCCTTTGCAGACTCCACACATTCCCCAGAACTGAGAGCCATTTTCTTGTGGCACCGTCTAGGGGACTCTCGCTACCCATTTTGACGCACAGATTACAAGGAATCTGAGTCTCTGTGGTTGTTAAAGTATGCCAAGGTTTAATTTTGCCGAGAGAATCCAAGCCAAATAGGCTCTTTAGGGATCTTTTACATGCCACATAATCATATGACATGTGTGCACAAGATTTTTCCATATACTATAGCAGAGAAAAAGTCCAAACTTTTAATCTACATGGCTCATTATTGAGATATGGAATTACTTTAACTTAAATGTTAATTTAGGTTTCAAAGACAATGGTGAACGGATAGGAGCATTTTCATCTATATTAAATGAGGTTGAAGTTACTAGAATTCTACTTCTTCTATTACTGCAGGTAATTCTTTAGAATATGATGTTATTTTTATTATGCAACATTCTTCAAAAATGTATGCTTCAAAATATAAACGCTTTCTGAATATTAAAAATATTATTTTATTGTCCAAACATTTTTTAGCCTCCGAAGTATAAATTAAACCCTGAGCATTCCAAGTTGCTTGATCGCTATGCAGATATGGATACTGATCCAGGTAAAAGTTTTAATAATCTAGTTTGAACGTAATAATATTTTCTATTTGTTTAGTTTATTTGAACATTTTGTTTGCTACAATTGTATCAAATTATGCGTTCAATGTGCATTAAAGTTTCATGTATTATGAATATGAATTATCATGTATTATGAATGTGAATTATCATGTTATGAATATTATTCATGGGACTTTTTTAATAAGACCCAATTAAAATTTGACAATGTTCCAACTTAATAAGGTAAGCAAAATTAATAGTTTTAAGAATCCTTACTGTACACTTATGTGAGATTTTCTTTTAATCTAAAAATTTGGTTATCTGATTAAGGTGTATTTAAGAAATTATTTTTGGCCCTAACTCATTTTGTGTTAGAAAAATGAAAAAAAAAAAATAGGTTTTTTAATAGCTTATTCGAATAGGTAACTCCAATTATGGCGAATGTAGTTGAGAAATGTATGCAAAATATTGAGAATGAATTAACTTTTTCTTCCACCCTAATTATGACATAAACACAGCTAAGAGGTTCTTCAATTGTTAATAACTAAAGAAATAAAACCTATGTTTAGAGTTTTGCTTTAACTTTCCTATTTTTTTTAGTTGACTACATTGAAGAAGATCTGTATTTGTTATTACAATCTTTAAAAGTATGTATTGTTAGTACTTTTATTACATGCAGGTGTAATTAATCTTTAATTAACTACTTAAGATTTCATTACTTTGTTAAAGTAAAACTATATTTGAAGTTTTTCTTTAAAAAAAAAAGCCCCAACCACTTATTATCATATTATATATTTTCATCTTGTATATTATTCTATGCAATTATATAAGTAATTTATTATAAAAACTTATAATTTGTTGTTTCTTGGGTGAAACCTTATAACATATGTGAAACTATTTAACATATTTGAAGAGCTTAGTGGAAGAACATGCTAAGTGGCAAAAAGGTGAAAACGAGTAAATTAGAGTTACAGTTTGTCCTTCAAATCTGTTGAAAACGGTACTTGTAAAGAGTAAAAAATAAAGTAAAATTAAAGCTTCACAAAAAGGGGAAACGTGTTATCGTTAAGAAGTTAGTAATATATTTATTGACACAAAAATCTCAATTTTTTTCAAAAATGTCAATTAGCATGTTCTTCCACTAAGCTCTTCATTTAGTAATTAGTCATGGAGTTGGATAAGGTAGGATTTTAGTTTGAAAGGAGCTAATCTTTACTCTTTAGAACTGTACAGATACAAATGTTATTATTAAAACTTACTCAAAATGAAGACTTGATAAAGGTACTGATATACAATATACATGCAATGTGTTACGACTAAAAGGGTCACATTTGTATGCCACAATACATTCAATACCATCCCTCTGTAGTTTTATTATTAGTAAAAGGTGTTTAGGATTATTATTAAAAAATTAATTGTTTTCTTTCCATTTTTAGACAAGATTCTAAATAATCCTCAATATACATCTTGGAAGCAGTTATAATCACAATCAAAAGTTGTTTTTGCTCACCAAATTAACTAAAACATCTGTATTATATTACATAATTTATGATTAACTAGCTAATAAACTTTAAGTGTTTAGAACCAATAAATCAACAATGATGTTTGGACCATAATTTTATTTTGTAATTAGGTATATATGGCATTACCATTGATATTAAATATTAATTTATATAAAAAATAGTTATCCTCTGATGTTATATCGATTATACATATTAAAACATAGTATATTTGTTTTTGTTCAGATTGCAGTAGAAGAGAGAAATGAAAGTGCTCTATTATACTTAGAAAGAGATTTATGGTAATCTTTCACTTTGTATTTGATTTACTAGAAACATTCTACTAAGAACAAAACAAGATGTTTGGTAGTTGGATTTATATTTTTATCCAGTGTCATCTTTAATTAAAGTAAAGTTTAGTTAAAATATATGACAAAATGTTTACATTTAATAAATTTTTCTGAGTATTAATTTCTAAAAAGTAAATTCTTAAAATTGGTGGTCCTTATTATTTAAATATCGAAAAACTGTTCACTCACACAAAAACACAAGACATAACATGAAATGGTAGAAAGATAGTAATAGCACTTTCTTTTATGCTAAAACATGTCTTTAATTGCATATCTGTTTTTTCCTGTTAATGGTTTTTCAAGAAACTTTTATTTATATATTGAAAAACTTATGCAGCACTACAGCAGTTATTTATATTATTTATTATTATTTTAGTAATTTGGCACTAAGTTTAATATTTTTCTTGTAGGACCAAGTTGAAACCTCTGCAAAATGATATATTAAATAAAATATTATCCACATATAGAGACTATTCCCTTGTTATTCCCCATAAATAATAGGGAATAACTCATAATAATAGTTGTTACTGTTCCTTGTTCCTTCAAAACTGCTATTACAACATATTTAAAATTGTAATTTTTATTTACGGAGTTGTAAATATAACTTGAAATGTAAATATTTGAATAATAAAATTTGTTAAGTTAGTACAATTACATATATGTTAATTGTTTACGATTGTGCATTGAATTTTTATTATTATCTACAATTATATAAATCATGTAGTATTTATTATATTTTATTAAAAAAATTGTTTATTTGTTATGAAACTTTATTCGCTTAGTTTATGACTTACAGCCTTATACATTTTTACAAGGCCTTATTGATATAAGATAAAATAATAAAAATATCTGTAATATATTAAATATGTATCAGCATAAAAAAAATTTACACACACAATATAATCAAAATTTTTAATAATATCCAGGGATTGGAGTAATGTGTTACTTGTAACACTGTTGTAAGAAGCAGTTACTTTTTTTAGGTAATGCCGTTAAATTTTCTAGAAAGTAACTGTAACTTAGTTACATTTAGCGGTAACGAAGTAACGGAAATTATCGTTACTTTCCACACCACACTTCAGTTCTTCAGTACTTGCATCGCTCGAGTTGAAAAACAAGCACAACACGCCAACACAAACCCTAACAGGGTCCCTCACCACTAAGGGGGGAAAGGGGGTAAAACACTAACTTCACAACACATGGTAATATCCCAAGAGAAGTTAACATTATCTTCTAAGGCAATATGGTCAGATATTGCCACTGTCTACCTATACCCAACGAGACTATTAAGGAAAGCCTTCTACGAAATCAAGTGGTTCTTCCCGTGTTCTCCTCAATTACGAAACACAACTTCCTTTTGAAATTAAATAAAGTATTTGTTAATTAATTCTAATTTTTCTTTTGTGTTTATATTTCTATAGTCTTTTTTTTCACTAAGGTAAGATACATAAAGATTTATTTCTTAGTAACCTAAATTTTTAAAAGTAACTGTAACAGATTTACTTTTGAAATGTTACTTCCTGATCCTTGGTAATAACAATACTTAAAATAACTCCAAATTGCTTTTATAAATAACGAAATGTAAATTTAAACTAACCAGTTTTTTATACAAAAAATGGAATGCTGTGCCGCTTTCTTATTGGGCAAATTATGAACAATCAAAAAATCACATAGTGCTACCCTTTATGATATTAAACTGCCTAACATTACAAAAATAAATTTTCCTTTAAATTATTTTTTTTTAAGTACAGTTTTACATACCATTGTTGATGATGAGTTTTGATGCGATTGATGATTCAGTTTCACTGATAATTAAAAAGGTAGCTAAGGACGTCAGAACTGAACAACACAAAATAGACGGAGAAAAATATGATAGGTCTGTTATTTATTTAACAAAAAAAAAGAAAGATCTGATATAAAACCGATTTTAGAAGGGGGTACGGATGGACCGATATTTCAGTATGTCAATACTTACTTCCTACTTTCCTTTTTTTTTTCTCAATTAAATAAGAAAAGTATTCTGAAAATGTAATTCTAGTGTGAACTAAAGGTGTGTAACATTACACTACTTTTAATTTCCAATCAATAAGTCAATAAATTTTAAGGTAATTATACACAATATGTACTATGTTACATATAAGGTAATTTCAATAAAAATAAATTCTCTGGCAGCTGTTCGGTTTGCTTTTTGCGTGTTTTTCTCAAAACTTTATTTTAACATCCAACCTGAGAGCTGGTGTACTAAATATGAAGTTGCTTTTGTTGTAAAAACCAAAAGTTCTTCGGCAGTTTAGATAAACAGATTGACCAATATGCAAAAACAACTTTTTAGAATCAACACAAACCGCAAAACCGAACCGCCCATCACTGTTTAAAGTTACGATGTAAGTAATGTCTGTGTTAAAACTTTGTTAAGAAACCTAAAACAGGAAACTAAACAGAAAAGTAAATGCTAAATTGCTAATCAACAACAAACTTTCTATCCATGGTTCAATTTCGATGCATCATGCATAGGGTTACCAGACGTCCGTATTTAGCAGGACACGTCCGTATTTAGAGGCTCGGCCCTGCTGTCCGTATTTATTTTTAAAAAATCCCTAAATGTCCGTATTCTTTAAAATTTAATTAATTTTGAAAATCTTTAAAGAAAATTTGTATACATTTTAAAGTGTAATAGTTTTAGTTTATTCCAAAGCAACTTTTTCTATTATAAATGGCCAATGGACAAAAGAAATAGACTACAGATTGATCGCTTTAGAATGTTGACTGCAGTTTTACGACTATATATCTAAAGGCAAGGACTTATTAAGAAAATTGGCTCTGTAGAAAAATATGCTAATAATAATGTTTAAATAATATAATGTAATAATGTTTAATGTACTAATAATGTTTTGTCTCAATTTTAAATGTGTCCTGCTTTTTCTGCCTTTGTCCTGCTTTTTAAAACTTAGTGTCCTTGTTTTTACTTTTTTGTCCTGGTAACCCTAATCATGCAAAATATGTCAGCCTTTTCGATCGACAAAGTGCCTACTACATTTTTAAACGAGATTGAGAGAAGGGTTGAACCGAATACTATATATTTAAGAAGCAACATTAAAAATCTTGATGATTGTAATGAATGGGTGAGAGAATTTGGATTGCTGACAAATACAAATTGGGTTATGAGAACGTCAAATCCTACCGGGAAAAAAAATAGTTTGTATGTAAGTATTCTATTTAAAGGTAAAATTGTTGTAGGGTGCCGTCATAAATTATAAGAGGGGTTGTCACTGCAAATAAAAGCAGAAAAAGTTAAAGATCTAGTAAAAAATGTTTCTTGACTTAATTGTAGCAGGATCTAACATGTTAACTGTGGCCTTTATTGAAATTCAGACGCAGTCCACAACATGATTGAGAATTTTGCTGGACGTGGCACTGGAGCAGACAGTTCCAACCCTAAAAAAAACAAAAGACTTTTGCACAATCAATTGCAAACCATCACTATTGAAGGGCTTAGTGAAACATCCAAACAGGTAGAAATTTACTGCACGGTAACTATTAGCGAACTTTCTGAAATCATGCCAAAAGTCCGTGTTCTGGCCACTTTTGACGTCATGCTCTCTTCGAGGCGATCATGTTTTCCGGCAGCCCTATCTGACCGTTACGGGTTTCGGTCGAAGTCAGACAGGTTTACCACAAAAATCTATTTATCGCCAAATCTGAAAATCGGGCCAATAGTTACCGTACAGTAAAGGTGATCCGAAAAACGTGCTATGTGACAAAAAGGTAGAAACTAGAAAGTTAGCTTTAATTTTTTTTTCTATTGGAAACTGTCCGATAGAATTCAAACATCCTCATAGTCCACTTTATGAGGATAGCATCAAGGCCTTGATCAATTGGAATAAACTCTCTCCTGAAGAGTAGCCATGGTTGCATTTTCATATGGACAAATAATCAATGTGTATTTCAATGTAAATGCCACCAGTGTTAGAAGTTGGATTGAAAAATTCAGGAGCAATCAGCGCTGCTAACTGAAGAGAAACTAGGGAAAAAATCAAAAATTACATTATCTAGGAGCCTTTTGAGAAAAATTATATTTTGTAATTCATCCACAAAATCTTGATTTCTGCAGCGACTCTATATGATTTTAAGATGTATGTAGTTGTGTGCATATAGAATCAACCAGTTTACGCAATTTCTTAGCTGCTGCAGTTTCAAAATTTTAGGAATTTATGACCACCGCAGTATTAAAATTTATCTATCACTAGAGTTCTGTGATTTTTGGATCACCTAAGAGAGATCGTAGACATTTTGTGATTTTAAGATGACTATTTTAAGCATGATATTTGAAAATCACCTTTAAAAAATTTATTGTGACTTTAAAAAAAACTAGTCTTTATACCTGCAACTAAATTAATTTTGAAATTGCAAATTATAGGATTATGTGGCAATTTGTAACTAGCGACTGTAAATTTCGAACCCTGAATGCCACCACTCTACTTCAACACTGAGATGTAATAAAATTGTTTGAACAAACTATTAATTCTAAAGGGATTTTTTGGAATAAAGATCTATCTCATCTCGTGGGCAGCAAGTTGACCCCTACTTTACCTTTCATTCTGAAACATTAAAAATTTATCAATTAAACTGTTATGTTTATCAATACCAAACATAACATTGAAATAACCTACGCAAAAACACCTTACGAAATTATACATAACTCGGCTTTTACACTAAAAATGACCTAAATTTTGTATTACCTGACAGGCTATTTAGCCTGGGCAATAAGCATGTATTTTTTCTGAATAGTTTAATTATTATGTCCTTTGTTTAAATGTAAAACTCACTTACATTTTCTGTATGATTCTAGGAAGAAGTTTGTGTGTCACCAGGGTGCCTTCCGCAAACTTACACCTGAAACAAATAAAAGAAAGTCCAAAAATTCTGGATGTTTAGCATTAATAAGAATTAGAGTAAAACGGACTACTAAAAGCACCATAAAGGCAGATCCTTTTGTAAAGGTTAATTTATTTTTTTAATATTTGATATGTTATTGAAGATTTCGCTACAGTGAAAGCCTAAATCGATTAGAACTCTATTTTCCTATTTCAAATAAGTTGGGATCAACTGGTAAATTTATGTACAAAAAACTTTTTTTTTGCCAAAAACTAATAATTATAGCTATGGTACCTGATTGATCATTCCATGTCAAATAAACCATTGCTTTGGATCTTTCCCATTTAGATTTCAATAATATTTAGTTTAATTTGTAGTAATAGAGTATATGAGAAATTCAAATTTGTATTTTTTTTTACGTAGCAGTTTTTTCTTTACAGAAATTTCAAAATTTGTCAATTTAATATAACTTTGGAATAATAACTGTCGAAGAAGCCTTTATAAGTCATTTTGAAGCCTTTTTTAATTTGATGTGCTGCAAAAACACAGTTATATAATTTTTTAAACAAAAATTTAGGCTAAAAGTTTTTAAATTTCAAACTTTATTTAATGTTTTTGAAGAATTCAAAAATATGTCATTCATTCGTCATCTTGAAATTTACTACAAAGATTTAAAATTGATGTTCTGATGGGATGATATTATAAAAAGAATATATTATTTTAAATTTTATTTCAGAAAGGATTACCTGCTGTTATAACAATAAAAGATCAACACAATCACAACTTGAACGCTGCTGAAACTCTTAGGTGTTTGAATGCAGACGTGTGTAGAGAAAAATTCATTGAATATTTCAATAATGGCATGAAGGTTTCAACAGCCTTGAAACACCACAGAGAACTTCTGAAGCTGCGACATGACATTTCAGAAGAAGACATGACCAATAACCGTATCAATCCTACAAGTAGAACTGTCAGCCATTGGTTCTGTGAGTGGCGTATGGGGAAGTATAAACCTAAAGAAACCAAAGTCAATGATCATTTGAAGGTGGAAATAGTTGAACAGCAATTAGGCAATGAGAAATCTATAGAATCGGAACATGGAAAAGATTTTGAATCCTGTAAAGGTACGTAAAATATCTCATCGTCTAGTTTAGGATAGTTCCATGTAAGTTTAAGTCGCAATTTAAGAGGATCTTGCAAGCTTTTCAAATTTGAAAAATAAATCAAATTAAATAAAGCATGCTACATTGTTTAGTTTAAATAAGTGTAGATCAGCTATTCCACTAATGCTTTCATTGAATGTTAAAAGTTGTAGTTATAATCACTTCTTACACACGTGGACTTACGCTACATTAAGGTTAATTTTACATGGAATTAACCTTTAACAAACTGAGTTGTTTATGCAATAATAATTAGTAAACAATCGCTTAAAGTTTTATTTAAAGTTTTGGAGTTGTCATTTTATTTTACCATGTTGTAGTAATGATTTTTAATATTATATTTTCATTGTTCAGGTGACATTAACCAACAAGGTCTGAACATACAATACACCATACAAGTGTCCAACCAATACCTAAATAAAATACGAATCCCTTCGCTTCCTAGTAAAAGAAAACACCGGATTGCGGACCATCACAAGCAGAAATTGTTAAAGATACCGGAACCTGTAAAAATGTAAGACTAGTTTCAGCATTGTGTTTGTATGCCTTATTAATTATTCAATCCCTGTGCATCCTTCAGCACATAGACTGTTGGGTAGGGTGTATTGAAAAAAGCATTTCTTTAATTTTTTTTTGTTCGTGTTTATCAAAAACTGTGTCCTCATCTCTTTTTTGATCACACTGGCTCTAGCATATTGCAGGGAGGAGCATCTGAGCTTAAATATTGGTAGGCACCAAGTATAATGATAAAACAGTGTATTTGCAGATTTTGTGGTAATTTCAGGCTTCTTGCCAGAACAGAACATATTGTCCGTAGGGTGTCAAATTGTGCACAGTAATTAATCATACATAGGTGCAACTTTTGCACACTACGGCAAAGTGTGTGAAATTTGAAATTAAGAAAAAAATTCAAAATATGACGATTTTACTAAATTTTTTGAAGTTTCACGTCCCTTGCTGGAACAGAAGATATTATCCTAGGGTGGTGAAATTTTGAGCAGAAGTTGCTTATGTATAGAGGCAACTTTTAAGCCCTACCCCAAAAGCATTGTAAAAAATTTGCTTTTTTGATACACCTTACTGTTGGCTCATTTTAAAGGATAGGTACCTGTTATTTTTTCTGTTTAATATATTTTTTTGAAAATATTTTTACTCTAGGTTAGTTCTGGTTTAAGTCCTACATTGCCAATTTAAGGAACTAATCTATTCAATGAAACTAAAAGAATAATTTTTTCAATAATTTTGATGGTTAAAAAAGTATGGCATTTTTCCATAAACCTATTTTATAAAAAAAATTAAGTTTTACTAAGTCTAGTAATATGTTTACTGTAAAGTAGAAATCCTCGTTTATTCTCTCTATTCTAACACACAAGCACACTGGTACTAAACATAAGCTAAACTAAATTTTATTTTTTGTCTCTATGTAACTCTTGAATTGAGTCTAGTTTCAAATCCAGATAAATCCATTTTTGACTTAAGCCTGATTTTGCTTAGCGACTTCATCCTGTGTGTTGATGTTTCAGTACAAAACTGGTTTGAGTCAAATATGGACTTATCTGGTTGTGAAACTAGATTACTCAGTTATTGATTGTAATTTAAATTTATAATTTTTCACAGCCTGCCAGCCAACAGCCTTGAAAAGAAAATAGAAATAGAAAGCGTTTTCTCATTGGACCAATTTCTCAACAAACAGAACACTGTTTACTTACCACAACCCGCTACAAATCCAATCCCGCAAGCCAACAGCTCTTCACCAGTAATCAAGTTTAACGATGAAACAGATAAGGTGTTTCACAAAGTAGACAAAGTAATTGACAAACAAGACACCCCAAGACTTACCATTGTTTTTTTACCACCCCCTACTGTAGTTCTATCTCCAGTAATTAAAATCAGAGAAGATGATTTTTGCAAAGTAGACCAAGCAGTAAGCAGAAATGACATACTCAACACCCTTTACTTACCAAAACCCACTGTAGATCAAAACCTGCAAGAAAACAGCCTTTCACCAGTAACCATAATCAAAGAGGAAATCGAAATAGAAGATGTTTGCACAGTAAACCAATCGGCATGATCAAAGTAATCAATAGGCAAGACTTACTCTAAGCCTTTTACATGCCACCTGCCACTGTAGATCCAAACCTGCAAGCCAATAGCTCTTCACACGCAATCTTAATCAAAGAGGAAATGGAAGATATCTGAAGAGTCCAGGGGGAAAGGAAAAACACATTGATTGACTAGGAATCTTCTTGTATTCAGATCTACTTGATATACATTAGGACAGGAAACCAGTTTCTCCCTTGGTTCTCTCACAGTATAAATGTGGGACTCATGTCTGGTGTGAACCAGGGAGAAGAACCAAGAGAAAAAACAGTTTATGCAATGATTCGCTATCGTCGCCAAAAAAAGGATAATGCGAGAAAATGTCCTGTCAATGAAATGTTCTTTCAGTGTACCAAGCAATTAACAAATAAGAAATGCGAAACACCTTTACTTAATACCAGTCACTATGGATCCTAAACCTGCCAACCAATCAGCCGGAAGGCTACATATCGCTGAATTATTTACAAAACAATTAAAGTTCTGTAATCACCTGATTTTTTAATGATAAATTTTTAACGCAAATTTTAGTGATACTGCTAGAACTTTGTTTTCAATGCTAAGTCTTCAACAAAAATATTCACATGAAGGAAATTTGATTTTCAATTATACTTATTCTCAACAAGATAACGGTGATGCTTTAAGTAACTCCTAACTATAGTTTCTTTTCTATAAGGAGTCAACAACCAGAAAAAAAGAAAGTTAATATTTTTAATGTTAAGCCTTTTTGACACTAATAATGCAAAATTTTCAATTTTCATAATGAATCCATCAAATCAAAAGTGTTGTAAAGATAAAGATATTACTCTATCTTCACCTAGGAATTTTTGTAGTAATACAAGAGAAATTATAACAGCTTCATTTTCTGAGATGAATTATAGTCAAAATGACAGAAACTGTATGGTTATTGGGCCTAAAAATATGTTTTTTAAAGTATTGCTGTCCGTGTTAAGAAGCTCAGCATAGCATAAATCTATTTAACTTAATGAGGATATAGCCAAAGATTACGAGCTATTTTATGTAACTGTTTGTATTATATTGACTTTATAAAATCATTGTACATATATGTATTTTTATATTGTCTTAAATTTCTAAAAATCATGTCACATATTTCATTTATTTTTGAAACAAAGTTTGCATTTATATCATAAAGTTCAACTTGAAAACAAGATACTGTCAATGGTGCTCAAAACAAATGTATAAATATTTTGATTGTTAAATAAAACATTATAAATGTTATGTGACTTCTTTTAAAAGTGTTTATAGATATTGACCTAAACCTTATATTATAAATTTAATCCTAGGAAAAAAAACATTATTATTTTTTAATATTTTGGACTTTTGAAATTTTTAAATGATAATTGAAAGATAAGTTTTTTGTATCCTCAACATTCTTGATAAATTTTGTAAATATTTTTTCATCTTATTTAAGATAATTATCCCAGTCTAAGTTTAAATATAATTTCTAGGGGTACACCTTAACATTTATTAGAACATTAGATTGCTTATTTTAAATAAAAGTTTGATTTGAAGCACAAGCAATACTTATAAGGAAAATCGTGCATTCCAGAAGTATAGCAACTAACACAGTTGCCCTTCCCTTGTAAACATCAAATTGTTTAAAGAAAATTTATTGCATTTTCTTTAATAGTTCATCCTGCAAATAAAAAAAATGGCTATAAATATTGATAGCAAGTCGTCCTTTGATGTCGATGATGATAAAAAATTATATTGCCTGAAGTTTGCAACTTAAAAAGTGTATTTTTTTATACCAAGATAGGTGGTCATTTAATTTTGAAACAATTGTGTTTTTTAATAATATTTATAAGAAGTTAAGTAACACTTTGAATCTATTTTTAAGTACTAAATCGTCGCTTAAGTTCCCACATGTGCTATCTAACTTTGCAAAACAGTAGAAATTCATTGAAAGGTAACCCTTGGCGAACTTTCCAAAATCGCGCCAAAAGTCAGCCAAAAACCCAAACGAAATGATAGGATAGGTTTGAATTATCGTCGCATTAGAGCTACACGAGGGAGAGCCGAAAAACGTGTTTACCCAACCAACCACGGCTGTTCGGACTTTCTTGTTGCATACCTCAGCATTACATTATGTAGACCGATATTATGTAACAAGAAAGTCCGAACAGCCGGTGTTAAAATAACAAACATGTTTTTACGTTCTCTCTCGTATAGCTCTAATGCGAAGATAATTCAAACCGATCCTAACCTATCCTATCATTTCGGTTGAGTTATCGGCCGACTTTTGGCGCGATTTTGGAAATTTCGTCAAGGGTTACCTTTCAATAAATTTCTACTGTTTTGCAAAGTTAGATAGCACATGTGGGAACTTAAGCGACGAAATACACTGTTCCTGTTTTGGTTAATTTGAGTGCCAGCTTAGTCATCGGCCTCCCTCGTCTCTTGGCCGATATTCAAAATAACGAGACTCATCACTAGCAGGGCAGCAGTTTTGCAAGAGATGCATTCTCAGTTTAATTCAGTCAAAACTAAATTCACGAATTTTGCTCAGTCGAAGCAGCTTGTGATTCCTAGGACACGTAATATTAAATATTTTCTTTCGTCGGAAGCATGTATTGCTGCTCCTCGAATCTCGAAAATGTTTTTGAAAAAAACTAATATGAGAATTAGAAACGCAAAATTTTATTTTTAAAGTACAGCAGTTTTTAAGGTGCTCACACAACTCTCTTATGAACGGAAAATGTTTCTTACAATAATTACATTAAAAAAAACGAGTTTCTGAGTACACTGGGACCAGTGTTCGAAATTGGATAAAGAAATTTAGGAGCAGTCTGTGCGACAAACTTAAAAAAATGAATATTATCTAGGAGCATATTTTATTATGAAAAAATAAATAACTTGAAAAAATTCTCCACCATTTTTGGAGTCTACATCAGGGAGGATATACAGTGCCCCAAGCGGACGATTTTGAGATCGCCGGACTTGCGTGTTTGTAGAGTCACCGGAGTGTCCAGATTTTATGGAATCACAAGAGTTTCACCATTTTTGGATAACTGAATGTCCAAAATTTAAGAAATCATAATTTTCTATAGAAGTTCATGGACATTACTGTCATATGAGTTTTTAAAGTTTTTGTCAAAGTTTCTATATATGACAATCAGCAAAAACATTACAACAGCCCCAATTTGGAGATTTTATGAAATTAGCCGAAGTTTTTTGAAATTTGTAGATCGATGTCGAGCTATTTAAGGGCTGCCGAATTTTTGCACTCATATGATCGCAGCAATGCCCAGCTAAAAATTTTCTACAAAAAACCTGCAGAAAAGTGAAGATCTTCTGCAGAAAAGTGAAGATTTTCTTCAAAAATCTTCAAATAATCTACAGAATAAAACTTCAGATTTGAATAACTGCAAATTTCTTCAGATATTTTGAAGATTTTTGGACTTAGACTTTTTTTCAACTTCAAAGCATTGTTAAATTCTGCAGATATCTGTAAATTTTTCAAAATGTTAAAAAAAATATGTTTTTTTTATAATGAAATAGTTCATGGTTTGAAAAATTTAGGATCATTGAATATTTCTAAATAAGTATTGACAGCAGTCACAACTGCTGCGACTAAATTTATTTTGTTGTCGCAAAATTGAAAAAAATTGGTTGCATTTCAGCATTTTGCGACTGTGAATTTCAAACCCTGCGAGTGGGACAGACTTTGCTCTATCAATCTATGGAGTGAGGAGGCCCAGCCGTTTGCGTACGATATCGCTCACAGTTCCGTTGCGTTCTCGCTCAGGTGTCAACCTCATCACTTGATCAGGGTTCTTAATTAAAAGGCACTTATGGATAATAATGTTGACAGCTAGCTTGATGACTCCAAACTAAAATGGTCAATAATTGGCTTTCTACAGTTGACGTAATTTTTTCCAGACTTTATCTCCATAGCCATTCTTCCATCAATCGATGTATCTATTCCTCTTGTAGCTCTAGTGCGCCGATAATTCAAACTAACCTAACATGTTCCCACGTGACATTGATTCACCACTCGAGGCTCGAGATATAATGTATTTTTATTTAACATTTCTGTTACCACTCAAGACCAGAAACAAGCCAATTCAAGTTTTGTATTGATGAATAGCATGTTGTAGTCAAAGGGGGGCGACTTTATAAAAGGAGGGAAATAAAACAAATCTTTAATATATTGCTATCGTGGATAATTTATCTAGTATTCGAAAGTCAGTTGTAGATTACTGAACCTTTTAAATTTGTGACTCATACTTTTTATCAATGAAATTCGCGCTATCGCACGCAACTTGTTGAGATGAGAAATAAAAATCGATTTTGCGTCTTCAAAGGAAACCCCCAACTGATGAGTCATTCGAGGATGACTCATCTGGGAATAAAAGTTTACGTGGCTTTTGTCACCAAGGCGTCAGCAACTCGTAAAAGTGGAAAAATGGTTTATCTTCTAAGATACGTTAGATAAGGAACAATTGTTACACTTTGATGAAGGATTTCAAAATAACGAAGTATCACACAAAATGAAACATTTATGCCATATCATATTTTAATCTGTGTTCTTGGAATCCTTTATGAAGTTATGTTGTTAATTATTGCATATTTCAGTGTTTTTTAGTTTTTAAATTTAACTTTATATAAATATTTTTTTAACAGTTTCATATTTATAAAAATTGACTTATAGAATAATGTAAATAAAAAACTAATCACTAAAAATATTAGTTTTATTAATTTAAAATATTTTTTTCTATGACCTGACTGCAATTTTTAATTTGTCACTCTTTGAAACACAAAGAATTAATATGTTTAGAAATTCCGTTACCACACGTGATCTTACTTTCAGTAAGGAATAGCAAGTTTGGTTTACTAACTTAAAAATCTTCCCATCAGAAGAACAACTTAATTTTTTATAAGATTATAAAAAAAAAACTTTCTTTACGACAACAGTTTAAACACAAAAAACTCTAAAAAAAATTGCTATAAAATGACAATTTTAAACAAAAAATGGTTTTTAATAATTCAATTACTAAAAGGACATTTTTTACATTTTAAGCATTATAAGGATGACTAATAATCATGAATGATAAATTGGATTTCGGATCTATCTCCGAGCCGTGGCATTTAGTGTATTAGGGAAATACGAATACCTTGAAATTGCTAGATTTCTTTTCAAAAAATCTATCACCTGTCCAGTAAGTTGAGGATGTGTTAAGAACCTAGAACCTTCTCGATGAGAAACAGACGTTCTGATGACATTGTCACGGAGGGCCATTTTATGAATCCTTATTATATTTATCCGTAAATCAATTGCCCATTGAATTTTGCCTAAAGAAATATAAAGTTTTTTGGACTTAATCAGACAATCTGAATGAACTACCTAGCTTATAATATTGTAATTGAAAAGGTTAGACAGATTTAAAATGAATCTCCTAATTATCTATAGAAATCCCTTTAAAGTTGGCAATTTATCGCTAGCGAGCATAATATAACGATTACACGGCAATTTCGAAATTTACTGCAAGTAATATTTATAAAAAAATGGATATTGAATATCAATATTGAAGCAAAGCTATTTTTTTTAAAAAAAAAATCAGGTCTCGTATATGAAACACCCCTGGTCACTAAGCTAGGTTCACGTGACTTGAGTAGTTACGTTTGTCCCCACTTATATTTGCTGATACTCAGTCCATCCATATCATAAATCGTTGATCCAATCAAACAACGCTTTTTTAGTGTTACTCTGACCCCGCTGACCAATAAAGCAAAATTGTGAAGGGGCGGTTCATTTTGAAATTCATTGGGAAATATTTTTATAGTGTTTTGGTGTTACGTGTATAGTGTTATGTCCTTAATCTTTTGCATGATGCTAACGAATTGCGTTTATTTAGATAATTAACTTGCGTAATGCATTAACGACAAATTTTGTAAAATGAATGAATATTAAAAACTTGTGAGTTTGTATCTTTTTGGGTGACTTCGTCCAAGTGAACGAACGGTGAAAAGTTCTGCCCGATGTTTATGAATAATTATCTAAGAAGGTAAGTTCATTAACTTATTTATTCTATTGCTTATTTAAAGTAAAAAAATAAATTTTCAATGTATTTTGTATAAAGATGCTTAATTGGATACATACACATAATTATACATTACTGTTAGTTCATACTTTCTAATAGTTGCGAAATACGTGGAGTATAGAATATCTAATAGTTTTTGCTACGCTTATTGGCTATATGCATGCAATGTTGTTATTGTAATTAGTTGAAAAAGTAAATTTTAACTGTAGTTCTTGAAAAATTACCCTTGTCCAACTACATAAATTTGGGCTTCATATTGAATATAACTCAAACAGCGTAATTTCATGTTCCCAATCTATTAGTTGTTGATTAAGGGTTTAGCAGAAACCGTGAATCATTAAAATAGCTCAATAGATGTTAAACTTTTAGGTATTAACTTTTAATTGTATATCGTTATTTTAAAGTGTTATCATGTTTTGGGGGATTGTAAGGTAAAATACTAATGATAGACATCCTATATGGATTTTCCAATACTATGTACAGTTGTGCTGGATATATTTAAAGGAGAACAAATGAGTTTTAATTTAGAACTATCATATTAGTTTAATTTCAATGTTGAAAATTATAATTATATACACATTTAAAATGGAAACTTGAGTAGTTAGGGATACTTTAGACTCATTCCAGACCGCTTCAAATTAGTTACGAGCCCAATCTGAACCCAAAATTTACTGAAATTAAACAAAGAAGAACGATATTAACAACTTTCGAACTAGCCAAGTTAAATTTTGTAATTATCAAATGCATTGAAAAGACATTTGTTAATAATTAATCAAAGTATACCGACGATGTAAATTTGAAACTTATTTTATAATAACGCTTTAAAAAAATAATAGAATTTTTTTCGTATTTTCATTAAGCATGTTAATGAAATACTGTATTTTTGCTTCTTTAAAAAAAGGAAAACACGATAAAATGCTACAATTTTATGATTGTTTATTTTATATTTTTAATAAAGAATCAGCATCGTAAGTAACTGAACTTTTTCTTTCTAATTATACAAATTTCCATACTAGATTGTACTCTACTGAAATAGTCTGAATGAGTTATTCTCACTATTTGTCAAAATATGCAAAAACTCGTTTCAGAATAAGTTCCAGGAGAAACAAAAGATCAGCACCCATTACTTTAATTTCTCAAAAGTTTACTTAAATGTTTCATGGTTATATATTATCGAGATATTACTTTACTGATCAATTAACAGGCTAATATTTCATTGTGGGGTATATTTTACAAGTATATAATTATAATTTTTCTTAGTTGTGGACTTATGCGCATGAAGACATTCTGTTTTCGGATTAGTTTTCGCTCCAAACATTAGACCCAGCTTTTTCCGTATTTTGGGCACAAGTCTTTCTTGCAACAATCTTAAAGTTTAAAATTTCATTTTTTATTCATACTGTAATTTTTTCATTTAGAAATGTTTTAAAATTATTTCTTTCAAAATAAACCTGATTATCATTTTTTCTAAAAAATATTTCCTTTGAAATGAATCGAATTAAAAATTATTGCAGTCAATAACCATACATATTTACCCATTTCCTGGGCCGTTCGAGAGGTTAAAATCAAACTTTAGTTTTACAAAAGTATTTTCTGTGTGTGAAACCCTTATATATTTGTCAAAGATATGCATATTTTAAAATAGTATTTGTCACAAACACTTTAACCTTAAATATCGCATGATCCCCTCTTTCGATGTTGAATATTGAAATATCGGATGGATGTCTCAACATTAAACGTTACTATATTCGTGATTATAATTAAACCGACTGACTCTTTATTTTAGAGTATAGAACGTTGTTGCATTAACCGTTTAATGCATGAATTTTTATTTTCATCCCCCCAAAAAATATATATGTATCTTTAATACTCACACATTATGGGAAAAATACTAAAAAAATTAACTGCATTAGAATTTAAATAGTTTCAATTTTTAAATTTTTTTCCATATGACAAAAACCAACTGCAAAATTCCAATTTTGATAATAATGACTAGAAAACTACTAGAAATATTTCAAAATAACCCTTTTTAACTATGATTGATTTTTCAAAACAATTTATTAGTATTTAGTACTAATATTATATTCTTTGAATACTGCCAAAAACGTAATTTCACAAAAGTTAATCACCTCACTCTTTTATTTTGAATACACTTTTACTACTGTCATCTATGAGGATTATTAGTAACTAAAACTTTAAAATAAAATGTAATAGATGAAAAACAGATTTGTCTTGGAGGAGCTCTAATTTAATAGAATAAAGTGGATTATGTTACTTGTTACCAAAACGGTAACAGTATGCATTAGAGGGTTAATTAGGAAAGGAATTATTTTCTATTAGTTAAAAATAATTTCCTTTCTTGCCTTGTGCTGTCCAAAATGTTTGACTAAAGATTTTATTTTTGGGATAAACTCATTATTGTACTTGGTTATATGGTAAAAATGACGCGTCTCTTATATTTGCTGATTTAAGAAACTTTAACTTCTGAACTTGCTGAGTTTTACTAATTTGGATATTCATTACAAGAATTACAAACCAACATTCATTCATCATTAATTTAAAGGGAAATCAAAATTACTGGCGATTTCAAGGCTCGTTTAAGTAATTTTAGTAGCATTTTAATTCGACGGTGAATTTTAAATTAAAAAGAACTGGAGCTATTTTTGTTGTCGGAGATAAACTTACAACCAGAACCGAATAAAAACGCTACTCTCATTTTGTGTCTTTGAATCTTCTGGTTCGAATGCATAATGCTATGCTTTAAATACTTTTGCATTCCTTTTATGTCATGAATGCTTAAACACATGTGTTCCTATTGATGTTGGATGTTATTAAATTTAAAAAATTTTTCCATACTTTTAATGAATGAAAAAAAGTTCGTGTTTTTAAACAATATACACTCTTAAAACAAAAGAGTGAAATCCACTCCAGTTGGAGAAGTGCATTTTCGACACCCTAAAGGCATGCATATTTTCTCAGACTGAGTTAAAATCACTCGTTTGGAGTGATCCTGTCGGAGGTTTAACACACAAAGGATCCACTCCAAAAGGAGAAGTGCATTTTCCAGTCTGGAGGAGTGAAATCCACTCGGACTGAGGTAAATTTTGAGTGTTTGTTTTAAGAGTGTAGGTCACTGATTTTTTAAAATTGATATCGTTTATTTAAAAATGTTATTGAATGCTAAAAAGCGTATTGCATAGTAGCAAATATAAAATCGTAGCAGCGATACCCTTACTCACTCCAATATTCTAATGGAAAATTATAAAAATAGCAGGGCTTGAAAAACTGCCCGGTCCTCGGAGATCGAAAATTCTCCGAGGACAACTAAATTATTCGATCCCTACGTCCTCGTGGACGGCCACTTCTCCGTTTATATTTGTGATACATTTTAAATTTTTGTTATCTTACAAGACCCTAGATATCACTTCTAAAATGACCTTTTTAGTCTAGAAATCCTGTTGATTCCTTAATGAGACCAAAAGTGTGCATGCTCATGGTAATCGCACTCTCAGAAATAACACTTCCATTTCTGACGATTCATGAATCCTCAAGCCTCATTTCGTTAATTTTGAGGATTGTTTCGTCAAACTATCACGTGACTTTTGAGTAAACACAAATCCTCACTTTTACGATCGTGATTTGACGATTCTGTATCTTGATTTTGAGGAAACTGAATCTCATTGGTGTACTCGCATGCTCAAAAATGACGAAATATTTCTTTGGATTAAACGAAATTCAAATCCTCATAAAAATTACGATTCAAATTTCCTCACTTTGAGGAAACGAAAACTCGGAGCATTTGCCAGTAACGGAATCGTCAAAATTAAGGAAAATTTCGTCGTTATTGAGCATTCATTTTTTAGAGTGCGGTTAACAAAAAAGTTGTTCAGTGATACTGTCGTGGTAATGATACACTGTCGTTTATAATAAGTACGACAAAAATATATTTATTTATTAATATATTTTTGTATATTTTTATGAGCTCCTTATATATAATTAAAGATTAACGGGTTAGTTTCAAGGGGTTACATTGTTGGACAAGCCGTCTTTGGGGCGAATTCGATGGTAAATTTCAAATTCAATTTAAGAACTGGAGCTATTTTTCTTGTCGGAGATAAACTTACAACCATAATTGAAGAAACATAAAAACGTTACTCTCATTTTGTGTCTTTGAATCTTCTGGTTCATATGCATAATGCTATATTTTAAATACTTTTGCATTCTTTTTATGACTCATGAAAGCTTAAACACATGTGTACCTATTGATGTTATTAAGAGGAAACTTTTTCACTACTTTTAATGAATGAATTAAAACAAAGTTTGCATGCTTTTGAATAATACAGGTAATTGATTTTTAAACTTGATATATTTTATTTTAAAATGTTATTAAATGCTAAAAAGCGTATTGCAAAGTAGCTAATATAAAATCGTAGCAGCGATATTCATCAGCAACTAATTTTCGCGACCCTCTCAAGATTTGCTTTTCTTCTGTGAGTATCCTTAGAAGGAAAAACCACATTTACAGGAATTATAATAATGGAAATTATTTAGCTGACATTTAATCTTTCTTCATTCATTTTTGTTGTAAAACATTGTATAGATCAATAAAAATTGTCATAAAAGGAGTGTCTAACAGAAAAAAAACCTTTTCCATACTTTTAATGAATGAAAAAAAAAAGTTCGTGTTTTTAAATAATATAGGTCACTGATTTTTTAAAATTGATATCGTTTATTTAAAAATGTTATTGAATGCTAAAAAGCGTATTGCAATGTAGCAAATATAAAATCGTATCAGCGATACCCTAATCACCAGCAACTAATTTTCGCGACCCTCTTAAGATTTGCTTTTCTACTATGAGTATCCTAAGAAGGAAAAGCAACATTTACAGGAATTATAATACCGAAACACAATATAATAAAGAAATGGAAGTGATTAATCGCTCTAAGACGCTAGAGGAAATTTATAATCATAGTTCATTGACCCCCCCCATGACTATAGGTATTGAAATTAGAGATTTTAGGGTACCTTTATTCTTTGTAATTAACCCTCTTCCACTATTTTTTTTAACCTAACTGCAGACAAACAGCAGTCAAATTCCAAATATGTGACTCTGTAATTTTGTATGTATACTGTAATGTTTGAGACAAGTTTCATTTCACTAGTTATTTCTTAAATAAATAATTAATTACCACTAAGAATTCGCAATATTTTAGTTAATAATTTAATAAAAATTCATGCAATCGAACAAAAATATAAAATAAAGGCAATGTTAGGCAATTTTCTTTCTAAGATGCATAAATAGTGTGTGGAAGCGGTTCTCAACCATTAGTGGAAGAGAGATAATGCTAGGATTTTGTTAAAGTAATTTTGCGTTAATTATTCTTTGAACTGCAAATAAATTTAGCAAACGATAAATAATGTTAATTTTATTTGCGAAAGAAAAGTAATAAAAATAGCCAATTTTGGCTTTAAAAAGATTTAAGTGCAACTAAAGTATTTGGTGTATTTTTTCCCCTAAGGTGTATTTTGTATGGAAGTTGTTCTAGGTGACAGCTACTGTAACAAACATATTTTTCTGTAAGAAATTCAGAGACACATGTGTAGTTCATACTTAAGTCACGATATTTAAACTTACAAAATTCAAAATGTTCCATTTTAGGAGAAATTCGAATTTTCTGAAAAACTACACCCCTTTCGCCAAATTCGATTCAAGAAAATTCTTTCGTGGTGCCATTCAGCTGAAGAAATTAGAATAAGCACAGAAAACAAATAAAATTAAAGGCTTTTATTCTGTTGTCATTATCTTCAGAAACTAAATTCATTATGTGAAAAATAATTGACTTATGTCAGGTGACCTATTCCCGTCCAGTCGCCATTCCATCATCTTATTAAGGGTTTAAATAGTGATTTTTCCCATTGATGGTTCTGTTGAATGCATATTTAAGTATTTAAGCTATAAATGCATACATAAATATTTAAGCTATTCCTGCCAATTAGTTACTATACTGATTGTTCAAGGCCATCGCACTAGAACTATCTATTAGTTTTATGTATTCATTTATTCGCTAAATACGTAGCTGAACTTGCCAAATTATTATCAGAAAGGCGTCAAATGGGCAAAAAAAATGCTATTTTTATGAGGGAAATTATGATGTCATTTATAAGTGCATTATATATCATCTTTTTTATTTTGGAATTTTTAGGTAAGGAAGCGGGGTTTTATATTTTATAACGATCCGAAACAGTAACATAAGCTTATTATTCTATAGCAGTTCAAATAGTACATGTACTTGGATCAATTTGATATTTTTTAAAGTCTGTGTGAAGAACATAGATTTATTTGTTAGTATTTAATATACTGTTTTACTTATGAATTATATTTGAAACTAACTTTATTATTTTATTAATGTAGGGTACAATTAAAACATTTTGAAATTGTCAGATATTATACGGGACTATACAAGCAGCATCGGATGTTTCCGTGTTGCTGCGGTTAAGTGTGATGCTATATTGTTGTCATTCCCGTACCTATTCTGTATAAGACTAGCAAGTAAATGCCCGTTCATTGCACGGATAAATTTTTTTTTTAATCGGTCCAAGTATATGTACCATTTGATATGCTATAGTATAATAAGCTTATGTTATTGTTCCCTTTTGTTATAAGGGCATAAAATCTCGTTTGATTACCTTAAAATTCCAAAATAAAAATACGCTTTAAAATACACCGATAAATGTCATAGTAATTTCCCTCATAATATATAACATTTAGCTCATTTGGAGCACGTTTGGTAATAAATTGGAAAGAAAATATAGATGAAAATACGCACATGATGACCTTCGAACCACCAATTAGCTTATAAACTGTATATTTTTGCTTATTTGGTGCGCATTAGATAATAATTTGGCTAGTTTGTCAACGTATTTGGTGAAAAAATGAAGATATAAAAGTTCTAGAAACCATCACAGACCCAGTTATAATTAACAGAAATAAAGCTTAAATATGCAAATATACATTTATTGCTTAAGTACGCATGTATGTAGTCAACAGAACCATCAATAAAGAAATAATTTTATCATAAAAATGATCTCTAAAAATAGAATAAATATGAAAAAATTAAGCCTTAGGTGCACACGTATATATTAAACTGAATCTATATTAAAAAGTTCGAATTTCTGAGGGCAGTATAAGTAGGGTTTTCACGATCCACAGGCGACGGAATTTCTTTTATTGTTATAGATTAATTTGTTTCTCTGTCAACTATCATTTACCAATTTTCATGTATATACATTTTCTTTCTCTTTTTTTCATAATTAGTTTTTATATTCAATGATGGGGGATAACTTTGTTTTCTTTAGGTTTTCTCTCGATTAAAATGCAATAAAAATAATAACCATACTTCTCTCTTTTCAATCCTTTTGCACCCAAGCAACTTTTTTTTCGATGAGCACATATATTCATAGTTAGATTTACATTTTATTTTTTTTAAACTTAATGTAGCACTTCTATTAAAATAGGTCTAGTTTTATATAAGAGTGAAAGAACGTGAAATATAACTTTTTCGAAAAAAAAAATATTGTGTTAATGAACATATTTTCTTTCTTTAAAAATCAAGTTTCCCCCCCTTTTTTTTTTGGCTTTTCTTTTTTTTAATTCGAAAAGATTTTTAAAAAATGAAAAAGTAGATATTGACATGCTGTCGATGTCTGTCGGTCTTTCCGTCAGTAACACCCTTCCAAGATCGGTTCCATTCATTCGTTCTTAAAAATTATTTTTTGTTAGAAAGGTATGACCCCGGAGACCTTAAATAATTTTTGTTCGTCTGTCTGTACGATCGGACGGACATAAATCTACTATTTCCCATTGAATTAGCATTGAAATTCAATTTCAAGTCAATTAAACGGCTGTTTTGCCATTTCAACAATGGCATGAGAAACTTTATTCCATTAAAAAATATTATTTGAGGCAAATTTTTTTTGGTTATAAGTCAGTTTGGAATGACGTTGGAAATGTGGTTATTTATTATTTGTTTACTAAGTAAGTGGTAAATTATATTCTCCTCCTTATAATCCTAATTAGTTTTAATTTACATTTCTTATTTTAAGTGAATTTTGGAGTCGTTCCATGTTTTTTGTTATAAATAAATATTTAGTCATTCGCAGAACTACAAATAAATAAATCAGACGATAAGTAATATTAATTTTATTTGCGATAGAAAATTAATGCAAATCGTAGATTTTGGCTTTACGAAGTTTATAAATCATAGCTGGATGCTGTGTTTAGTGAAATTTATTCCAATATGTATAAATGTAGTGTAGAAACGGTTGAAAATGACACTTACTGTCACGAATGTAATTGTTTCCCGATAAAAATTTCAGTAAGTATTTAAGTAATAGGAAAGTAGGCTATTTAAGTTCTTTTAGAACTTCTTGTTTTATAAACTTTTCGTGAAGTATATTTAAGGTAGCAGTAAAAAGTTTGTTTAAAACGAAAGATTTTTTTAAAAAATTAAAACCTATATCATACTTTATGCACCACACAGTATCACATGCGGCTAACAGATGCAAGTAATTTTATTAATTCAGTTTTAAATGTACATTTCAGAAGAAGTCTAATATCCTATTGTCAATAAAGGATTTCTAAAGCAGAAATTACAAACAATGAAAAACACACAAATACAAGAACACAAGTTAATCCAAAAATTGTTTCAAAAATAATAGACACTTTGCGATGATTGCATTCAAATTTTACGGATACGACGAAAAAGTACATCTCGACCATCACGATTATGAAATATCTGAAGAATCTAGAAAAATGACTTTTTTATTTAAAGTAGAGTTGAAGCGTGTTAAACTTGGTGAGACGACCATGCCTATGCGTACGATGTTTCCGTGCTACTGCGGTTAAGTCGTATGCTGTGTTTACCAATGCTAAACAGTTTTGGTCGTCAATAGCCAGCGTGTAAAGTTAATTTAAACAAACCTAAAGATCTACCCTATTTAAAATAGATTAGTCATTTGTCTATGTTCTTTAGCAAACGTCATTAGCCTAATTCCATGGATAGCAATTTTCTTCTATTACATATTCGGTAGTTTTAAATGCACATTACAGAACAAGTCTAATATTATGTTTTGCCAATAAAGGGATATCTACAGCAGTAATTACAAACAAAGCAATTTAACGGTTGCGTTGGGTGTCTATTGAGGTGCCGGTTCGTCACTTGACTGCGGTTCTAAAATACGACGCCAATAGCCCTCGTGTAGCTCTAGTGCAACGATAATTCAAACATAGTAAAACAATGAGAAAAACCCACAAATACAAGAACACAAGTTAATCGAAAAGACTGTTAATAAAATTGTTTAAAATAATAAAGACCACACTTTGCGATGATTGAATTCAAATTTTACGGATACGACGAAAAAGTGCATTACGATTATGAAATACCTGTCTAACGTAGAAAAATGACTATCTTATTTAAAGTAGAGTTGAAGCGTGTTAAACTTGGTGAGACGACCATGCCTATGCGTACGATGTTTCCGTGCTACTGCGGTTAAGTCGTATGCTGTGTTTGCCAATGCTAAACGGCTTTGGTCGTCAAAAGACAGTGTGTAACGTTTGTGCTACTTTAATTTACACAAACCTAAAGATCAACCATATTTTAAATAGATTGGTCATTTGTCTATGTTCTTTAGCATACGTCCTCTGCCTAATTCTATGGTTGGCAATTTTTCTTCTATAATTAGGCATTGTTTTTAGCAAGTCAGTAGTTAAAATACTAAGCAAAAATCATTTTGTAAAGAAGATAATTTTTTGAGTTACTTAGATATTGTCGCAATTTTAATACTTCGTGTGCGGCAATTTATAATTACATTTTATGAACAATCATATAAACTTTCTTAACAATCGTATAAACTTTCTATAAGCATACAGTACGCGCGGCAAATAATAAAATTAATTGCATAGAATTAATTTGAAAATTTCAACACATCTTATCCAAGTTAAAAATATGGTTGAAACACAGTTGTACGATCTGATGCTAAGGATGAAATTCTCGACCATATTTTGTTTAGATTAGCTGTGTTTTTACCTAAACAATCACTCAAACAATTTCATCTGCTTAAATTTTAGTATACATTTATACAGCATTTTTTCAACAGCAGTAATCACACAAAGCAAAGAAAAAAATACAATAATACAAACTTTAATTAAAAAGACTAATATAATAATAATAAACGAAAACAAATACATGTACTCTAAATACTCATGATTGAATTCAAATTTTACGGATACGACGAAAAAGTGCATCACGATTATGAAATATCTGTTGAATCTAGAAAAATGACTATTTTATTTAAAGTAGAGTTGAACCATGTTAAAATTGGTGAGACGACCATGCCTATGCGTACGATGTTTCCGTGCTACTGCGGTTAAGTTGTATGCTGTGTTTGCCAATGCAAAACAGCTTTGGTCGTCAATAGCCAGCGTGTAACGTTAATTTAAACAAACCTAAAGATCAACTATATTTTAAATAGATTAGTCGTTTGTCTATATTCTTTAGCAAACGTCTTCAACCTAATTCCAGGGTTAGCAATTTTTCTTCCATTACATATTCGGTATTGTTTTTAGCAAGTAAATATTTCAAATACAAATGGAAACAAGTTCTAAAAGAACTAAAATAGCCTACTTTCCTGTTACTTAAATACTTAAAATTCTTATCTTGAAAAAACTAGGTTCGTTACAGTGACATCAACAACCGTTTCAGCATTAAATTTATATACATTAGAATAAATTTCACTAAACACAGCATCCAGCTATAATTTCAACTTCTAAAGCAATTATTTTCATTAATTTTCTATCGCCAATAAAATAAATATTACTTATCGTCCGCATGATTATTTGCAGTTATAAATAAATATTTAATTATTCGCAGAAAAAAACCCATAAAACTACTCCAAAATTCACTTAAAAAAGGAAATGTAAATTAACAAATAGGTTTGTAACAGAATCTGTCACTTAACCCGCTTCCACACAACAGTTGTGTTTAAGCACAGCATTAATTCTATATTAAACATTTACCTGCTATAAATTTGGCTAGTTTCATTTATTTTATTTCGAAAATTAAATAATTATTACTTAAATCGCTTGCAAAAATTTATATTTCAAAGAATAAATATGTAATAGTTCTCGCTTTTAAATAGAATGAAAACGTTGCAAACCACTATACAAACTCGAAGTTAAATATGTTTGACGTCATTTCAAATTGATAGATGTCGCAAAAATAAATTTATTTAAATTTATTGTCTAAAAGAATTAAAGTTTCTCGCGCGATTGTTGCGATGGCAATGGTGATTTAATTCTAATAACAAGAAGTTCTTAAAGAACTAAAATAGCCTACTTTCCTGTTACTTAAATACTTACTAAAATTCTTATCTTGAAAAAACTAGGTTCGTAACAGTAAGTGACATCAACAACCGTTTTCCCACATTAAATTTAAAATAAATTTCACTAAACACAGCATCTTTCACTAAACATAGCTTTATTTGCAGTTATAAATAAATATTTAATTTTTCGTAGAACAAAAGCCAAAAAACTACTCCTCAATAAACATTTACTTGTTAAATTCGGCTAGTTTCATTTATTTTACTTCGAAAATTAAATAATTATTACTTAAATCGTTTGCAAAAATTTATATTTCAAAGAATAAACATGTAATATTCCTCGCTTATAAATAGAATGAAAACAATTTATATCATCATACAAAGATCTCGTAGTGAAATATATATTTGACGTCATCTTAAATTGATCGATGTCTCAAAAATAAATTTATTGCCTAAAAGAATTAGTTTCTCAAGCAATTGTTGCTGTGGCAATGGTGATTTAATTCTAATAACAAGAAGTTCTAAAAGAACTAAAATAGCCTACTTTCCTGTTACTTAAATACTTACTAAAATTCTTATCTTGAAAAAACTAGGATCGTTACAGTAAGTGACATCAACAACCGTTTCTACATTAAATTTATATACAAACGAATAAATTTCACTAACCACAGCATCCAGCTATAATTTCAACTTCGTACAGTCATTATTTTCATTTATTTTCTATCGCCAATAAAATAAATATTACTTATCGTCCGCATGATTTATTTGCAGTTATAAATAAATATTTAATTTTTCGTAGAAAAAAAAAACCCATAAAACTATTCCAAAATGCACTTAAAATAATAAATGTAAATAAACAAGTAGGTTTGTAACAGAATCTGTCACTTAACCTGCTTCCAAACAACAGTTGTGTTTAACAGGTAAAAAGGCGCCAAACACAGCATTAATTCTATATTAAACATTTACCAGCTAAATTCAGCTAGTTTCATTTATTTTATTTCGAGAATTAAATAATTATTACTTAAATCGTTTGCAAAAATTTGTGTTTCAAAGAATAAATATGTAATAGTTCTCGCTTTTAAATAGAATGAAAACATTTCGTACCAACATACGGAATCTCGAAGTGAAATATATATTTGACGTCATTTCAAACTGATCGATGTCGCAAAAATAAATTTATTTTAATTCATTGTCTAAAAGTTTATAAGTTTCTCAAGCGATTGTTGCCATGGCAATGGTAATTTATTTCTAATAAAATGGCTTCCTATGCTTTTTAAATGAGCATTAAATTTTGAAGTTTTTTTTTTTTTAAATAATTGAAGTACTTCGAATTCGAATTCTTTTCTGAAATTTTCAATCTATTCTCATTTGGATACGCTGAATTTTTTGACGTATATCACTAGTCCGTAGCATTTGTAGTTAAATTCAGCGATTTAAATGACTCGAAATTGAATTTCAATGCTAATTCAATGGGAAATTCGTCGACAAATAGTAGATTTATGTCCGTCCTATCGTACAGACAGACAGACAAAAAGTATGAAAGTTGGGTCTTTGAGGTCATAGCTTTCTAACAAAAATGAATTTTTAAGATCGGATGGATAGAACCGATTTTGGAAGGGGGGTACGGACGGACGGACGGACATCGACCGCATGTCAATACCTACTTTTTTATTTTTTTTAAATTCTTCGAATTAAAAGAAAAAAAGAAAAGTAGGCTAAAAATCAGATTTTGTGAAGATAATGTTTTGTTCACTTGGATTTTCTCATTTTATAATAATTATGTGCGGTAATTAATCATTATTTTTTTATAAATTTTTAAACAATCATATAAACTTTTTTAACAATCATATAAGCTTTTTATAGAGCATGCAATACGCGCCAATTTATATTACTTAATTTGCCAATCATAAAGTTAATAGCATAGAACCATGTAATTTGAAAACTTCAAAGATAGAAAACTACTAATAACACTAAGAAAATATTGTCGATCGACACATATATGACAAGTTAAAAATATGGTTGACACATAGTAACTTTCTTATTCTAGTAGTGAGTAAAAACGGATTCCTCAGAGCACTACAAAAAAAAACTTTTAAAAATACATGTAAAATTAATCACATTCAGGTTTATATAGAAAATAACCATGTCAGAATTCTTTTTTTTTATCAAGCTTATTGAAATTGACGATTTTGACGTTTAAATTAGAACTGAATGAACAGAAACTAAATTTCTTTCTTTGGAATTGTACAAAATGTTGTGTGAATTTCTCATTAATATAAATATTTCACCCGATTTTTGGGAAGTTCGATAAATTAAACAAGAAGTTCTAAAATATATATTATTTTCATGTTACTTCAATATATATATATATATAAATTGAAATTGTTATAGAAAAGCAAGTAAGTTTGTAGCAGTAACCACAATTTTCCACACAATGTTATTTATGCACCTTAGAAAAAAAATTGCTAAAAGCAGCATTTAGTTGTAACTCATAAGTTTTTAAAAGCCAAACTCGGTTATTTTCATTAATATTCTTTCCTAAGTAAAATTGATAATCTTTATCATTTGCTAAATCTATTCGCAGTTCAAAGAATAATTACGTAAACTCCATGCAAACAATTTATTCTCTTCAAATAATCTGTCAACGTTGTGATTTTTCAATGTTTTCTGAAAAAAAAAAAAATCAAACATAAATAACAGTGAATAATTTGTATTTTGAACACAATTATCGAATTATACAATAAAAAAGAAACGATAATACAATAATTATGCCTTATCGTTTAAAGAAATTATTTATGTTTCGAAGAATAAATATATAATACTGTTTACCTTTTGAATAGAAGCAAAACATTTCATGTCAACATGTAAATAATTAGTTTTCAATTTTAGACATTCTTTTAGTTAAAATATATTAATGAAATTTGAAATACATTTTTGCCTGTTTTGTTTTAATTTAATATCTTGCATGTCTGTGAGACAAATGGTCCAAAAAGTATTTAAAAAATAGGTCTTTAAATATCTTATCTTAAAAAAGAAAAAAAAACATTTTAAAAATCTGCCGGTTCGAGTGGAAATTGAAAGGATGTATGGGACAGACGGATTGAAATCTTTAAGTGTCAATAACAAGCTTTTAAATTTCATTAAATTCTTTTGAATTAAAATAAGAAAGTAGAGGTGTAGCTTAAAATAAACTTATAATCTAATCCAACTTTAAAATTCTTCTTTTTTTTTTATCGTCTAAAAATTTTTTAGTGAATTTTCAAGTGGTGTTTGAAATGAACTTTTTTTAAGTGACTAATGTGGAAAATGTTATACTTATTTAGAGTAGCAAATTCATTTTTAAATTTTCAATTTGTCAATTAACCTTTATTTGTTGGTCACTATACTTGCACTCGACGATCCCATACCACATCGGTACCCTATAAGGCCATTTCACTAACTTTGAAACGTAAAAAGTTATTTTTAATTGCGCCTGCACTAATTTTCAAAACTTAATTATAACATTCAGAGGTACTGGTAACTGTTGTACCAAATTCAAAATTTGTTGCTCTTTTAGTTCACCTGAAGACTGTTTCAGAAAGTCGGAACAATGTTCATATACCACTTTTTTTTATAGAATCAGTACACTTAAAAATATAATTTCCATTTCGAATTTTCGACCCAATCGCAATACTTACATTATCTTATATTTCATATTAGCTAATTTAAAGTGTTATTTATGCGATTTCAAGTCAATGCTGCATAAATATTTTAGGCCGCAGTTAAAATTATATGTTTAAACTAATGATTGAATTCAAATTTTTTGTGGATAGAACAAACACGTAAAGATCGACCGACACAATTATGACACTGTAGTCTGTTGAATCTAGAAAAATGACCATTTTATTTAAAGTAGAGTTGAAGCGTATTTAAATTGGTAAGGTGACCATGCCAGCTTTTCGATGTTTCCATGCTACTGCGGTTAAGTCGAATGCTATAGAGCTTTGGTCACCAATACCCAGTGTGTAACTTTAGTGGTACACGTCATTTAACGAATTCAACTAAAGCTAAAGAGCTTCCACTCTATTCTAAATAAATTAGTCGTTTCTAAAAGTATTCGTTATTAGACTAATTTAGTAGTATTTGTTTAAGAATATTTAATTTGGATTTTAATAATTTTCGTGATGTATGCATATTTGGGAAAGTAATTCAGGAATAATTATTTATATTCCCGGTAAAATTAATTTTACTACGTAAAATGTATTTCCACTTGCAAAAATATACTAAATTGTCTTCCTTAGAAATTTATAAGTATTTTTCGTATTGAAACCATTTAAATATTTGTCGTATGCAGTCGTCACACTGAAGTTCTTACACCCGGTACACTATTCTTCCATGAAAAACTGATGTTTAAGAATAAAACAAATTGAAAATAATTTATTTTTAAAACATTTTTAAAGTGGAGTTTAAATTGCTAATGTAATTGTTTTTCAATATTCAGAGGTTTAAGATCGATTCTGGGGGAGGGATTATAGGGCTTACTTCAATTTCTCATCTTCCGCTTTGCCAATAAAGGAGGATTTTGCAGCCACGCTGTCGCACTCCGGCTGATAACCAGACAAAATTAAGGGCTAACTGAAATACAAAGAATACAAAAAATTATAATATGACCCTCCTTTAAACGTAAACCACTGAGATTCATTTTTTAAATTGTCAATTAACCCTAATTTGTTGGTTACTATACTTGCATTCGATGACCCCGTACCACATCGGTAAAGCCTTTTGTTAAATATTGTCAGTACCATTATGCCTTTACTCTATCCTATTTTAAATACATTAAACCGATAAAGCGATTTCAACTTAAAAAACATAAAAGTTCTTTGTCAACTTTCACTTTAACCTTTCAAAAACCTTATAACATTCGACAGATTCTGAAACTAAATTTGAAGTCCGTTGGCTCTTTTCGTTCGAGTGCATAAGAGTGGTTTCAAAAAAACAGTCCAATGTTCAAAACCAATTTTAGAATCAGTACCCTTCACAACTAATAGAAAATACAATCCAATCTTATTTAAGTTTTTTGACCCAATCACAATGCTTTCATTACCTTATATTCCATATTAAGTAATCAAGAGTAAAGTGTTATTTTATGGTTTTCAAGTCAATGCCGCATAAATGTTTTAGGCCGTAGTTAAAATTATTTGTTTAAAACAAATGACTGAATTCACATTTTGTGAATCGGAGAAAAAAAGATAAAGATCGATCACCACGATTATGGCACCGCAGTCTGTAGAATCTATAGAAAAATGACTATTTTATTTAAAATAGAGTTTAAACAAAATTGGTGAGGCGACCATGCCTGCTTTCGATGTTTCCGTGCTACTGCGGTTAAGTCGAATGCTATGCTTGCCAATTCTAAAGAGCTGTGGTCGCCAATAGCCAGAGTGTAACTTGAGTGGTGCACATAAATCAACGAGCTGAACTATAGCTAAAGAGATTCTAATCTATTCTAAATAAATTAGTCATGTTTCTTTAGTATTCGTTATCAGACTAATTTAGTAGTTAGTGATAAATAGTCTTGGTATATTTTTTTAGTTTTTTTTAATGTAATTTTTCGACTGAATAGATAATTTCTCATAGAAAAGATTAATTTTTAATCGCATGAAGACTGGATTTTCGTTTAATATACAATTTTAGAAATTTATTTTAATACCTTTTATACAATTTCGGAATAATCAACACTAGTTTTCAGGAAAAACAAGTCTGATTTTTTAAATTCAAATCTGACAATATTCAATTTTCCATGGAAATACTTTAAACTATGATGCTTAAGAATAAAACCAATTGAAAATAATTTATTTCTATTTTTTTTTTGAAGTTGAGTTTTAATTGCTATGTAACAGTTTTTCAATATTCAGAGTTTTAAAATCGATTCTGGGGGAGTGATACTTCCCTTTCTCATCTTCCGATTCGCCAATCAAGGAGAATTTTGCAGCCATGCGGCCGCACTCCTTGGCTGATAACCATAAATAAAGTTAATTGCTCACTTAAAAATAAAAATAAATAATATGATCCACCTTTAAACACAATGCAATTTGATTCATATTTAAATTGTCAATTAACCCTTATTTGTTGGTTACCATACTTGCATTCGATGATCAGACTACGAAGATCTATCACAACGTTTATGGCACCGCAGTCTGTAGAAAAATGACTATTTTATTTAAAATAGAGTTAGAGTTGATACGTGTTAAAATTGGCGAGGCGACCAGGCCTGCATTCGATGTTTCCGTGACACTGCGGTTAAGTCGAATGCTATGTTTGCCATTACTAAAGAGCTGCTGTGGTCGCCAATATCCAGTGTGTAATTTTAGAGTATGTTCGGTATTAAACGAATTCAACTAGAGCTAACGATCTTCTACTCTATTCTAAATAAATTAGTCAGGTTTCTATGGCACTTGTAATACGACTAATTTTGCAGTTAGATATTCTTCTCGTATATATTCAGTATATTTGTTTCCCTTTTAAATATTAATATTTCAACTGAATGAAAAAAGTTAAATGCTGAAGGTAAAAGAAGTTATTAGTTCAAAGTTTTTGTTCGCATGTATACTTCAGTTTCCTGTAATGTAAATTTAAAAAAAAAAAAGCTTGTATACTTTTATACGATTCCAGACAAGTATATGCTCGTTTTCAGGAAAAAGAAAAGACTGCATTTTAAAAATTAAATCTTAATTTAATTTTTAAGTTACGAGAAATAACATTTTATACAAATATTAATTACGAATAAACTGCAAAACAAATGTTTTGCTCTGACGAAATAGTACTTAAGGAAAATTTGTTTAATCTTTTGAAAGTTATAACAAAGACAAAGTACAGATGCCACTGACAAGTATAATGCATAAAAATGAAGGTATATATTGTGAAATTTCCAAATTTTTTGTTAAAAATTCACGATTGACTTTTCTTAAAAACTAACTACAAAATTTTAAACTCTCTTCCCTTGAATACATTTTTATTTATAATTCTATAGTATTGTCTAACTATAGATATTAAAAAATATTATAACTTTTATATAATATAACTAATTTACTTAATATAGAAAACTTTTTGAAGTAAACTAAGCAAAAATTATGTTAACTGCTTTGCATAAAAACAAAATCTTTAATTTAAAGTTTGTGCTGATTTATGTTTAGAACAACTTATGTTACTTTTTAATTTGAGAAACACATAAAAAATGAAAAACGGGTATTTGACGTCAGAGATTTCACTCCGGCTGTCTGTGCAACTCTCCGACTCCGTGGTAACTATCAGAATTTATTATTATTTTCTTTGGAAACGTATCAGATACCCAAGTATCTTTTTTTCCCCCTTGTTCATCTGTCTGTGACTAAGGAAAATACCGCCCCCGTAGTGTAACGATTATAGTTCTGGCCAGCAAAGCAGGGGGTCTGGGTTCGATTCCGAGTAAGAGGTGGCTGTATATTGTACCCATAAAATTTTGTAATGCGGTGAAAACCTCTAAGATGTGTTCCATAATAAAATTATGTAATAATTTAAGAGGTATTTTAAGCTTGGGTGTGGAAGTTGTTCCAAGTGGCTGCCACTTCACAAACCTATTTCTTTTAATTTCAACATGGCTACTTACCACTGAAATACTTTCTTCAACAACTATCAAATTATATGTATAATATCTATAAATATATAAAACTGATATACTTTAACTAATATTAAACTGTCAATTTCAGTATTTTTACGCACATCCGCAAACTTAAGTGCATTTCAGAAAATAATTTTAAACATTAAAAATTCTTAAATGTTATTTTTAAATTTTAATTAAAATTATTTTTTTGTTCAATTTAAGTTTTAGTTATTTTACATATTTTAGCTTCCACACTACGTTTATAGCGTAAAAAGTGGGAGGTATTATAATCGTTCAGTCCGTCTATCCGTCACCCACTTTCACAAAAGGAACCCCGAAACTCGCAAACAAGTGAGATGCGTCACATTGAAGCAAAATATCAGGCAATGTTCTATCCCAAATTTCATTAAAAATTTTAAATCAAAAGTACATTTAAAATTTAAATAACTTAACATTATTTTATCTGCATTGAAATAACATAGAAATTTTATTCTTATTAAATATTTCACTGTTGCTATTTCGTCAAACGTACGGGAAACTTTATTTAAAATAAAAATAAAAAATAATTAAACTTAAACTCTAATAATAAATATTTGTTTACAGTATATATCACAATAGAGTTCTTTTGATGGTTCATTATATATCTATGGAGAAAAATGCATAGAGTTGAACTTTGCATAAAAATATAAAAAGTTTCGCTTTTTTTAAAGCATCAATTTTACTAATTGTTTCTTCTTCAAACGGTAAATAAATTAAACGAGCGATATCTTAATAATGGTAATGTTTCAGATGATGTAACTCTCTTGCTTTCCTTTTTATCCGCACTGTATTTCATGTGTTGCTCCGGCTTCATGTGCTACACTTAAAATATTCTTAGAAAACTCATTTTTGAATACCGAAACATAAGTAATTCAAGGCAACAAAGGACTGAAAACTTTTGGCGTTGTTGCTATCCATGACGTGAAACAACTATATTGAATTTTCAAAAGAAAATTAATGAAAATTTAAAAGTTATGGCAACTAAAAGATGTATATTAAGAAAACTTCAGAGAACGTTCTTTTTTTCGCCTAAAAGTCATGCTCTTTCTTTTAATTTAAAAAATAATGAAAAGTTTAATTTTATTATGGTAAATTTCGCTTTCATTTTTACAGCAAAAAATTAAAGAATTATTCCCCTAACTTCAAACACATTTAAAAGACGATAAAGACTATTGTAATGAGAGATTAATTCATAGATCGCTTATAGGGGATTTCTTGCCGATACAATTAGGAATTAAAATAATTGGTAATTAAAATTGCAGATAGTCACAATTCAATAATAATCGATAAATTTCCCAATAAAAAGAGCACTCAACAGTTTAAATTTTGGGAGGGCATCTATTTACACAACCTCTCAGTAACGTCGTTTCATTTCAACTTCTTATAAAACCTTTTTGTTTAAAGTATCTTTGAAATCTTTTCATTCAGATCTTTCATTCAGTTTATAAATCGTCTTTTCATGGAGCCGACAAAAGAATTTTACTTTATGACCCTTTTAAAAGTACCATAACGATAAAGCATTCTTATAAATTTTAAAAGAACTACAACTCATTTTGTGAACCTTTTATAGTTCATGGAGACTTTTTAATCCTTCATTGTTATTCGTATTTTAATACATAAGTACCCTTTATGTAAACGGCTATTATAATTTTTATTTATTTTAAGATTTAATTCAGATACTTTTGAGGAGGAGCATCAGACATTTTGGAATACGTTAAATATTTTATTTGGTTTCAAATAATTTTTTAAATGCATGCCATGTAAAAAAATAATTAAGGAATCGTAACAAATTTCCCCAGTAAAATTTATTTTACTACGCAAAAGCACACTTCAACTTTCAAATATATACTTGATTGTCGTCCATAAGAAATTTAAGTACTTTCTTATTGAAATATTTGTCTCCTTTTGCATCCACATTGTAGTTTATGCACCCGATACACTACTTTGCCAAGAAAGATCCTCAAACCTTTAAAAAGTAAAATTTTAATTGCTAATATAATTGTTGTTTTTTTATAAATCCTAAACATTTTAGGTTAGTATTTTGTAGCGGAAGGTTTCACATGTTTAAGCTTTTATGACTCATAAAAAGAATGCAAAAGTATTTTAAATATAATTTTAGATATTTGAACCTGAAGATTCAAGGACAAAATTAGAGATTTGCGTTTGAATCATTTCACGTCAAATCGCCCAGCTCAAAATCTTCGTCACATGTCACAGAATTAAATCTTGATTTTTTTTCTTTCCAAGCCGTATGACTGGACGATTTGACGTGGAGTGACTCGTTTTTGCCCTTTAGTATTGGTTGTATAGTTCAAGTTTATGTCCGACACCAAAAATAGCTGCAGTTTTCTAGTCTAATAAAAAAAAACCTCGCAGTCTAATTAAAATGCTACCAGAATTACTTAAAAACTATCATCTTTAATAAAACTAGTGCACAAGGCATTAATTGTACTTATTTTTAAGTAATAAAAAAGTAATTTCGTTACCAATAATGTAACATGGTTCTATGCATTAAAGAAAGGGTCAGTCGGTTTAATTATGACCACGAATGTAGAAACACTATGTCGTGATATCCTTTCGATAACATTTCAATATTCAATATCGAAAGACGAGAGGATCATAAGATAATTAAGGTTACAGGTGTAATTGCGACAAATGCTTTTTTAAAATGCGCATATCTTTAACGAATACATAAAGTATCCATATACAAAATACAGATACAACTAAGGTGATTTTTTACAATCTCTCCTTCATTCTTATTTAAATTTTTAAAGCAATTTTTCTCTACAAAAAATTTATTGTCAGTTAGAACATCGTCAAAACAACGCAACGACACATGACCGCGCCGAAACCAATTGATTTTAATGGAACCTGTCATTTGATAGTGATAATCATGAAGGATGCGAGATGTTTTTTAACAAAACATTTTGTGAAAATCTAGTTTTCAAAAAGCAGTTCAGATCGAACTTACCGATGAGTCATAAGAAGAATTATTAGGGTAAATTAAAAAAAGAAGATATCGAAAACAATGTACACTTTCTGATCAATTGAACTAACCCAATACTGATAATATTAAGTATGGTGTACTTAGTTAAAGGGGGGGGGGGGGTAATACTCTAAAAGCACGTAAATCCACGACAAATTATAATTATATACTTGTATTAATCACCCCCACTAGAACAATATAATTTTGAAGTGTAAATTTATCAGTAACGAATTATCTAGTTATTTAATACGGTAACAAGTCTAGTTATAGATGTGAAGGCCTTGTATATATATAATCGTGAAAATATTTAAGGAAACGTTTGAGGAATTGAAGTATTGGGTTTCGATTCCTTGTTCTTCTTGAAACTTCGCCCTGAAACTAAGTTTTGCTCAAAACAAATGAGGAACATTGGTTGTATTTAGACAAATAGTGAGAACAATACTCTCATTTGCCGTTTCGCCAAAAAAATAAATGCAATTTTGCCCCTTCACGGCTGCGCTCGCTGACTTATAACCATGAATAAAATTAAGTGCTAGCAGTTAAAAAAAACAAGAACGAAGTTTCAAATAAGTATCAACTCATTATAAGGCATAAAATATTGTAATACTAAAATACAAATAAAATCATTATAACACTATAAATACTGGACCCAGTCATGTTTTCAATTACGGTACAATGTAATAAACTTGTGTCTATTGCTAGTAACATAATTAATAGTTATTATTGGCATTACTTTTTTTTATTTCATATTGTATCTTTCAATGGATTTAATACATTTGCACGATACATCACATCACTATACGCTAGTTATTTACGCATCTGTAAAAGTTGCTTTTCCTTTATGTGACGCTTGTAGTCAAGAAGCAACATATATTTGGTACAAATTTTTCGGACTATTTCCATATTATTTACGGAGATGTGTGCAGCCAATGCAGCAAAAGAAATAAAATATACAAAATCCTTCGATATTGCAGCATTCACGTGATAAAAACTAAAAACAAATATAATGTTAATACTCTGATTCTTTTGAGTATTTCAGTTGCATACCATGAAAGCATCACATCCTCCCAGGAAGAATTACCATTACACAATTATTGCTGAGTCTGGTTCAATGTAAGTATACAATTATTTCTTTAACTAATTGTTTTTACATTTTAAGGGGTAAAAATAATCTTATAGTTATTGCTAATAAAATGTTTGGGGGTGTTTGAGGACGAAAATTGTTGGATTTAAGTAATAGAGTGCCACATTCAAGACAAACAATATAGTATTGTACTATTTGGTTTTTAAAAAAAACACCTCTTACTTTAGATAAGCACAGCGAATTTTACTTGCTACTGTTTCAATGCATAATTTCTTAATAATCTGCTTTGATAATCTTCGCATTCTTATTTTCCCCCGTGGGGTGCATGCAAAAAATATTAAATTATATGTTTATCAAATTTCTAGCTCAATATTTTTGACCTTATTTAACAGTTATTACTAAAATTACTGTATATATATCTTAACTCTTTACAAACCAAAACTTATTTTCTTTAAAAAAATTTATGTTTAAATATCATTCATCATTATCATCTTCCTTCCCCCTCTTACCGGTTTTGAAAATCCATTTTGAAAAAAAAAAAAAAGCAAAATCTACCATTCTCGTATCATCAGTGTCATTGTGCAGTATGGATACCGTTAGGGGAGGATATACCTTTGATATAAGACGTACAATTAAGGGTTTAAACACCGAAGTGAATAGGTCTAGTTCCACTGTAGAACTGGCTGTACTTGAAGCTCTTCTAATTTGTGGAAAGTTCATGGACACGTCGCGTCGTTATAATAATTTTAATAATGAACTCTATCGACACAAATAAAATCCAATCAATAGGAAGACTATAAATGCGAGGTGAAATCAAATGTTTCAAAGCAAAATAATATTCTCTATTTCCACGAAGTCGAAATAAATATGCAGATTTTGGAGAAAATATTTTAAAATGATAGGGAAAAAGTTGAGATGACTAAAAAATCGGTACAGTTGCTCCCTCAAATCTTGCTGAAAGAAAAATCTCCTTGATATCAACACAAAGAAAAATATTAAATCAACCAACTTGTATAAAAAATAAAAAGGTTATTTTCCCATCGTCATTAATTTTTCCGTTCGTGTTTTTCTAAGAGGCTAGCCATCTCGAATTACCGCTGATCCGGATTACTCTTGTGGGATTAGTGTTCAGGCAAGATAAGGACCAAGTCGCAAGTTATAATGCTCTTTGTAAACTTGATTCGAGGGATGAGAAACACAAGAACGATATGTTTTCATTCAAAGCACCTGTTAATTGTTCTCTGACATAGCATTTCTTTAATTTTGGTCTGCAAGAGGCCTGTAAGACAAACCGAAACAATGTCAAAAAGTTTTTAAAAAAGTAAAATATTTATGACTTGTCATTTTGCTTTGACCCTCTAATGCAAACTGTTGCCATATGGCAACAAGTAACATAATCAACGTTATTCTACTAAAGTAGAGCTCTCTCTCGACAAATCTGTGCTTTTTCATCTATTACATTCAATTTTGAAGTTTTAGGTACTAATAACCCTCATAGATGACAGTAGTAAAAGCGTATTCAAAATTAAAGAGGGAAGTTATTAACTGTTGTGAAATTATGCGTCTTTGGCAGTATTCAAAGTATAATATTAATACTGTCCAAATACAAATAAATTGTTTTTTTAAAAATAATTATAGTTCCAGAGTTTTTTAAACATAATTACTAGTTTTTTATTCACTCTTATCAAAATTGGAATTTTGATGTTGGTTTTTGCCACATGGCAAAACATTTCGAAATTGAAATTATTTAAATGACAATGCAGTTAATTTTGTTCAGTATTTTTCCCATAATGTATGAGTATTAAAGATACAAATAATTTTGTCAGGATGAGAAAAAAAATCATGCATTACAGGGTTAATCCAATGGATATGCTTGAATTCATAAAGAATGAGTTAAAATATGAATTGCTATAGCAGATGAGTGCAGTTGAAAAATGGACATTCCTCAAAGAATAACTAATACATAGAGTCCGGTCATTGTCGACTTCATCCAATTAAATTAATAATTATCAAAAGTCATCAATGAGCTGGCCGTGCCCTGTCTTTACCTGTATTTAAAACCACTGATTTTCTTGCAAACCAATGTTTCTCTTTGTTATAAAGCCAACTCTAAATTATTTTTTGAGGAATCATTCCTTACGTAAGGTATCACATAGTACATAAGCAGTATTTTAATTTTTATTTAACTTGGTAGTTTTGCTATTTATTTTTTAATGATGATGTAGCACATTAGTTGAACTAATGTTATTTACGAATTTAGAAGATGTTTCGATTGTCATTATATTTTTTTTTGTCTGACTCCTAAATTACAAATATTTTTTCAGGGGCTGGGGAGCCCAGTCGGTTAAGCACTCGCTTAGCATGCGGAAGGTCCCAGGTTCGGGTCCGGGCATCGCCAAAATAGCTGCCGACCTATAAACGGCCCGTGCAGCCAAAAATGTCCGACGAATAATACCCCGTGTAAGGGAGTGCACGTTAAATATCCTTCAAAGTCCTAGCGCTGCGTACGATGTCGCCCTTAACGGTTGCGTTGGGTGCCTATTCAGGTGTGGCTCGTCACCTGACTGTGGTTCTAAAATACGACGCCCGTCGCCAATAGCCCTCGTGTAGCTCTAGTGCGACGATAATTCAAACCAAACCAAACAAATATTTTTTCTTTAATCCCTAATGTATACTGTTGCCATATGGCAACAAGTATCATAATCCACTTTATTCTACTAAGTAGAGCCCTCTCTCTCTCTACAAATCTGTGTTTTATTAATCTATTACATTCCATTTAGAAGTTTTAGTAACTAATAACCCTCATAGATGACAGTAGTAAAAGTGTATTCAAATTTAAAGGGTGAAGTTATTATAACTTGTGAAATAACGTCTTTGGCAGCATTCAAAGTATAGTAATATTAGTACTAAATATAAATAAATTGTTTTGAAAAAATAATTATAGTTAAAGAGGGTTATTTTAAAACATATTTAGTAGTTTTCTAATTATTCTTATCAAAATTATAATTTTGTAGTTGGTTTTTGCCATATGGCAAACGTTTTAAAAATTGAAATTATTTAACTTCCAATACAACTAATTTGTTCAGTATTTTCCCCATAATGTATGAAGATTAAAGATACAAATGTTTTTTCGGGATGAAAACAAACCCGTGCCTTACAGGGTTAACTTTTAGTTTTATGCGCTATTGAGTCTTTGTAGCATCCACGTGTTGACAAGTTTTCACAGAACAGCCAAAACCTCAAATTTGAATAAAGTTTTAAATTCTGCAAGAAAAATCACATTTGCAAACAACGCAAAACAGGGGTAAACTGTTCCTTTAAAAATAGCGTTCATTTCGTTTCTTTAGTGTGATGTAAAGTGATGCCTTTGTACACTTGATTGGCGGATTGTCTTCTCTTTTTGTCCCCTCTTTCACTTCAAGGGGGATTAAGTGGCCTCGAAGCGATGTCATTAAGAAAAGAATATTTTTATATTGTGTTGCACTGTGGGTATAGATTTCAGCTCTTTTTCATTTGGTTATTTTTTGCCTTTTTATTTCTCTGGTTCTGAAGAAATAACGGAAATTCAATATTCGCGCTTTATAAACGGTTGGAAGATTCTAAAAGACATTAAAATACACATACTACTATATAAAAGATTAAAAGTATATCGGAACACTTTGAAATTGAGCAGCTTGTTTTACAAATCGAAATTATGACGACCTACACAGGAAATTATGAACTGAAAAATATGAAGTCCACGTTTATGCTGACCACTTCCAGATGTGATGTATCTGCAATGTCCCTGCCAATATAAATATTTGTCGTTTTGAGTGCTATTTCGTATGCTCCCAAAATGTGCACTTCTCTATAAAAAATACTGTAAAACACTATCCAATTTAAAGTTTTTTTTTTTTTTTGCACTTAAGGGAAAATATTATTGGCCTCTCTCGTAATATAAACGTAAATTCCCTCCTATTTTTTAGTTATTATACCTTCATACCATGCCAGATCGATACACTAGGTGGCAGCACTACTACAGAAAATGCAGCCAAGACGACAAAGCAGTCTAGCTACCTTATATAAAAAAAATCTGTATTCCATACAAATCATGCACACTTGGATTTAAAAAATATACATTAAATATTTTTAGAAACTATGAAACTCAGTATAGTATTTTTTTGTATGTTTGGTCCCATGGTCTCAAAACAAAGTAGATTTTAAAAAATCCAAAGTATTTTTTTCTCTCTATAACTTGAAGGAGAAAATTAAATATTTTAGATGGTTATAACAATTTAGATAATTATACAATTTTATTAATCTTAGCTAAGGTCCTGCCTCAAACTCATTTACATGTCCCGTCCGGTATCTGGAGAGGGTAGTCTGGTCCTAACTGCATATTTGCAATTTAAAATATCGACTTATTTCTTTACCAAGAATGCTAAGGGGGGGTCTTTTTGCAACTGATGGAGAAGGGTTTCCGAATTACTACCGGAAAAGGTAGAATTTTTCTCCTTTTCAATTTTTTAAAAAACAGCTCTTGCGTTAAAATAACATTGTTCGTATAAAATAAACATATTTCCTCCGTAAATTATATATGGTATTTTTCTGGCACATCAGCTGATAGATTTTTTTTCTGTTAAATCAACACTTTTTTTTACAGTACACCTGACAGTTTGTTCAACTAACCAAAACGGACCTTTTAATAAAATCAAACTGTGAAGAATAATACTAGTGAATTACAGTGAATGACAAGCTGCATTAGTTCCCAGTGGTCTTTCTCTAACGGTCTTCACATTCCCTAACATAAAAGTGGGCGGTTTCGCCAACTTTTTCCTCCGGGAACAAAAAGACCATACATCTTTTATCAGTTCAGATGGCCTTGGCGACCAAGTGATGTTCAGAAGAAAAAGAGCCGTTTTAATGAGCTTTGGATTCCCGTGGAGGATAAATTTATACAAGGACGGTTTCTGAATAATTTTTAGGGATAGAAATCTTTAAGCCAAAACCTGTAATTTGCACAATTTTCTTAGCTTATTTCAAAATTGCCAAAACTGTTTAATCTTCAAAATATGTGGTGCCTTATTTCGGCATCTTTCAAATGATGAATGCCACTCTCAGTTTAATTATTTTCCTCCAAATGTGTGTGTGTGGTTATCAATTGAAGAGCTTTGAGAAGTAATATCTGACATAGATTGTGACGCAGCCTGTAGTCTATTTATGAATTTTAGAATATTTTTTTTTATGAATTTTCAAAGCTCTTTAGTAGTCAGTTAACTGAATAGAAATTTTAAATAATTTTCAATGTATCTTTAATTTATCGTTTTTCTTTATTAGCTGGTGTGTATGACAAATTCTGGATTTTTTTTAAGTCCAAGATATTCAGCACTCAAACTAAAACGAATTGTTCAAAGATAAATTTTTATGTTCATTTCAGCATCAGAGAATTGTTTTGGCCATTAACCTTAGAGTACATGTATAGTAAGTGCGCAATCATATTACTAAAGCAAAAGTAAAGAAATTCATTGTCAGCATATTTTCGAAATGACTGAGCGTTTTTGGGCAATGCTTTATTCATGCCTCGTATGCCTTATTCGTTTTTTTCTTTGCAAAGTCGAAAGAAATCGATAACCGATGCAACTTAGTATTTTTTTGCCATCTTGATCAATTAAGTTAGTGTATGTGAGAGTCCATAACATGATTTTTAACTTTTCTCAGTTAAGGGGACGCATTACCCAAAAATTGGTCATAATGTCGATTTTTTAGTTTTTACTTTTTATTATTTACAATATTCTTCTAAACATTTACTGAAAGTTTCATGATGATATCTTGTGTAGAAAAAAGTTATTAAATATTTTCTGGAGTCATTCCTATACGTTTGAATACGTATTTCGTCTGCTGGGACTACAGTACTCAAAAATTGGTCAAAATATAAATTTTTCAGTTTTTACTTCTTATTATTGACAATATCTTTCTGAGCATTTACCGAAAGTTTCATAATGATATCTTTTGTAAAAAAAAGTTATTAAATATTTTCTAGAGTCATTCCTATAAGTTTGAATACTTATTTCGTCTGCTTTCAACCATTTTTTCTTTGTTTCACGTTTTTCAATTCTTGTGTTTAGCAAAAAAGCCTTAGGGATTTATTAATTAAGTTAGAATTTTGAAATTTGTTACCTGTGTTCTTGCACATATTATGCACAAAATTGTGCATGGCATTTTCGAGAAATAAAAATGTATAAAATAAATGTAGGGTTTTTGAAACAACATTCCGTTTTGGTCTAAATCTCGACTTCTTCAAATGCGAATGCTTTATAGTTAATACCGCACTGTTTTAATGAGGAATTAGAATTAAGCGTTACTTGTAAAGACTTTAGTTGTAACAGTTACTTTTTTTAGGTAACGACGAGTAACGCTGTTGGATTTTTTAAAGAAAGAAACCTCGTTACCATTAAAAGTAACTAAACTTTTTGTTAATTTTCCGTTACTTCTCACACGCCACTCTTCAGGGATATTTTCGAAATTCGGCGTTTGGCTTAAGGAATCATTTAAAATTCAACCTTTCACAACGTTGAATTTTCATTTTAAACTTGTTTCCTATTGTAACTACACTCTCAGAAATAACACTTTCATTTTTGACGATTCATGAATCCTCAAGCCTCATTTCGTTAATTTTGAGGATTGTTTCGTCAAACTATCACGCGACTTTTGAGTAAACGCGAATCCTCACTTTTACGATCATAATTTGACGATTCTGTATCTTGATTTTGAGGAAACTGAATCTCATTACTGTACTCACGTGCTCAAAAATGACGAAGTATTTCTTTAGAGTAGACGACATTCAAATCCTCATAATGACGATTCAAATTTCCTCACTTTGAGGAAACGAAAACTCGAGCATTTGCCGTCAAAAATCAGGAAAATTTCGTCGTTTTGGAGCATTCATTTTTAGAGTGTATTTCTTTAATCTTGGTTCCCTTTGAGAAATGGTTAAATTTCAAATTTTCTTATAATTTGAAATTTCTAAAAGTAACTAATTTGTTACTTTTCGTGTTAAGTAACTGTAACTAGTAGTTTTTCAAATCAAGTAACTAACATTTACTCTTAAAAGTAACTTTTCAATGGTTGTAACTAATTGAAGTACGACCCTTCTCATACGAATTCTACTTTATATTGCGCAATGCTTTTACCGTTGGCCACCTCCGGTCCTTGTAGTATTTCGCCACAGTTACCTAGGGAATGGACCTGTTACCTAGAGCAGGGGTTCCCAACCTTTTTGCATCTGCGTACCACTTGACTTTTTGAGAAATTTTGGCGTACCACCAGACCAAAATATTTTAATAAACGTATAATATTTACTCTTCAATAAGTGCCCGAAGGTTTTTTGAATTAAATTCCTGAGAATATTTAATGGTTATATATTTGTTTATTTTTGACAAGCTCTTAATAAAGGAGAAATAAATAGAAAAAATAGTATTAATTTACAGTTTTATTTATTACCATAGGTCTAACACCATACAAATAAAAAATTAGTACAAACTCAGCAAAAAATTCATCATCATACAAAAAATACTTTTACAGTCTTTAGTGCGAAACTTGTTGTTATTTGCCTGTGATCAAATTATCAAATTTAGACATGATGAAATTTATCTTCACTGTTAAGTCTTCTTTTAACACTTATGCTGATTCGATGTTTATTTTTTTTCTACAAGACTTCAGAAAATCCACTCTCACACAAGTAACTTTTAACAAACTGCATCAAAAATAGCAGAACTTGCCGGGAAGTGGAAGGGTACTCTGGTTTTACATTTGATTCAGAAGTTAATTAACGACCCAATAAGTTAATTAAAAGCATCATCATGTTTCTCACATAACTCGCGCGTACCACCTAAAATTTCCCGCGTACCACCAGTGGTACGCGTACCACCGGTTGGGAACCCCTGACCTAGAGGAATGTTCCCGTGAGCGAATAATGCGAGACAAGACCGTTATAAGCTTCAAGGACAGCGGCCGACTTGAGAAGAGCAAACACGGATTCCTTCAAGTAGAGATGAAAAGGTATGTGTTCTTTATACGAGATAAGATACTTTTTGTTATTGCTTAATTTTTATTCAATTTTAACTTAAAGAAACATAAAGAAAACAACATTTATTACATGGGAAAATAGTTTTGTGCAAAAATTAAGGGCGATGCAGGGCCTACTGATCTACATAAGGCCCGTTAGGCCCGGCATAGGGCCCCAATATTTTAGAGGCCAATAAATTTTAGTTTCCATTCTGCTAAATGCTGCAGGCCACCAAATTTTCAGCAAATGTAAAAAATTTCCGAGGACCCCAAATTTAATTTTAATTTTCCTTTGCCTTAGAAATTGACTTAACGTGATTGTTTTAATCAATGTTATAAGGAATACTATAAAATGGTCGGGAATAGTATGATATACCGGCAAACTAGCACTATACGCATTTTTTGTAAAGGCGCCCTCAAAAGTTGACGTGCTTACTATAGTCCAAAGATCCCTGGGCAAGGTCCTAGCTCATCAAAATAAGTCCGATTTGTGTATTATTCTGATGAAGGACTCCGTTATGTAAAACAAAGAGTATTTGCGCCATGAATCAACATTTTCTTTATGTGTAAAGTTGTGCATAATCTTTGTATCAATTTTAAATGCTTAGAATTATATTAAAAGTTGTCTTTCTTGCGAAACTGAAACTAGGATTGGCGAATGAACTCTGTCATACTTAAAAGGAATATGCTTCGTGTTGAAGTTCCTGAATAATCTGAAAGGGTAAGAATTATTTTTAAATTTAATTCATCTTTTTTTTTTTACAATTTGAAAAAAAAAAATATTTTTATGTGCTTAAGAACACTGAAATAAATGCAAGAAATTTTGCGTTTGTAATAGTCGGACGATCCTCACTTTTTAAATTTTTGATTTGAGGACAGTAACGTCTACAGTCCTTGCCAACCTAAGTTGGATAGAAATGCTATGTAGAAGATACTTCCGCGTATGTAAAGAGCTCCATAAATAATTTGTGAATCCATCCAGAAAACATGTTTAAAACATTAATTTCGTTTAAAGTCTAACAAATATGAATATTATTTGAGAAAATTTTGGCAATTTTATCCGAATGAAAAGCGTATGTTTAATAAGAATTGAATCGAGTGCTGAAAAGTGGTTTAGTGGTTGACTATTTCTAATTCAAATTCAAGAAATTACGCACTCATAAAAAACATGGTCAATTTTCGAACATTCACATTTTTATTCTAAATCGAAAGTATTTACTGTTGCCAATTTCAATTTTGGAAATATTAGAAAAACAAAGATAATATTCGTATTAAGTAGAGAGTTCACTTCACAGTAAAAACAAAGACAAGTAAAAACTAAGACAATGTTAGGGCATAGTAGAGAGTTAATTTTTCAGCAGAAACAAAGACAATGTTAGGACAAAGTAGAGAGTTCATTTCTCAGCAGTTCCAAGCAGCGTATTTTGGTTAAATTGTATTCAAATAATTTTGCATGTCAATAAAACCTAACAAGAGTTTCCAACTAGCGGACCAACAGCGTTTTCCCCTCTGCCTTTTTACTCCTTATGTTTACCCAAGTAAGTTGGCACGGAGTGTATAAGATTTCAAAATTCCAAGAAACACTTAACACCACGGATGAAACACTGTCGTTACTTCTTTAACACTTCTGTGTTAATGGGTTCGTGACTTTGCCTTTCCCTGTCACGTCGGTCCCTCTTTTTTAACGAGGAGAGCTCGGTGTGTGCTCGCTGGGTGTGGCGGCATGTGAGTGCCGAGCCGCCCGGTAACCAGCTGGAAACCTCCGCAAGCAAGGTCAGGGGAATGGTGGGGTGAGACGCCTAAGAACTTCTTCTTGCTGCTGCTTATTAAATGGTTTATCTTGGATAGGAGTAGAGGATTCCTTACACTCTTAAAACACGAGTGAAATCCACTCTTGTAGGAGAAGTGCATTTTCGACACTGGAGAAGTAAAAATTAATTCAGACTTAGTTAAAACCACTCGTTTGTTTTAAGGGTATAATATTTTAAAATAGCATAGGAACGATGAATCGGAAATTTCTTTATTCATTTTATTACAACTACCAAACAGAACAGGTCCATTTATACACTCTCAAAAATGAATGCTCAAAAACGACAAATTTTCCATAATTTTGAGGATTCTGTAACTGGCAAATGCTCCGAGTTTTCGTTTCCTCAAAGTGAGGAAATTTCAATCGTCATTTTATGAGGATTTGAATGTCGTCTAATCTAAAGAAATATTTCGTCATTTTTGAGCATGCGAGTACAACAATGACATTCAGTTTCCTCAAAATCCAGATACAGAATCGTCAAATCAAGATCGCTAAAGTGAGGATTCGCGTTTACTCAAAAGTCACGTGATAGTTTGACGAAACAATCCTCAAAATTAACGAAATGGCTTGAGGATTCACGAATCGTCAAAAATGAAAGCGTAATTTCTGAGAGTGTAGCTGCCGTCCTGAAGACCTATAAACGGCTCGTGCAGCCAAAAATGTCCGACGAATAATACCCCGTGTAAGGGAGTGCACGTTAAATATCCTTGAAAGTCCTAACGCTGCATACGATGTCGCCCTTAACGGTTGCGTTGGGTGCCTATTCAGGTGTCGGCTCGTCACTTGACTGTGGTTCTAAAATACAACGCCCGTCGCCAATAACCCTCGTGTAGCTCTAGTGCGACGATAATTCCATTTTAAAATAGCATAGGAACGATGAATAGGAAATGCTTTCCACATGTTGCAAAATCAAGTCGAGTGATCTTTTTTAAATTTCTTATTTTACCTTAGGGCAGCCACAATTAAGTCAAAGTGCGTTCCTCATTAATAAATTCAAATCTTTGAAGCATTTGGAGAATATTTACCAGTATCAGATATGATTTTCAAGTAAGGAAGGCAATTAACTGTCATAAAAAGTCACCAAATACTCTACCACTATATTCGACACACAGATTCCGTTAGTATTGAAGTGTGATGATATTTTATTCAATTCTCCCAAATTTCACACGTCTGCGAAACGGTATCACTCGTTATTTGGCTGCACTCCTTAATTGGCTTGGAATGCTGATTCAGTTAAACTGGATCGCTCGAAAAACACGAAGTTGAAATGTACGTAACTACGAAGCAAACTTTATTCGTCTATTCCGATTATTTTAGAACTAGCAAATTGCTGGAAACTCAATTAAATGCATAAAAAAACTTTTAATTGAATTTCAGTAAAATAAATATGTTGCATAAAATAAAGATGATTTGAATCATCAAATTATTTCTTTAATCCTCTGTTCTGTACTAAAATTAATATTGCCTGTATTTTTTTATTTTTACGATAATTTAATCGAACCAAAGCGGAAGAGTAGAAGAAATTTAGTTCTTGTATGGTGGTCAATGTTTCGCCATTGGAATTTTTCTTTTAAAGGTTCGACATAACTCGTTGTTCTGCTTCAAAAATTCGTTTACTCGTTTTTTGGTGTATAGGTGTTATATAGTTTTCGAAATAATTGAAGAGTACTCGGGAAAAACCGATTGATTTCTTTGGAGTCTTTCCGTAATTGTCTCTGCTTGGCGGACATTGGCGCCCGGAAACCGGTTTTTCTTATGGTTCTTCATTTGTGGCACAAGAGTGTGACTCGTTCCACTCAACTCTGGCGTGAATTACTGTTGCCGCGAAAGATAAACAAAGCGAGTAACTGACTTCTTTACACCAGTTTAGGCGATTTCTCGCTATCATCCCCAAAGAGGCTATTAAGGGGTCATAGGAGTCTTGAAAATGTGCAAAGAAGGAACTACAAAGCATATAATTTTTTAACTACTCAATATATAAGTATAATTTTTTGTATGTAATTCTATAAGACTTATTTAATATAAAACAATTTTTTAAATTTATGAAACTTTGGCCAAAACTAAAATAAATGATATTAAACAAAGCTATTTGAACACATTGGGATTAGGCTTGCACGGCAAATTTTGAGGTCAAAATTGAAGACATGACCAAGAAAATGACTTTATAGTGTACAAAAATGTACAAATAAAGACTTATACCTAAATTCTCAGCTCAATTTTAATTAGAAATTATTTTTAAAAAATTTTAAATCAAAATTTTGAAATTTTTAATTTTTTTTAGAAAAAGTTCTTAAAATAATTTCTAATAAAAAATGAGCTGAGAATTTAGGTATAAGTCTTTGTTTGTACATATTTGTACAATATAAAGTCCTTTTCTTGGTTATTTTTTCAATTTTGACCTCATAATTTGCCGCGCAAGCCTAATCACAATGTGTTCAAATAGCATTATGTTTAATATCATTTATTTTAGCTTTGGCTAAAGTTTCATAAATTTTAAAAATTGTTTTATATTAAATAAATCTTGTAGAATTACATGTAAAAAATCATACTTGTATATTGATTAGTTAAAAAAATTACGTGAAAGATCAAACTATGCTTTGTAGTACAGCTGTGGAAATAAAAAAGTACCCACTTGAGGTTACTTCAGCCGTTAGTAACCCTTTCGAATCGGACCTTTTTGAGATTGTGTACAATTAACATTCTGAGTTAATTGCACGATACAAAATTTGCATAAGGGGCCGTCTTCATATTAAAAATATTACGAACTTTGAAATTTCCAATAGCAACACCTAATTTTAATAACTTAGAAATGTTAAGCACTCTTGAAAACCCTTAAATCTAAGTTTTTGTTACATTTGGATGAATATTTGACGGGTTATTCAATCGAATCACTTGTTGACATTTTGGGGACCATCTCTAAAATGACAAGCAAGCATGCATACAAGGCCGTCTTTATTTATCAATTACACACGTAATCTTATACACAGTCCCCTAAAGGGTAATTAAAAAGTATTTTGGGATTTACTCGGCAAATTATGAATAAATTTTTTTAAAAATTGGGATTTCGCTTAAACTTGCAGTCCTAAATTTATTTCTTTAAAAATATTAAGGGGTTTCTATTCATATTTTTTAAAAAAATTAATATAATAATTATTTAAAAATATAAAAATTGCTTTAAATACCCCAATATTGAATGCATTTTGTTTGGGTTATTATAATTTCTTTTCAGTAAAAAATTCGTTTCATTATCTTAATTATTTATAGATTGGGATAGTTTTTTACGTGCAACTCATTTAACATTATGGGACCTAAACTTTGCACGTCTCTAACTCCCCTAATAATGCTTAAAAACTAACAAAATTTGGCATTTCGTATTAACATAGGTCATAGACTAGAAATATGGATTCAAAAAGGGGTGTTGCCATTGGAAATTTTAAAGTTAGTAACATTATTAATATGAAGATGACCCCTTATGCAAATTTTGTGTCATGTAATTAACTCAGAATGTTAATTGTTCACAATGTCAAAAAGGTCCGATTCTATAGGATGACTAACGGCCAAAATAATCACTAGTGGGTACTTTTTTATTTCCACAGCTGTACCTTCTTTGCACATTTTTAAGACTCCTATGACCCCTTAAGGAAAGCCTAGTACGAAATCAATCGGTTCTTCCCGTGTACTCTTCAATTGTTATCTAAAGATTTTTAAAAATAAGTATAAAATACACCATTAGATGGAAACCAGAAGCTTTATTTTTAAGTATCCACTGAAAGAGTAATATGTACTACGGTAACTCGGTTGAGCATATTTTACACAATTTGTTTATTGTTCATACTCGTCTTGTTTACCACCATGCAAATACTATATTATCAGATCATACAAATGTTAATTGCATGTTATAATCGACTTGAAATTAAGGACATGTTTTCCCTTTTCTTTCTTTCTATAGTGAAGCAACATTATGCTCAAAGTTACTCCAATGAATAAAGCTAAAACACAACACGATGGACGGGACCACCTCAAAAGAAAATGGCGCCGAAAAAGGAATTCCTCTCTGGATGGTGTTATGACAAGCACTCCTAGCCATGTCATGTCTTGAATATCGCGCTTTGGGAGCACAGAGGAACACGCCATGCCCGGGTCTCTCATTAAATCGTCATCGATCACTACCGCGAAAGAAGCTTCGAATTCAAAATGAAGAACTCTTTTTGCTGCGTGATCGATTCTGAATGGAACACAGGTTAGTTATTTTTAAAAAGCATTTCTATGTATCTGATAGTTTTTAAAAAGTCTGATCAACAGGGTGAGGCAAACAAAAGTGGCCCCGGTCTAGAGATATGAATACGTTGAAATGCTTGGCGAGAAAAACTCGTGAAGCCGCCCGAAACCTGTTTCTGCATCGGTTGGATCGGATTAGCTTCACATTAGAGCTACTCATAGACTAGTGGCGAGTTCAGATCTTAGTTCGTATTGTATGAAGACGTCCCATAACACAAATTTTGTGTCTTGCAATCAATTTCGAATGTTTTATTGTATTACCAAAAATAAAAAGGTCCGATTCTCTAGGATAAATAACGATCGAAACAATCAAATAATCACTAGTGGGAACTTTCTTGATCAGCTCGACAAACCTTGTTTATAATTCATTTCAACTAGCTTCTAAATCCGTAGCGTAGTTGCTGGCAAATAAAAGTCGCCAAGCGTTTGTTTGGGCTTAATATGGAAGCGATCAATAGCTTCAGCTAGCAAACCTGTTTTAGTTTTAGATTTGGCAACATTTCTGTCGTATTCCTATCTCTAGACTGGGGCCACTTTTGTCTGCCTCACCCTGTACAAGGTGTTTATTGTGTCAGGACAGCATGAGCAAACATCAATTATAGAGGACCAGACACCAAATTAGAGCCAATCAAATGGGAAACCAATCAAGCACATAAGCAGTATGGCTTCTACACTCCTTGCCAACTTAAGGGGTCATAGGAGTCTTAAAAATGTGCAAAGAAGGTACTACAAAACACAGCTTGATCTTTCTTGAATTTTTATACTACTCAATATATAAGTATAATTTTTTTATGTGTAAGTCTACAAGATGCATTTAATATTAAACAAATTTTAAAATTTATGAAACTTTAGCCAAAACTAAAATAAATGATATTAAACATAAAGCTATTTGAACACATTGGGATTAGGCTTGCGCGGCAAATTGTGTGGTCAAAATTGAAACAATGACCATGAAAATGACTTTATGTTGTACAAATATGTACAAACAAAGACTTATACCTAAATTATCAGCTGAATTTTAATTAGAAATTATTTTTTAAAAAATTTTAAATCAAAATTTTAAATTTTTTAATAATTTTTTTAGAAAAAAGGTTCTTAAAATTTTAAATTAAAATTGAGCTGATAATTTAGGTATAAGTCTTTGTTTGTACATATTCGTACAATATAAAGTCATTTTCATGGTCATTCTTTCAATTTTGACCACACAATTTGCCGCGCAAGCCTAATCACAAAGTGTTCAAATAGCTTTATGTTTAATATCATTTATTTTAGTTTTGGCTAAAGTTTCATAAATTTTAAAATTTGTTTTATAATAAATAAATCTTGTAGAATTGCATATAAAAATTATACAAAAATATTGAGTAGTTAAAAAATTACATGAAAGATCAAGCTGTGTTTTGTAGTAAACCTTCTTCGCACATTTTTAAGACTCCTATGACCCCTTAAGTTGTGTAAATAGAAATATGCTATGGGGAAGATCCATCCGCGGATGTTAAGAATTCCATAAATTATTTGTGAATACATCCAGAAAACATGTTTAAAACATTAATTTTGTTTAAGGTCTAACAGATTTGAATATTTCAGAAAATTTGGCAATTTTATTAGAACGAAAAGTGTATTTTGGCTAAATTGTACTCAGATCATTTTGCATGTATATATTACCTTACAAAAGTTTCCAACTAAAGGAACAACCGCATTTTCCCTTTGCCTTTTTACTCTGTTTTTACCTAAGTTAGGTTGGCACGGAGTGTAAATTAGCTAAAATATAATCGCATAACATGTGAGGAGCAAGGTTGAACAAATTAATTTATTGGGCTAACAAATACGGTCAATCATGCAGTTATTGAATAACCTCTGAGAATAAGCTAGTTTTTGCTTATTTGATCCATTGGCATTGTTTTAGGTTTCACTAGATTTGCCACAAAATTTACCACATCAGTAAACGTCTTACCGGAATCAGTCTTAAATCCCCTTCTATCAATATTGTCTTCGGTTTTGCGGAGGACAGATTTTTAAAACCTCATCAGCTACTTTGTTTAAAGTTGGTTTAATCTGCATGATCACTTCTTCCAAAGATGCAAAAACGATCACTGCATTGCTGTTTGAAGTATTGATCAATTGCATGACTGACACTGGCTTATTCATTGTGCTTGAAATTGATTTCGAAAACTCTTTAAAACTTTTGAATATTTTATCCACTACAGAATCAGTCAAAACGCTGCTTTATCGTAAATTAATTTACCACAAACTGATTTGAAATAGAAGAAAAATCGCCAAAATAATCTTTAAAAAAAATCATTCGATAAACGCCCTCATAATTCTATTGTATTATGTATAGTTCTATAGTATTTTTCTTGTAGATACCGGAATCAGCCAAATTGAAAACTAAATTACTATCGTTCATATGGGTATATTAATCCCTTAACGATCCGATAATTTTCAAGAAAAGGTCATAAATGTTCTTAATTTTCATCCTTAAAAATTGTATAAAAATTTGTGTGAACAATGTATCTATTCATTTTTAATTTTTCATTAGTGTTTAGTTTGACTATTTTTAATTAAATTTCCAGGAAAAGCCAACATTCAGGTTAATTTTCGCTTATTGTTGGTTTTCCAGAAAGTTTGGAAATTAAAAAAAAATGTTTAAAACATTAAAAAAGAATAAGCATAAACATCATTAATGAATATTATTAAAGTTAAGTATAATAGAAATAAGATTCAGTAATTTTTTTCCAGCGTGATAAATTTTAAAGCATAAGATAAGCATAAGCATGGCAACGTCTCAATATGGATAGTAGTAGTACTAAATTTCCTTAGTTCTATATTTGTGTCGTTACTACTGGTGCTAACACTCCAATTTTTAAAAATTTTGCTATTTGGTAAAAACCAACTACAAAATTCCAATTTTGATAAGAATGATTAGAAAACTACTACATATATTTTAAAATAACCCTTTTGAACTATAATTATTTTTTCAAAACAATTTATTTGTAATTAGTACTAATATTATTATACTTTGAATACTGCCAAAGACGTAATTTCACAACAGTTAATAACTTCACTGTCATATGTGAGGGTTATTAGTAACTAGAACTTCAAAATTGAATGAAATAGATGAAAAAAACATAGATTTGTCGAGAGAGAGCTCTACATTAATAGAATAAAGTGGATTATGTTACTCGTTGCCATATGGCAACAGCATGCATTAGAAGGTTAAATGAATTAGAACTCTTAGGCGGATGAAGGACAGCCGAAAAAGAACATTGTACTATTTGCTTTCTCATCCCTATCCGAAAGGGTGGTTTTTAAATCTGATTGAAGATGGCAATTAGTGGACCTTGATTAGAAAAATATTTATTACGCAGAAAATCTTTGAAGTATCGTCTCTGTGTTGGATATTATCTGCATTCATGTCGTCTAGTTTTAAGTATGATGTTGTATTGGAGGTTTGATAGATAAAAAAATAATTGGTATTTTCCTCGCAATTTTATTTTGAATATCTTGAAGTAATTGTTGGTATATTTAAGTACTCTTTAAGGGGTCAAAATAGTCTTAAAAATGTGCAAAGAAGGTACTACAAAGTATAGTTTGATCTTTCGTGTAATTTTTTAACTACTCAATATATAAGTATAATTTTTTATATGTAATTCTACAAGATTTATTTAATATAAAACAAATTTTAAAATTTATGAAACTTTTGCCAAAACTAAAATAAATGATATTAAACATAAAGCTATTTAAACACATTGGGATTAGGCTTGCGCGGCAAATTTCGAGGTCAAAATCGAAAAAATGACCAAGAAAATGACTTTATATTGTACAAATATGTACAAACAAACACTTATACCTAAAATTTCAGCTCAATTTTAATTAGAAATTATTTTTTAAAAAGTTTAAAATCAAAATGTTAAAATTTTTATTAATTTTTTTCAGAAAAAAGTTCTTAAAATAATTTCTAATTAAAATTGAGCTGAGAATTTAGGTATAAGTCTTTGTCTGTACATATTTGTACAATATAAAGTCATTTTCTTGGTCGTTTTTTCAATTTTGACCTCAAAATTTGCCGCGCAAGCCTAATCCCACTGTGTTCAAATAGCTTTATGTTTAATATCATTTATTTTAGTTTTGGCAAAAGTTTCATAAATTTTAAAATTTGTTTTATATTAAATAAATCTTGTAGAATTACATATAAAAAATTATACTAATATATTGAGTAGTTACAAAATTACATGAAAGATTAAACTATGCTTTGTAGTACCTTCTTTGCACATTTTTAAGACTCCTTTGACCTTTTAAGTGCAATTTAAAAGAAACTCTTGCAATGTGAAAAGTTTATGCGTTAAGGTAACCCGGAATCTAAAATTCATTAAAAAATCAAGTTTGATATTTTTAATTTTCCCGTAATAGCCCCGTTTCTCCTTTTTAAAATGATATATAACACTTTACAAATAGACAGGATACATTAGAAATAGACCAATACATTATAAATAATATTTTTGTTTTGCGATTTCGCGAAAGGCACTAAGTAAGAAAAGTTTAACTTTGAAGCTAATTTTTTCAAAACAAAGTTTTTGAATGTTCGAATTCACTTTTCTCAGGAACTATAAGAGATATAGACAAAATTTAAAAAATGACATGTTGACATGACAAAATGACATAGATCTGTGCCTAACACATGGACATGGGGTTTAAGCAAAATCTGTTTAAAAAGAAAAAGAAATTTAAAGGGAAAGAGTTATTTTTGTATTATTTGATACTTAACATAGAATTTATTTATTTTTCTCAGCATTTAAGTATTAATTTTTACAAAATACGATGTTAAAGTCTTTAAAAGTGTTTAATGTACCACTGTAAAAAATTTCACATCAATATGTCTTATAGATTCTCAGAAAAACCGTTCTAAAAAAGGACTAACTTAACATTACAGTCTAGGGGAGCTCTGCGAGATTCCGGGTTGCCTTAAGTAAAATATTTTGACAGCAAAAGTACCAGTAAAGTACTTTTTGCATAGCATAGTCTTTTCACTGCACCCCCCCCCCCCTCAAAAAATTATTACTACATATATATTGTATGAACATATTTTTAAGGGCATGTCAGTGAAGTGGAATACGATGTTAAAACCTTAAAAATACATTTTCTGTGGTAAAAATGAAAAAACAAGCGGTAGTTTTTGTGATAAATAGTCCATTCCAGCAATTTTAATTCTAAATGTCTTATAAATTTACCACTGAAATAAACTTTTTATACAATTTATACATTTAATTGATTATCAATAGTTACCAATTAACGGCTCGGACACTAAAAATTAGTTACTTTGGGGAACGTGAGCTTAGTAACTAGACCTTTCACTTAAAATTTCCATATTTTTCTTTTCCAATTTTAAAACACATTCAAAGACACTTGAGTTTCTTTTTTCAGACATATATTAAGGAAAGCTAACTTAGTTTGAAAAGTAAATCTCTGATTACTTGATGTAAGCATATTAAATTCTTTAGTTTGAGTTTATTTTTACATGCATTCTTAACTATTTACTTTTCTTGCTCTTTGATGTTTTACACTATATTTGACATTAAAATAACAATGATAGCTTTGAAATAGTAATGTCCACATTTCAATTACTAAGACTTCTAACACAGGCGTGAATAGATGCATTTAAAATTGTGTTGGCAATTATGGTTTTCTCTTTAATAGTTTACCAAACGTTATGTTCGCTCATTTAACTCGGGGATTTAATCTAATAAGTACTTAATCAATTGCATTCATTAAGATTGAAAAAAATATCAAATTTCGCATTAGGTGTTTCAAAAAATTAAATTGAAAATGGAAACAGAATTACTACGAACAAAAACAATTGTCTTACAAAGCGATTCGATTTTATTTATAAGAAGAAAACATATCTTCTTACTTTTTCGAGGGGGGAAAATTGTAATTGATTTCAAATTTTCATTTTCAATTGAATAAGAAAAATATCTTACGCTTACCAAGGATAAATTCTCTGATCCTTCCGCTTTTTAAAGAATTTGTGTTGGGAATATAAATTTTCAGATATATTTCGTGACTGAAAACTTGAAACTCGTATTAAAATTCAATTTGTTTCGTACGTAAACATTTAATCGAATTGAAATTTGAGAAAAGAACAATAAAAAATACTTTACGTTCTATGAATGTTTTAGTTTCTTGGTAATTAAAACTGCTTTTATTATTTAAAAGTTGCAAAATTTCTACTGAATGTGAAATTTTACTTAAATAACGGGAAAGTAATCCTTGTGTTCCAGTATTTAGTACTAATTTTAGCTTCCACGATAAGTTTATAACGTCTATGTAAGGGTGGTTGTAAAATAACGCTCGCTATTCGGAGTGGTCTGCAGCTTTAATGAATAATCCAAATGCAAAAACTTTTAAACACTTACTAATCAAGAAGGGGGAAACGGAATGGAATCATAAAAAACAAACTCGTCACTTGACCAGGGTTTTAATTACGAGACGTAATTGGATGTGTTGGCCGTAACTAGCCATAATTGGCTATGCCTCGTAATTTAGAACCTTGGTCAAGAGACGAATTTCTTTTCTATGATTCCATTCTTTTAAAAAAAACTCGTCTCTTGATCAGGATTCTAAATTACGAGGCGTAATTAGCTGTGTTGATAGAAATTAGCCATAATTGACGACGCCTCGTAATTTAGAACCCTGGTCAAGAGACGAGTTTGTTTCTTGTGATTATTCTTTTTTATGATTATTTTTTAGGATTATATCTTTTATGATTCCATTCTTTTTCCCCCTTGATTATTAAGCGTCTCAATTTTTGATGTATTTGGATTATTCATTAAAGCTACAGACCACTCCGAATAGCGAGCGTTATTTTATAACCACCCTGTATAAAAGGTTAAAAGTGGAGGGTAATATAATTCTTCAGTCTGTCACACACTTGCATATCCCAGACCGCACAAGCCACAAACAAAAGTGATAGTTTTGCTTCAAATTGAATATAAAAAATCATTCCAGGCTGCTTTCCATGCTTTTATTAAAAACTCTTATAGAAGTATATCTAAAATTTTAAAACAAAATTGAAAAAATTAATAACCATTTAAATAAAGTAAGAATTTTAATTTAATTTTTCCGACGTTGCCACTTCATTGACTCTTGATAAACTTTTTTTTTTACTCATAATGAATATTGGGAAGAAAGATATGCCACTGTTTTATAAATCAGTTGAAAAATGACGTCATAATAGGCATCAAAAATTATTCTGGGCACTTTTTCGATACAACTATGATATAAAATGTGGTGTAAATCGGATCTGTTATGGACTACTTTTAACCATCCTGAAAAATTGAAGTAAGCTTGCTTACACTCTCAGAAATAACACTTTCATTTTTGACGATTCATGAATCCTCAAGCCTCATTTCGTTACTTTTGAGGATTGTTTCGTCAAACTATAACGTGAATTTTGAGTAAACGCGAATCCTCACTTTTACGATAGTGATTTGACGATTCTGTATCTTGATTTTGAGGAAACTGAATCGAATTGTACTCACATGCTCAAAAATGACGAAATATTTCTTTAGATTAGACGACATTCAAATCCTCATAAAAAGGACGATTCAAATTTCCTCACTTTGAGGAAACGAAAACTCGAGCATTTGTCAGTAATGGATACGTCAAAATTAAGGAAAATTTCGTTGTTTTTGAGCATTCATATTTTAGAGTATATGTATCAAGTTATGCTGACCCTTAGTGTTTACCCGATTAAATTCGGTTTCATTACTTGGCAAAGTAAAGCAAATCATCAAATCAAGACCACTCAATGCAGTATAGCCGTTTGTTGCATTATTAAGAGCACACCCGTGAAACGGTAATATGATCTGTAAAGCTAATGAATATTTAAAGGCTGTATTATACGCTTGTGGATAAATTGAACTTAATGAATATAGAAAGCATTTTATAAAAAACTAAATTAATGTTAAGGAATTTCTTTTCATTAGAATTCATTGAAAACCTTGGCTTTTAATTTACTTTAGACTCTCAGATCCACTGCTTAATTAATGTTATTGTTTTTCAGAAAGCCTTTGAAAGTCCCACTATTGAGAGATTATTTATATAGTATGATAGATTATGATAGTTTGTTTTTCTTGTTGCATTTGTTTTATATTGAGTAGTCGTTCGAAAATTATTTTTTTAAATTAAAAAGATGTTTGCACAGAAATTTATGAAGTTTTGTTTCTATTTTTAGAGCAAGCAATTTGACTTTATTCTCCGAAACTCAAATATATTATCAAACGATAAAGAATAAGAAATGAGTTTGCAAAAATGCTAATGCAAATAGCCAATTTTGTCTTTTAAACGTTTAATTAAAATTGTTCTAAAAGTAAATAAATTTAACAAATTATAAATAAAACTAGAATTTGCAAGAGAATATTCATAAACATAACCATTTTCTGCATTTAAAGGTGTAATATTAAAAAAAAAAATATGCTGTTAGCCAGTTTTTCTTCTTTTCTATAACTGTAAATCTTGTGTGGAATCAGTTATAAGCGACAGTTGCTGTTACAAACATACTTGTTTATTATTGGATTACATCTAAATATACAATAAAAAATAACTGCATTTTGTTATCATTCCTACTAATTTTTTTAAATAAAAATTAGTATTAAAATAACTTTGCAAAATTTTTCGTATTCTTAAAAATGAAAGCTCAAAAACAACGAATTTTTCCTTAATTTTGACGATTCGTTTACTGACAAATGCTCCGAGTTTTTGTTTCCTCAAAGTGAGGAAATCTGAATAGTCATTTTTATGTGGATTTGAATGTCATCTAATCTAAAGAAATATTTCGTCATTTTTGAGAATGTGAGTACAACAATGAGATTCAGTTTCATCCAAATCAAGATACAGAATCGTCAAATCACGATCGTAAAAGTGAGGATTCGCGTTTACTCAAGTCATGATAGTTTGACGAAACAATCTTCAAAATTAACGAAATGAGGTTTGAGGATTCATGAATCGTCAAAAATTAGTGTTATCTCTGAGAGTGTATAACACATTTTTGTATCGCATCATCAAGAACACAACAGTCAAATTTGAAACAAACTATCAACTGCAAAATTCGAACTGTAACAAAGTGTCTCGGAAAATGAAAGGCATGGCTATCTTTTAGTTAACGCACAGTTCGCGCAGTCTGCAGCGAAAATCAATATTACGAGGTCTTTGCCCTGTTACTCTACATGGCTTCCTTTATTATTATAACTATTTTCGATCGTTACGATCCTCCACTCTCGTAGAAGTCATAAAAATTGTCACCGGCTTCGCGACATATTTTCTTTTCGATGGCTGCCTACTCGCATGTAGTATCGAAAGTTAAGAATATTCCTTTCCGTCAAATTTCATATAATACTTTGATCGTGGTTAAAGTAAAATTACAATTTTATGGTTGGAATGGCAACAGGCATTCCGGGCTCCAAGTTAGGCTTAAAAAAGAACTCTGAGCATCCAAAATATTGATTTAATCAGTGATTCAAATATATAGTTGCTTACAACAGTTTTTTTTTTTTTCAGGAAAATTGATTGCTTAAAATCCGTTCATGAGAAATTTCCCTAATTAAAACCATAAAAAAATTATTTCTTTTATGAGACTTAAAAAGTGGAAAACTTTTATAAGAAAATTAAATAATAAATGAAAGCAGACATTACACCAATTTAGCATTTAATGAACTTTTGTCATTTATTTTTCAAATTGAAAATAGTGTCAAATCTTAATAGATACATGTTCCAGGTCTGGAGCATAGTTCTGAATATGGCAACAGAAATGCTAAATTAAGGTGGTAGTTGATGCAAGTAATATATGTGAAAAAATATTAAAATTAAAACAAACTTTTATTTTTTAGATTCTGCGTAATTAAACACCTGCGAAGAATTGTAAAGAATACCAAAAGAAATTTACTAAATAATTCAAAATAGAATATTTCAAACAAAGCTAAAATAATATTTGCTTCCAAGGAAAAGATTTTAAATTGGATTATAATATTTAGAAAAAAGCTAATTGAAAGTGAATTCTTTGAATTTTATCGGCTGAATACCCTTGCTTAGTTTTTCTTTTTAATCTAATTACAAATCGTTTGTTTGTAGTTCGATTTGTGCAATCGTTTATTATAAATCCAAATATTAGTGTAAAGTTAAACAGTATAAATTAAATTTGATGACCCATAAATTTATTCTAATGAACTAAACATTCATTTTATTTAAATTAATTTATGTTTGAATTGAAAAGTTAAACATGTCGGCAGTTGTACTGTTAGTACGATTTTTTTTTATTTCTTTGTGGAATTAACTTGTTCAAAGATATTGGCTATAAATGTCATAAATTTTCCTTTTAAGTTCATAAATAGTATAGATAAAGTGAACTTGTTTTTTAAGTGTATTGATTCTTAGTACAGCATTTTTAAAATGTTCCTTGGCTATAAATAAGTTAAAAAAAATTAACAATGCAATAAATAATAAAATTCATAAATTGATTGATATTTTTTATGGAACGCAAACAGTGGAAATCGATCAATCCCGAAAGTTTTCAGAATTTGATAAAAGTTTAAAAATTGCATTGATCGATAACTTTTGCACTGATGCTTACGATATCTGCTTAAAAGTTCCATTGGGTGCCTACTCGGGTGCATGTCAGCTCGTCACTTAACTGTGGATCTAAGTTACGACGCCCGTCGCTAATAACCCTCCTCGGTTAGCTCTAGCGCTACGATATCAACCCTATCTTCTTGAAATTCATTCGAAGTTGACATGAGGGATAAAGCTATCTATTATTACCGAGCACTCCCTTTCCCAATTATCAAACAAAAGAATGGCTAATCCTTCCAAGCTCCCTAAAATAAACTCGCCTGCACCAGAGAAACCGACAATCTTGTCTTTTATGCAAACTCTCCTCTATTCATTCCTCTTTTGACTCCCTTTCTCATCTCAAAACATTTTCCTCGTTTGTGTATAGGGATTTATAAGAGCATTTTGTGATCGTGTTGTTGTAAATTTCATCGATCTCTAGTATAACTGGATGGACAGCTTTTTCTTTTAAAATTACACTAAGATGAATGCTCAAAAACGACGAAATTTTCCTTAATTTTGACGATTCGTTTACTGGCAAATGCTCAGTTTTCCTTTCCTCAAAGTGAGGAAATTTGAATCGTCATTTTTATGAGGATTTGAATACCGTCTAATCTAAAAAAATATTTAGTCATTTTTGAGCATGTGAGTACAACAATGAGATTCAGTTTCCTCAAAATCAAGATACAGAATCGTCAAATCAAGATCGTAAAAGTGAGGATTCGCGTTTACTCAAGTCAAGTGATAGTTTGACGAAACAATCCTCAAAATTAACGAATGAGGCTTGAGGATTCATGAATCGTCAAAAGTGAAAGTGTTATTTCTGAGAGTGTACCGTTGCTAAATACCCGAAGAAATTTTTTTTAGCTTATTATCCTTTTTAAAAAGAAAAGTATGTTTACAAATACCTTTTTTAAAAGTAAAATAAACTTATACAACTATTTTTGGGGGACTTAAGTGTTTTTTACAGAGAAAATTTTCTCTCAATAAAAATGATTTCCCTACGGGAAGCGAATTTCATTAAGTTCTCTTTCCATTTCAGCAGTCCATTGATAGATTTCACCGTGGTGAAATTAAGTAGGAAAACCCTATCTTGGAATTGTAAAACGAAGTCTTTGACTTGGGTCAAATTAAATGGTAAGTTTAACAGCTCTTTATTAACTTTGTTATATCCTGACTATAACAACACATAATTAATCAATAATTACAAACACAATGAAGTTCAAGAAATTTTCAAAAACATAAGAGATTACCGATTTTAATCATTTATCGAAGATAAATGATTAAAATCGGTAATCTCTTATGTTTTTGAAAATTTCAGAATTGAATTTTTTTTCTCAGTTACGAATAATTAGATTTATATTTATTTAGTTAATGCTGTTCAAAAAAAAATTAGTTTACAGAAGTATACTCAATTGCTTTCTTTTAAAATGAATTTTTTTATTCTATATTACTATTTATGTTTTTTTTCTACTTTATAACTTCGGTTTTCCCTTTCGAATAAACAGCTTGATGGGCTTTCGCTGTCCTTGAGAAAAAATCTGCTTCTGCGATTTGTTGTGTTAAATTATAAAACACCCCCTAATTAACAGTTTAGGAAGTCAGACTGGGTCTCAAAAGAATAATTTTCATTAATTTTAATTAATCCCTAACCTCTTCCGCCAGTAACCCACTGATGGAACCTTTTTTTTTTATTAAACTCATTCTCGACACATGTTCCACGATCGATGGATGCCCCGTTCACCTTTTCTGACCCGAAAAATCCAAGATGGCGACTGACACATTTCTCTCCTCATCATGAGTGTTGTGTGTTTGCTAAAACAATTTTCGCTTTTCCTCTAAACAAATGCGAATGAAAGCGATCGATCTATTGCAAAACTCAATGCTTTCATCCTCGTGGTGTAAAGTAAACGTCCCGCTCTCCGTTTGATTTCTAGAAGAAAAGATGAAAAGAGGATTCACTCCTTCTGGATCCCGCTGAATAAAATCCAGCGAAAGTTTCTTGTTTGGCAGTCTTGGCGAGGAAAACGATTAAAGTGTATGTTTTTGGCGTAAGGCATACTTTTAAAATTTAATATTTCGTTTCAACTAGTTTCTAATTTATTTGATAAATTCTTAAGTTAATTCTTTTGTTTTCATATTTCGTGTTATTTTTTTTATATTCTGAAACATAAATTTTCTTCTGTACTTATTAGTTACAGAAGTTAGTATATTTTTTGAATATATCGACACTTTGTTTGAAAGTAGTTAAAGATTAAACAAGTTGGTTTGTTACAAAATCTGTCACTTACACCGCTTCCACACAACATTTTACGCTCAACAGGAAACACACTAACATATCAAAAAGAAATTCGCCAAACAGGGCCTTTGGCTAGTCCTAATTCAAACTTTTATAAGCAAAAGCTAATAATTTTCTTTAATTTTTTTTGCAGATTTGATAATTAATCTTTATCGTCTGCTAATTTTTTTGAACTTCGAAGAATAGTGATGAATTTTTTAATAAATATCTTTTTGCAGTCACAAGTTTACATTTCGAAAAATAAATTAGTAAAATTGTTGCTTTAAAAATAAAAGCGAAAATTTGCAAATTTCGAATTTCTTATGCATCTTTCTTCCCAAAAATATAACGAACCATCAAAATAACTTTTAGTCCAGTCAAAATAGACATTTCAATTAACAAAAATTCGCACCCAGCTAAATTTTGGTATATATCTTTGGTACACTATTATTAGTAAAATATCAAAAGTCCCCACCGATCCCACGTCTGCGTTTTCCGCCATCTTGAAAAAACGTTCGAAATTTCGCCCATTTTCCAGTTTTTGGCCTATAACTTTTTTCCTAAGCATTTTTGAATACAACTGTTTGACACAAAGTTGTAGAAAACAAAATTTTCTTCAAAATAGGTATGAAAAGTTTTTATGTACGACAATTAGTTAAGGAGCTACGAAGCAGCAAAAAGGGTGTAAAATCGAGTGTTTCGAAAAAATATTACGTTCTAACGACTTTCTATAGCCGTAACTCACATAAAACTTCATTTGATCAATAAACAATGATTTTACAAGTTGTAGAAAATTTAATTTCCTATAAAATACACTTATCAAAAATAAGTTTTTTACATATTCCAAGAGGATAGGTTAAATTTACACAAACCCAAAAAAGGTTCTATTTTCACCCGACGATACACTGTTTTATTTTTTTGAAGGTAGCTCTTTCCCATTCCGTTTTTTACTATTTTTGTGAATGCAAAACTTGTGGAAAATAATTTTTTCTATAAAATGGTTCGGTTTTGTGTTCCATGCGATAAAATGTAACGGAGCTATGGTGTTCGAAAAATGGCATAAAATCTTGAATTTCGCCAAAAGAGTTTTTTACCATTTCAAATCCCAATAACTAAAACAAAAAACTTCATTTTAGTGGAACATAATTATTGTGGAACTAGAAGGCATCATCTTTTATTATATTGGTACGGTCTTAAAAGTTATTTTAGATTCAATACCAAAGAATTTTGGTATATTTTTCGAAAAACATGAGTAGGAGCCGTTATATGTTTTGTCAAAGACAGAAAGGAAGGGAAATAATTTTAGCCCCAAAGATCTTACGATATCTATGCTTTTTATAAAAAATATATTTTAGATATCGTTGCATAGTTGCTATTGATTATGGATATCCACTCCACAAAATGGTGTGGAATCGAAACTTGACGTTTTCTGAAATTTACACTGATTATCGGAAGTACATTCTCAAGCATTATGGCTCTACGGTAATTGTTGCATTTGATGGCTATCACGTCCGGTCAAAATAGACATTTTAATTAAAAAAAAATCGCATACAGCTAAATTTTGGTATAGGTCATTGGTACACTATTATAGCGTAGAAAAAAGTCCTCACCTATCCCATGTCTGCTAAAAAATTTATTGTAATTCAATGTTCACAAATACAGTCCAACCTCGATAACTCGACTTCCTATAAGTCGAAAAATCCATTAAGGTGGCCAATCAGCTTTGACAGCAAGTTTCTGAAAATTCTATTAGAACCATATCGTTGGATTAGAATTTCTTTGGATTCTTTTTGTATTTGTGGAAAATTTTAGTAAAATTTGCTTCAAAAATTACGCTTACGCAAAACATTATATCTTAAAAAAAATTTCATCGTTTACATTTAAATATGCACAACAAACATTAATATAAGTCATGAACTAAAATCATTAAGATATCAGCTCCCGAATTTTTTTATAGGCGAAAGTTTGAAGCATTACATCGAAAACACATAGGAACAAGAGAGTAACAAGCATATAAATAGTTTTAAAATATCCAATTCTTAATTTTACACGATTCTAGTTCAAAACCTTCTTCATACTGTTACAAAACTACTCTAAAAATTTGGAAGCAATTGATAATAAAGAACTTCAGTTTTTATGTTTTGCGTGATGCGTTTTGAAAAAAAAAAAATGCAAAAACAAACAAAAGCTTTAAAGTGCTATAATTTCGGTTCTATTATAAACTAGAAACTAAAATGAAACAGATTAAGAATGCTAAACGTTTATTTTATATTAAAATGCAAAAAAAAAACAACAAATTTTTGATATTTAGTCGATTTTTGCTGAAAAAAGGTAATCGGATATCTTAACTCGAACTTTTAGTCGAGTCTCGGATCATTTCTATACTTTTCTTTAAAAAACTGTCTCGATAACTCGAAGTGAACATCAACCGGTTGAGAAGGAACCATTCATTAGAATACAGCCAAAATGACTTACCCAGCAGGAATATATCAACTGAATCATCTGCAATAATTTGAACCCAGAAGACTAGGGTTGGAAATTAGTAAATGATATTATGGGGCCAATTCAAACTTTACTCCCAGCTGCTCCAGAAAAACTGCTTAACATACAATATTTTGTAATTGTAAAAAGGGTTGTAGTGCAAACTGTGGCTGTAAGAAAGTCGGATTATATTGTTCTTTAGTATGTACCAATTGCCATGACCAATCTTGTTTAAATGTTGATTCAAATGCAACATATGAGGATTCTTATATGGGAGATAACCGATGCATCTTTACGTGAACTATTCCTAGATCTTCAGCAAGAGGAAGAAGATGAAGAAGAAAGCGAAGACATTTTTGTTGACATTTGCGTTGAAGAAGGATTTGAAGATTATCTATCAGATTAAAATCTTCCCAAAATTAAAAAATAATTCTTTTTATTTTATTCATGACTAATTGTACCATTTTTATTAAATAATTATCTGATAAAACAAATAGAAAATACTACTGAATGCACGAATTCCACTTGATAAGACTGTTTATTTTTTGAAACCTAGTAATACTCATGAATAATCAAAAGTATAATCATCGAAGAATTTATCTGCTTATCCAAAATGTCAAAATCATATCTTTTTTTTTTTCTGGATGTGCAATAACTGGCTGCGATACTACGTCAGCATTCAGCAATGTTCAGAAGGGGTAAAACATCAGTATTTAAATTGGTTGAAAAACGTAATGAACGTAACGTAATGCAGTGTACAATAGAAAATTAATCATTTTCTATTATACTCTTTACCTTATTTTTTTCATAGTTCAATTAGTAGATGTTCCTTAAACTAAAAGTATTTTTATTCAAACTATTTGTTGAAATGAAATTGAAATCTTTTATCAAAATCACATGTATTTTTCATTTGAATAAATAAACATCTTCGGGTTTTTTTTTTCAAATATACCAAAATTCTTTGGTATTGAATCTAAAATAACTTTTAAGACCGTACCAATATAATAAATGATGATGTCTTCAAGTTCCACAATAATTATGTTCCACTAAAATGAAGTTTTTTGTTTTAGTTATTGGGAATTGAAGTGGTAAAAAACTCTTTTGGCGAAATTCAAGATTTTACGCCCTTTTTCGAACACCATAGCTCCGTTACATTTTATCGCATGGAACACAAAACAGAACCATTTTATAGAAAAAATTATTTTACACAAGTTTTGCATTCACAAAAATAGTAAAAAATAGAATGGGAAAGAGCTACCTTCAAAAAAATAAAACAGTGTATCGTCGGGTGAAAATATAACCTTTTTTGGGTTTGTGTAAATTTAACCTATCCTCTTGGAATATGTAAAAAACTTATTTTTGATAAGTGTATTTTATAGGAAATTAAATTTTCTACAACTTGTAAAATCATTGTTTATTGATCAAATGAAGTTTTATGTGAGTTACGGCTATAGAAAGTCGTTAGAACGTAATATTTTTTCGAAACACTCGATTTTACACCCTTTTTGCTGCTTCGTAGCTCCTTAACTAATTGTCGTACATAAAAACTTTTCATACCTATTTTGAAGAAAATTTTGTTCTCTACAACTTTATGTCAAAAAGTTATATTCAAAAATGCCTAGGAAAAAAGTTATAGGCCAAAAACTGGAAAATGGGCGCAATTTCGAACGTTTTTTCAAGATGGCGGAAAACGCAGACGTGGGATCGATGGGGACTTTTGATATTTTACTTATAATAGTGTACCAAAGATGTATACCAAAATTTAGGTGGGTGCGAATTTATGCAAACCTACCCCTATTTTTTTGTCTATTTTGACCGGACTATTTATTGTGCTATTACAACAATCCAAATTGAATTATTACACAAAATAAATATTTTTTTCAAGAATTTTATTTTAAATAAAGTTTCTCGTACGTTTGATGTCATGGCAACAGTGAAAATATTGAATAACATGGAATTCGCATGTTATTTCAATGTAGATTAAATTTTTAGTTATTTAAATTTTAAATATACTTCTAATTTAAATTTTTTAATGAAATTTGGAATGCAGCCTAAACTGATTTTTTTTGCTTCAAAATGACGTATCCTACTTGTTTGTGAGACTTGCGGTTCGTTGTGTGAAAGTGGCTGACGGACAGACAGGCGGACAGAACGATTATAAAACCTTCCACTTTTTACGTTATAAACGTAGTGTGGAAGCTAAAATGACTCTTCATGTCATGAAAAGGCCCATGTTAAACCCTTAACTCATTAACGAAGGTTATAAGAATTTTTCTCCCGATGCTAAGTAAATGAGATATGTGAAGTGAATACAATTTATGTAGGAAAAATTCAGTTACACGAAAAACCGAATTAAAAAAATTCAATTTAACGTTTTTGTACGTAAATGTAGGTATAAATGGTGTTCAACTGTTCACTAAGTCGTCATTAATTGGCTGATTGGGATCCCTTTTCATTTTAGAATGTCAGATAAAATTGGAGTTCTCTGAACTTTTTGGTGATGATGGTGTTTGGCTGGTTTGGTGTCTATAAAAAATTTGGCGACGAAAGGTGATATATGGCAAACATTGATAAAGACATTCCAGGAGTAACAAGAGAATTGAAGATTCCCCAAAATTTTCCCGCCTATGCCGAAGAGCGACTGAATATAGTTCAATAAAAAATCCACCTGTTCTCAAGCATTTGATTGAAAGTGAGTTATTTTTTTTCTCTTTTGTCTGAAAATAAAAATTGTGCCACTGTTTTAGTACGTGAGGTATATCGAGAATAACAATGAGGATGTTTCTGATGATGTAATGTTCTTGTTTTTATTTTTCTCTGTACTGCGATTTTCATTGGTTACTTTAGTTTCACTCAAAAAATTGTAACAGACAAAAATAAAAAGAAACTTTTCTTTGTCTGCAAGCTTTCTTCAACAAATGTTTTGAACAGCAGGAAGTTGGCATTTAAAAAATTTAATAAGTAAAATTTTCTTAGAAAACTCATTTTCGAATACCAAAACAAAATGAATTCCAGACAACAAGTAAAAACAATCTGTAGAAGCTGTTGCCATCTACGACGTGAAACAACCTCATTAAGGCAGTATATTTTTTTCAGGCAACATACATAAAAATGATCGAATTTTATTTTATTACTAAGAGTTTTCGCTTCTGCTTTTTACAAAAAATGTACCAACAAAAAATCTTTGTAAAAGAAAATAATCATTATAAATTATGGTAGACAATAAGCATGGTTAACGTCATTACATTTTATTAAATTAAACAAATTAAGCTATAGCTATTGAAATTATCAGTTGGATCTTGGTATAAAGTGTCTAAATTGGCTGATATAATGACAGGTACTATAATATCCATCTCGTATGAGGATAATGTAAGACGCGAGTAGAATTAATGAAGGACTACCATTAATTGTGCAAACATACCATATTTTGCCTTCTAATTACCATCAAATTGTCCGGCATCTAATACTATTTGGTTGTTATTCGTTGAAGTTCATGAATGGGTTCAATGCATTTATGGATTTGTTTTGTGATTTTTTGTTGAAAAAGGCTACTGCACACTTAGTTCACGAACAGAAATTTAAAATTCACAGGTTAGTCAGAAAATAATGATAGATCTACAAAATAAATTATGACCCTCGTTTAGGATCACTATTCTATTAATAGCTCCAGAATAATATAAGTTGTAACTTATTTTGGAGGAGCTGAATTTTTGTACTGTTTTTATAGAAATGATGAGTACAGGGGAAGAACTGCTTTATTTCGTAGAAGGCTTTCCTTAATAGCCTCTTTGGGGATGATAGCGAGAAATCGCCTAAACTGGTGTAAAGAAACCGGTTACTCGCTTTGTTTGCCTTTCGCGGCAACTCTGATTCACGCCAGAGATCAGTGGATACAAGGCACACATAGGGACCGCGAGTGAAGAAAGAAAAACAAGTTTCTGGTCGCCAATGTCCGCCAAGCAGACTCAATTTTCATTTACGGAAAGACTCTAAAAAATCAAGAGGTTCTTCCCCTGTATTCTTCAAATACAAGTACATTTTCTAAGTTCCAGAATCTACCTCCTGCAGGTTTCTCCTAAGGGGGAATTTCATCTCCCTTTAAACACAAAAACACACCTTTATTCTTGTTCGTCTGAAAATAACATACTTAAACTTTTCAGTTCCAATGACAATTTCGCATCATTTTAGAAAAAAAATCTGATCTTCTATAGCCATTTATGGATATCAAAAAGGCAATCATTCGATTCTTCAAACTTTTAATTAGAAAATATTTTTATTAATCCCAATAGATATCAGCCCTATTATTTTTTTATTAAATTATGATCAGAAACATGATGCCAAATGGCATCACTGGGACTAAAAGGGTTAAAATTCTGCTAAATATTGAATTTTTTTAAAAGTAATTTTAAAACTATATTCTGATAAAGTAATTCTGCTCTCCAAATTATGGTGATTTCTCTCGGTTGTAATAGTTTACGGAATGCTTTATTAACCATTTTCATGATGACAATATTATGTCGATATACCCATGATAGTTGAACTGACAGACGAAACCAAACATGAGTAAATAAAAAGAAATTTAACTTTACCACAAAACTTTACTGCTTAAATATTGTTTCTGATTATAATTGTACTCGGAATAAAATGTTCTCCTTTGTCACAACTGAAAAAAAAATCTTTAAAGTTTCTCATTTTTTTTTTTATTATTAAAATCACAATTGTACCGTTGCTTTTGGTACGTGAGGAATCGAAAAAGCAATTTCAGAATATTTTTCAATTTCCAAAATATGAAGAGTAAGATAATGAAAGTGTTGCGACTGAGTTGAAAATTCGAGATGGAGGTTTTGTGTTTTTTACGCATAGTTAGTTGTTTTTTACGATGATTTTAAAAAAATGCTTACCAAACCTTTTTACGCTTGTCATTCTGAGATGTCATTCTTACATTAATAGTATAATAACTAAGTAGTATTTACATTAATAGTATTATAATTAAATAGTATTCACATTAATACAGTATAATAATTAAATGGTATTTATAATGCTGTTACACCCGACGTTGCCCGGGTAGAGGTGAAAAAATAATTTAATAGTCAATTTAACTATTTTTTCTTTCATTTGAGTTACATAAGATATGAAGATTACACAGTAATTTTCCATTTAATTACCCATCTTTGATATAGTAATGATTAATATTAATTTCTCTCTCTCTCTCAAAAATACCTTTGATAAGAAGCTCAAATTAAAAAGAGTGCATATGTAAGTAAAACATAACAAGTAAGAACTAAAAATAAGCTACTCCAGCAAACAGCAAATGATTTGCATTTTTTATATAGGTCAGTTCAATTCATCTGTCATTTAATCCGTTATAGAATAATAAGCTTATGTTGCTGATACCGTTCGTTATTAAAGTACAGAATCCCCCTACTTATATTACATTAAAAAAATCAAAATTTTAAAAACGCTATAAAATTCACCGATAAAGTCGTCATAATTTCCCGAATAATTTTTTTTCGCTCATTTGGCGCTTTTTGCGATATATTTGCGAGGAAAATATATGGCTAGCAACACACCCATTCGGCTCTCGTGCGATAAACTTCGCACAACCAGCTAATTAAAAAAAATTGCTCATTTGGTACGTTTTTTGTAATAACTTGACGAGTTTGGCAAAGTATTTGGCGAAAAAAAGGAAGGCATAAAACCCTAATATGCATCTGTAGTGCAATGGCCTTCAAAAAACAACATAGTTCAGTATAAGCTTAACTATTCTCTTAAAAAATTCATAAATAAAATCATATCGGCACAATAAAATCATAGAATAAAGACTGGTAGATTACATCACTTTTGAAACATATCAATTATTTTTTCAAGTTATTAATTTAGTTTCTGAAGGCAATGAACAAATATTAAACAAATTAAACATTTTCAATTTCAATTGTTTTCTAAAAAGTTTTATTTAAATTTTTCTGCCCAATGGCATCACGAAAGGGGGAAAAAATGATCGGATTTGAGCGAAAGTGGTGTATTTTTTCCCTTAAAATGTTCGAAAAAGATAGAAGGAATGGTCCGATTTGAAAAATTCTTAGCCTATGTTTGTCCCTGAGATGAGATGAATTTTTGTGCCAAATATCGTGACGATCTGTGGCGTGGTTCTTCAGATTTCGCGTCCTATACAAACAAACAAACAAACAAACAGACAAACAGAAGTCGCCTTTTATGTATATAGATATTGTTATTATTGCATTTATTCTAATTTTATAGATGACATTCGGATTTTATAGATGATTCTTAACAGTAAGAAGTATATAGATTACAAGCTGTTGAGTATTTACGTGTTTAGCAAAATAACTACGATTTTTTTTTTTTTTTTTTTGTAGTCGTTTTATTGCAAAACAGACATTATCTCAATTTCGATTTATAGGAACTGCTGACACCCAAATAAATTTAATGAAAGTTTAATAATAATTTTAATGGCAAAAAGTGGGACAACTGAAAATATTTACATAAAAAGTGCCAGACCAAAATCTTATTTCTAAAACAAATGCTTTTAAAATACTTAACCTTCGGAGCGTTAGACCCGGCCTTTTCAATAATTTGCGCACTAGTCTTCCCAACAAAAATCACAAATTTTCTCAAAAGTGTGTAAATAATTAACTTTTACTAATCAATCTACCCTAGCGTCATTTCTTAAGTGTTTTACGATCATCTCTTCCAATAACAAACCTAAATACTAAACAAATACGTTATTTATAGAAATTTAAATTAAATATTTGTTTAGAATTTAGGTTAATTAAAAATTTATATAGTTTTTTAATTTATGCAAAGCAAAACAACGTACAGTAGAACTCCAATTATCTAGCAATTGGATCCAAACACATTCTTAAAATCGGAAATTTGGATAATTGGAGTTAATCAGAGAAAAAATGTATATTTTGATTAATTATTCAATGTATTATTGAGCCGTGGAGATAATGTAGTTTCAGTTTCGATCGTTATCAATCCAACCAAATCCAAATTGTAAGATGTCCAAATCCAAGATGTCCTTTTTAAGTTTGAATTACAGCTTTTTGTAAGAGTCTTTTTTTCTATTCAACTTATATTAGAATTTTGACTTTACAAAAGTTTATATGCGACATATTAACTTCAATACTCGGCCTATTTCTTACTGCTCGTCTCTGTTCAATGTCATTTCGTTTTTTTTTGGGGGGGGGGGGGTCGATACAAAAAAAATACTTTATGACATCCAATAAAGTATTACACTCTTAAAACAAACTAGTGAAATCCACTCCAGTAGGAGAAGTGCATTTTCGACACTGGAAAGGAGTGAATATTATCTCAGAATGAGTTAAAATCACTCGTTTGGCGTGATCCTGTCGGAGGCTTAACACACAAAGGATCCACTCCAAGAGGAGAAGTGCATTTTCCAAACTGGAGGAGTGAAAATTACTCAGACTGAGTTAAAATCGCTCGTTTGTTTTTAGAGTGTAGGTATGGAACTTTTTATGACAATCGGATAATTAGCTCCGGATTATTGGAGTTCGGATAATTAGAAATCTATTGTAAATCGTTTCACATTTCCAAGAAGTTTGCAGGGTCCAATTTGTTTGATGGTTTTAATTTTGTAATTGACTTAAATTTCCTGACGGGTTATCCGTATTAGCCAGGCGACTTTCGTGACACACAGCCAAAGTGAATCTCTCTTCTTGTTGCATCCGGTTTCCAAGGCAACGGAAGTTTCCCGAGTGTGACTAAGCATCACGCGATAACAGCCCCACACTATGTCGGAGACGAAGCGGCTGACTGAAAAACTTTCACGCCTTGTAGAACTGGAATACAAAAACATTTTTCCGATCTTTAGCTTATAAAAAGGTTTCTTTATTAGTTATTATATTTGTTTCTTTTGGAAAGTGTTTAAGATCGGCTCTTTTAAAAATTCTAATCAAATTCTAAACAAAAATTCCTTTCAATTCTGTGGAAATATGTTATTAAATAATAGGTTCAATACTATCTTAAAACAAAAGAGTGAAATCCACTCCAGTAGGAGAAGTGCATTTTCGACACTGGAAAAGAGTGAATTTTAACTCAGACTGAGTTAAAATCACTCGTTTGGAGTGATCATGTCGGAGGTTTAACTAAACAAAAGAGTGAAATCCACTCCAATAGGATAAGTGCATTTTCGACACTGAAAAGAATGAAAATTAACTCTGGCTGAGTTAAATTCACTCGTTTGTTTTAAGAGTGTAGGTTTAATGACAAATGCTCTAAATCAAATGCCAATCAAGATGTACTCCCCAAACATCAAGACGTTTAGCCACCTGAAGTATGTGTGCAGACAAGTGAAAATTACAAATGCGTAAAAAATAAATTAAAAAGTCGTTGGTTAACATGCAATCTTATTAATATTATAACATAAACCTTTACTGCGACAGTCATTACCACCGAAAGTAACTAACTTCCATAACATACAAACGTGCTACAGGGATTGGACAAAATTATTAAGACGCGGTACATTTTTTTAAAAAAATAAACAGGAAATATGCTTTAAACACAGTATTAATTCCATATAAAAAACATTTACACGCTGAATTTGGCTACTTTAAGTTACTTTTATTTCATAAATTCAATAACTATTTTGTATCGTTAATCTAAATTAATTTTTGTAACAAAGAATAAATATCTAATATTCCTCGCCATTAAATGGAAGGAAAACATTTCATATCAACATACAAAGAATCTCTTTTTGAAATATATTTAACTTCATTTTAAATTGCTTTTTGTTGCAGAAATGAATTTCTTTTAATTTATTATTTGAAAAAAATAAATTTTCTCGAGCTATTGTTGCGAATTGGCAATGGTGATTCAATTCTAATAAAAATTACTTAGGATTTTTGAATGAGCATTCAATTTTGCAGTGTTTTTTTGTTTTGTTTTGTTTTGTTGAAGTAAGTTATGGTACTTTGAATTCGATTTTTTATGAGATTTCAATGTTTTCCAATTTTGATGAGATGATTTTTTTTTGACGTATCACACTTGCCTGTAGCATTTGTAGAATGGGATATGTAAGTGAGTACCAGACAGACGGACTGAAGATCACAATGTCTTTCACTTTTTACGTAGTGTGGAAGCTAATATTTTTTTTTAAGTCATTGTTTACTATTTAATCTCATTGATATTATATCAAAAGCATTGAATTGACATTATTGTAAAACAAAAGCATTTTATAAAAAGTTGTTTCAGAATTTATCCCTCTGAGTATCATTCCCTGTAAAATCCTTTTTACTGCTATAGTAATTACCACCGCAAGTAACAAACTTTCAGAACACACAAGCGTGCTGCCGGGTATTGGACAAAATGATTGAGACGCTTTGCAATTTTTAATTTTTTTTCACATTTCTCATAAGCTACAAAAATGCTTCTTAGAGTGCTTTGCTTTTTTTTGCTTGTAACTAGTGTTACGGTTACCCACATTTTAGCGTAAAATAATGTCTTCGATTAGAACCGATGCGGTACACAGAAAAAATCCAACGATTAAAAAAAAAAACACGCAAATTTTGGACAGCCTTGATTTTAAAATTTCTAAAAGGAAAAATACTGTTTACGAAATATTTTCCTAAACTTGTAGTGGATTTTTAAAGTCGGGATGCTCTAAACTTTTTTTTTATCTTTAAATTCATTGAACGTACCGTGTAATTCCATTCAAAGGCCTTTTTTGCGTGTAAATGTGTGCCATAACATGTTACAAGTTTTATTAAAGCACTTTTCCCTTTTCGTAAAAATATTTGTTTCAATATTTTGTCCAACCCCTGTATCAACACTTTGAAAAAAACTTTTAGTGGTTGCGTACACTCTTAGAACGAACGAGCTATTTTAACTCCGTCTGAGTTAATTTCACTCCTCCAGTCTGGAAAATGCACTTCTCCGAAAGGAGTGGATACTTTGTGTGTTAAACACATTACATTTGAGAAATTGCAGAAAAATTAGAAATTAAAGAATTAAGAACTTTATAAATTAAAGTTATGCGTTATTAGAAATTAAAAATTAATGGGCATTTTAAAGTCAATTTTTATAATGATAAAATTCCCTGCAACTAAAACTTTAGGAGGATATTTCAATTACAGTTAACATGTTACAAATTTGAAATAAATAAAATATAAGTAATTTTAACGACACGTAATTCGCGTTATCGAGCAACAGACGACTCATTCGTTGGCCTTGAAACTATCTCCGGTTAGTGACTCCTTCATTTTCAAAATTAGTTAAAGCGCAACTATTAGTCACCATCATTTTAGTTTTGAAATACATTTTATACTTTCTGCACAGAAATATATTGGATGTGTTGATAAAATGATAGATGCAAATAAATAGAATTATTGCATCCATGCCCAAGTATTAAGAGTTTACAAGTGTTTTTTTTTTATCAACATCCCATTAGTTTGTTGCAGGAAAAAAGCAAAGCATTTCAAAATTAATTTTTACAAAAATATTTTAATATACAGTAATTTAATAAATGAAAATATTTAATACGAGAATAGTGTCATAAAAAATTATATTTTAAAAAGAAGCGGAAGCCATATGCCATTTATAGTTGCTAATTTAACCCTTTTCGCTACGAAGGATTTTTGTTTCCTCGTAATATGAGATAGGAATATCATTATCGAATCCTTAGTCGGACGGCCGTCGTGGGCAGTTTTACACTCTTTAAACAAACGAGCGATTTTAACTCAGTCTGAGTAATTTTCATTCCTCCAGTCTGGAAAATGCACTTCTCCTTTTGGTTTTGGAGTGGATCCTTTGTGTGTTAAACCTCCGACAGGATCCCTCCAAACGAGTGATTTTAACTCAGTCTGAGTTAATATTCACTACTTTCCAGTGTCGAAAATGCACTTCTCCAACTGGAGTGTATTTCACTCTTTTGTTTTTAGAGTGTAGTAGTGAAAGGGTTAATTTGTTGAAGATTTTTTTTTAATTCGTTTCTCTGAACATAAAAGTAGTATTTCTTTTTAGTGTCAACGGCATTTTTTTTTCCGAGTTACAAAAACATAAGAAAAACGTTAGTTGTTAACGAGTGTATTTCCTATTTCCATCAATACTTTTGGAAAATAGGTATATGGTATGATCAAAAAGGAAAACCTGCGAAAAGGGCTAAATGTAAACAGAAAAACTTATGTTTTATGTGCAATAAAAAATGAATGCTTATTGATTAAATCAACTTTATGTATTATAGTGCGTTTCAAAAGTTTAGACAAAAGACATTTTGAGTCACAAAATTTTACTGAAAAGGTTTATTTGAAAAAATTTTTGGTAGTAAGGATAAGGCAATTATATGTAAATAAAAATAGCATGAATCACAAAGATAACAGCCAATAATAAATTTTAATTGAATTAATTGTAAAAAGAACCCAAAAAATCTGTCATAAATATAGACAAAATCGATTTAATGTCATTTAATGATCTACTTTTGCACTTTTTTTTGCTAGAATTATATTTCTGTTTGATATGATGAATAAAAAACACGTTTTACCGTTGAATTTTAACCCTTTTGTACCACTCCTGGTCCAATTACATACTAACAGTTAATCAAGCCATTTTTGCTTTTCTAAGAGGAAATATTGCTGGCGATTAGCAAAATACATATCCTAATTAGATGTAAATAACGATTATATGCCTAAAACAACAGTACCGAAACGTTTTGCCACCGATTCGTGTATTTGAAGTCACGTAATGACACATTTTCTGATGAAAAATGACATTTTTTAAAATTTAAAATAATCAAAAAGACAAAAAAATTTCTGTTGTGCACCGTAACACGATGTCGAGTTTGCCTCCCCTTCAAAAAAGCCAAAAAGTTCCAAATTTTAATCCAAAACCACCCCCACACCATTCGATATTTCTCCTCAAATTTGCTATTCTCGAGTTTGGAAACACCGGTTTTTTTCAAACCGGTGAAAAAGAATCAGTTTAACCGACAAGATAAAAACCGTTTTAAGGATACTCAAAAACCGGTTTTATAAACTGATTTTTTAAAACATGATTGAATGAGTGTACACGTTTTCGGCTGCCTATTTCTTGTCTCCTTCAGGAGCTTTAACCCAGCCAACTGTGTCTCGTAACTTAGAATCCTGGTCAAGTGATGAAAGTCACCGTCGAGACTTTCGACTCCGCAGATTTAACGGGCACGTATATCGCATTGTACTCGGCCTACCCGGTGAGTTTTAGAGGATTTTTTTCCAAAAGCACAAATACTCTATATATAGTATGGCTATAACTGCAGACATATAAACGGCCCTACTTGCAGCCAAAAATATCCTACGAATAATACCCCGTGTAAGGGAGTGCACGTTAAAATTCCTTCAAAGTCCTAGCGTTTCTTACGATGTCTCCTTAACAGTTACGTTGGGTGCCTATTCAGATGTCCGCTCGTCACGTGACTGTGGTTCTAAAATACGACGCCCGTCGCCAATAGCCCTCATATTCCCTCCCCTTTAGGGGCATGTCTTAAATGTGGAGGTGGTGTGAGATAGATGGCAGCATATGTCGCGTAGGTATGTGTTTGTTTGTGTTATGTCTGTCTTGACGAATTTTTATAAGCGGATATCTGACCAAGCACACAAACCTGAAAATATGTCAACCAACCAACCAATAGCCATCGTGTAGCTCTAGTGTGAAGATTTTCAAACCTTACCTCGTGTAGAGTAGTTCTATAGCGAAGTTCATTCAATCATATCTAAAACTTTAACCACTTCCTATTAAAACGGTTTTTAAAAAACATCGGAGTATCGAACCGGTTTAAATTAAACGATTTTTTTAAAAAAAATTCTTATCGGTTAAACTGGTTCTTTTTCTACGGTTTGAAAAAACCGGTGTTTCTAAACACTAGCAAATTTGAGAGAAATGTCGAATGGTATGGGGGTGAATTTGGGTTAAAATTTTAGACTTTTTTGATATTTTTGAAGGAGGGACAAGCTCCACATCGTGTTACGGTGCACAACAGAAATTTTTTTTGTCTTTTTGATTATTTTAAATTTTAAAAAATGCCATTTTTCATCAGAAAATGTGTCATTACGTGTCTTCAAATGCACGAATCGGTGGCAAAACGTTTCGGTACTGTTGTTTTAGGCATATATTCGTTATTTACATCTAATTAGGATATGTATTATGCTAATCGCAGCAATATTTCCCCTTAAAAAAGCAAAAATGGCTTGATTAACTGTTAGTATGTAATTGGACCAGGAGTGGTACAAAATGGTTAAAATTCAACGGTAAAACGTGTTTTTTATGCATCATATCAAACAGAAATATAATTCTAGCAAAAAAAGTGCAAAATTAGATCATTAAATGACATTAAATCGATTTTGTCTATATTTATGAGACAGATTTTTTGGGTACTTTTTACAATTAATTCAATTAAAATTTATTATTGGCTGTTATCTTTGTGATTCATGCTATTTTTAATTACATATACTTGCCTTATCCTTACTACCAAACATTTTTTTCAAATAAACCTTTTCAGTAAAATTTTGTGACTCAAAATGTCTTTTGCCTAAACTTTTGAGACGCACTATAGGAATAAAAGGTTATGTTGCCATATGGCAGCAAGCAACACGATCCACTTTATTCTATTAAAGTAGAGCTCCCTCTCGACAAATCTGCGTTTTTTTTTCCATCTATTACATTCCATTTTGAAGTTTTTATTACTAACAACCGTCTGACAGTAGTAAAGGTGTATTCAAAATTAGAGTGAAGTTATTTATTAACTGTTGTGAAATTGCGTCTTTGGCAGTTTTCAAAGTATAATAATATTAGAACTAAATTACAAACAAATAGTTTTGAGAAAAAAAAAGTTATAGTTCAAGAGGGATATTTTAAAATATATTTAGTAGTTTTCTAATCATTCTTGTCAAAATTGGAATTTTGTAGTTGGTTTTTGCCACATGGCAAACATTTTTAAAATTGAAATTATTTAAATTCCAATGCAGTTAATTTTTTTTAAGTATTTTTTCCATAATGTATGAGTATTAAAGATACGGATATATTTTTTCGGGATGAAAAAAAATATGCATTAGGGTTAAGTATCTTTTAAGAAATACGCGGACATGGACTAAATATTTACTATAATATTATCCTGACACTGAACTTGACTACTGTTATTACAGGTAATATACTACCCTCAAATGGAATTTCATGAAAATTAATGAGCTTCTGTAAGAGCAAATTTTTCTATCATCGTTAGAAAATGCAATTACATTGATGAAATCTTGTTACTATTTTGAGGGGTAAGGGTTGTATTTTAATTCTTTTATTTTATTAATTTGGTAAGGAAAACAATTGACATTTTTCAAAAAAAGAACTTTTTATCCACCGCTTTTTACCTGGAAAAAAAAAATCGAAAACCCAATTCTGAAACAAGAACTTTGGACTTAGCAATCTGTAGCCAAAAGTGGTTTGATTAGTACACAAACGAAAAACCAACTCTTGCCAAGTGTTTGGCAGCGTGCCAAAACATGAGAGGGAGGGGGAAAGCTAAAGGGGGAGGGCTAAAAGTGGGCGGAGCCACCTGCTTGAAGACACTGCGGCACAAGGTCGAGCTTGTCTTTCCACTTTTGGCAATGAGCAGCCAAATTTGGCGAGGTCCTGGCGATCAATATTTTTATACCTGTCCGCCGCGGCGAAGCTTTATTGATTGATCGAAAGTTTTATAGCGGCAGGGTTTGTTCTTTCTTTTGATCTTCAGATCGGACGTACTGTGAAATGCGGTTATCGATGTCTGCGATTACGGATCGTGCTGTAATTATACTTATTTAGTGAATAATTTAAGGAATTAATATTGGTAGAAAATGCCATGAGTTCTTTAGGTAGTTTTTATAGCATTAATTAAAGCAACAACATTAAAATGAATTTTAATGTATGTTCTAATAATCGTTATACTTTTTTTGAACTAATACTTCTAAATATGCGATTTTAAAAACGAAGAAGTTAATTTACACATAGATTTTTTTTCTTGCTTTTCAAAATTTAAAAATAAACCATCAATTGGGAAGTCAAGTACAATTATACACCACACAGATCTACAAAAAAAAAAAAAAAAAAATGCTGATTAGAATTTATGAACTTAATTTAGTTGTAATTGGTATAATGGTTAATACCAATTGTATTGTTTATTTTTCTATTTTCTATTTTTTAATCGTAGAGTTGCATTTCCCAGCTTAATTTTAAAAAAACCTGGGAAATGCATATTTTTTCAGATAAAAACGTCTAATTGTTATAAAGCAGCTAGAGGTTAAGAAAAACGGAAACCAGATTAGTTTTCAACATTTAAAACCTACGTACCGAAACACCAATTACATTCTTTTTTTTTTAAAATTCAATACATTTTTTTCAGCTGTCATTGGTTTAGCATTTCTTTGACACACAAACAAGGTGAATATCTCAACAATTATAAGTCATTTTTATTTGCCTGATTTCCGATCGGGTTAAATAATTCTCATGAAATTAGCTCCGGAATACCCCGTCACACAAAAAAAAACAGCTGTTGACCTGTGTTATGCTCGCGCGTTACGTTAAGTTTTGAATTATCGTCGCACTAGAGTGACCTGTGTTATAAATTTTATATGAAACTCAAAAGGGAGAATTTCACGAGTTTAAGTAAAATACTTATGTAGAATTTTGTCATGTGAATGTTTTAATGCAGCTTGGTGTTGGAACCCGTGTTTGGCATTAATTAATTTGTCAATTTTCTTGTTAATTGACTAAAAAAAGTTATTCCAATTATAAATTAATTGCAATTACAGTAATCGTAATTAAAATTTTAATTACACCTTGCAATTAAATTATTTTGATTAACGCATGTCAATTGTAACTTACAATTGAAGAGCTTAGTGGAAGAACGTGCTAAGTGACAAAAAGGTGAAAACGAAAAAATGAGCTTGAAAGTTTATCGTTTGCACTCAGATCTCTTGAAAACGGTACTTCCAAACCTTAAAAAATGTACTAAACTTTAAGCTTATGAAAGCGGGGAAACTTCTTATCGTTAAAGAAGTTAGTAATATGTTCATTGACAGAAAAATCTCAATTTTTCCAAAAATGTCACTTAGCACGTTCTTCCACTAAGTTCTTCAATTAAAATAATTGAATTTTTTTAGTTAGTTTTAATTGTTTCATAATAAAATTTACTTTAGATTAAACGAAATAGGTTGGTTGGTCGTTCGGTCTGTTGATCGGGTCGGTCAATGTACTTTTCCAAAATTGCAATTGATTAATTGCTTATCTTTAATTTTTTTTGCAATTGAAATTTGCCCACTGGTTGGAACATGGCTATACAGACTTTTAACATATGAATCTACCATGTCAATTTGGGCAACTTTGGTCCAAACTTTGATCCCTAAAACGACCCTCCTCACTATTGTATATTAGGGGAGAGTGTTGTACCTTGGGACGCTTGTACCTTGGGACACTTACAATTTCTAAGAATCTATTGGCAATATTCATACATTGTTTATTTCTAATAGTAGCCTTAACCAACAGACATCATCATAATAAAATTTAACACTAGCATCATTGAATTGATGAATTGGTGACAAAAAATAAGATTTCATTACCCCAAAGTAAATATTTTTCTCATTCTAATATAATTTTTTACTTTAGTACTTTTGCAAAAAGTCAATTGCATTTTATTTTCTTCATAAAAGAGAAGATTTTAAAATATTTTGGTTAGGAGAAAATAATGATAATGCATTTAGATTGGCCACTATCTTGCTTTTATTTAAACCATGTAGTGTATTGTACCTTGGGACAGTAAAGCGTATTGCACTTTGGGACAGGTCCCAAGGTACAACATATTCATGATTCTTAATAATGTGGATAAATAAAAAAAATATTAATTATTTTAAGAGCAATTCCACAAAACATGTAAAATACAACTCAGCTTTGTTTTGGATATATGTTATAATGATTGAAGTTTGAAAACATATTATTTCAGAGAATTGTACCTTAGCTTTTTTTTTACGTAGTTCGGTTTATGATTTTAAGTAATACTATACTCGTAAGACCAAAAAACGTATTGTTGAGAAATGCTTTAGTTGATTTGTGGAGGGAAAATATAATTTTTGAAAGTTCATCATTCTTCATTGCGTAGTAATATTTTCCCTGTTATTTTGATTATTCTTGCATATTTATTTATTTGAAACACATTACACTCCTTGCCAACCTAAGTTGGGTAAATAGAAATATGATATGATATGGAGAAGATCCTTCCGCGGATGTAAAAAGTTCTATAAATTATTTGTGAATCCATCCAGAAAACATGTTTAAAACATTAATTTCGCTTAAGGTCTCACAGGTTTTAATATTATTTGAGAAAATTTGGCAAGTTTATCCGAATGAAAAGTATATTTTGCTTAACTTGTATTCAGATCATTTTGTATGTAAATATTACCTTTCAAGAGTTTCCAACGAATGGACCAATCGCTCTTTTCCCTCTGCCCTTATACTCTTTGTTATTACCCAAGTTAGGTTGGCATGAAGTGAAGGCTTCAAAAGAAAATCAGTTTGATAGTTTTTATTTTGTTATAGATTACGACATTTCCCACCAAGGAAAAACCAACAAAAAAAAAATCTACTGCGACTTTTCTCCATTTTGGGTGACAATGCGTGCATAGTAAGTCCATATTGATCTAGTTATTAATAAGCATATTCCTATAAGCGTAGTTTTTTTAAAAGAAATTTTATTGACCAAATGGTTGACACGTAAAACATAAATATTTTTATAAAAATTTGAATGGTTCGATTGTACGTAGCGTAATGTAGCAAAGTGGTATCGTATTATACTAGAGGGGGCGATCTAAGCACTTGTATTTCAATAAATGCATGTGGAATTAAATAGATTTTATTTTTTAAGTTGAAAATTGATACTTTAACAAATTATAATAAGTAATTAATGAATTTTAATTAGTGAATAATTTATCACCTATATGGTTAAAAGGTCTTGACCCCCCTCCCACAAAAATTAGTTTCTTTATCCGCCACTGAACATTGCAAACCTTGTTTCACCAAATGCAACCCCCTTTTGTTGACCAGAACGCAGTTTGACCTTCGAAAATTAATTGGACAAAATCCATCAGCTCCATGGTATAACATTATAAAGAATGAAATGAATAGTATAATGTTGTTCCTCTTAACCCTATTGGGTTATGAAACATTAAAGAATGTCGGGGACAGCACGAAATCCTAAAATGCCAAACCAATACTATACTTGCCCACCAGTTGAATGTTTCCTTTTAAAATAACATTGTTTTCACATCGATTTCATACCCTCACTATACCTCAGAATCAAAGAGGTATATCTTGTAAACTAAACTAAAAGAAACCTGTACCACTGAGGCATATACAATTTGTTCTAAAATATGACAACTCCGTTTGCTTCTCTCCCACATTTACATAATTTCCTAGAAGCTCCTCTGGGTGGATATATTTTTAAACTTTTTTTCTGAAAAAATCTATTCTTCGGATCTCCGAAATACATTCGATTTCATTTGTATTAACACCCCCCTCCACGTCGAACCCGCGCTTTTGACGTCATACTCCCGCGTCCGTGGGTGTGCGGTCACAGTGACGTAAATGTAAATGGCCCCTCCCATTTCATTGATGGGAAATGTTTTGCTGATTGATTAATCTCGTAATGAGTGTGTTGGTGCGTAAAAATAGTTATTTCTGAAGAGTGTGATTAGTTAGCTATTTTGGGAGGTTTACGCAAAATTATCTATTCATTAAATTTATCGCGATATAATTTTAGCGCACAGAGAGTTATTAGTTGTGACTTCGTTTTAGTTATTCTGAAACATTGATGCATTAAAATTATTGCGATTGAAAATAAATACTTTTTGACGATTCCATCAAATCACATTCTAAAAAAAATTAAAAGTTTCTTTGCCAAGTGGAGTACGTTTCGCAATTGAAGAGCTTGTGACAAAAAGGTGAAAACGAGAAAATGAGTTAAGTTTTTCATTTGCACTAGATATATATTAAAAAAGCACCTACAAAAGGTAAAACTTTTCTTAAATTAAAGTTTGTGTGTAAAGGGTGAATCTTGTTATCGTTAAAGGAGGGAGTAACATGTTCATTGACAAAAAAATCTTTTTTTTTTTTTTTTTCAAAGATGTCACTTGGATCGTTCTTATACTAAGCTGTTTAATAATTTTCAACAAATTCTCTTCACAACCGTCGCACTTGGAGCAAAAACAACCCAAAGTATTTAAGATAAAAAAAGTATTTCAAAGTAAGTAAGGAGGGGTTGCTGTACTACGGTACAGCAACCCCTCCTTATATCGCGCTTCACGGGAGACAAGCAAAAAACCGCGATATAACAAAATGCGCGATATAACGAACGACTTGACAAATTTTTCACTTGTGTTATACTTGTGTTATGTTTATATGCTCTAACAAAGTTTTAAAACTAAAGTACAGTTTTTATTTGAAAGATAAAAAAATAAATCCTATTAAATGATTTAAGAAAAGAAACAAACCTTTAAAAAAGACTTATTAATTACTATAAACATTACACATTATATTGCACAGGAAATACTATAATATTTCACACATTTTCTAAAGAGTTAGTAATTATTTAAAGTTTGCCACTTTGATTTTTCTTGCTAAAACCTGGGTTCCCGCAAATCAACGATCGAAAGTTTATTAACTGTATCTCACCAATATTAATTTAGCCACCAGTATTAGAATCGATTTTAAGGAAAGTACTAAGTACATATTGAGAAAAAACAAGGGAAAATTGGGAGAAATGATACAAGGCACGATAGATCCGAATGCGCGTTGTAACGAGGCGCGACATAGCGAAGGGTTACTGTATAGATACTTATAACGTTGCAATTAGTTATTTAAAACTATACTGACATCAACATAATTTTTATAAACTCTTAACTTTAATTACTTTTAATCCCCAATTCAATACCACTTTTATTGCCCAGGATGCATCCCTATACACTCTTAAAACAAACGAGTTATTTTAACTCAGTCTGAGTTAATTTTCACTCTTTTCAATGCCGAAAATGCACTTATCCTATTGGAGTGGATTTCACTCTTTTGTTTAGTTAAAACTCCGACAGGATCACTCCAAAAACGAGTGGTTTTAACTCAGTCTGAGTTAATGTTCACTCCTTTCCAGTGTCGAAAATACACTTATCCTATATGAGTGGATTTCACTCTTTTGTTTTACAGTGTAGTCTCCCCAACACATCTTCAGCTGCCTAGCAATCCAGGCCAAACCATTTGACATCGGGCACTGAAGATCCATCGGACCTGCTTTATACAGATAAATGCAAAGGTTGTCTTCGACAGCTTCGGAGCCATGCATTTGCACAGTTACCATTGAAACGACATCATGATCATCGTCAATGGCTATCGGTGAGTTCTTCAAAATTTATAATGTAAGTGTAACTCAGAAGTATAGTATATGAAGAGTACACGGGAAGAACCACTTGATTTGTTAGGAGTCTTACCTTATGTGTCTGCTTGGCGGACATTGGCGACAGGAAACCGGTTTTTCTCTAGGTTCTTCATTCGCGTTACAAACGTCCACTGATCTCTGGCGTGAATCAGGGTTACCATGAAAGAAAAACAAAGCGAGTAACCGGTTTCTTTATACCAGTTTAGGCGATTTCACTCTATCATTGCCAAAGAGGCATATTGAGGAAAGCCTTCTACAAAATCAAGTGGCTTTTCCCTTGTATTTTTCATATTCTAAAAAGCCTAATTGAGATGTTTGAATTCACATCTTTATGATTAAATTTTTAAAAAATTAAACCCATTAAAAAAGTTTAAAATTGCATTTTCGATCAAAAACAAGTTCTTACCTAAAAAAATAAAAAAATTTAGAAAATGGTAATTAAATTTGAGTAATTTGTTTTTTTAATCCTTTTAAAGTTTTTTTTATACCTTCCTTTATTCTTTATAAGTTAATGCATTTCTACATGCAAATGTTTATCAACTCGTCTTCAACGATGTATCTGCTTCATCGCATTACATAACATCTCTGCTTGTAAGAAAAAAAATGGAAATATGTACTGTGATGTTGTTCCGTTGTTTATTTGTCCCGTCGACTTATCTTTCTCGAGAGAGATGCCAATAAGAGGCCTCTTTTGAGGCTCGACTCTCATCTCTGAAAAGTCCCCTCCCATTAAGTGGCCTATATTTAGATAGGGTTTGAGGGCTCCTTTCCAACACGTGCTGTTTCTGAAACATCCTCTTTTTATTCTCACTGTCATCAGTCCCGAGCGACTATTCTGAAGAATTCTGTGAACTTTCTCGACAAAGATTTCCGAAGAGTACACGGGGAGAACCACTTGATTTTTTAGGAGTCTTGCCTTATGTGTCTGCTTGGAGGACGTTGGCGACAGGAAACCGGTTTTTCTTTTTGTTCTTCATTTGCGGTACAAACGTGTTACTCGTGTCTACTGATCTCTTGCGTGAATCAGGGTTGCCACGAAGGACAAAGCGAGTAACCGGTTTCTTTGTACCAGTTTAGGCGATTTCTTGCTATCATTGCCAGAGACCTTTTGAGGAAAGCCTTCTACGAAATCAAGTGGTTTTTCCCTTGTACTCTTCAACTGTACCCTTTGGCTTCGTACAGGAACGCCTATAGTTGAGTATTAGAAAAGGTGCTTTACTGCAGGGACGACCTTTAAATGGTCAGTGAAACCAAAAAGTCGGATGAATAATACCCTGTGTAACGGAATTAAATATGCTCCAAAGACCAAACGCCGCGTTCAATATCCCCCTAAAAAGTTGCGTTGGGTGCCTATTCAGGTGTCGGCTCGTAACTTGACTGGGGTTTAAAATTATGACGCCTTCGTGTAGATCTAGTGCAACGATATTTCAACATAATACCATGAATGATTTACAGAGCACTCTCAAATATTTTCGAAACTTTACACAATACAGGACAGCATTTGTATTGGTATTGAATACTATCCTCTAAAGAGCAATATTAACTTTTTGTTCAAATATTTTTTACACAATAAAATTGCAGAAATTAGTAAGTACAACAAATGTATGTTTTCCAGCATTAAATTCTCGATAAACATTTCCCAAAACCACACAGATAAAGTTTACAGTAACTTTTTTTTAATCGCTCACAAACCTTTATTGAATATTTTAACACCTTAATTAAAATAAAAAGGTTCCCGTCACAACAGCTCATCTTCATTTCCGACCTCAACATTAAATTTTAAGGCCTTATTTGAATTTACTCCTAGAATAGCGAGAGTTGAAAGAGAGCAAGCGCGGTAGGTACTTCTAAAATTAATGATGTTCCTTTTCATTCCCAAAAGAGGTTTCTGCGAGATTTGAATAATGGTTAAGAGTCGCCATCAAAACTCGGTTAAAAGCGTTGCGTCTGTTACCTTCAGAACTAGAGAGGTGCATCTTGCTACAGGGCCGGATTTAAAGATTTGCCGCCTGTAGTACTCTTAAGACGAACGAGCGATTTTAGCTCAGTCTGAGTTAATTTTCACTCCTCCTGCCTAGAAAATGCACTTCTCCTTTTGGAGTGGAACTTTGTGTGTTAAACATCCGACAGGATCACTCCAAACGAGTGATTTTAACTCAGTCTGAGTTAATATTCACTCCTTTCCAGTGTCGAAAGTGCACTTGCACTCTTGTTTTAAGAGTGTAGGACGATTTGCCGCCCTAGTCACAATATTCTCCCAATTCGGGGAAAGGTAGCTAGGCTAGCTGTAGAATACTGTGGTATGTGTTGTTTAAAATAGATACACTTATAATAATCGTCTATGTACTTTTACCCACTAAATCGAAAGCGAAATAGGAGAATTTTTAAACTGTTCTACTATTTGTCTTTCAACTATGAAATCCGGGAGGAAGGGGTGCACTTATCCTCGCAACGGCCATGTTTGCTACGAAATATTAGTACCATATACGTTTACGGTGTAAGAATAAATGTAAATTATATGTTTTATTTCTTAAATGTATTCGTATCTTTATAATAATATTTTATGCCGAATAAAGCTTTAATTAATCGTAGAATTTGCCACCCCAAAAATCCGCAGCTCTATGCTACACAGCCTACTTAGCCTATTTAGAAATCCAGCCCTGATCTTGCATTTACCCTTTCAGATACGAGACCCAGTGTCAGGTTTACCAGACATAAACTAAGATATTTTTTGCTATAATCACAACAAAAATAACAACTGAATCTTACTTTTAATGATTATTTAAAATTTTTAATGCTATTGTGACTTCTGACAGGTACTAAGAACTCTTGTATACCAATTTTGAAGTTAGCAGCTCTTTTAGTTCAAGCTGTAGAGTGATTTTTGACCCACGGGACCAAAGTGTAGGAACCTATTTTTTAGAAACGGCGGCCCTCCAAAGCGTATAGAAAACACCGTCCTCCATTTCGAATGTTCGACCCCATCACAATACTTTTATTAGCGTATCTTGCATATTGGGTGATAGAAAGTACAAGTTCAAATGATAAGTTAGTATAGTACGTTTTTATGGCTTTTATTCGGTATGGCATTTAAATTTTCCTGATTTTTATTTTGTCATCTTTTTTGTGTTTTGTAATAAATCTAAAATCCTAAAATGCGAAGTAGTTTAGTATGTATATTTTTAGTATAGTATGCCTTTTAGTTTTAATTACTAGCATAAGTTAAATATTATTAAGTTTTTCACTATTTAATATTTTAAAAAATATGAACAGTATAATTTAAAAAAAGTTCATATCCACGATTTAAAAATTCCAACTGTGAAGGGTTATAAGTCAATAAAGAAAATGTATACCACTTTGATTCTAAAGTTCAGAAGCAGTTTGGCTCTTCGAAAGCCTTAATGTAATAGGCAATCAAAATGCTGATGAAATGGGTCTTATGGCTGAAGCGGTTGGAAGAAAACTTTTATAGTTATTGTAATTAACTTGAGTTTACTATGCTGTGTATATAGATTTTCTGAAATTTTTCAAGTTTTATACCGCATAATATAAAATAATAGGGCATGGTAAATATTGCATTTGAAATAGTTTTTATGGATTCACATTTGACCTTTTCCAAGCGATTTACAAGCGAGTAATATTTAAATAAGTGACAGTTTTATTCTTCTATCATACATTAATTTTAAAAGAAATTTCATGATTTCACAATATGACATTGATGTCTCTTGGTTTTCCTTTCGTCTTGTGACGAAATCCAGTATTTATAAGATAGTATTTTATTAATTTATTTTTAAATAGCAACAGAAAGTTCCATCAGTAGAAAAAGCGCGAAAAATTACTTTAATCACAGCAAGTTAAAAGTATAGTTCTGTTGAGAGCATCAAAATAGATATGATTGTTTGCTAATATTTGAATATATTAAATGAAACCGAATATGTTTGATAACTTGGATGTTATATATCTCAGCTTCATTTGATACGGAAAGCAGTTTTATTCAATACTAAATCACCAAATTATGTTTATGAAAGCAAATATTCGCTATTCTTCAATGTTTGATAAAAACTGGACTACATTAGACGGTGATGTCGTCCATATATTCGTCGGGTTTTTTTTTTTTTTTTCAAAAAGCTCTCTTAACAATTTGATGACTCCCAAGTTTTTTCGTAACCCTTTAAAAAACGAAGGCTAAACGTTTTTTCTTCTTTGGAAATAGCCAATCAACAAATGTAGATCTATAATAATGTTAATTCTTCAACACAACAAACCGGTCATAAAGTGTGATATACCTTGATTCCTGTATCCAATACAGACTTGGGGAGCCCAGTCGTTAATCAGCTTGCTTTGCATGCAAAACGTTTCAGGTTCGGGTCCGGGAACTGTAAAAATAACTGCCGCCCTATAAACGTTCTGTGCAGCCAAAACGTCCGACGAATTAAAGCCCCACTACAATTATTCTTCAAATGTCCCGACGCTCCGTACGATGTCGCTCCTGAAGTTGTGCAGCGTGCCTAATCAGGTGCCGGCTCGTCACTTGACTCTGGTTCAAAGTTACACGCGTCTTTAATAGCTCTAATGCGACAATAATTCAATCTAACCTGTATCCAATACAACTACAGAACTTGCAATTTTAACTCTCGTAGTTCAAGTGGTAAATTTTATTTAACAAAACCCAACTCTGCGGCCTGTCCCGTCTCCATCGACATCCGCTCTTGAGATAAAGCTGTCTCAATGACAATGACATGCTACAACGGTTATTAATCCCGCAGACGGGCCCCACGCATTGTCCAAAAAAGATGTAACGGGGGATGCAACACAACCACACGCCGCCCCTTGTAATAGTTTCCTCGGCAATAAAAAAAAATCTCATTGCATTTAGAATCAGAGTGACTTGATGCAATTTATCCTCTTCACTCCTGAAATAATTCCTCTGCATATACATGGTGGTTATAAAAGAACGCTCTCTAATCGGAGTGATCTGTAGCATTAATGAATACTTTTTTTGGTGTGCTGTAAATAAACATACAAGGTCTATCCCTTTGTTGGTACATAACAGACTATTTTAACTTTTATTTTAATTGAAAATGTCCGGAGAAAGAAACTGAAAAAAAAAACCCATCCCAAATCTGTTTGACCCTCTTGGTAGATAATATATTTCAATGCAAGTAATACAGATCAGTTGCTTGGATATCGGTATTTGGGGTGAATTTTATGTACGTGTACCTCGGGAGCGTTAAGGATATACATTTGATTAAGAAATTTTGAGACTGTTACACCTCTTGTAAGTTTTCAGTTTGGTTGTGAAATATATCTTTTAATTTCCTCCGGCTAAATGTATCAATTTACTTTCTTTATTAGGTATAAGGGAATCGGGTATGTGTGGTGCTTGATAACGAAAGAATCGTGATTCTTATGTGAAACGCAGGAAGTTAATAGGGCTGTGCATAGCTAAATTTCCTCAAAAATAATTAAGAGAATAAAGCGGTTAGTGCGCGAAATTTGTTGTGTCATAGAATCACGCTTGGATCTAAGTAAACGATACCCTATCTCCTATTTTTATACACTTGAAAATATTTTCTCTACGAGCAAATAAAAAAATATATCAAATTCTATACATATACACTCTTAAAACAAAAGAGTGAAATCCACTCCAGTAGGAGAAGTGCATTTTCGATATTGGAAAGGAGTGAATATTATCTCAGACTGAATTAAAATCACTCATTTGGTGTGATTCTGTCGGAGGTTTAACACACAAAGGATCCACTCCTTTCGGGAAAGTGCATTTTTTAGACTGGAGGAGTGAAAATTAATTTAGACTGAGTTAAAATCGCTCGTTTGTTTTAAGAATGTACATATAAGTGCAAATATCATTCGTAATTTAATGTTTATATGCTCTTACATAAGGCGCACTTACTCTTGTCTGACTCTGAGGTGTACTACACTCTAAAAAAATATCTGTAAGGTTACTAAGAATTCTCTAGGAAACTCAGCTTCCATAAGTTTTTTTAGTAGTGTTACGTAAGAAATATGTGTATATATTACTAATTAAAGCTTAGTAAGTTATACTAAGAAAAATGTAGTAGATTTTACAGGGGATTTTCTTGTATGTTTACAAAGAAACTGGTAGTAAACTGGTTACAAAAGTTTAAAAACAGAGGGCGCCACTAATTTTTCTGTTAGTCAGATTTTATTTCGAATTTCCCGAGGACAGAACCCAAGATTATCGGGATCCGTGGAACTGCGCGTTGGACCTCTCTGCTATCGGGGACTTGCATTTTGATTGCGGGTAAATAAAGAGGTTAAAATCTTGATCGTTAAAGGCGTTTTATGTTATTGATTAAGAAATTTTAAGATTTATTTTTTTTGGGGGGATGTGAAGTTTTCGAAATAATTTAACGTAATTTTTGTATACTAAAATAAAAAACCCCACGTTTTTAGGTTTTTTATTGTTGCGATATCGATTCGTCATAATCTCTAGAAAAGATAGCCAGGGGGCGCTGTAAGCGTTACATCAATTTACTTAGAATTGCTTAGTATTTCTACAGTAGTTTCTTCAGGTTACAGATGATTTTCTAGTAAATGGTGAAAATCTGTAAAGTTACTAAGTAATCGTTAGTAAATTCAAGCCAGATTTTTTACAGTGTAGCATATATTTTACAACTAACACCCCTGTGCGTATCACGGACCGGTGGGCAAGTAGGTGAATGGGCGACTGGGATGGTTTAGCGGGTTTTCATTGTACTGAGACGTGTCTTCAAACTGCGTTTAGAGACAATGCGTTTAATAGCTTTTACGAGACAGTTAATGTAATTACAGAAATATTTATTAGTGTATATAAAAAAGAGGGAATTGTTTTGTTTAATTTTTCGTTTGTTGAGGAATGGCAATTCGACCCTCTCTTAATCGGCCTCCAGTTAGGATTAAACAGGATAAACTTAGCCGACCCTCGTATTTTGTTCTCCCTAATTTTGAAATTCGAACCGTTAATCCTGTTTGGAACTCCTGTGAAATGAACTCTACTTGTCTGAACATTGTCTTTGTTTTTCTTACTGTTTGGAGCTCTGTTAAAATGATGCCTCTACTTTGACTATTATCTTTGCTTTCAGACTTTTCTAAAATTGCGAATCACAACAGAAAAATGTTCATTGTTTTCGTTTTTTTAAACAGTATAAAAATGTGAACGTTCGAAAATGGTCGTGTGTTAGTATGAGTGGGTAATTTTTATTGAAATTTCATTTAGATATAAATCCACTGAACCATTTGAGCACCAAACAATGAAAATCCTTTAATAAAGAGACGACCCATTACTGGAGGAAAATGGGTGTGATAAGTATATTGGTAACAGAGGATATGTGACAATTCCAGATGACCAATAATCTAATACAGTACAGTCCCGATTATCCGAGCCCCGATTATCCGACTTTCCGCCTTAACCGAGCTTTAAAATATTTCTTTTTTTTATTATTTATTTTTTGATTTTTCCGACGACTACCGAAAAAAATTCTGAGCAGACATACGGACATACGACAAAATTCTGAGCAGAACCTGATCTCACAAACGGAAGGAAAGAGAAATCCAACAATAATCCCCTTTTACTTTTCTTACATTGCTGCCGAGAAACGCCAAATAACATAAATCACAAAAAACAATTAAGGACCTTTTTAAGTGAAAGAACTATTTCAATATCATGCATAGAATTGCACGTGGTCTATATAACATTTGTATTTGTTAAAGTATACATTAAGACATACAGAATTGCTTTATTTACATTTTTCGCTTTAACCGAGTTTTTCGGTTATCCGAGTTACTATCGATCCACATTAATTCGGATAATCGGGGTTCTACTGTACCATTAATTCAGTTAATAATTAATGTACTCTAGTGCACTCCAAAATTTTGTGCTTGGATTCACTATAAAACTTTCAGTCCCAAAAATTTACTACATTACAGAAACATCTGATATTCACAAAATAAGCTTATTTTAGGTCAAAAATAAGAGTTCCATAAGAAAAAAAAATCATTTTAATTTTTCATATGATTTTTTAAATAATGCCAAAATTGTTAAACTGTCGAAAACAGCAAAATAAAAAATATATATATTACCTAAAACACTTCGAGTTATATATTTTAAGGTATCTGATCGCATTATTAAAAAAAATTTAGTAATTATTTGAACCGAAATAGTTTGTTTTTAAATATGTGGAACTGAAGTGCACTTTCAAAAATCAGATGACACACTTGTTATCTATTTTCTAAATTAAAAAAAAAAGTAGTTCTGACTTCTATTGAGATTAATGAAAAATATTGTAGAATAGAGCAAAGTGTGAAGAATCGAATGAGGTGTGTTTTTATGTCATACGGGACATAAACATTGGGGGGGGGGGGGGGGGGGGGAGGGGGGGGGGGGGGGGGGGGGGGAGGGAATGTAGAAAGTGATGATGCCAAATGGCATCACTGGAACTGAAATTGTTAAGGTTTTGGAGACATAAAGACTGAGACCTGGTTCAACCAAATGTCTAAAATATGGTGAAACATTTCACCACCCAGTCGTTACAGTTATGTGAACCATATGTTTAGTTAAACCAAGCTTCTCATTTTTAACTGTGGGAGAAATATTTCCATACAAAAAAAGGAGAATACCCATTTTATATATTTTTTACTGAAATTCACATAGAAAAAAATAATAAAAACATTTCATTTTTAATAACAAAACAATAAAAATCACGAAATAACAAAATACGCCAACCGATTTTTTTTTATTTAACTTTTAAACTTACAAACTAAATCCAAGTCATTCGGGTCATATTCCATGCTACCAAAAGAGTATTTTTTTTTAAAAAAATATCTTCTATTTCTTTAAGAACCTAAAGTCCACCACTAAGGAATAAAGGAAAATAGTCTATCAGACTCCGGGAAGAAAAACGGAAATTGAATATTGAAAAGAACGGAAGAAAAACCAGGATTCAATCGGGACAACTGCAAAACATCGATTAGTGTCAAAAAAGAAATGAAGTCGAAGGAGGTAAAAAATAATGGACCCACTAGCAATCGTAAATCCATGTCACGGGGTCGAATGCTCTGTCACGAGATCGGGATTTTTTTTCTCGATTTTTGGGAAATCAAATTTCTGATTTATTGTTTCGGAATTGAATGCCCGTTTTTTACAGTTTTGTTGAGTATGCCTATCTTTTTTAGCCAACTTTTTTTTTTAATTCGAAGAATTAAAAAAAATGAAAAAGGTATTGACATGCGGTCGATGTCCGTCCGTCCGTCTGTCCGTACCCCTTCCAAAATCAGTTCTATCCATCCGATCTTAAAAATTCTTTTTTTATTAGAAAGGTATAACCTCAGACACCCAACTTTCATACTTTTTGTCCGTCTGTCTGTAAGATCGGACGGACATAATTTTGCAAACGATTTAAGTAATAGTTATTTAATTTTCGAAATAAAATAAATGAAACTAGCCAAATTTAGCAAGTAAATGTTTAATATAGAATTAATGCTGTGTTTGGCGCCTTTTTACCTGCTAAACACAACTGCTGCAGCATGTGTGGAAGCGGGTTAAATGACAGATTTTGTTACAAACCTACTTGTTAATTTACATTTTTTATTTTAAGTGCATTGAGGAGTAGTTTTTTGGTTTTTGTTCTACGACTAATTAAATATTTATTTATAACTGCAAATAATCATGCGGACGATAAGTAATATTTATTTTATTGGAGATAGAAAATTAATGAAAATAATTGATTTGTAGCTTTAAGAAGATGAAATTATAGCTGGATGCTGTGTTTAGTGAAATTTATTTTAATTTATATAAATTTAATGTGGAAAAACGGTTGTTGATGTCACTTACTGTTACAAACCTAGTTTTCAAGATAAGAATTTTTATTAAGTATTTAAGTAACAGGAAAGTAGGCTATTTTAGTTCTTTAAGAACTTCTTGTTTTGTTGACGAAACTATAAGGCGTTGTGTGTCTTTTCCCCAATCATTTGAATGATTCTTTGGGTTGATTTTTAGGGATGACCAGTACTGGAAGTAGCTCGAACGCTAATGTAAATTACTAAAACAGAATAATCCTATACAAATATTTTGAAAACTCATCAAAATTAAGTACGACAACTATCATAAGCAAGCAGGTCTAACTCTAATATTAACTTTTTAAAATGGAAATTTCACCAAAATGAAGTAAAAGTTATCCTTTTATCCTCTGACAGCTAATGAAATATCCTATTGTATTTTATTCTTTTATACATTTTATTTTTGAAAAATCTGGTTTTAAAAAGTTTTGGCAAAACTTTTTGTATATGGGGTGTGTCGAATATAAAAAATATATGACAGTTAACTTTGAAACGTTCATTAAAAATGAGCTTATTGTAACTTGTAGTTCTATGGTATTGCACTTTATAAGTCGTGCTGAAAAGTCCGATTTCGAAAGCTTGCAATTTTACATTTTGTAATGGTCAGAAGGTTAATTTAAAATTGGATTTGGTGGGTTTGTTTTAATCAAAACCTCATTTTTTTGGTTTTCATTAATGGTCAAAGTTTTTTTGGTGCTTCCTTCTTTTTGTGTGAAAAAAAAAAAACGAAATTTATTAAATTAATGCACTTGTTTTATTTGAAATTTAACTTTTCAAAAGGAGGATTTGAAATGTCGAAAAATAAGTTTTTCTGGATATGGAGATAAATTTTCTTGAAAAAATGAGTGGACACAAGATTAATTTGGCTTGTTCAGCAGATTTCTGCTTAATTTAACGGTCCTAAAAATTTACAGCGGAATAAATAATTGGTTCCAATTCTCACATTAAAACTCAAAATTATGTATACTTAATGCAAATAATTTAATTAGGTTAATGCAAACAAATGCTAATGAAACCCTTGCGAAAATTTAACATGGGTTTGTGCAAATCATTGTATAAATGGCAGAGTAAAACATTAAAATTAAGTAGAATAGTGTTATGGGTGAACATCTTAAATTTATAATAGCTTAATTATTTTCAAGCAAATATACGTTTATAAATATTTATGAATAGTGTATTATTCAAAAGTATTAATATAATATTACTCTTCTTTGATGCAAAAATAATAAAGTGTTTCATACGTCTAAATTTGTTAGATACACTGAAAACGCGTCAAATATGCATTTGTCCAAAAAATGACCAAAATGTAATTTTATTCGCAAAAAACTTATGTGTTTTTTTTCAACCAACTTATGCAACATTGAGTGATTACTTAAACAACAAAGGCAAGCTAAACAAATGAAATATTCTTTTAATTTCCCAATAACTTATAGACAGTCGGGCATGTTTACTTAACGTGCATTCCGTCGTTAAGAATGCTAAGTACGTCATACATTACGTCACGTTCTAACCTTCAGTTCCAGGTTTCGAAGAATTTGAATACAAACGAACTCATTCATGGTGATTGCATCCTTCTTGGCAATAACATTCGAGGCTTGTAAATCTTTTCAGTTGTTTTCTTAACAAAACTGTATTAGCATCCTCTAAATATCATTTGCAATATTCATTGCCTTCCGTTTTGTGTCTTACGAAATAAGATACTGGTTTACAGAAAAAGTATCAAGCTTGTATTTTATTTTTTTAAAAAATGTTGATTTTGTAATTTCTTAAATTTATTTGGTATAATTTGTCACATGTGTTGGGTGCAAGAGTAAACGTTGCATTCGAAACTACGTTTACAAATGTCTTGTTTCACATTCTAAAGGTTTGCATCTGTTCAATACTCAAGTTATTTTAAACAAGTCCTCCAAAAGAACTTTAAAAAAAAAAAAAGACTAGGCATAAACGTGAAAAATTTTCTCTTTTTGTCTCTTTAACCATTTGTATTTTATTTGTCGGGTCCTCCTATTTTTTAAAGGCATTTTAAACAAGAAAATTGAATAAAAATTACAAGTTTGCGTATCGTTAAACATTTTACTTTATTTACGTCGCATACCCCCCCCCATTTATCCCTTATGTAGTAGCTCTAGTGCGACTATATTTCAACCCAATGCAACCCCCTTTATCCAATAATACACTTCCAATAAAAAAATGCTTCAAAACTTGAATTTTCACCCTTCCGATGACCTCTTTTTCTCTTACATTCCACTGCCAATCCGAATTTCTATGAATATTCATGCCGGTGACTAAAGGGTTATCAAAACCCTCCAAAAATTCCTCGCCAAATCTCCACACCAAAACGAGCCGCCTCCCGAAATATGGCAACCCTGTCCCCCAAACCGGAGGGCTGCTTCGCTCCCCTCCGAAATTCAGTGCGTCACAATCTATTGAAAGCTACGGAACCGCTATCCGATTTATCCGCGTGAAAACCGAAAGAAGTTCCAGTTACTCGGCCCTTAGGATTTAAATCTCTGTGTTCTTGGAAACGCCGTCTTCAGAAAAGGTAAGCCCTAGTCTTTCTTGAGCCCTGGTGTAAGCTGTCCTGCTGTAAAAAGCCCGCATTTCGGGCGTGTATGGTGCCGAAATAAAAGACGTGTAGCGGTAGAAATCTGCCGTGGCTCTGCGGCATTACCTCTACTCTTCTCTGTGTTCTAGCGCTGTGTTGGGTTGGTGAGCCGGTATTTTCGAAGGCTTGTTTTTGTTGCATCTAATTGGCAACATGTTCGTTTTTTGTGACAGTGTTACCTGTGATGTGCAATTTTAAAATTAATTTATATATTGATAATAATTTGTAAGGCATAGGTTGGAAGTTTTCTGGGATGACAATATGTTTAGGAATAACTTAAACTATGCGTTATCATTTTTGCTTATAATATATATTTTTTATTAATATTTTCGAGCCGGGCTATATTCAGTTGTTTAAAAAAAATATATATTTTTTTTTTATGTTTAATGACGTTGACGTTTAAAAGACCATGATTGTTTTGAATCGATTCATCAGTAAGTTTTAATTATTTCTTTCGAAAACAGTTTTTTTGTAGTTTTTATACGATATTTTAAATTAAAATAAAAGGTGTGACTTTCTAATGTTTTATGCTCTTAAAAATCTTATTTTTATTGATACATGATCTGCATCTTTGCGTTAGGAGAAAAAGAGCGTTTATAAAGTATATTTTACTGAATCAGTCCTAGAAATATTTCGTAATAATTTACAATGAATTAACTGCATCTTGTTTTTTAAAAAAAATTAAAATTTTTGAAACTATAAAGCATTCACTAAGTTTTTAAAATAATTTAAAATTAATTTTTTTTAGAGTTTGATCCATTATTAAAAAAGCCAGTTTCTGCTGAATATTTTTAGTTGACGATTTTCTGTGTCGAAATTTTTTTTGTGGTATTCAGTAACAAAATAACAACTTAATTGCTATCAATTTATTTGAAACTTACCTATTTTATGGCATTCTAAAAAGCCCAGCTATCCCTAAAACCATTTTTTTACAAAAATGAGCATCTATCCAACTTATTTTACTGTTATGGACTCTTTTAGTAAAACATATTTGTTCATTTTCTTTACTTATGTAAAGTATTTGTGACATCATATCATGGGATGTTAAAAAAAATAAAGAAAATGTTATCACAATAAATCAATCAACTTCTTGATTATCAATGCCTTGGCTATAAGTGTAAATAAATTTGATTACGTGTGCAATTCACAAAAACAAATTTAAGTGGGTAAGTAAACATCAGACAACGAAGTGAACAAACAAATGTACGAAAGTGGGCGTGGCAAATCCGTTTCAAATTACCATCGACGAAAACACACCAAAACAGGTTTCTAAAAATTTAATCAACACCACAAAAAAAGGAAGGAAAACGATAAATCAGCTTCTATGCTGTTTAAAAAAATCGTCAATTTAATGGACATAAAATGTATTTCAGATTTAATTGGCATATTTTAAGTCTTGAGTGGCAATTGTTCCAGCGGTATTATTTCCATTTATGGGTTTTCTTGAATTACATTTGTTTCGGTATTCGCGAAAGTGATTGACATTGTTCTGTGTCTTCCTCTTTCAAGAATGTGTAGAAACTTGTGCAAAAGGCAAAATATCATGCAAATCGATGTTTTCCAACGACATCGACGTTTTGCAAATGCTTTGCATAGTTGATATTTAATCGAATTAAACCGGTAAAGTTTCATAAATATCAGGAATAAAAAGTTGCACGTCAAAAACTGTAAATAAAATCGCACAGCTGACGAAAAAAACAACGTTGAGTGAAACCTCTCAAATAGCAGAATTTAGTTGGTAACGAACGCATTTATTAAACTAGAGGCAATTTAAATCTTTCGATACGTACTACAAAAACTAAAATTCACGTGACTTGATTTCTTCTCTGCAACCAAAGGACAGAGAAAAATTCACATGATTAAGTTGGGTTGTAGTCATCACTTTAACTTATCATTAAAAACGTAAACCAAGTATCTATTTTGAATATTCATTCACTTCAACGTCCAAAGATTCATTTGCAACTTTAACCCTGTAATGCAAGAATATTTTTTTCATCCCAAAAAAATATATGTATCTATATTACTCATACATTATGGGAAAAATACTGAAAAATATTTAACTGCATTCAAAACAATTTATTTTTAATTAGTACTATAATATTATACTTTGAATACTGCCAAAAACGTTATTTCACAACTCTTAATAACCTCACTCTTTAATTTTTGAATACACTTTTACTACTGTCATCTTTGAGGATTATTAGTTACTAAAACTTCTAAATAGAATGTAATAGATAAAAAAAACACAGATTTGTCGAGAGGGAGCTCTACTTTAATAAAATAAAGTCGATTTTGTTACTTGTTGCCAAACGGCAGCAGTATGCATTAGAGGGTTAACTTATCATCAAAAACGTTAACCAAGTATCTATTTCCGAAATTCATATTTACTTCAACTTTCAAGGATTCATTTGTAACTTTAAACAAGTAGGTTTGTATTCGAAACAGTCACTTAGATTTGCTTCCGCACAAAATTTATGCCTTTGAAAAACTCAGCATTTCGTTCTATATCAAAACTTTTAGAACGTCAAAAATAAACTTTTTCATCAAACGTTGAAACTACGCAAAAAAATATCTATTACGATTTGACCTAAGATTTTGAACTGTTCTCATTAAAGATGTTTGAATGAAACAGGTTCGACTATATGTGCTCGTACTTATGGAAATGGCATACTCATCTTTTGATCTAATCTGTTTAACTTGAATTAATAACTTTTATTCGCATTTAAACTAAACTATGACAGCTCTTACATATTTGATTATTAATTTTTGCTAACTTATTTTTTTATCGCAACTGTCTCTCGATACTTAGAACTCGCCGTTTAACCAGGAAAATTACATTCATAATTATATAACCTTCTAAAGTTGAATTACCAAAAAGCAGTTTCAAATGATGGTTTGATTTTTCATTTTTGCTATTTCTTTTTATCACCAATTGTCTCTAACACTTTTTTACTCGTATAGTTAAAACGAGGAAAATCATAATTCTAACATTTAAAACTTCGAATTACAACTAAACAGTTACACGTTACACAGATAATGAAACCTTTAACTGTTGTTGTTGTTGCATGCCCCCGTAGGTCAGCAGTGCTAGACCTGGTCCATGATGTTATACACCTTAAAAAATCCAAAACCATGGAAGGGTCGTCGTACAAATCCTGCTAGAAAAGTCCCAGACACACGAGTATATGGTCAGGCGAAGCCTGCTCCGAAGAACAGTTCGCACAATTCTCAAAGATTCTGGAGCCCTCTGTAAATTTCATAGTCTTTAGGTGGCCACTTCGGGCAAGAATAGTTTGTTACCGTCTATCAAAACCTAAAGCCAGTGAGAGAGTCCGCTATCTCATTTCCCTCAACATCTGTGGAAAGAAAAACAATGCAAAAACCTTTAACTAATGAGCCTTAACTCATTAGTTAAAGGTTTTAACCTTTACCTTTAACTAATGAGCCTTAGCGGTATTTGTAACATTGTCCGTCGCTACATTAAAACCGCACCTTTGTGCATCAATTTACTGATAAAGTGTCTAAAGTGCTGTCAGCGTAAATATTTATTTACATCATTCACTGCGCTACTTTTTGGCCTTCTGGATAAGGTGGTCGCCCAAACCGCAATTTGCTTATCAATAGAAACATGCGATCCCCACGCCTTTTTGCGGTTTTTATCAATCGAACGGCAAGAAAGTAGTTCAGAGCTCTTGAGTACCGTTACACACCACAACAGCTTAGGGCCTCTGATTTTTTATTAACCCTCTAACCATTGTGTTGGAAGTTTTAGGTTGTTGGCTTCCTTCTACCAAGGTTTCAATTTTCATTAGCGTCCCAAGGTTTATGTTTTTTTCTCAAGGGTCTTTCCTGAGTCGCGATTGGCGGATGCTACCGTCACGTGACTTCTTTGTCTAAAAGCCGGTTAGGGACGGAACCTTCATTTAAGTGCTTTACCTTTCGACATTAACGAGTTGCCTGTGAAAATTAATTCGATTTTTTCCCTCTTTGCACACTTTTTGTTTTCCTGTCGAGTTTTTTATTTTATACCTAACTAAACGATAAATGCCGATACAAATCATGTCATGATGTCGAATGGAGTAACTTTGGCCCGAGCTATTCAAGTTAATAACTTCATATTAAATGAACTTTTTATTAAAAAGTTAGCTTGCCTTTGATTTTCAAATAGTCGAAACTCTGCTTTCACCTTCAGTTAATGCTCTAGACTGGGAATTTTTAATAGTAGTAGCCAGTGGCTACCAGAGTGAAAAAAAATGGTAGCCACATTTGGATTTTTAGTAGCCAGTTTTAAATGAAATTATATACTACAAAGAGAAAGTGCAATTATCCACAAAGCAAAATTTTATTAACTCTGTAAAATGCATGATTTTTTTTTCATCCCGAAAAAATATATTTGTATCCTTAATACTCATACATTAGGGTTCTATGGCTCTACTTTAATAGATTCAAGTGGATTGCGTTATTTGTTGCCATATGGCAACAGCTTGCATTAGAGGGTTAAAGACATTTTTGATATGAAAAGATTGACAGTGAAAAAACAGTATCATGCCAAAGATGTAAGTATTATGTGATTGGCCATTATTGAAAGGAGAAAATTATTTATGCACATACAGTTCAACTATTAGTTTCGGAGTATTCTTGTCACCCACGATTGTTTATGAAGTTTTCTCAAATTATAATTGTTTAAATGAATAGTCGAGATCTTAATCAGTTGTAAATCAATCACCTGTAAATTGCCGAGATCTTAAGCAAGATTTAAAAATCAAATTTTGTAGTTAAGATTTTCGTCGCAAAGCTCCATCAATAAGTAACAACTGTCATCAAGTTTTATTCCCGACAGAGTCGAATAGGAGCGTTCTACTATTGATATTTTAGAAATGCAGCTTTGTTATTAATTATTTGTTGAACAAAAAGGAAAAATTATGATCGCCACTTTTGGCGACTGGGGTTTGATTTTTAGGTAGCCACTTTCGATGTAATAGTCGCCAGTTGGCGACTGGCGACCGCTAATCTAGAGCTTTACCTTCAGTATGAGTAAAGAAATATTGAAGAAGAAAGTCAGTACTAGAGTTTCATGCTTGGATCTAAATTATCGGTATTAATACTAATATGAAATTCTGTTTGTAAAGTCATTATAGTCTATAACTATTTATTCAGCGCTGCACAGTTTACCTTTTTTTTTTTTTTTTTTTTTTTAAAGGACTTGATTGTGGAATTAAGAAATATGGAAAACATTTGCCTGACTTTTACAAAATAAATAGGTATGGAAACGCTTTTAAAAAAACTCCTTTGAAAGCTTTCTCTTCCCGACCAAAATCAATCGCTTTTACCTGCCCTATTAATTTATTTTGCCCCAAAACATGTAAGTCTTTTCAAAAACAATCTTTCGTGTGTTGTGTTATAACAGATTGTACATTTCCGTGATATTTAAGAATTTTTGTTGTGTAAGAGGCACACAATAGTTCATACATCAAAACCCTCTGCGTACCGAATGCTTTTCTCTTCTTGCTTCGATCCAAAAGAGTTTTGGGGCGGTCGCCAATTCATCATGCATTTCTAACCATTACTCAACGTAAGTGTCAGAAATGGAGAAAAATTGTATGCGCAACATAATTTACGTCTTGTACACAATTTTTCTCGGGAATTTCGAAGTAGTATTTAAACTGGCGTATAAAAGTTTGCAGATTTATTATGTTTACAAATGTTGTATCCAAACATGTTATAAATCCCTTCAACTAAAGAAATTTTAATGTTATGAGCAAAAAAAAAAATCTATCTCGTTTTAAAAGACTGTTAGTTTAATCTGTTTTTTAATTACGAGTTTAAACGTAGGCTCTTTGTGTGCATGAATACCGCAAATATAAATATAATTAAATTACAATCAGTGACATTAACAAATTCTTATTTAAAATTCGTTTATTGGGTTCAATCATATAAAACCTATGCTTTTATTGACTATTACTTATAAACAATTCTATTTATTGTAACAAACATTTGTCATTTGGTATTTGTATGACAGCCATTAAACGGTCATTGTAAAATACACGAGCAATTCGCAATTCAGGCCGAAAAAAAAGGTCGTTCAAGACATTTCTATAGCGGAAATGCAATTTAATGTCTCTTGCCATTGATTGAAAGTACAATTGTTGGTCCATTTTTAACATCTGCTCTCTCTCATCTATGGTTTGATGCAATTCTTTTACGATCGTCGCTATACTTTATCCGTTTATATATCCCTTTGGTTGACAAACTCACGTGCTTTGAAGTGAGGATGAAATGCGAATGTTTGCCATATATTGTGAAAGCGAGGGCTCTTTATCTTAATTTTCACATTTATGAGTGTCTTGTCATACAGTTTATTTGTCTTTAAAGAGTTGTGTCGGTATTTGAATGATATCAATTTTAAAACTTTTTTTATTCATTTTTAAAAATCCTTGTACCTATTTAACTTTCTGTACTTAGGATGTGTCTTATTTGTTCTTTTTCCTGCTTAAGAATATATTTATTAACGTTTTAAAATATGTCTACATATTTTTTGTGCTTGCTGCACCACACTGATGTATTCAAATCTTTAGTCACTTTTTACGGATGAAGTTGCTTTCGCGAGTCGTGTGTTTCTCTTGCAAATCTTGCTTGGGTTTTTTCGAAACACCATGTTTAAGCAATTGTAATTTGGTGCTTTAATGTACCCAAATCTCTTCTGAAAAATATTTATTTAGAACTAGGGGTGAGAGTAACACTACACAACTTTCCGTTGCCACTCAATAAGTCAATACATATAAAGGTATTTATATACCCTATAAGGAATTATAGGGAGTAAGAATTGGACTTGGTCGGTGGATTAAACTTTTATGTCGAGGGGAATCGGATTATTTGCAGGGCGCTTTTTTTGAAATCGAGTTTTACAAATAGTTGCCAATTACGGATTTAAGTACTGGCAAATGTACTTAAAATTACTTAATCGCACTACCTACTGTTTAAAATATGCTTTGCACTTTTATGCACATTAAAGCTTAAGCGATTTACAAGCATACGATTGTAACTTTATTTCATTATGGGATTCACTAAAAATAATCTTTTTATCACTCTAACTTTCCTTGACATACGGCACAGTTCAGAAAAAGGCCAGAGTATGCAGTAGAATTAACTGGCTAGTTGTCCTGCCTGTTTAAACTGAAAGCTGTGCAAACTGCAGTATCCATCACGGGATACCTTCTCTTTTCCTTGATTGTTTGTTTCAGACACACAAATGCAAAGTATTTTTGCTAATAAAACCATTGCCGAGAGAAGGTTAGTATACTGAACGTGCGTCACTGACAACAGCAGTAAATTCATTTTAAATGCTTCTTTCATTGTGAGTTACTTAATCAAGTGACTCTTTGCATGTCTAATTTAACAGTTTTTCCCTGCTTAAAAAACAGTTTCTCCCTGTTAAAATTACAGTATTCCTCTAAAAAAATGACAGTTTTAAACTGTAAAATAATCAGTTATTAACTGACGTCAAAGTTGACAGTTTTTAACTGTAAAAAACAACAGTTTTTTTTTGACAGTGTAGAGCGTATATGGAAATCATCCTTCTTTACTCCAAACTTTTAGCATTTAGTGATTCTAATATATCTCGTTTTGAAAATTTTCCTGTTGGCCGGCTTTGCTTTTAAATTTGAGGACATTAATTCCTACTATAAGTGTTTTTAAAGACTTAATCTTTTTCTGTTTGAACAGAACTTGGTACCCAAACATTGAGAAAACCGTAGTGCATTAAAGGGACTTTATTTGTTTGCAATTTAAACCGTACACAAGTCCTTTTCTTCTACTCTCAAACCAAATACAGATTCCCATTTAAGCGCAATGCTTCAAACCTAGACCAATTTAAATATTTCACGAATTATTTTTCTAACAAAACGCTATTTACCCTCAAACACCGCAACTAATTAACATTTATTCCATTGGCTACATTCTCCAAACTACACTCTTAAAACGAACAAGCGATTTTAACTCAGTTTGATTAATTTTCACTCTTCCACTGTGGAAAATGCACTTCTCCGAAAGGAGTGGATACTTTGTGTGTTAAACCTCCGACAGGATCACTCCAAACGAGTGATTTTAACTCAGTCTGAGTTAATATTCACTCCTTTCCAGTGTCGAAAATGCACTTCTCCAACTGGAGTAGATTTCACTCTTTTGTTTTAAAAGTGTATGTATCCAAACAAACCCTGATCTACTTCCTTGAAAACCACGACTTCCTTGTAATAATCCTTCCCTTGCGGTTTCCACCCGAAACCGAAACTCAAAAACCAGTCCCGAACACGTGTTACTTCAAAAGCGGGCCGGGCCCTATTGTGCGTTGGTGTGGGCCCCTAAATAATCGCCCGGATTCTTGGTAAGAGGCATCTCCGACATCTACCTACCTACCGATTCCTGGAAACTCTATTTGGAAGTCAGTTATTTACAACCCCCCCCCCCCCATCCCCCCCTTCTTCAAGGCTTCACTGCCTCGGTTTCCGGTCCTAAACCACGGCCGGAGTTGAGCTGTGGTCGATGCTAAAGTATATCAATCTGTTCTTGTGGAGAGTGTTTAAGGGTAAACCTGTAACTTTATGTTGCTTTGTTTTTGAACATTTATTATTAGTGCAGAAAATAGTCAGTCTTGGTAACAACCCCTCGTTATATCGCGCTTCCCGGGAGACAAGAAAATACCCGCGATATAACCGAATGAGCGATATAACGAGCGACTTAATAACTACTATTATACTTTTGATGTATTTATGCTAGAAATTTAGGAAATCCTGATCGGCCTTGATTTCATCAGCGGTCAATGAGAATGCTTTTAAATGTTAATCGGAGCGGATGAGTTGTTGACACTTTAAAACTTGTCTAATTGTTCTTTTTTTTCTGGACTGTCGCAAGTGGGACGAAACGTATTATCCAGTATGTTAAAAAAAATTTATTGCACTAACACAAATTTCGTTGATCAGCAATAGCTCAAGAACCAAGTTATTCCTTGTCATAATTAAAAAAATAATAATAAGTACTTACGTAACTTGACCATATACTTAGATTTCCATCGACTCTGAAATAGTAGTGTTTATTATTAAAATTATACTTTTCTATTATAAGCCATTCCAAATCATCATCTTAGATTTGAGTGGGTACTAAATATTTTTTTTTGTGTGTATCATCATTTTGAATTAGCAGGTTTTAGGGGGCGTATTCCCTTCCAGCTTTCATTCCTGTATATCCATCGATGGGCGCTTGATTGGTGCTCTGTTTCCATTGATTCACCAATAGCGGCCCGAGAAAGAATTTTTTATTCGGCATCTTCTTTGCCACGCAAGACTTGAATGGAACGCACCGGTTGTTTATCAATGGAAGTGGAACCTCTATTCAAAGTACTATATATTAACTCATTAGTGTATTGACAAATAAACACTCCATGAAAAATTAAGCTTTTTAAAAAACATAAGACATATGAAAACCAGAGTACCGAACAATTTTTGTAGGACAAATTAAAAACGAATTTTGTTAACTTAAGGTTGACTCTTTCATTGTGACGGAAGTCACAAATAAAATCCTAATGGATAAACCAAAACTCTAAATAGCTCTCAACTAGAAATAATAACTGCTCACTAAAAGTATCGGGTTCGAGTCCTCCACAAAAAAAAGGGGCAAAATTCCGCTTCCGGGTACCCTTTTGTGTGAAGACCCTCCATGCTGCCAACCCTACTTCTCTGGTTGCTCCAGGCTATGAAAGGGAAAGCACCTGTCCGGTTGCATTTTTTCTCTCCGTATTTCAAACCCCTTTCTTGGAAAAGGATATTCGAGGATAGTTACCTTGTCTGTTTCGACGTTTTTAAACCGAAAATTGTAGTAGTTAACAACTGTCAGGAATGCGAGATTGTAACTTTGCATTCTTCTGTAATTGGAATGCTTTTTGTGTGCTGGTAACTAGCTGGAATTATCTCTATGGGAATTATGGGGTCTAAAGAGTTTCGAACATAGGTTTGGAACTTTACAATTGTTAATGATTTTGTTCTTGGTTTTCCATCTTTGAATCTCGTAGTAATTTATCGTGATTTAATCTTTTCATGCTCTCTTAAAACAAAAGAGTGAAATCCACTCCAGTAGGAGAAGTGAATTTTCGGTACTGGAATCCGTGAATATTAACTCAGACTGAGTTAAAATCACTCGTTTGGAGTGATCCTGTCGGAGGTTTAACACCCAAAGGATCCACTCCAAAAAGGGGAAGTGCATTTTCGACACTGGAGGAGTGAAAATTAACTCAGACTGGTTAAAATCGCTTGTTTGTTTTAAGAGTGTATCCGTGAACGTTAAAATTTTGAGTAGGTAAATAGTTGTAAACTTTTCCAGTGAGATGGAAACTGTGAAAATGCAAATAATCGTTCTGACTGCAGAGAAAACATTTTGAAGTTTAGAAACGAATGGAAATATTTGTCTTTAGTTGGTAATATTTGTATACAAAGTTACTTTAGATTAGATAACTACTTGTCATTTGAGTAATCTGATCCCCAATCGCAGCTTATCTTGCGTTCTTCTCTTGCTTTGAAAAAAGCAATAAGCAAGTTTTATTTCAACTAGCAATTTTTTGAATAATTTATATTTCAGCTAAACCAGAGGTTCCACTGATAATTTTTAATATTCCTCGAGTAACTATTATTTGTATTAGTCCCATACTGTTCTTTGAATTTGATACATATAGAAACTTTTCTACCTGTTTTAATCAACTACACTCTTAAAGCGAACGTGCTATTTTTAACTCAGTTTGAGTTAATTTTCACTCCTCCAGTCTAGAAAATGCACTTCCCCGAACGGAGTGGATCCTTTGTGTGTTAAACCTCCGACAGGATCACTCCAAACGAGTGATTTTAAGTCAGTCTGAGTTAATATTCACTCCTTTCCAGTGTCGAAAATGCACTTCTCCAACTGGAGTGGATTTCACTCGTTTGTTTTTAGAGTGAAAGTAATGTATTATCCCACGTTTTTTATTTCCTAATATTTGGAAGCATTTTTATAGATTGGCGAATCGGATCTTTGTCGAGACGTAGCCGTAATATTTCCTCCGAGACTGAGCCCTCCAAATTTTTCCATTCCAATACAATCATATAAAATAACCTTATTTCGGAGATGGTTGCAGCCCATTTATACCTATATCGCATAAATGAACAGATCGAGACTCCGCATACCTAAAAATTGAGTAAGACTTCGAGAGCTCGGGGTTCTCAAAAAATTACTCCAGGAAGTAGGAGTGTATAAGAATGGCAGTGGGGTGGTCTGAGGGGTAGTCAACAGTGACCGGAAATCCAAATTCTACTGACCCACTCCTTCTCCGACAGATGTTTTTCGGGGAAACCTCGTCCGCAACCCACCTGTGGGTGCTGTTTACAAAACAGTCTTAAAAATAGAATGCCGGCGGAAGTAGAGCGTCTTCATTTGTGATTATAATGCCTATCGGCAATGCAACATACGGTTTTTTTTACTCTGGTTCTTATACGGGTTCGTGTAGTTCTTATGGGCTTGAAGATTCCAGTCGTTAGAAGTTTGCCTTGTATGCGAAAGATGCCAGGTTCGGGCCCGATGTTGTGTACGATGTCCCTTAAAATTTGCATTGGGTGCCTACTCGGGTTTCTCGTCACTTGACTGGATCTAAATTATGACACCAATAGCCTTCGATTAGCTCTCTTCCGACCGAATCAAACCTAACGCTTGTAGGTCATGGCTTCACTAGGCGCGTTTACATGAGCCATCGAATCCATGGATTGAGGAGCAAACTCAACAATTATTCCCTCTTGGGGATTTTCTCCCAGACAGAACCGGAGAATTCATTGGGGGGTTTCGCAATCGGATGCTCGATCTCTTTTTTTCCCCTAATGGAGATTTTGTCATTCTATGGATACGGTGGCTCATGTAAACGCGCTTACTCGGTGCTTTATCCTTTCGGAGCATGGAGGAATTCCAGAGTCGATGAAAAAAAACGACCACGCCGTGCTTCCTTCACCAAAACACACTTGAAGTTTGCAGCATTAAAATGTTCTACGCGGAGGAAATGCGCGTAAACAAACGGAATTTTGCCTCTCTGATTGGTCGCTCTTACGCGATACGTCCGACCTGATATTCGTTCGCCCTGTTACTTCAAAATCGAAGGAAAAAATAATTAATATAAACTGAAGTAAAAACAAATAAAAATAATAAAATATGTCTTGAAATAACGAATAAAATGATTTATTGAATGTGAAAAACCTTTTTTTAATCGATTCTCGCACTCGGAAATTTGAACTATTTACCCGTTTTCCCGTAGAATATTGTATACTGCTTTCTTTAACTGTGGTGAGGTATAGAACATATCTGCTAATTTTTCACACATTCCTACGCTTACCTGCTCCCTAAAAAAACAACCCAGGGGAACAAGCTAGGGGGGTGTCTATACCTAAAATCCCACCTGCGAAACTCATGCAAATCATCTCCCCCCTCTCCTCCCCACCAAGTCATGGCCAAGGTCATTTCAATGCACGGGTTGCAGCCGAGTACGGACTGCGCAGTTTCTCCTCTGCTCTGCCGCGATAGTATATCTGTTTCGCGGCAGAAATGTGTTTTTTGTGGCCGGTTGTGTGACTTATTCTTTTATTTTGCGTTGAGGAATTTTTGTTGGTGTTGTGATAAGACGGTGTAAGATGAGGATGAATTGAAGAGCTTAGTGGAAGAAAGTGCTAAGCGACAATTTTGAAAAAAATTGAGATTTTTGTGTTAATGGACATATTTATTCCATCCTTTAAAAGTATAAAGTTTCCCCTTTTTCATAAACTTTAAGTTTAGCATATTTTTTGGCGCTTGTAAGTACCGTTTAAAACGGATTCAAGTACAAACTAAAAACTTTAAAAAGCTCATTTTCTCGTTTTCACTTTTTTTGTCACTTAGTACTTTCTTCCACTAAGCTCTTCAATTATTAATGTGGTGTGTGTTCTAAAGGGTGATGGCGTCGTTCGTTTTCGGGATCGTTATGTGAGATGACAAATTAAAAAAATTAGTTCCCCGTCGGAGTTCTTTTGGTAGTCATTTAAGAGTTGATTTGTTTAATAAAAGTGCATGTAATTGGATCGTAAGCATTTCGAGGGGAAGATTAAATGGAAGGATGTAGTTGTGTAATGTTGCCTATAGTTATTATCAATTAAAAAAACTTAAATAATTAAAAACTAAACGTATAACAAATATTCGATTAGTTATCACTTGTTTTTTTAGTGACTGACGATATAGTTTCAAATTAGCATTTGCCTCATTTTTATAATTTACTAATTTAAATACAGTTAAACTCGGTTACAGCAACCTCGTTTATAATAGCAACTCGTTATAAATGTTGTGTCCCTTGAATTTCCCATCTATTCTAATATTATAATATATTGCAAATTAAGACAATTTTTAATTCATTCCTCGGTAGCGCTGAAAATATTTTATTTTCTGTCCTCTTTTATGTCCATTATGTCCTAGAAAATATTCGTTTTAAATAGTTTCTAAAGTAACGCATTACATCTGAAAATGCGATCGATGCAGATCAGCGAACTTTTTTTGGCCCTAAGTCTAACGTTTCATAATAAGTTTATGCACGGACCATTCTCAAGATGAAAGTTCGAATAAGTTTTATTTGAAGCAAACACCTTTTAAAAATACTATTCATTATCACAATCGTGTACCGTTTCCTGCTTTTCCCATCAACAAAATAACAAACGCAATAGCTTTTCCACGAATCGTCAGTAACAAAAGCCGCTTTGTCTCCCAATTTCGGACCTTAACTATTACTACATTAATAATCCATTTGCCGCTTCACTAGTATCTGTTAGTTGCTTAGCAACTCTTCACATAAAAGCTGCTGTTGTGCAGAACCACCATTTGCTTATGTATCTTTTATGTTGGAAAAAGGTTCTTTTTGAAAGGGTTTTGTACATTTTTAATGCATATGTTGTCCTATTTTCCCTTGGGGTGGGTTCATGAATTAATATGTTACGCCGATTTTGTGGTTATAGACAAATAATTGGGTATCGATTATTGGTGTTTTGGAAGCAAACTCGTAAGTATTTCGTTGTTCACTAGTCCCGCTTATCCGGAAGGTCCGAGACCAAAATTGAGCAGCAAAAAATTTTAAAAAAATTACTCCATATTTTGAGAAATAAATTGAAATTTTAAGTGCGTATTTATGTTTTGTTTATTAGTATACATTTCATATTTTAACCGAAAGGCTCGGGATTTTTTTTTTTTGCTAAGCCGAATTTTGGATTACTGGGATTCGAATAAACGGGACTCTACTGTTGTTAGAAGACTATACCAAAACCGACCTTAAGTTTGCAGCAGAGAAATGTACTAGGCGGAGGAATTTGCGTAAACAACGCTGCTGGCGCCGAAATTTCGAATCCTCCTATTGGCTGCTCCTTTGACCCTGATATTCGTGCGCCCTGTTACGTCAAAATCGAAGGAAAAAATAATTAAAATAACACTAACTGAAGCTAAACTAATAAAAATAATAAATTTATGTCTTGAAATAACAAATAAATTTGTTTATTGAATGTAAAATACCTTTTTGTATTCGATTCTCGCACTCAAAAATGATAACTATTTACCCTTTTTCTCGTAGAACATTTGTATACTGCAAACTTAAGGTCGGTTTAGGTATAAGAGATCTGTTTTTATGTTTATAAATAACTTATTAAAAACACTGACAGTGGTTTAATCCTGTAGGAAAAATAATTGCTTGTTTCCAAAAGAACTCGACTGTGTCCATTAGCGTTGGCTATAAATTAAGTTTTCTATGCAGACATTTCTTTTCAATGTTATGACTTAGAAGGTTTAAGTTTTTTTTTTTTGTCATATACAGCAGAAAACGCATTTAATATTTAATTTTCAGTAAGTGCCAAAAATGAAAATTGCTGTTGGTCTCTGCAGTACAAGATATATTGTGTGCCATAACCTCCGATTTCCTAATTTACCATTCTAATAAGAAAATGATTAATTATATTGCCAAAATCTTAAGTCAAATCTTCAGGGAAAATTTAAAGCTACTTTACAATTTACATAAAATAAAGCTATAGCGCATCTTTTCTTTCTTAAAATGTTCTAATACGTATCTATATTTTTTCTTTTTGTCGTTCAAATGCTAAAAAAGAATGAAGAGGACTTAAACATACATTTAAGTAATGTAATCCTCTTAATACGAAGTTTTGAGTTTGAAATACGTTTTTTGCTGATTAAAAGATTTAACCAAGCAAAAACATATTTTATGAAGGTCTTTTAACCCTTTAACCTCGAAACCGGCCCAGGACGGCTCTACCAGCAAACATCGGGAAGGCCGGTTTCGGCCGTTTCGTTTCGCAAATAGGGGTGATGGGTATGTTAAAAATTGAGCGTGCTGTGGAAGAAAAAAGTATCCGCTAGTGATCATTTCGGTCGTTAGTCATCCTATATAATCGGACCTTTTTGAAACTGTAAACAATTAACATTCTGAGTTAATTGCATGACACAAATTTTGCATAAGGGGTCATCTTCATATTAAAATTGTTACTAACTTTAAAATTTCCAATAGTAACACCCCTTTTTGAGTCCATATTTTAAATCTATGACCTATGTTCATACGAAATGCCAAATTTTGTAAGTTTTTAAGCATTATTAGGGGAGTTAGAGACGTGCAAAGTTTAGGTCCCATAATGTTAAATGAGTTGCACATAAAAAAACTATCCCAATCTATAAATAATTAAGATAATGAAACGAATTTTTTACTGAAAAGAAATTATAACAACCCAAACAAAATGCATTCAATATTGGGGTATTTAAAACAATTTTTATATTTTAAAATAATTATTATTTTAATTTTTAAAAAAATTATGAATCGAAACCCCTTAATATTTTTACAGAAATATATTTAATACAGGAAGTTTAAGCGAAATCCCAATTTTTAATTTCTTTTATTCATAATTTGCTGAGTAAATCACAAAATACTTTTTAATTGCGCTTCAGGGGACTGTGTATAAGATTATATATGAACTTGATAAACAAATACGGCTTTGGAAAGGAAGATAAACATCATTAAACCAACAACCTTGAGATGGTCCCCCGTAGGATATCAAGTGATTCGATGGAATAACTCGTTAAATACTCATCCAAATGAAACAAAAACTAAGATTTAGGGGTTTTCGAGGATGCTTAACGTTTCTAAATAATCAAATATGGGTGTTACTATTGGAAATTTCAAAGTTGTTAACATTTTTAATATGAAGACCTCTCCTTATGAAAATTTTGTTTCATGCAATTAACTTAGAATGTTATTTATTCACAAAGTCAAAAAGGTCCGATTCCATAGGATGACTAACGGCCGAAATAATCACTTGGGTATTTTTTGATACAGGACGATTCCATTTCGCTTTTTTCCTGCCTAGAAAAACTCGTATTTCGGGGATGAGAAATTCTCCTACCTTGTGAGGTTAAAGGGTTAATCCGACATGGGATGTTTTGATTTAAAACAATCCCTTATCGAACCAAAAGACCTTCACCAAATAAAAAACAAGATTTGGTTGGGATTCCGTAATTGAGTTTCATTTATATGAAAGTGATACTTTTTCAATTGTGGTTCTATCGCATTTCAAATATCGCCTTTCCTTAAGTAAATTTTAATTGAAGTTATTTTACATTTATTCCCAATGCCTCGTTATACACAGTATTCGTGAAAAAGTGACGTAAAGTCATAAAAATAATTTTTTTAAAGAAGAACCTTAAGTTCTGCATTTACAATTACATTGTTGTTGCAAAATCAAATTCCCCAGTATAACTAAGATATATGTCCAGCTCGTTCATTGGCGACTTGGTCCAATTGAATTAACAATCGTCAAAAGTCGCCAATGTACTGACCGGAATCTCAGTTATAGCTTGGAGAATTTGAGTTTTGCAATTGAGCGCTTCATTTGATCTCTGAAAAAGGGACAAGCCTGCTTATTGAGACCTGGCTGGTATCCATTTAAGGGGTCTAAGGAGTCTTAAAAATGTGCAAAGAAGGAACTACAAAGCATAGTTTGATCTTTCATGTAATTTTTAACTACTCAATATACAAGTATAATTTTTTTATATGTAATTCTACAAGATTTATTTAATATGAAACAAATTTTAAAATTTATGAAACTTTAGCCAAAACTAAAATAAATGATATGAAACATAAAGCTATTTGAACACATTGTGATTAGGCTTGCGCGGCAAATTGTGAGGTCAAAATTGAAGACATGACCAAGAAAATGACTTTATATTGTACAAATATGTACAAAAAAAGACTTATACCTAAATTCTCAGCTCAATTTTAATTAGAATTTATTTTAAGAACTTTTTTCTAAAAAAATTTATTAAAAATTTTGAATTTTGATTAAAAAAATTTTTAAAAATTATTTCTAATTAAAATTGAGCTGAGAATTTAGGTATAAGTTCTAGTTTGTACATATTTGTACAATATAAAGTCATTTTCTTGGTCATGTCTTCAATTTTGACCTCACAATTTACCGCGCAAGCCTAATCACAATGTGTTCAAATAGCTTTATGTTTAATATCATTTATTTTAGTTTTGGCTAAAGTTTCATAAATTTTAAAATTTGTTTCATATTAAATAAATCTTGTAGAATTACATATAAAAAAATTATGCTTGTATATTGAGTAGTTAAAAAATTACATGAAAGATCAAACTATGCTTTGTAGCTCCATCTTTGCACATTTTTAAGACTCCTTAGTCCCCTTAAGGGGTCTAAGGAGTCTTAAAAATGTGCAAAGAAGGAACTACAAAGTATAGTTTGATCTGTCATGTAATTTTTTAACTACTCAATATACAAGTATAATTTTTTTATATGTAATTCTACAAGATTTATTTATTATAAAACAAATTTTAAAATTTATGAAACTTAAGCGAAAACTAAAATAAATGATATTAAACATAAAGCTATTTTCATACATTGTGATTAGGCTTGCGCGGCAAATTTTGAGGTCAAAATTGAAAAAATGACCAAGAAAATGACTTTATATTGTACAAATATGTACAAACTAGGACTTATACCTAAATTCTCAGCTCAATTTTAATTAGAAATTATTTTAAGAACTTTTTTCTAAAAAAAGTAATAAAATTTTTTAAATTTTGATTTTAAATTTATTTTTAAATAATTTCTAATTAAAATTGAGCTGAGAATTTAGGTATAAGTCCTAGTTTGTACATATTTGTACAATATAAAGTCATTTTCTTGGTCATTTTTTTCAATTTTGACCTCAAAATTTTGCCGCGCAAGCCTAATCACAATGTGTTAAAATAGCTTTATGTTTAATATCATTTATTTTAGTTTTGGCTAAAGTTTCATAAATTTTAAAATTTGTTTTATAATAAATAAATCTTGTAGAATTACATATAAAAAAAATTATACTTGTATATTGAGTAGTTAAAAAATTACATGACAGATCAAACTATACTTTGTAGTTCCTTCTTTGCACATTTTTAAGACTCCTTAGACCCCTTAAGGGGTCACAGGAGTCTTAAAAGTGTGCAAAGAAGATACTACATAGCATAGTTTGATCTCTCTTGTAATTTTTTAACTACTCAATAAATGAGTATAATTTTTTTTATATGTAATTCTACAAGATTTATTTATTATAAAACAAGTTTTAAAATTTATGAAACTTTAGCCAAAACTAAAATAAATGATATTAAACATGAAGGTACTTGAACACACTGTGATTAGGCTTGCGCGGCAAATTGTGAGGTCACAATTGAAAAAATGACTAAGAAAATGACTTTATATTGTACAAATATGTACAAACTAGGACTTATACCTAAATTCTCAGCTCAATTTTAATTAGAAATTATTTTAAGAACTTTTTTCTAAAAAAAATTAATAAAAATTTTAAAATTTTGATTTTAATTAAAAAAAATAAATTCTAATTAAAATTGAGCTGAGACTGATTTAGGTATAATTGTTTGTACATATTACAATATAAAGTAGTGTTCAAGTACATTCATGTTGTTTAATATATCATTTATTTTAGTTTTGGCTTAAGTTTCATAAATTTTAAAACTTGTTTTATAATAAATAAATCTTGTAGAATTACATATAAAAAAATTATACTTATGCATTGAGTAGTTCAAAAATGACATGAAAGATCAAACTATGTTTTGTAGTATCTTCTTTGCACATTTTTAAGACTCCTGTGACCCCTTAAATGAATGTTTTGTTTTACGTCCCTGTTAATTCAGGATTTATTTTAAAACTTTAAGTACTGAAATGTTTCAATAGAAGATAATCCGAGTTTCACTTTTTAACCTTTGAATTTTGGTCCAGTAGTTTATTTGCTTAAAAAATTATGTAGCAGGAGTGTCAACCACAATTTTGGAAGTCTTACTAAAAAAACTTTTTTAGAAGAAAATTTTGGTGACACTTTGTATAAATGCATTGTTAGAGTGGATTATTAAAAAAAAATTAATAACAATATATATCGTGCAAAACTTTTAAGAGGACTCCCTTGGGAATTTCACATCTTGAAAATCGTAATACTATTCCTATGGCTCAATCATGCTCAATCACCATGCGAAAGAATTCAAAATTTGTGTATGTTTAATAGTTTTAATTCAAAATGTCGTATTCGTCACATACGTCACTTTTCTTAATGTTGCGACTTGCGATATTCTTTTAAGTGGTTCTCCATTATTGCTATTCAATTCCTCGCATCCTCTCTTTTTAAACTTTTTATTTTTAAGTAGTCGTTTGAAGGTTTTTTTTTTGTATGATTTAATTTTATAAAAATTCTGACTATTTCTATGTGTGGATTAGATTTCTTAAAACTGTTTTATTTCTAAGAAAATGTTTTTGAGTGGTTTTCCCTTTCTTGTTACTTGGGATTATTTTATAAAACTTCGATTTAATTTTTATTGCAAATAAAATACATTAAAATCATTTTATTGCTATTTGTAATACTTTATTCATTTTTAAAGCTGGATAAAAGGAGAAGTTTTAACGATAAATTGAGTCTTGCTTCCCATTTAGCCTACTCTGTCCTAAATGATTGTATAAGTGATAATCTTAATTATTAATAATATTGAATCTTCGATAGGGGTCTATTATTACATTATTTTTGTTAACTGGAAATGTTTGTCTAACATCCAAGAAATCCCCTATTTGTGTTCTCATTTTTGAATTGAATATTCCGACTAGCAGATTGCTACAATTAAAAACAAATACACTCGCTGATATGTAATGTACTAGCGATAAATTGAAGTTTTTTTTTTACTTAAAAAAATCTTTTTGACTGATTAGATTTCTAATTGGAGTTGAAAAGTGATCTACCAATATAGGGTCAAGTGGGGTAAGTGTGATTGGGGGTAAGTGTGATAAATAGCTCTTGTAACTTTGGAAATCATTCTAAAAATCTGAAAGTTTGCAATATATAACATTAGACCACTTATAATTAAACTAAAAAGAAATATTGACCTTATTTTTTGTTTAAAGAAAGTTTTGAGCTATTGAATTTAAGTGCAACTGTCTTTTTTTACACACTTACCCCTATGTGGGGTAAGTGTGATAAAACAGCAATGGATTTTGAAATGCAAATTTATTTTGATTGAAATTGGACAAACATATAATTTTTTTTCTAATATATAATTTTCTATATATTAATTCACTACCAATTTTAGGATTTGAAATTTACTTGAAGCAGAGAACGAATTTTTTTAATGAAAAATGAAAATGCAGAAACCCACACCCCACTTGACCCATACCCACTTAAAAACAGAAACCTACTTTGAAACAGCTTGACATTGAAATATGGGAAATTATACTGCATTATATAATTTAATTTTAAGAACTAGTTCATTAATATTCTAATACTTTTTAAATTATTTATTGCATAATTTTTTTCTTTACCAATTTTTGTGAACACTTAGTTAAATACAGGTGAGCAAATAACCGTCCTTTGTATAAGACTTTTATTAATGATGTTAAAAAAATACATATTTTTAAATATTAAAAAATTATTTGGGAACATCTAATTGTAGTTGTTTCCATTATTACTTTTTGCGTTTTTATCCAAAAATAATTATTTGAACAACTACAATTAGATATCCTCACATGACTTAATATAACATTTATGCGCAACATTTACAATATATCGATTCTAAAAAGATCTTTCGGGACATGAATTTTTATTTTTTAAGTATAAAGAATGACACATAGCAGATTTCCTAACAGACTGACTATTGCAAACTCCACTGCAATCGCTATCATTCACATTTCTCAACGGTCGTATTTTTCCTAGAAAAGCCCCCCAAATGGCCTTTCACCTTTAAAATTTTGTTTATTTTTCGCGCGCACACCCCGGTTCATTCTATTTAGAATGCGGCACACGACCTTCGATATCACGAGGGGGGGTTGGCTGCGTGAAAGTGGGCGGTAATGCCAAACGATACTCTATTCTACACTCCCCCCCCCTATTTTTTTAAGAGTGCCTGGCATGCTTCTGCATGATATGAAACATCTGCTGGTTTTTGTGTTGGGGGATGACGGAACTGGCGCGTGATTGTTATTGTTGAAAAACAATTCGATTGCCTTGGTTTGGTGCGGGTGTATCTGGTGTTTTTTTGATAAAATATTTTTTTCATTCAATTAGAATCGATAAAAATTAAAGTGTTTGGTTACACTCCGTGCCAACCTAACTTGGGAAAAACAAATGGTGGAAAAAGCGCGAATGGTCCTTTAGTTGGAAACTCTTGTAAGGTAATATTAACATCAAAATAATCTGAATACAATTTAACCAAAATACACTTTTCGTTCTTATAAAATTGACAAATTTTCTCAAATAATATTCAAAACCTTAAACGAAATTAATGTTTTAAACATGTTTTCTGGATGGATTCACAAATAATTTATGGAACTCTTTACATCCACGGAGGGATCTTCTCCATAGCATATTTCTATTTACCCAACTCAGGTTGGCAAGGAGTGTAGAATCGATACAATTTTTTAAAGTATTTGGTTAGCTTTTATTTTGTGGTCTTTTTTGAAATGTTGATATTTGCGACGAATCACCAAACAAAAAATCTTTTTTTTCCTAGGTATAAAAGCTGACCATTTGGATAAATTTTCAACTTTTTTCTATATCCAGGAGCACAGTTAGGCTATTGACGACAGATTTTAATAATGAATATTTTTATAGTAGTATCTCTTGCCTACATTCTAATAAAATCTAAAAAAGTTTGACGCAATTTTAAAAAAATCAGTTACATTAGTATACTATTACTTTTTAAAAAAATCCGCGAGGAGTTAAACACACCGTGTCACGTGACTTACATTTTTTAAATCGACGTAAGTACCAATAGCTACAGGCTAACATGAAACTTCGAAACCGTCCTCTATCAAAAATGATTACGTATTCTTTTATGCTTTTGGGTAAAGATTGATTAATTTGTTAAGTAATTATTTTGCTCTAGCTTAATCTATCATGTTTGAGTTTTTCTTGCAAAACAACGATGTTTTGAATATATAATAGATATTGTACTTAATAGTTTAATCAAAATCATTTATGTGCTTTTTTTTTTACATACGAGCTCTTCAATCACCTCACTTAGTTGAAAGTTCTTAACATTAAATTATGCGTGTCTAACGGATATACCCTAGCGCCCTAGCCATTTCACACCAGAGAAAAATCCCACACACATATCGTTCATATAAACATGTTTTTTTTTAAACACAAAGTGTTTTGAACGTAATTTTGAAAAAAGTTATGTCTAATATATGCTGAGGGGCACGTCAGTTTAGTGGAAGTTGATGAAGTTGAGGCTTTGCGCCGTAAAAATTCAATGTTTTGTGTGTGTTATGAATGCATATGGACGAAAAAGCTCTGTCTTTTTATGTGTGTAATTAATAGCATTTAATACAGAATATCTTGTAAATTTGCAGCTAAGTTTTTTTTTTTGCGAGACTTCCGAAAAAGTGCTACGTCCTTTTTGTACATATAAATGACTGGATACTTTTAAGCTGCTGAATCGGTATGTTTGAAAAGCTTGAACTTCATGAAAATTGTTTTCCTTACGTAGTAGCAAAGCAGAGACCATCTAGAAGTTAACGTTGGAACTTTTTTTGGTTATTTTCGAGCAACAACTTGGCTAATTTTTAAATTAAATTTCACTCGCCAACCGTGTAAGGACAACTTAAAACCTTTGATGTTCACCGTTTGATGCGTTCATGGACACAAAATAAAATTCGAAATAAAATAAAAAAAACAGGCGGCGGACACCTGACAAGTGCAATCATGCGTTTCCTATAAACGTGTACCCAAATTATTACTTTTAATTTATAACATCTTAAAGCTTCCCTAAGCTTTCGGAATTACCTCTTTTTTATAAAACCAAATTTCCATCAAGTAAGTATCGTGTTTTAACTAGTTTATCATCTATTAACATGAACAATAGGCATGATATAATAATAATAATAATCTCTAAACTTGTCATTACTTTCTAGCGAACTGTCTTCAAACTGGTTGTTAGTTAGGTTAGAGTGATCATATTATTCAGGGTTTGTACTTCTACGGGCCAAACCCGTCTGAATTAAGGGGTCTAAGGAGTCTTAAAAATGTGCAAAGAAGGAACTACAAAATATAGTTTGATCTTTCATGTAATTTTTTAACTACTCAATATGCAAGTATAATTTTTTTATATGTAATTCTACAAGATTTATTTAATATGAAACAAATTTTAAAATTTATGAAACTTTTGCCAAAACTAAAATAAATGATATTAAACATAAAGCTATTTGAACACATTGTGATTAGGCTTGCGCGGCAAATTGTGAGGTCAAAATTGAAGACATGACCAAGAAAATGACTTTAAATTGTACAAATATGTACAAACTAGAACTTATACCTAAATTCTCAGCTCAATTTTAATTAGAAATAATTTGTAAAAAATTTTTAAATCAAAATTCAAAAAATTTTTATAAATTTTTTTAGAAAAAAGTTCTTAAAATAAATTCTAATTAAAATTGAGCTGAGAATTTAGGTATAAGTCTTTGTTTGTACATATTTGTACAATATAAAGTCATTTTCTTGGTCATGTCTTCAATTTTGACCTCACAATTTGCCGCGCAAGCCTAATCACAATGTGTTCAAATAGCTTTATGTTTAATATCACTTATTTTAGTTTTGGTTAAAGTTTCATAAATTTTAAAATTTGTTTCATATTAAATAAATCTTGTAGAACTACATATAAAAAAATTATACTTGTATATTGAGTAGTTAAAAAATTACATGAAAGATCAAACTATGCTTTGTAGTTCCTTCTTTGCACATTTTTAAGACTCCTTAGACCCCTTAAGAGTTCAAAACGTGGTTGGGTGCGCCGCTAATTTGTGAAGAAATGTGCTTGAAAAATCTCATGTATCTGTAATTGATGTTTGAAGTCATCTTTCCAAAGAATATATAGTCGATAGTTAGAGAAAGTTAGGTGTGATATCCAGTGAATTAGAAAGGCAAAGGTTGTAGAAAGTTCATCTTTCATGTCATTGACTTATAAATATAGCCGTAATGTGTGAAAATGGTATTTTTGTAAATATTATAAGTCTACAATTATTTGTTCCATATCTTTTCCATTTCGGATGTCTGCTCTTTAATGCTTTTCATTGGAATATATTTCGTTTTTCAACTTGAAGACATTTTTACCAAGGTATGAAGATCGGAATAATACAAAAAAGTTTTAAAATAGTTTTATTTATGGACATTTGGCTTCACAATTTAAATTTTTTTTCGATAAATAATTTAAGAACCGATTGGTATTTCCCTTCAGATTTGATTTATTTTGTTGTTGTTACTATTTTATACCTGATGGTGGGAGAAATGCCTAAGCAGCAAAACAATATTTTCACAGAACCTGAGTTATTGCATTACTTTTGAAATTCTCAGTTTCTTGAGCTTCGTAGCGTCCTTCACGATTGACTCGCTGCTTTCGAAAAATTGCTGGAAATACGCTATCACTATACTTCAATATTTCTGACACGTAATGCGACTGTTGACGATAACGGTCGTTACGTTATTAGAAAGTCTATGAGACTGATCGCATCTCTTGTACTGTAAATCATGTTCCTTGTTAATAATTATCAGTTGATTAACAGTTATTGAGTTATGACTGACTTCTCAGTTGAAATCTCATTTTGCATGAAGACATTCGTTCCACACGTATCTTTTCTAAATTTGTCCTTTTATCTCTTTACCGAGTTCGTAACTCTCTCATCTTGAAGTATACCCGATAACAGTTTTTAGAATCGGAAATTTTGGGTAATGCGTTTCGTTATCTTATCAAAGCGCCTTTTCGGAAGTCGACTTATATGTGTGTCCCAGAGTCAACATCGGCTGCTCAGAAATAAAATGTACGAGGGCAGTTACGGGCGTCCAGATCAAAATGTTGGGCACCGATATGCAAAACAGTTACGTTACTGTAGTGGTTTTCTTCCATCCGGGATCATTGGATGTCAAGTGATAAGACACGTATTGGTAAAGTAGATTTTTGTTAGGATAACCTTCATCTATTAGATTGTGTAGCTGTAGTACGACGTTGCACACATTGGTATGGTGTAGATTTTTTAAAAATTATATTACATATCTTTTATCTTTTTGAATGTAAAGCTATGGTACGAAGTTATTTGAATTAAAACTTAATTCATCGAAAATTGGTGTTTTCAGTCAATTTCAAAATTAAGCTAAACGTTCAATTGATTTGTCAAAGCAGAAAAATTCGAGATATGTAAGTATTCTGCATTTTATGTTTTTGGAGTTTAAACATTAACCTAGACATTTGAATGATTTGTAAGACTGTATGTTTAAAATACTTTGTTTGTGCTTTTTATTATTAGTTAAAAAAAAGATGAAGGGACTGTTTGTAATCCGTAAAAGCCACTATGATATTTCAGAGTAACATTTAGACCAAATTTTAGTGATTAAAAAAATTAAGATCAGTTATACCAGGTGGTTCAGAATCAAAATCTGCATAGGAATCGATTATTAATTTAAAAAAAAAAAAAACAACCAAATTGTGATTTTTCCATCATGCCTACATTTTTCTTCATTTTGAATTTTTCCCGATGAGTTAACAATTTGGGAAAAGGGAAAGATGGGAGATGAAAAAAAATTATTAGTACTTCGCAAAACTCATTTCGCCCGCCCGCTCGAGACGAAGTTGATTTGATTCGGATTGCAATCTAAATAATTTTGGATCGATAAGTCCTTTATTTGCATCTTTCTTCCTTTTCGTATTTAAAATGGAGTGTTCAAATGGATGTATTTTCATGAATCTTTAATACATTTTGGTCGATATTCTTTCTCTGAGTCGGGGAACAGCATTCTTAATTTAAATTATGACCAAAGACTCGAAGAAAGAATTGTTTAGCGAGGTTAAATCCGCTCCATCGTATTTTTTTTTAGTCCCGAAAAGCGTTTTTCCTTACAACGTTAAAATAATTTTTAGTATAATTTTATCGCATACTAATTTTAACATCATAAATGACTCACTTTCCTGTGTTCAAGAAAATACCACATTTGATCGTCTTTGATGCAGCGGTCGTCAAAAGTGGTGTGCTGCCTTGATTGAAGATTGACTAAAACTGTTTTAGAACTGATAATACGGTAATCTTAACAAATGGCTTCTTTTCTTACTTTTAAAGTGTGCCAATATAAAAATATCTCAAATTAGAAATTATTGTTTCATTTGTAATATTGTGCTGTCTTTAGAGGAACAAGAGAAATTTTGAAAATTCGCTGGGGTACATGTGACATTTTATCCTATCAACTTTTAATGTCTAAAAACTTGTGACTTTTTCTTGTGACTTGTGACACAAAATTAAATTTTAGTATATTATACTACATTCTGTAGATCCCCGACATTTCAGTACATTTTAAAATGTTCTGCTAACCCAATTTATTTTTAGCCCAATTACAATTTACTTTGACTCAGACATTAACCTTACTTGATTGGTTTGGTAGATGTTATAAAGGAGTCGATAAAATGGTAGCTAAAATATGATAAATCAGATTACTATAGCATCATCATTATAAGCAATCATACACAAAATTTTTCACAAAGGTGCCCTCAAAATTTGTTGTGCCTCGGAGTCTGTCGCCAGAAAAATGCGAACGTGGATAACGTCACCCTATTGGCCACCCCTTCATCGATTTCTTCCTCGGCAAGCGTAAAACAACTCTCGCCTTCCGTCATTTAATCAAATTTTTAATTTTGGGCAAGCACACCCCACAACAGACAACAGCAAAAAACTTGATCATCAGGATTTCCCCAACTCACTCAACAGCAACTCAATCTGGCGGTCGTGTTGAGTTGTCCGGCAATGCTCCCGAGGAAACCACTCTAGCGTAATCATTGTCAGTAGTTTGTAAGACGTCACTCGCCGCACTTGACCGACCGCCTAAATCTGTTGACGGACTCCGAGGAAACCGAGGCTTTATCCCTATGCCGCGGCCACCAACGGATCCCTTGGGTGCAACAACCAACCGGCCTCCCTCCGCAAGTCTCACGGCGAGAAATCGGAACAAGGACACGGGGAAAGACTATCATCAGCATCAGAGTGACAAGGGCGTATCTATAATAATGGGAATGTTTCAGATGACGTAACGCTCTTGTTTCATTTTTATACGCACTGGATTTCATTGGTTGCTTCGGTTTCACGTACTGCGATTGATTTTTTTTTGCTTCGGTTTCACTTTCAAAATGATCGATTTAGATGAAAAGAATTTTTTCTTTTTGTGCAAGCTTTAACAAATGTTTTGATCAATCAACAGCGCACAGCAAAAAGTTGGCATTTGAAAAATTCAATAAGTAAAATATTCCCAGAAAACTCATTTTTAAATGCCAAAACATAAGTATTTCCAAGCAACAAATGACAACAAACCGTTGGATATGTTGCCATCCACGACGTGAAACAACACCATTCTACAACCTATATTGATTCCTATATATATACTAAAGTACTTCGATAGTTATATTTGTGATATACAGTGATTTTGGCCATCCCCAAAACTCTTCTAAAATGGTTTTCAAAAAGAACATTTATTTTAAAAGACTTTAAAAATGGTTATTTTGAAACTTATATGTGTCCATGTCCAACTCTTGCGGACATCTCTGAAAATCAATATTATTCAATATTGGAATAAATTTATCTTAGATAAAACTTGCGGTTTATTAAGCTAATTATCAGGACAGTTTTGTTTGGGAAGTATTTAAAGTTGAAATAATGGGAAAATCGTTATTTTATCAATATCCTCTTTAGTTTATCATTTATTACTCTTAAAAACTACACCTCTTTTGCTCAAAAATAATCCTAATCTTTGTAATTTACACGGCATGTGTGACGTATATAGTGCGACGTTTTAGAGAATATCTTTTTGTTTCTGGTGGAAAAGTTGCACGCGTATTCCATCTGTCTTCGCTTGTTTCCAGAGATGGTTCGTGTCCTTCGAAAGGTCTGGCTCTCCCACGCAGATGACCCCTTTTTAACCGTCAGTAAAAAGATATTTCCATAACTTAAGATTACTGTAAGTAAGAGTTATGATTTGAATGTCTCCTTGGTTTTGTTGATATGGTCGTATAAATTACATTAGTTTCGGTTAAAATCTGTTTCTAACAAATGATAGTTTTGTTAAATATAAAACAGTAAAATTTTTTGTATTACTTTTAATTCGTATACCATACGGTTCCCAACCTGTGGGCAGTCGATGAATATTCAAAGGGGGAAAATTAAAATAATGTTGTACCTTTGTACAGTTAAACCATTCTCCAACCATAAGCAAACCAGTCAATTTTTACTTTCAACTCTCTTACATGTTCTAGAAACCAGTAAAAATATCTTAGTTAATTATTTCACTTTTGTTCTTTAAACATATGTGTTTTATTTTTTTTTTTCTATTTTATTTAAAAGTGACAAAACTTCTTTGGTTGTTTTTATAAACGGTAATAAGTGTTATAAACTGTTTTATGGTTACACTTTAACTCAAAATATGATTAAACATAACATAAAAATTAAAAGGGGGCGATAGATGTTAATCAACCTTAAGAACGAGGCGATGGTCCAGAAAAGGTTGGGAGCCACTGACCTATACTATGAAATCAAAAACGTTGCCAAGTAGTCAATTATCTAAAAAATGATTTTATCCAAACATTTCAAAAGTATTCCATTATGAGAATAAATTGTGGGTTATAACACATTAGTCTTTTAAAAACATTGGCCATTTGCATTTTTGTTTCAATTAAGATTTTAATTGGCATTTTATCATGTTTTATATCCGCCTTTATTTACACATTGAAACCGTGGATAAAAATTGATTATTCTTATTCAATAGCTATATTGATAAAAAAAAGATTGAACTTCAAATTTTCCTAAGAGCCATTTTTTGAAATGAAGAAAAACTAAATAAAATTTGATACTTTCCATTTCGTAAATACATTGTGATTAACCTATTAGAATGGAAAAGTATTTTCCGAAGGTTGAGCACATCAAAATAGGTTATCTATCACTTCAAAAATCAGTTTAGTGTGACTGAAAGTCCTTCAAGAAATTGTCTTGTCACATCACTCGCAGAGTGTCTGCCATTTTATTCAAACAATCTTTCAAGCTTGAGTTTTTATTTTTGCCAGCCCAGACAGCTGTTGTGGATTGTGTTGTAAAAAACGCGGACATTAGTTTTCTTAAGCAGTTTTTAATTTAGTACGCTTATGAAACGGATTTGCCTCATTGTATTCAAGTTTAAGACTATTCTGTAAGAATCAGAATGGGATTTCAAGTGCGTAATTGATGATTGTGCTGAACAATAGCGAATTACTACGAAAATATCTCTCTAACCAAGTTTATTTGGTGTAACATTATGACTTTCCATAAATTTCAAATGGCGGTGAAATGAGAACCGAAAAAGCTGGGTACTTTTGATGTACACTCTTAAAACAAACAAGCGATTTTGACTCAGTCTGATTGATTTTCACTCCTCCAGTCTGGAAAATGCACTTCTCCTTTTGGAGTGGATCCTTTGTGTGTTAAACCTCCGACAGGATCACTCCAAACGAGCAATTTTAACTCAGTCTGAGTTAATATTCACTCCTTTCCAGTGTCGAAAATGCTTTTCTCCTACTGAAGTGGAGTTCACTCTTTTGTTTTAAGAGTGTATGTCTTCTTGAATAAATTAATAAATTTTGCGTTCTGTATTGTCGATTATGTTAGCTTTGTAATATGAATTGTGCCAAAATGTTTGGGTGGGAGCTGTAATAGTTCTATATAAGTTTTAAATTCTACGTTTTGTCTTCACCCTAAATGTTAAAAAATATATGGAATACACAAATCATCACCAAACCCACCTCGTGTTTGATACTAATTGGTAATACATTTACTCATTTATGTATATCTTTGCATTTAAATTTATATTTTAACTTCAAAGGTTTTTTGCTGCCAAATCAGATGAGGCAACCATACACTCTTAAAACAAAAGAGTGAAATCCACTCCAGTAAGAGAAGTGCATTTCCGACACTGGAAAGGAATGAATATTAACTCAGACTGAGTAAAAACCACTCTTTTGGAGTGATCTTATCGGAGGTTTAACACACGAAGGATCCACTCCTCCAGGAGAAGCGCATTTTATAGACTGGAGGAGTGAAAATTTACTCAGACTGAGTTAAAATCGCTCGTTCGTTTTAAGAGTGTATGTGCATCGAAATCCGATATAGTATTGAGAGTTACGTAATTTTCAAAATAAATTTTGTTATTCATTGAAATAAAATTTGATGATTTGAATTATATTTTAAATTACTTCCGCCGGCAAAAGAAAAAAAGTCGTCTGTCTGTTGTCCAAAGGTGTGCCACTTTGACTTTTTGAACTCCATAATCTGTCATTTCCTCGAATATCTCATTCTGTCTGCAGTTTCATTACTCATCTGGTAAAGAGAGAGACAGACCGTTGTTTTGTCGTTTGGACTGGTTTCTCTCTCTCTCTCCATTCTTCTGTTGTTTTGTTTGATTTGATAATAAATTTGTTGGTTTGTCCTTTTGGAAACAAGGATGTCTTTTGTTTCCGCGTTTTTGGTGGGAGGTCCTGCTTTTTTTTTTATTACGATTTCGGCTTCCATCCAACTCTTTGAAATCGAGAACACTTAGAACTTGCTGATGATGAATACGTAAGTTCTTAACGATAAATAGATTGCTATAAATTTGTTGCGAAGTAGCGAATTCTTAAAAAACGCTTTTGCATTGAAATACCAATTATCGGTTTGTTTGTTTTTGTTCAGCATTCTATCTATTAAAAAATACATGGAAGTGTATGGTATTAGAAAGTAATTAGGTAAAACTAGAATATTATACGATTTCTTGATAATGAATGAGATTATGAGAATGACCCTCGAGATGTTATACAACATCATGTTCTCGGGTAAAGCCCTGTACACTAGAAAAGCGGGCAAAAATTATTATCAAGGACATCTATGGAGCAATTCACCTCCGTTTTCCTGTTTTGTTTCCATTTGTGCAAATTGAGTCGATAATAATTTGATGTTATACATTCTTACATAATAATTCACCGTTATTTATGAAAAGCGACAAAAATATGGAAATGCGTTATGTTATACTCGACAACAGCGACATTGAGAAGGGTCCGAAAGAAAGGTTGGCTTAATTCGATTTCGCACTCATGTCTGGACCGAGCTCTGATTGCTTTTCGTTCTGGTACTTAGACACGTCAGGATAATCTCTTAATTCGTATTCTTAGCCAATCCGAAGTAATAAAAAAGTCAAGTGTTCTGCGGACACTCTGAGTTTCAAGAGAGCATTAAAAACGTTCTCCCCTGATCCCTCCCTTAGGATGTGTGATAAAGATAAAGGGGGGCGGCCTAATGTAACTTCCCATGCTCCAGGATATAGGGGGCTCACAAATTAATGACACGGTGCAGTCTAGACTTGGTGCGTTTTTGCCAATTTGGCAATTTTGTTTCAGACTTTCACAATTATTTTTAACATATAATTTGATTCAGTTTGAGGTTTTGAGAAGTTGCCATGTCTCTTAAATGTTTTCATTCTATCCATTTCAACTTCAGCATTCTAACTACAAATACGCCTATGTTGTCCACCCTTTTCTTACATCCCAATTCCAAATTCTGATCTTTCTCGTAAAAAATAGTGATTATTAAGTTTACAAGAAGCTTCTTGCATTAAAAAAAAGTTCCATACAAGGGCGCCGTGAGTCACACTAATTGGAGAACCCCTGTGGGTAATTTTTTTATGAGGGATTTGGCGACATCGCGTCAGGCTGTTTGGCAGCCCTGCTTAGGGAAATGGCCCCGACGTGTTTTAAAAAGTACGGGGATTGTCGTGAATTAACTGTCTGATCGACTGTAATTAGGTGCGGTTGGTGGGTGAGGGGGGTGTGGCTTTTTATTACATGTATTGGTATCGGGTAGCATAGTAATTGGCTTTGGCGTGCATTTTTTGTCGTAAGTTATTAAGCTGGGGTATGATTTCAATATCGTTAGTTCTATTCTTCTCCGTTAATTTCGTCACTAAATATGGTATTTAATTGTAAGGTTAAATACATAATTTATGACATAATTTTTGTTGGTAGCGTTTCGAATATTATTTGTTTTGTGGAAATGTTTTGATATGATGGCTTTTTCATTTCTTCGTGCATACAGTTTGAGATCACGACGCCATATGTCTACCTCCAACAGCCAATTTCTGCTATATAGTTATAAGTACTGTAGAATTACAATTCTGTTATTACTGTTCCATAAAAATTATCCTACTGTAAAGTGTTGTAGTCATAATACCCTACAGTGCAGACTTGGTGTTTTGCCAAGAAAATGTAAATTTCTATTGTAAAGATATCTACTAATTACCTAACCAAACTATAATCGATGACAAATGTAATACAAATTATTCTGGTTTCACGTTTTGATTGGCTACAACATAAATCTCAGTCAATGTAGTGAGCTCTGCTGTGTCAAACCATAACCTCTTGCGACCTGGCGTCCCCATTTGGAGACATTTTTTAAAACCTCCCCAATGAACACGTTAATTAGTTCCGAAATTGACCTGGTCCGATAGAAGAAGATCCAAATATCAGTTTCCAGCCTTTGATTACAGGTATCAGTCATTTATTCCTATAAAAATTGAAGTCGAAAGAGGGTCAATACGATATTAGAGTTCTTAAAAAATATATATAATTTTTTTTTCAAATTCTTTGAAATTTCTTTCTTTCAGTTGTTAATTTTGAATGCATTTCGCATTAAAAACAATGTTAGAAAAATCTGTTAACTACAAATAAGTGATGCGACCTTTTTTGTTGCATTTATAGCACAAAAATGTGTATTTTTTTAGCTTAAGGCTTGACCCTAAGTAGCAATAAGCACAAATTAAAAAAAAATTACTTTGCAAAACATACTTTTTAGCATATATATTTGTATGAAAAGTATGATTAGATTAAGAATATACCTGTAGGATTTTGCTCGGGTCTTAAGATTATAAATCACCGAAACCACCAATGATACACTCTTAAAACAAAAGAGTGAAATCCACTCCAGTTGGAGAGGTGCATTTTCGACACCGTAAAGGCATGCATATTTACTCAGACTTAGTTAAAATCACTCGTTTGGAGTGATCCTGTCGGAGGTTTAACACACAAAGGATCCACTCCAAAAGGAGAAGTGCATTTTCCAGTCTGGAGGAGTGAAATCCACTCAGACTGAGTTAAATTAGGAGTGTTCGTTTTATGAGTGTATTCAGGAATGATTTGCGTCACGTGAAATAAGCCAATTATACTATCATTTAAAAAAAATCGTGTTCAGGTCAACATATCATTCCTACAGAGCTTGCGAATAATTAATAATTCGCTGCTAATGGACTCGCCCAATGATAGGTGGCAATTTCTGATCTTGACGGAAGCCCATATCTGCATAATGCCCTCGTTAATTTCAATCTGTGTTAATGGGGGCCTTCGCTAATTGATCGCGACCGCTTGGGTTGTTTTGTCGCCAATCTGGGAATTGCAGGCTGTTGTTGTTGGCAGTTTTATGTATACGTAGGAGTTGGTGTGTTTTTGGTGTTGAATGGTTAGTAAAACAACCATTGGACTTGGGTGACTACAGGATCTTTACTCCTGAAAAAAGATCTTACGCATATATTCTTTGTATAAACATATTTTTCAAACAATTATATATTTAGAAATATGTTTTGCAAGTAAGTTTGGAAAAAAAATGCGTTTAATATATTTGCTGAAAGTAACGTTATCTATGATTAATAGTCCATTCTAACTTATTAATTCAAAATCTTATAAATTAACCAATAAAAACTATTTTGCAAGTTCTTTGAAATCTGTTTGACCCTCTTTGTACGTCATTTTTTTAAATACAATTAATAAATAAGCTGTTTCGGTATCGTTGATTTCTGAAAGCTTTAACATTCTAGTTTACAGTTGAAATTTAATATAAAGAAAAATTGGAAATCGTAATTGAAGTCCAAAGGTCTACGTTGATTTTGATTTTTGATAAAAAGTACTCCTTGATTTTGACAAACAATTGTTGAAAAGTCATTGATTTTCTTAGTTCGTGACCTTCAAATTTGAAAAGTCATTTCTAACATTGCTAAAGTCGGCTCAAAATAATGCACATAGCACTTTGGCATTCGGTACAAAACGGTGCTTATATATAAAAACTTATATTTTTGTCAAATACTTCTGTGTTTTCCTCTTATATACTTGCCATAACACCTTGTGTCGTTGGTATTTCGAACGTTATTTTATTTTAATGTTTGGTCGATTTTATGGTCAAAGTAATTATAATTAAGGGTCCTTGAAAAAATATTGGGAGTCCTTGAAAAGTCCTTAAAAACTCCTTGATTTTTATTGTTAAATATAAGATTGGGAACCCTGACTGGTCAGTCTACCCTATACCAGTATTTTATGCTTCTGAAAAAAGTGAGTTGCGAAACCTTACAAATTTCGCTGCCGGAGATGAGAACGGAATCTATTTTTCTGAGGAAGCCATGTCGAGCTGCTAAAGCAATATGTTGACATAAACATTGTTAAATTTTTTCGCAGTACGAAACCCCAGGATATGAAATAGACGATGCATGACTGAGTATGAATAAAAATTGTAGGTTTTCAGTGATTGATGAACTTTGTTATGTTACGCGACACAAGTAGCTGTATGAATGCCAGACAAATTTAAGTATTGTGAAAACGTAATTATAGAAAAAATTAACAAATGAATTGAAATGCATGATAAATAACGTAAAGTATCATATTCTCTATTATAATCCATTTGTTTTCTTGTAAAATGTAAAATATCCTTTACTTTTGAGTAATATTTCCATAATTTTATTAGTTTACTACAATAACTTAAAAAAATTGTTTACGCAGTTTAAAAGTTGTCGCTATTAGGCTTTAGGTTTAAAGTTATAAGTTAATAACTGAACAGGAGAAAAACAGTTACAGTTGTAAAACATTTGAACACAGAATATTATTTTATACTTCATGGTTTTGAACTGGACACAAAGTTGTAAATTTTACGGATTATGTGTTGGTGTGTAGTTAATTATTATGAGTTCTATTTAAGGTTGTCGATTATTATTTTAACACTCTTTATTTTATATTTGATAGTTTCACTTAGTAATACATATTTACGAAGTGCTTTATTTATTTTTATTTGGTTTTAAATGTAACAGTTGCATTTGATTGAATTTAAATAGGTTTACATTTAATTTAAATTGAAATAAAAAAGTTAGAACAATATGCTTTTTGTATTAAATGCCTATACTATAGTTATACATACACAATACACTAACTTATGGAACTTTTGTAATAGCCCGTCTAAAAATATAACTTTTTATTCAATTTCTCTGGACCCTGCCCATTGTAATCTATTCAATATAATTTGTTCTTCTCTAGCACGCGAAAAAGCTATTTGGTACGCAATGTATCAACTGGTTGAAAGTAGTATTTCACCTCACCATACCACAACAGACTATCGAGATTCTGAATATTATTTTTGGTGAGCACGAAAACGCATGCGTCGTCGTTTTGAAGTTTCCGATCACACACTGAACACGTTTTATTCCTCCTTTTTCGTTGATTGCAATCACGCACGTTTCAGCGTTGCGTGTCAAGGTGTCTTTAAAAGTTCAAAGATTTTTGTCAAACACTACTGCGTAGTACTTTTTTGAAGAGTCATTCAACACGTCTGTTTTGTTCAAGATTTTATTTTAGAGTGATATAAAAGGTTACAGAGAGATACACACATAAGAATTTTCATATCGCCATCTAGTGGACAGTTATGGCACCAGTCTTTCTAACTTATTTTTCTTACGAGTTTCTACACTCCCCGCCACAAATTTACTTTTTCAAAGTAAACAATTATTAATTAAGTTTGGATGCGCCTAAGAACTAACAAAATAGTTTTTGTTTCTCCATTTTTTACACTCCGGCTTTATTTTGCATGACAACTAAGTTTATAGAGCTTCCAAACTATAAAATCCTTGAATGGGCCTTTTAATTATTTCCTTGTTGGATAACTGAATCTTGGCTGATCTGATTTTTTGATCTCGTCCTGGAAATAACTCAATTATTTTACCCAATTTCCAATAATTTCGATTTTTGGGACTATCTTGGTGAATCAGTACGATATCGTTAATTTTGAATTCAATGGGATTTTTATTTGGTTTCGAATACATAGCAGTTTTCAATTGCAAAGTGTATTCCTTGTAAAATCTTTTCCAAAAATGTTCGACAATGGTTTGTCTGTGTTTCCATTTTACCAAAAGTGTCGATCGCGAAGATTCAGTTTTACATTCTAATTCAGGTAATACAGTTAATCTTGATCCTACAAGAAAATGAGCCGGTGTTAAGGGGTCAATTATATCAGGATCATCAAATATATATGTTATTGGTCTGGAGTTAACAACTGCTTCTACTTCGGTTAACACAGTATTTAATTGTTCATAATTTAAGGAACTCCTTCCTAAAACACGTTTTAAACAAGACTTTATAATTCGAATTAATCTCTCAAAAAATCCTCCATGCCATGGAGCTTTTGGTATGTTGAATTTCCATTCAAAACCAATTTTTTCTGCAAAACTTAGAAACTTTTCATCTTTACACATTTTGTACAAATATCTTAATTCAATATCAGCTCTTTTAAAAGTTTTTGCATTATCTGAATATATTGTTTTGCAAATTCCTCGCCTAGAAAAAAACCTTTTTAAAGCTAAAATGAAACACTCAGTACTTAAATTTGAAACTAATTCTAAATGTACACCTCTCGTAACAGCACATGTAAATAACGCAACATAAACTTTTGATTCATCTTTTAAGTACAATGGTCCAAAAAAATCGATTCCAGAAATTGCAAACGGCTTAGATTTTTCAATTCTATCAGCTGGTAAGGGTGCTGAAACTTCCTGACCAGTTTTTGCAATAAACCGTTTACAAACTCTGCAACCATACAATACAGATTTTACGAAACGTCTAGCTTTTAAAATCCAAAACTTACTCCTTATTTCAATAAGACAATCTAATAACCCACAGTGCAATAATTTTTCATGAAAATTACAAATAATCAATTTTGTAAAATAATCATTTGGTAATATGATTGGTTTAACCTCATCTACATCCAATGATGATTTAATTAATCTACTTTTAACTCTTAAGATACCCTTATCATCAATGAAAGGATTTAAATTTACTAATTTAGAACTATTGTCTAAATTTACATTTTTCTGTAATTGTTTAATTTCTTTAGAGAAACTCTGTATTTGAGAAACTTTAATCCAATAATTCGTAGAATTTTCCATTTCATCTTTAGTTATGGGACCCAGTATTTTTTCTTTTGATCTTAAATTATTAATAAACCTTAAAACATAAGCAGTAACTCTTAGTAGTTTTCTTAATTTACTAAATTTTTCAATATCTAACAATGGTTTTGTTACCTCGGTATTTTCAATAATAGAATTCACAATAATTTCTTCTTGATTTTCATTTTCACAACTACTATTTAACCTTACCTGGGAAGGCCAATTTTCCTTTGTTTCACGTAGCCATGTAGGTCCCTGAAAATAAACCTGATCAACAACTAATTTATTAAGTGACAATCCCCTGGTTATTTTATCTGCAGGATTTTCATCTCCGGAACAGTGGCCGCAAAAATCTGGACTTATTAATTTTTGTATTTGATTGACCCGATTTTGAACGAAGGTTTTCCAACGTCTGTCTTTGGATTTTATCCAGTGTAGAGCTATCAAAGAGTCACTCCACAGATATAGTCCGGCACTAGGGAAATGTTCAGCTACTGTTCGAAGTAGTCGTGCGCCCAAGAGATTTGCCAAAAGTTCCTTGCGTGCTATGGATAACGAAGGTTTTTTCTCCTTTTCGATAGGCACTAGTCTTCCCTTGGCGATAACAAATGAAGTCCCTATGTTATCACACTTGCTGAATCGAATGTAAATTATAGCTCCATAAGCACGATTCGAGCTGTCACAGAAGGCATGAAGTTCTAATTCATAGTCCCTGCATTCCAGGTCATGGAAGTACCATCTTGGAAGACGAACGTTCTTTATTTCTTGTAGTTGTATGTACCATTTTTCCCATTTCTTTTGAATGTCAGGTGGAACTTTGTCATCCCAGTCTACACCAGAGATCCACAATTCTTGAAACAACAGCTTTGACTCAATTGTAAAAGGCGTCAACACACCAAGTGGATCAAAAAGTCGCGCTGCAGCTTGAATGATTGTTCTTTTGGTAATTTTGTTAGACTGGATAAATTGTATGATTTTTTCTGCTGCAAAATAGAAACAGTCAGTATTTTTGTCCCATTGTAAGCCGAGAACTTTTGTAGATCGTGATGAGTGTTTACAGCCCATTTGCTCTTCTATCAGTTCATTATTGGAATGCCATTTTACCAAATTCATTGAAGCTGACTTCATTATTTCTTTGGCCTCGTTACACACTTGTAAAGTTTCTTCAACCGAATTTAAACTTGCTATATAATCATCAACATAGCAATATCTATCCAAAAGTGATGTTGTGATTGGATAGATATCCTTGTACTTTTTTAAATGATGCTTAATGGTCGCAGCTAATAAAAATGGGGAAGAGTTACATCCGAATATAACGCGAGTCATTCTGTAAACTTCTAACTCTGGTTTATTCAAGTCCGAACCTTCTTTTATCCAAAAAAATCTTAACGAGTCACGATCCGTCTCAGCCACTGCTATCTGAAGAAAGCTTTGCGTTATATCTGCTGTAAATGCTATTTTATGCATTCTAAAATTTAATAAAACAGCTAGTAATTCAGGTATTAAACTCGGCCCTTGATATAATACCTCATTTAAGGATAAACAATTAACAGCCTTACTTCCACAGTCATATACGACTCGTAATTTGGTAGTCTCTCTATCATCTTTTATTACGGCCCTATGAGGCATATAATATACTTTTGTATCTGGGTCTACCTTATTCTGTGGAATTTTTTCAATAATTTTATTTTCAATTTGATCGTTTATCACTTTCTTGTAGTTTTCAAAAAGGTTACTGTCTGACCTAAATTTCTTAAGTAAGTTTAAAAATCTTCTTTTTGCTATTTCGTAATTGTCAGCTAATTCTGTAGCATTATTTTTATAAGGCAAATTAATTTCATATCTCTGCCCATTGTAAGTAATTGTATCTTCAAAAAATTCTAACACTTTTTTCTCATCAGATAATTCCTCATCAACAAACTCCCTATACCCGAAAGATTCAACATCCCAAAAGTTTTGTATAATTTTATTTAACGAGCCTTCCTTTTCTGAATCTTCATTGCGTATTCGTAAACAGTTCGAATGGTTGAATCTTGTTGCCTCATTATCGCACACAGCAGCGTTAATAATGTAAACATTTCCTTTGTCTGATGGTTGTTCGTCCACAAGACCTTGAAGTGACCAACCCAAAAGAGAATTTATTGCAATGAGACCTTTGTTTAGTCTACATATACTTCTGTCGTAATTAATATTCCAATAGTCTCCCATCCCAATAAGCAACGATACTTGCTCAAACTTGTAACACATTTCGTGGGAAAATGAATTTGTATACAGTTCGATTCCTCGTTGATTTAAATGCCTAGCAATATCTTCACTTGGTAACGAGACTAAACCATTTGTGATGACGGGAGTTTCATATGCCTTTATATCAATATATTTTTCTGGCTCTCGAATGTTTCGTAATCTGAAGGCAACTAAATTACTCTGTAAATCTTTACTTTCTTTTGAACCAAAGGTATTTATTGCTAATGATGATGTTTTTATGGGAGATAAATTTAACTTTTGTGAGAGATCCTTCTTAATAAAATTCAGCTGGCTTCCTTGATCAAATAAAATTTTCACAATAAATTTTTTATCATTTGATGCTTCTACTATAGAATACAAACATTGTAACTGAATGTTATTTGTTGTGGTTGATGAAGGATTTACTAACACTTCTCTGGCGTCTTGATTAGACGCGGTTGTATCATTTTCTTCGATCGCGTTTGATGGGTTGTTGATTTTTATTTCTTTTATGCACACAGAAATAGCATGAGGAGGTGTTCTTGAGTTTACACATTTTTTACACGCAAATCGCTTATTTTCACAAGATGCTGATATATGTCCCTTACAGAAACATATTAGACAACGTCCAGAGTTTTTTAAAATGTCTCGTTTTTTCTTAACATTCAAAGGACACTTATATTTTGAATGCGGAGGATCATTTTGATTTTGGCAAAAAATACATTTATTGTTATTTTCTGCTGTTGTTAGCGCATAAGATGTTGGTTTCACATTGTTTTTAGTTTTATGGTTGAAGTACTCATTCTTTTGTTGATTTTGTGAAGAAATTCTTCTATCATTGTTATTGTTAGAGCTAATAAGTAATCCAGCAGCCTCACGACACATTACTTCTTTTCGTAAAAAATTGAGTAGTTCATTGATATCAAATTCACTTTCAGACTTTCTAATTCGATTAAACTCGAAATTGAGCTCTTCAGGAAGTTTTTGAAGTATCATAGGACATAATAAATTTCCGTAAGATCCAGCTGTAACTTTTAGGGATTCTAGACTTCGAATTTGTATTTCACATTGATCAAAAAGTCGTCGTAATCCTTTTATATTTGTTATGTTTTTCACAGGCTCCAAAGTTAATAGTTGTTGCACATGTGCACTTATAATTAAATCGGATCGACCGTACCTGTTCTTCAAAATTTCTATGGCACTATCGTAATTAGCTTCACTCATCGTAAATCCGGATATGGAGTTTAAAGCACTGGATTCCAATAGCGTGCGCAGATAAGCAAATTTTTCGGTTTTTGTTAATCCATTGTTTTCATGAATGTTGTTTTCATATTGACACCAAAAGTCGCACCACTTATGTAGTTCTCCGTTGAATTTCGCAAGTTGCAGACTTGGCAATTTTATCATTTTTGTATCCGGTTCACATGTTGCTGCATTGTTGGAAGCTTGTTGTGTAATGTTCGTAGACACAGCGGATTGTCCTGCGATATTTTTTAATGTCCGAGTTATTTTTCTTTTTCTTGCCATTATTTTGTCTTTATATTCTTCAGCATGGATCACTTCATTTTCGATTTCTTCAGTTTTTAGTTTTATTTCTATTTCAGAATCCAATTTTGTCAAATCTTCATATTTCATCATCAACTGTTCTAAGAGATCTTCCAATGTTTCAGCTTTTTCGTTCGTTTCGATATTTTCTTGCAGTAGAGTCTCATCAATTTTTGTTATAAGTTTTGTTACGGAAGTTCTAAGAGTTGTTCTCTTCTTTTTACAGCTTTCTAATTCCATTTTTCAATTTTTAGAAGATCACTTTTGCAAATTTGTAGGAAAGTTCAAAGTTCTTTCACCGTTCAATTTTATTTTTGGAACGGTTCTTGACAAATCAAGATCAAGTTCATTTTTCACAGATCAAGTCCATTTTTTCACTTTTTCAAATTTTTTAGTTTTTTATTTTTCTTCAATTTTAGATTTTAGTAAAGAGTTCATTCATCGATCTAAAGATCTTGAAGGATTCGATGTTTCGGCACCAATTTAAAAGTTCAAAGATTTTTGTCAAACACTACTGCGTAGTACTTTTTTGAAGAGTCATTCAACACGTCTGTTTTGTTCAAGATTTTATTTTAGAGTGATATAAAAGGTTACAGAGAGATACACACATAAGAATTTTCATATCGCCATCTAGTGGACAGTTATGGCACCAGTCTTTCTAACTTATTTTTCTTACGAGTTTCTACAGTGTCCATATTAATTGGGGAGTTCCAAGACTTAAAAAAAAAACTTGTACCACAATTTGGTGCTGTCTTGGTGCTTCGTTTTATTGGGATATGCCCATTGTTCTGTGTTTTGAAAAAGTACCATTTTTTGAAATGTCAAGTTTGATATTCTTCTAATGAAGACGTTAATTTAAAAAGTCGCTGGTAATATTTCGTAATATGTGATCCAATTAGTCGAGTTTAAAATCGTGCTTTGTAATGGTTTGAGGATGTTCCAAGGCCATTTTGTGTGTTATGTTTCTAACTGAAATATGAAGTGTTTGTTAAGACATTATGTCGTCATCTTTCTTTATTCTTTAAAAAGTAGTTTAAGAAATTAGATACGAGACAACTGGAAAAAGTTTAATTAAATTACATATACATTTTTCACTAAATGGTTTCGTGTCTGTTTATCACTTGTCTTGTGCGTTTTTTAACTTTTTGATCAAGAGCTTTTTGTTAGAATTTGGTGCTAATGTAAAATTTGGTTCAAAACTCTTTTCAAGCTCGTCTTTTCACTGTCTTTTGTGCAAACTAGTAATTTAATGCCTGCTAAGAGCGGGTATTAAATTGCTAGTTTTATTTATATCGGCACAATGAATTCTAAACTCCGTCCTGTGATTTCTTCAAGTCATCTGTCATATCGCAGATACTTTTTGAAACTTAAACATTTCTATAACATCAAACAATACAATTCTAACACAGTAATAATGTGTTTTAAAATTCAATAAAAGCATACTTCTTTCTGATGTACATTTCTCTAACGCTAGAGTAATTGCATATCCAAGCAGTCTATTTCTTGTAGCTTTTATGCATGTTTTTAAAATTTTGAACAATCCTTGATTTGATAACGGACCTTGTGCCTGCTTTGACCCGCCACTGTGTCTGTTAAATTACAGGCTGTGGTTTTAGAGTTACCGTCAACCTATGTTTATTAGGGGATATTTAAAGGAAATAACTATTAAGGTAAAACTATACATCTTTCGCTTTCATCGATATCATTGTTGAATGTTCAGTATCACGATAGGGCGGAGCGTAATATTTATATATTTGAGGCTTGTTTTTAAGAAATGTTTTTTAATGTAAATTACAAACTTCAATGATTAAATACTGAGATTAGCAGATGAATGTGTTTTGTGGCATTTTGAAAAACAGTCGGATTTGTTTTGTCAATGAACACATTCCCTTCTTTTTAAAGATATAATAAGTTTCCCTTTTTTCATAAACTTTAAGTATATTTTAAACATTTGCAAGTATGGTACCATTTTTGACGGATCAAAGTACAAAAAAAAAGTACTTATGCTGTAGTTCCACTAGACAGTCTTCGGAGACAAATAAATTTTACCGAAAGTAAAAGAATGGAAACTAGAAAACCTGGTTGCGTTGTTTAAATAATGTTAGAGCTATTTGAAAATACAAAGTTAGGTGTTGTAAAGAGTTAGGTCTATGTAAGTTGTATCAAATATATTTTATTCTAATAAATATCATTCGTAGTACACTCTTAAAACAAACGAGTGATTTTAACTCGGTCCTAGTTGATTTTCACTCCTTTCCAGTGTCGAAATGCACTTCTCCATAGGGGTAGATTTCACTCTTTCGTTTTAAGAGTGTAGTTCTCTCAACTAAATCAAACCACTATTTGACGCATTGTTCAAAAACTATATTAGGTTTGATGTCCCAATCGCATTCCAATACCAATGAACTTTCGTGCATTAAAACCATAAATACGGTTCATTCTCCACCTGCCTTTAGAATATGATGTAGCACCCCCCCCCCCCCCAACTTTTTTTTCTGCCTGCCCCTGAACTTACCATTTCACCCTACTAACCCCTGACCCTGGAAAAAGTGGGAACTCAGACTCCTCTTTTTCCTGTCTCTTTTCACAATCCTTTGCAAAAATGTACCGCTACCCTTATGTTGTAAGTACAGGGGGGTACACTCTTCTCTCGGGGGTACGTCTATTTTACTTTGAAGAGCTGCCAGGTGCTGCTGATCATTGTGATTTGGGCGAGCGAAAAGGAAAGGGTGTCGGGGGAGATCGTTTGGTTGGGGTTGAGATGTTCCCGTGTGTTTCTGAGAAGTTTTTTTTTTATTTTCATTCCTTTATTTTTTGAGGAAAGGTTGTTTCTCCAGATGCCGCAGGTGTAATGCTAAAAAAATCTGTTAAATGTCCGCCGTACTCGAGAAAAAAGACTGATGTCTCTGCATCTATTTGAAGGGTCTTAGTCGCAAAACCCGCATTCTCCGAAAGTATAACTAAGATATAGGATCGATATTTTAAGGATATTTTATCGGCTAATTTTTATCATTGTTAGAAAGATTTATACTTGATCTAGGATGACTATTTAAATTTTGATATTAAAACATGTTGCACATTTATATTGTATGTAAACATTCAACCATAAACAAACCAAACAACCCATTCAACCATAACCCAAACAGCCAAACCAGCCAATTTTTACTTTCAATTCTCTTAAATTTTCTAGTAAACATGTCTAAGTTAATAGACACCAGTAAACATGTCTAAGTATTATTTTTTTGTTCTTTAAGAATACTATGTGTTTTACGTTTTTTTTTATTATTTAAAAGTGACCGGATAAAGCTTCTTTGTATGTTTTTAAGCTGTAGTAAGTGTGTTATAAAACTGTTTTATAGTTTTAACTTTTAACTATCAAATTATGATTAGACATAACATGAAAACTAAAAGGGGGTGATGGATGTTAAACAACCTAAAGAACGAGGCGATGGTCCAGAAAAGGTTGGGAACCACTGATTTAGACGAAGTCGCCAATGAGAGTGCCAGACCCTATATATTACTTTCGGAATAGCGAATAAGTTTTAAAAACTGCATGTACTTGATTTTTTGCGGATAAAAAATAAATTTTATTAACGCATACACTGAGTAAAATGGCAATGTAAACGTAAAAATTAATTACTTGTAAGTTCTCTAATGCTACTAGTTTTTTTTTTAACCCATAACATATCAGCGACATATTTTTAAGCCCATGACATATTGGGGCTTCTTCTATATCTTTAAATGTCCAGAACAACTTCCCATTACCGACATTTTGTTCAATGTTTTTTATTTTGTACTTTTTAACTTTGACGGGAAGTATTATACAGTAAATCAATATCTGTTCAAAACTACCATTATGCATTTTAATTGCAACATAATAAAACCCTTTCAAATAAAGTGAGTGACATTTAATCAAGTTCGTCCTCGTCCCCTTTAGTTTTACTTCAGCGGATGAAAAAATCAAATCGATTTGTTACAGAATTAGTTTGGTAAACTAGATCGTCGGTCTGCATTGCTAACAAATAATCGTTGCCATGGTTAACTACATAAAAGTAACAAGTAACAGCTACCGTTTCCGTGTAAGTGAATGTATGTTTTCAGTAAAAAGAATATTGATTATGTTGAAAGTTTTGTAAATATTTAATGAAAAGAGGCGTTTTGTAAATATTTAATGGGGCGAAGGTTATTCTGTTTTAAAATGTTGTTTCTGGCAAATTAACTTTTTTCAGGGTTTTGTTTTTTAACTAGCGATTTAATAATGATTGTTATTATTTTGGAGCAAGTACTTTTTTGGAACATTTCGCAGTTGTTTTATTCATGAAAAGTGTCTTCCACTAATTCGCATTTTAAAATTCGAATGCTATGTTAAGTCAACCGAACCCTTCGAAACGGAAAAATATAATTAATATTATTGCAATGCCATTATTACGTATATTTTTTCCCCGTTTGAATACTTTTTAATGTTAAATCGCCAAGATTGTCGAAATATTACTTTCATTGAATCAAAACAATGGAAGCCAATGTATAGCTAATTAAAAACTATTCCACTCCTTTACTCTTATGCATAAATGCTCTTTTATAAATTGAAGTGCTTCTTGTGTAGCAACCATTAATAATTACAAAAAAAAGTTTTCCCGTGCATATTTTATCAGTATCTCGACACTAGGCATGTTAAAAATGATGTAACGTCTTAGCAAAAAAAGTTATTTGTGGCATTACGTGCGTGTTTTTTTATACACTTGAATAATTCGTGACCGTAATACTGAATGCATTATTTGGAAATTTACTTCAACTTGGGATTTTTATGACATCTGATATGAGTTAGGTAGTAAATTTAAATTATTAGTTTTGCTTCATTATTTTCGTCACTAACTCCACCATATCATTTGATGTTGTGACAAACTGTTTTGTTACTTGTATTTTTCCATGCATAAAATTAATTGATGTTTTCTTTTTCAGGTAAGACATTCCAATATTCTAACTCCTCGTGAAATTATGAGTTGTCATTGAAAAATTGCGCAATGTAAGTTAATTCCAGTATTCGATACTTCTGTATTATAATAAGCACAAGAAGATTAATGATCCGTTTGATAATACCATTTACACCTTAGTATTAGTTTCCTTTAGTGTGACGTAATTACAAGCGAATTGATTTCATTCTGTCTTTAGCTTTTATCGTAAGACTATATTCCGTGCCGCCCTAACTTGGGTAAAAACAAAGAGTAAAAAGGAAGAGGGAAAAGCGCGATTGGTCCTTTAGTTAGAAACTCTTGCAAGGTAATATTTACATACAAAATTATCTTAATGCAATTTAACAAAAATACACTTTTCATTCTGATAAAATTGCCAAATTTTCTCAAATAATATTCAAATCTGTTAGAGTTAGACCTTAAACGAAATCAATGTTTTTTGCATGTTTTCTGGATGGATTCACAAATAATTTATGGAACTCCTTACATCCGTGGAAGGATCTTCTAAATAGCTATTTACCCAACTTAGGTTGGGAAGGAGTGTAGGAATACTTTGGTGTCGTGTGTGAGTGAAGTTTGAATTCTCCTTGAAGTTTCTTATTAAACATTTAAAAAATAAGGAGATATATAATCACAAATCAAAGGGTTCTAACGATAACTAAATCTGAGCCTTTAATTTGGGCAGTTTTTCGAATTTGTATACATCTTACATCTACCTTCAAAATCAAAATTTAAATAAAATTTTAATTTGCCATACACCTTTATTTTGTTTAATTCCCCCAATACCTCTCACTTTTTATAGTTTAAGCTCAACTACGAAGGGAAAAAAGCCTAGATTTGATCAATCCTTTATCTTAAATACGCGAAATTTTGATCTGACGGATCTTGTTTTACGGCATCCCTTCAAAAAACATTCAAGTCATGTCCTTGAAAATTCAGCATTTGAAACTGAATGCGCTCCCGTGTCCTAATGCCCTTGCCCACTGTCATCTAAGAAATACGATTAATTTTTTTCGAACTTTTGGCGTGTAGCGAACACAGCAGCAGTCGACTGGCGGGATCCGCTCTTACCTGAAAAGGTAGAACTCGTTTGACGAGATCTTGAGACACGAAAGATTTTTTTCCTCTTCTTGTTCTCCACTCCCACCTACCATCTTTTTTTTTCTGGTGTTAGAGATGTGAAAGATGTAATGGTCTGTTCTTGTTTTACCTATTTTTCATTATTTTTATAATATTTTAAGACTTGAAGACTGGGTTTGCAATGTTACTAAATTAAAAAAGTACGCCTGTTACAATTACTTAATCTGAAAATTAACTATATACAGTTACTGAATACGAAAAGTAACTAACCATAGTTATTTTTAGAAGTTTCAAGTTAGAAGAAAAATTGAAATTTAGCCATTTTAACCCTTTATAAGGCTGTGGAAAGTATACTTCCCAGCAACTTCATTAATTTTGATTAGTGCTGCCATCTCCTGATAACTTCAGAAATTACAAACAAAATTTCTAATGCAGGATTCCTATTGACGATACGTTTGAATAGCTCCCAGTGGGCGATGATAGACATACTTCCCACTGAAATAAAGTGGTCTTAATGATCAAAATTAATTTTAGGTAATGAGCTAAACGAATTTCTTTTTATAAATCAATCTCAATCCCAGATATACTTTAATGTAACATTACTAGAAAAAAATGACCTTATAAAGGGATAAAAGAGGACCAAGCCAATCGGTTAAATTTAATAAGGAAAATTCAGCGTGTTGTTAAAAGTTAAATTTTAAATTAAAAGTTTTAAATGTAAGTCGAACGCCGAGCTGTAGCCGTGAAGAGTAACGAAGAGCCGTGAAAAGTAACGTTTTTTTTTTGTTATTTTGCTGGCGCGAAAAGTAACTAAGTTACGGTTACTTTCAGAAAAATTTAACGGTGTTACCGTAAAAAAGTAACTGTTACAAGTAAAGCGTTATTCCAATCCCTGCTTGAAAGCTTTAACCCATACTTTAACCACCATAAAGTTTTGAATGTAGACGAAAGTTCCAAGTACTATATTCAATTAAATTAAATAACCCCAAGAATTTCTTAATGAAATTTGGCTTGGAGGATTGGCATGAATTATTTTTTCAACTTATCAACTGATTTCAAAACATACCAGCAACAGTTCTATTTCTTCCAATTCAATTAAAAGAAAACAAAGTAATATCTTTAATGTTTGAAATTTCCCTTTCTTTCGAAAATTACAGTTTTGGCAATTGCAATTATGTGAAGTATTTTGAAGACGATAAGTGTGGAATGTTATTTTTTTTTATTGGGGTGGGTTTAGATTTTGTGTGGTTTTTCTCTTAAATATAATTTTAATTTTTTTTATTCGACAAAGTGTATGTTAGAATACATACTAAGCATGTATTGAATTCGGAAATAAGATGAAATTTTGCTATTTTTAAGCTTAATTTATGTAGTTTATAAAGAACTGAAAACAATGGCAGTTGTTTTTTCAAAAGAATTAAAAAAACAATAACTGTTTCTTATTGCTTTGGTTGTAGCCGTTTTTTCCTACCTTTTCTGCTGTCAAGTGTGAGATTTAGGATCCTCTAGGGGGCTGTTCATTTAGTGCCGAAACTAGTTTTGAATACTCTGCTTCCACAAGACTTTATTCATTTGCAAAGCTGTGTAAACATGGTTGTCCCTTCTGGAAATGTTGCGACGCGATAATAGGTTGCGTTAAAGCCCTGTAATTTTGATAAAAGTCGTTCAATTCTTGGAGAGTCATTTCATGAGTGGAATCAAGTAAGGGGATGGGGTAAAATATAATTGTTTCAATATCATGAATGCCTGATTTTGGCCCATTGCCATGTCTGATTTCTGCAAGCTAGTTGCTCTTCCCATACATGTGTACATATTGCTCATTAAGATAAAACTAATTATTTCTTATTGCTAAGTTAATAAAGGTATCCATTAGCATAATACGAACAAAAGTAATACCTACAAATAGTACTTTTAGTATTTTCCAATATCAATAAATTCACATTGTTTTTTCGAGTTCCTTCCTTTCAGTTGTGTACCGAAATAGAAAATGGGCTCTTTTCCAATATTATAACTCTGAACTTAGTACATTTTTCCATTGTCATAAGGAATCTTAACAATCAAATACTACGTAGAACCTCTTTCTATTTGTTAGACAGCCACCAGACTCCGACAGACATTTATAATCTTAGCCATTGTATCCACATCTATTATACGAGACATCTCCTCCATAGTTACGTTAATCAATCTCACTAGGAAGCTTATTTTGGGCTGAAGGTTATTGCTTCAACCATTGATGTCCTCTTCATTTGCTCGTTTGTGTTTTCTGGAAAGGAAATTAATGAGTAAAACAATTGGGTATTCTCGGTTGAACGCACTACGGCATTTAATGAATGAAGGATAAGATACATTGACATAAACAAAAAGATCGTTACTATTTTACTTTGTTTCAACTTTGAATATTAAAACTTAATCTTCTTTTATTAAACAATAGTTAGTATCTCTCCTGTCACAGGCAGATAAATTTTTCATTGCGATATCGTCTCACGGTCTTAAATTAAACAAGAATTTCTTAAAGAACTCAAATAGCTTACTTTCCTGTTACTTAAATACTTACTAAAATTCTTATCTTGAAAAAAACTTGGTTCGTAACAGTAAATGACATTAAAAACCGTTTTTCCTCATTAAATTTATATAAATTAAAACAAATTTCACTAAACACAGCATCCAGCTATAATGTCAACTTCGTAAAGCGACAAATCAATTATTTTCATTAATTTTCTATATATCTCCAATAAAATAAATATTACTATCGTCCGCATGATTTATTTGCAGTTATAAATAAATATTTAATTATTCGTAGAACAAAAGCCAAAAAACTACTCCTCAATGCACTTAAAATAGTAAATGTAAATTAACAAGTAGGCTTGTAACAAAATATGTCAATTAACCCGCTTCCACACAGCAGTTGTGTTAAACAGGTAAAAAGGCGCCAAACAGCAGAAATTCTATATTAAACATTTACTTGCTAAATTCGGCTAGTTTCATTTATTTTATTATTTTATTTGTATCTTTCATATATTTATTACCAAACCCAATATATCGTAGTTAGTACATAGTAAGTTCCTGAACATTCGTCACTTTTCATTGAGTTTTAGAGATAATTCTATTTTTTTTTCTTTTGCGCAGCGTGAATGACTGTGACGCACTTCCGTTTAACTTTTTTTTCCTGACGTAACAGTTTTGACGTACTTGTGACTTCATCATGGAAATATATTGTCTGTGATTGTTTCCTTTAATTGTTCATTTTTAAAACATGCGGATACCTGATTTTGTTTTCTTTCACAATTCAAGATGATGGAATACTGCAACAAAGGAGTAGGGATTATTTTAAACCACTTTGTTTCTCAAATTTTCGTATATTATAGATTTAAAAGCAATAAATTGGGGAATGAAATCCATGTTCTTAATAATACCGGGTATATATTTATGATGCGCAAACCGAAAGTTCAATGCCAGGCCCAGATATCAAGAGCAATTGCTGTGCGTGCGTTGCTTTTTAATAAAAATTCATAACTTTACACGCTTCTTCTACAGTTAAAATTGCATTACCAAGACATTTTTCAAAAAGTCCTTAAATTCTTTTTAAGGGGCTAGAAAACTCGGCTCGGGACGAGATTTTCATATTTTGAGACAGTGTAAAATGCCCCTCTGGCTGTTTAACTAAAACACTTAATGTTTGAATTTTTTTTTGAAAATTTAGAAAAATTTAGCACTTGTTTTTTTTTAAATTCAAAATTACATTTGTAACGAAAATATGCTTTCCTATTGTTTTTTTTTATATTGATTGTAAACATTGGTCAAACTGAAAATACTATTTTTCCCCCGGGAAATTTCGTTCAATTATTAATGTTGTTTTTTAAGTTGTGTGTGTAAACGGAATTTAACATGACATACTTCTATTAGGATTTTTGATGAAGAACGTCTCTAAATTGATTTTGAGTAAAAAAAAACCATGAAAAACTTAACTATTTTCAAAATTTTACTCCTTAAGAGTTTGATAAGAAAATAATTTAGACAATTTCTATTTTGGATTAATTTTTATTTTTGCAAAAAAAAAGCTCGGTTTACGTTTGTAAAAAGTTGAATGCTGCTAGTGCAAAATAAAGAAAAAAATGTCTGGAGCATGGGGCCCTCTTAAGTTTTCATCATCACTATTTGGACATCTATTATTTCGTAATTCAACAACACGTTACGCCATTTAGTGACCAATTAAATAACTATCACCAAACACTTGTTTCCCCGCCCTCCCGAGTGTTCAGCGTTCCAGATCAAGTGCTCAGATGTGGGCGTGCTCTCAAAACAATTTCGACAGCTCTGACCACAAAACCGAAGTTTGTAAACACAGAAAGGGAAAGCTACCCTGCTCAAGGAAGTGAATGCATCCCATCAGTAATTCTCCAATTTCGAGAACCTATTATTGTCCTCCTCTGTTTTGCGGTTAGTCCTGTTGGAAGGCTTACTTTAATAATGGTGCAACTAAAGTTTATTCCGGGAGGTTTTGGTTAGGTTTGAATTATGGTCGCACTAGAGCTACACGAGGACTATTGGCGACGGGCGTCGTATTTTAGAACCACAGTCAAGTGACGAGCCGACACCTGAATAGGCACCCAACGCAACCGTTAAGGGCGACATCGTACGCAGCGCTAGGACTTGGAAGGATATTTAACGTGCACTCCCATACACGGGGTGGGTATTATTCGTCGGGCATTTTTGGCTGCACTAGCCGTTTATAGATAGGCAGTTATTTTGGCGATGCCCGGACTCGAACCTGGGACCTTTCGCATGCTAGGCGGATGCCTCACCGACTTTGCTTCCCAGCCCCCCTCGGGAGATTTTGAGTGCTGTACTACAACAACAAATAGCCTTCGTGTTGCGCTAGTGTGACTTTAATTCAACCCCAACATAACAAAAAGCTATAACTCACACAGACCCGTCTGTGGCCGAGTGGCTAAGGCATCCGCATCTGGATTCAGCCTTCTCAGGAGTGCGAGGGTTCGAATCCCACCTACTGCCAGTCATCCTATAAATCGGAAACCTTTACTGGGAAAGAATAGAAAAGAAAATCCAACTCGTGACGGATGCGCCCGAGTACACTGGGACAGACGTGCTCGTTAAATCTGTGGTGTCCAAAATCCCGACGGCGTCAGCGTACGATATTGCTCGAAGTTCCGTTGGGTGCCCGCTCAGGTGTCGACCTCGTCACTTGACCAGGGCTCTAAATTACGAGGCGCTGTGTTAAAGCGTCTAATGTAGGCTAGAAATAGGCAGCCGTAAACGATTACACTACCACTATAACTCACACTGCCAGACGACATCTTGCAATTTTGGGCTGTAAGGAGCCTAGTGGTCCGGACCCTGGACTTGAAATCGAAAGGTTGAGAGTTCGGGCCCCGGTTGGCATATATGGAAACTCTACTCGCCGATGGGCCCAGGCCACACCCCCGAGTGACGTAGGCCGAATGACGTAAGACATCTGTGACGTCATACAGTTTCGTGACGCATGCCTTGAGTGCTTGAGTTGAAAATCGAAACTTACAAAAATTTGCTTGTGTTCTTGTGTGGTCGAAGAATTGTTTTGGTTGAAGAATTTGCTGCAATTACCGATTTAGCAGAATGGCAAGTTTTTGTTTATTAGTCTCAAACGAAGTCTTGCCAATAAATTTTAAGAATCAAATAATTGAAACTAATCAAGACAGCGTTACTATTCGAAGCAACTAACATGTATGGCAGAAATCAACGACTGGGTAGCCAGATTTGGTGAACTAACGAATACAAAGTGGAACTCAAGAACTTCCTATCCTTCGGGACAGAGAATTGTCTGCAGGTCAGTGTAAAATTATTAATTCTGTCGCATGTATTTTTAAAATGGTTGTATTTTAGTTCAGTTTTATTAAGCACTAAATTATAGTTTAGTTTCTTGTAACACTGATTTTTTAAAAGAAATTCTTGTAACACTTTTTTTTTTGTTTTGAAGATTTCCATACTACATGCTTATTATTTTCTAAGTAAAGTCAGGTAAAATGTTAAATAAAGATCATAATTTAAAAAAAACACATGTTTTTAAACTGTACCTGCAAGTATTTTTTGACAAGAGTTGTAAAAAAATAAATTTGTCTTTTCCAGTAAAAAATTTGTCTGCCATCATAGTGGGTTCCAAAAAGTCCCCAGAGATCAAAACAAAAAAGGCATTTCAAAGAATGCTGATTGCCATTCTAGCATTTTTATCAAGGTGAAACTGGACACTTACGAAACAAGAAAAGTAGATGATTTTGTGAAGGTAAGTCAGCATTTTTGATAACTATAAATAGCTGTTTTTTTTAACCCACTGTACTTACCAATTATTGGTAATTAAATGAAATCCAATTTATTACACCATTATTATCATCTCTTATACCTAGTAGTCTGGGGGTACAAATGAACTTAAGGTTGTGAGAACCAAAATCTGTATGTTGATCTCATCGAGAACTTGAGGTTTTACCTATGAATACAGCCTTCAATTCTGAAATCCTATAAATGATTTGTGCAGTTAAAAATCCCAGGAAGAAAAATCTCACTAGAGAGATTGTGCAGTTAAATCATATGTACTGTACATATTACGTCCAAACTAATAAGTTTCCATATATGCTCATATGTACTGTACATATTACATCCAAACTAATACCCTAGACAACGTTAAGTTCCTGTGCTGATGCAGGTGGTGACAAAAGGTACATAATTTGATCATATTGTGGCCTACCGTAACAAAAGCTTACTTATTTCACATTTATTTCACAGTATTTTTAACTATTTTCTCTATGACTAGTCTTACAATGTTAACTTCAAAAAAGTGCATAAATACTTATGTGTTTTAAATTTTTTATTGTAGAATAACTAAAGTTACTAAAAGTTAAGTATTAAAACTAACTTAAAGTAAAGTTACTAAAGTAAAGTACTAAAAGTTAAAGTATTTTGATAATATCTTGGAAACTTTTTTATATTTTAAAAGTTAAAAGCTGTTTATTATTTTGTACTTATAATAAATAAATTTAAAGTTGTATGGAAGAGTACAAGGGAGTTCTGCTTTGCCAGTAGTGGTGATTGAAACTGGTTTCTCTCTTGGTTCTTCTTTCGCAGTTCAAGCTTCAGACTATTGTCTTGTGTGAGTCTTGATCATCAAGATAGTAAATCTGTGCGCCATCTGATAAGAGCCAAGGCTAAACTGGTTTGTTTACACCAGTGTAGGCGATGCCTTGCTGTCTTCGCCAAGCAGACATGATAGACAGACTCCCAGGATGAAGAGCTTCTTCTCTGTACTCTTCATATACTTTTGCCATTTCCTTTCCCATCCTATTTGTTACTTAATTTATTTCCATATCCTAGTTAGGATACAACTGATCTTTCAAAGATATTTTTACAAACATAAGTGGTGACCATTTTTATTTTCATCAATGCAGTAGTGTTAAAGAAGCCCCAAAAAGATAATTTGAGGCAATCATATAATTTATTTTATAGTATGATTGTAGTTCCTGTCTACTCAAATGACCACCCAGTATAAATGAAACTTTAATTAAAACAAAAAAAAATTAACTAATAAAAACAACACCAAATACAAATTTAAACTAATTATTTTGTAACTTTTCAGGTTACAATGTAATGCTCCCCAGCCCCCAGCTTTTAAAAGAGACATTGTACGCCAGGACTTGGGAGCATATTTAACGTGCATCGGCCTCTTTCAAGACTTTCCGTGTATCCCACTAAGCCGTTGAGTTGAATTTTTGTCGTACTGGAGCTTCAAGACAAGGCTATTGTCAACAGACGTCATAATTTAGAACCACAGTCAAGTGAAGAGCCGATACCCAAGTAGGCTCCCAACGCAGCTTTTAAGAGACACAATGTACACAGCATCAGGACTTTGGAGCATATTTAACGTGCATCGTTCTCCTTCGAGACTTTCCATGAGTCCCACAGCCATCTTTTAACCCTAACAGATTCAATGTGCATCAGTCTCCTTCAAGACTATTTTCATGTATCCCACTGAGCCGTTGAGCTGATTTTTTGTCGTACTGGAGCTTCCAGACAAGGCTATTGGCAACAGACGTCATAATTTAGAACCACAGTCAAGTGAAGAGCCGATACCCAAGTAACCCAACACAGCTATTAAGAGACACATTGTACACAGCATTAGGACTTTGGAGCATATTTAACGTGCACCTTCAAGACATTCCACGAGTCAAAAGCAAGCTCTTATCGACTGGGCCCCCCAGCGTCACTGAACTGTTAAGACTTTGAATTGCCAATTTCATGTTACACATATAGTGATTTTTCTGCCAATAATTTTATTGATTACAAGATTTTGATTTAACAGGGAATTGATTCATGATTTTGATTTCTTTTATAGAGACAGAAATTGCTTTGGTTTATGAAATAGGTAAATATTTTAAAACTCTAAACCTGTCTTCTGAAGGTTATTTTTTTACATTAGTATATATTTTCATAGTAATATTATTGTCATAATTAAAATCTTGTGCATTGAAGATAATGCTTCAAACTGTTATCCATTTGTATTATAAAATCAAATACCTTTTTATAGTCACTGTGTCAATTCATACGTTATTGCTGTCAAAGCACAACACATAATTTGCATTTGGCTTTTTTTGTTTGTTCGTATATTTAAAATGTGCATATTTATTTTTTTACCATTGTGCTGACACTGTCATACACACTTTTAAACTGTGTGAATGCGTGTTTATTTAACATATTTCATAGCTTAATAGGGTTCTAAGAATACAAAATATTTCACGAGAATCATTCCCATTACCAAGTCATTGCTGGTTGTCTTGTAAGGCACTAGAAGATTTTAAGTATATTTTTGAGCCTTGTCTATCTTGAATGCAAGCTTTGAAAGCATTTTCTTCCCCCTCCTGACTTGTGGTTTTCTTCGAAATATCGTGAGCGTGTTTTCCCCCCCCCTACTTGGGTTTGAACTGTTCGGATTGCTAACCTCACAACAGAACCTCAAACGCGTTAGGTTTACAAAAGCGATGCTCCACCCGTTTTCTAGAAAGCCAAGCGAAGGCATGGGGGGAAGAAAGTATTTTTGAAGCTCGCATTCAAGATAGACAAGGTATAATTAAGGGTATGTCACAAGAACAGTTGTAGCGTCGTTTTGTATGCTTTAGCAGCCTTTTAATTACTAAAAAAAATTTGCAAAACAAAATATTTTCATATTCTCATTTCATAACAAAGAGGTTTCTAAAAATTGAATATGGTGGGAAATAGTGTATTTTATCTAATATTTTAAGTGTACGAGTTTACTGCAAGGTCCTAAGCTAATTAAACTTAACATATTTTCTATCTAAACAAAAAAAAAAAACCATTTCATAGTCCACCAGCCGATTTCCAGATAAATCTTACAGACTTACTCCCTATAGTAACACTTCATTGTTATTTTTCATAAGCAGTGGCATGCATTTTGCAGCAAATTTATTCTAAAATGCAAGTTTAAAATTTAAATGATTTTCAAAGAGGAAAAAAAGGTAGGTATAAAATTAAAGCAGAAATAAACTAAAACAAGTAATCAACTAAATAACAAGAAAACTCGAAACACAATAAACATAAAGCATGGTAATTTGAAAAATATTAAATATGTCAGTAGTCGCTGAACTTCATCAGGTTCAGTCAACGACCACTAACAGAAGATGATTTTTTCTGTTGGCCACATTGTGCAATTAGCACAATGCAACTTCTGTTGGACAGTTGTTAGTGGTCGTTGACTACCCCCTGATGAAGTTCAGCGACTACTGACATATTTAATATTTTTCAAATGACCATCCTTTATGTTTATTTATGTTGTTTCTGTTACCATTTACTATGTTATAAAAAGTAATTAAAACACTGACTCAACTTTTGTACTCTTTATAAACCAACAACTATAAGTACCCTATCTTCGAAAAAAAATTTGGCATTTCATTATTTTTTTATCCTACAACAAACATTTCTTAAGTTACTGTGATGCGATATGAAAAAAAAATATATTCTACATAAATCAAAGTTTAAAAAAGAAGTTCCGAAATTAAAATCGCATATTCCTTAAACATTAATACTAAGCATATTACTTCCAAAAATCCAATTCTAGCTTTTTGTCCCTGAAATAGCAAGAAAAGTTTTTAAAAAAAAAAAAACCGGCTTCAATGTTTTTGTTTTGATTTTCGTGCTCCTCCGACGTTTGGGGGGGGGGGGGGGGAGAGAGAGACTGCGTTACGTCATTCGGCCTACGTCACTCGGGGGAGTGGCCTGGGCCCATCGGCGAGTAGAGTTTCCATATATGCCCCCGGTTGCCACTGAAGACTTACCGAGTATACGCGGAGTACGTGCTCGTAAAATCTGTTGGGTCCGAAAGTCCTGTGGTCGGTCATTGCGCAGTTCACCATGGGTACAGGTTCCTGGAGAAAATTTCCCTCCCCTTCAGGGACATGTCTAAATTGTGGAGGTGGAGACAGATGTTGCCATCTGTCGACAGATGGCGGCATCAGTCATATGTGTTTGTGTGTGTCTTGTGTTTGTCCTACTTGACGATGGTTTATAAGGGGGTCCTTGCGACCAGCCACACAAGCCTGAAAATATATGTAAACCAATCCAATCCAATCCAATCCCAATTACTTCGGATAATTGGAGGTCTACACTGTAGTTACGCCACTATTAAAACAGCCCTTTCACTTAATTTACCTTTCTCTTGCCTGCCATTTGTACATCGTTGCTGTCCAGTGTATTTTTTTTAATTGTGTCAGGTGGTTTTGTTGATTCATAACAACTGGTTTTGAGCTTCGTGAGTGGAATCGTAATATATATTTGATTTTTTTTTTTTTTTAAATAATTGTTGTTGTAAATTGAAGCCAGATTTGGGTCATTTTCTGTTTGAGATTGCTTGTTATATTTTCTTCAACTGCGATTTAACTTTTTTTTTTAAATTTATAAATTAGGTTTTAAGAATTGATGAATATTTTTCTTTGTAAGTAATTTTTGTATCGTGTCTTTTTGTTTTGCTTAGATTTAAATCGAATTTTTTTAATTAAATCACCACGCTTGTGATTTTTTATTGATTTTAAGTTTATTTAAACGTTTTGATTTAAACCACAACATTCAGTAATTCAGTAACCGTAGTGATTATAATTCGTTTGTAGTTAGTTGCGCAAAAAGGGAGTTTTTAATTTATAAATAATGAGAACTTAATTCTAAACTTTTAAACACATACCATTACCAACTATGCACCATGATAAAAAAAAATCACAAAATTGTACCCAAGTGTTGTGTTATTAAATGTTCAAATATAAAAGATTTATATAACGCTTCATATAATCATGATCTACATTCAACCTTCTTTAAAGAAATGTTATTCGTATTTTTAAAAGCACTAGGGTTTTTCCTGAGTACATCATCTTTAATTTGTGCAATTTGTTTCGTTTCTCTTAAAACTTGTCATTCAGGTTCGGGGTTAATTTCACCTAATATCTCTTATTAATTATCTCGTTACCTAATTAGCGAAGTTTACCTAATTAAGTGTAGAGCAAATAAGCTTGATGGGGTAACTGTTGACGCTTTCAAACATATAGTTGGAATAACCTGCGCTAATTTCCTCAATTTGAAGTGTTTAATAACCTAGGGGGGGAATCCTGATCTCGTGTTTGAATTAAGGAGCTTTAATGTTTTTGAAGCGGTTGGAAACGGAATGTAATTATTTGTGTAACTACTTTAGGTTCTTGTAGTGTTATGTTTTTATATATGTCCATACTCGATACTTTTAAAAGACGTTATTAAAAAAAGTGTTTTGGAATTCTAGTCTGATCATATTTGTTTCAGTGATAAACTTTCCGACTTTGAAATCATGATTAAAATTCATAATTAGTTAGTTGAACTGTTGAATAGCAAACTAAACTGCATCGCAAAATTGTGTACCTCTAGTCAACCCAATCATATCAAAATATACATTGTATTGTATACAATTGATTTTTGAATTAAGAGTTCATTATCTTTCGTTGAAATCATATTATTTAGTAATATTCCAGAAGAGTTAAAAATAGTATGTGACTTGGACATTTTGAGAGACACAATATTCATCCAATTTTACTACATCAGAATATATAAAAAATTAAACCGACAATGCAGTTTCCGCAACATAAATAATTCTTTATATATACTTTCCTTCCTTTAGAATTATTAATCTATATTTATAATTCCAGCCATACAAAAGCCTTATGTTGCATTCAAAAAGGAATACGCAATTGGCCGCTCAATCAAACCAGTTTAAGCATTAAACTGGCTTCTTCTTTTTAAACCGATTCTCTTAATGGGGCGAGTTTAAAAAAAAAAATTCAAAATGAGACGAGCCTTTATTGTAAATCACGTTCTCCTCGCTGTTTTGTAAATTACCTAACCCACTCACATCCACCGGGCATCGCCTTGGACTTCTGACCCGTCCAATTTGGTTGATGCATTTGGCTGGCACGCGCCCATTTTGGCGAATTTTATTAATATAATCTAGATCATTAAGTTCAACACAAGGGGAAAAATTAGAAGTACTTGTTAAGTTGCAAAATAAAAAAATAATAAAAAAAAAACTAAATTGCCTACCAAAAATTAAAAAAAAAAACATTTAAACAGCTAAACCGGCACTATACTCAGGCGAATCAAGTGTTATCCTGTGTTGTTTTAAATAATCATATTTTTTATCGATTTCACTTTCACCGTGCAAGTTCAAACCATAGAGATAGAAAAACCGTGCGCTATGACCCACTATCTACAGGGGAGACGGAGGTTCAAAATCTGTTTCCTTTGAACACTTCAACATGGCGGCCAGTTGCGTATAAAATGACAGTTCTAAAATTGCGTTTTTTTAGAATCTGTTATCTTAGAGCCGGTGGCTCTTTGAAATTTTTGTAGACGTGGATTGTACTTTTATGATTCATGAATCTATCAATTTTTGGGTAGTTCTATTTCTATTCAGTGAAATAATTTTAATGTCAGACTCAATTTCGAATGACATTTTATGATTGGTTAGGCTTAACGATGAATATAAAATCAATAATTCCAAATCTTCAATAAACAACTATGCAAATTTTCGGTTACTTAATAATATTATTTTTGACACTCTCAAAAGGAAATTCGAAATATTTGCGTTGTCAACTAGAATCAACTTAACAATCATGATTCTAAAAAAAAAAAGCGCAATTTTAGTATTGTTTTTTCTACGCCAATCGCCGTCATGTTGTGGTGATGCTTCGGCACAAAATTATCCTTGTTTCACCATTACGTTTCTCTCCTAGATAGTGCGCCATAGCGCACGGTTTTTCTATCTCTATGGTTCAAACGTCATTTTCAAGACCATTCTTTATTTATTCTATTTGCCCACGGTTATCCAACGGCTCTTGCTGATAGGCTCATGTCGTCGAGAATATCCGACTGTAAAGGATTTATACTGATGATAACAGTTGAATCAGTGATATTGCAAGAACCATTTCAGTCTTACATTTGCATTTCACATTTTTCAGGCGAGTGAAAGAAAATGTTCATAACTTCCCCAAATTTGTTAATGTTTTTTTAAACCTTTATTTTATTCTGTCATTTAATGCATTTGGCATGCATGCGGTAAAGTGTAAATATCTGAAGGCGTCAAAAATAATCATATATCGACGAAACTTTTCTGCACTTCTAGCCAACCTAAGTTGGGCAAATAGAAATATGCTAAGGAGAAGATCCTTCCTCGGATGTAAGGAGTTCCATAAATTATTTGTGAATCCATCCAGAAAACATGTTAAAAACATTAATTTCGTTTAAGGTCTAACAACATATTTGAATATTATTTGAGAAAACTTGATAATTTTATCAGAATGAAAAGTGTATTTTGGTTTCGGATCATTTTGTATGTAAATATTACCTTACTAGAGTTTCCAACCAATTGCGCTTTTTCCCTCTGCCTTTTCACCCTTTGCTTTTACCCAAGTTAGGTTGGCAAGAACTGTACAGACAAACAATTTTTCTTTTCATCATAAACGATTTTTTTGCATTTTTGTGACTGAAGTGGTTTCTGCACTCACTGGTTTAATTGCATATCTACTTTTCGCAGTTCACTTGAAAGATTTTTTTTTCTCCGGATAACGAGGAAGAAATTAAACGGGACTAGCGGAAATTTTCGCTTCTGAAAAAAAAAAAAAAAAAATTGTCAAACAACGGAAAAAGGCAGCAAAACTGCCAGATAATTCCGTTAAATGAAATAATCATTTTTGAGAAGTTAACGTAAATTGACAATTAAATAGCTACCTAGACCAAAGATAAATGCTACCGCTCATTTTTAACTTGACTATATTCTGCTCATAAATCTCTCGTAAACTACGTTTCCACATTTTATGGTAATTTTCAAACTTGTTGTTTATTGGTTAATGAGGTTGCATTTCAAACAATTTCTGTATCTTATTATTAAAAACGTATTATTAAAATTTATAATGTCCTTAAGCAATATTAGAAGGAACTACATTGAAAATAAAAATGCTGTCCAACCAAAATTGAGAAAGCTTTTGAGAAATAAAGACAAGGTCTATACATTTTAATTTTCGAGAAAATGTGTCAACAAAAAAAAAAAACAAATAATAAATTAAACAAAATTGTCCTTTTTATTGATAACATCAGTTAAATGTTTGTAAATGCATAGCTCTTTTTGTTTCTGTATATCAATATTATTAGTGGTACCGCAGAGTTCATTCTAGAACTGAAAAAGGGCAGGGTGCGTTAAATATAAAAAGGGCACTTGCAAAAGTTTAGGGCAAATAGTCTAAGAGCACTTGCAAAAAGTTTAGGGCATCTAAAATGCGATAAAAAATAAATTTTTTGGATTTTTAGAAACTGCACTGGCATACCAAATTAAATGTTTATTATTTTACTACTTCCATTTTATGAAACATCTTTTCTAGTAAGTGAAGAACATGATGAGGCACTTATGCCTAACAATGAGCCAGAACTGCAAACAGATCTACTAGAGCAAAGTGGTGGAAATCATTAATGCTACTAATTAAACAAACGTGGGTTTTGTTTGCATTCAGCTCAAGCATTTAAAATTAAAAGCATGGTTCATGCACTTTTTTCAAGTGTAGTAGAACTCAAAATATTCAATGAGGTGCTGATTATAAGAATGTCAGAAAAATCAAACTAAGCCGACCTGTCACTGCTCCTCTTTATTCCATGTCAAGTCTATTAATTTTTTTGTACCCACAAAAAAAAATTACTAGGCATGACATCTAACAAAAAATAGGCCGATTATTAAGTTATAAATCGCATGTAAAGTTTAGTAAGTGCACTTTTTCCAAGATTCTAACATAAGTTGAAAGAAAAAAAAACTATTACAAAAAGCTACAACTCAAACTGAAACAAAAGCTATAGCCCAAACTACATCTTACAATTTGGATTTGGTTAAACCGAAATTAAAATTTAACTCATTATCTAACAGCCCAACAATACATTGAGCAATTCATTAAAATATACCTTTTCTCCATTATCCAAATTTTCAATTATTTATACGAACGTGGTTTGGTCCCAATTTCAAATGCTTTGGATAATTGGAGTTCTACAGTACTATTCCAAGGATTTTTTTTTCAGAAAAATTCAAGAACTAGTAATTACTAACAAAATTTTTAATATATAAAGCGTGTATTTGCCAATACTCCTTTAAAAAACAACTAAAACCAATCTCAAATCTGAAACCCCAGTATAAGACAAAATAAAAAAGGCCCTATAGTTTCAAAAGTAAACAAAAAAAAAATCCCCCTTAACATTCAACTTGCTCTTACGATCACAAGGGTCACGACTCAAAAACAATAGATCAGAAGAAAATATTCTGGTTGGTCCGATTAGGCCTGAACCGGAGCTACAAAAGTATTGAGACACTCTTTCCGATCACGCAAACGCAAAGCCATCAAACTGTCAATCATTGAGGAGGCAATGTGCTGTCATCGATGGATTTCTAAAAAGTTACTAGGCAGCATAATGATCAAATCATTAAGCATGCCGGACTGCAAATTTTTGGTCCGGAGAAGATGATCCTCTTTCAATGGGGGATTGCACCCTAGCCGTTGGTTGATATTTGAAGACATCATAGTGTATTATAATCTTAATTCATCCTTAAATTTTAATTAAAATTTTTACTTTCATTAGTAAAATCCATTATTTAAACTTTCTATTTATCAAAATTTAAGTTTAGTTTTCATTGATATAAACCGAGAATGAAAGAAACAATTTTTTTCAGGTTGTGTTAAGGGGTCTAAGGAGTCTTAAAAATGTGCAAAGAAGGAACTACAAAGTATAGTTTGATCTGTCATGTAATTTTTTAACTACTCAATATACAAGTATAATTTTTTTATATGTAATTCTACAAGATTTATTTATTATAAAACAAATTTTAAAATTTATGAAACTTTAGAGAAAACTAAAATAAATGATATTAAACATAAAGCTATTTTCATACATTGTGATTAGGCTTGCGCGGCAAATTGTGAGGTCAAAATTGAAAAAATGACCAAGAAAATGACTTTATATTGTACAAATATGTACAAACTAGGACTTATACCTAAATTCTCAGCTCAATTTTAATTAGAAATTATTTTAAGAACTTTTTTCTAAAAAAAAGTAATAAAATTTTTTAAATTTTGATTTTAAATTTATTTTTAAATAATTTCTAATTAAAATTGAGCTGAGAATTTAGGTATAAGTCCTAGTTTGTACATATTTGTACACTATAAAGTCATTTTCTTGGTCATTTTTTCAATTTTGACCTCAAAATTTGCCGCGCAAGCCTAATCACAATGTGTTAAAATAGCTTTATGTTTAATATCATTTACTTTAGTTTTGGCTAAAGTTTCATAAATTTTAAAATTTGTTTTATAATAAATAAATCTTGTAGAATTACATATAAAAAAATTATACTTGTATATTGAGTAGTTAAAAAATTACATGACAGATCAAACTATACTTTGTAGTTCCTTCTTTGCACATTTTTAAGACTCCTTAGACCCCTTAAGTTGTGGAACATTTTAGATCTTTAGTGTTAAGCCGTTAGTTAAAGCTAAACCCCTCAATGACCTTGTTCAAGGCATGATTTTTGTTCAAAATTCTCGATCGTCTATCTGGTTCTAAAATCGATTATCTTTGGTATTTATTAATGATTAAGTTTAGAAAAACGGGTTAAAAGTATAATATAACGTAACGTGGGTTAAATAAATTTTTGGGAAAAAAAAAAGTTTCGGAATTTTTTAAAAACTCGGGAAAACGCGGAAATTATTATAAGAAAATCGGCAAGGAGGGCGGGATTTGTGTTGTAAAAAAGGGCATATAGGGCGGGATTTATATTAAAAAAAGGCGGGCAGGGCGCTCCGCCCCGTGAAAAACGCCTAGAATGATCTCTGGGTACCGCCTGTCTGTCTGAAAGCTCTATTTGATTTTTTAAATACATTTATTTTAAAAATATCTTGGATTTAAAAATATCAGATTTACTCAACTCCATTTGTTTTAATTTTAATGTTTAACAAGAAGTTCTTAAAGAACTAAAATAGCCTACTTTCCTGTTACTTAAATACTTACTAAAATTCTTATCTTGAAAAAACTGGGTTCGTAACAGTGACATAAACAACCGTTTTTCCACATTAAATTTAAAATAAATTTCACTAAACGCAGCATCTAACTAAACACAGCATCTTTCACTAAACACAGCTTTATTTGCAATTACAAATAAATCTTTAATTTTTCGTAGAACAAAAACCGAAAAAATACTCATCAATAAACATTTACTTGCTAAATTCAGCTGGTTTCATTTATTTTATTTCGAAAATTAAATAATTATAACTTAAATCGTTTGCAAAAATTTATATTTCAAAGAATAAATATGTAATATTCCTCGCTTTTAAATAGAATGAACACAATTTATATCACCATACAAAGATTCGTAGTGAAATATATACTTGACGTCATCTTAAATTGATCGATGTCTCAAAAATAAATTTATTTTAATTTATTGTCTAAAAGAATTAAAGTTTCTCAAGCAATTGTTGTGATGGCAATGGTGATTTATTTCTTATAAAAATGGCTTCCTATGCTTTTTGAATGAGCATTAAATTTTGACGTTTTTTAAATAATTGAAGTACTTCGAATTCGAATTCTTTTCTGAAATTTTCAATGTATTCTAATTTCGATGCGCTGAATTTTTTGACGTATCTCACTTGTCCGTAGCATTTGTAGTTAAATTCAGCGATCTAAATGACTCGAAATCGAATTTCAATGCTAATTCAATGGGAAATTTGTCATCAAATAGTAGATTTATGTCCGTCCTATCGCACAGACAGACGGACAAAAAGTATGAAAGTGGGGTGTCTGAGGTTATACCTTTCTAATAAAAAAAGAATTTTTAAGATCGGATAGATAGAACTGATTTTGGAAGGGGGGTACGGACAGACGGACAGACAGACAGACAGACGGACGGACGGACATCGACCGCATGTCAATACCTACTTTTTCATTTTTTTTAATTCTTCGAATTAAAAAAAAAGAAAAGTAGGCTAAAAATAGAAATAAATTATAATAATTATATTCTTATGGATTTGGACTAGTGAGGAAGGGAATCGATTGACACAAAATAAAATTTACATATATTTCAAGTCACCAATACACCCTACAGTGACCTTTTAGCGCATTATATCTGCATGCAATTTGGCGATATTTCTTTCGTTTGGCGACTTCTCGGCAGCCCCCTTTTTTTAATGCTTTATCCGCCATGGAAAGTGATTAGTCTCAGCCTTATCTTGCATGCATGATTAAACTGATATGTCTTCAAGATAAGATCTTCACCTTTCCAAGTCTTTATTATTTTTTATATTTTTTGAAAAGCGCCCGTAAGGCAATTTGCATATTTATACATCTTTCAGTTTTTTACGACTCTTTGGAATTTATGGTGAACTTCTCTTTCGTTCCCTTTTTTAGCTGGTGATTGTGAATTTATTTAAATAAATTTTTGTTGCTTCTCTTATTATTTTGCCTCCCACTACAAAACTATACTAATTATGGATGGTTTTTTGTAGCTGACTAGGCCAGGAAATACATTGTTTCAAATTAAAATACATTTATTTTACATGGTTAAGAATTAAACAGAATTTTTTTTTTTTAAATATTAGCTATGTCATACCAGGGTTGGCATGGGTTTAACCATCCCTGGTAAATACTATGGCAAAAGCCAAAGTTTATATTTTAATAAATGTTAATCTTGGACTCTTAACATTTTTAAAAATTGACAAATCCTTCTTAATTATTTTACATATGTTATAATATAATAATCACATGCTTTTGTTTAAAACCCAACCCAACCCTGTTTCATACCAGTTCTTATTCCAGTATATTATGTCGAATTGTTCAATAGTAACTGTGTTGAATACTAGAAGACTTTCAATTACCAATTAATCAATACATTTAAATGTATTTCTATAACTTTAAAACCTAATGGTAACTACCATTTGCGCATGCGTCATTTTCTCAAACGCCTTATTATTACCTTCATTAGGCTCTTGTTCCTAAAATTGAAGTCCGTAGCTATTTTAGTTCGAGTTATAGAATCAAATATATCCAGACAGGTGACTGCATTGTAGCCTCTGATATGCCCCGATGGTTTATAGGGTACAAGTCCACGATGTGGGTTTGCAGCTGCGATCTGTTACTAAAGGCAATCAAACAGACGGACCAATTTTAGGGGATAAATTTAGAGTGGGTGTTCTTTGTAGCGTTAAAGTACATATACTAATTTATAAATGTACTATATTCATTTAAATTTTTGCCATATTATTTTATCTGTCATTTTTTCACATTTTCCACACCTATGCATCTTTAAAATGCAACTGCTTGAGCTATGTTTTTAACAATGCGTTCTATAGGCTTTAATGTAAATTATTTAAGGCAGTTCTAACGAAGAAAGAAAGTTATTGTCCTTTTACTTTAGTAAACAAAGCAAATCTTACAGCATGGACAGATGAACGGACAAAAAGTATAAGACAGGTCTGTGTGTTGTCGACTATCTGAAGTCATACCTTTCAAATTTTTTTTTTTTAGAAAATTGAAGTGCATACTTTAAAATAAAACTGATTTTTTAAAAAAAGGATGGTTACAGTGGAATTTGAAGGTGTGTACAAACAGACGGACGGAAATTTCCGCCAAGTCAACAACTAACTTTTCATTTTAATATTTTCGAATTAAAACCCAAATATTTTCTTGAATTTGTGTGAATCACTTATGGCAATACCCACAAAATTTTGGATGGTTTTAATTTTAGTTGCTTTTAAAAATGATAAGTATTCGTCACAATCATTCAAAATTTTAAGAGAGCACTGCGATTTTAAATAACAATTATATATATTATACACATTACCACTTATTATGACCACTTATTACCACCATTATGGCGTCCAACGGTTTACCAACGTCAATAAACCTAATTATAGACTGAGTTAACATGAATAGTGCGGTTAAAGTAGGATGCAAATGCGACTACTTTAACCATTATGCATATGTAAACTCAGTCTATAATTATGTTTATTGACGTTGGTAAACCGTTGGACGGCATAAATCAATTTAACCCTTTAAGTACACTGTAAAAAATTTGGCCTGAATTTACTTGCAATTACTAAAAGTAACTCTACTGGTATCACACCATTTACTAGAAAATCACCTGTAACCGATCTCTTATAGTAGGTTTACTAAACAAACTGCTGTAGTAATACTAAGTAAATTGATGAAACGCCTACAGCGCCCCCTGCCTATGTTTTCTAGAGATGCGTCGTTTTCCTAGCAGCATTGTTTCTCGAAATTTGTTCGATTGGTCATCGGATTTAGCGAAAACTCACCGGTGATCGTATCTGTAATTTGAAAGTGCGCGAGTCAAAATCAGCAATCGGTGAACAAAATTCTATTAATAAAAGTCATTGATTCGATATCGGTCAAAGGTAAAAATTCAATTAATGTAAGTTTCATCGGAAAATTATGACGAATTGATAATCGCAATGATAAGAAACAAAAAAAAAATCAATAGTAAAATTTCTTAATCAATAACATAAAACTTCTTTAACGATCAAGATTTTAACCTCTTTATTTACACGCAAATGAACAGCAAGTCCCGATGGCAGCGAGGTTCCGCGCAGTTCCTCGTTGCAAGCGAGCGCGCGGATCCGGAGATACGTGGGTTCGAGCCTCCGCAAATTCGAAATAACTGACTAACAAGAAAAATTAGTGGTGACCTCTGGTTTGAAATTTTTGAAACTGTTTATAGTTTCTTAGTAAACTTACATGAAAATCCCCTGTAAAGCTACTGCAAGTTTCTTAGTAAACGTACAAGCAGAACATCTGTAAATCTACTACAGTTTTCTTAGTATGGTTACTAAGGAAATGTATGTGTTACTTACTAAGTTTAATGCAGTAAGGTTACTAGAAAAGTTCATGGCACCTGAGTTTCCTAGAGATTTTCTAGTAATACTACAGATTATTTTTTACTGTGTACCACATACCAGGCTTACAACGATGAACTTAAAATGTCCAATTTCATTTGTTTATTACATCTACGCCTCACTAGGTTAACAAATGAATTCTGGTGACGACCCAGGAACATTTTCAAGAAAGATGACTGCTATTTAATTCTACAAAAAACTATAAAAATACAAAAATATTAAACTACAAAATCGTTCGACGGAGTTAGGACTCATCGTAATTTCTTGTGTTATTGACAAGAATGGAACATGGTTAATGGAGCAAGTGATGTGTAAAACGTCATCTGATTGGGTACTTTATAGTTTGGGTTAAATTTTTTTACTTTAACAAATGATCGTTTTACAGTTGACAAGGTTTTACGTATTTATACTACCAAAACATAAAATTATGCATTTAAATAATCAAAGAGCAAAAGCTTTGTTTCTAAATGTATTCTATTTAATCATTTTTTTGTGTGAATTATTCGACTTTGTTTATACTGTTTGAAAGCATACAGTTCAAGTTACTTATGCAGGGGCTGGGGAGCCCAGTCGGTTAAGCACTCGCTTAGCATGCGGAAGGTCCCAGGTTCGGGCATCGCCAAAATAGCTGCCGACCTATAAACGGCCCGTGCAGCCAAAAATGTCCGACGAATAATACCCCGTGTAAGGGAGTGCACGTTAAATATCCTTCAAAGTCCTAACGCTGCGTACGATGTCGCCCTTAACGGTTGCGTTGGGTGCCTATTCAGGTGCGGCTCGTCACCTGACTGTGGTTCTAAAATACGACGCCCGTCGCCAATAGCCCTCGTGTAGCTCTAGTGCGACGATAATTCAAACCAAACCAAACCAAGTTACTTATGCCATAATAAGAGTTATATATTTATGACCCGCATTTCGCGGTTTCAAAAGATGTTTTCCACGATTCTATAATGATATTTCTGTGGCAGATTTGGGAAATCACTTGTCAACGAATTCCATTAGAATTTAATCTCGCTTGAACACCTCTTTAAGCTTGTCTACGACACATGAAAGCCTTAGTTCGATATTTATACGTACAACCTTAAAAAAAAATCCTCAAACTACCTTACGCTATTAAAAATTACATTATACCCGCCCGAGTAAAATTTTAAAGGCCTAATCTGTTTGTTAACATTAAATTGACTGGTTATGCCCCATAAATTCAATTATGAAATTATCTTGTGTTTTAAAAATTGCCCTTGTGGAAATACTTAATCGAGATAAAATACGTCAAATCAAACTTTAATGCTGTATCAAATATACATATTGATATTTTACTAACTAATAAGGATATATAAAATAGTTAAACGTGAATAAGTGAAATAACTGAGTATTATAAAATAATTAAACGTAAATAACTGAAATAACAGAGTATTCAACTACTCCAAAATTATATGAACTACATTAATTAAGATTTAAGATTAACCCCGACTCTTTTCATTTTGTGCGAATCTCAGATAAAAACTTGCATTAAAATTCCCAAAGCTATTCGAAAACTTTTAGATTAAAGGAAATTGTTTGCCTAAGAATTGTCCGATTTGATAACTGTATCTGATAAAGAGCTACGGATGGAGAATTGTTAAATAGGCGAAGGAGAAGTCCGTTAATTTGTATCGCTTTCGGATACTATCGACATTTGTTATTCTTGCTTTGTACACTAGAATGACCATAGATGACGTGATAAACATTATTATTATGTTAGAAATACATAGTTATATCGGAATTGCATTTGTTGTGTTTACTTATTGCGACGATGATTTAGTGAAAAGTCGATTCCAAACGTGGTATTTTTACTTTTAAACTTTTGCATTGGAATTTCCTTGCTGTTTTTGACGTATCTTTCCGCGTTACTATAAGCTGAGATTCAAAAGTTTTTTTCAATAGTGTTTAAATTTAAAAATTTAGCACCCTTAGGAAGTTGTTCAACGGTATGCGTAATGTTATACTCCAGTATAATAGCAGTTAAGTTCCGTCATAAAATTAGAGGCAGCAATACCGCCACTAGTTTTTTTTAATATAAAGATGTGCTTGCTTACACCATTCCCTTTAACTATATTAGCTATAGCATCGATAAGTTACTCTTTTTTGGTGGTGAATACTTATTCCTTTTTTTTCAAGGAGCACGTTTACTAACTTTTTATGGTAATAGCCGGAGAGTCACATTATTGTCGAGTCAGTGCCGGTATAGGGACACTACTCTTCATAAAATCTATTATTTTTCGTAAGAGTTAAAACTTCTGTTCGACTTCGTTATTCACTATCTCCCATCAAAATAACCGTGTCAATCAGACACCACATCATATCAATTACGCTTTGATGGCTTGTCCATTACATAAGCCACCATTCAAGCTCTTCGAAGCAAAATCGCAATCTCCCTTTAATAGACCGATCACCTTTTAAAGAAAAGCGATAGACTTATCTATTAATCCACTATCGATCGACAAGGCATAGACATTGTTCTCTGCTCGGATAAATAGCGTGCTCGGGTATATATCAATCTCAGGCGATGTTATCTTTCGAATGCCTTTTGTTCTAGGTCGAAAAGGGTTTAACGCGAAAATGAAACGGGTTCGCTCCTTTGATTGCCGAGACATTCTGTGATTCGATTGGATTGGATTGTGTGTGTTGACCTTTGGAATAGGGTGAATTGGCGGGAAGATAGTTGTGTGGTTGTGTGGGTGATTGTCTGTGTAGTTCTTCCATTTGAAGCGACGAAATGTAGGTATTTTTCTACACTCTGTTCCAACCTACACTCTTAAAACGAACGAGCGATTTTAACTCAGTTTGAGTTAATTTCACTCCTCCAGTCTGGAAAATGCACTTATCTCTTATGAGTGTATCCTTTGTATTGTGTGTTAAACCTCCGACAGGATCACTCCAAACGAGTGATTTTAACTCAGTCTGAGTTAATATTCACTCCTTTACAGTGTCGAAAATGCACTTCTCCAACTGGAGTGGGTTTCACTCTTTTGTTTTAAGAGTGTAACTTGGGTTAAAACAGAGTAAAAAGGAAGAGAGAAAAGCTCGGTTGGTACGTTAGTTGGAAACTCTTGTAAGGTAATATTTACATACAAAATGATCTGAATACAATTCAACCATAATACACTTTTTATTCCAATAAAATTGCCAAATTTTTTCTAATATTTAAATCTGTTAGACCTTAAACGAAATAAATGTTTTAAACGTGTTTTCTGGATGGATTCACAAATAATTTATTAAACTCTTTACATCCGCGGAAGAATCTTCTCCATTTCTCCATAGCATATTTCTATTTACCCAACTTAAGTTGGCAAGGAGTGTAATCTCATCAATTTTCTTGGGTTCTAGCTAATTCAGGCAATGAGACCCCTTTATATAATACAGATGTATAAGTTTTCGCTAAGCTAATACTGTTGCGCCCCAATAATTTTAAACCATGCCCAACCTTTAATATCTTATGATTTGAAATGATTTACTCAAAAATTCTATAATTAGTACTTATCGTTACTTAAAATATTTTAATACACACTTAAAATAAAAGAAGTATAAAATTTCATATCATGCAGCATTGGAACTATCCAAATTCAAAACATAATGAAACACCTTCAAAGATAATGAATAAACTTCGTCAAAATGAATAATTGGTATTAAAACGTCATTATTCATTGATAAATGAAAATGTGAATGAAAAAATACATCTGCTTTTTTAAAATTTAAAAAAAAACGGAACGTCTTGGGGCTTTTTTTAAACAAACGAAAAGAATATCGGATCAAAGAAACTCGTTGTTATGAGTATTATGACGTCATTCAAAACTGATTTATGTCAGCTGATGTATAAACAAAACTGCCTTAATATTTTTTTTCTGCTTTACGATATTTTATAATCCTTCCAGGAAAAAAGTACTTTTTAAATCCCTTAAGAATTTCTTTTTTAAAATAATTTTAATGGATTGTAATTAATGATATTCAGTGGAGTTTATTAAAGAAACATATTTAAAAGTAATTTTTATTGCTTTGCTACGAAAAGTTTTAAGTATAAATGCATGATTAAATTATACAGCAGATAAAATCTTGCAAGTTAAATCTCAATCGAAAAAATAATAAGAAATTTAATTCTATGATTTTTTTTTGTATATGAATATTAAACCTGTTTTATAATCTTAGTTTATAACTTCTTATCCATGACCACATCAACAATTCATTCTAATTTTTGACAATGTGATGCTTTTTTATATGTTTAATTAAAATTGAATTGCTTTTTACGTGCAGATTCCAAATATCTTGGGATTGTTTGATATTTGATTTATTGTTATTTAGTATTCATATGTATTTGAATAAGGACATGTAATTATGTTTTAGACATTCCTTTATAATAGATTTAATATTAAAATTCAGTTTAAACAAATGCTTTTTCTTTCTTTTTTTGTATTGAAGAGATGCAAATTGAGGTCATTATTGAAACACAATTCTAATGTTTCCGTAGCCTTTTTTTTTCCCTTCTTTAGTTAAAAATCATATCACGATTCCAAGTATTTTAATTGAAGTAAAGATTTTCGTTATTTTTCTAGATTTTAAATTTTAGGTTATGCATGAGTAAATGAATATTATATTCATAACAATTCGCTATATATATTGTTTAATTTAAAATGAAGAATAGATAAATCCTCAATGCCTTTTTCTTCCTTGATTTTTAGATTTGATGCTTTGTGAACTTAGTTATTTATTTGTTATAAAACTTTCCACCATTAAAAACGTATGCTATCAATCTTATCGTTGGCATTGTTCTGAATTGAACTTTTAAAATGCGTTTTTAATTTCCTTGATGTATTCTGTCATTGCGTTGAAAATAGAATATGCTTTTCTGAAAAGTTTCTTCAAAATATTACTTAAAACTTATCCCATATTTCTGATCATAATTTTTTTAAAAAAAATAATAGGGCTGGCATCTATTGGAATTAATAAAAAATATTTTCTAATATAAAAAAGTTTGAAGAATCGAATGATGTGCTTTTTGATATCATAAATGCTATAGACGATCAGAAAAAAAAAAACTAAAATGATGATGCCAAATTGTCATTGGGATTGAAAGGGTTAAGAAGGCTGTGCTAATTGTTTGTTACATAATACTACAGTTAAAAAAAAACATTAGTTTTTTAAAAACTTAAATATATTTTAAGTTATTTAAATAAATAGCATTTTTTTTTACTTTCAATTACCTGTTATGAAATATAAAGTAATGTGAAATATATGCTTTGGGGTAAATCATCCTTACACCGACGTGGACGTGTTAAATAAAAATTATTGTCCTTTGTTGCGCAAGTTGTGTATGTTTGGAAACGAGAGAAATGGTCAGTCCCATAGAGCTAAGCATTAATTTTGGTTTGAATTATCGTCGCACTAGAGCTACACGAGGGCTAACCATTAATTTTGAAATTTGAAGGTCTGTGAAAGTATTGTTTTGCTACTTAGCCATTATCTATCAAGCATGAGAATCGACAATACAGCGAAGTAAAAAAAACTTCCGAAAAACGAAACTAATTCCCTCAATGTTAAACCTATGAGATTCTATAGAGTTTTTCATAACTAGCATCAACAATTGTTTACCCATTGGTTTTGAAATTGTTGTTATGATCTGGTGTTGATAAGTTCTACGTTTGCGTGTGGCAAAATTTTAGATATTCTATTCTAGATATTGTTTTTGAAAATTATTTTTTAGCCACTGTAAAGCATCGTTTGGCTTCCCAGCTAATTAAAAATTCTAATTTATTTATCGACAATACCTAACCCTACCAACAACTAACAAGTTCGGAAACAATAAGTATCTTTTTTTTGTTGCCGTTATTTTTTGAAATTCATAAGTAGTTGGGCGCCATTTGTTGTGATTAGTAGGTGTGTTGGTTCAGTCACCCTGATAAGAGGCGAATTCTCTTTAAACGAGGATCGTGTCCGGCGCGCATAATAATAACCACCACCAAAATAGCCATTCAGTTTCTTTTCCGTCCACCGTAAACGAGCTATCTGTACGAAAACGAGTTCCTGTGTTATTGCCCCTTGTTGTACCAGTGATTTTTTTTATTGCAGTTGTTTTTGGCGATTGGTTATGTAATGAACACTGCAGATTATTATAACGCAATATGATTATTTAAATATATTTTTATTAAGATTAAGAGTTTTGAAAAAATACGGTTTCTTCAGCTGTTGTGGAATAAGCAAGTGTCCAAAACTGTCAACTTTTTTTACTGCTAAGCACAATTAAAATACACATTTTTTTTAAAAATAATCCGTTTGAGTTATATTTTTTTAGCAAATGGTTTTCAAAGATTCCTAAAAATGACCCTAAAGGATTTAAACCTTAAAAGTAAAATTTTTTTAAAACTTAATTTAATTTGTAAATTTTGTTTTCGGAAAACTGATATTCCTTAAAGAGATATATACGTCTTTAGCTCTGTAAAGGCCTAAAAATCCCCGAAGTTCATTCTACTAATAACGAAAACCATAATTTTAATCAAAAGATTTCCGTATTTCGGGAGAAAAAAGTTTTTATTCAAATGTTTCAGAAACTGAATTGCTGCAACTGGTATTTGTTCAATCTTTTTTTTATATATAAAATAATCTCACGAAATCGCGAACCATAAAAGCAATATCCATTTTTCTAAGTAAGTTTATTTTTCATAACATGTTGAACACATGGTTAAGCACGTCAAAAGAAATATACTACCATTTCTTTGCCATCCCTTTTATTTCTCTAGTAAATGCCTCTTTATGCATGCCAATACCCTGAGCGAAGCATGCAATCTTCAGCCCCATCTTCCGAACACTGAAATAGCCCGCATGCGATGGGAAGACTTGACGCCTAACTCTCAACATTGTTACTTCGCTCGTTGGCAAGGGTTTTTTTTCTATAAGCCGAGGCGCATACTAAAAAGAAGAGTGACTGGTAGAAAACTTTCAGAGGCCTTCTTCACTTATTTGTCACAATTTAGATTTTTAACGTTGCGAAAATAAAAACCAGCTTCCACAGAACGGTTGTGTTCAGCAGATAAAAAATCGCCAAACACAGCATTAATTATATATAAATATTAAACATTTACACGCTAAATTTGGATGGTTCATTTATTTTATTTCAAAAATTCAATAATTTTTACTTATCGTTTGCAAAAATTAATTTATATTTCAAAGAGTAAATATATAATATTCCTTGCTTTTACATAAATGAAAGCAATTCATATCAACATACAAAGAATCTCGTAGTGAAATATATTTGACGTCATTTCAAACTGATTGATGCCGCAAAAATAAATTTATTTCAATTCATTCTCTAAAAGAATTTAAGTTTTTCGAGCGATAGTTGCGATTTCAATGGTGATTTATATCTAATTAAAATGGCAGTGTGCTTTTTAAATGAGCATTAAATTTTGCATTGTTTCTTACATAATTGAAGTACTTCGATTTCGAATTATTTTCTGAAATTTTCAAAGTATTTTATTTTGGATGGTGCTGAATATTTTGACGCATCACTTTTCCGCAGCGATTGTAGTTTGAGCTATGATAGTGGATGACAGACAGACGGACGGACAGAACGATTATAATACCTTCCACTTTTTACGTTATAAACGTCGTGTGGAAGCTAAAAGTTTAACATACTCCTGCAATTCATTGAAATCAATCTGTTCAAAAAATGGTTCTTTATTTTATAAAAAAGATTTCAGCGTGACTTAACCGAGATCAATCTTAATCTAAAGCCTATTTCTCTTTTGTTTGTCCTTCATCTATGCCTCTCAATATAGGGATTTGTAGATGTTATTAATATCAATTTTAAATTTTTAAGGTTTAAACAATTCAGATGATTACGCAGAGAAGTATTTTTCCTTGAAAAGTGGTGGAGTCTAAAAAAATTTGCGCATTTCTTAAATTCGTTTGAAATACAATTAGTTTTTTCGGAAAATTCAGATATCTGTTCTTTGTTTATGAATTCTTTTTTTATTATGTCGCTCTTTTTGTTCTATCACTTAGTTGTTAATTATCATTACAAATTAAGTTGTTTATTATAATTCCTCTAATTGTTATTTCCAAAGAACTTAAAAAAGCTCAGTTTAGTGATTCAGCGGACTTTCGCAACTCTTTCCCTTCCCATTGAATGGGACAATAAAGAGCCAAATGTAGCAACCATGTCGGCTATTTTTTCCTCTCTTACCCCTTTGATGGTCAAGGGCATATGTGTCAGGCGGTCGTTGCCAGGCTTGTGACGTCACTTGCAGACCGATAAAAGAGGAGGAGGCTGTGTTATAACACGCGTTTCTTTGATGGTCCGGCTTTGTTTATAGGTGGGTTTGAAATCCTAGGGAATAATGAGTGAATGCAGAGTTGAGTTAAAGCGAAGAGATGGCGGTATAGATAACAGTTCAGATAAGATTATGTTGCAATCGGTCTTATGCCCTTTTACATTATCCCCGAAACTATCCAGAAATAGGGTACTTGACTAAATTTTTTTTATTGGCCTAAAATGTTCTTATGCCAAAAATACTAGACCCGTATTTTTTCTTTTTTTCAAATAACCCATAAAAAGGCAGAAAAATGAATTTAAAATTTAGGACGAAAAATCACTCCTCTGAAAATGCCTTATGGCTGTCACGTGATATCTGTGATGTCACTATGAACTATAAACAAACTTTGAAACACTACATTGGAATCGATTTTGGGCAAATTTGAAATATACGCTTCTGTAAAACAGAGCTACATTTTCTCAATATTTATTATTTCAATAGTTATTAGATTAAATAAAATTTAATCAGAAAACAAAAAAAAAAAACATCACGCCGGTTTCTTTATAGTTCATAGTGACGTCAGCCAAACCGACGTGTTAGTGATCACGTGAAAAAATGCCTTAAAAAATGATTTTTTACTTTCAACTATAATTTAAATAACATTGGTAGGTATTTTAGCGATACAGTCAAGTACCCTATTATATGAAATTTTGTAAGAAATTTGATAATTTTTAGTTTCAACATCTTATTTTACTGTTACCGGTGACTGTTTCTCAAAATGGAAAGCCAAACCTCTTTTTTTTGTCCAGAATATCTTTTTATAATTTTTATTTTTTTTTTTTAAAGTGTCTGGGTTTCGTGCTGTTTCTTCGACACTGCACTTATTCCATTCAAAAAGTACAATCAACCCTCTTTACGACAGAAATGAAATCTGGGGAGCCAAGTAAGGTGCTTTCCTTGCTTGCGAAAGGTCCCAAGTTCGGGCCCAAAATAAAGGCCGACCCATAAACTTTCTGTGCAGCCAAAAAGTTTGACGAATAAAACCCTGTGTAGAGGAGTGAGCGTTAAATATGCTCCTAAGTTCCGACTTCGCTTACGATGTCGTTCCTGAAAGGTGCGCAATTTGCCTATTCAGATGTCGGCTCCTTACTTGACTGTAGTTCTAAATCACGACGTCCGTCGTCAATAGCCTCGACCACCTGTGTAGCTCTAATGCGACTGGAATTTAATTCAATTTAGGACAGGAATGTTTGACTTTGAAGTGCCCGTTCTCATGCAATGATACAAAACTCAAACTCCCGGGCTAATTGGAGCGAAGGTGGTCCATCTGTCTTCTTCCAACCGTTTAGATTACATTTCCACAGCACAAGTTTACTTTGAAAACGGTGCAACTGAAATTTGTTTTCACAGTAAATGTATTTCAATTTGAAGCCTCGCAAGTTTTAAAAAACAATTTAATGATTTATTTTTTTTTAAAAAATGATCTGCTACAAGTCATTGGGAAAAGAAATACAGTTGGAAACAGTAGGCAATTTAGCTTCAGCTTCAGGATCAGGACTATAAACAGGATATTTCAGTAACCGTTCCTCCATCATGGATCCTCCTCGTATTTGTGACGTGATATTAAAATTAAGTTGAAGTTTTTTTTATAAATGTTTTTTTTTGGGGGGGGGGGGAGGGGGGAGATGGCGACTCCTAAACACATTAACGACGGTTGGGAAGAAAACTTGCCACTCGAAAATGAGCTCTCCGCTTAACTTTATCTGAATAAATAAACTTTAAACCGAAGATCCCAGTCCAGACAGTGCAAATCAAACGAAAAACGAATTCTAAAAACTAAACGCTAACGTTTTTATTTCTGAAATGGTGTTAATGATGTTTACAAATCGTCGTTAATCTGTAAATAATTCGCTCTGTACCAACTTCGTTCGAATCCCATGAATATGGGAGTGTTAGCAGCTAAGCCTGATCCAGGAAAACTCATACTAGAGTCATAATAAATCTCGGGTTCCCCGTAACGGATTTTTTTTTTGTAAGATTGTCCATAATGATGGTGCTAGTTGGCCGATGAATCGTATTTTTTGCTACCACTTTATCGGCTTCTTCATAACGTCGATAAAACAAATCACGTTTGGTCATTGTTTGAATCAAAGTCAAGCTAATAACAAAGTGGAATCTCAGAAAATTCTTCAATTTATGGAAATTTCTGGGGTTGACGGCATGTAGCATAATAGAAACTAAAATTTAGGAGCCCTTACACTCTCAGAAATTAATACTCAAAAACGACGAAATTTTCCTTAATTTTGACGATGCCGTTTACTGGCAAATGCTCGAAGTTTTTCTTTCCTCAAACTGAGGAAATTTGATTCGTCATTTTTATGAGGATTCGAATTTCGTCTAATCTAAAGAAATATTTCGTCATTTTTGAGCATTTGAGATTCAGTTTCCTTTCCTCAAAATCAGGATACAGAATCGTCAAATCGCGATCGTAAAAGTGAGGATTCGCGTTTACTCAAAATTCACGTGATAGTTTGATGAAACAATCCTCAAAATTTACGAAATGAGGCTTGAGGATTACTGAATCGTCAAAAAATTAAAGTGTTATTTCTGAGAGTGTAGCCTTACATGGTAGATCGGACCCTGAGTGTTAGTTAAATCTTTTACCAACCTTGAACGCATCCAACCAGTTGTCTTCGCAATGAAATGTCCGCAGAGGACATTGTCAAGGGCATGCAAAAAACACCAGAGTCTGGAGCATAATCCCACGGTAAATCACGCGTGCCTAACGAGATATGTGGGAGGTTTTACATACAAAAGTGTTTGCCCGGGTTTCACTTGTTCTCTTTTTGGTCAGTCGTCCGTGCAACGATACTGAATAGGTTTTGGAATTAAACTTGTAACTATCTTTTACTATTCACATATCTGTATATCGGGATTTCTATGGAAGGTATATCTTAAAGAAACAGAGTTTATTATGCAAATGATTAAGCACAGGTGGTTATGTACCATAGTAACAAATGTTCCCAGTTTATAACCTCTAAAGTAATTAAACTAACGCAAGCAAAAATATTGTCATGAAATGTTAATTAAAAATAACGTGCAATGCCCCCTCTGCCTTCATGGTCATGCTTCGATCTTGAATGGCAACAGATATGTTTATGAAAATATTAAAATAAATTCTTTTTCGAGCCTCGATTGGTGATTCCATGTCACGTGAGAACATAGAAGCAATGAGCACCAATCGCAAAAAGAACAAATAATGAAGGCGGAAAACTTTTCATTGCCTGAAATTTATGTTATAAATGTTAACTTCTAACACTAGATAAGCTATAAATGATAATTTGTTTTATTAATTTTTTTTAAAATTAATTTAATACTAAAAACTAAGGCTAAATGAAAATAGATTGTTTCGGCATGAAGTTCATAAGTGCTTCATTTTTTTTGCGTGCTAAAATTTTTCTACGAACGTTACATCCTTTTAATGTTTGTAATGCCCATTTATGTTTTGTCATCCGCTGATTACAGTTATGCAAAAAACAGACTGCGGAATGCCAAAAGCCGATAACGCCGAATGGGTGGAAGTTGCAGTGTTTATTTTTAGACAACATCCTCCGCCATTGCTGTCACTGCTGACCTTGAAAAAAAGTGAAATCTCGCTCTGGTTTCGCTTGATCAAGAAACTGTTGCGTAATCAGATACCGTAACTCCATTTGTCCCCTGGGGCAAGAAAGTTCTCGATTTAATGTTCCTTTGTTTGCATTTTAAACCGTTTTCATTTTTCTGGGAGCGATATTCAAATGAAAGTGAAATTCTTGATTGAAGAAGTGTTCTTGGAAAGAGAATTCTGATTTGCTTGAAGAAGTATTTTTATTGTTATTAATTCCATGGCACGATCTAAGTTAGCGCATTTTAAGTTTGCTTGAAATTCGTGATTGATGAAGTGTTCTTGAAAGTCTGTATTTTGTTTTTAAAGCTTACTGGAACAGAAAATTAAGTTGCAATTATTAAATTATTTCATTTATCTTAAAAATTGTTACCGAAGAGGCCATAACTTTTGATCAGGTGAGTTAACTAAAATGGCAATGAAATGGGAAGTTGGTAAAGACAGAATCACATTTTGTGTTATTCTTATTGCAAAACATAATTGAAGAGTACACGGGAAGAAGCGATTGATTTATCAGGCGGACGGCCGCAACTGCCTGCTTGGCGACATAAAACCGGTTTTTCTCCTTCTCCTTCGCTTGGTCCAAGCGTCGGGATCGCCAATCGCCTGAACTTGGTAGCTAGGAACCACAGAGATAGTACTACACTGGCATATCACGTGACCTACAACACTGACTTCATTGCTTGCGCGTCCCGTCGATAGCATTGGAGGTCACGTGATCTGCCACTCAATTACTTTAAATATGATATCTATGGTAGGAACGGGTTTCCTTACACAAGTTTAGGCCATCACTCGCTATCATCGCCAAAGTGGCCTGCTAAGGAAACTTCTCTGAAAAATCAATCGGTTTTTCCCGTGTACTCTTCAATTTTATTAGTCTCCAAATCACCCGGTATTGCCTGCTTTGAAAACTGGAATCTGATCAGTGTTCGCTTATTTTATAAATTAAATAAAAAAAACTGTTTTTCGGTTATGACCTACATTAACATAAAATTTCTGATAATTTAAGCATTAAAAGAGGCGTGAAAATCATTTTATGATCTTAAAATAGCCGCATTTCTGTGTTTCAGCAGTTTAGGCCTAATTTGCTCACGACCGACAAGGCATTATATTCGAAAACTCTTAAAAACATGGTTACTTCTTCGTTGTTATATTGTATAATCGTGATCGGTAATATCACGGTCAAACCTTGAAATCTCGAAATCTTGACTAAAATATAATAGTAATGTAATTTAATTCTTATATAATTCTGCTTGTTTCTTGTAAACATGTAAAAGAAACCCGCATAATGATATTTTCACTTTTGTTATGAATTTTGGCAAATAATTTTTATATGTAGAATATGAATATTAAGTAAATATTAATCACAAGTAGTCGTCTCTATCAAATTATAAGATATTTGACTCTTTTCACACGTTGGTCTTTACTTTAGAAACGGCAATACCTTTAAAACCAAAGCTTCTCAGCAATACCTTTAAAACCAAAAACTACTATTGCAGTTACAAATTGCGCGTGCGCAATTTTCTTGGAAACACACTTTATTATGCATATTAAAACTTTTTATTAACTTATAGCGAGACAGGTACTTGGAACTCGTTCCAAATTTGAAGCCCTTAGCTCTTTTAGTTCAAGCTGTAGAATGGTTTCGGGCAGGCACGCGGACGTAAACTAGTCTTAGGTTCGTAAACTACTTTTTTAGAATCGGCACCTTCCAAAACGTGTAGAAAACACAAAATATCTTTTTTTTTTGGATTTTCGACCCCATCGCAATACTTTCATTACCTTATGTTTTATATTAGCTAATTGAAAATAATAAAAAAATAACTATTTTATAAAATGGGTATTAATATTGAATATCTCCCTAACTGAAATCAAATGCCAAAGCATCGGTCACATCAGCTAACAGGCGAACGTTGGCTTGTCCTGTGTACCAATGCGTGATATTTGATGACTTCTCTGCACGGCATGTTTGTATTATCGAAGACATTATTATAAGGATCATTACAATCCTGCGCTGTATTTTTTTCAAATTAATATTGATGGAAAAAGCTAATGCGTCTGTTTACTCAAACAAGTAGGTGCTGCCCTGATAGAATGTTGATTACTTTGTCGAAGCGTTTTACGTTGGGCCCAAATGATATTATTATTGTGTATTATTATTTGTGCATATTGTTCTTTTGTTTTTCATATTTTGTCGGTGACTTCGAAGGTTTTTTTTTTTAAATAGCGTATTGAAAATTGTAAGAGTCTGTGACGTTCCATTGTAAAATGGAAGTAGACAAAAACGTTTTTGTCGGTTTATCGGGCTTAAAATAGTTATCTTTTAACGTCAAAAATAATCTGTACCTAATTATAAAAATGTCACATTTTGTGTTATTAAATATTAGAAATATTGATTAAAGTTCATTATATTTAAACTTTTTATGTTTACTTTTGATATCTTTGAGCGAAAATGTCAGATTTTTTTTACAATCCTTATCATGCAATATATGATCAACACATGATGCGTCACGAAAAACGTGACTAACAGCAATATAATTTTCTAATAGATTAAAAATGATAAGATTCCTCTTTCCCTTACGGTTACGGTTTCCTCGGCCCTTATCATATTTGCTTTAGTGGTGCTAAGGGTGAAATTATAAATTAAATGTCGTTGTAAAAAAATAATTTGATATATGAAATAAATTATCAATTTTTATATATTAACAATTACACAGACACTTTTTTGCTGTCTGAACATATTTCTGAACTAAATATTCAGTAGAAGGTGAAATCGATGTGCTTCTCAATAAAAAACACCTTTTCTCAATTAAAAGACATTAGCGACGATTATCAAGAAAGTTTACCGTATAAAAATTAGGTAATTCATTTCTGAACTAAATATTCAGTAGAAGGTAAAACTGATGTGATCTTTTCAACTAAAAACACTTACATTTTGTCAATTAAGACAATAGAGACGATTGTCAAGAAAGTTTACCGTATATAAAAATTAGGTTTTCGCCCAAGTTTATCTAAATAAAAAATATACGGCATAAAGACAAAACACTGGACAGTTAAGTCAACATGAAAGACGAATTTTAATAACTTAAAATGTTCGTATTATTTCGTATAAAGTTGTATATTTACAACTCCCTTCTATGTCAAATGATTTCCGACAGAGAGAAGTGACCTTTTTGCTTATCTCTCTTTATTAGCATTCTTACAATAAGTTACTTAGTAGCAATCTCTCTTTATCGGCGGATATTGATTGGATAGGTTTTAATCGTATTATGCAAGATCACGACGCCATTCTTCAGTGTATGCAAATTCTATGACTTCTAAGGTGCAATTAAAGTCGGTTTATTCTTCTCGTAACTTCCTATCACGAAATGTCAATCATGTTTAGTAACTAATTATATTCGCAACAGCGCTTCTGTGTTGTTTAATTATTGCTCCAATCTTATCTTTACAATTTGCATTGTTTTGCATTGATACATAGTGCAATATTCGTTTGCGTTGATCGCCAAATTACGGTAATCCTTCACTCTTATCGATATAAGCAATCGTTTATCGTTCATCGTCAAAATATGTTATAACTATTCATTATGTTTAACTTTATTGTAGTTTCCACATTGTTTATGAAATGAAAAAAGTTGAAGGTATTATAATCGTGTTCAGTCCGTCTGTCATCACCCACACTCTTAAAACAAACACTCCTAATTTAACTCAGTCTGAGTGGACTTCACTCCTCCAGACTGGAAAATGCACTTCTCCTTTTGGAGTGGATCCTTTTTGTGTTAAATCTCCGACAGGATCACTCCAAACGAGTGATTTTAACTCAGTCTGAGTAAATATGCATGCCTTTACGGTGTCGAAAATGCACTTCTCCAACTGGAGTGGATTTCACTCTTTTGTTTTAAGAGTGCACTTTAACAGAATGAACCATAATTTCACAAAAAAAGTGGGAAACGTCATGTTGAAGCAAAATATAAGGCCTGGCTATATTCCAGATTAAAATCAATAGTATATTTAAAATTAAAAAAAATTATCTATTTCATTAACATATTAACAAGAAAATTAATTGTTATTCAATATTTCAACTTTTGTCACTTAGTCAGACACATGAGAAACTTTATTTACACTGGTAAGCAGCTTTGTAGTTATGCTTATACTACAGCTAAGAGTTAGAATAACCTATTGCCTGAAGCAAGTAAAAAAAAAGTTATATCTTTATTCAATCATTTTGGGCAAGTACAATTTTTGAACGGCAATAATTTCTATTAACAAATTGCCCGACTTTGCAATTACAAATTTGAAGAAAAAACCTTCTACATCCGCAACATCTCGGCTAAATTCGACGTTCTTTTTTAGTCTTTAAAATCCTTTCTTGCAAAAGTTCTAACTTCAAATCTTGAACATTAAATGCCCATGTGTGCTAAAGTATCATCAATATCTTGCGTCTAATTGACGAAATTTAAAAATTAAACTCTAAAACCGATTTCTCTTTACCTGCGAAATACGTATATATAGTTTCGGAAACGTAATTAATTGGTGGAACCCAATTGCAATGTAAGCCCCCAATTGTAACAAACAGTAGCAACAGAAAATGCTACCTAACCGTTTCTCAGTTCTCAAATGCAGCTGCTCAATTCTATATCGATTCGCTGACATTTAGTGTATATCTGTTCCAAATTACCTTCTAATTGCTTCACCACCACCCATAATTAAGTCAATTACCCTTCCCAAGCCCCGAAGGCAGAGCGGGAAAATCAAATTTACGAAAAAAGCACTTCCGTTCATAAATTTAGCCTCATGGCCTCTTCGATGTAACCTTGAATTACATAGGTCTGCGTTTATTAGGTGTTATTTTTTTCAATCCCGTTTTTATATCTTATTAGATTTGTTTTTGAATTTGAAAGTTATCTAAACTGAAAAGTTACAATTAGCTACAAAACCGACGGATTGTGTTAGATTAAAACCATTTAAGACAACTTTGAATCCCATTTAAATATTCATTTCCGAATGAAAGCGTTCACTTCATTTTTTTACAATTCGTTTTTCGTGTAACTCAATTTGTCATACATAAATTTTTCAAGACAAGAGTCTATATTAGTCTTATATTTTGTTAATTTAGTTACCTCTAAGCAAATAGCTCATAAATTTCTTGCCAACTTTCAATGGGTTAAAGTAAATTCGTTCGGAAGGTACGGGATCCCTTCCCCTCCTATTCCAAAAAGCTGCTGATTCAAATTATTTGAATGAATTTTCACAATAGTGCGTCATCTCCAGTGCGACGTTAATCCAACGTCCAACTTAACTTACGCATCTGATTTTGTAAGGATGATTCGTTTCCAAAAAATTACAATTTACCTTGAGTCCTTTCTCATTTGGGGAGGAAGTGAATAATTGTACGATGCAACTCTTTTGTCTGTGCTTGAGCAAGCGTGTACTTTGCCACTTGGTACTAATGACTCTCACTAATGCTCATTTACGTCAATCTTCTCCTTTTTTGTTCATTGAGATGTTTGATGATTATTGCAGTGTAGCTAGTTACGTAAGCCTTGCAACACTCATAGTCAGCTGTGTGGATTGTTCGAGTAATTTTTGGTGTAGTACATATAAACAGTAGTATATAGACAGCTTAACAATTTGATGTTTAATGTGCTTTATCGCTGACAAAACCGTTGTGGACTGTTTCAGTGAAAGGATTATAAAAACAAAATGCGAGGTAAAATAACATTGGATTGTTGGAATGGTTATCTATTTACTTAAATTTGTTCATTTTAATCAGCGAAAACTTTAAATTCCTGTTTTTGCAATAACAAAATAAACACAATATTTCTTTATCAACTTTCTTCTGTTGGTGAAGGAAATGGGTGTAAAGAATTGTCATTCTCAAAGCACCTCACCCAATGTCTGGAGCTAAACTCCATAAACATTAAAAACAAAATATTTAAATTCTAATTTATGACTTCATTAATATTCTAAAAATCCAATATATTTTACTTATCCGCCCTTAGCTTATTGAATCGGTAATGTGAAGGGTGTCAATGGTACTTATTACTTAACCTTTTAGTTCGATTTTTTTTTTTTACATCGATCGCTTTTTACTCACTGTAAATAATTTTGGTGTATCTTCACACCAAAAATGGTGGCAACAAAGTAGCCACCAAAAGTGGTGTAAGGAAACACCACCAATAAATCGGTGTAATGAAACACCGATAATTGACTGGTGTGTAGAAACACCACATTTGGTGGCTACTCTGTTGCCACCATTTTTGGGGTGATAAAACTCCACCGTTGATTTGGTGTACTTAAACACCTAACGACCTAACAGGGAGTTCCTGGTACTAATTTCAGAATCAAATGAATAAAATGGTTATTTTTTAGAAACACTTTTTGGTGAAAACTGATTTCTTACAAATCCTGAACAACAGACATATTTGTAATGTTAAAAATAGCTGATCTTGTAACTTGAGTTGATTTGAGTTGAACTTAACGAGGATACCTATATCCATGCTACAAAAGATAAAATGATAATGTACACATATTATACAAAAACATAACTCAAACAAAACTAATGTTTAGGAATATTTAACGTAAATTAAAGATATCAATAGGGGGGCCAGACATTGTTTAATTTGTTACTCAACTATCTATATAGCTATAAAATTGTGCAAATAAACTCAGTTTAACTATTTTATAGTGTTTTCTAACAAAACGTAAATAAAATATCATTTATGAAAGTGTAATGATGATTTCATAATCGAAAAGTTAATCACTGAAATAATTCAGATATCAATGAGCTAAATGACTTATATGGGAAAATACAGTAATTATACTTATTATTTCATTTCCTTTTAATCATATATACTGGCTCACAAAGATATAAACACGACCCTAATTTTCTCGTTTTAACCAGAATTGCTAATATTGAAGTTTTAGTTAAATTATTCAGTAGTAATTCAGTTATCTTTATAAAGAATAAATATAATTGTTTCGCTTACTTTGCATTTTCAGCAAATACAAGCACGATTTACCATCATCAAAATCAAACTCATGCTGTTGTTTAGGGCTAACTGAATGCAAACACACAGACAATCATTTAAAAGTATTAACTGCACGCTGACATAAGTTTTCTATCTAGCAATTTTTAAAGTAAGACTCAAACCATGCACATCGCGAATAAATTATCGAAACACAGCTCTAATTGTCCCGATACAACCAAATAATTGCTAGATTGACTCGATCTGTAGCAAAAAATTTGGTGCTTCGTTTTCAAATGTCGTCGAATAGCTGCATTCTTGGTGTATTTTAACGCCAATTGTTTCTTAAGTTTATATAAAAACCATTTTGAGTGAATGATAACACCGATGTTGGTGCGGACACCATAAGTCGTGTATATTTGCACCTTATATAGCATTTCATAAACCTGAAACAAGTGTAATAATGCCCCCTTGTTTTTACAGTGCTGTTGTCAATCCCAGCTCTTCAAAATTTTCGATGATGCATCTGCTTAGTAAACAAATGCCGTTACAACAATCAATCTGGCAGTTGCGTTGGTTTGTTTGATCAAAGCTCAATCTTTTTGTTCCGTTTATGGTAGGTTTTTTTTTGTTATTTTTATGAAACAGTAACTTTTTACTTCTTTTTTGCGACAGGGTTCGTTGGCTCGCAGGGCAGACGGTCAACGGTCTCGTGCGTAACAACCAAGAATAGTTAAACGTCATCTGTTGTCGGAATTGTTATTAAATTATCTTCTATAAGTGACTTTTATTATGATTTCAACCGTTTCTTTTTACGAGGTAGCTTTTTGGTCTGTGCCGCTCTCGCTAGAGTCTTCTAATGACGAAGAACTAATGCTAATGATATTGATATTGAATGACTTTGTTCTAAGCTACGAATTCTTATAAAACTATTTGTATCTAATCTTTTTATATGAACTTCTAAAATGGAACTATTATTCTTAATAATTACAGGTAATCGAGACTCTAGTACGATTTTTTTTAGGTCTGCTGAAATTTTTTATATGATTCAAATACTAATGTTATTGATAAATTATTACTCAAGTAAGATAAGCTATGGAGGTCGTATTAAGAATACCTGTTATATTTTTTGCCAAAAAAAGATTGTAGTCTTAGTGTATATGTTTCTTGAATTGAATATTTCCTTACACATATAAATCTATAAAATTTGTTAGTCTCTTAAATTAGTAACCGTTTTTCTATTTTTCTTTTCTAATTCTCTTATCTATTCTTAATTTATGATTACATATTGGCTATACAGTTACTTAAGAATCTTAAGATATTACCACTTACAACAACCTTTGTCTAACAAAATTAATTCTCAAAAAGACCAAGTTGCTTCGACTTAATCAGCGCCATCTAACGTTGAATGTTGTTTGAGATTGCGCATGCTTATACGGCGAACTTCTATATTGGTGAAGGAGCGTGTTTTTAATGTTTATATTTCAATCCTTCCTTTTTTTTAAAAAAAAGTCTTATGAAACTAAAAACCTTTCATCTTTCTTACACGTGCCTGTGCATTTGCAACTCTTATAAAAGACCGGTTTCTCACCTTTCCTTAATAAACGCTGACTTAGCTTGTTACGTTTTTTTTCTTCGAGAAACCTTTTTTTCCTTACTTAATTTTCACTCGTTAAATCGCGCCATTGTTTTGGAAGTAGGAATTGTTCTAATTGGATCGTGCGAATTTGAATTGTACTAAATGTTTTTTAAAAAAAGTGTTTCGGGACATCTGCTAAAGTAAAGTTGAATTTTGAGGAGATCTACAAATTAAGAGTTAATTTTTTCGGTTCAATAATATTTTGATTTTTTTGTGTGTGTCAAATTCTTTAGTATGAAATAGTGTTTATAACAATTACTCAATTTGTAAAAAAAGAAAGAAAAACTATCCTTGATTCTTTTGCGGAATTAACTTCAGGGAATTAATGATTGTGTCTTTTAATCAGATATATACGATGCCATTTAATAGGCTACTTTGTATAAATTTAGTTGGCCTAACAGCTGAATATAGAACAAATTGCAAAGTAAATGATGTCTAATATAAATATACGCAATGTTTTTACGTGTATTTACTTATCTTGTTAAATATTCATAATTACTTGGTTATTGATGATGGATTCTAAACAGCACAATGTAATCTACAATCAATACAGGCTTTGTATAGAAATATGCAGTCCAAACGTTACATTAATGAAATAGTTTTAACCACTTTCAAGCAGCCTAGGGAAAGCGTAAGGTAGTAATTTCAATTTCCAGTTATCATTTACTATAATTGCTGTTATATTGATAAGGATAAGCATTGTCTTTACTAGCACCAAATGATTAGGTTAAAATTGTGCTACAAAGATCAGATAAGGTGTGTTCATGAATGGTATCGAAATATCAGCTATCATTTACCAAACATATTTCTATAGATAATTATTTTAAACAATCTAATAATACTTACTATAACTGCTAAGTAAAAATGTGTTATCTCTCCCTTTAATTAGTATCAGACTTGGACATCAATTGAACTCGGTATTTTAATGGTAGTTTTACGCTTTTGCTTAAATCCCAGCATTTTTGAAATATATTTAATGAATTTTCCTTAAACGAAATTTAATGTGTTCGACAAGTAATTTGTTGTGTAGTCTGACAGCACATTCACTCGAGGTCTGGTGTTAAATATCTGAAAACGGGCGGAAAAGGAAATAAAAGTAATAAATCTTATTAAAAATAATTTGTACTAATAATTATTAATATTTAATTCGATTAAAGTTTTTTTAAAACTTTCCTTTTCAGCCCGTTTTTTATTTTTATTTTATTTTTTTATGTTTTCGGCCCGACCCAGGAATGCCCTGATTAAGCGGTAGGACTGTAGCATTACTTTAATTATTATCGATTCAGTCGAACTGAGATGCTATTTCGCTGTTTACACTTCGATTTCACTTGTGATAATCATGTGATAATACCTTACATTAAAAGGTTCCTTCGAATTCCTTTTGCTATTCAATCAGCCGTCTTTTGCTGCAAAAAAAATCCATATAATAGATATTAAAGAAATATAGTACCCCAAAAGGATATAATTTATACTGACCAATTACTTTTGTGCATTTATAATGCAAGTAGATTTGTTGAAAGTAACTATCCCAGTTACTTATTCCGGTGTCCTCAACCTGACTGGGCTGGGGAGCCCAGTCGGTTAGGCACTCGCCTAGCATGCAAAAGGTCCCAGGTTCGGGTCCGGGCATCGCCAAAATAACTGCCGACCTATAAATGGTCCGTGCAGCCAAGAATGCCCGACGAATAATACCCCGTGTAAGTGAGTGCACGTTAAATATATTTCAAAGTCCTAACGCTGCGTACGATGTCGCCCTTAACGGTTGCGTTGGGTGCCTATTCAGGTGTCGGCTCGTCACTTGACTGTGGTTCTAAAACTCGATGCCCGTAGCCAATAGCCCTCGTGTAGCTCTAGTGCGACGGTATTTCAAACCTAACCTAAAACTAACCAATTCTTCTTCTTCCAGCTCAACCCACCAACCAGCCGCGTCCAAATCCATGTAAACCCTTCCTGATGGACCCACAAGTGCAGCAGGACGCATTTAGCCCGTCCGAGGGCCCCCCGTACCGCCCTTAAGCTGTACCATGGACGCCCGTCACGAGCTGGACCACGCCAGGCTGTACATGGAGAGCAACCCCAACGCCCAGCAGCTGAGGCCGCCCTACGGGACGCCCGGGGACGCGGCCACTCTGTCCGCGGCCTACCACAGCCGGTACCTGGCCTCGATGCCGCTCTCTACTGGTGAGTGGATTCGATTATCCTAGTGTACATAGGGCTAATTCCACTCTCTAAAAAATGAATGCTCAAAAACGACGAAATTTTCTTTAATTTTGACGATTCGGTTACTGGCAAATGCTCCGAGTTTTCGTTTCCTCAAAGTGAGGAAATTTGTATCGTCATTGTTATGAGAATTTGAATGTCGTCTAATCTAAAGAAATATTTCGTCATTTTTGAGTACAACAATGAGATTCAGTTTCCTCAAAATCAAGATACAGAATCGTCAAATAAAGATCGTTAAAGTGAGGATTAGCGTTTACTCAAAAGTCACGCGATAGTTTGACGAAACAATGAATCCTCAAAATTAACGAAATGAGACTAGAGGATTCATGAATCGTCAAAAATGAAAGTGTTATTTCTGAGAGTGCATGTACAGTAGAGTCCCGCTTATCCGAAAGAGGTATACGGGACCAAAATTGAGCAGCAAAATTTAAAAAAAAAAAATACTGCATATTTTGAGAAATAAATCCAACTTTGCTAGTACGTATTTATTTATGCGTATATATTTCTTATTTTAACCGAAAGGGCTCGATTTTTTTTTTTTTTTTGATAAACCGATTTTCGGATAACCGGGATTCGGATAAACGGGACTCTACTGTAACTGTAGTGTAAGTCACAATTTAAGAGAAGATTAAGATCTTTTTTGAAATTAAATCAAATTAAATTATGATTGATGTTATAATAAGGAAGATGACGAAATAGTTGAAAAAATTATACATTGGCCGATTTTCACCATCAGTCTTCACAATTTGTTGTAGCTACTGTTTTCTTAAATAAGGCCCTGAGTGTGTATGTAAAGTACAAAGAGCTATGTTGTACTAAAATTTGGAGTCAATTATTCTTGTTACATAAAATGGGGTACAACCTAAACAAACTTGGATTCTTGTGAAAACTCCAAATTGTGGAACTCCAAATTTGGAGGGCCGATGCCGATCGGTCAGATTTCGGCCTAAGGTTGCACCAAACTATGGACAGCAGTTTCACCAAAATGTGGAGTTTTCATATACGCACTTAAGTTTGAGAATGTGCATCATTTTTTGTATCCAACAAATTGACTCTAAATTTTGAGTAATTAATTTGTACCAGAGGGATTCGATGTCAGTGTACTTCATGAATCCTATGTAAGCAATACAATGCAAAAATCTGCAGTAGAAAGTGGCAATATCTCCAGTTTAATAATCTTTGCTGCGGCTCGATTTACCAAAATATATAGAATTTCTTCGAAAATCCATCACTGACTTTTATTGTTTTGATGAACCGTATTGGAAGCATTTACCACAATTCTCGATTAAAAAACTTACTGTGAATCAGTGTAGGGACCTTTCTTTTTAGTGAACTGCATTAATTCAATCATAATTCTTTGTGAAGCTTTAGGAAGCTGCTGCTAAGTAAACAATGATGTATCTTATTTCCTTCAGTCCCCCGACCCGCAGTTGTTGTAACAACGGTAACTTAACCCTCTCATTGATTACAATCCTGTTATTCTTCCATAATCTCTTATTAAGGTTATTTTTTTTTAATAAACATTTAAAAAACGTTACATAAACCGGGCGTCCGATCCATCGATCATTTCAAGATGGGGGACTTTCATAATGAGGAAGGAAAATAGACGGGGGGCAAAACACGGAAGACACGCAAAAACTAAAAATTAAAACAAAGTAATAGTCTACAAGGAGGAGGGAAAAAAGAGGTCAGTAGTGTAAAAGAAATGCTTGGGAAAACATGAAAAAAAAGCAAGTCTCCCCTGCGGGGAAACAATAAATGGCTCAAAATGAGTTGGGATACAAGAACATAGATTTAGAAAGTAGCAGATATGCCCATCGATTGCGCAATCCCATGCAAAGCAATACAAACCGCGCGATTGTGTGATGAATCCACATTTTGCCGTTTTCGCAATGCATCACGGGATACTGGTTCACAAAAAATGCTTTTGCCGAAGAGTTACATGCAATAAAAACTGCATTTTTAATATGCTTCTTTTATGAATGTATACGATACCTCATGTCTGCCAGAAATTATCAATACACATCCAGCTATAAACTTATGCTAGCAAAACTGGTTAAAAAAGTTTTAATTAGTTAATATTAAATATATATTTTTTATGAGTCGAATTATCTCATGGTGCCATCTAGTGGCGTATGTCATCCCATGTGCTAGAGCTTGCGAACTGCCTTATGGGATACTGGTTCACAAATGGCCTCACCTTTCCCTCTAGGGGCAGATCTGCTACAAGAAGTCTTGCTTCTCTGAGCTCACTCAGACATGGCAGAAAAGTTTATCTCGTATCCTACTCGTGTGTTTTTAACCATCGAGAACGATAAGGGCATAGAGCCGTGATTCCAGCTCTTGAGTTATGGCTTGTGACAGGGCAAAAACTGGCTGAAATTCGCACGTCTGTCTGTTCCCCGACGGTAGTTTGTATGGAAAAACCTCATGCAGCGGCAGGCAAATGACTCACGAGTCTGTGATATGGCAGATATCTATTTGAAACATGTATGTCTATAAGAGAGGAGATATTCTTAAACTCACTCGGCTGTGGTATGGCATAAATTCAGCCAGAGAATATTGCCTTTGCTGAAAAGAGGACCCTAGGGCTAAGTCTCTGGTTCTAGCATATTTCACATGTAATTCCATCGTTTTAATTTACCATCCGATTCCATCATTTATATTATCTACTGGTTTTATAGCTTACTTGGACATATATCATAATTTCCGCTCAATTCAGACACAAATATGAAGAAAAGTTTGTACCATTATCCTTCGCTCTAAACAACTAACTATACTCTGATCTTGTATATCTATTATCTCCTTATGTTATGTAAAGAAGATTATTGCACGTTAAATCTTCATAATTCCGTATCCCATGTCCTAGTGCCTATTCAGGGGTGTTGGTGTTTTCGAATGTCCGCGATTCCGAAAAATTGCTAGCATGAGATTATCCGTTTTTGAGTGGATTACAGCTTTTTTCGAAATTTTAAGTTTTTCCACTTTTAAAATGTTTTTCCATTAAAAAAAAATGAACTGAATGATACGTATGGCTGGAGTTCTGCGATTTTCATATTACCGGAGTTTGGCGATTTCCTGGCTCAGGAGTCTCACAAATTTCCGGATCGCCATAATTAAAAATAAATGTTTGCCAGCACCCAAACAGCCCTACTATTTCGAGTTGCTTTGAATGCCAGATCGGGTGTTGTCCTCGCCTCGTGAGCGTAATTCAAAAGTTACGAGCCGTCGTTTATATAGCCCATTGTGCAAGCTGATATTAAATTACAAACCCCGTGCATAATACAGTGGAGTAGTGGGTCCTTTTACGTCTGAAACAAATCGACTTTTCCCATCGAGGTTAAGGAGTCGGCAGTCAATGACCGCGCATGCAGCGCAAACTCTTTTTACTAGGGCAGGCCGACGCCCATCACAGCAGACGTGAATTTCCGAGCGCCCGCCTTGTCGTCTGCGTTTATCACCCTCTTTCAAGGGACATCATCCCCCACACATTTGAGCCAACTGCAGTACATAATATGCTACATGAGGGCTAATAAGACCGGGACCTACTGTTTATGCCGATTACGAACGTCCATGTTAGAGTATGATTCCAACTCACAGACTTTATAACCGAGGTTTGAAACCGCTCGTAAGTTTCATAAAATGCGCTTCATTTGACTCGTGACCCTTTGGGGCTCTTTTTACTAAAATGTTTTTTTTAGTTAATTACATGCCACCAAAACACATGTAGATTGTAGAATAATGGAGGCTGTCTATTCCAAGCATATGAAACTCAGGAAAACGTGCTTTGTATTTTTGAGTCGTTAGATAGCATAAACAGCAATTTTTGAACTAGCATCCATTGCAAAAACAAAATTTAGTTCTTAATTTAACTGCTCTTAAAAGAATTACGAAAAAACTTTAAACATTTTAACAACGTAAGAAAATAAATTTACAGTCGCACGTTTGCATGAACTCGCCTAACGCTTATTCGCTGTCACTTCCAGATAGTTCTTGCAATCTACGCCATTATTCAAGAATTGTATTCAAACCTGAGGTAGGCTCCCGTAGTAACGCCGTCTGTTTCAAACACATTGTCAACAACAAATCCGAACACTATCTCATGCCCAAGTAGGCAGCATCTTTAAGCCCTCCTAGCCCACAAAGCGACACGTCCCTTATAAATAAATCAATAATTTGTCGGGCCAGTTTGAACACATTGTAAGTCACAACTGCGTTAACAATTGGTTTTATATTTCTATTTCTAAAATCATTGAACATGCTCTTTTCAACCTCCAACTTCGGAATTGCTCGGTTATCATTCAATAAAAGTACATACGACACCTTGCTCATTTTTGGGGAACTTTTTTTTTTCCTGTTTCTATAAGTCTAAATTATAATAATTTCTGGGCCATCATTCAATGTAAATTTTGTTTACTTTTCGGTCTTCCTTAGGAGCTGTTAATAAATAACCATTTTTGTAGTATCCAATCTTCTATAGTAAATGGCAAAGTGCATATCGTACTGGTGCACGTTTAGCCTTCCTTGGTCCAAAGTCCCGCTGATGTGTACGACACCTAACGACACCTAAAGTACATACGACACCTTGCTCATTTTTGGGGAACTTTTTTTTTTCCTGTTTCTATAAGTCTAAATTATAATAATTTCTGGGCCATCATTCAATATAAATTTTGTTTACTTTTCGGTCTTCCTTAGGAGCTGTTAATAAATAACAATTAATTAACCTCACAATTTGCCGCGTGTACCTTGTCGCAATAAAGTTACGTTCTCGTCACTTGACCAGGGTTCTAAATTACGAGGCGTTTATTGGCTGTGTTAAAGCTCCTAATGGAGGCTAGAAATATGCAGCCGGAAACTATTACACTATACACTACACTTTGGTTACGTTTTGATTAAACATGAAGCTATTTGAACACATTGTGATTAGGCTTGCGCGGCAAATTGTGAGGTCAAAATTGAAAAAATGACCAAGAAAATGACTTTATATTGTACAAATATGTACAAACAAAGACTTATACCTAAATTCTCAGCTCAATTTTAATTAGAAATTATTTTTAAAAAAAATTAAAATCAAAAATTTTAAATTTTTTATTAATTTTTTTAGAAAAAAGTTCTTAAAATAATTTCTAATTAAAATTGAGCTGAGAATTTAGGTATAAGTCCTAGTTTGTACATATTTGTACAATATAAAGTCATTTTCTTGGTCATTTTTTAAATTTTGACCTCACAATTTGCCGCGCAAGCCTAATCACAATGTGTTCAAATAGCTTCATGTTTAATATCATTTATTTTAGTTTTGGCTAAAGTTTCATAAATTTTAAAACTTGTTTTATAATAAATAAATCCTGCATTATTACATATAAAAAAAATTCTACTCATTTATTGAGTAGTTAAAAAATGACATGAAAGATCAAACTATGCTTTGTAGTATCTTCTTTGCACATTTTTAAGACTCCTATGACCCCTTAACGAGGTGATACTGAATGTGTTAAATGATGCATACTTATTACAGATGCAAATCTATTGACGATCAAGTCGAGATCGAAAAGAAATGTCTTTACAATTGATGACGGCCATTAGCAATTAACTATCATCCTTCTTTCACCAATAACCTATGTGTAAACTCCTTGACAACCTAAGTTGGGTAAATAGAAATATGGCTATTCCGCGCTTGTGGATACTTCCGCGCTTGTAAAGAGTTCCATAAATTATTTGTAAATCCATCCAGAAAACATAAACATTAATTCTGTTTAAGGTCTAAGGATTTGAATATTATTCGAGAGAATTTGGCAATTTTATCAGAATGAAAATTATATTTTGGTTAAATTGTATTCAGATCATTTTGTATGCAAATATTACCTTACAAGAGTTTCCAACTTCCGGACCAATCGCGCTTTACTCTTTGTTTTTACCCTAGTTAGATTGGCACGGATTGTAGTTTAAGTGTGATGACACTTTATTTCCAACCAAACTATCCCAACAATCCAAACCCTATGCTCGCCAAACACCATGGGATTGGCACAACCCTGCCGCAAGTTCTCTGTACCTGAATTCAAACTGGACTCTTCCATAATCAAAATATTTGAGATGGGAAAAAGTGACAGGCGGACTTTACTCAAAATCATCTGATATTTACAACTCTGTCAAATAGATCAATAATTTGAAGAGAAAAGAGGAAGAAGAAGAGCAAAGACATATTTCTCCGGCACTTCCTTTATGTTCCTTCGATATCGATTTCACGGGGACTTCCATCCTCCCTCTCTCGCCTGACAAACGGAGAAAGAAGTTTCCAGAAGAGTTCGAGAGGGGTAGCATTTAAATTTGCGCGAATTCAAGTGAAATAATAATTTGTTGGCCTTAGCCTGTTCTTGGGATGGATCTGAAATAGACAGCTCTTGCGTAGGGGGGAAATTGTGTGATGTTTTCGAAACTGCACTCTTAAAAAAAAAAAAGAGTGAAATCCACCCCTATAGGAGAAATGCATTTTCGACACTGAAAGGAGTGAAATTAACTCCAAAATCGCTCCTAATCGCCTTACAATCGCTCGTTTGTTGTTAAGATTGTTGGAGGTATAACAAAACAAGAGTGAAATCCACTCCTTTTGGGGAAGTGCATTTTCGGCTCCGAAAGGAGTGAAAATTAACCCAGGCTGAGTTAAAATCGCTCATTTGTTTTAAGAGTGTGGTTGAGGTTTATGTATCATATTTACTTACGTTTGTTTTGCTGCAAATGGTATTGCGAAAATATGGATGGTTTTTGCACAAACTTAATAGTTTTAAAGTTTTATGGCAGCTGAAACCTACATCATTTCCGGACTTAGTAGGGGTGGACTTATTTCTAGAGTTATGCGTGAAACCCTTATCAAGTTTCTTCGAAAACTAGAACCACGGCAGTTATTGTGCAATTTGACGTTTGCCAGTGGTTAGATATCAAAGTCCGTATAGATTGGGTCTCACTTTGTCACTTTGCATGTGTTCGGAAGATTCAAGCAAAAAATCCAAGTCTTAAAACTTTCATTTTGCATTTTGACCTTTTGTCCAGAATATCACAGTTAAAATTTTTGATACTAGATTGCACCGCAATCCCGGAACTTTCTAGCTGCCACCACTATCCGCAGCATGAATTTAACAATTTTGTGCCAAACCATGACTTTTTTACACCGCTAAAGTGGTAATTCAACTCTCCAAATTGTGGTGGTAGCTAGAAAGTTCCAGGATTCCGATGCAATCTAGCACCATCATTTTTAAATGTGTAGTTTTTAATTTTTTTTAACTACTTTTTAAAATATTGTTAAAAAACAACTAAAATTCGTACTACCTACACTCTTAAAACGAACGAGCGATTTTAACTTCTCCTTTTGGAGTGGATCCTTGTGTGTTAAACCTCCGACAGGATCACTCCAAACGAGTGATTTTAACTCTATCTGAGTTAATATTCATTCCTTTCCAGTGTCGAAAATGCACTTCTCCAACTGGAGTGGATTTCACTCTTTTGTTTTAAGAGTGTAAATGTTTAGCAACCACATCACCTAAATTTACCACAACTGTTCCCTCAAAACTGTCCTCCCCAATCCAAGAACTCATCATTACTGCCGGGGCATAAGAACCGATCAATACCATCAAAAGGAAAGAAACCCGGGCAGAGGGGGGAAGATTCATTTACCATCCATGGAAGGGGCTGGAAACCCACCAGGGAGTGATCACCGGCAAATTGATGCCGAGTCATCATTACCTCTAAAAGGGTGGAAGGGGTAAAGTGCCCTTCTATAATCGTGGTCATCATCTTCCCCCCTGATTAAATAGTTCAACTGTCGATTAAGAGGTCCTTTTTTTGGGTCCGTGACATTTGCGGAACACGAGATTTAGTTGATAATTTTATTAATCGGTTTTTGGTTTGGGAAATGTGGTTTTTAGAGTAAGTGGTAAATTAGGGGTGGATATATTTGGTGCACATAGTTTTTTTTTTTTTCGGAAAGGTATAGTTTTGTTCATGATGTTCTTGGTTATTTTTTTAAATTCGCTTTGAAAGGTTAGATTCAAATCAAAGCGTTGTTTAAGGGGTCATAGGAGTCTTAAAAATGTGCAGAGAAGGTACTACAACGCATAGTTTGATCTTTCATGTAATTTTTTAACTACTCAATATACAAGTATAATTTTTTATATGTAATTCTATTAGATTTATTTAATATAAAACACATTTTATGAGGGGGTGGAAGGGGTAAAGTGCCCATCTATTATCGTGGTCATCATCCCCTTCCCCCCCTGATTAAATAGTTCAACTGTCGATTAAGAGGTCTTTTTTTTTTGGTTCCGTGACATTTGCGGAACACGAGATTTAGTTGATTTTTTTTATTAATCGGTTTTTGGTTTGGGACATGTGGTTTTTAGAGTAAGTGGTAAATTGGAAGTGTTGGTGTGCATATAGTTTTTTTTTTTTTTCGGAAAGGTTTAGTTGTGTTCACGATGTGCTTGGTTATTTTTTTTAATTCGCTTTGAAAGGTTAGATTCAAATCAAAACGTTGTTTAAAAACCGTATATGATAGTTTAGATAAATAAAATTAGGGCGATATTGAGAATGAATGCTGTAATACAAGTTTATTCGTATAGTTTAAATTGAAATTTATTAAATTGAATTCACGTTATTTTTTTTTTAAATTTGCGTTGAGAGTTTGCGCTTCCTCCTTTTAGGACGTGTGAAAGCGGTACACTCTTAAAACAAAAGAGTGAAATCCACTCCAGTTGGAGAAGTGCATTTTCGGCACCGTAAAGGCATGCATATTTACTCAGACTGAGTTAAAATCACTCGTTTGGAGTGATCCTGTCGGAGGTTTAACACACAAAGGATCCACTCCAAAAGGAGAAGTGCATTTTCCAGTCTGGAGGAGTGAAATCCACTCAGACTGAGTTAAATTAGGAGTGTTTGTTTTAAGAGTGTATTTATTAAGTGACAGTTTCTGTTACAAAACTTAGATGTTTTAAAATTAATTTATTTTTAACATTTGTTTTTAAAACATTTCGTAATATTAATTTATTTTTGGAAAAAGTCCTCCACGAATCATCAACCAACCGCAACCACTGCAAATTCGAACGTAGGAACTAGTCGAATATAATTTTCGATTTTAATAGAGATATGAAACATTAATGGTGTACTGGAACAATGCCCTACTTACAAATGATGGACGGTTTACGCCAATCATAGTAAAACAATAACCGAATGTCTTCCTCTGTGTAATTGGCTGTGAACACTTGTTCCGTCATAACTTTATTAAGTATGGCGTTTCAAATACTGAGTGGTATAATTTTAAATGGGGGGGGGGGGGTAGGCATCGAAACGCAAAGAAGCAAAGGACAAACTCTTATTTTATTCTGTAGTGAGTTTACAGCAGTGGTTCCCAACCTGGGGGCGATCGCCCTCAAGTGGGCGATTTGTATTATCAAGGGGGTAATAAATAGTTTGGGGGCGATAGGGGGGCGATGAGTATTCAAATGGGGAAAATTAAAATATATTGTACTGTAGTACAGTAAAACCATTCTAATTGTTTTGATCACCGTGACAAGTTTCAAACTGACAATCTTACAAGATTTGAAGATTTGACCAAATTAGAAATTCCTGATTCTATTGTCGATCCCTTTTGAATATGTGGGTTGTGGATAACCTTGATAACTCTTTGCAGTGAGTTAGCCTGAGTGAAACTTATTTACACTGATCCTTAACTGTGGTAAATAGCTGAACTACTTCTCATCTCGTTCCGTCAATATATTTAGTTAAAATAGGGTTAGTTCTGTTATCCAGCTCCTCACCAAACAAAGAAATCAATTGGACATTTTCATCAAAGACTTGCGTATGAGCTTGAAAAAATAATAATTAAAAAAAAAGTGAAAAAAATGAATAAAAAAGTTTTCAACATTCATTTTTCTTTCTTTAATTTTTATTGTCAACTCTCTTAAATTTTCCAGGATTGAGTTTAAAGATCTTAGAGTTAATTATTTTACTTTCATTCTTTGAAAAAATTTAAATAAAATAGAAAATATTTTTTTTGTTTTCGATTTTATTTAAGAGTAACCGGATAAAGCTGCGTTGGTTGTTTTTATAAATGATAGTAAGTGTTTGAAATTATAAAATTGCTTTATTAGTTATACATTAACTCAAATTATAATTGGACATATTATAAAAATTAGGGGGGGGGGCGATATGTGTTAGTCAACTTAAAGAAGGGGGCGATGTCACAGAAAAGGTTGGGAACCACTGGTTTACAGTGTTTTTAATCAATATAACTGGGAAAACCCTCTTGATGGTATATATTCCTTCAGGTTAATAGATGAGATGGTTATTTATGTTAATTTTGGTGTTTATATCGGGATTTTTGCACCACCGAGCGATCGTAGCACATTTACGGGGTTATGTAAAAGGTACCTTTGCACAGGGCCTCACACTTACTTAAAACGATCAGGTTTATTATCTACAAATTTTTATTTTTTTATTTTTTAAAAAAATATTACTTAATTTTTATTCAAGCGGAAGTAAAGTCACCGGTGTGTGTGCTTTTCAGTTACTAAATAATATTTATTAAAAAAACATTGCATTAAATTCGATAACATTCACGTACGACTTTAAAAAAAAAAAAAAAAAAGCATTGCTTAGTATATATTTAAGAATTTCAGCTCAGCTCAGATTTGATTTTTTTTTTTTTCAAAATCAGATTTAGATATTCTGAACTATGTCTTAGCGGTTCAGTTCGGACAGAGCAGGGTTGGAAAAAAACCAGGTTTTTTTCAAAGAAACCAAAAAACCCGGTTTTTTTGGTTTAAACCTGGTTTTTTTGTTTAAACCAGGTTTTTTCAAAACTTTTCTGGGATTTAACTAGTTTGTGTATTTGCAGGACTCTAATGATGTTTATATTAATTTCAAACTTTATTTTATGGTTTACTTCACTAATAAGATCCCCATATATTTTTTTAATTTGATATTTTATAAATGTAAAACTATTTTTTGGGCATAATATACTTCAATTATTTCAATTTCCACATAGTCATACATGACATCCGTTAAAATTTGTAATGGATGTCAATTAAACCATTCATAGTATTTTAACCTTAATTTAAATAACTAAAGTAATAAAGAAGTAATAATTCCAAACTTTTTAGACACAATTTATTATGATCAAGGACCACTACTATTAAACCAAAATTCTGCAGCTGTTTCGATTCCAGGCTTATTATGCAATTTAGACTGCACACCAAAAGAGGAAAAATTGAGATCAACGTTAGCTGTTGTTGCTTTAGCGGTCAGAATGGTTCAACTGCACTAAAAACGTTACTGTTAAGGTTTTTTTTATATCAACTGTTTGGCCTACACCAATATATTGCAGACACCTTGCTTTACATAGTCACTCTCAAAAAGAAAATTTCTGAAAGTCACTTCAAGCTCTAGCAGAATATTTCATAACAAGAGTAACACCAAAGAGTTATTACGGAATCTGTGTTTTGCATATTCTAATGCTTCTGCTAAAAAATTTGGGGAAAAAAACCATCTTTGGTTTTTTTGGAAAAAAACCATTTGGTTTAAACCATGGTTTAAACCATTTGGTTTAAACCATGCCAACCCTGGGACAGAGTCGCATATCTATTGGCTGTACCTAATCTGGCCGCCTTACATAATGCGTACTTACTTGACTTGTTAAAATAAAGAAAATATAAACATGCATGAGAACTCAATCATTATTTTCGAAATACACAAGCTCCTTTCGTTTTTATTCTTCCCTGTTAATCTTTTACAAGGGAAAGCTCATCTGTTTGATTCTCGTTTATGTACATTACGCAAATAAATTGTTTCATGAAATTGTTGGAATAAAAAATACTTTTGACCTTCTCGTAATATGACTTTCAATGTATTATAGTTGAATGTAAAATCACTTTTATCTTCTTGGAACTGTAATAAGTAAGGCAACTCCATAATTGGAAAGTAATTTGTTTGTTGCTGTTGCCATTCTGACCATAAAAAATTTCCTTTAAATCTGACCACGGTGAGAGATAAATACATAGAGAAATATTCATAAGATATATTTTCAATAAGTTTGTTATTCTTCAAGCCACCAAATACCATGCTATTATTATTTCATATGGTATTATTTTTTGAAACTTCCATTAAAAAGAACACTCTTGATATTTCTTTTCACAAAACCTGTTTGAGCTTTTTTTTTAAATTTGAAATATTTTAAATTGCCCCCTTGTGTGTGTCTGGCAAGTCATCACTCACTGCAACATATGAATAGTCTAATTAGCCACCACCCAGGGGCCGACAAATTGGGCCCGTCTGCTGATCAGGGTTCACTGTTCGAATCTGTTACAATGAAGCCCCATTGTATTGTTGCTACTCATACAAAAGGGTTTTCCAGCCGTAATATATGCGGGTCATTCGGTCTATGCTTATTCAATGAAGAAAATGGCATAGTGTTTCCTCTTTTGTAGTCGTAATATAACGAGGGATTTTTTTTTATTGTGAGGGGGACGGGGATTTTTTTTTTATGTCATTGTTTTCCCCTTCGACGGAAATTGATTCTCGTCTTCTTATTGTTGCCATGGCGATCGGGTAATAAGTCATTATTTTGGGGTTTTTGTCAACTTGTTGAAATCGATGCTCAGATATTATTTCCTAATTAACCTGCTCCAGAAATCTGTATTAATTGAAAAAAATAGTCCGTCATAAAACTTAAGAACTGGAAGGGAGTTGCCACGGACAGGGATATCTGGAGAAGGCCTGCAAAGGGATGTTTCGCTTCTGAAGAAGATCAAGTCCGTCATAAATGATAAAAATAATAGGGGTTTTTTTTTACTAAAGACTGTTAAACTAAAATTAAAGTGTTGCATAAATTTTACATATTTAAAATATTTTGTTTCTCCTTTCTCAATTTATTTTGGTAGTTTTTTTTTTTTTGTTTTAGATGTACCGTTACAATTATTTATCTAATTAATTAATTTTAAAGGTGGTGTCATCCACCATTTTGAATTTTGATTTATTTTTGGCATATCGTTTTACATCTTGAAACTACAAAAACAAATTTAATAAAGGGCCATACAACTGGTTTCGAGTTTTTATTTCTACTTTTCGAAGGCAACCTAACAGCTGCAATATCTTAGCGCGTTTTGAAACCTTCAAAATTTACATATTTTTAACAGATAAGGTTCTCTTTGGAGCCGTAGTTAAAACGCCCCAACACCCGGATAAAACAGGGCTTTGCTCTCTTTTAGTGCAATAAAAAGGACCTCCCACTCCGTAACACCTTGCCCTTTGAGCAAGCGTGGGCGAACGCGGCTGAAAGGGCCCATTCACTAACATTAGTTTTACGAGAGCGTTTCATCTCTTCAGTCCTGAGGGATATGATTAGGCAGGGTTAGAAAAGTCAGGTGCCCACTTGTCCGGAGCCAGTAAAACGTCGGAGTGGGCGAGTAAAAGTTTTTAATTTTCGGTATAGAATTATGCTAACTATTTTGAATAGATGGTTCACTGTCAATGTTAATAATAATGTTATTTTAGAGCAAGATTGTGTTATTTTAGATTAACCCTTTCAGTCCCAGTGATGTCATTTGGATTCATCACTTTCTTTCAATATTTTTTTCCAAATGTTTATGTCCCGTTATGACATCCAAACACACATCATTCGATTCTTCACACTTTGCTCTGTTAGACAACGTTTTATCTAATTTTTTAAAAGTTCACTTCAGTTGCACACATTTAAAACACAATTTAAACTATTTCGGTTAAAATAATTAATATTTTTTTTAAGAATATGGTCAGATGCCTTAAAATATATAACTCGAAGTGTTTTTAGGTAATATATATATTTTTTTATTTTGTTGTTTTCCACAGTTAAAAAATTTTGGCATTATTTCAAAAACCACATAAAAAATTTAAATGATTTTTTTTTCTTATGGAACTCGTATATTAGCCCAGTAGAGTTAGCTAAAAAAATGGGGTTGGCTTGCAAAAGGTGGGGTAGTTTTTATTTTCTGGTATGTTATATGTGTTGACCCTCTTATGAAAAATCCAAGTTTTTGACCTCCTACCCCTTGTGCGTTTTCCGCCATCTTGAAAAAACCGCTGAAAAACCGCACTTTTTTCAATTTTTCTCCAATAACTCGTTTCCAGCGCCTCTTAGGCAAAAAAGTCAAATGCAAATTTTAAAGAGCGTTAAATTTCCTTCAACTTTTATGTACAATATGTTTAAAAATTATTAACAGGTTCCGAGATACAAAGTTGTGAATATTTGCAAAAATTTCAAAAAAACGCAAAGAATCGGATATGCTGTTTATTTTTTCCAAATAACTTTTTTTCTGTACAATTAAGAGCAAAATGCTAATGGACAATTTTGTAGAAAATTAAATTTCCTACCAGATTCATGTAACATATTATTTAATACCTTCATTAGATACCAAGAAATGTTAAAATAAAAATTTGTGAAATTTGAAAGGTTTTTTTTAGTTTTTCAGTTTTTAGTCAATAACTTGATTACTAAGCCTTTTAGGCAAAAAATGCCAACTACAATTTTAAAGTACACTAAATATTCTTTAAGTTTAATGCTTAACATGTTTAAAAGTCATGAATAGGTTCTGAGATATAAAGTTTTGAATATCTACAAAAATTTCAAAAATCCTGCAAAAGTCAGATATGTTGTTGGTTTTACCCAAATAACTTTTTTTGTGTGCTGCTTAGGGAAAAATGCATGCTTACAATAATGTAGAGTGTTGAATTTTATACAAGATTCATGAAACATATTAGTAATTATTTCTACTAGGAGCAGAAAATTGTGCAAATAAAAAATATCGACGAAAACTAAAAGTGAGTTTGAAACTGAAATTAGTAATCTTGAATAAAACTTTTACTTCAGGCCGCGGAAAAATGAACAGCTGTTGATCAGAAAAGTTGTGTGGTCACGTTTGGCCAACCTTTATATTTAAAAGCCAGTGATATAGTGTGTAGTGGTCAAGAGCCGATATTGAAAGACTAATTGTTCGTCTCGGAGGGTTTCACACATTAATGTGCTTCATGGGAGCAGTTGGCTTCATTATGGCTGGCAGCGGCCTGAAAGAACTTCTGTCAAATGTTTATGCAAAAAACAGCCTTGAAAAGATGATGTCTGATCATGCTTATGCTCGAGCTTTGAGAGCTCATATTTTAGTTCATCGAGTTTTATCCAAGTTAATATTCGTTGCCATTCAAATTATCCCTGATGAAAGTGCTGTATTAAACAACATGATTTATGACAATAGTGTTATCTTATCCTCTCCAGGCAATCCACATTTCTTCAGTACCAGTTCAAAGTTTAATGAAGAATTGGAAAGATTAGAGAATTCTGGTGGTACAACTTAACTATGGGTTCAATATTTTCGGATGATTGCATTGATGAAACAGTTTGTTGAAGCAGAAAGAATGGGAAATTGGCCGCTGCATCTTAGCACTGTTCAGCAAATGATTCCTTATTTTCATGCGAGTGGTCACTTACATTACGCCAAATGTGCTCACCTGTATATCTGCAAGATATGTTAGCCCTTAAAGATAAAATGGAACCCATTGACCCAGTGAGGATACTTTACAATCCGGAATATAGTCAGACATGACTATTAAGCAAGCACTCATGTAAAATATGAAGAGCACTGGTGGGTTGACTCGTGGACGAGGTATTACGGACAAGTCTTTTTACTCGCTGGACAAAGGGAATGGCTGCTTTGCAGAATGTGTTTGATGAAGTAGAAAACTACTGTAGCTGTTTATCAGCTACAATAGATCAACACATCGATGTGAGACGTTCCCGTATCCGTAGGGGTGAAAGTGATGCCACCAAACTAACTACGTGGTTTTCCAATCACAATCCTTTTCCCGACAGTCCCCATTTAATGCCAATATGTTCTGGTTTGATTGGAGGAGAAGACGTCAACTGCCATCTGTCATGGGAGATTGGTTCTAGAGAAATATGTAAAATTATGGATAACAATTTTGGAGATGTACATTTTAAACGTAAAAATACAGTAATTTATCTGGCGATCATTAAAAACCACATCAACACAAATAAAGGAAAAGTTGTGTGGATCCCGTCATGCTTTGTCACAGGATAATTATCTCGAAGCAGTCTGACACTGACTTGAAACAGTACTTCGAGTACGAACTTGCTCCCTTTCCATTATCACTTTTTCTCGGAGGAAGGCATTTGGAAAGGAACAAAATCGACATTTTACTCTGCTTTCACGCCTTAATGACACAGAAATGGGAGAGAGCAAGTTGATGCGATAGACGAGGGCTACCTCCTGCACAAAATGCACTGGAATCGCAGCGAATCTTTTTCTGAAATCTTTTTTAACAATGTGACTTACGTGCGGCGGCATTATGGTGAAAATGCTGTGATTGTCTTTGATGGTTACCCCACTGAAGACAATAAAAGAAGCACAAAAGGCACTGAAAGAGCTCGTCGTTCCAGTCTACAAAATTGTGCCGACGATCCCGTTTATTTTATTGCTTCAGAAGGAGTTTGAAAAAGCACATATAATAACCAAACAGGCTACGGAAGAAGCAGATGTGCTAATTGTGCAAACTGCCATTTCGTTGTCTTCTGAACACGTGACCCTTTATGGCGGTGACTTCAACACCTCTATCGATGAGTAACACTATCTTCGCTTTGCTAAAGCGGCAACTAATGCGAAATTCAATTTGGCGCGACAACCTAACTAGGGATGCGGTTCAATATCACGCATACAGGACTTATCTGCAAGTTCAAACGTGGATGGAGTATGAAAAAGACCCCCTTAAGTGGGGCTTTAAGAAGGAAATTGGCGGGTTAACACCAGTCCCAATGTATAAAACGCAACTCCGCAGTTATTGCTAAAAATTATATCATGCCAAATGCAAAAAGGCTTGTGTTGGCAGCAAATGCAGCTGTAAAAAAAGTGGGACTTCGATGTACCATTTTATGTTAACAGTGCGGATTCGAGTTCTGCTGTAATGCACCAAAAGTTGAATACACTGAAGAAGACGAATTAGACGACCTACTGTCTCCTGATCTAAGGGATGAACACTGCAAATTACTGTTTCTCATTGTATTTTTTATTATCTCTCCAATTTTTACAGGAATTTTATATATTACATTCAAATTTATGTACTATGCTTATAATTGATATAAATAATGTATTAAATAAAAATTATAATCAAGATTACTAATTTCAGTTTCAAAGCTCACTTTTACTTTTCGCTGATATTTTTTATTTTCACAATTCTCTGCGCCTAATAGAAATAATTACTAATATGTTTCATGAATCTTGTATAAAATTTAACACTCTACATTATTGTAAGCATGCATTTTTCCCTAAGCAGCACACAAAAAAAGTTATTTGAGTAAAACCAATAACATATCTGACTTTTGCAGGATTTTTGAAATTTTTGTAGATATTCAAAACTTTATATCTCAGAACCTATTCATGATTTTTAAACATGTTAAGCATTAAACTTAAAGAACATTTAATGTACTTTAAAATTGTAGTTGGCATTTTTTGCCTAAAAGGCTCAGTAATCAAGTTATTGACTAAAAACTGAAAAACTAAAAAAAACCTTTAAAATTTCACAAATTTTTATTTTAACATTTCTTGGTATCTAATGAAGGTATTAAATAATATGTTACATGAATCTGATAGGAAATTTAATTTTCTACAAAATTGTTCATTAGCATTTTGCTCTTAATTGTACAGAAAAAAGTTATTTGGAAAAAATAAGCAGCATATCCGATTCTTTGCGTTTTTTTGAAATTTTTGCAAATATTCACAACTTTGTATCTCGGAACCTATTCATAATTTTTAAACATATTGTGCATAAAAGTTGAAGGAAATTTAACGCTCTTTAAAATTTGCATTTGACTTTTTTGCCTAAGAGGCGCTGGAAACGAGTTATTGGAGAAAAATTGAAAAAAGTGCGGTTTTTCAGTGGTTTTTTCAAGATGGCGGAAAACGCACAAGGGGTAGGAGGTCAAAAACTTGGATTTTTCATAAGAGGGACAACACATATAACATACCAGAAAATAAAAACTACCCCACCTTTTGCAAGCCAAAATTCTATCTCTACTGGGCTATATTTGACCTAAAATAAGCTTATTTTGTGACTATCAGATGTTTCTGTAGTGTAGTAAATTTTTGGGACTGAAAGGGTTAAATTCTTGAAAATCAATAATCTGCTTCGACAAAATTAATATTTGTAATTATATAAGTAATATTATTATAAAATATTGCCGGACAAATAAAATTTTGAGCCGGCAAGTAATTTCTTGGAACAGCTTGCCCGACCATGAAAATTTCAGTTCACTCTTTCAGATACGGAATATTAATACCGTAAATACGTTTTTACAGTTTATGCATTAATGTAAATTATTTGTATTCTCTCTTAAAAATATTCGAATCTTTGTAATAATTTTTGTTATGCCGAATGCCGATTTAATTGGTCGTAAAATTTGCCGCCCCAAAAAATTCGCCGCTGCCATATAAATCCGGCCCTGGGTGTGGATATCACTTTGGACGTCAGTCTTTCGTGTTGTCTTGTTAAAAATTAGTTCCAGGCTACTGTGTTGTTTCTGGCTTTAGCATTGCTTAGATGTGCTTCAAATTATTACTGTCAAATGTCATTTTACTAACAACTAAATTTTTAGTAACTTTGTTTGATTTTTTTTTGCCAGTACAGATAGGTTTCCAATTCGAAATATAGATAATTTGAAAAACCAGCTCTAATTTTTTACTAAAACATATATTTAAAAATTACATGCAAAGTAATAAGAAATTCTAGAAAATTAATGATAAAATTATATTTTTGCTGCCGATACAAATGCGCACGAAACTTCTTAAACTTTCAAAAAATTTAAATATATTATAATGAAAAAGTTTAAATATAAGAACATTACAAATAAACGTTTTCAAAAACCGGTATCTTTTTCTAAACCGGCAAACCTGCAATTTTCGCGTTAACAAACAACTACTTACGCCATCTGTGGGATAGAAAAGAGATTATTCCATGAATGGCTAAAATGCTAATGCTTAATTTTCTATAGTAGTTTTTAATATTTGTAACAAGTTACAAATAGTTCAAACGCAACTATTAAAAATAACTTGTTCTTTTTATTTCATAAGAGTCAAATATTACACATAAATAGTACGGTCTAAAAACTATGTCATTACGACTTCGAGATATACATTGTCTGTTTTTAAAATCGAATTCGAATACTAGAAACTGGCGGTCGGCCATGTACTGAAACAAATGTTTTTTTTTTATTATTTTTTCAGTTGTTTAAACGATGTATATCTATTGATATAGATTTAAACTATGATTAGTATATATTCTAATATAAATATCCTTCACTTATAAAAATGTTATACAGAAATATATTTCATGCAATTTCTAAATTTTATTAATCATAAGGTATCTTTTTTTATGCATGGTAATAATGATTATTAGTGAATAATTTGCTTTGTAATCATAGACTTATGATTGATAACTTACCCTTGTCCTTTAATTGTTCATTCTATTTGTTTATATTTTCGCATGCAAACATAGATTTATTTTTTATGATGATTAAATATATATGACTGATAATTTCCTTATTTTTATATTGCAAAAATTTACCGATTTCAAGGCTGTGCTGGTTTGAGGTCGGTCGCAGACTTTAATGTATACTGTATACAAATTTAAATATTTTTTATAATTGTGTGAAAAAAATCCGACTTCTACATTATAATTTCAATATCGGACGCGTGCAAAAAGTTAGACTTTTTGAAACAGTGAAAAAAAGACTTTTTTTCACTCTTTTTATAAGAGGCCAACATTTCAAGCTAAAATTTCTATTTCATAATATTAATAAAATCCAGATAATTATCGATATGCTTTTATTTAAAGATATAAAGGGGCGTGAAATATTTTTGGACCAATGATATTTTTTTTTCCACACAATTATAAAAAATAGTGTATGAAACATGTGTGAAAAGTAAACTTTTTTTAAAACATGTGTCATTATTTCACTCGCTCGTGAAATAAAATCCACTAGTTTTAAAAAGTGTTACTTTTCACTTGTTGCAAAAATAACTATTGTGATGTTTTGAGTCCAAGCACTAAGTGAATGTTTTTTTGCAGGTTCCACATTCCCCTTCTTGGGCAGCATGTTTGCTGGTCCCCCAAGCCCCTTTCGTGCCCCCTCTACTCCGGGGGTCAACAATATGAGGTTCTGGCCCCCGACTCCACCGCCTGATGGTATGCATTGCTTTTACAGTTGTATTTTATTGCCCACAGTTTTTACAGTGCTTTGCAATCCCACTTTTTAAAATTGGTTCAAATATTTGGTTGTCACCAATAGCCCTTGTGTAGCTCTAGTATGACAATAATTCAAACTTAACAGTAATTGTAAACTCAGGGAATTTTTTATGAAAGTATCAGGGAAATCATGGAAATATCAGGGAACTTTTTTTCAAGGATTTTGTTGCCACCCTGAAAAAAATGTTTTATTTACCTAGCATTTTGTTTCCACGTGCAGGTTATGGCAGATACTCCATGAACACCAGTCTCTTTCCACTGTTTGGCGCCCCATCCCCAGACAGTGGAGCATATCTTTCACAAGGACTAGTCTCTCGCATTGGTTCAACCACTCATCTATCACCAGTCATTGACCATAAAGGTAGGCCTTCAAAAATTAAGTTTTAAAATATTCAAAATTAGATGTTACTAAAAAAATTAAACATTATTAATTTAATTCTTCATAATTAATTTAATACTTGTACATGAAATGTGTATAAAACATTGACTGTGATGTAGTAAGATATGAAGTTTTAACATAAAGCTAAATTTAAATGCACATTTTCTATAGTGCCGAAATTTTGAATAAAATTTTACTGCATGATATAACTTTAATTATATAATAAAATATTTAGAAGTGTTTTTGTGCCGTTTATAATAAAAAACTATGCCAGCATAGAAGCTCAATTTTTTTTCAAAGTACATCACATACAATGTGTATGTAAATAATTAGTTTTATACCTTAAATTTTTTTATGGTCACAGGGGAAGCGCCAAATTTTAAAATGACTTTACTCTTTATTTATATTAATTTTTATTTTATTTATTAGTTTAATATTTAAACGTTTTTAGAATTCAGTGTATCAATAAATCATTTAAATTGCAAATTTTGAATCTTACCTAACTTTTTTTTTAAAAACTTGAATGAAAACATTTTGAAATTTTAGAAAGCTTGATTATTATTTCCATTTAAGAAATCCAATATTATAACCGTGAATATAAAATATATTTCCGTGTCAAAATTATTATTTAATTTATAAGTAATCTCACTATTAAAAATGTAACATTTCAAATGTAATTTTATTCAAAATTTACTTTAAAAACTAATTGCATTTTTTTTAAAGAATCCAATATGCATCATATTAATATTAATATCTAGAAAAAACTCTTTAAAAATATTTTATATGTATTTTCTTTTTTATCAACTTAATTGATAGCCTGAATTCTCTCCTAGGAATTCTTTTATTCTGTTTTGTTGAAATGTTATTTTTATTTTATACCTTACTCACAAAAAAGACTGAAGCAAAGCAGTCGTTCAGTACCCCTAAATGACACCCGTCTCTATTTCTCTCCTGCAGAACACAGTTTCTTTACCCATGGAATTGGTTTAGGCTCCCCTCTGACCCCCACAAGTCATGTGACCTCACCTTCACCCTACCCTCACCTTATCCCCTCTCTAGAGCGCCACCCAGCCTACATCGGTCACATGACTATGGGCAGCAAGGAACTGGAGGACTGCTACAATGAGGAGATCCTCAAGAACCACATGGACTGCCTCATGAAGCAGGACCGACCACCATCGAGGAAATCGAACAAGTCTGACAGCAAAAACTGTTGCGATAAGGTTTCGTCCGATGACTGTTGCAAGCTGTCTCATTCCAAACCGGTCAAAGAAGGCAAAGGCCATCACCAGCAACCCATGAGCAAGGTCCATCCTTGCAAGATCGAGGTTAGCCACTCTCCGGCTTTGAAACCTGATCTGCTTTCACCGCCCATCGATTCGCCGAAGCTAGAAAGGGCATCACCTTGTAAGACTGTGAAGAAGAACGCTGTAGCCCCCATTCAACATTCGAACCATAAGAGCTCACTTGAACCAAGATGTTCTCAGTGTTGCGGCAGCATGAAAGATACTGTAGTAGGGTCCAAAACGATAAGTCATGTGGTTTCCACAGCTGTTGTTACGCCGGCAATGGAGTCGTACGTATCTAAGAACAGTTCTGTATCAACCGTGGCGACAGTTTCCATGACGAATTCCGATTCCAGGTGTTCGCCCATGAGTGTTACTCATTCGCAAAAGACTACTGATCATTCTGAGAGCAAGCATAATAATCAAAAGTTGTCAAGTTAGTAGATTTTTTTGCTTAATAATATTTTAGTTTATAATGTTTAAATTTTTATCTCGTAATGTGTTTTATATAAGTTGATAGTTGAATATTTATACTTTGTTTTTTATTATATTCCAGGGAATTAAGTTCCTTGTAAGTTTCTTTTTGTTTTGAAAAATATTATGTATCTTAAGAAGCATGTAATTATAATGCCTAAATATTGTATCGTTAAAATAAAAATATATTCTATTCTACATAGGAACATCTCCTGTGATAACAATAACGGATGTTGGAGATAGGCCTTCAGATCCAATAACTTGCAAACCCAGAAGCACTTCAGAGACAATTCCTACAAAATCGTGCAATATTCCATCTGTACCCTTCAAACATGTTACAGCAGCTGTAATACCTACAGCACCAAAACAGGCTGTCCACAGAGAGGTCCATCCAGAAATAAACTGTATGTCTGTTCAAGATCTTTCAAAAGAATATCCGACAATGCCTTCCTCTGAAGCTACTGCTCTGAACTCGGAGAAACACAGCGTTAAAGTGGAGTCAAATGAAGTATCTTCCGTTCCTGAGAAAAATGTTACTTTGCTAAATCAGTCATCAATTCCAGTTTGCAGTGCAACCACTATGCTAAAAAGCCAGAATAAGAATCTATCTACAAGCTGCAAAGTGAAGGATATGATTCGAAATGCATCTTCTGCAAAACATTCTGCAGGAGATAAATTGCCAGAAGTGTCTCCCTCCAAAAATTGTGAAAGCGATGGTTGTTCCAGAGGGTTGTTGCCAAATTCCCCCTCTAAACCAGTGCCATTCAACGTCCTTCCCAATTCCGTGAGCCCCACCAATCTCACCAAGAGCCCTTTTCAAACTGCAAACAAACCTACCACATCCTCCAGCCCAGTTATGAAAGCTGAAGCGGTTGGCTTGCGGCAGGACTGTGAGTTCACGCAAAAGTCTGCCAGTTGGACCAAAGCGACTGTCATGCCTTTCAGTTGGCAGAACAACAGTGGTCACGATGACCAGGCCATCAATCTAACTGTCTCCAAGAAGCCTCTTAAGCCAGAGCATGAAAGTCTTAACCAAAACTTGGAAACTCAGCAATCGTCAGTAAAAATCAGCACCGAGAGTGCCGTGACCAACACTGAGGTGATAGGAGTTTGTCATCCTAATCTCAATCCAGTGGCTGTTAACAAAGTGAAAGGTACTCCTGCCGTCAGCTCTATCAGCAACTTTTCAGCGATATCAGTTCTCAATCAGCCAGCCGAACAATCCACTGAGGTTCATATTATGCATCGATCATCCAAAAGCTCTTTTCCTATCATCAACAGGAATGCTACGCCGCCTGTACCATTGAAGGGTACGATATCCCACGTGACAGCCAACACAAGCATTCATCGTTCTGTGAAGGCTGAGCGCTTGACAAGCAAGCGTGGTAAGTTGGGTGATTCAGACAAAATGAATCACAGTAGAGCTGCTCTGGCCACCCTAGCTCCTAAACTAGCCAAAGGAATGGGATTTGGAAAAGATGTCCAAACATCTCATACTTTATCAACATCGTCATCTGTCTCTTCAACATCCATTGTCTTTCCTGGCACAGGTAAAGCCACATTTTATTTTGTGTAGAGCAATGCCTTAATTTTACAGTAATTTTGATAAGGTTCTAATATTTTACTCACAAGGCCCTAAGAGAGTCTGAATTTATCTTAAGTTCAAATACAATTAAAACTATTTTTTGACTAAAGGTAGTTCAATTATCTGTACATACATAAAAACACAGATTAGACAATTTGTTAAAGGTGTGTCATATTGTTATTATAGAATCTTTAGACAATAACACTCACACATTTAATTACTTAATTTTAAATGTGTTCTTGAACGTTTTCTTTCCTTTGCAGTAAATCCTTGCATTCCAGTTGGAATAGCAATTGCCCAACAGAGGCAGGATACAACAAATATAGGTAAAATATCAATCTTTTAACTATATTGGTAATTTAAATTGTACGCTATATAATAAATATGTATGCTTAATTATTTTCTTTTCAGTATTTACTAATCATCTAAATAGGCCAATGTGTTATACTTTGATAATTATTTTCTTTGTGTGATGACTAGGATTCTTATATTCACTTCCTCTGTATTTTCACTCTATTGCGCAGTTAATTTACAAGCTAGAATTGTTTCCTTCTAGGAAAATCCACTGAGTTGAGGTTTTTTTTCTCAAGAAGTTGTATATAATTCTGTGTTTTAATCAATTATATTGATACATTTTTTTTTTTTACTTGCTTGTCTGGGAAGTATTAAATCATCAAGTTTGGTTCAACAAATTGGATGGAATTTAGAAAAAAAATATTGCAAAATATTATTTGCATTGTTAAGTTATATATCTCTGTTCATTCTTTGCAAAATGTCTTCAGTTTAAAAAAAAATTGTTCTTTTGTGTTCACAGAGTTTAAAGATACTATATAAAAATCTACTTCTTTAGAATATTATTTATTTCAAGCTTGTATCTTACTTTTTACAAGAATTTGTTCTAGGTACTGATTAAGATTGGAGATATTTAGCTCTTATAAACTTTACTTATTTCTTCAGTTGGTGACTTTATATTTTTTAAATCGTATTCTTCAGTAAAATCCTTTTTTCCTCTGGAATGGTGTTAAAGGTTTTTTTTGTGTGTGTGCATCTGAAGTTATATTTATTTTCCAGCAATTTTGCCTCATTGATTTCTTAATTATTTTTTATTATTCATTTTAAATAGTCAATAAATTCAGATAATTCTGATCATGCAACAGAATTAAGGAAATTATTTATTGAATCCATTTTTTACTGCACTTATAAGGTCTTCAAATTTCCTAGTTTGAAAGTCTGATAAATCTTGCTTTTAACAATTGCTTGAACTTTTAGGCAATAACTGTACTCCATTAGTAAAGTCGCCTTACAAGTTAACTCCTTTTCTTGCGGAATATCTTTGATGTAGGAGCGATGTTTTGCGTCGGTACTCGTCACTTAGGCTTCGATTTCCAAATTTGGCTTCTGTTTGTAGACTCGTTACTAGGCAAATATTATCTTTCGAATGTTTAGTTAGTACAAAATCTGTACCTTAGTATACTAAAAAGGGCAGTTATCCAATGTTATAGCATTGGATATTTGTCTTTTTTTTGTAATAAGGTACAGAAATAATCATGGGCGTACCCACCATAGGGCAGAGGGGGGCAGCTGCCCCCCTCTAGAAGGAGGGAAGTGGGCCCCGGTGTTATGGGGGCCCCTGTAAATATTATATAAAGAAGGAGATGCATTTTTTAAAAAATCGAGTCCATTTCTTCCCAGTCGGGCCCAGGGGCCCACTTTGCCCCTAGAGGACCTTTTATATAATTTGATATAAAACTGGCCTACGAATGATGTTCGAATTGAGGCCCATATTTTTGAGATTGGTCCTGAGTTGGCATCTGGGGGCCCAATACCTTATGCATAAAGGGGCCTACATATTTTTCAGATCGGGCCATTTGTTAGAAATTGGGCCCACTTTCCTCTGAAGCCCCCAATTGATGTATATTCTATATATAAAAGGGGTTCTATATATATAATTGGGCCCACTACCTTTCTGGATTCCCAAATCCTATTAAGACTTTTTGCAAGTGAAGTCTTTTTTGAATTTGGGGCCCCCAACGTATCGTTTCAGTCTAAACATGAACAACTATTAGGCCAAGAGATTTGTAATGGGCTACCGACTTGTGTAAAATTAAAGGTTAATACATTTACCATACATTAAACAAAACAACGCAATTGTTATATCAAATTGCTATACCACTGTAATCCAATACCCTTCTTAATCCAGTATGGCAAAGCAGCATAGATGATAGCACGGATTATTTAAAGGGTTGATTTGGAGGGCCCCTTTACATTTTTAAAGGAAAATTCCTTAAGGGGGCCCATCCAACTAAGAAAATAGGGGCCCCTACCATTACCTGCCCCCCTCTAAATCAGATCCTGGGTACGCCCTTGGAAATAATTGTTGATAACTTTTTAAAGTTTGCTATCTGAAATTTGAAATATGTACCTAAATTTTAATAAATTGAAATCCATTCTAAAAAATTTTTTGATAATATATATTTAGAAGTTTAGTACCCAATTTATCCAATTTTTCTATCAGCCTTTCTCCTCCCTTTCCTTAACATTCTATCCTTCCCATTCTCGTAGTGATGATTCTACGAAAAAAAATCTTTTTAAAATCTGTACTTGGACGAAACACCCTTTTTTTCTGTTAGTCATAAACTCTTATTCTCACCTTTCTCTTTCAGTCCACAGCAGATTTGGATTTATCGGAAATCCGTTTCCCGGTATCCCAAATTGTAAACTGTGCTACCGCATGTGCTGGGAGGCACAGGGAACACTTTGGCTCTTTTTCTCGGTTAACCCTTTTCAGGCGACAAAATATTCCTTTAAATTATTTGTAACATACCTACGCTAAAAATTGGTGAATTGCTTCCAAAAGGTTTGTAACCTTATGGTAGTTAAAAGGACTTATCAGGGTTCATTATTGAATATTTTTACTTAGTAGTAGTGTTATAGAATTTATTAATAAGGCTCATTTATAATTCGAATTCCCTTTTGGCTTTTCTATTTCACAAAATGTTTTTTTTTTCTGTAGAAAACTTGTGTAAGATGCTAAAGTATCGGTACAAACTCCGTATTACATTTCTTATGGAATGCACATTCACTATAAAAATATATCTTTATTGCGTTGCAAGGTGGTTGATGCTTTAAAAATGTACTTACATTCATAGAATTAAAATATGATTTAGTATGGTGATAGAATTTCTCCTATATAATAAAGGGTTGAAATATAGTTAAGAATGAGTTATACTTTTAAAACTATTTTCTTAAATTTATTGATTATAAGACCTATACTTTAATGAATACATCCACTAAGAATGTATGTATGCTAAAACATAAGGATCGAGTTTCTGTAGTGCTTTAGTCTAGTTTTCCCTTTTTTTGCAGTAGTCTAATAGTTTGCTTTTTGTGATTCAGAAAATTTCTTGTTAGTTGGCATTTATAATAGCATTTGGTATCGAAATTACTTTGAAATCTTTGTTGTGAACATCATTTTTATTTTGTTGAGATTTGGCTGTGGTCGAAGGTTTACTATTATGTTTGGAATTTTTTCTATGGAATCTTAAAAAATAATAGGCTAAAAATAGTTATTTTGCATTTGCTGTTAAGTGAACTTAGAATGCTTGTTGACTTTTTTTGATTATTAATTGTAATCCAAATATTTCATATATATTTAATTCATAGATTTGAAAGAAATTTCTTCTCTAACATGTAGTGTAAAGGCATTGTGGGTTTAAATTTTTAAGATTATCGTTTTATTTATTTAAAAAAATTATTTATTTTTAGTGCTTTGTTAGATTTCCTCAATTTCATTCGAATTATATTTTCAAAATCCATTTAATCTTTATGTTTACAAATGGAAAGATGGAGGAATATTTATATATAAATTGGGATTTTGAGGTGGGGTATTATTTTTATGGTATTTTAATTTAATATTTCTTTATCTATGCTCTTTTAAATATCTTTGTATTTTTTACTTTAAATTTTAATTTTCTAAGCGCGTTGATGATTTTATTTATCTACAAACATATTATCAACAACCTTACTTTTAAGTTTTTATATATGAGTATTTTTTTTAAAAAACTATTTTAGCTTTTATTGTAGGAAAATAATGACGCAAAACTTAATTTCAATTTTTAATGTACTTAATTTATAAGTTTTGTTTTTAAGAAAATCAAATTATTTATTATAAAATGTTGTACATGTTTTTTCCCAATGAATTTAAGTTTTGCTCAATTTATTAATAATTAAAAGATTTTCTTATATTGCCAATACTATTTAACTCTATGTTAAGAATAATTATATCTAGAAATATAATATGGATCTAGTGTTTGCAAATTTCTTTAGCAAGTCATTCTATGAGGTTATTTTTTTAGTAAATTATTTTAGGGTTGTAACTTGGCTGGAACCTTAACGTAAAGTATAATAAACTCTAAATTGCAGTATGTCTGCATCTGCAGACAATATACTTCTAATAATTAAAATTAAGTATATTGGCTGAATAACATACATTTGATAAACAAAATGCAAAGATCTATGTGCTTTAAACTATTTTCTTCTACAATCTTCTCTACTATGAATTTTAGGCTAAGGTTTTTAGTGACAACAAAAATATATCAAATCCTCATATATTGTGATTCTTCTATTTGATTTGTAAATTCTTTGAGCCAAAATAAGTTGCTAGTGATTATTACTTTATTTAAGAAATATTATTTATATTCTCAAGCATCAACTAAGCAAAAGCAAATAAATGTAAAAAAGTATATCGAAACTTCCTCGAAAAAACATGTCCAAGTACAAATTCTGAATCGTCCAATGTTCAGATATATTTTCCATTACTTTATTGGTGTTCATCAAATTCATTTTTTTCTCTCTGAAATGACCTTTATGGATTTACATTGATAAACTCAAAAACATTTTGTGTTTTGGATTTATAATGTAATTTTTTATTTTAAATGGAATTTGGGGTATTCAGTTAACTTCAGTTTTGAAAGTTTTCTAAAATATTTATTAAACTTTACAGTTAAATCTCAACAATCAGTACCATTAAGTACACCCAATGTTATTGCACCTAACCAGCATCTGACCAGCAGTCGTGTGGCAGCGGACTTACAGGCCCAAGAAATATTGGTGTAAGTTATATTTTCAAAATTATCTGAATTCATAGATTTTATAGTTATTTTGTATTTTTATAATAAGTAGCTAAGAGTGTTTTCTAAGCAAGGTCGCTTTAAACACTTTTGTCATTTATTTGATGGATTGTTTTTAAATAGTTGTTGATCAAGTTTTTTAATGCTTTGGCATAAATGTTAATGAGGGATAAAGCAGGCATAAATGTTAATGAGGGATAAATGTGGGCATAAATGTCAATGAGGGATAAAGCAGGCATAAATGTTAATGAGGGATAAATGCAGGCTTAAAAAATATTTAGATAAGTTAAGTTGGCCTGATGAGCAATAAGATTGACTTAAACTCTACATAAGCTAATTTTTTTGTCATTATTATTTTAGTCTTTGCATTTTAAATTACCATTAGTATTTTGATTATTTGGAATTCAATAATTAATTTGTTGAGTACTTTGCCCCTAACTTAATACCTATTTTTATTTAAATGTTATAAATTTTGTGTTCCTAATCCTGTGCAAAAGAAATAGAGTATTAACTATGGTGTATCTATATTTATAGGGAACAAAAGAACCAAGAATTATCTTGCTCGAATAATCCAACTCCTGTAGATACAAATTTGCTAGTCACTCAAGGTGAGTACTTTTAGTTAAAATAAATTTAAAAACAAAAATATTTATATTTAATCAGTGTGTAACTAGTTGACTCAATCCTTATAAAACCCCTTGTTCCAGGACCCACCATTGTATCCAGGCAGTGGGAATCTGAAGCCCTAACAAGGACGGCCATTCCCTCAACCCCATGGCTGACCCACAACTCAATGGTGGCGCCTGCAGTTTGGTTGGGCCAGAATGCCTACACTGCAGCCCCTGCCCCGAATCCTGTGCCAAGCATAGCGATGAATCCCCTCGAGCCATCCCCCATTTCTCTGCCCCCTGGCGGATATCAGCTTGCAAGGGATATCTCTGGTCATTTACTTCTGATACCTACAGCTAATATTGGTAAGTTTAACCCTCTAATGCATGATTTTTTTTCATCCCGAAAAAAGTATAGATTTGTATCTTTTAATACTTATACATTATGGGAAAAATGATGAAAAAAATTGACTGCATCGGAATTTAAATAATTTCAATTTTTAAAGTTTTTGCCATATGGCAAAACCAACTACAAAATTCCAATTTTGATAAGAATGACTAAAAACTAAATATATTTCAAAATAACCCTCTTGAACTATAATTACTTTTTCAAAAAAATTTATTTGTATTTAGTACTAATATTATACTTTGAATACAACCAAAGGCGTAATTTCACAACAGTTAATAACTTCACTCTTTAATTTTGAATACACTTTTACTACTGTCACCTATGAGGGTTATTAGTAACTATAACTTCAAAAGGGAATGTAATCGATGAAAAAAACACAGATTTGTCGAGGGGGAGCTCTACTTCAGTAGAATAAAGTGGATTATGTTACTTGTTGCCATATGGCAACAGTGCGCATTAGAGTGTTCAGCACGCAAAAACTTAATAGAGTATTGTGCTTCGACAACAATTTGTTATGTAACAAGAAGAAAAATTTAGAAAAGAATGAACTCAAATGAGTAAAACAGAAAGGGTTATCCAATAAACGACGCTTTGTTTGAGTTGGTAGTGATGATTTTCTCTGCTTAACTTGAATAGCTTTTAGTAAGCAGAAGTCTGGTCCAATCAAGTTCATCTGTGATCCCACAAACACAGAGATGCACTTTTCTTATACGACTAGTTTAAATACAATGCTAATTTTTTTGGATGTCCAGGGTCTCATACTCTGTTCAGTTTGGCCTTGGTTTATAAAACTGTTTTTGGTTGATTTGTACTTGAAAGTTTTCTGTCATTTAAAATTTTATCTGTCTGACCTACATTAAAATGACTAAACTTTTGACAAAACCAATGGTTATTGGTGCCTTGTAACTATTTTTCTTGTCAAAAGTGAAATTTTGTTCCAAGTGTAGGTTTATTTTAAAAAAAAAAGGTTCAATATAATATACTACTAAACTTACTGTTTTGCATAAAATAAAGTAGATACTGATAGTCAGCTTAATGGCTTAATGGAAATGCTAATTGCTAAATTTACAATTTAGTGACAAAATTTCATGTTTAATCTTTTTAAATGTTACTCTTTAAGTATTTCTTATAAGCCAGTTTATGATTCAGTTGTAATTTTATGTGTAAAGTTTTAAAGTAAATTTAAAATTCAATATTTTATATTAATTGTTTCCAGAATTAATGGATAGATCTCCCATGTGGCCCTCATTTAATGCATCTACAGGCAATCTTCCTATTCAACAACTAGTTACAACACAACAACAGCATACACAGTTTGAGCAAGTACTTCCTCATGTAAGTAGTTTTCATAATTTGACAAATTACTTGCCTACTAATATTATATAATTTGTTTGCCATTTTCCTAATGTTTTAAAAGTTTTTTTTTTTATCTCATTGTAGTCTAAAGGTGTTAAAGTGGTTTCATTTTATTTTTTAATTTATATTAGAAAAGAAATTGTAGTGGTGCAGTTTAATTTAAAACTGCATGGTTATAAATGAATAAAAATTGTGTACTTCCATTAAATTCTGCATATTTTCTCTAGACCGAAACTCTGAAAACTGAGACTGTGGACAACTGCAACCTGGATCTCTCGTCCCAGCCAAAAGCAGAAGAGAAGATGGAAGACATCAGCGGACAAGTGCCAAGCGTACCCCTTGCCACCGGGCAGACGTACGCTTTCACCACTTTCCCCACCCAGTGCGATCCATCAAGCTTCTCCTACGTCCTGCAATCATCCACAGTCATGCACCTGGCTCATACGCAGACCGCCCAGTCGATAACGACCGACTCTGGGCGCCGGTCGCAGGGTACATCCCCCCTCCACTGCGCCACCCCTTCCCCACCCCCTACCGCCAACAGCTGTTCTGTGCAGGTCACGGAAGATGAGGAGGAAAGTGACCTTGAGACGGCGGAACAGAGGACACCTCAAGGTCGTTCAGTCACCACCGCAATCCAGGTCGATATGGACTCGCAGACCAACTCTGAGGGAGAAGAGGAGGAACATAAGATGGAGATTGAGAAACTGGAGGAGCAGAAGGTGGAGATGTCGGACTCGGCTAACCAGACTGAGTCGGTGGCGTCGGAATCCCCCAAGTCCGATAGGGAAAATGATGCTGAAGACTTGGGTCTTCCCGAGACAGTCAATTGTCATTCTGTGTCTTCAGTTGACCAAGCGGAGAAGGAGAACTATGAACCTTCAGTATTGGAAAAGCCATTGGAAAGTGAGCCAGAAGCTGTTGTGAGTATCAGTATTAAAGAAGACATTGTAGGTTCTGAACCAGGCATGGAAATTGTCCTGTCTGAAACTGAACTGGCGCCTTCTTTACCAGTTGAAAGCAAGCCAGTCATGGATTTCATCGACCATCATGGTCTTAACCTCCTCGTAGACAGCATCGAAGAATTTGCTTCTCGAGGACAAGAGGAAACTCATGAAGTTGCTACAGCAACTGCTGAATCAAGGACTGTGACTGTAAAAATTGAGGATTCAGCTGTTGAAGCCAAACCAGTCGTAGAACTAAAAGAGGAGCCTAAAATTTCAACCGAAAAATTGAATGCATCAACATACAAAACAATTGATTCATCATGCACCGATGGACTAGGTCTGCTCTGTGCTCTTGCTGAACAGAGGTTCTTTGAGGAAGCACTAAATAGTGACGAAAACAAATCAAAATTGCAATTGAATGAACAAGAATCAATTACTGGAGTTCAAGAGAGGGATACTAAAATGGATTTTACTTCTTCTTTGAGAGAACAATCAAATTCAAATGACTCGTTTCTCTCTTCTTGTTCGTCATCTCAGGATTACAAAGAAGAGTCTGAGCTGGATATGCGGGCTCGACTGGCTGAACTTCAAAAGAAATATCGTGAAAAGCAGCGGGAGCTTGAACTTTTGAAAAATCAAAGAGAAAGAGAGTAAGTTTAAGTATACTAATTAATCTTTCTTTATGTTTGTATATAAGGCAGAAATACATTAAAAAAACTTATATCAATAATCTAAAATCAATGAGCCATCTTCTTAATAATATTTTGATTAATGGATAATAAATAATACAGAAAACATTTGTAGTTTTAAAAAACTACATCTAATGTTTTTCTTACCAAACTACTGAAAAGAGTTTTACAATTTACATTGCGGTTGTTCTGTTAAACATTTAAGTTTTGTTTTAATAAAATAACCTCCAAAACTGTAAAATCTATGTGTATTTTTCCTTTTATTCTAATAATTTTTGTAAACCTGAACCTATGTGGAGGGAAAAACATTAGCTCCCTACCAAAACTCTTTTGCATTAGAATTGTTCTACTACAGATAAGAGATATAAATATTAATAAATTTTAATGATTGCATTTTCTTATTATCAGGGCTAGTGACGATGAGTACTTTTCAAATTCACCTAAACCATCAAGGACATCCACTCCGATTAAAAGTCATTCCAAAACCAGCCCAAATTTCCGCGAACATCTTCTGAAGAATTCTATTTCCAAGGCATGGCCTAAGAAACAAAAGAAATTAGAATCTTCTACAGAAAAGGATAATTTGAAAAAAATGAAAGCTGCCTCCAAAGCGGTAAGTGAATTAATAGTTACGTATGAGGATTTCTGACTCCCTTTAAATGATAGTTTAACAAGTTCCCTAATTTTAGATTAAGTCCTAGAAAAGGTTTTTTGTTTGACGTGGGGCTCTAAAAAGGAAACACCATTTGAACTTATACTTTATAAGTTTTTTATATAAAATAAAATTATGTATTGTATAAAAATATACAGGCATATACAATGTAAGTAGAAGAAAGTAGAAGAATATTTCTTAAAAGTTTGTCATTAATGCATCTGTAATAATCATAAAAATAATCTTAAAAGTGTATCAAAAAATGTCTAAATAAGTTAATTTTGAAACACTGTTCAAATTATTTTTATTGTTATTTGTGTGCTTTAAATTAATTTTAATATTTTTTAATGTTTTCAGGAAAAAGAATATGCACAAAAAGAAGGTAAATGTTTACTTTTTTTATTTCTAAATTTTTCTAGATTGTTTCTACATATCACTTGTAATATATATTTACTCTATGAAGTTTCTAATCCCAACTTTTAATCTTTATTTATAGAAGAACATGGCAAAATTCCAAGCATTACTTTGGTCCATGAAACAAGTGCAAACATTGCAAATAATGATTCTAATGCATCATCAGGATTTTCAAGTTAGTATTGACTTTTTAATAATTCAACATGGTAACTGAAAAAGAATAAATATTTAACTTTTTTTGTTTTTTGTTTTATTACTAATTTTGAACAGGAATTTAAGATATAGCACATATTTACAGTAAGATATTTCATCAATTACTTATATGTAATTTTAGATTTGTCATGTTCCTTACAAATATGTACTCTTTACACCCAAATGTTGCCTAAATAATGATGAACTTGATTTTATTCGAAAATAATTCTTTGAAAATCCGTTTATTAATATTTTTTTTGTGTGATTGAAATTTTTAACTCTATATTGTAGATGAATCTCATGCAGTGAAAGCTAACAGAATCCAGAATTACAATACTGAAAATAGCTTAGAATCTGCCAGTTGTACAAGTAAAGATGAAAGTTGTTCACAAGATCAAGACTATGATAAGGTACAGCTATATTGTTTTCAAACTTGTATTTCAACATGACATTAACTGGTAAAGTTTTATTTGTAATAGTCATATCAGGCTTTCATTATTTATGTAATGCAAAATTTATAATCAGTGCTATTTATAGAATTTGAATTTTAGTTTGAAAATCCTTTATTCATAAATGCATTAAGTCCACCCTTCGTGATTTTTAAGAATTGACTTTAAATTTTTGTTTTATCTCTATGATCTTGATATAAAAATGTATCAATTAAAAAACATGTATTTAAAAAAATAATTATTGAATAAGAATTAATGCAATATTTCCTTAAGTATTGATTGAAAACTTTATTTTTAGAATGACAAAACAAAAACTCCAGTGTTCGACGAAACTGCTTGGTTTGTTCGACGCAGTGAGCGAATTTTTCTCAGTGATGCAAAACCCATTCCAAATTCAACCCCTGATAAAAGTTCCAAGAAAAGTTCTCAGAAAGTTACTGCTGAAGCTCCTCAAAAAGAAAAGAAAGAGGTAATAATAATTTTTTGATGGTTTCTAGTTTCATGTTTCAAACTAGTTGTTTAATTTCTAGTAATAGTATTAAGATTAATTATAATGACCTCATTAATTGCAATTATCTTTTATAACTGTGTTGTAGTTTTTGAGTTAATTTATTGACATGCTCATAGAGCTTTAGTGTTGTAATTTCTTGTATTTCTATCATTTAACCTCTTGCGACCTGGCGTCCCCATTTGGGGACATTTCTTAAAACCTCCCCACAAACAATTAACACGTTAATTAGTTCCAAAATTGACTTGGTCCAATAAAAGTAGATCCAAACATCAGTTTTCAGCCTTTGATTACAGGTATCAGTCATTTATTTTTTTAAAAAAATGAAGTTGAACAAGGATCAAGAATACAATATTAGAGTTCTTAAAAAAATTATTTAAAAAAACAAACTTTTTAAAAAGTTCTTTTAGTAGTTAATTTTAATGGCATTTTGCATAAAAAGCAATGATAAAATAATCTGTTAACTACAAATAAGTGATACAGCCTTTTTTGTTGCATTTATCGCAAAAAAATGTGTAATTTTAGGGTTTAAGGCTTGTCCCTAAGTAGCTATTAAACATAATTTTTTTTAAAAAAATGTCTTTGAAAAACATACTTTTTAATATATATTTACAATTTCCATGAAAAGTATATTTAGTTTTGAAATGTACTTGTAGGATTTTGCTCGAGTCTTAAGAGGTTAATTTGACATTTTGAAACAAAAAAGAAACCGACCATGCATTTGAACCCACCAATGAGTTAATCCACAATGATTCATTGCTATGCGCTTCATTAACTTATTACTTCTAAATTCAACTACTTACTATATGTAAAGACATTAAATATTTAGTCTTGCAGTTATTTATCTGTAATATTTCTTTTTGCATTATAGTCCGTTAAGTCTTTGAAATTGGCAAAATGTACAGATGAGTCTGATATAAAGAAAAGAGGAAAGAGGGGTAGAAATGTAAGTTAATACATCGTAAATTGTTCGACTTTGAAGTAATTGTTAGGAATTTCCTCTGATACCTTTACCTAGAACTCATTCTCTTACTGCATATGTTATCCTTCCTATAACTGAATCTGATACCTCTGTTAATAGAAGAAGCCGATACAGTGTTGATTATTATTGGTACCCTCACTAACTAAACTATTGATAATGAAACAGTTTATAAAATTTGTGAAGATGTGAAATTTGAAGAAGTTTTTTACACTAGGAATCTATAACCATAGGTTTTTTTATATATATAAAAACACCTTATTTGCATGAATTGTGTGTTCCCTTCTTTTTTTAGTAAAAAAAACCCTCTAGGAAAGTAAGGTTAATTTTTAAAATCTGTTACTTCTAATCCTGTCCTTCGCTGAAAATATATTTATTTTCCAAACTCCTTCCATTATTTTCTTTCTGAACAATGTAAGAGTTCTGGAATAATATTGATTCAATTTATTTGTTGCAATTTTACTCTTCCAACTTTGTGCAATAGAATGTTTTTTAAAAAAAGTATTTCAATGTAATTAATTTTAATATTGTGTTTCTTCTAGAAAATTCACCTTTCTAAGGAATACATTTCAAGTGAAAGTGGCGACTCTTCCAGTAGCTCCAATGAGGAATCCGACAATGAAAGCAGTGATGAAACCTCCAGCACAAGTGAAAATGTACCACTTAGCACTTTGGTCGAACAGTCTACACCAAAAGGTATGTTGGACACAAAAGTATACTTGTTGAATTATAAATTCAAGTTTTATATTGTTTGAGAGCTGATAAAAAAAATCAGTCATTTTTATTAAAAAGAATTATTTAAATATTTAATAGGTTCTTATACATTTTTTCAATATTTTGCCAAATTATTTGCAATATTAAGTGATTTCTATGTGTTTCAACAGATTAAAGCATAACATATATGTTTTATGATTTTTCCAATTTCTGCTAGTAATATTATTTAAATTTGAAATCTTTCTATTGTAGCATCAACAGAAAGGAAGAAAAGGCATTCTCTTGACAGTGCTTGCAGCGATATCAGTTCAGGGCAAAGTGAAGACATTCCATTGAGTGATCTGCTGCAGAAAGGCGAGAGTATTCCTGAACTCAAATCATGCATCCTGCAGCCCGAAGAATTGCAGGAGAATGCTCGCTTGTTGGTTCTGGATGAAGGATTATTTTATGCTGGGAACATTACCAAAGTGGAGGAACCTGATATGTAAGCATTGTACTACTATATGTTTAGTCAAATTAGCAGAATTAAGAAATTTACCAATGTAATTTGTAGCCTTCAACTTCTTTGTTAAATTAAATTAGTTTTTAATATTATTTGGTGTGTTTCTGAAAAATCTGTTTTTAGATTTTGTACTTTGTAAGGGTCAAGGCCCTTATTACATATGTATAAACGTTATCTTTTTAAAAAGTTTAAAATATTTAATAAATAAAATATTTTGAATTCTTAATTCTTCATAAAATATTTGTAATTCTTCTAGGTATGGTATATTGATTGACGGAGACAGAGCAGCAAGGCCTCATATATTTTCCAAGGAAGAAATACTGAATGCAGCTGTAAGTTCAGAATTTGATCAAACTTACGAAATTTCAAATGTTTAAATTGAGCAGTTTTTTTTTTATCCCATTATTTGTAATGTTGATTTCTTTATTAATTGGTTGCTTATGTGGCAGCACTCCGCACTGCCATGGCTCAAGTCCTGTGCTTAAATTCTGGGTTGGGCAAGGTTCACTCAGGCTTGTAAGCTGGTTCCTTATGTCTATCAATAAAATGAGGACAAGCATGTTTGGGAATTCAACAATGGGGTTTTCGCATGAGATTGACCACTTGACCGGTGCACATGTTTCTCACCCAAGAACACTTGGTCAGGCAGAGGGGCTTGGGAGCCCAGTCGGTTTGGCACTCGCCTAGCATGCGAAAGGTCCCAAGTTCGGGTCTGGGCATCCCCAAAATAACTGGCGACATATAAACGGCCCGTGCAGCCAAAAATGTCCGAATAATATCTAGTGTAAGGGAGTGCATGTTACATATCCTCCAATGTCCTAATGCTGCATCGATATCGCCCTTAACGGTTGCGTTGAGTGCCTATTCAGGTGTCGGCTTGTCACTTGACTGTGGTTCTAAAATTCGAAGCCCGTCGCCAAAAGCCCTAGTGTAGCTATAGTGCAACGATAATTTAAATTTATCTCTATTAATTAATATTTTTAACTATAGTATTACATAATTGCAGAAATTTTTTTTACTCATTCCTGTTTATTCTTATTGAATAAGGAATATTACAGCGATTTTTGTGTTTTCATTTTTTTAATAAAATAAGGTTTGTATAGTTTATAATAAATTATTAATTTTGTAAAAACGATTTTTTTTAAATTAGGTTTTAGAAGTGAAACCTGTTGACAAAAGACAGTTATCCGAGGGCACTAGAATTTGTGCTTTCTGGAGCCAGCAATATCGATGCTTATACCCCGGTACAATTACTAAAGGTAAATGCACTTTTTTATGTTTAGTTTGATTTTATGTAACTCAAGGATTTTGCACAAAAAAGCTTAAGAGTATTTTGTAAACTTTATTTTTCAAGTACATTGAAAAGGAAGTTATTGATATATTACTCAATGTAGGAATTTGAATGTTTTGGAACTGTTCAAAAATAAAAGCAAGTAATATATCAACCCCAATTATTTTTTGAAAAGTACCAATTTTAGACATTAGCTGTGTTTTTAGTTGTTAATTCTTCAATATGTTTATAATAAAGACCAAAATTACTTATATGCATGTAAACCTTTAATTTTTATGTATGATTTCTTGTTTACATAAAACACTTATAAAACCTGGTAACCCTATTAATTTTCATTTGAATTATCTTCATAGCTTCTAGTCCATTGCCTGATGCTTCAATGCTGTATGTAGAGTTTGATGACGGAGATTCTGGACGTATTCCCATAAATGACATTAGAATGTTGCCACCCGATTTCCCCATTGTCTGTAAGTAAAAGCTTTGTAAATGAAGATTGCAATACATTTACATTTTATACAGTGCTGCAGTGCATGGTTGTACTGTGGTATGCAGATAATATCTTGTGGTATAAAAATATATATCCTCTGATTTGTTTTAATAATAGTTTTAGTTGATGAATAAACCTTAATTTTTTTTTAAATTTATGTTCAGTATACCTTATTAGTTTTACGTTTACAACACTGATTTTACATGAATTTGATAATGTTCTACTGCCTTGCTAGATAGTAGTATTAAAGAGTGCATTGTTATTAATAAACAAGCTTGCATAAAGCTGTTCATAAATTTAAAGCAGTCAAATATTTAAAAACTAGTTGAATCATTTTACAACTTAAAGAAAATGACATAACTTATAACGAACATAAATGTTTTTAGCTTAAGTGTTCTTAAAAGGTGTTATACAGTAGAACATAATGCTTCTTAGTGCTTTTGGTTATTTAAATCTTAATATTACAACAATTTTGATATTTCCAGCTATGGAGCCAAACCCATTTATGATTTTGGGTAAACGAAGGTCTAGGGCGCAAAGTCAAAACAGCTGTGGCACAAATGATAGCTCCCAAGGAAATGAAAAGGAAAAATCTGAGGTCAAAAAGCAAAAGAGCACTGATAAAATCAGCAAGAAATGTAAGTCGTTTTTCCATATTATAAAAATAGTTAATTTTACTCCATACATTAGTTAAATCCTTTAATGCCCAAACTTACCATTTCTTTTATTTACATATTTTTTATTAAGTCATTCTGTGACTTGCACCTAAAATTGTTCCACTGTTATTAAAGGATGTTAGACATCTGAGGTCACTTGAGACTAGATACAAAGTCTTGAACTTGAATGCTTGTATCTACTTTTCATAGTTAATTTTTTTCTCTAAAGCATTTTTCAATTATGCCTCAATTAAATTTTGAAGTGAATGGTAAAATATAGGGCATAACCCTTTTTATATAGATAGAAGAATATTGTATTTTCTTAAATAACAGATTTTGAAAGAAACCATATCAGCATTGTAATACTTAAAATGGCCTATCATTCTTTCAGCAGACAACTCTGACTCTCTCAAGCGAAAACGCTCACCATCCGCCTCCAACCAATCCTGCAGATCATCATCAAAGACTTCCGAGGGCGAGGAAACCAAGCCGGAGAAATCCTCCGAAGACCTAAAACCCCTCACCGAGCCCAAGCCAAAGAAACATAAGAAGCACAGCAAGGAGGAAGGCCACCACAAGCATCATCACCATCACCACCACCATAAACACCACCACAAGAAGCATAAGGCGGACAAGCACGACCGCCGATCCTCGAGCGAATCTGTGATATCGTCTTGCGACTCTCCCACGTGTCTGGCCTCTCAGGAGTTGTTTGTCCTGGAGAATTCCACATCGGAACTGACGGTGAAGATTAAGAAGTCGCCCTCTCCACACACGAATACCGAGGAAGTAGGAGGGGATAAGAAGATTAAAAACGTGGATGAAAGTGTTGAGGAGCCGGTCAAAAAGAAGACTAAGAAGGCCAAGGTATGTTAAATTCTATAAATTAAGGGGGCCAATTCCATGTAACTGTATTGTATCTCGCAATTTAAAAAGGCTTATTAAATTTGAAAAATAATCAAATTATAATAAATGCATGTTATATTATAAAGTAGCAATAATAAGCTATTCTGCATTTTTTTCATTTAAAGTGAAAAGTTGTAATGATAATCACTTTTTACACCTGGGAATTGCACTACAAAAAGCTTAATTTTACATGGAATCAACCAAGAATACTAGCCAACGCTAACTTTTTTTCGGGTTATGTTGGGTGCTAGTTTAAGAGTTAAGCTATTAAGCTAGTTTAAGAGTGTTGACTCATCAGAGTTCTAAGTTATTAAGTACTGTTCTAATATAATTTTTGTGCCATAATAATTTTCTCTTATTGTTTCATTGCTTTATTAACGTAATAAAATTTTTAGGCAGTTGATAAACCAAACCTGGTTTCAAAAAACTATTTATTGTAGGTTTTTTTTTATCAAAGACAGTGTTTTTCTCATTATATTCTGCAACAGCCATGTTCTATACTGCACTTTTCTATTCATTTTGCTTAGAAGTTGGGCATTATAACAGTAAGGAATCCTGAACTGTTTTCTTTGATTTTCCAATCCTTGTGTAATGATTTAGAACTATTATTTTTGTATGTAAAATTAGTTTAATTAATACTTCTTTTGGAGCCTTTAATTTCACTTTACACTGTACTATTAAAGCGCTGTACACTGTACTATTTAAATGCATGCTTTTTCTGAATTTTCTTAAGATTGTTGCAATAATAAAATAGCATATAAGATAACATTCCAATTTCAGATGCAAGACTCCCAAACTAAGCCTGCAAAACGCAAGGAACGTGTACCATCCATTGAAAAAAGCAAAATTGCAGGTAATGTTTGGTTTTATATTTTATTATTTTTTAAAGAATTTTTTAACCTTAACTAAAACATGTTTAATATGTTTCTTTAAGTTAGGCAAGTCAAAAAATTACTCATCATTAAACTGTCTGAAGGATTTATTCATAATTGCTACTTGGACTTCCTTGTAATTTTTCGTTTGTTTCATGGGTGAAAGTTTTTCTAGTCGTTGCCATTCGTTTTTGTTAAGTGGAATCTAAACTGTGACATTTCTGTTACAGTGTAAGGTTGTCAATTACCATAATTTTCACCCATGTTCCAAAAATTTCTCATCATCTGCACATAACCATTAGCTAGTTCATCATAACTGCGACTTTCTTTTAGTTCATCATAACTGCGACTTTCTTTTCTCAATAATTTTATGTAGTAGTTAGTGTTCATTTTAGGGTTAACTACTGCTGTCTGTGTTATTAAGTTATACATTGTTTTTATACTTAATGATGATTACAGAAAACAAATATATTGGATTTTAATCAGATGGCTTGCAAATTGTTTCACCTTGTCCTGGATTCATATTCTTCAGTGAACTGGCTCTACTTTTATGTCCATTCTTCTGTTCTCTGATATTCTTTTCTATGATGTGTCTGTGCACTCTTTATAATGGTGCAGACAAATGATATCCTATGTTTTTACTGATACCATTTTCTGATCTGTGATTGGACGTTGTCAGCCTTAAAATAAGCCAATCATAACTGAGAAAATAGTTCTTGTACGAGACCGTGGACTATCATTTGTGGCAACCTTTATTGTCTCCTGGAATTGTGTGTCTGTCTTCTTGCTTCCACTTTGCATGTTGGAATTGTACGACCAATGTAGATTTGTCACAAATTAGTTTTGGTGAATCCCAATTTTTAATGTAATTGATTGGTCAACTGCAGTATCTATAAAAATGACAATGATCATATTCCATTTTAAATAATCAAGACTTACAACTGAAAAAGGACATATTACTATTACATGGATGCTCATTCAACCCAACCCTCAACTCAACTCAATCTTCAACTTTTGAGATACTTTCTTCAACCTCAACTTAGACAGCAGATCACACCCAAGTATTGAGTTTGCTGTTGAATCTATGGGGTTGGAAAATTTTCTATCATGTGATATGGTCCTTAGCAAATTGTATAAAATAATAAGCATTTCAAAACAAAGTTAGTGTATTTGTAGATGCTGTCTTTGATCTGTCAGGGACAATCAAAACTAATTGGATTTAAAATCTACACTGGTCTATTCAAAATCATCATTAAAGCTCAACGTTGTAACTCTCTCTCTCTTGCATCATACTGCATGTAGCTAAGCAAGCCATCTTTAAAAAATTGTCTTCTGATGTGTAAAGCTTGTTTGTGGGTGAAGAGGATTGGAGATTGTGTTTTAAAAAGTGACATGTTTTTAATTGAAATTGTTTTCATTCAGCGTTTTTGCCGATTCGTCAGCTCTGGAGGTGGTCGGGAAAGAGCTACCGAAAACCCGGGGCAAAAGGAAAGGCTAAAAAAGAGTTTTATAGGTCAATTCAGCGTGGAAAAGAAACAATACGGGTAAATTGAACATTTCTTTCATTTTAGATGCTAAGGAAAAATTACCTTAAGAAGAACAGCAGGTTTTAAAGATTTTGCACTTTCAATAATTTTATCTTGCATTTAAAATAAGTTAAAATACAGCTTATTGATAAATTATTTTAGCCAATACTAGTTAGTCATCAATTCGCATATTCCTATAGCTCTTTTAATTCAATAGCTTTAATATTTTGCTAGAAAATACGATAGAACATTGGTAGTTCGTAAATTATATTAATAGTAGCTGCTTATGATAATCCCATTTAAATAGAGACTGCAATATAAAATATAACTATATTTTTATTTTCCCATAAAATAGGGAATCGTACCTTATAAATGTTATTGATTTTCTTCGCTTATAATGTATTTAAATGTTTGCCAGCATATTTTAACTAATAGTTTCAGCAATTATTTGTAATATCAAGATTATAATATATTTATGAACAATAGTCTTAAGAAAACCTTAAAATAAGAATATCTGTACAAAATATTTATTGTTTAAATCTAACAAAGTACCTAAAAATATTTTTAAATAGTTTATTAATTTAATTATTTGCTACCTGTATTTACCATAATAGCAATCATATGTAGATATATTTTAATCCTAATAAGTTTCATGGTTATTTAGATAAATATTTTATGAAATACAACTCCAATATAACTGAAGTCGGCCTATTAGGGAATCCGGATACATAACCCGTACTATAACATCTTCTATTTCCGTCGCGTTTAGGTGGGTGACTGTGCAGTGTTTCTGTCCACCGGAAGGCCTCACCTGCCGTATATCGGACGCATCGAGACCATGTGGGAGTCCTGGGGCGGCAAGATGGACGTCAAGGTCAAGTGGTTCTACCATCCTGAAGAAACAAAGAGCGGCAAGAAATTGAGCCAGCTAAAGGTGAGCGAGAGAAAATGCTTTTTGACAGATGATTGTACGACTTATGACATTGTAGGAGGGCTCTGTTAGAGCCAAGCACTGCGACCAGAGGTCTATTATTGTACTGTCCCCAAGAAATAAATCCCTCTCTCCTATAAGAAGAGCCCCGTTGCAGAAGCAAAATTCAGCAAGGATCTGATAGGAATATCCTGGAGTTCCCAGGGCTCAAGCAAATGTTGCCCTACATGCTCAAATCTATGCGCTGCATAATTTTCGCAATCACAGAGAATGTGAGTGACCGTTTCGTCTTTGTCTCTACAGCCCCTGCAAGTGGGGTCATCGAGGACCCTCATAAGGGATGATTGTATGAAGAATAGCTAGTTGAAATTATTTTTATGTTCTTGGCTTGGGTTCTCTTGGCAAAATCAAAGCTCTACATACTTTAACATCCACATTGAGGTCAGATTCATTGTAATGCGAATCAAAATTGGTAAGGAGAGCCGCATAGATGGTACCACAAGAAATTACTCACAGTTCTGGGGGAATATGCAGAGTCTGTTAAAGGCTTAATCTTACTTAGCCAATTTATGTAAAAGTTACTTAAACTGTGTAAATGAATGCATATTTATTGTTTTCCAGGGAGCCCTGTTCCAGTCTCCCCACTTTGATGAGAACGACGTCCAGACCATCTCCCACAAATGCGAAGTATTGGCGTGGGACGATTACCAGCAGAAGAAGCACCCAGAGGGCTCGCTGTTTGATAACAACGATACATACTTCCTTGCTGGAACCTACGACCCAATCCTGGGAACTCTTATCCTGGAGCCAGGTGTGCCAGCAAACCCGCCTGGCAGCTCCCAGGATCTGTGAACTCTTTTTAGTGATCGAACTTTTATCTGTGTGTGCTTCGTTGTCATTTTTATTTTAAACCACCCTTGTTTTTAATTTGTTGCTGGTCTTTTTTAGAACGACTTCCTGAACTTTTTTTATTTCCCTTGTTACTTTGCACTGTGTAAAGAGGACCGTGCAGTTTCCTACATTGTTGTTTTTGGATTTGTTGATGTGTCAAAGGGGGCTTCCCTGCTTTGTAATGTATAGTAGCTGTTACGTTTTGCTTTGCGAATCGCAGTGCATTAGATGTCACTGGGCGCTTTGTATAAAGTCATTACTTAATGTGTAGTTATTCCGTATGTTTTGTGTATATTTTTCGCAATGCTGATATATAAAATCAAAGTGTTTTACAGTTTAGCCGCATATGCACTTAGCACAAGATTTCTGTAGAACAATGTTTACCACAAAGTGGGACTAGCAATATGTATATGGTTGATTATATTAGTGCATTTTATCGGTGGCTGCATTCCTCGTTGTAGAATGTGAATGGGGAGCCCCTTCTTTAGATGTCAGGATTGCCACTCAATACGGAAAGAAAAGACATGTTTTGAAAAAATTCTTACAAATACGTCATATTTCAATCTTTTTAATCGTTGTACCCAAAAGCATTTGTCCCCCCCAAAAAGTTTGTTACATTATCTTATAATTTAAAAGATTCCTTTGAATTGTAATTGTCCTGAAATGTAACATTTTAAGGTATTTGTAGAGGACAATTTTGTTGGTGTGTAATCCACCATAGAAATCCTGACACAATTTATCATTTGGAACTTTGTAAATTTCAAAGAAAGGAGTGGCAATCCTGCTATAACCATGAAAGCAAATGGTACGCACTAAAGGATGGATTTTTTCTTAAGAATGTTGTGTAAAAAAATTGGCTCAAAGAGTAGACTGTCGAAAGTATTCTACATTTGCATATATGTGCTTACGATGATGTTTCCTTTTAGGGAAATATTTTGTATCATACTCGCAAAGCATTTTGGAAGGTGACAAATATACTGGGGGTGTTAGAAATATCCGCCGGTATTTATAATCCTCTTTGGAAATGTTTTCCTCACAAGAAAATGAAACTAAAAGTGATACAAAGAAATTATTTTTAAATATTTGTTTTATAGATCAGAGGAACTGAATTATTTCATAACAAATGCAATTGCCTACGAATATTTATATAAGGCAGTGCCTTACTATTGGTAAAAGTCAAGTGAACGGTTCGAGCTTTGCCCAATCGACAATTTAATCACTCTGAGCTGATCAGATTCTAGAATGATTAACTTCTTAACCCTTCATAAGGAAGGCATAACCTCAGCCTTATAAGGATTTAAGGGTCAAGAACATATGGCGTCTTACAACACACTAGACTTTGACCACGCTTTTCCGTCTTTTAAAATTGTAAAATACATTTCATAACTGTATGAAGATGAAAAATTAAAAAAATATAATCCATGACACAAAAAATATTTGGATTAAAAAAATTGAACAAGTAAAAATTTAATAAATTAGGAGTGCATAAAGAATGTTAAACATACCTGCTATTAAAATTTATAACTACATTGATTTCAAAATTTAGGCTATTTCTTTAAATTATATAGATTTTAACTTTAGTCGGTTTTGGTTCCACCAACTAAAATATAAATTAATTTTATTTATAATTTCTTTTTATTAAATTAATTAATAATCTAATTTTTATGAATCTTTATAATAAGACCAATATTTGATCAATATTGATTTTTATGTGTGTAATTCTATAAAAATTAGAAAATATTGTCATATAAATATTTTATCATTCAAGTGCTGTAAAATGATACTTCCATTTTTTGGGGGGTATCAATATTTCAAATTAAAAAAAACAGCAGGTACGTTTATTGACTGCAATGTTTAGTTGCTTCAGCCCGGTTAAAATATATATACATTAATTACGATAATAATTCAGTCAATAAGTTCTGGTGTAAGCCATTTTTTGGGATTATGCTATGAATATAAAACCATATATTTGTCACCTCTATTTAAATATTGTTGTAAAACTCATTCTAAGCTTTTTAATGTACGTTTAGCATTTATATGATACAGAACGTCTGTGTGATTTATACTTACTATCTCTTGTGTATAATAACGTTTTTGTGACTTGCCGAAATGCTGCATGTTTACCTACTTTCATTTGGGCTCTTACTAGCAATAAGCCGTAGATGTTATGTACTTATGAGAAATGGACTTTTACTACTTTTTGTTTTATTTTCGATTACTTAAGGTGTATTGCTGTTATATTTACTTCACAGATGTAAGCCAAATGTGGAAAAATTAGTTTAATTTCTTTAATTTTTTGTTTCTTCAATATAAGCTTCACAACAGAAGCAATTTTTAAAATACACTTACTCTATAATTCTACTGTATTAATTTTAAGTGTGAAAAACTAGATACATTTTAATATTTTTCCGAGCAATCTTAAAAAGTTAATGCAATCGTTACTCTTGTAACCAACTTAGTACAACTATTAGAATAATGTAACCTTCTAGCCTTAATTACAATGAACACTTCCATGTGGGCTGCCCACAGTTAGAAACTGCACAATTTAGGAGGTTATAATAACTTGCCTTACAAATCTAGCTATACAATTTTGTGGTATAACATTTTTTAAAGAAATGCCTTGAAATTTGTTTTTGAGCCTTTTTTATAATGAACTTTATCCTTTAAAAAAACACTTAAACTACTTGATATACTTCAAATGTTTGATTCTTCATCTAGAGCTTTAATGTAGACTCTTTGAATATTAATAATTCAACATTAACTCAGTATATGTCGCTTCACGCTTATCCATACAGCAGACAGTACCAAAAGGCCTTAGAAAAATGAGTCTAGTCGTATCTCAAAGTTAGTTGGACAATCCTTAAAACTTGCTATTTTTTAGTAAAGTAAGCCCGAACCCTGTTATAGCATCCTTTATTTTACAACAAGACTTTTTTTAAAAAGACAAGAAGGTTTGAATCATGCTTCTTGCAGGGATGTTCTTTACTAAATCAACTTTAGGTAGTAGGTTCAGGTCTCGTTAGCTCTCTTGGTGCAAAAATAACTGAGGTCCTGATTGAGGTCCTTCTCAACATCGTCTAACCATCGTGTGGGTGGTTGTCCTCTACATCTAGTACCTTTAATTTTGGAAGAAGTCACTTTTTTGGTGGGGAAATCATCGGGACATTACAGGTGGCCCAGCCACCTAATTCGGGAGGCTTTTATAATTCTCAAAATGTAGATCCCGCCAAATGTTCTGTAAATTTCATAGTTTTGAAGACTAAGCTGTTTGCTGTGTTTTATTTTCATAAGTTAATTTTGATGAAGTGGCTTGACATTTTCTTTTTTAGACCTCTTGTATACAATTAGTCTAGAATTTTCAGACCTGAAATCTTTTTAAATGTCAAAATTGCGGTAGTCTCTTGGATGATGCTATAACAGGTTCAACTATACACTCTTTGATTTTCTTAAAGTTTTAGAGAAATTTTCTCTTAAAAGTTTTCAGAAAGAAAAAAATTTCTAAAGTAAAGATTTTTTTTAGCGTGCCATCTACTTTTCCTTGTTAAAATTTATCATTCTTGCCAAATATATGTATCCGCTTAATCACTCTTTATACATATTTAGTGCCATATATATAAGCTATGCAATTCCTCGCCAGAGATAAAGTCACACGCATTGCTTCCACTCATTATCATCGCACTTTGCTTACTTTTTTAAGACAACAGCATCTAATAAAATCTTCTTGTGATTAGATGCAAGAATTGCCATACTACGCTTAGTTTGTCGCCTTCCTGGGTAGAATGTTCTTCCCAGTACTATCTATGCAATTTACTCTGTCATGCTGCCGGTAAACCTGCCGCATTTCGGTCAAGCGTCATTCAATTCACCGCATGATTGTATGAAATTAAATTATCACTGGACAATGTAGAGTGTAGTGCTCATTATGATATAAGTGTTTTGTTGTTGTTGTTGGTATCAGTAGAATGATCCTTTTCTGAATGTAAGCTTTGGGTTATATACATCAAGTTGTTTCATTTGTTAAAAGAAAAATGTAGTCATTTGTTTAAATTATTAGGACAAATCTGTGTTGGTGTTCTTTGTTTGGAACAGTTTAAATCATCCGTTCCTTGTGATATCTTTTTATGACTATAATTTCAGTAATACATATTTTTAGGCTTGTTTATTCTTGCAGCAGTATTAAAAAGCAAAATTTTTTCAATTTTTTTTTATCTGTTAGTCAACTTGCATTGTAGGAAAAAATTAGGTTTGTTGAATTATGGTATACTGTTTTTCTTAGGACAAAAATTAACCTGTTTTACTTTGTTACATTGGTTATTGTAATTTGTATGTTATCAGGTTGGTCTAAACCTATTTTGTATATAATTTGTTAGTAATTTAATATACTTAACAAAAACACAAAGGCTAATCAAACTAGTACCTTAGTGTTGAGTATTAGCGCCATGTGTTTAAACAACTAGGTTTATTTTTTTTTATGTGTGACCAGTGCAAAGGTTATAGTGTAATAAAAATGTAATAATTGGTGCAGAATGATTTAAAGAAATTTAATAAAATATAAATAAATTGCCAACTAATTTTTATAAGAGAGGAAATGTTTCTGTTATTACAAATTTTAAAGTTTTTTTTAAGTGTCAATTGATTTCATATTTTAAAAGTTTTTATTTTTTATTTTTAAATAAGATATTTATCTGTACTGTGTTATGAAATTTGCTAAAAAAAAGCATTGCACTGTACTACTATGCAGAAATTTGCCATTTTAATACAGTTTTGTTTTACTATAACCATTGCTAAAAAAAACTTGCTCTGATAATTCTAAGTGAAAACTCATTTGCATTTGATTAGTCTACTTTATTGTTTAAACTGTTTATGTATAAAATTGGCTGTTTTTACATTGTTTCTTAATGTAACAACTGCTTTTTGAAGACTCAAAACATGTCTAAGCACGCTTGCAGCTTTAGTAGACAACACATAATAATTTTTAAAAAAACATTTAAAAAATACAAAAAGCCATTGTAGATCTGTGCAACTCATCGATCTTGTGTTGTACAGTGTAAATACAGTCTATTTGTGTATAAATACTTGGGTGTCTCTCAATATTAGTAGAAGCCCTATTTTTCTATGTATAAAAAAAAGCCATTTTGGAGGGAAGCTAGTGATTTGGTGCTGGTATGTACATATGACGGGTGTTTTCTGTAGCAAAGAGTTTTTGGAAAGAAGCTATTTTGTACGAGATGGTGTATGCGTGTTGAGATAAGGTACGTAATTGTGGTGCCTGCTTGTGATATCGGTTTACTTCAAACTGTTCTGTATGCGGCACTGGTGAAATGTAATTAGTAACCACATTGGAAACTGAAAATGTTCACATATCTTAGATAAGAGAGGTTTTCGCGTGTAATGCAAGTTTTTGTTAGTTTACATTATTAATTTATATTGTACTCTGATTCTGTTTTAGATATTAGTTTATCATAAATGAAAAGTTTATATAAATTGATCACAAAATCTCCCAGTTCATTTTTTTCTGCTTTAGATGTTTACATCCAAAAAGCATTAATTTTTTTTCTAGTTTCTAAACTTCGCATTTATGTTGTTGAATATCATAGAACCACATAGCTTGGGCCAGATCCTCTATAAAAAAATATTTTTCCTCCATATCTTCATCATCAATACTTAATTCAAAAATATGTTATCAAAATTTTTAAACTTTGGCAAACTAGTTTATCAACGTTCGACTTCTGTTAATTTTACTTAATTGGAACAAATTCAAAAATATTTAATACGCTATATCATTATATTGACAATGTGTCTGTAAATATGATCATTATTTGTCCATTTTCATTGCAAAATGTGATTTTTTACATATTTTTATGTGCTTGTGTATATTGTACTATATGTTTTTAAATGTTGAATGTACTGAATTTGATGCTGTTGCAGGTTCGAAAGGATAGTGTTTTATATGAATGTTAAAAGCGTACATAGTTCTTTGAAGCATTTCACTGTACATGTGACTGCACTCGATAGATAAGTTACGAATCTGTAGCAGTATTGGAGTTGAAAAAAAGTCTGGTTTCTATTGTTTGTTGCATCATTATGGCATTCTTTTATCTTGTACTGTTACCTTCTTTAAGCTGAGTTCACGTTAGGATGAACAAGACAGTAGCTAACAATGTGGGTGATACTAATCCTGGGTTTTTAATTGAAATCAGGTTCCCTTTCAGGCTTAAACTTTTTTCCCCCACCCAATTGTAAAATAATAATTCATATATCACCAACTTAATTTTTACTATTCTTGTTAAACTTAGTTAGAATTATGACGACAAATAGAATCCTTAATTTTACATTTTCCTCAGCTTTTTTTAGGCAGAACCTTCTTGTGGCTCTTGAGTTCAAAAGAACTTCTGCACCATAGGAGAAAAACTGCCTTGTATATAACATGGTGCATTAGCCCTTTTCCTGCTAAAATACATAATTGTTAAAAATAAAAAGTTAAGAATTTTTCTGGGGCTTTTGCAATGGTTAATTTGGTTTATGGCATTAGTATCACTCCTACAAAGGACTAGTTACTCTTTGTTCAAGTCTCAGGCTAAGAAACAAAGGAATTTCAGTGGTTGATATAAGGTTTCTTAAGAAGTAGCATGAAAAAAAAAACATCGTTTGGAGTCACAACAACACTCCGTAATAACGAAGTTTTTCCTCCATTTAACTAGTGGGGGGGAAATCATAGCCTTTTAGGATGAGGTCATTATCATATCATGCTACTGCCTGAGTTGATGTGCGAATGGACATGGTGATAGAGTGTAGACATGTCGAAGATTGAATGTTGGACTTTCCTGCTTAAATGGCTTTCAAACGGCACTGCAACACAAAAATGTTAAATCGAAAAAATAAAAATTGAAAATAGCTATGTGATCGATAAAATTGTGATGCTATCAGTGATGAAAGGTATTTTTCTGTCGCTTTCACTGATCCAGCATCGATATGAGTGTAAATTATAGGGCGACCATGTTTGTATATATATGAAATTCACTTTTAACAAAAAAAAATTCTGAGTTGTTTGACCTGAAAATTCTATTGGTTATCAGTTGGCTTCTCCTCCTTTGATGAAGTTGCAGTTATATGAAGTAATAAAATTTGTTGTTGACTATATCTTGTGATGTCATTGATCTTCTGTATTTTATTTACATGGCAAATAACCTACAGATTAAAATCCCGGTTTATTATCGTAAAATTCCAAAATAAAAACTACACTATAAAATGCGCTCATATAAATATCATCGTACATAAATTCTCTTATAAATACATAAAACTTTTTAGCTTATTTGTGCATGTTTGGTAATAAATAACTTAGTGGATGACCTTCTAACAACCAATCAACTTATATATTTTTTTTAAATAAAAAGTTCTCTTTTGGCGTTTTAAGTGATACTTTGACGAGTTCGGCAACGCATTTTGCGAAAAAAAAAATGAAGCCAAGAATTTCTAATATGCAGCTCTAGTGCAATTGCCTTGAACAACCGTCATAGTTATAATGCACAGTAGGCGCGTTTACATGAGCCATCGAATCCATAGATTGAAGAGCAAACTCGGCAATTTTTCCCTTTTGGGGATTATCTCCCAGACAGAACTGGAATTGTAGGGTTCATTGGGGGTTTGGCAAACCCTCCAATGAAGGAGGGATTGATGTTTTATTCCATTGATTTGGCTACATACTATCATTTAGGTTAGAAATCCTCCTCGACCACTTTTTTTCCTAATGGAGGGTTTGACATTCCGTGGATTTGATGGCTCATGTCAACGCGCCTAATACGAATAATTTGCATTCAACAGAACCATCTATCAGGAAACCAACACCTTAAATCCTCAATAAAATCCTGGAATGCGAACTGGACGGAATTATGTCTCTTGAAACAGTTTCTGAAGAAAATGGCAACAAAACAAAATCATTTTTAATTTTAATTATTTTTTCTGTTTATTTTTTTTTCAGCTGAAAGGCAACAATAGGAAGGACGAAAAATTATTGGTTTTGAGCTAAAGTGGGATAGTTTTTTCAGAAATTTACGAATTTTCTCTAAAAATCGGAACATTTTGATCTCTGAAAGTTCAAAAATCGTAACTTGTGAACTTGCTTTTACTATTGTTCAATTTTATTATACTTGCAAATGAAATTTTGTAGTGATATCTTGAGAATATTTTGTGGTTTTATAACCAATTCAAAGTTAGTCCTAAATCCGGACTAGACCTTGCAATCCTATGATTACAAGAAAGTCGCTTTGCCGACTACTCAAATTCGGCTTGGCAGAATAAGGAATTTCTGTCATTGTACCCTTTTTGTTTCACAACATTTGCGATTGTGCGTAGTTCGACTCAAATTAGTGGAAGGTTACCGTGGGTTACACAGAGTTTTGTGGAAAGTTCTTTACGTAATTAGTGTTTATTTAGAGTACTCCAAAATAGATGTATGGTATGGTATATATATATTCCAGTTTGTGTGCTTGTTCAGAGAACCGCTTATAAGCTTTCGTCAAGTGGAAGTCACAGAAAGAGTTTTTACAAGCACAAGAGACACACAAATAAAGGACAATACAAACACATAGACAAATAACAACATTTATTGCCGGCCAACATCTATTTTTTTTTTAATTCTTCGAATTAAAAAAAAAAGAAAAGTAGGCTAAAAATATAATTTCAATAATTTTTTTTAGAACATAGCTTTAGGTAAATTATGTGCAACTTTAATTATGCCTAACAAGCTTTTAAGAACTAATAGAACATTAGATAAATCTCAATAAACCTGCAAATTTGGCCAAGGCTCAGTTGTATGTTAAAAAGAATAGGTAAAATAACAGGCACAAACAGCATCGATTTCAGATAAATAGCTTATTTTACGCTTTATTGCATAACACGGACTCATAGACAGATCAAGCTGTTGCTAATAAAGGGTTCTCTGAACAAGCACACAAGCTGAAATATATATGCACCTATCATACCATACCATACTAATAAAGGGTTAGTAACAACAATAACGCTTTATTGCTCATAGCTGTGAAGTGCAAAAGTGGTCTAACGAAGCTTATACATTATCTCAAGTCAAATCGGGATAGTAATGGAACCAATTAATCAATATTTTCTAATTAAACAAAAATGAAAACCATCGTCCTTTAAAAGAAGTGTCTTTACAATGTTTGCATTTATTAAATTTATGATCGTAAGATCAGGAATAAATGTTTCAATAAAAAAAAGTATTTAAAAAAATAGCTTTGTTATTGATGTGAGTAACCGTGGAAACTACAATGTTATACCTTTTAACATTTCAATCAAGAGATTGTTTTGATCTTATCAAAGAAAAAGTAAACAATAGAAAAAAATTATAGATTATTTCCACTATTCAATTTTTTTATGAAAACTTCGATTTCTCTTTGTTACTAAATGTGACTGAAATTCTTGTCCATTTATACAAATGACAATGACAGTGATTACGCCCTCTAGAAGGGAAGAGTATAGGGCTTTATAGCTCATTACCCAGCTCACTAGAAGATGTCCATTTATACAAATACAAAAATTGTCGACCTACAACAAGCCACATGCCCAGCAAGGTTGGTCCGAACTGTTTCTAATTTTTCCAGTAACTATCAAGATTCTTCTTAAAATCTGCAACTCTCTTTCTGATTGTTGATCTCTTTAGCCACTCACATTTCGTATTTAATTGGCACATCTGAAATATACTACTTTTAAAAACAGTGTTATAACGTTGTAGTAAAATATACTGAAAAGCTTACGATACCTAACGACCCATGCCTGTGGCTGGAAACGAGCCTAAAAGTGTATCGAGAGTGCATGACCTAATTTGCCAAGTCGATAAACAACGAAAAAGACAATTACAGTCTCAAGCAGCGGAAAAGACTTGGATAATTAAGTACTTGTATTATACAGGAATACTAATATCTGCTATAGAAACGAAAACTGGAATTTATTATCAGTGCTGTCGCTTCTGGTTCCCTGCATTTATGCACTTAGCATTGCTTGCTAATACAGCTTTACTGGCCATAGAAAGCCTTTCTGGTGTGTATGGCATGCATGTAGTGGTTGCCTGTGAATGTGTCAACATTCTTACAGTTGCGCTGTGGCACTGTACTTACCGAGTTAAAAACGAGTTAACAGAATTGCTTGCAATGTTACAGAAGATATGTTCATTAACACGCGGGTTCAGATTGGGAAAAGTAGAAATATTGGTTATCAATGCAGCATTGGTGATTTTTAACATAATACCAACAGCTTTTTCAATAATGTTTCTCTGTTTAGAGAGGGACACGTCTACTGATATTTTCTGGACATTCGGTTACAAGCTGGAAAATTTCAACCAATGGGGAAAACTAATCATTTTTGCTAATGTGAATTTGTATGTCTCACTTCAAGTCATTTTCCCTGGTTTAGTCACAGTTATGTATTGCACTTGCTGTCACCGCTTCTCAAAGCTTATTACTTGCTGTAATAGCAATTTAGAAATCGAATTTGAAGCATACATCAAGCAAAAAGTTTCCCAATATTTCGAAATCCTTAACGGAATTGAATTATTGCAGAAGACTTTTTCCCAACCCATATTCCTTCTGGTGTCGATACATGTGATACACATGTTCGCTCTTCTGGCTTACTTTCTTACGTTTACCAAAGATCAGTTTACAGGAAACATCATTATTGAATCGGTAGTCATCATGTCCACGAGTTCTTTGTCGATTTGTGCCGTGGTCATGTTTGCAGCGAGAATTCCTGAAAGTATACATGAGGTAAAGCAACGGTATCAACGCTTTCAAGAGAATATAGTCTTACAATCGTCGCAGAGGGATGAAGTTATACAGCTGGCCATTGATAGGGAAGTCGTTGTGATGTCGGCGGGTGGTTTTGTTCAGTTTCAGAAAAGCTTTATTTTGTCGGTGTTTGGTGCTTTGCTAACTTATGGTTTGCTGATTCTTCAACTAAACAGATGAATGAAGTCTTTGTTACTTTATTTATTTAGTCGTTTATCGATGTCAACTAATTAATATTGTTATACAAATTAATACTTTACCGTACACATCTGTGTAGTTAAGGTTAGTTTGAAATTACGATACACTAGAACTACACGAGGGATATTGGCTACGGGCGACATAATTTAGTACCACATTCAAGTGACGCACCGACACCAAACATAATATTTAAAGATAGGCAGTTATTTTAGTGATTCAAAGACCCGAACCTGGGACTTTCAACATGCAAGGCGAACGCCTTAACCGACTGGACTCCACAGTCACACTTATCTCTTTTTGGTAGTACTTGTAAATAGTTCTTTCAATTGTTTCCTTGCAATAAATTTGTTTTTCTTTGTTAGCATCAAAATAAATAACAAATTTTAGAAGGAAAAAAATTGGTGTTATTGCGTAAGACCTCAAAATATTGCCTTATTTCCTTTAAGTCTTGACGCCTTCCAACGTCTTGTTTTCTTTAATATACATTTATGTAAAAATATTTCATATCTATGTTTGTAAAAATAAACATAATGCATCAACAGTTGATACTTATATTTTGTGGACAAAGAAATGCGTTTGGTTGTATATGCCTTAAGAAAATAGATAATTTTTGAAAAAATATTGGTAATAAGCATATTTTTTTAATTTGAATTTTCGAAAGAGAGTGATAGGAAATTACACATACCCACCATACTGAGCCCAAGTGAAATAAAATTCAACGTAAATATATAACTATAAACGCTCAAAAGTTAAAGACTTAAATCTACACATTGTATAATTATTTTATATTTAGTATATATTATTTATTTATAATAATTTAAAGGTGAAATGCCAAGCTTCCCACTTAAGGCTGCTCATCACTCCCATTCCCCGTCCTCCTTCGATCGGGCTTGCTAATGGTAAGTCTATGGGGGGGGGGGGGGGGGGGGATGATTCCAAAACAAGCAAAGAAATTATAGGAATATCTTGATGCATTTTTTTTAATTCATTAAACTCCAATAAAGTTTTACCTTTAGAGGTTATTTTTTTAAAAAACGTTATTATAAAGGTAAATAATGATTTTTAAAAAAATAACCTCTAAAAGCACAACTTTATTGGAGTTTTATGAATTAAAAAAAACCGCATCAAAATATTCCTATAATTTCTTTGCTTTTTTTGGAATAGACCCCCCCCCCCCCCCCCCCTCCCCCCATAGACTTACCATTAGCAAGCCCGATCGAAGGAGGACGGGGAATGGGGGTGATGAGCAGCCTTAACAGACATTACAGTTTAATATTGTTAGATGGCAGCACCAAAAAAGTTAGCGGGTGGAACTTAATTTGGTGCTGCCATCTAGTATTTAATGTTGCATGTAAGTATAAAACTAAAAACAAACGAAATGAAAAAATATTTTCTAAAACAATGCTAAAATAGCAAAATAGATTTCGTTATTACCTTCAATTACCTTTTTGAAATATAAGGTAATTAAACTATTGTGATAGCTTTTGTTAATGAACTAGTAGGTAGATTTTATAAGGAATTTTTTGTGCCTTTAATTATATCAGCAAGGATTTGGAAAGGATACTGCTTAGAACATTTACTTAAATGTTTCTGAAATTATAGAAGTTCTTCTGTATCTTAATAAATATGCTGGTGCAAATTTCTTTTAAAGTTTTGTTTCCGTCTTAGTAGCTCGCGATTTCAGTACAGACATAACTATTACAAAAATACCATACGTGAATTAATGTAAAACACACACATTTTTTACCTAACATATACATACATCCAATTCATTATTTCAGAAAACATTCTACAATTTAACTTAATAACCACCTTTATCTTTTTTATATACAATCCAACAATTTAACTTAACCTATCGCCTCATGCAAATTTAAATGTGCAAAAGGAAAGGAAAGTGTTTTTCTAAGATTAGTTTACTCAAAACTGCCTCAAGAAAGTGCATTGATTAATCAATATTTTCACTTAACGAAATTGAAGACCGTCACTTTTCTTAAAAAAGAATTTTTTAGAATAATTGCATTAAATTCATGATCCTAAGATCATGCTTACCTTTTTTAAAACATGTATTAAAAGCAAAATAACTTTGTTATTGTTTGTGAGTTACCTTGGTAACAGCGATGTTATACCGCTTTTTAAAATGATTTCATTTAAGAGATTGTTTTTGTCGTATCAAGAAAAAATTAAACAATAAAAACTATATATGCACTATAAACAATGTTTGTGTTGTGAAAACTTCGATTTTTGTTTGTTATTTGGTTCGATAAAAAATAATCTTCAAGTTCTTCTAGCTGATCGCTCCGGACACCGGACATTAACATTTCGCATTTTATTGGCGTATTTATCTATTCTTACTTTTATACTATACTTTTCTTTCAACTATAGAAAAATCAACTGAAAAGCTTTCGATAGCTCAAAAGTCATGTTTGTAGCCAAAAGCGAGCCTAAAGCTGTACCGAGAATGTATGATTTTATTTGCCTGCTTGAAAAACAAAGAAAAAAACAATCACTGACTAAAGCAGTTGAAAGGACCTGGATATTGAAGTACCTGTATTATACAGGAATATTAATTTCCTCTACGGAAACGAAAATTGGCATTTATTATTACTGTCAATACTTGCATTTCTGGTTCCCTGTATTGGTGCACATTGCATTGCTTGCTAATACAGCCTTACTTGTTCTGGAGAGCTTTTCTGGTGTGTATGGCATGCATGTAGTGGTTGCCTGTGAATGTGTCAATGTTCTTTCATTTGTGCTGTGGCACTGTATTTACCGAGTTAAAAATGAGTTAATTGAATTGCTTGTAAAGTTGCACAAGATATGTTCGTTAACGCGCGGGTTCAGATTGGGAAAAATAGAAGTATTGGTTACCAATGCAGCATTGGTGATTTTTAGCATAATACCGACAGCCTTTTCTCTTATATTTCTGTGTTTCGTGAGGGATGCGTCCACGGATACTTTCTGGACATTTGGTTACAAACTGGGATATTTCAACCAATGGGGAACACTAATCATTTTTGTTAACTTGAAACTATATGTCTCACTTCAAGTCGTTTTCCCTGGTTTAGTCACAGTTGTGTATTGCACGTGCTGTCACCGCTTCTCCAAGCTTATTACTTGCTGCATTAGCAATTTAGAAATCGAAGTTGAAGCATGCATCAAGCAGAAGGTTTCTCAATATTTCGAAATACTTAACGGAATCGAATTGTTGCAGAAGACTTTTTCCAAGCCCATATTCCTTCTGGTGTCGATGCATGTGATACACATGTTCGCTCTTCTGGCTTACTTTCTTACGTTTACCAAAGATCAGTTTACAGGAGTCGTCATTGGTGAGTCAGTATTCATCATGTTCACGGGTTCTTTGTCGATTTGTGCCGTGGTCTTATTTGCTGCGAGAATTCCTGAAAGCATACACGAGGTAAAGCAACGGTATCAACGCCTTCAAGAGAATATAGTCTTAAAATCGTCGCAGAGGGATGAAGTTATACAGCTGGCCATTGATAGGGAAGTCGTTGTGATGTCGGCGGGTGGTTTTGTTCAGTTTCAGAAAAGCTTTATTTTGTCGGTGTCTGGTGCTTTGCTAACTTATGGTTTGCTGATTCTTCAACTAAACAGATAAATAATAAATTGAAGCATTTATTACTTTCTCTCGAAGACGTCGTTTCGAGGTCTTTCGCAATCCCGATAGGGACGTAAACGATATAGGGTCGAAATTCTGAGAAATTAATGCCTTTATGCTTGCTTGATTTAGAAGCAATTTAATTAATAATTTTTGATTTTTTTTTGCTGCCGTGTTTATAGCCTTCCGGGATTTTAGCTGTCGGGAAAATGACATGTCGGGGTCTTGTTCATTTCTGCTTTTTTACCCGATTAAAAATTTAATTTCAACTATTTTCAACGAATAAAGTTTCGAAAATCTACTGTTGTAACTTATTCGAAAGTTATGTCCAAAAAAATAATTCCTTATATTCTAGTTTAAAAACTGGGTGCATATCAATATTATCGCGAATTTCAGATTTTTAGAATAAAAAACAAGTTAAGATTGAAAGAGATACTGTCAAACTATTTGGGAAGCATGGCTTTACCCAATATAACACCACTTATTTAAAAATTCTTTCATTCCTAAATAGAAATGAAAATTAAATATAGAATTACAATGGGAAAATAGTTCAGGATTATTAATCCTTTATTAAACTATTTGTTGAATGAGAAAAAAGGAAATCTTCATGTAAATCTTATTATATAGCAGTTTAATTATCTTAACATAATTACAATACATTTCATGACATTTTACAAAAATGAAAGCACACCTGCAATCAAATAATTTAAACTATATTATTATACTACTACCTGGATCCTCGACCCCACATATTAATAAATTCAGAATTTTATTACAATTGTAGATTATACTTGGACAGGTAAATTTTAGATTTCTGTATTTTAGTATTAATTTTCATTTGTAAATAATTTGTACAATCAAGGTCAAATACTTAATCCTATACTTTGCAAGAAATTTTTTTTAGGTTCTTAATTATGTCCTAAAATAACAATTTTAAAACTTTGTGACTTATATAATAAGTAAAAAAAATAAGGAACATAAATGTTTCTTTCTCTACCCACTTTATCCTTATGTTTGATTTTTTTTTTTAAACCTAAGTGTTTAAAGTAATTTTAAAGAGCGAAACACATTAGCATTCTTTTCTTTTTTTTAAATTTGCATCTTTTCATGTGTTAGAATGGTAGTTTAACAATAGCAAACCAAATAAATATACAAGAGTGATTGTTTTAATTTTATAAAATGTATTTTAATTATAAAAAAAAGATAAAGTATTTATTATCCCAAGCACCAAGTGTCTATCAATCACGCCTAGCTCCCCTATACTGGTGAATCATACAGTTAGTAGTCAGAAAGATGGGATATAAAATCTTCTATACAATCTTTTTGGGGAGAAATTGCCGGCCAACAACAATGCCAAGGCCACATGAAAGGGGAGGGCAAACTGCAGTAAATGCTTTTAGTCTACTTACTTGTACATTCCCAAATCAAAATAAAACCAACTACACATAAAATATTTTTAAATAAATGTTTTTTGTAAATTAGCTGAATCTAAAAAAAGTTTAAAAAACAAGAATTTTCAAATTTTTATGTTTTACTGGAATCTGGGGAAATTTCATTAACATGTTTGCTCGAATATCTATATTTTACCAAGACATTTTTGACAAATCTCATGTAGCACAATTCACAGCTATGAGGCTTCTACAATGCGTGTTAGTCCATGTTTTAGGACTTTCGACTAAATATCCTATCACAAACTTCACAGGTAGTAAGTTTCCTTCCTATGTGTGTTAGACAATGGCTTTAAAATTCGAGTGAATAGCTTTTGGCAAGCTTCTCATTCATGTGTTTTCTTCTGTGTGTGTGAGAAGATGACTTTGAAGGGTAGACTTCAGACGAAATTGCTTGTTACACAGATCACAACTCTGTGGCTTTTCTCCTGTGTGCGTGAGAAGATGCCTTTGAAGGGTAGACTTTCGACTAAATTGCTTGTTACACAGTTCACAACTCTGTGGCTTTTCTCCTGTGTGCATGAGAAGATGCCTTTGAAGGGCAGACTTTTGACTAAATTGCTTGTTACACACTTCACAACTATGTGGCTTTTCTCCTGTGTGTGTCAGAAGATGTAATCGAAGGGCAGACTTTCGACTAAATTGCTTGTTACACAGTTCACAACTTTGTGGCTTTTCTCCTGTGTGCCTGAGAAGATGCCTTTGAAGGGCAGACTTAAGACTAAATTGCTTGTTACACACTTCACAACTATGTGGCTTTTCTCCTGTGTGTGTGAGAAGATGATTTTGAAGGGTAGACTTTCGACTAAACTGCTTGTAACACAATTCACACTCATGAGGCTTTTTTCCTGCGTGTGTTAGAAGATGCATTCGAAGAGCAGATTTCTTTTCAAAACTCTTAAAACATACTTCACATGTGTGTTTCTCTTTAACAGTGCTTGTCAAAATGCTTTTCGCAGCCGACATTGTGATAAAATCTCAGAGAAATGAAAGAAGAATTAGCATGTTTTGATAACCTACTTCATGTTCTTTTTAGTTGAAGTTGATGTACTGATCGCTTTCATTCAGTGTCATATTGAAGTAGCCTTCCAGGAAAACCTAAGATATAACAAAACAACACGTTACAAAAAACACTTATTACAGTTGTGGCCGAAAGTGTGGACATTTTTTTAAAGTTTTATGTTTTTCAACTTTGTGTGGTAATAGAATATATTAATTTACACTTGAATACAGTTTATATATTAAATTGAAAGCAATTCAATGTAGAATTAATTTGAATATAGATACAGTATTACAATATCTGTATTGCAGAAAAAAGTTATGCAACTAATAGTATGACCTATCTTAGTTTTTCAAGTCATAGAACCACCAGCTTGTGTTGCAATTTCAACATAAGAGAAGCCATTAATTGAGCTTGTTTGTTCTCAGTTCTACTAAAATGAGCATAACTTTTTTTTTTAAACTGCTATTTTAATTCGGTTTTGTTATTAAATTCTACATTAAATTACCTTCAATTTAATATCTAAATGTTTGTACTTAAGTGAAAATTAATATATTTTACAAGCACACATAGTTTAAAATCATAAACTTTAAAAAAAATATCCATACTTTTAGCCAACACTAAAGGGGACACACATAAATTGTGTCACATGGAGGGTTATGCCGTAACATGTACAACAACAACAAAAGTCAAAAATTTTGGGGACCATAATTTATGTACGTCCCCTTCTAAAATCCTAAAGTTATTTTTAAATGAAAAGTGATGCACTCAGGAAGGTAAATGCACAAATCCTATTTTTATGTGTAATACATCAGAAAAACTTAAATAAATAAGATACTTTATTGAATAATAATAAAATATTCTCATCAAACATATCCTTCCTCTAATATACGAGTTTTTGCTGAAAAACTTTAATTATAACCTAACTTTGGCATATTCATACATTATTTAAAATATATGCGTAATTAAAATACAAATATAGTAACAACAGATAAGTGGAAATTCTACCAAAAGCTTAGTTTGATTTTAACTTCTAGAAAGTGGACTCTTTGAGGGCAAGGCGAAAGGGACCCTTAAGTTAAAAAAAATATATCAATAGTTTTCAATACATTCAACTGATTCAACCGCTATTGAAATCGAAAACATCATATTTGACTCTGAAGCGCTAGACTATATGGGAGGGGGGGGGGCAGTTGATACATGACATTGATTCCAGAGCAAATTTCTCTTGCAGCTTCACATGGTGTTTGACAACTTATACTGGCTCGAGTAGCCTCTCAGACTTGACACTTAATAGTCCCACCAATGCATCAATAGATCCTTTGCCATGTGATGAGGCTAAGAAATTCCAGACTGTTGAAAGCTTACAATGTCATTGAAAATATCGGGCATTTTTGTTTAAAATGTTGACCTGAATTTTTGTTGTGACAAATTTGCAGATCACAGCAACAGCATAATCACTATCAAAATAATATACCATTGCATTTGTTTCGAACTACTACTCTCTTCTTATCATTCAACTTATTTTGATGGCAGCGGCATTTTTTTACAACTCAACTCAATAAAATGCTTTATTTACTGCTTTGTGAATACACGTCACACATGTGATAGTGGTTATGACTAGATTAATTATGTGGAAATGGCAATGAAAAACTACTTGTGACAGACATGACAAAGTTTGATGTTATATATTTCACTCAAATTTTAAATTTATTTTTCAACTTTTATATGAACTGATTATTTTAAGATATAGAAAGAGAAAATAAAGTGTCAACAATTTTTACCGGGTAGATTTTGTTTAAATATTTTTAAAAAATCCATGTTTTTTGTGACAGACATGGCCTGGAGACTAACACTAACTTTGGAGGAAATAGCTAAATAATTAAGAGGTTTTCAATGAAAGTTTTAGTGTTATTATGCATATAAAGTGCTCTATTCTTAAAAAAAATTAAAAATAATTTTGTTGCTATTTACCAAATAAATACCTACAATGACATTTTTTGAAAAGCATATAAAAAGGCTGAAAATTACCGCAAATTTACCATAACCAATATTGGTAACTATTTGAACTGTTCGAGTGCGTTGTAAAGCAAAGAAGTTACAAAAACAAACAGCCAAAGAAAATTTTAACCTTCCTTTTATATCTTGCTCAATCTTACAAAAAAATAAAAGCAAGTTTCAATACTTACAAACTTTTTTGAAAATTCTTTTCGGTTTAAGGACAATCAATTGTGGTAATATTTAAATTAACAATTGAATTATTCGTTTCCAAGCACTCACTCCAAACCATGAACACTGTGACTACGTTTACGGCACTTGCCAGAAACCAACTGCTTTTACGGCACCATCTGCGCATGCTCAGAATCTGCCGAAAATACTTCGCTCTTACGGCAAAACACTGCACATGCGCAGACGCATACTGAAAGTGAACGATAGTTTGCCTCGTTGGCTTTTTTTATCGCTCAAAGTTGATAAGGTTTTGGGAATAAAAATGAACAGTGTGGTTTGTGATGAAATCGGGGGATCCTCGTTTCCAGCAGTGTTATTTTCTGTTTTATTTACTTAACCCTATGAGCACACAAAAGCACTTTAATTAGAATGAGGATCCAATAAATGCTAAAAAATATAATGTAATTAAATCCAATTAAAATAATATTTAATTGCAATTAAAATTTTAATTTTTTGGGTGAAAAACTAAGTTAAGAAAATATGAATTTTCATCATGTGGGCATGATGGTAACAAAAGCTCTGATATTGTCAAATTATTGTCTTACTTTATATGCTAAAATTTTACATTTAAAAAAATGGTGCCTAGGTCGCCATTTTGTACAATTCCCTGAAGAATGTAAATGTGTAAATGCAGTGTGCCTACAAGTGGTTTTGGTGAAGAAGATTGCGTTGTTGAAATTTTAAAAGGTTAAAAACCAAAGTAAAAATTGAGAATAAATTATGCAATGACCAATGAGGTTTTTTTTTTTCGTTCCTTTAACGACGGGTTCTTATTTTCCCCAAACAACAGGGCAGGAGTAGCCCAGTTGGTAAGACGTTGATCGTTGGTTTTTAGACCAAGTGATCCCAGGAGGCATTGGGGTTCGACTATGTAGGGTGGATCAAAAAATCTTTTTTGAAAAATGAAAACGGCTAGCGCGTTAAAGTTGCCCTTCTTTAGTGTCATAAAAACAGGTGTAAATTTTTTTTCTTCTTAACTTTATGTCTTAGGTTCCAACTACAGCGCCAAAAGCTCGGAAATTCTGGGCAAATTAGAAACACGTAAGACACACCAGTCCAGTAAAATGAATGTTACCTGCATATTGGTGCTAAAAAATGATGAATATTTCTTCTATACGGTCCAAAAACATTTAAAAGACTTTTAGGAATGTGTCTACTTATAATGGAACAAACCTGGTCGAATATCAAGGGGTTTTTTTTTTGGTTTTTTTTTTTTAAGCTGAGCCGTTATGTTGGCTGGGCCGAGTAATTGCGCTTTTCCCTAACTGTAATTGAGTTATCTAACTATTATTATAAAATATTCTAATTAGTTGCTATAATCTATTAAGTCAGCCATTTAAACAACTCAAAAATAGAAAAGCGGTGCACCATATGCATTACAAAAATTACGCAAAGGTATTAAAAACCTTGAAAATGTTCTGAAAGTTATACATCATCCTCTACAACATTTAGTATTTACGGATTTTTTTTTGGATTGATAAATTTAGTGTATTGGGGAGAAAAATAAAAAAAATTATTTAAACTTTAGGGCCAGAGAGGAACCTCAAGACATAAAGTTAGGAAATAAGTATTTTGCACCTGTCTTTATGGCACTAAAAAGCAACTTGTCCGCACTAGCCAGTTTTTTTTTTTTTCACAAAAGTTTTCTTCGCCTATACTTTCGATCAACCCTACTATGCGGTCTTTGACTGGTTTGACACTGCCCTACCATAAACGAACTGTGCACAGTCGCGCAACCACGGGAGGGGGGGGGGGGGTTAGGGTCAGAACCCCCCCAGAACCCATATTATAGTCAAATTTTATTTTGTTAACAATAAAAAAATAGAAAGTGAAAAAAAAATTCCATAGAGAAACACTATTTCGCATTTACTATACTCGCCACCAACAAAATAAGAAACGGTAGGGCTGGCGGTTTTTCAGAAAAAAAACCGGTGTTTCAAAAACTGGTTTTTCGGTTTTACTGAACCTTAAGACCGGCCTTATGAAAAACTGGTTTTTTGGTCAAAACTGAGGGGGGAAAACGGTTTCGGTTTTCCATCCCTGAAAAGTTTCAAATAAGGGCGGCAGGAAGTATATAAATCTGTGCAAAACAAAATAAAAGACCTTAATGAGAGGCAGAATGCCAATCGTGGCCATTGGGCACCCTCCCGTGGGAGAGGTATAAAAGTAATGGCGGGATAAACGCACTTAGTACAAAAAGATTATCATGGCAAAGCAACATCATAATAAAATTTTCAATAAAATTGCGCATGAGCAAGAGGTTTCTGCCAAAGAACTTTTTTGGTTTTAAAGGTATTGCTGGAAAACTAATATATAGATACAGACTTCAAATTTGGTACACGTATTACTAGTACCTGTATGGCGTCATGTAAGGTTTTCGATAAAATTGCGCTTGCGCAAGAGGTAGCGGAGATAGTATTTTTTGGTTTTAAAGGTATTGTTGGAAAACGAAAAGTGATACAGGCTTCAAATTCGGTACACGTACTCCTATTACCTGTGAGATGTCGTAAGAAGATACTCGAAGAAATTGAATATGCGCAAGATGTATCTGCGATAGACCTTTTTTTTTTGTTTTGTTTTAAAGTTATTGAAATTACCTTATAAAGTATATTATTACCTAAAAATGTGCGTTAATATTTTATTTTATTTGTAATTGAAAGTCGTGTAGTGTTACACACTCTTAGGTTCCATAAGATAAACGATTCTTTTTTCTCTTTTTTTACAGCAAAATGAATTGCTCCATTGAATCGTGTGTTAATAAAAATTTGCTGTATAATTAATACAATTTTATTTTGTGTTTATTTTTAATGGCTCCATAAAGTTATTTTATAGCATAATTTTTAAAAAAAAGGTTCGTTTACTTTTTTAAAAAGTTCTAAATGGGCAGACGATTTGTTATCCTCATTTTACAATAAATGTTCGAATGACTAATTTGTTCTGTTTGTAAGATCTTCTACTTCTACTACTGATGCGTCACTGAAGCTCCAATTCTGACTTTTTGGCGCCGTCTTTTTGTTTTTTGAGTTGCTCACAAATCACAAGTCTGCGATATTGCACGACTATTCTTTTTCTTACCCCCTCGGAATAATTTTCCATCCAATAGAAAGTTAGCGCGGGATTTTGGATGTATTTTTTAATTATTATTCATTGGGATTTCTAATTTTTTATGCAGGCGTTACTGGGTGGTTTTTATTTCTTTGAGAAAAAAGACGGAAACCAGCGATTATAACAAAACTCTCAACAGGAAATGACAATAAAAAAATTAAAAAAATAGACTGATTTATTTGAAGGCACTTATAAGGCATATGCTACCTTTGGATAAGGATTATTATCGAAGTAAAATATAAAATAAGTGTACTAGGGAATTTTTTTTCGCGGCCTGTTCTATCGTCATAAAAGCAAGATTTTAGATTACAATAGCAAGATGATTACTTTCTTCATACAATTAAGTAAGTTCAAATTCATAATATTTTCTTCATAGGTTTGTGTGCTCATGTTTTATAAAAATTAGATACTTTTGTTTTCGCGATATAAATGTAAACACTTATTAAATTATTTCACATCGGCAATTCGAGCCTTTACAATGTTGTAAGTTTTTTTTTTTAAAGTATTAATCACAGCTTGGGTGAAGTTTGAAATAGACTAAACTCCTCGGCGCAACAGTCCATTAGTAAGCCACGGCCAGCTGCGCCCATTTCAGTTTACGTGACCAAGGGCTCTGAGGTGCAAGGCATGTGTCCAGGTTAAGTGGTCAACCTCAAGTGTTAAGTTCCCAAGTATGCTTGGTCCTCATTTTATAGATCCTCTTACGGAATGTTATGTTGAGTCAACCTCTCCCAATCCGTTATTTGAACCCCGGACTAGTGGCATGGTAATGCGAAGCACTACCACTAAGCAACTGGACCTTACTAGGAATATGGAAATAATAAAAATAAACCATTTAATTGTTTTATTGCTGAGCTTTAACTTTTACTTGTTTTTGGCATCGTCGAAAATTTGTATTGAATCAACAATTTGTGTAATCACGTTTTATTACTTTAATTAAAAATTTGCTGATACTCGTTTCGAAATGTATTACATATAAACTTTTTTTTTAATTTAAAAAAATTACATTTAATATTAAGAGCTTATTTTCGTTAAAGGACGAAATAATTACATGATTTCGTCATCAAATATTACCACTATGTTACGTATTTTTTTATTTAGAAACTTTTTAAATGACATTGAGGTTACCCATACCAATATTCTGATCCTAGACTAGATAAAATAAATTGTATTGTAAAAAACTCAGAAGCAGACGAAAAGTACGTTCATTTTTGAAAAAAAAAAATCGAAACAACCAATGAAATCGCAGTACTTAGAAAACTAAAGACAAGAGCGGTACATCAGCTTAAACAAAAACATTCTCATTTTTCATTATAAATTTGTGTGAAAGCTGTATTAACTATGGGAAATTACATTAAAATATAATTAATTAAAAATAATTAAAATGGGAATATATCTTATGACGTCACTCTCACTAAGTTGCGATTTCATTGGTTGTTTTGCCTCTCTATGAAAAAATGTTGAAAAGCTCATTAGTTTAAAAAAAGGTCACGCGATCCGAACTGCGATGTCATTGGTTGTTTTGTTTTTTGTAGCTAAGTGTTGAAACAAGTTCATTAAAAATAATTTTTATTAATAATTTTAATTAATAATTTAATTAATAATAATTTTAATTAACAATAATTTTAATTAACAATAATTTTAATAACAAATAACTTTAATTTAATAATTATAGTTTTTATTAGAAAAAATTAATAAAAAAATATGTGTATGAAAAATATTGAAACCCCCTCAGAATTTTTTCTAGTTGCGCCCCAGACTGTGCAGTTAACAACCTAACGAAAAATACCATGTGTAGAGGGGACTGGTGCACGCATTAAATCCGTCGTGGTTTAATAAAGGGCGACCCTAAAACTTTGATAAGGCTGTGCTAAATTTTATTTTTGTCCCCCCCCCCCACCTCCCCCACACACTCACTGGGAATTGAAGAAATTTTTTTTATTGATCATTTGGAGCAAACTTTTGTTGGCACAGAAAATGAAACATATCTAAAAATAATTTTCATAAAAACAGCAAAATTTTCAATAAAACCTTAACAAATGCTGATTATAGGAATACCTAGTCCTGCAGTAAATATTTTTTATGTAATTCCTTTTTTAAGTAATTTGGGAAAACCTTTGTAAATAGGGGTAAGGGGTAGAGTGGTAATGAATGGGCCATGGGGATGAATGGGCCACTAACAAAATATGAAAAAGTATTGGCATACAATTATTTTAGATGCCATGCACCAATAGATAGATCTACTTGTTCTACCAAACGCATCAAATTTTCCATTGTTTAAGAGAAGAATGGGCCACTGTATCATGGTCATGAATGGGCCACCTTTGCCCTGATCATGAAAATGTTTTTTTTTCCTTTTCTGATTTTCGTCTTAATACGAGTCATAACTGGTTGTCATTGACTTAGATTAAATTATTATCTAGTTAGAATAGGTTTATAACGATTTCTAATAATAAAAAAAATCACATTTTGGCCCTAAGTTTATAAATTTTGATAAGAATTGTGTATTAATTACTTTTTCAGAATGCTTTTGTGTCGTATCATGTCAAGTGTCATTTATTTTGTCATACTTGGTGAATAAAAGATTAATTCCACCTTTTTCATTGAATTCATTTAGTGGCACATTCAACCCAGGGTGGGGATACGCGCTTAAAAAACGCGTTTTCTCCCGCACCACGTTTTCTCGCCTCTTTCGGGAATGACAAATGTACAGCTGGCAAAACGACTCATCTTCAAACTTTTTTGAAATTAATCAAGTCTTTGGTATGATGTCAGGCGCGCAACCACGGGGGGGGGTTTTAGGGTCAGAACCCCCCCCCCCAGAACCCATATTATAGTCAAATTTTATTTTGTTAACAATAAAAACATTCCAAAGTGATAAAAAAATTTCTTAGAGAAACCCCAATTCGCAGTTACTATACTCGCCGCCAACCAAATAAGTAACGATAGGGATAGCGGTTTTTCAGAAAAAAAACCGCTCTTTCAAAAACCGTTTTTTTGGTTATACTGAATCTTAAGACTGGCTTTATGAAAAACCGGTTTTTGGTCAAAACCGAGGACTAAAAAAAACCGGTTTCAGTTTTCCATCCCTAAAGTGTTTCAAATAAGGGTGGCGGGAAGTATATATCTGTGAAAAACAAAATATTTCAAACGAAACTCTTCAAATGTGAGGGGGGGGGGGGGGGGGTTAGAAAAAAAGCTCCTGTTCAGATAAAATGACATGTCTTAACTATTTTATTCATTTTATGTCGTTTTTTACGAGTTGCTTTAATATTGAGCATTCATTAAATCAGTAAAGGTCACGGTATTACGCAATGATTAAGAGAAGATATAACAGAAACTGCCCCCAGGCGCGCAACCCTTGGGACCCCCCCCCCCCCCCCCCCCAGAACCCGAATTATAGTCAGAATTATAGTTTTGAGTTGCTTTTCATTAATAAATACAAATCCCGCCCCCCCCCCCCTCGGAATAGTACGAAACGACCACGTACAGCAATTTAGGAGTACATGGTAGCAAAGCTACTTCCACCTCCGGTATGGCAAGAATGTTCACATGGCATGATAGTACTGAATGGCCGCAGGAAAGCGAGTAGGGGCGGGGAATAGGACAAGGTTAGGTTAGGTTTGAATTATCGTCGCAATAGAGCAACACGAGGGCTATTGGCGGTGGGCGTCGTATTTTAGAACCACAGTCAAGTGACGAGCAGACACCTGAATAGGCATCCAACGCAACCGTTAAGGGCGACATTTGGTACACGTACTCCTAGTACCTGTGAGATGCCGTTAGAAGATACTCGAAGAAATTGAACATGCAAGAGGTATCTGCGATAGACCATTTTTGGTTTTAAAGTTACTGAAATTACCTTATAGCATATATTATTACCTCTAAATGTGTGCGGTTTTTTTATTTGTAATTGAAAGTCGAAAAGTTTTACACACTCTTAGGTTCCAAAAGATAAACGATTTTTTTTTAAAAAAAAAATTTATAGCAAAATGAATTGCTCCATTGAATCGCGTGTTAATAATTATTTGGTATATAATTAATAATATACATGTAATGATAATCTTTTTTATTTTTAACGGTTTCAAAAAATAATTATATAGCTTTACTTTTAAAAAAAATATTATTTCTTATGTTGATTCTAATGAAAAGGTTCATCTACTTTTTAAAAAAGTTCCATAAAGGCAGACGATTTTTTCCTTCATTTTACAATAAATGTTCGAATGACTAATTTGTTCTATTTGTGAGATCTTCTACTGATGCGTCACTCAAGCTCCAATTCTTTTATAATAATACTTTGGCGGGCGCCACATTTTCGTTGCTCACAAATCAAAAGTCTGTAAAGGTCATGATATTGCACAACTTCCTTACCCCTTCGGAATAGTTTTATATCCAATAGAAATTTAGCGCGGGATTATGGATTTTTTTTTGATTATTATTTATTGGGATTTCTATTTTTATGCAGGCGTAATCGGGTGGTTTTTTTTTCTTTGAGAAAAAAGATTGGCACCAGCGATTATAACAAAACTCTCAACAGAAAATGTCAAGAAAAACTAAAATAGGGTAGACTAACCAGTGAATGAACGCTTAAGACGTCACGTTCGCCAGTGAATGAACACCAGGATAATGACCAGAACAACCAACCTTTGTCAGATAGCTTCCTACTACGTGGGAGGAAGTCAGTGTTGCCAATCCATATTGTGGAATGATTTTCAATCCTTATTTTTTAATTATATTTACTAAATGTTCATTCACTGGGGCCTGTTCACTCACTGGTCAGTCTACCCTATATACCGATTTATTTGAAGGCACTTATAAGGCACGTGCTACCTTAGGATAAGGATCGATTACACCGGACAACAAAATTTCAAAAATTTTCTGCGAATCAGATGAAAGTACCCAATTCCGAATGATTTCGACGTCCTAAACACGAATATCACCTTAAAAAATGAAAGTTAGCTCTTGTTTTTGAGTTACGGTCGTTTCTTTTTATTGCGTAGGATACGGCGAAATGCATGGGCGCAGCTAACACAAAATTAATTAAAGTCAATTTTGTTTACAGAAACCCTCTGGATTTTTGCTCATACAGGTTTTATTTTATGTTATCAACATGGGGGTGGTAAGAGATGATAAATTGGAGACTTTTTAGTAAATAGTGTCGCGTGTTGAACAGGACGCAGATTTGAAGGAATGTTAGGCTATTTAACTGTTATCTTTTTCTAAATAACACCTCATTTAATTAATGAGATGATGCATAAATAAGTCAATAATCTGATTTGTTGGTTCCCTCTGGATCATAAAATGACATTCCGTTTTGTTCCATTAAATGGCATTCGTTTTTTCCCAAGCATACGATATATTATCTGTTGTTCCTTTAGAGATGATGTCAAAGTGACAAATTTGCTACACAAGTTTAACTACATACGTGAGGAGCCCAGACATTTATAATGGTCTTACAACCAAATCTTGTAACCAAAATACAAATGATAAGTTTTCTTTACTTTTGCAGTGATGCTCTTTTAGTGCAAAAAATTTGCACTTTGCCGCAAATATAACAGAAGTTATTAGCTTTATTAATGCATTTACAAGGCATTACAGTTATAAATTTATTATTAACACTAATTTTTGATATTCTACAACTTCTAAAACAACCAAGTACGAAGTATAAGGAAATTATAGCTCTTTATTCTGCACCTCTTGAGATGAGAACAATTACGTTGCTTAGAAGGGTTATCAAGCTGCTAATATGGTTACATAAACCTTGAAAGTTATAATTTCATCCCACTCCCAGGTTGATAATATAAAATAAAATCTGTATGAGCACAAATTCGGTGTTTTTCTGTAAACAAAATTGACTTTAACTAATTTTGCGTTTGGTGCGCTTATGCATTTCTCTGTATCCAATGCAATGATAAAAACTACCGTAACTCGAAAACAAGAGCTAACTTACATTTTTTAAGGTGATATTCGTGTTTAGGACGTCGAAATCATTCAGAATTGGGTACTTTCATCTCATTCGCATTTTCACTGTTGACCAGTGTTATTATCGAAGTAAAATATGAAACCTGTGTACTCGGGGAGTTTTTTACTGCCTGTTCTCTCGTCAAAAAAAGCAAGATTTTAGATCTTAATAGCAAGATGATTAGTTTCTTCATACTAATAAGTAAGTTCAAATTCATAATATTTTCTGCATAGTTTTATGTGTATATGTTTTTAAAAAAATAGATACTTTTGTTTTCAGTTTCACGACATAAATCCAAACACTTATTACATTATTTCTCATCAGCAATTCGAGCCTTTACAATGTTGTAAGTTTATTTAAAAGTATTAATCAGCTTGGGTGAAGTTTGAAATAGGGTCATATGGGGGAATTATGGATCAAAAAATCACAACATCCAATTTTTTTCTAAAGTATGAAAGATAGAAAGATTTAATTTTGCATGGAGTAAGCTTAAATAATTTAGAATTTATTTAAATAATCACTTTACCTAAAACTTAATTATTATTAGTTTTATTTTAATTATTGAGTGATCAGGAATTACCCCGGGTTTGGGCAATTATGGATCACACATGGGGTAATTATGGATCACCCTTTTTTTTATAGTAATGCATATTAAAAGTAAATTAATTTTTGGTTGCAGTTAAAATATAATTCAAAGCAAACTTTTAAACGCCTAAATTAACTTTTTATTAATCTTCTTTCTCAGAAAAAAAAATTGGACTTTATCGTTTGCTAATTTTTTTTAAACTCGAAGATAATGATGATCTTTTTTAATAAATTATGCCGCAATTTCCCATTTAAATTCTTTCGAAAATTCGGTTATTTATCGTTTTGTTAAATTAATTTACAGTTCGAAGTATCTCGAAAGTTTCTCGTAAGTTTAACGAAATGAAAACAGTCAAAATATTGAATAAAAATGGAATTTGCATGTTATTTCAATGTAGATTAAATATTTTGTTATTTAAATTTTAAATAAACTTTTAATTCGAATTTTTTAATGAAATTTGGAATGCAGCCTAATCTGATCTTTTGCTTCAAAATGACGTATACCGCTAAGCTAAAAACACATGAAAAATTAAAAAATATCACTGATCCAGAATTACCCCAGTGATCCAGAATTACCCCAGTAAACTGGGGGATAAATCGATATACCTTCAAAATCATTAAAAAAAATAATTATGAAAAAATTTATATCGGAATGAAAAGCTTAGACCTTTTCCTATTGAAAAATAGCACCAACAAAATAGTTAGTTCAAATATGTTTCTCCAGTATGGATCTTAAAAAAAATCACGTTTTTCAAAGACAATCTTTTTGGAAGATGTTTTTATAGTAGTGTAAAAAGTATTTTTTTTCTATTATTTGCTGCAGAGTTACATTGTTTTTGAACTTGATATAAGAAAATAGAATGTATAAGGATGACTTGGCATAATTTATTTTTTTTCTAAAAACCATTTTTAATCCTTAAAACTTAGTGATCATTATTTACCCCGGAAAGCGAGTGATCCATAATTCCCCCATGTGACCCTAGACTAAACTCCTCGGCGCAACAGTCCATTAGTAGGCCAAGGCCTGATGCGCCCATTTCAGTTTACGTGACCAAGGGCTCTGGGGTGCTATGCTTATGCCCAGGTTAAGTGGTCAATCTCAAGTGTTAAGTTCCCAATCATGCTTGGTCCTCATTTTTTCGACTCTCTTAAGGGATGAAAGGTTGAGTCAACCTCTCCCAATCCGGTATATTGGTATGCGAAGCACTACCACTAAGCCACTGGACCTGGGAATTTTGAAAAAATAATACAATTGTTTTATTGTTGAGCTTTAACTTGTTTTGGCATCGTCGAAAATTTGTGTGAATCAACAATTTGTGAAATCATCGTTTTTTTATTTTTACTTTAATTAAAAATTTGCGTATATTCGTTTCGAAATTTATTACATAAAAACTATTTTTTTTAATTAAAAAAAATGAAATTTAATATAAAAGCTTACTCTCGTTAAAGGACGAAATAATTGCATGATTTCGTCATCAAATATTATCATAATGTTACGTATTTAATTATTTAGAAAACTTTTTAAATGACATTGAGGTATACCCATACCAACATTTTGATCCTAGGTAAAAAATAAGTTGCATTGTAAAAAACTCAGAAACAGACGAAAATTACGCTCATTTTGAAAATAAAATTGAAACAGCCAATGAAATGGCAGTACGTAGAAAACTAAAGACAAGAGCGTTACATCAGCTTAAACATTCCCATTATCAATAATAAAGTAGTAAGAGTTGATTAACTATGGGAAATTAAATTGAAAAGTTATTAATTAAAAATAATTTTAATATGAATATTTCTTATGTTGTCATGCTCTCTAACCTGCGATTTCACTGGTTGTTTTGCTTTCGTTGAAAAAGTGTTGAAAAGCTCATAGGTTTAAAAAAAAAAGTCGTGCGATCCGAACTGCGATGTCATTGGTTGTTTTGTTTTTTGTGGCTAAGTGTTGAAACCAGCCCATTAAATGTTTTTAATTAAAAATAATTTTAATTACAAATAACTTTAATTATAATAATTAGAATTTTAATTTGAAAAAAAAAATGTGTATGAAAAATTTTGAAACCCCCCCCAGAAATTTTTTCTAGTTGCGCCCCAGTATGATGTGGTATCTTACATATATATTCCAGCTTGTGTGCTTGTTCAGAGAACCGCTTATATAAACTTTCGTCAAGTGGGACAGACACAGAAAGAATTTTTACAGTCACAAAGAAATGAATAACACAGACAAATAACATTTATTGACTGTCACAAACATCCATACCTGACCGGGATTCGAGCCCGACCCCAACAGCTCCAAAGGCTACAGTCCTAACGATTGAGCCACTGGGGCGGCCGTTGGTATGAAGAAAATGATTTTCCAACTTGAAATTTTATTTCATTCGACATACCGATTACCGAAAAAAAACAAACAGACAATCCAAGAAAGCACGCGGCCTGCGAGGGTAAAGCCTGATATTCAACAACCCACACACGCTACAACCCTACCTAACAACTTGGCGATATTTCAGTTGGCTGCTAACAAAAACGCTTCGCGATCAAGTAGAGATTTGCGCATGCGCAGATGGTGCCGTAAAAGCAGTGGGTTTCTGGCAGTGCCTTAAACGTAGTCACAGTGTGAATGCTCCTTCACATCTTCGCAAAACCATGACGTCAGTTAGGCATAAGCGAATGGCAAAAATCGTAGCGCCATCTAGGTTTTTGAAGGACAAACAAAATCCAGTTAACCTAAGTTAAACCCAAACTAATGAATATGTTTCCTCAGACAGGGGTGATGGCAGGAGGGGGGGGGGGGGGTTATGAAGGCTCAGCTCTCCGGTCAGGCAAGGCAAGTCTAGCCGTCGAGACAAAAAACGAACTTATGATGCAGATGCAGGAAAAACATAATCCTTTTAAGTTATCCACCTACATACGATGGATAAATTTTTTGAAAACCATTTTTATTAAGCATATAAATATAATTTTAACAGGATAAAATACAGAAAAAAATCGACAATACAAACTCCTCTTTAATTCATTTTTAGCTATTAAGTTGTTAAATTAGGGAGTAAAACTCTGTTAAGCAAAATCTTAATTCATAAAAACTACTTACGACAACCAAATTTCCTTTTACTAACGTTACAGTGCTAATACTGTTAAAGGCAATGAATTAAAATATACGGGATATATTGAGAAGGGGAAAATTATTGTTCATCGAGACACAATACTAGAAGTTTTCGTTAAAAAATGCATTTTTCAGAAAAAAAATGTTGCTTTGAAAAACCAGCCATAAAAAATTAAATTACTTACAAAACCCTATAATTCTAGTTCAGTGCCTATAAAAGAGTTCTATTAATATGCTGGAAACAAAATTTGTGAAGTTGTCTATAAAACTTGTGAAATCATGTTTTATGTGAAAGTTTTTTTAAGAAAAATTTGAATTTCTCATTAAACTCGTTTAAACTAAAGTTTACGCTTTTTATAAAGAACTATACAAAGACTATTATTAGCAAAATGTTCACTTCGTTTCAATCGTAGTTCGTACAAACATCCATTTGACTTTGAGCGCATAAGCTTACCACTAAGCGATGGTGAAATGTAACTTCTCCGTAACTCTGACCCGTCATCAACCCCATACAGTGGGGCAGAAACCCCCAAGATAGACAAAAAAAAATTTAATAAATAAAAAATAAAAAGAAGAAGAGGAGATTCATTACCACTGCGAATTTTCTTGACGACGGACGACTATTTTTGCGCTTAAAATATTTGCTTTTTTTGCAAGAAATTAAAGAATACAGAGGGACAGACTACTAGAGTATTTTTAACTTAAATTAATTTTATTGTATTTTAGGAAATATGAATTTTGATATAAATATTTATTTAATTAAAAGAATTACTTACCTCGTTTATTGATAATTTTTAGTGTTAAGATTAAACAGGTAGGTTTGTAACAGAATCTATCCCTTAAACCGCTTCCACACAACATTCGTGCAGCTTCTAATTTAAAGTTTTTAATGCCAAAAATAACTATTTTCCTTAACCGTGTTTCGCAGATTTAATTGTTTCAAATTGTCACAATTTCGGAAGTTTAATTGTTTCAATTTGTGAATGCAATCTTATAAACCGAGAAGAAACTATAAAATATCTTGTCGATCAAATATTTAAATGGAAATTACATGTAAAAAAGGTAAATTATAAGCTACATTTTGGTATTTATGCATTTTATTATTTAAAAAATAGTCTCAGCAAAATATTTTAAAAACAATTATACTTTGCGTTTATTCAATCAATAATACAATGCGGCATAACCTCATGGAGTGGTGACTACATAAATTATATCACATCTTAAATAAATACTCAATCCAGATTGATTCGAATGTTAAATTGCGCGATCCAGAAAATTTTGATAACCCTATTTTAACTATAAGACAACTATACGTATACATAATTGTCTTCTATATTTATATAAAAACAGATAATTCTACACAATTAACGACCCTTTAAACTACAATTTAAGAAATACAACTATTTACAATATGCCTAAAGCAAATAAAGAAATCTTCCACATAATCTATACATAAATAGTAAAATTTTATTTATTTTTTTCACCAACTTCAAGCTTGATATATATCCAGTTAAAAAAAACTTAACTTTTTGCCTCATTGAAATTTTTTAGATTATTAAGTTTCATTTTAATTGTTACAAGGCCATCAGTTTAATGTTATTCCTTCCTTTTTTAAAGAAATTTTCTTTGTATCTTCATATTGTGCATATAATTATTTTATACATTATTGTACCAACGAATCTACTGAAATATATGTATTTTTCATGATCAGTTAATATTTTTTCATAAAGACCATGAAAATATTTTCGTTGTAAAAAAATATATAATTTGTTTTAAATTAAAGTTTTGTGTCCTTTTTTTGCTTGAAAATTATCTGACTCTTCAATCATTTAATAATTTATTTAGCTGTAGGAAATAAAATGTATTACACTATGCGGGCACAATGCTACCAAATTTAATGAATCTTTTATAACTTCATTTTTTTAGTACAATTTCCATTTTCTTATTTTTAAAAAAGAAATTAAATAACTAAAATAAATTATTTTTTATATATACAAACTGTTTTATTCATTTTATTCCAAATAAATGGAAGAATTAAACAAAATATCGATTTCAAAGAGAAATTTGTAAAATGCTTCAAATTACCTTTAATGTACTTTTAAGTAAAACCCTTCATTACATTATATTTTGATATATATTTTCTAAATATGTGATACAATAATTATTGATTGAAAACAAATTCCAGTATTTAAAAAAATACTTAGTTTAGAAATATTCTACTTAAAATTATTTGCACAGTTAAATTTTTTCTTAAATTAACCAATACTGGAGAGTAGGTGTAAATAAAGGGATATATATTTCATTTAAATCGAACATTTTCAAATCGGTCTCTACTTAAGTATCGATAATATAGATGGCGCCCCGATTTTTGCTATTCGCTTATGCTTCTCTGACGTCATGGTTTTGCGAAGATGTGAAGGAGCATTCATCGAGTCACAGCGAACAACCGTGTCTCGCTCGGTAAATGCTTCTTCACATCTTCGCCAAACCATGACGTCAGAGAGGCATAAGGGAATTGCAAAAATTGTAGCGCCATCTATCTCATCGATACTTAAGCAGAGACCGATTTGAAAATGTCGATTTAAATGAAATATATATCCCTTTATTTACACCTACCCTCCAGTATTGGTTAATTTAAGAAAAATTTAACTGTGCAAATGTTTTTTAAGTAAAATATTTCTAAACTAAGTATCATATAAAATACTGGAATTTGTTTTCAATCAATAATTATTGTATTACATATTTAGAAAATATATATATATATATATCAAAATATAATGTAATGAAGGATTCTACTTAAAAGTACATTAAAAGTAATTTGAAGCATTTTACAAATTTCTCTTTGAAATCGATATTTTGTTTAATTCTGCTATTTATTTGGAATAAAATGAATAAAACAGTTTGCATATACAAAAAAAAATTATTTTAGTTATTTAATTTCTTTTTTAAAAATAAGAATGTGGAAATTGTACTAAAAAAATGAAGTTATAAAAGATTCATTAAATTTGAGTAGCATTGTGCTTGCATAGTGTAATACATTTTATTTCCTACAGCTAAATAAATTATTAAATGATTGAAAAGCCAGATAATTTTCAAGCAAAAATGGTACACAAAACTTTAATTTAAAACAAATTATATATATATTTTTACAACGAAAATATTTTCATGATCTTTATGAAAAAAAATTAACTGTTCATGAAAAATACATATATTTCAGTAGATTCGTTAGTACAATAATAATATAAAATAAATATAGGCAGAATATGAAGATACAAAGAAAATTTCTTTAAAAAAGGAAGGAATAACATTAAATTGATGGCCTTGTAACAATTAAAATGAAACTTAACAATCTTGTCTAAAATTTTTTAATGAGGCTAAAGTTTAAGTTTTTTTTAACTAGATATGGATAAATGTCAAGCTTGAAGTTGGTGAAAAAAAAAATAAAATGTTACTATTTATGTATATTCATGATTTATCATATAAAATGGTATATAATTGTAATATAGTATGTATTATATACCATTTTATATAATTAAGGTAGGCGAATACCCAAAATTCTAAAATTTTTACTATTACTTTAATCTTTTCCAAATTTAGCATAGTAATTTCAAATATATTGAGCAATGTTTAGGCATTTTTTTTAATTAAAATATAATTGTTTTTTTAAACGGTGTTTTTCACCTAAAAAAAGTGGTTTGCACCAACACTTCTAGTATAAAAAGTTTAACATTAATTTACCTGAAATTTTTTACGAATGCTATTTCAATATATATCTGTGCCATGAAACTCTAAAATCCGGTGCAAATATATAAGTTTTTTTTAAAAAAAATGTCCAAGTGTAAGTTAATCGAAAAAAATCCTATTTTTGTGGTTAATTTATAACATTTTTCTTAATAACTTCTTTTTTTGTAATTTGCATGCAACTCTAGAGAGTCATTGCATGAATCAGTTCAAAACGAAGAATTTAACACGTAATTAATGTTTATAGGATGAAAATTCAATGTGGTAGACTTGTTAGCGTAAACCCCCATTTTTAGTAGAAAAAAACCGTTTAAAATAAATAAATTATATTTAAATTTTAAAAAATGCCTAAATAGTATTATTCATTATATTTGAAATCAGTGTGCCAAATTTGAAAAAGATTAAAGCAATAGTAAAAATTTTAGAATTTTGGGGAATTTTGGGTATTCGCCTACCTTAATCATGAATATACATAAATAGTAACATTTTATATTTTTTTTCACCAACTTCAAGCTTGACATTTATCCATATCCAGTTTAAAAAAAACTTAAATTTTAGCCTCATTAAAATTTTTTAGATAAGATTGTTAAGTTTCATTTTAATTGTTACAAGGCCATCAATTTAATGTTATTCCTTCCTTTTTTTAAAGAAATTTTCTTTGTTTCTTCATATTCTGCCTATATTTATTTTATATTATTATTGTACTAACGAATCTACTGAAATATATGTATTTTTCATGAACAGTTAATTTTTTTTTCATAAAGATCATGAAAATATTTTCGTTGTAAAAATATATATATATATATAATTTGTTTTAAATTAAAGTTTTGTGTACCATTTTTGCTTGAAAATTATCTGGCTTTTCAATCATTTAATAATTTATTTAGCTGTAGGAAATAAAATGTATTACACTATGCAAGCACAATGCTACTCAAATTTAATGAATCTTCTATAACTTCATTTTTTTAGTACAATTTCCATTTTCTTATTTTTAAAAAAGAAATTAAATAACTAAAATAAATTATTTTTTGCATATGCAAACTGTATTATTCATTTAATTCCAAATAAATGGAAGAATTAAAAAAAATATCGATTTCAAAGAGAAATTTGTAAAATGCTTCCAATTACTTTTAATGTACTTTTAAGTAGAATCCTTCATTACATTATATTTTGATATATATATTTTCTAAATATGTAATACAATAATTATTGATTGAAAACAAATTCCAGTATTTTATATAATACTTAGTTTAGAAATATTTTACTTAAAATATATTTGCACAGTTAAATTTTTCTTAAATTAACCAATACTTGAGAGTAGGTGTAAATAAAGGGATATATATTTCATTTAAATCGACCATTTTCAAATCGGTCTCTGCTTAAGTATCGATGAGATAGATGGCGCCACAATTTTTGCAATTCGCTTATGCCCTATCTGACGTCATGGTTTGGCGAAGATGTGAAGGAGCATTCACCGTCTCGCTCAAATCGCAATGGATCAGAAAAAATGCTGCCGTTGCCACCAGCTCAGAGGTCAATTATGAGCATGCGCAGTAAAGAAAAATGACGTCTTTTGGCGATTTTTACAAACTTGACCGCCAAAGTCAATTTTTTAATTGGAATATTTTTAATATCTCTTGTTATTCTAATTTGTGTTTTATCATAGCAACTGAAAGTTGAAAAATGGGCATACGTATTTTGGTCTCTCCAGTAACATTTATAGATCGATGAAATCGCTGGAAGAATTGGAGCCAAATAAAAGCGCCAAATTAGAAAAGAAGCCAAATAGTTGTCCTCTAAGCCGTTGACAACGGCTGCGTTTTCTTAACATTCAGTAGTACATCCATTAATATACATCCATGACAGCGAACCACACTATAATGCAATGCGTATGTGCTTACTGGTTTTGAGCTACTGATCTTTATGGTTAATGGATCGTCGAAAACACCCTCCCGCTAGGTTTGCAGTAATATTCACGCAAGTCATCCCAAAATTACAGTCTTTCATCAATGGGCTTGTTTCACATGAGATCTGGCAACAGCTCTGGGATCTTGTTTTCACATCTATGCTTTTCTCACTTTTCTCGAATTACTTTTGTTGATATTCTTAGAAAACTCAATTTCGAATAAGTTATTTATGTCGCCTTACTTATTTCTTCGACAAATTATCATTTATACTAACTAAGACGTTTTAAAAGAAAACAATTTGTTTTGAAGAATCTATTTAAAACACGACCAAAATCCAAAATTATAAGAATTATTATTTTCTTTTATAGATATGTAGCACACCTGTGAAAATAAACAAGATGGCTTAAAAGTTGACTATATTTTCAATGAGAAAAAGAATAACATTCTGATAAGATGTACTTTAACTTAACTTTAAATACCTTTTTTTTATAAATCAGTACAAATATGCATATTTTTAATTTGAATTTTCGGAACGCATTGATGGGAAATTCAACATTCCATACCATGCAGCACCTATGTGGAAAAAAAATTACTATGAAATGAAAGTTAACTTGAAATTAAGATTAAACGCTTCAAATGTCATGTACTTAAATACAAAAATAGTTTATAATTCTTATAATTTATATTTCAAATGCTGAGGTATAATGAGCTGCCCAATGAAGGAGGGATTGATGTTTCTTCCATTGATTTGGCTACATACTATCATTTAGGTTAGAAATCCTCCTCGACCACTTTTTTTCCTAATGGAGGGTTTGACATTCCGTGGATTTGATGGCTCATGTCAACGCGCCTAATACGAATAATTTGCATTCAACAGCACCATCTATCAAGAAAGCAACACCTAAATCCTAAATAAAATCCTGGAATGCGAACTGGACGGAATTATGTCTCTTGAAACAGTTTCTGAAGGAAATGGCAACAAAACAAAATCATTTTTAATTTGAATTATTTTTTGTGTTTATTAATTTTTTTTCAGCTGAAAGGCAACAATACGAAAGGTTGGGGTATTGGTTTTGAGCTAAGTGGGATAGTTTTTTTTCAGAAATTTCGAATTTTCTCTAAAAGTAGAACATTTTGAGCTCTGAAAGTTCAAAAATCGTAACTTGTGAACCTGCTTTTACTATTGTTCAATTTTAATATACTTGCAAATGAAATTTTGTAGTGATACCTTGACAATATTTTTGTGGTTTTATAACCAATTCAAAGTTAGACTTAAATCCGGACTAGACCTTGCAATCAGGGCCGGATTTCTAAATAGGCTAAGTAGGCTGTAGCCTAGAGCGGCAAATTTTTTGGGGCGGCAAATTTTACGAACAATTATAGTGGCATTCGACAAAGATAATTATTAGAAAGATTTTAATATTTTTAAGAAGGAAACAAATAATTTACATTAACGTGTAAACCTTAAACGTATATATAGCTTTAATATTTAGTACTAAACATGGTATTTACGAGGCTAATTAGACTCTTCCCTGGAAGTTGAAAGACAAATAGTACAACAGTTTAAAAAATTTACCTATTATTTCGCTTTCTATTTAGAGTGTACATAGATGATTCTAATATGTAGAAAGAAAAAAAAAATAGTGAAGGAAACTAGGTCTGACGGCAAATCGATCGTAGCCTATAGGCGGCAAATCTTTAAATCCGGCCCTGCTTGCAATCCTATGATTACAAGAAAGTCGCTTTGCCGACTACTCAAATTCGGCTTGGCAGAATAAGGAAATTTCGTCATTGTACAGATGTGGAAATAAAAAAGTACCCACTTGAGGTTATTTCATCCGTTAGTCACCCTATAGAATCGGACCTTTTTGAGATTGTGTACAATTAACATTCTGAGTTAATTGCACGATACAAAATTTGCATATGGGGCTGTCTTCATATTAAAAATATTACGATCTTTGAAATTTCCAATAGCAACACCCAATTTTAATAACTTAGAAATGTTAAGCACTCTTGAAAACCCTTAAATCTAAGTTTTTGTTACATTTGGAGGAATATTTGACGAGTTATTCAATCGAATCACTTGTGGACCTTTTGGGGACCATCTCTAAAATGACAAGCTAGCATGCATGCAAAGCCATCTTTATTTATTAATTACATACGTAATTTTATACACAGTCCCCAAAAGGGTAATTAAAAAGTATTTTGTGATTTACTCAGCAAATTATGAATAAAATTTTTTAAAAATTGGGATTTCGCTTAAACTTCTTGTCTTAAATTTATTTCTTTAAAAATATTAAGGGGTTTCCATTCATATTTTTTTGAAAAAGCAATATAATAATTATTTAAAAGTATAAAAATTGTTTTGAATACCCCAATATTGAATGCATTTTGTTTGGGTTATTATAATTTCTTTTCAGTAAAAAATTCGTTTCATTATCTTAATCTATATACATAAAAGGCGACTTCTGTTTGTTTGTTTGTTTGTATAGGACGCAAAAACTTAAGAACCACGCAACAGATCGTCACGAAATTTGGCACAAAAATTCGTCTCATCTCCAGAACAAACATAGGCTAAGAATTTTTTGAATCAGACCATTCCTTCTATCATTTTCGAACATTTTAAGGGGAAAAGTACACCACTTTCGCTCAAATCCGATCATTTTTTCTCTTTCGCGATGCCATCAGGCAGAAAAATTTTAATAAAACTTTTTAGAAAACAATTGAAATTGAAAATGTTTAATTTATTTAATATTTGTTCATTGCCTTTAGAAACTAGATTAATAATTCGAAAAAATAATTGATATGTTTCAAAAGTGATGTAATCCGACCAGTCTCCATTCTATTATTTTATTGTGCCAATATGATTTTAATTATGATTTTTTTAAAAGCATAGTTAAGCTTATACTGAACTATGTTGTTTTTTGAAAGTCATTGCACTACAGATGCATATTATGGTTTTATGTCTTATTTTTTTCGCCAAATACTTTGCCAAACTCGCCAAGTTATTACAAAAAACGTACCAAATGAGCAATTTTTTTAAATGCTGGTTGTGCGAAGTTCATTGCACGAGAACTGAATGGGTGTGTTGTTAGCCATATCTTTTCCTCGCGAAATTCGCAAAAAAGTGCCAAATGAGCTAAAAAATATTTATTCGGGAAAATACGATGACTTCATCGGTGATTTTAATAGCGTTTTTTAAATTTTGATTTTTTAATGCAATATAAGTAGCTGGATTCTGTACTTTAATAACGAACGGTATCGGCAACATAAGCTTATTAGAAAGCAAATAAACTTATAAAAACATGCAAATCGTTTGCTGTTTGTTGAAGTAGCTTATTTTTAATTCTTACTGATTATTTTTTACATAAATATGTATTCTCTTTAATTTGAGCTTCTTATCAAAGGTATTTTTGAAATTAATAATAATCATTTCTATATCCAAGTTGGGTAATTAAATGGAAAAAATTACTGGGTAATCTTCATATCTTATGTAACTCAAATGAAAGAAAAAATAGTTAAATTGACTATTAAATTATTTGTTCACCTCTACCCGTGCAACGTCGGGTATAACAGCTAGTTATTTATAGATCGGGATAGTTTTTTATGTGCAACTCATTTAACATTATGGGACCTAAACTTTGCACGTATCTAACTCCTCTAATAATGATTAAAAACTAACAAAATTTGGGATTTCGTATTAACATAGGTCAGAGATTTGAAATATGGATTCAAAAAGGGGTGTTGCTATTGGAAATTTTAAGGTTAGTAACATTTTTAATATGAAGATGGCCCCTTATGCAAATTTTGTGTCGTGCAATTAACTCAGAACGTTAATTGTTCACAATGTCAAAAAGGTCCGATTCTATAGGATGACTAACGGCCAAAATAATCACTAGTGGGTACTTTTTTATTTCCACAGCTGTACCCTTTTTGTTTCACAGCATTTGCGATTGTGCATATTGTAGACAAACCAGTGAATAAACGTTTAAGGCGTCACGATCGCCAGTGAATGAACACCAGGATATAATGACCAGGACAACCAACCATTGTCAGATAGCTTTTTACTACATGGGAGGAAGTCAGTCTTGCCAATCCATATAGTTGAATGATTTTCAATCCTTATATTTTTAGTTATATTTACCAAATGTTCATTCACTGGGGCCTGTTCACTCACTGGTCAGTCTACCCTAGTTCGACTCAAATTAGTGGAAGATTACCCTGGGTTACACAAAGTTTTGTGGAAAGTTCTTTACTAGTCAGGTCGCCAAACCCCGATTTTTGGCCGAACCCTGCACTGAGCGGTTAAGTTTTTTTTATTGATGATTCTTATAGATTCGAGGGTGTAGATTACGAATCTGGAAGGTACTTTTTTGGTACCCTTGAGCATTTTTAGTTATTCAAGATGGCGTCTCCGCCATCTTGAATTTTGTAATCTTAATATTTGACGATCTATTCGACCAAAGTGAATAGTTTTTGTCTTTATAGATGCATTAAGTAATAAAGATATACAATTATCAAGAAAATTTCAAAAATAAAAAATTCAAAATGGCGGAATCCGCCATATTGGATTTTTCACTTTTTATATTTTTGTTTTATATTTAACCCAACAAAATATGTATATTTTAACTATATTTTTTATACCTAGTTACTATACAACATTATTTTGAAGAAAATATAAAAAATCAAGATGGCGGCATCCGCCATATTGGATTTTTCCCCGTTTATATAAAGCGATCCACATGTCCTAAATTAAAAATTCTTTTTATTTTAGTTATATCTTAATTTTAGTTTCTATTTCAGTTTTAATATGTAGATTATTAATTTAGAAGATATTTTTTTGCTAGTTTTGAGTATTTTTTTTATATTTAAGATGGCGTCTTCCGCCATATTGGATTTTCTACCTAATTCAATTTTTCGGGTTCTTTTAGGCCAAATTTAATTTTTTTTTCGTTTATAGGTGCATTTTGTCGTAGATAATTACTTAAAAACTCAAAAAATCCAAAATCAAGATGGCGGCTTCCGCCATCTTGGATTTTTCACCTTCTAATATTCACCTTCTTTCTTTATTGTGTTTGAAATACTTTAAAAACCATGAATGTTGAAGGAAAAATATTAAATATGTTTTCCACCGTATTAAGTTAAGTATTTTAAATATTTTCTAATTCATCAGGCAAAATTACTACAAGAGCCCTACTCGTATAAAATCCTTCCTCAAACAAGATTACTCTTACACTACGGAACGCAAGATTGCGTAAGCTTGTATCCTCTCATTACTAGAGACCCCCACCATTAGGGATGGAGGGCTCTACTCAATACCCCTCCTCCTCACAACATGTGGGTAGGGAATTCATAAATCGAAGTAATGGCAGGAGGAGTTCATTAATCGAAGTAATGGCATTGGACTTGCTGAGATCTCGTTTAGCGGCACAATTATAAGAATATGGGATCAAGAGTTAATAAACATTCAGAAAACTCTGAAATAAAGACTGTATTCAACCAGAAGAAGTGGTAACCTATTAAAAAAAATAGAGGGATACAGTTTCAAGAAACAAAAAACAAAGAAGAAATGTCTAAAGCCATACCTTGCATTAAATTCATGATCCTAAGATCATGTTTAACTTTTTTAAAACATGTATTAAAAGCAAAATAACTTTGTTATTGTTTGTGAGTTACCTTGGTAACAGCGATGTTATACCGCTTTTTAAAATGCTTTCATTTAAGAGATTGTTTTTGTCGTATCAAGAAAATATTAAACAATAAAAAATATATATGCACTATATACAATGTTTGTGTTGTGAAAACTTCGATTTTTCTTTGTTATTTGGTTCGATAAAAAATAATCTTCAAGTTCTTCTAGCTGATCGCTCCGGACATTAACATTTCGCATTTTATTGGCGTATTTATCAATTCTACGTTTAATCTATATATTTTTTTTTCAACTATAATAAAATCAACTGAAAGGCTTGCGATAGCTCAAAAGTCATGTCTGTAGATGAAAGCCAGCCTAAAGTTGTAACAAGAATGTGTGATTTTATTTGCCTGCTTGAAAAACAAAGAAAAAAACAATCACTGACTAAAGCAGTTGAAAGGACCTGGATATTGAAGTACCTGTATTATACAGGAATATTAATTTCCACTATGGGGGAAGCGAAGATTGGCATTTATTATTACTGTCAATACTTGCGCTTCTGGTTCCCTGTATTGGTGCACATTGCATTGCTTGCTAATACAGCCTTACTTGTTCTGGAGAGCTTTTCTGGTGTGTATGGCATGCATGTAGTGGTTGCCTGTGAATGTGTCAATGTTCTTTCATTTGTGCTGTGGCACTGTATTTACAGAGTTAAAAATGAGTTAATTGAATTACTTGTAAAGTTGCACAAGATATGTTGGTTAACGCGCGGGTTCAGATTGGGAAAAATAGAAGTATTGGTTACCAATGCAGCATTGGTGATTTTTAGCATAATACCAACAGCTTTTTCTCTTATATTTCTGTGTTTCGTGAGGGATGCGTCCACTGATACTTTCTGGACATTTGGTTACAAACTGGGATATTTCAACCAATGGGGAACACTAATCATTTTTGTTAACTTGAAACTATATGTCTCACTTCAAGTCGTTTTCCCTGGTTTAGTCACAGTTGTGTGTTGCACGTGCTGTCACCGCTTCTCTAAGCTTATTACTTGCTGCAATAGCAATTTAGAAATCGAAGTTGAAGCATGCATCAAGCAGAAGGTTTCCCAATATTTCGAAATACTTAACGGAATCGAATTGTTGCAGAAGACTTTTTCCAAGCCCATATTCCTTCTGGTGTCGATGCATGTGATACACATGTTCGCTCTTCTGGCTTACTTCCTTACGTTTACCAAAGATCAGTTTACAGGAGTCGTCATTGGTGAGTCAGTATTCATCATGTTCACGGGTTCTTTGTCGATTTGTGCCGTGGTCTTATTTGCTGCGAGAATTCCTGAAAGCATACACGAGGTCAAGCAACGGTATCAACGCCTTCAAGAGAATATAGTCTTGAAATCGTCGCAGAGGGATGAAGTTATACAGCTGGCCATTGATAGGGAAGTCGTTGTGATGTCGGCGGGTGGTTTTGTTCAGTTTCAGAAAAGCTTTATTTTGTCGGTGTTTGGTGCTTTGCTAACTTATGGTTTGCTGATTCTTCAACTAAACAGATAAATTATAAAATGAAGCATTTATTACTTTCTCTCGAAGACGCCGTTTCGAGGTCTTTCGCAATCCCGATAGGGACGTAAACGATATAGGGTCGAAATTCTGAGAAATTAATGCCTTTATGCTTGCTTGATTAGAAGCAATTTAATTAATAATTTTTGATTTTTTTTTTGCTGTCGTGTTTATAGCCTTCCGGGATTTTAGCTGTCGGGAAAATGACATGTCGGGGTCTTGTTCATTTCTGCTTTTAAACCGATTAAAAATTTAATTTCAACTATTTTCAACGAAAAAATTTTCGAAAATCTACTGGTGTAACTTATTCAAAAGTTATTTCCAAAAAAATAATTCCTTATATTCTAGTTTAAAAAATTGGGTGCTTATCAATCTTGTCGCGAATTTCAGATTTTTAGAATAAAAAACAAAAAGTTAGGATTGATTGAAAGAGAAAATGTAAAAGATATATTTGGCAAGCATGACTTTACCCAATATAACACTCTCATCCAAAAATTCTTTCATTCCAAAGTAGAAATTGAAAATTAAATATAGAATTACAATGGAAAAATAATTAAGGATTATTAATCCTTTATTAAACTATTTGTTGAATGAGAAATAAGTTAATCTTCATGGTACATCTTATTATGTATATAGCAGTTTATTATCTTAACAAAATTACAATACATTTAATGACATTTTACAAAAATTAAGCACACCTGCTATCAAACAATTTAAACTATTTTATTATACTACCTGGATCCTCGACCCCACATATAAATAAATTCAGAATTTTATTACAATTGTAGATTATACTTGGACAGGTAAATTTTAGATTTCTGTATTTTAGCATTAATTTTCATTTGTAAATAATTTGTACAATCAAGGTCAAATACTTAATCCAATACTTTGCAAGAAATTTTTTTTAGGTTCTTAATTATGTCTTAAAATAACAATTTTAAAACTTTGTGACTTATATAATAAGTAAAAAAATAAGGAACATAAATGTTTCTTTCTCTACCCACTTTATCCTTATGTTTGATTTTTTTTAAAACCTAAGTGTTTAAAGTAATTTTAAAAAGCGAAACCACATTAGCATTCTTTTTTTTTTAATTTGCATCTTTTCATATGTTAGAATGGTAGTTTAACAATAGCGAACCAAATAAATATACAAGAGTGATTGTTTTAATTTTATAAAATGTATTTTAATTATAAAAAAAAGATTAAGTATTTATTATCCCAAGCACCAAGTGTCTATCAATCACCCCTAGCTCCCCTATATTGGTAAATCATACAGTTAGTAGTCAGAAAGATGGGCTTATAAAGATGGGATATAAAATCTTCTATACAATCTTTTTTGGGAGAAATTGCCTGCCAACAACCATGCCAAGGCCACATGAAAGGGGAGGGAAAACTGCAGTAAATGCTTTTAGTCTACTTACTTGTACATTCCCAAATCAAAATAAAACCAACTACACATAAAATATTTTTAAATAAATGTTTTTTGTAAATTAGCTGAATCTAAAAAAGTTAAAAATCAGGAATTTTCAAATTTTTATGTTTTACTGGAATCTGGGGAAATTTCATAAAGATGTTTGCTCGAATATCTGGGTAATTCCACGTCAGAAGAGACCACGACTGCAAAAAAAAAATATTTTTTCTACAGTTGTAACTTTTATATTTGCTTTAGAAAGGTTTGAATTTCATTTTTTTTTAATCAACATCTATTATTGTTTCATCTTTGGCAACACAGCAGCTTCAAAATGGCTGCTTTGTTTTGAAAGCATGGTCTCGTGCTTTTTCACCATTTTGAACAAATGAATTTCAAGGTAAGAAACACATTTTATCAGATTTTTTGGTAAACTTATTAAAATACACTATCAGAACTATCTTAAAAACACATTATTAATTGGTATTTCTAACTAAGCGATATTTAATTAGGAAGATAAAAATCTCCTTTTTGACTGTAGTGTCAGTCACGAAAAGATAAAAAAAATTCTATAACTTTTTAAAATAAGGCTTTACTTCAAATTTTTTTACGATATTTTCTTAGTAACTTCTGTGTAATTCCACACCTTTTTAATTTTAAAATAAAAAGCATTTTCTCTATTTATAACACATTTTAGCTTTGTAGTGTCAGTCACGATGTAGTATCATTCAGTACTTCTTTAGGATCTAGATGTTTTAGATTAGCTAAATATTTGTAGATTTCTTATATTTTGATAATTTTGATTTAAGATGGCTATATCAACAGCTAAAAGAAAAAAGCGAGCAAAGGGGTGGTTTTAAGACGAGATAAACTTTAAAAATTTAAAGAAAATGAAAGCAAAAACCACTTTACGGACAACACTTCAATTAAAAGTATTCCACCTCTATTGCAATCCTCAAACCGTTTGACAACCTTGGGTGGTAATTCTCTTCCAAAAATCATGGTCATCTTTGAATTTAATCATGGTAAAGGACCAATTGATGGACTTCGTGATACAGTGAGGAGAGGATAAAAGAAGTCACACTTTCTGTGAAATTCGACCCACAATTTGCTAAAGATTTTTTCACTTTGCATAAGAAATCTGCCCAAACATATCACTATTATACATTTCTGACAACTGTGTAAAGGGAAAAATAGGTAGATTAAATTATATATGGTCACTAAAGGAAGTTAAACTTTCCGATTCCTAGACGCTCAAAAATTGCCCCGTTTTTTAAAATTAAACAAATACCTACTTAAAACAAGTGCCAATGTTTCATTAAATCCCCCAAAATACTACACGGTTAATTAAACAAATTTAAATGTTGTAAAACGAAATACCTCTCAACAATATTCTGAAAATGAACTTGATGCTGGAAAAAGAGCTTTATTTCCTTTTGTAAATAAATTACCGTTAAATATTTTGTGGGCAAATGTTAAGTAAAGATGCTTATTCAATAAAACTGAAACATCTGCAATGGTCAGGAAGTCTTTTTGCGTTGTCCTGACAAGGAAGGTTTTTCAGAAAATGCTATTGAAGAAAGAAGTAAGAAACTACCAGAAACCAACTGTAGGGGACGTTGTGTAACTTTGTCTAACTATATTTTTGCTATGTACGCAATTTTTAACTTACTATATTCAAAACTATTTACATATGTTATGTTATTATTGCATAAATTTTCCATTTCTGTGATACAATTCACATGATGTAGTGTGTCACAAGTTGAATGTAGTGTAAGTCACGCACAAAAGTGTTAATACATTATTTCCTATGATATTTCAATACTTTTTTGCAATTAAATGATTTAGCTTTAAACCTTATAATTAAAATAAGCACTGGTAGAATGTTGATTTACTGCATTTTGAAGAAAAAAATAGAGTTCAAGAAATTACCAGAAACCATCTTTAGGGGACATTGTGTAACTTTTTCTAACCATAATTTTATCATTTATGCAATTTTTAACTTACCGTGTTCAAAATTATTTACATATGTTGTGTTATTACTGCTTAAAATTCCATATCTGTGATACAATTCACAATGTAGTGTCAGTCACGAATTGAATGTAGTGTCAGTCACGCACAAAAATGTTCATAAATTATTTAATATGGTATTTCAATACTTTTTTGCAATTAATATATTTAGCCTCAAACCTTATACTTAAAATAAGCAGTGGTAGAATGCAGAATTACTGCACAATCAGAAGAAATTAGAATTTTTATGATAGCCAAAAATCTATGAACTTTCGTGTAGTGTCAGTCACATCAGGACATTTTTATTATTTTTTTAGTTCAGTATTAATTTTTAAAAAAAAATACTGATTGCTAAAAATACTATATGCTCAGGGATATACTGACATGCAATATTTTTTTTAATAAATAAAAAAATAATTATGAACTATGCAAACGAAATTGGTTAAATCGTTCTGATGTAGTGTCAGTCACACGTGGAAATGCCCACCTATATTTTTCCAAGACATTTTTGACAAATATCATGTAGCACAATTCACAGCTATGAGGCTTCTACATTGTGTGTTAGTCCATGTTTTAGGAATTTCGACTAAATATCCTATCACAAACTTCACAGGTAGTAAGTTTCCTTCCTATGTGTGTTAGACAATGGCTTTAAAATTAGGGTGAATAGCTTTTGGCAAGCTTCTCATTCATGTGTTTTCTTCTTCTGTGTGCGAGAAGATGCCTTTGAAGGTTAGACTTATCACTAAATTGCTTGTTACACACTTCACAACTATGAGGCTTTTCTCCTGTGTGTGCTAGAAGATGTATTCGAAGGTTAGACTTTCGACTAAATTGCTTGTTACACAGTTCACAACAATGTGGCTTTTCTCCTGTGTGCGTGAGAAGATGCCTTTGAAGGGCAGACTTTCGACTAAATTGCTTGTTACACAATGTACAACAATGTGGCTTCTTTCCTGTGTGTGAGAGACGATGTGTTTGAAGGGAAGACTTCAGACTAAATTGCTTGTTACACAGTTCACAACTATGTGGCTTTTCTCCTGTGTGTGTTAAAAAATGTCTTTGAAGGGTAGACTTCACACGAAATTGCTGGTTGCACAGTTCACAACAATGTGGCTTTTCTCCAGTGTGTACGAGACGATGGTCTTGAAGGTTAGACTTTTGATTAAACTGCTTATAACACAATTCACACTCATGAGGCTTTTCTCCTGTATGTGTGAGAAGATGCTTTTGAAGGGAACACATTTGACTAAATTGCTTGTTGCACACTTCACAACTATGTGGCTTTTCTCCTGTGTGTGTTAGAAGATGTAATCGAAGGGTAGACTTTTGATTAAACTGCTTGTAACACAATTCACACTCATGAGGTTTTTCTCCTGTATGTGTGAGAAGATGCTTTTGAAGGGTAGACTTATCACTAAATTGCTTGTTACACACTTCACAACTATGAGGCTTTTCTCCTGTGTGTGTTAGAAGATGTATTCGAAGGCTAGACTTTCGACTAAACTGCTTGTTACACAGTTCACAACAATGTGGCTTTTCTCCTGTGTGTGTTAGAAGATGTAATCGAAGGGCAGACTTTTGACTAAATTGCTTGCTACACAATTCACACTCATGAGGCTTTTCTCCTGTGTGTGTTAGAAGATGCATTCGAAGAGCAGATTTCTTTTCAAAACTCTTAGAACATACTTCACATGTGTGTTTCTCTTTAACAGTGCTCGTCAAAATGCTTTTCGCAGCCGACATTGTGATAATATCTCAGAAAAATGAAAGAAGAATTAGCATGTTTTGATAACCTACTTCATGTTCTTTTTAGTTGAAGTTGATGTACATGTACTGATCACTTTCATTCAGTGTCGTATTGAAGTAGCATACAAGAAGTAGCCTTCCAGGAAAACCTAAGATATAACAAAACAACACGTTACAAAAAACACTTATTACAGTTGTGGCCGAAAGTGTGGACATTTTTTTAAAGTTTTATGTTTTTCCCAACTTTGTGTGGTAATAGAATATATTATTTTACACTTGAATACAGTTTATATATTAAATTGAAAGTAATTCAATGTAGAATTAATTTGAATATAAATACAGTATTACAATGTCTGTATTGCAGAAAAAAGTTATGCAACTAATAGTATGACCTATCTTAGTTTTTCAAGTCATAGAACCGCCAGCTTGTGTTGCAATTTCAACATAAGAGAAGCCATTAATTGAGCTTGTTTGTTCTCAGTTCTACTAAAATGAGCATAACTTTTTTTTAAACTGCTATTTTAATTCGGTTTTGTTATTAAATTCTACATTAAATTACCTTCAATTTAATATCTAAATGTTTGTACTTAAGTGAAAATTAATATATTTTACAAGCACACATAGTTTAAAATCATAAACTATAAAAAAAATATCCACACTTTTAGCCAACACTAAAGGGGACACACATAAATTGTGTCACACGGAGGGTTATGCCGTAACATGCAAATTGTGACAAGGAGGGGTAATCGCTTTTGTGTTTTAATGATTCGGAAATTTTAACTTAGAAAAATTTCTTTGAAAGTTTTGGAGAAAAAAAATCTTTACTCTTTTTATCATACAAAACACTTTATTTCAAAAAGATGATGAGACCATTACAAGCCACAGCATTGGCATTATTAGTCCTTGATATTTTCCAGTCCTCTTCCTAACGGTCTCTCCTGAACATCACTGCATATTGATGCTATCTTGACCAATCAGAGGACATGCAGCCACCCAAACGAACATCAAAGTACACAGAACTAGACAAATACGATTACACCCAAACCTCTTTTTTTTTTTGTGAAATGGGGTTTCAGAATCTCTAGTTCTTGGACAACTGAAATGTCTATTCTTCCAAAGTAACTATTTACCAAAATAAATTTTACTTTTTTTACATTCCATTACATTTCAGAGTTAATTTTTTAAAAATTATGTCAAACAAAAATTTTTGTTCAAATTAGTAACATGGCGTAATGTTAGGGAAGGGGGGAGGGGACCTTGATCAAACACGATGCAGCGTGAAATAGGGAAAGGGGGGGGGGGGAACAAAAGTCAAAAATTTTGGGGACCATAATTTATGTACGTCCCCTTCTAAAATCCTAAAGTTATTTTTAAATGAAAAGTGATGCACTCAGGAAGGTAAATGCACAAATCCTATTTTTATGTGTAAAACATCAGAAAAACTTGAATAAATAAGATACTTTATTGCATAATAATAAAATATTCTCATCAAACATATCCTTCCTCTAATATACGAGTTTTTGCTGAAAAACTTTAATTATAACCTAACTTTGGCATATTCATACATTATTTAAAATATATGCGTAATTAAAATACAAATATAGTAACAACAGATAAGTGGAAATTCTACCAAAAGCTTAGTTTGATTTTAACTTCTGGAAAGTGGACTCTTTGAGGGCAAGGGGAAAGGGACCCTCAAGTTAAAAAAAATATATCAATAGTTTTCAATACATTCAACTGATTCAACCGGTATTGAAATCAAAAACATCATATTTGACTCTGAAGCGCTAGACTATATGGGAGGGGGGGGGGGGGGGGGCAGTTGATACATGACATTGATTCCAGAGCAAATTTCTCTTGCAGCTTCACATGGTGTTTGACAACTTATACTGGCTCGAGTAGCCTCTCAGACTTGACACTTAATAGTCCCACCAGGGCTAGAAAAATCTCAAAATTTTTACATGCCCTGTCGGGCATGTTTGTATTAGAAATACATGCCCGAATAAAACTTTACATGCCCAAGCTCAGGCCGAGCGAAATGGGGAGGAGGGGAACGAAAGCTGTACCCAGGCATGAGTTTGGCAAAAATAACAAAAGCTGAAACTAAAATGCGTGATTGGACGCTTAAATTTATTTTAATCAGTTACATTGTGAAGTAACTAATTTCGACTTGAGATTAAAATTATCAATTTTCAAGAAGCAACGGATGGATATGTTGGGGATTTATTAATGTTTATTTAAATTAATTTATGGAAAGGTATTTTTGATGAAATTTTTACTTGCCCGGTCGGGCATGTGAGGCGAAAAAATACATGCCCGATTGGAATTTTTACATGCCCCGGGCATGTCAGGCAATATAATTTTCGAGCCCTGAGTCCCACCAATGCATCAATAGATCCGTTGCCATGTGATGAGGCTAAGAAATTCCAGACTGTTGAAAGCTTACAATGTCATTGAAAATATCGTGCATTTTTGTTTAAAATGTTGACCTGAATTTTTGTTATGACAAAATTGCAGATCACAGCAACATCATAATCACTATCAAAATAATATACCATTGCATTTGTTTCGAACTACTACTCTCTTCTTATCATTCAACTTATTTTGATGGCAGCGGCATTTTTTTACAACTTAACTCAATAAAATACTTTATTTACTGCTTTGCGAATACACGTCACACATGTGATAGTGGCTATGACTAGATTAATTATGTGGAAATGGCAATGAAAAAACTACTTGTGACAGACATGACAAAGTTTGATGTTATATATTTCACTCAAATTTTAAATTTATTTTTCAACTTTTATATGAACTGTTTATTTTAAGATATAGAAAGAGAAAATAAAGTGTCAACAATTTTTACCGGGTAGATTTTGTTAAAAAAAATATTTAAAAAAAAAATCCATGTCTTTTTGTGACAGACATGGCATGGAGACTAACACTAACTTTGGAGGAAATAGCTAAATAATTAAAAGGTTTTCAATGAAATTTTTAGTGTTATTATGCACATAAAGTGCTCTATTCTTTAAAAAAAAATTTAAATAATTTTGTTGCTATTTACCAAATAAATACCTACAATGACATTTTTTAAAAAGCATATGAAAAGGCTGGAAATTACCGCAATTTTACCACAACCAATATTGGTAACTATTTGAACTGTTCGAGTGCGTTGTAAAGCAAAGAAGTTAAAAAAACAAACAGCCAAAGCCAATTTTAACCTTCTTTTTATATCTTGCTCAATCTTACAAAAAAATAAAAGCAAGTTTCAATACTTACAAACTTTTTTGAAAATGCTTTTCGGTTTGAGGACAATCAATTGTAGTAATATTTAAATTAACAATTGAATTATTCGTTTCCAAACACTCCAAACCATGAACACTGTGACTACGTTTACGGCACTTGACAGAAACACACTGCTTTTACGGCACCATCTGCGCATGCTCAGAATCTGCCGAAAATCCTTCGCTCTTACGGCAAAACACTGCACATGCGCAGACGGATACTGAAAGTGAACGATAGTTTGCCTCGTTGGCTTTTTTATCGCTCAAAGTTGATAAGGTTTTGGGAATAAAAATGAACAGTGTGGTTTGTGATGAAATCGGGGGATCCTCGTTTCCAGTGTTATTTTCTGTTTTATTTACTTAACCCTATGAGCACACAAAAGAACTGTAATTAGAATGAGGATCCTATAAATGCTAAAAAATATAATGTAATTAAATCTAATTAAAATAATATTTAATTGCAATTAAAATTTTTATTTTTTGGGTGAAAAACTAAGTTAAGAAAATATGAATTTTCATCATGTGGGCATGATGGTAACAAAAGCTCTGATATTGTTAAATTATTGTCTTACTTTATATGCTAAAATTTTACATTAAAAAAAAAATGGTGCCTAGGTCGCCATTTTGTACAATTCCCTGAAGAATGTAAATTTGTAAATGCAGTGTGCCTACAAGTGGTTTGGATGAAGAAGATTGCGTTGTTGAAATTTTAAAAGGTTAAAAACCAAAAAAAAAATGAGAATAAATTATGTAATGACCAATGAAGTTTTTTTTTTTCGTTCCTTTAACGACGGGTTCTTATTTTCCCTAAACAACAGGGCAGGAGAAGCCCAGTTGGTAAGACGTTGGTCGTTGGTTTTTAGACCAAGTGATCCCAGGAGGCATTGGGGTTCGACTATGTAGGGTGGATCAAAAAATCTTTTTTGAAAAATGAAAACGGCTAGCGCGTTAAAGTTGCCCTTCTTCAATGTCATAAAAACAGGTGTAGAGGGGACTGGTGCACATTAAATCCGTCGTGGTTTAATAAAGGGCGACCCTAAAACTTTGATTAGGCTGTGCTTAATTTTATTTTTGTTCCCCCCCCCCCCCACCACCACTGGGGATTGAAGAAATTTTTTTATTGATCATTTGGAACAAACTTTTGTTGGCACAGAAAATGAAACATATCTAAAAATAATTTTCATAAAAACAGCAAAATTTTCAATAAAACCTTAACAAATGCTGATTATAGGAATACCTAGTCCTACAGTAAATATTTTTTATGTAATTCTTTTTTTTTTAAAGTAATTTGGCAAAACCTTTGTAAATAGGGATAGAGTGGTAATGAATGGGCCATGGGGATGAATGGGCCACTAACAAAATATGAAAAAGTATCGGCATACAATTATTTTAGATGCCACCAATAGATAGATCTACTTGTTCTACCAAACGCATCAAATTTTCCATTGTTTAAGAGAAGCCATCTTCCCACTAGAGTAGGTTGGTCGAGAAGTGATTGTAAAGAAAAATTTTCCCTTTTCAGTAAAATAAATAAAGTATACATTGTTTCATTGCCATTATGTGTAATAGCAAGTCCTTGCATATGCAAACTAATTTTAGGATACTTATAGATGTTGATGTTACTTGAATAGAATTTACTAAAAAAAAAAGCTGAATACATTCCAGAAGTATAGGTGTAGCTGAATCGGCCACTGTATCATGGTCAATGGTCATGAATGGGCCACATTTGCCTTGATCATGAAAATATGATTTTTTTCCTTTTCTGATTTTCTTCTTAATATGAGTCATAACTGGTTGTCATTGACTTAGATTAAATTATTATCTAGTTAGAATAGATTTATAACTATTTCTAAAAATAAAAAATATTACATTTTGGCCTAAGTTTATAAATTTTGATAAGAATTGTGTATTAATTACATTTTCAGAATGCTTTTGTGTCGTATCATGTCAAGTGTCATTTATTTTGTCATACTTGGTGAATAAAAGATTAATTCCACCTTTTTCATTGAATTCATTTAGTGGCCCATTCAACCCAGGGTGGGGATGAAGGGACCAAATTTCTATTTTTTTATTATCATTCATTATAGATATTTTCTAATCCAATTTTTATGACTTTTTATGAAATTAATCAAGTCGTTGTATGAAGAAAATGATTTTCCAACTTGAAATTTTATTTCATTCGACATACCGATTACCGAAAAAAAAAAACAATCCAAGGAAAGCACGCGGAATGCGAGGGTAACGCTTGATATTCAACATCCCACACACGCTACAACCCTACCTAACAACTTGGCGATATTTCAGTTGGCTGCTAACAAAAACGCTTCGCGATCAAGTTGAGATTTGCGCATGCGCAGATGTTGCCGTAAAAGCAGTGGGTTTCTGGCAGTGCCGTAAACGTAATAACAGCGAACCGTACTGTGCTTACTGGTTTTGAGCTACTGATCTTTATGGTTAATGGATCGTCGAAAACACCCTCCCGCTAGGTTTTCAATAATATTCACGCAGGTCATCCCCAAATTACAGTCTTTCATCAATAGGCTTGTTTCACGTGAGATCTGGCAACAGCTCTGGGATCTTGTTTTCACATCTGTGCTTTTCTCACTTTTCTCGAATTACTTTTGTTGATATTCTTAGAAAACTCAATTTCGAATAAGTTATTTATGTCGCCTTACTTATTTCTTCTACAAATTATCATTTATACTAACAAAGACGTTTTAAAAGAAAACAATTTGTTTTGAAGAATCTATTTAAAACACTACCAAAATCCAAAATTATAAGAATTATTATTTTCTTTCATAGATATGTAGCACACCTGTGAAAATAAACAAGATGGCTTAAAAGTTGAATCCTATATTTTCAATGAGAAAAAGAATAACATTCTGATAAGATGCACTTTAACTTAACTTTAAATACCTTTTTTTTAATTAGTACAAATATGCATATTTTTAATTTGAATTTTCGGAACGCATTGATGGGAAATTCAACATTCCATACCATGCGATGTGGAAAAAAAATTACTATGAAATGAAATTAACTTGAAATTAAGATTAAACGCTTCAAATGTCATGTACTTAAATACAAAAATAGTTTATAATTCTTATAATTTATATTTCAAATGCTGAGGTTCCGACTTAGAAAGCATAACAGAATAAAAACTCTAGATGGCAGCACCAAAGAAGTCTATGGGTACAATTAATTTTGGTGTTGTCATTTATATCGGCGCGACGCCGGCGCCGTTTGGTTTACATGCAACTGGCTTTTTGGTTTACATGTAACTGTTAAATTCCAAAAAAAGAAAGAAGTGAGAAAAGATTTTCTAAAAATATATATTAAAATTGCACAATATATTTCATCAGTTTTTGGAAACCTTAAATTTTTATGTTATGTATGTATATAATTTATTTTTTTATAACAACGTGCAAAAAAAGCTCACTTTTTTTTTATATCATATTCATTCATAAATCGTTGCGAAAATGACACTTTACGTGCCTACGTCACAGACAGTGCCGAAAATGGGTGTTTCGACACTAGTGCGGTAAAGTAAATAAGAGTATCTGATTGGTAGAAAAACAAAATGATATCATGAATATCTCCATTCTCCATGGAATTACTAATATGAATATCTTCATGGAAAATAAATGGTCATGACTCACTTATTTCTATTAGGTTCATTACTTTTGCATTTTCTAATATCTCCATGGAAACTGCAGGTACTAATACAAAAATTATTAAAGGAAATTAAATAAGACAAAAGTAAGAACACAAATTTCACGCTTTTCACGTTATTATAAAAAAAATATTGTAAGTAAGCACGTGCCGAATTACACTTTATTAAGCTCTTGTCATTATTTCAAATAAAAGCTATACTCGCTTAATAAAGTGTCATTTTCGGCACTAGTTGCTTAAATAACTATTATATCAGTATAATGTAAGTCTCATAGTATTAAAAATAGTTACGTTTTAGAATCATATAAAAAAATATTTGCAAATTGAATAAAAGTTTTAGTGGCATTTTTGTGTCCACGCGGTAATAGGACCCTGATGATAGGTATTTTTCTGCCTCGTTCACTGGTCCAGCATCGATATGAGTGTAATTATAATATAATGCCCTAATTTATATCGATTTTTAAGGTAAAACCTAAGCCCTCCATGTCTCCCTGTTTTATGAACTTGAATAACTGAATTAAATCACCCCTTAGGCCCTTATTCTCCTATTTTTCAGGGAATACATGTTTAAAGATCTTAATCTATTATTATTATTATTATCGATGCCTGATATAACCCTTTATTAGCGGACTTGAAAGAAGGACGGATTTTATATTTTGAAAGAAGTGCGAGTGTCGAATGGATGATGTAGGCTTTGGTATGGAGACTATAGAAGTGCAATTATAAGATCCAATTACCAAATTAGACTTTAAAAAAAACGGCATACTATAGCTATTTTAAAGGCCCTCCAAAGAACAATCCTCATATTGCAAACGTTATTTGCATGATAATTTAAATTAGGATTTGAATGACACATGCCCTGAAGGGTAACTTTGGTCCACGAATAAAACCTATAGTACAAACTTTTTTCTCGCATATATTTCTACTCATGTATGTCAAAGGCAGAGTTTTTACTAATTCAAAATGGCAACCTCATTTTAATGTGCTCACAATTGTGTATATAATGATAAATTAATAACTTAAAAAGCTTGGGCTCTAAAATGTATCTTTACCTGAATATCCGTTTTAATTACAATAAAAAAATAATTTAAGTTTCTGTCTAAAATAAAAACCTCATAATTTAAAAAAGAGAAATTATTTTCAAAGTTGTACCAATTTGCAATTTTGTCCAGGGCGTCATAAACTCTAGAACGGGACCTGCTTTTTCAATATTCTGAACCGGTCCATGGTAAAGCACAGTTAAGCTCTATTCACCTGCGTTTCACTCAAAGACCACTTTTCAAAATGTTTATTTCTATCCCCGAATAATGCTACACCTGCCACTCTTCGCGGTTTCTTGCAATCCCCCCCTCCGAGAAGAAGTTTTCTTCAAAATAGAAATCTCGCCCCATTTCTACGGGGACCTGCAATGCACCTGGCGACCCGCCAATGGGACCCCCAAGCTTTTATTAGAATATGTCTCGAGGGAGGGGACTGTCGGGATCTAACGAGCTTGTTTACTATCCATTTGGGTTTGTGGAACTTTCTGGTAGTTACTTTCTTTGTGACCGTAGTTCTCGCTGAATTTCACACTTGCGTAAATATATGGGAGCGATAAATATTACACTTTCTTGAAACAATTGGCTTTCAGGAAAGAAAAAATAAACATAAGATCTTTTTGAAGACATATAATATTTTTTTTCATGTTTAAGTAATGTAAGAGCCTTGGGTGTGTAAAGCATGTAAGAGCCTTGGGTGTTAAAAATAATCTAACAGCTTAAGGAATTACATTATTTAATTTTAAGAATTAAGGCAGAAGAAATGTAATGCGCTAAAAATGTACACATTCAAGGGTGTAAGGTCATTCATTTTATGATTATTTTTTATTGGAATCTGCTTTAAATCAATAATTTGAATTTTTTTTATATTGGAAAAGGAACGTGTGGCATTTGCGTACGTGGGGTTTACTCAACTCATAGTGGCATTTGCGTACAGTGTACACTGTAGGGATGGCGAGAGACTGGTCTAAAAGTGACCCCTTCTTCGCTTTCATTATTCAACATCTTCATAATTTTCAGTAACCTATTACTTAGTTAACCAATTTCTGTAAATTAGTCTTTACTCTTGGTGCATTTAACATGAAGAACTATTTTTTTTTAAATGAAATGCATAAAAATTATGTTTATTGCGACAGGATTTTTTTTAAGTTCAAGCATAATATAAATGAAAAACATTTTCAATAGTATACAGTATTCAACATTCATATTCGAATTACTAAACCCTTTCAGTCCCAGTGATGCCATTTGGCATTATCATTTTCTGAAAATTAAATCATAATTAAAAAAATTGGGGCTGATATTTTTGGGATAAATGAAAAATATTTTCTAATAGAAAAAAAAGTAAGAAGAATCGAATGATGTACTTTTTTATATCATAAATAGCTGTAGACGATCAGCAAAAAATTTCTAAAATGGTGATTTCAAATTGTCTTTGGGACTGAAAGGGTTACTAACTCAAGATGTGTTCCAAAATAGATGGACACAAATACGACATTTTTCAGGGATTTTCAGGATGTGTGCAAATGCGACGGGCAAATCTACCAAGCAAAAAAAAGTCTGTTAACGTAAATAACGTAGGTTCAAAGAGAAGCTTTATTATGCTGGAACAGAAGGGCAATTTGCAATTAGGAAATTTTTGGTGCAAACAGATCGTTTCCAAGAAAAACTCAATAAACAAGGCTAACTTAGCTAACAAAACCGTGTAGTATTATTGCAGAAACCACTCAAAACCATAAACATCTTCACTTACAAATTGTTCCCCTCATTATTTTAAAGCAACATGAAACTACCGAGGAATAAAAAATATTCTCTCTACAACAATTTGTTGTTTTTTGCCCCTGTTCTATGAAATAAACCATTATTGACAATGGCTACTTGACATTATTAAATAATTTCTAAAAATGTAACGTGTAAGATGCACTACTGCAATTTCCTCATAAATATTTCTTTTCCTCCTTTTACGACAACTCGAGAATACATTGTAGTCACTCCAATGTTATAACATAGAGTAAAGACCATATCGTTACATTTCTAAAAAAACATTTATTTTAATTATCTGGAAAAAAATTATTTTCCATTTAGTTTCATCTACCATTAATGTTCATGTTCCGTATTCCACCTGATTTTTGGTGTCTCGAAAAAAAAATCCAGAAAATTCTTTACAGAATCTTTTGAAGGGTATGAAAGTAAATTTGAATACATAACTTTGAAATACATAACTTTCAAACAACAGTATGCTTTCTGAACATAAAACCCCCGATCGTAAGCTTAGTTGAATACTGTACTATTGAATTTTGAGAGAAAATAAACTTACGAAATGAGAAACTTACGAAGAGAGAGGACGATTTGATGTTAGACAATATGGGATTCCATTTTTAAAAAAAAGTTTCGAAGCGAGAATAAACATACCGAACTATTAAAGATTTAAGAAATAACAACAATGCACAACCATTCTTCAAGATTAATCCAAACATCTCATATGAGAAGGGTCGTGTGTCGAAAACAGAAAAAAAAAATCTAAGGGAAGGAGGACGACGGAAGTTTCGTCTGCACAACACAAACAAAATAAAAAATTAAATAAAATAAAACGAAACTACTGTGAGGTTCTGCAAAACTCCGACCCGCGAAAACCCAGTTCCCACGCTTTCTCCCCTCCTCAGATGTGTCCCCCATCTTAATCCCTGACCCCCCCCCCCCTTATGTTGTAGAGTACGTTGAACAGCTGCTTGGAAGACGTACTGAAATCAGTGTTGTTATACCATAGCTCAGATGGTTACTACTGCATTATGCTGTTGCTTTTTTTTTTAAATAAAAGGGGGTTGTAGACTCCGAGGGTGTATGTATGGCTGTTGGTGTTCAGGGTCATTGGCGATTTCCGGTTTTTTTTAAAGAAATAATGAGTTGAGATATTTGTTATAGTAAAATATTGTATTTCTTAGGGGAATAAAAAAATCATTACATGTTCAGTTTCTGAAATTTAGGGGCTTCTCTCCTGATAGCTAACCCCAAGATGAGAAGTATTGTCATTCTATAGATTCAGAATGTAATCTAAAATATAAAGGAGTAATTTTTTTAAAATTTATTTAAAAACTGTTATAATTTTCATTTTGGCAATAAGGTATAAGTTAGTACATAAGTATGCAATAACTATAAAAATTATTCTTAAACTACGCCAATAATTGTTGTTACTTCTGAGTTACTTTACAGATATTTTTTTATAAAGTATAGATAGAGATATTCCGTTTTGAACTTTTAGCGGAGTTAGTTAACTTTTAAGTTATATCGCAGATTCACAGCATGCCAGGAATCATTAAAACAACTTCAAAATTACGAAACGTTAAGAGTTATAGTTGAATTGGCAAATGTTTGGAATTATTCTGCATTCGGTATAATTGGAATAAAAAGTGCGGGTTCAACGTAACAGGTGTAGATAGATCTATGACAAACTTTGATTAAGCACCTGTCTAAATTCTAAAGTTAATGGTATTCTAATTACTTTTTAATGCAGTGGGGCTATTTAAACAGTTCTTTAGAATTTAGACAGAGTTTTCTCGGTATCTAACCCGATTAAAATTATTTTGTGTACAAGTAAAACGTATATAAAAAATGTAAGACAATGGTTTAAAAAATTTTGTTATTAATTTTAAAGGATTTCTGAAATTCGAAGGACAATTTACTTAAATGAAAGAATATTGCATCCTCAGACAGCATGCTTTTTTTCTAGTGAGAATAAGGTTTTTTTTGAGGCTTGTTTTAAAGTTTGCCCGATCAAATTTAAGAGTCGAATTCATATCATTCCAAATATGAGATAAGGTGTGCTATAGGTATAGGCGCTGATATATTTGGATTATTCTACAAAATAAGATAAACTTCAGAATTAAAGATCAATAATTAATGAACAGAATTATCTTTCATTAAAATATATTATCTTATTATTTTTTTTAAATTATTCTTTTACAAAAGTTCAAAATTTAAAATGCATCTTTTTAGAGTGAGAAAAATAGATAAATGATAAGAGTGATTAAACACTGCATTTCGCAGTGCAGTGCAGTTTGTTATACAACTATATTGCTATAGAAATTTTGCAAATAGTCTTCGTTTCATTTTTAAATAGTTTTTCAGACAAAAACGACGTAAATTAAATATGATTTACAAAAATGTAATACTGTTTTTTCATTGTTAAAAAGTTAATTACTGAAACGAATCTGATCTATCTATCTATAAATGGTGAGGAACTGTGGTGGTGGAGAACCTTTGGAAAAGTCCCAGAATCTGATCTATCTATCTATAAATGGTGAGGAACTGTGGTGGTGGAGAACCTTTGGAAAAGTCCCATAAATACAGCTTCAATCTAACAAAATGAATTTCACTCTTTAACCAAACACGAGGAGCACCAAATTTATTTTAACCGATTTAAAAAAAAAGTCGAATGCAACCCTAGTTTAAAATTACACTGATTACTACTGCGTCTCAGCTTTCGTTTGGGCATTCGTTAATTTCAAAACGCAATGATTTATGGGGTATCGTGAGATTCCCCTCCCCACCTTTCGTTGGCTGACCCATAAACAAAACCGAGTTCGATGTTTTTCAGCGATTAAAATCGCTGCCGGACATTCATCAAAGCTGGCGAGGCAATTGGTGTCTCGAATCGAGTTCTCGTTTTAATCATTTCTAAAAATCTTAAATTCTATTTTTTTTAATATTTCATTCATTATTATTCTGTGTTTGATGCATTAGTTTTACAATTTTTTTTAACTAATCTCGGTGGCGCTGCATTCTATATAGTGGGCAAGGCCCTCTGTGTCCGTTTTAATTCTGAGACCTTGGTTACTGTGGTGTAAGGCATATATCCCGAATGAGTGTATTTAATATCCCATGTAACCCCTAATGTTTAGTTCCCGAGATTGCTTGATCATAAAAAACTGCATGAATTTTGCCCAATCCGGGATTCAAACTCTGGACTTGCGGCATGGTGATACGAAGCGTTGCCACTTGAGCCAGTAGGTGCCTGAATTGTTTTGGAGCAAAGGAAAAATATCCGCTATCTAAAAAAAAGTTCATTGCAAAAGCTAGCCAAACAAGCAGTTGATATTCTACATTGAATAATATTTATTTGGAATTGTGTCAAGAATACCCGATAAATTTCACTTTTCAGACTTTAACAAGATAACGCCAAATAATGTATAGTATATCCATGCTTAATCTACTCAACGTACTCAAATTTGTAACTGAAAAGAGTATTCAAAATCATGTTAATGAAAATTCATGACACGTTTATTAAAAAATTCATAAACGTAATTATTTAAAGAGACATTTTTGCGTAATATATTTAAACTAGATTTAAATCCTTGGTTTCACCTTGTTACCTACTAAAAAGTACTCGAACTCGAGCAATATGTTCTTATCAAAACTTCCCGCCAACCTTATTTGAAGCACTTTAGGGATGAAAAACCGAAACCGGTTTTTTGCTATCGGTTTTGACCAAAAAACCGGTTTTTCATAAAGCCGGTCTTAAGGTTCGGTTAAAACCGAAAAACCAGGTTTTTGAAACACCGGTTGTTTTTTTTTGAAAAACCGCCATCCCTACCATTTCTTATTTGGTTGGCGGCGAGAATGGATATCTATAGTTGTTATCGAATTTTTTTTGAAAAACCAATCTATAGACGACCTCTGTCATTAAAGAGGTCGGTAAAATACTCCACAAAATGACGTCAAAGCCGTCTGCCAGCTATCCACTGATTACTTGTAGTGATTTGTTGTTATTCAGTAAATGTGTTGTGTTACAATTTTCCGTTATCGAATTTTTAGCATGCGATGATTACACGCAGGAGATACAATATCATGAAATGGATTTATTTTTAAAATATGATCGTGGTTATTTCGGAGAAACGATATCTTTTTGAGGAAATACATTTTATGTCTTTAACTGGTTGAAATAATTTTAAAGGCACAGTGCAATCATAATCAGTAGAATGACGTCGAACAAGACGCGATTATTTAGTAAAAGCATGGCATGGCCATAAAATTGACGTAATTTTTTTTTGTTCCACTTACAAGTTTACAACGATATACCTTACACTTTATTCAATACTAGCTGTTATACCCGACGTTGCACGGGTAGAGGTGAAAAAATAATTTAATAGTCAATTTAACTATTTTTTTCTTTCATTTGAGTTACATAAGATATGAAGATTACACAGTAATTTTTCATTTAATTACACATCTTGGATATAGTAATGATTAATATTAATTTCTCAAAAATACCTTTGATAAGAAGCTCAAATTAAAAAGAATACATATTTAAGTAAAAAATAATCAGTAAGAATTAAAAATAAGCTACTCCAGCAAACAGCAAACGATTTGCATTTTTTATATAGGTCAATTCAAATCATCTATCACTTAATCCGTTATAGAATAATAAGTTTATGTTGCTGATACCGTTCGTTATTAAAGTACAGAATCCCCCCTACTTATATTACATTAAAAAATCAAAATTTCAAAAACGCTATAAAATTCACTGATAAAGTCATCATAATTTCCCGAATAAATTTTTTTTTAGCTCATTTGGCGCTTTTTGCGAATTTGGCGAGGAAAAGATATGGCTAACAATACACCCATTCAGCTCTCGTGCGATAAACTTCGCACAACCAGCTAATTAAAAAAAATTGCTCATTTGGTATGTTTTTTGTAATAACTTGGCGATTTTAGCAAAGAATTTGGCGAGAAAAAATGAGCCATAAAACCATAATATGCATCTGTAGTGCAATGACTTTCAAAAAACAGCATAGTTCAGTATAAGCTTAACTATGCTTTTTAAAAAATTCATAATTAAAATCATGTATACACAATAAAATAAATAGAATGGAGACTGGTAGGATCACGTAACTTGAAACATATCCAACTATTTTTTCAAATTATTAATTTAGTTTCTGAAGGCAATGAACAAATATTAAACAAATTAAACATTTTCAATTTCAATTGTTTTCTAAAAAGTTTTATTTAAATGTTTCTGCCTGATGGCATCACGAAAGAGAAAAAAATGATCGGATTTGAGCGAAAGTGGTGTATTTTTTCCCTTAAAACGTTCGAACACGATAGAAGGAATGGTCCGATTCGAAAAATTCTTAGCCTATGTTTGTTCTGGAGATGAGATGAATTTTTGTGCCAAATTTCGTGACGATCTGTTGCGTGGTTCTTAAGTTTTTGCGTCCTATACAAACAGACAAACAGAAGTCGCCTTTTATGTATATAGATTTCGAATTCAGTTAATAACTTGCACAAAGCAAGCATCGGAACAACTTAATACCACATTGATTATGAAGTCATACTACTTTTTAAGTTTTTGTGTGGTTTAGAATTGGTTAATGTGACCAGATTTCATACCATCAAAAGTCAGGACATTACATTACTACCTTCATAAATTTTTTCTTATAATGCACCCCCCCCCCCCCCAATTCAAACAATGGCATAATTGGTAGCAAGACAAAGACTAAACAAATTTTTTTTTTCTGAGAATTAACTAATAAAAATTTTGGAATATTCTGATTAAATTCTTAAAAATGAAAAAAAACTAATAATAAATGTAAATATACGTAACGTTTTTATATCAATGAGTTTTCACAAAAATCCTTAAAAATTATATTTTATTTTATTTATAATTTACCCGTTTTTCAGAACTTTCACGCTTTCTTCAGAGGGACTGGTAACAGAAAAAGCTGATATTTTGACGATAGGCGTTCGATTAACGGAACAGTTAAGGCAAAAACAGGATGTCTGGTCACATTACCAATATTGGGAGATGAGAGGCTTCATCTAGAGACCGGTAAATGTTACCACAGGGACATTATTATTATGTGAGTGACGTAACTGTTATGTTTTCCCCTCTCAAACTCAAATGACGTGGATAATTGAGTAATTACTATGGTTTAGGGCAAGTGGAGAAGATGATACTAACAGAAGATCAAAGTCCGAAAACAAAGAGAGTTGATAACAATTAAAGGTATTGGGTATCGCTTATATTTGCCCTTCAAGCTGGACCCTAGAAGAAGTGTTTGGACAGCGACCGAAAACTGACAAATTATGTATTAAACGTGAAAGATAATATATGAATTAATATATGAATTTTATATTCATTACAGTTGTTTAAGCGAAGAAGACAATTTGTGATTTATTTTTAAGCATGAGAGGCTTTTATTTTATCAGCACACCGTATTTATTTTGCACTAAGCTCAATCTGTGTATTACACACAAATAGTTACACAATATAAGAACACACACCAAAAGTAGTTCAGCTTCGAACATGGTATAGGTGTAATTTTGTATGAAAAAAAATCCCCCAACCTTTTATTTAATGCCGTATCCTCTAATTGTCCCATATCCCGATACTCTAGTGGATACTTTGTGACTAGCGTTGCTTTGGCTCAAATCTTTTATATTTTGGGACACTTTTTTTATATGCCACATCCAAATTCAGCCAACTCCGAAGAGTTCTTTAAACCGGTCGGTCTATGGTTTATGCCCCATCAACTAAAGTTCGTATGTTTCAAAAGGTCCTATACAGATTTTGACAGGTTGTTTACTAGTTCTCGAATCTCCAAGACCCACTTCTAAGATTACGGGGGTGCACTCGCAACAAATGGGGGTTCACTTGGGGGAGACGGCGACCCTTATAACCCCTGCTATCCAATCTCACAAACAAGCAATTCCCCCATACCCTAGCCAAAAATAAGATGGTTTACTCAAAATCGTGAATACTGGAATTGAAAGAAATAGCGATCGTATCGTACCGCATCTTTCCTGATGAGGCTGAATTAAGATTTCGTACGAATTCGCCACTCACACGCCATACTTTTCATGAAATGCTTTTATTTTTGTTGTAATGAGTTATTTTTAAAATAAAGCAATTTTCTTTTACAAGTCTTTGTTCGATCGAAGGACTTGAAGGCCAAACTTGCTAAATAAGCCAACTCCCTGTTGGACGCCCAGTCTGACAAACGCCCCATCATAGATAAATATGTGCGAAAAAATACTGAAGAGTGTTTTATTAACATGAATCATAATAACAGATTTAAATTTATTTTTAAATAGTTGATAATATTATTCCATTAAAAATTCACCAATTTTTTTTTTGCACTCTATTACATGAAATACTGTATGAAAAAGTTTTGAATAGTTAACGTGCCAAGACCACATCTCGTTTATTTGAAAAAAGTAGAAAATAATACAACGACGAGTGGTTGGGTTGGTTAAATAAACGTCGCATTACAGCTAAACACGGACTGCTGACGACGGGTTTTGTCGTATTAGACAACGGTCAAGTGTCGATATCTATCAATAAAACAATCTGGATTATTTTAAAGGCGAATTGCTTGACGCTCGGTCGAACATCATCTCATTTGGGAAAAATGACGTGAACCGCGAAACGGAAATCGGATATGATCACTGGACCGAAACGTCTCCTACCATTGATTATTATTTAAGTTCCCCCTTTTCCATTTTGTTTTCTTATTGTTTCATCAACGAAAGTGATTTCCATCGGCCATCTTTTGTTTTGTCGGTCGACTAGACACGTGCCGCTGGTGAATAATTAATAGAAGCAAATCGTCTGTCAGATTAGAATTTATTATCTTGATAAAAAACTATTTTGGGAGAATGTTTTTTTTTAAATGAAAGTTAAAATTAAGCAGATGAAAAACTTAATGTTTTAATTGGTCAATTAAAGCAATGACGTTGTATCTGAGTCAATATCAACGACATGATAATAAGTTATTGATGCACCTAGTTTATAATATAATTTTTAAGATCATGTATTTTTAAACTTAATTTTTACTTTGTATAAGAAAATATTTATTTGAATTCTGAAATGGGGGAAGGGGGGGGGGGGTGAAAATCTTTCTTATTATCAAAATAAATCTGTTAGAGTATTTTAATAACAGAACTTATCTGAGAAAAAAAATGGATACATTTGTGTATCACGTATCAAGATGTTAGAGTTATTAAAAAAACGAGCAAGAGATATTGTTCTATAACAATTCAACTACCCCCCCCCCCCTTTCGCACTCTATTAATAAAAAATACTGCATAACCAAGACTTCATGTTTCGATTAATTTGTAAGTCAAATGAATTGTCAAAACTGCGACCCATTTCATTTGAAAAGGTAGTAAAACGTCATGTCATTGTCAAATCAACCACTCAAGTATACTAAACTGTCTACCAGAAAGCAAAGCTATTAACAATTGTACAATGCAACCTGTCAAAGCGTTAGAGTTTATTATCTTTTATTTTCTCTCTTTTTTTTGTCAAAGTATTATTGTCAACCTCTTCCAACCACATGTGCTAGGAGCTAGGATTGAAGTCTCCAGAGAACTTTAAATGAAAGCGAAGGTGTGTTTTATGTGTCAATATAAGGGTGATGTAGGGTATCGATGTTAAGTTTTGATACGCCCTTAATTTTTCGATTTCTAAAAAAAATGGGCCACAAACGACTATAAAAAATAAACTATGTTTTCATTTCAATTCTTTATTATTTGTGGAATAAATCGACCAGATCAGAAACTTCATTAAGTGATAAAATACCATTTAGGTAAACGTGCTTTTTTTTTTTTTAACAAAATCATTGTAATATCATAAGCATGAGCAGTTGCAATGTAGCGATTTAGATTAAACATGTTTTGAATCATTAAAAAATCAAATCAAACACAAGAAATTAATATGGATTAAATTAAAATTTAAAAAAATATGCATCGGTTGCAGATTTTTTTTTCAATGTTGGCGTCAGAAAATTGAAGCACAATTTAAGTACAGTGTACAACTTTCATTGAACATTTAAATAACATTGAAAATTTAAATAACAATGGCCAAGTTAATTCTTCTTCTTGACATTTAGGGTGTGTTTATTGCAGATTTCAAAATCGACCGAATTCGATCCTAGGATCTTGTGACATAATCTGTTTTTTCTAGTAGCCTACAGATACATTTATGTTTTTTAATCTCGTAAGATTCAATATATCAAACACAAAAAATATTTTAACCTTTAAAAAATAGAAGGGAAATTATTTAAAAATTTGTTTCATTGTTTCCACATTTACATAATCCTACATATGTTCACGGCAGAGCGAAACTCTATCTGATGATCCGATTTCTGCCGGAAACAATCATCATCACCCGCCGGAAACCGACGCAACCCCCCAGATAGGAAACTGACGCCAATGTAGGCTTTTGTTTCCAATTACGTTGTTTCCATCGCCCTATACTTCCTCGCACATTGTATTTGCGAACTTCTTTGCATATATATTGTGGGAATCAGACTGTTTCCAAAAATACTGGTTGGGAAATGTTAATGAAGTTCACAGATCGTCGTCAAAATAAATTGAAAGTTTCCATCATAGTTTAGAATCTGTACATTGCATTCCAAATTTTTTTTAAAAAAAAAAGACGCTTAGAATAGAATTCTGGTAACCCGGAAACGAAAATTCATTAAAAAATAGATTTTGAGATTTTTAAATTTTCTAATAGTCCCGTTTCTTCTTTTTAAAATAATATATATAATACTTTACAATCAGTGCATCAGAAGTAATATTTTTTTACGATTTCGAGAAAGACACTTTATGTTTAACCCTTTCCTTACTGAAACGCCTGAGCAACTAAGGATTCGATAATGCTATCAAATATTACGAGGAAGCAAACATCCTTCTTAGCGAAAGAGTTAAAGTAAGAAAAGTTTAACTTTGAAGCCAATTTTCTCAAAACTCAAAAATCTGTTTAACAAAAGAAGTTAAAGAGAAATTTGAAGGGGAAAAGTGTTATTTTTGTAATTTTTGATACTTGACAGCAACTAAGTATTACTTTTACAAAATACCATGTTAAAGTCTCTAAAAGTGTTTAATGTACCACTGTAAAAAAATTCACACCAATATGTCTTATAGATTCTCAGAAAAACCATTCTTAAAAAGGACTAACTTAACATTACAGTCTGCTCTGCGAGATTCCGGGTTGCCTTAAAACAGAAAAACTACAAAACCATTTCTGAGCTTTTGTTTGTGCAATTCTTATAATTTAATTAATCTATAATTGTTTGTTTTAATTTTAAAAAATGGAATTTTTTGCGGATGATGCAACAATTTACTCGATATTCAATTATAAATAATAAACAATTTAAACAGTATATTCATTTTGGGAAAATTTATGTCTCCATAATTTTGCAATTTCTGCCACGAACTCGTTACTTGACGGAGATTTAAAATTACGAGACGATTCACCAATAGCCTCTGTGTATCTTCAGTGCATCATTCAATGAAAGAAACGAAACTTGACAAAAATTGGAAGTCTAAATGTTTGAAATCTTATATCCTATTCCTTAAATCATCCTTTCAAACTAGTTACGTGACCGTGAAATTAAACTTGAGTGAATCAACAAATATCAAATTACAAGAAGTTTTTCAACCATTACTCAAACAAAAAAGATCAAATCAATGAATAACGTACGCATAATGTTGATACGTAAAGTAAGGTTGAAATTGAATTTGAGTTTTAAAAAAAATCCAACGCGTTGAGTTCAACATCCTCTAAAAGGGTTAAACGTAATTGAAAAAAGACAATTTGCTCCACGTAAGAGTCGTTATAAAGTGATTACTTTCAACAAACCCTTATGTGGAAATGGTGGCAGCAAAAAACTACCCCCCTCTAAACTTTACGACATTTCCTCCAGTAGACCACCGCAATACTAGAATGATGTCATCAAACTTTAAAATGGGTAGATTTGACAACATTGTAATTGTAATAGATATTATATCAAAGATGAGTTTTATGCAAAGATACTTTTTAAAAGTAACTCTCTGTTGTAAATGCAGTTACTTAATACTAAAGTAATTTCAGTTACTTTTAGAAATTTTAAGTTACAGGAAAAATTGCTTTTTAACCATCTTACCGTTTTTCAAAGAGAATCAAGATTAAAGAAACATAAGCACATTCGCAATTCGAATTAATTTTTTTTAAATACATAATTTTAAGAAGGAGTTGCATTTCAAAATTGGCATCAGAGTGTCGATTAAAATTTCGACAAGTAAAATTTTCGAGTTTCAATTTCTTTTGAGAACTATACGGTAACTATTTTTTTTTTAATATTTCACGTTCTGATACTATTTTAGAATTAAGATAGGGTAAATCAGTAATCTGCATAGTTAGGACAGTATTAATACTTAGTAAAAATTTAAGTGATATCTTTCGAAAATAATTTTGGGAGCGCAATTTTTTAAAAATAATTTACACGATCGAATACGAATTTTTTAAAAAAGATTTTTCTAACCCTGCTCATAAAATTTTATTTTACATTATTTCTTTTCAATCAGTTTTGGTAGGTATATCATAAGAGGTACTGTAGAAATACTAGTACAAGAGCGAGATAAAAAAAAATACTTTAGTTGGCGATGGGCTTTTTATGATTCCATTTCGAACTCTATACTTTAAAACCATTTTCATTGAATCGTTTTCGTCAATTGGGATTTTGTCATACCACACATCAATCAGTCAAGAGAACAATCATCAAACCTCGAGCCAATGTTGCCATTCTCTAAAACGGTAATATGCGCAATAATGGTCGAATGGAAATTAGGAAGTCGCTGAATTGGACTTTTTTCGTGTTGCCACTTTTTTTAAAAGAAGAAGTTGCAACACGGCGGTCGTAACATCGTGACACAATGAACTGCCATTCAGCGAAAACTTAACCTTGGTCAACTGCGGGTGGCAACACAATTACTTCGTTGTCTTCATTTCTCTTTAAGAAACGTGACATAGATTTCTGCCAATACTTTTGTTCTCGGTTAGCTTCTATAAAAATGCATTGCTGATTGTAACAAAAGGGTTTGAGACCATTGCAAGTTTTCTGTGTACACTTCTTCTTTTACTAACATTTTAAGAGGAAGAAGCGTAGAGGAAAATCTTCCTGTGGACTCGACCTTTTTATACTTATGAATTCAAATCGAGAGAGAGCCCAATGCTTGACATTGAAACTAAACGTTTGGTATTCAAAAGCGCATTCAGAGACAATCAAGTGAAGTAAAATCTTTGTATTGCATTTGTGAATGCTTAATGTGATATCTGGGTTTGATCCTTGATAAAGGCCAATACAAGATAATTAGTGATGGATTGTATGAGGTTAAATTACAATAAATTGTTCAGTGGCTTTTGTTGCTCAGCGCTAATGTACTTGATGCACATTAAGATATTGTATTAGGCTTTTAAGATAAAGATGTAAATTTTACAGTCACAACTTTTTCTGTACCGCTAATCGGGGTAACTTTGACATTTTAAATCATATATTCTTTTTTTTACAAACGAAGTTAAAGTAATCTAAAAAAAATTATCCGAATACATTTAAAGAACAATGCATGGTAAGAATTGAACATTAATTAACAGTTTTGTAGGCATTATTGATAGATTTTAGAAATATTTTTTTTTGTTGTTAATTTAGATAAGGGTAAAGTCCTTTGTGAATTCTTTGGTCTAAGTCCGAAAAACTTATGGAACAAATGTTTAACCATTTTTTTTTTTTTGGGGGGGGAGTGTAACAGAATTAAATCTAAGCATGAAAATGTCAAATTTTATAACTTATTATTCACTTTGTACCCCATTGCCGAATTACACTATCGAAATTATGCATAACTTTATTGACCATTGGTTAAACAAACAGTTTTAGCTTTTCATTAGAATATTATTTTTTTAGTTTTGGAAGCAAGAATTCATACAAATAGGAAATGCGTAGCAATTCCTGGGGTTGGCGAGCGGTAGCGAGCAGGGGGCTTTGCCCCCCTAGTTTTATTATAAAATTAAAACAACAACATACTAGTAATTTAGGTACTTCAAAATTTTTCCAATTTAGGCATTAACGATTTTGAATGTTATACTTTTCCTAGTTTCAAATATAGGTTATTTCATTTTATACATAATCATCTCAAATAAGGAAAAAAAAAATAAGAGTACAACTTTGTAGTTAAGCAAAATAGAAGAATTTTTTATATATTATTCATATATTTATATTGTTTTTCATCTTTTGTTAATGGTGCCCTTTTTAAATGACCCTACATATTTCAGGGTAATGAAAACAATTAAACTAGCATATTAAAAAATTTCTGACATTAAAGTAAATCCAAGTAACTACAAGCAATTTTATTAAATAAAATAAAATCTAGAATATTATGTTAAATTATGTCATTATTCAAGCTCCATTTACTAAAAGAGCGTTAGGAGTAGTCGTCCAAAATTTCAAATGTCATCTATCAAATTATTCAAAAGTTCGAAATGTATATTTAAAATTTCAAGTTCTTTTTGAAAAGCATTGATGTAAAAAAGTACATCTATTTCACATTTGTAAAGTCGTTATTAGTAAGGGATAATTCTTTTTAAGTTAACGCAATAGAGCGAAACCTGATAGAGGGCGATTATAAAACTATTATCATTATAAACCATTTTAGACAAGTTTGTACTAAATGGGAGTACATCAGAAAAAAAAAAGTTTATTTGATAGAGAAACTAAAAATTACTGGTAATGTCAATAATTACAGCTGAAGAACCACGATATATTTTTCACTGCATTAGGTTTTACATTTGGGGGAGCAATATATCAATTACCTAAAATTGCTGAAAAGTTTTAACAAAATGCATTTGAAGTTAAGCCATGGATATAAAATGCATAAATAAATATTGCATAGATTTGTACTTGTTATGTTTAAATGTTTCCATGCCATTTTTGTAGTTATAAAACAAATTATATGAAAATTTTCCTACCTTCACTTTTTGAAAAATACAGCGAAATTTTCAAACCAAAAAATAAAAATATATAGTATATTGAAACGAATTTAAACTTTGATTTAATAAAACGATATTCTTTCATTCGAAAAAATTAGATTACCCTAATATTATACTAAGATAATATAAAAGGTTAGCACTTCTCTTACATTTTTCGACATATTCTAATAATTATAGAAGTATTATCAGAAAGTAAATCGCTCTTAGACGCCTTAATCCTTACCTAAGCCTTCAAGGTATGTGCCTTTGAAGATTTTGGCCCATTATTTTAGGGGATACCAAAATCGTTGTACATTCACACCATTTTGTATCACTGTAATACTGAATTACCATTTTAATCAAAATTAATCACATTTTGAATTTTTTATAACAGTTAGCACTATAATTTTTAAATATACATTATTAAGTGTAAAACTATTATTTGTAACCCTTAAGTATCCGGTCCTTGGGCTCCAACTTGTCACGGTTTTCTCACACCCTGTCTTTAAAGAGTAAGGTGATTCTTCTACACATTGCTATTGAATAATTCGTGCATTAGACACCCCTTATCCTTATAACATTTTAATGAAGGCTCTCAGATACCTATATATTTCTGTCTTCAATGTGTGGATAATTTCTCATTAGATTTGCCTTGCCACCTGGTTACTATCCCGGTTGTTGGCCGGAATAGCTGCGAGCTTGAAAATTCTGAAGTAGAATATCAAGTCAAGAGTTCAATATGTTTTCAGATTATAACGTTCTGTTTAGCTTGATGCACACTGCTTGAAAAAAATATAAAAAATAAAACTTTTTTTTTATTCTCTAACGCGATCAAATGTAGATCGAATGGATTTAACTTAGCTATTTAAATTTATGAAGCAATGGGACACAATTAAATCAATTTTTAAATTGAAAATCAAGGGATATACCGAAAGGCCGCAAGTTTCCCATAGTTATGGTAAATATTTGCAGTATACACTTTGATAAATTTATATACGTTTTTGTGGCGGCTTAAAAATTGAACATAAATTTGGTTACATACAATTTTATAATACTAAACAAAATATGCTTTTTAAAAATGTATCCAAAGTAGGTTTCATAAATATCGGTTAATATTATTTAATGTATTTAGTTCCACTTTTAATAGAATTCTTCAGACACACAAAGTTCTGTGTCTCTTCCAAATTTTTCACACACATGATGATTTATATAAAATTTCTAAGACTCTTACGAACTTCCTCATCTTTCGAAAGGTCACTCAATTTCAGAAAAGAACTTGAAAGATAATACCTTTGAGAAAGCGGAGACAGACAAATAACAAAAGGAAAATGTAAAAAAAAGCGAAAGATAAGCCGTATTTAACCCTGAGGCTCATTTTTCTTCAATTGGCATCATTTTTTTATCATTTAAAATGATAAATTTGCCCATTAAATCGTATCAAGCCACTCACTATTTCGAAGAGCTCGGAATTGAATAGGACAGAAGTGATCATGTGATCCAATTTATCCTTTTATGTTGCGAAACGATGTCTTTTTCTTATTGAAATTACTCATCCGAAAATGGCAACGCCATGGGTGGTTTTCCTTTTCATTGTTTCAATGTTATTTCGGTTATTGACTTTTTTTTAAAACTATCGAAAGTGGTCACGTGTTCTCTGTGTAGATGAATAACGTCATAGCGAAGATCATCATCATATTAATAAAATTTATTATTTCTAAATTTCCATTTATCTCGTATTTCCAAATGCTGAGCTATTTGTTTGAGTTTACGTGTTATACTTCAGCTAGACGTTGTAATTTTTCTGGCTTCTCCAAATTTGTATAGGCTGTGTTCAAAATTTTATTTAAAAAATATATTCATGAGCATTTTACACGTTTTATTGCAGTAGAGCATTGAAGGATATGTTAAAAGAATGTTTCATGCGTAACAAATATACAATCGTTAGAAGCAATAGCTTTAGAAGAAAATATTTTGTGTGTGAAAAAACATAAAAGAACAATGAAGCTGATAAAATATATGTTTATGGTAAATTTTACTGGAATAGGCTATTGAGAAGCGTATTGAAATTTAAGTCTTGCATATGCCATAATACATTCAATCATTCTGTCATTTCGCGGAAAGAGCATTTTAAGCTTTCAATTGTGGAAAGACGCGTGAATATAGTTTCCAACTGCTGCCAAGTAATTTATTACATTATTATTTTACACATAAAATAGGCGTCCATAGCAATACCGACCCATGTCCCACTTACTTTAGACATTATACTTGCCGTTTTTTTCTGGAACATTTAAATAGTAGGATAAGAGGGTTGTCTAGTACCATGGACCTAATGCAATACTTTGGAAATCGTATGAAAATAAACATGCAAGAAATTAAAATATGTATTTTTAAACTCATTAATTACAGTACCAAAGATGATTTATGTGTGCTCATTTCTGGCCTAAAGCATATATTTGAACATATATCCATACAATATATATATTTTTAAAGTATGCGGGAAAATGTGCGTTCAGGCACGAGCCTTATACCACAAGTTCCTCTCAATTTTTATTTTTTATTTCAGCGTATGTGAAACGATAATATATACTTTTGTAGTAAAAAGGCTAATGCTAATGTATAACCTTTTGGCTTTTTGTTTAAGTTTTTTTTTATGCTAAAAAGCACAAATATGATGAAAGATACTCCGAAGGTGGATTAAAGAGTATCTGTAGCTCAACCGTCCATAAGAGTTGGATGACTCCCGAATAAATATGGAAGTTTCGAAAGAAAATGTGGGAAAAAAATTCTATTACATTAATACATTTTCGAAATAAAAAGAGCATTTTTTCTTGTTACACCGCTTGCGCTGGATAGTATTTGTACAAACATAATGCATGACATTAAAGAAAATAAAGATTTTTCGACAGCATTTTTTTTTTTCAATAACATGTTAGTACCTCATGCAACTAAAAAAATTTTTTTTACTGCTTGCAATTAACATTTTTTGGAGATCTAAGTGTAAATTGAAAACTTTTCACTTTTTGTAACGGAGTATGTTCTTTCACTAAAATCTTAAGGGAGAATGGGTGCGCTGGACCGGGGGTCTCCAAAGCAAAGTACATCAGTGTTAATCCTATGGAGGAGAAAATATTTTCTCTGCCCCATTTCTCCGGCTTTATTGAATATTTTTGCAAGTGAATTTTTTTATGTGATAAACGTAGCTGACGTACAGGTCCCGACCTTCTCACTTTTTGAAATTGGTTCGAATATTTTTTTAAATTTTAATAAATAATTTTACACAAAATATTTGAAGCAATTTCAGAAAGTGGGAAGGTAGAGACCTGTAAGTTATCTACATTTATTTTTTAAAAAAAATAACAGTTTACAAAAAATATTCAATGCAGCCGGAGAAATGTGACAGAGAAAATAGTTTTTTTTTCCCCATAGGTTTAACACTGAGACACTTCAGTTGTAGACCGCGGACCCATTTCGCCCATTCCCCCTCAAATTGCTCACTATAACTCACTAACTTGCTTGTTTTACTCACTATAACTTGCCATTGCATAAAAAAAGTACAGGCAGTTTGTTAATATAACCCAACAAAAAAGCAACATTAAAAACGTAAATTAAATTAAGAAAAAGGGACAATTATTTGGAGTTTTTCTTTACTAATTTTTAATTTAACTTCATATTTGCTACTTTAGTTTTCATTATATTAATTCCAATATATATTATTTTAATTTTAATTTCGTGACTTTTTACTGAAATGGTAAGAAAGTTTCCAAAACTTGTCAACCAGGTGTGAGAGTGAAGTTTAAAAATTATTATGCAGTTTTACCAAAATGCAATGTGTAGCTATTTTAAAACAGATGCTGAATACAGCTGTTCCTCAAAATAACACCCACCATTCCAAGAATACGTAAGGGATTTCAGAGTTTGTTTTCCTCATGCACGATAATTTTCCAGGGTTTTAAGTTTCTGCCATTTCCTGATTCTTTCCTGGAAGTATGTTCTGCCGCATTTTTTTACTGCCCATGGTCGAGCAAAAGAAAAGGTAGAAAAAAAAAATTCGAAAAAATTCCAGATATTGGTCACTGTAAATGTACAAAAAAAAAAATCGTAGAGACAAATGTTTTTTAATAAAAGTGACTGGATGATATTATTTACATATGTTCGAAGGAAAAGCCTATTACTATATTGTTGCCGTATTAAAGTATCGAAACAATAACCTATCAACGTTTAAATTCAATAAGAAAAATTCTAAGAAAAGTGTTTACTATGCTCAAAATAGGTAAAAACAGGGCAACCTATTTTCATTTTGTGGGTAGGATTTGTGCACAAGGAAGACGGAAAGTACAATTTGAATTACAGGGTGAGGCAAATAAAAGTGGCCCCAACTTGGAGTTAAGAATACGACAGAAATGTTGCCAAGTCAAAAACCAATACAAAAACAGGTTTGCTAAATGAAGCTATTGATCGCTTCAATATTAAACCAAACAAACGCTTAGCGACTTATTTTCCGGCAACTATGCTATGGTTTGAGAAGCTAGTTGAAATGAAATATAAACAAGGTTTGTAGAGCTGATCAAAAAAAGTTTCCACCAGTGATTATTTCGGTCGCTATTTATCCTAGATAATCGGACCTTTTTGTTTTTGTTAATACAAAACATTCTAAATTGATTGCAAGACACAACATTTACCCATAACGAAATAAACATTAGATATGTTTTGTCAACATGAGAAAGGTTTCTTGTATATCTTTACTATGTTTATGTTTTGAGTTTTAAACAACTCTTTCTATGCAGTTCATGGAAAAATACACACGAAATGCGAAAACAATAATAAACATTGCTTTATTACTACTTTGAGCGATAAAGTTATTTGAAAACAAGTGAAAATTCCTGCTTCGAATCGAAAGGTAAAATCTTGCACTGTTCTAAAGCTAGTATTTTAAATAAGAAAAAAAAGTTGTTTAAAACTTACCTTAACATCTTGGTCGTATTCGATCGTCAAGTTTAAATTCTGCTTTATAAATACTTCGGAGAAATCTAAGACCTGTTTTAAGATAGAAAAAGGATGTTTTCAATTTTTTTTTTTTAAATTATACCTTTAGAGCGATCGATGTTGAGTGAGTACTTTTCGATCGATGTTGAGTGAGTAAGTTTACTTTAAAAAAAATAATCGTATCGTACAATTTTATGAATTATAGCATTTACATCGATTTGCGAATCTTGAAAAAAAAACTTTTTTTTTAGAAAATATATTTGATCATTGAAAAATAAGAGAACATGTGTGGCCAGTTATTGGGGTAGTGAGTTCTGTTATTGTGGTTATAATGACGTTTAAAAGAAAATAAATCTTACAAGATATAAAAAAAATAATTATGTCTGCATTTCTAATAATAGTACAATGCAATTAGATTTTAAAAAAAGGGGCAATAATAGGAGAAACGATTATTAGTAAGATCTGAAGTCCTACAATTAAAATTATATAATTGTAAGCATAACTATCTTATTGAACGAATGATGGCAAAAATTCTCCAGGGTCAAATGCCAGATACAATGGTTCAAACTTGATAAAACTAAGAGAACTATACTTATCCATAATGAGTGAAAAAAATTATTAACTCTTGAATTATTCAAAGTCTAGATAAACAAGTATAAAGTGGACAAATTCTGCTGAGTAATGGGTATATCATCGGAGTGTGCAAGTAATACATAAATATTTAAGCCACAGCAATTTTCTACCCGGGTCATAATCGTAATGATGCGTTTCCTGACCTCTTTAAACCATTGATTCTTCAAGGCCCGTGTTTTCATACAAGGTGGAGAGGGTATATAAAGATGTTAAACAAGACAACAGTAATATATATTTTTTTCAAATTTCCTGTTTACAACGTTACTGCTTTAACAAATTCATTGGGGGCTGGGAAGCCCAGTCAGTTAGGCGTTCGCCTTGCATGTGGAAGGTCCCAGGTTCGGGCATTGCCAAAATACTGCCGACCTATAAATGGCCCGTGCAGCCAAAAATGTCCGACGAATAATACCTCGTGTAGGAGAGAACATGTTAAATATGCTCCAAAGTCCCAACGATACGTACGATGTCGCCCTTAACTGTTGCTTTGGGGGCCTTCGCATGTGTCGGTTCGTCACTTGACTGTGGTTCTAAAATACGACGCCCGTCGCCAATAGCCCTCTTGTAGCTCTAGTGCTACGATAATTCAACTAAGCTAAACTAAACAAATTTATTTCCATTTGGCATATTGTAAATAGTGCTATTAAGGTATAATTTGATAGACATAAGACCGTGGTCAAGAAATACAAGCATGGCTGCCGGTAAGTTTACTATTGTAGTTCAGTAGATAATAACAATATAAGGAGTAGCAATTTACTTTTATTTATTATTGATCATTAACATAACAAGAAAATACTGGCCACATTTGGAAGCTTAAAAAATATATATACTTTCAATTGCAAAAAGAACAATTTTGTTACAAAGAATAATTAATTAAATAACTGTTCTCCAAAAAATACCTTTTTGTTTCAATTATTAATAAACTTGTTTACGCGTTGCTTTTAAATAAGAGGTGTGATCAGAGCATGGAAAAGCAACCGAAAATTGTATACACTTATAATAGGTAACACGTGCAAGTAGATAATCAAGTCTTGAATTAAATAACTGCTGGCTAAAGGTTACTTGAAAGTTAAACTTCATTCTGATAATTGCAAATTATACATTAAGAAATGACTAATTCACATTGTGTTTTACTGTTCTAAATTTTCATGTTGTCAGTAATTGTACTGCTTTAATATTCTCAACGAGTACGCTAAGACTATAATAAAAAAAAAACACGACTAAAAGATATAGCATCATAGACCAACAAAGGTTACAATATAGAGCTTTATTAAATTACTAATTAATTAGGAAAAAAGTATTTCAAAATGTAATGTTTTAATCAAATTTTTAAAAATTTTGATGACAATGCGAAAATTATTAGTAACTACAAAAAAAGCACCTCTATGTAGTCTCATAATAACCTAATCAAAGAAGAAAAATCATTAATTTATCCTCTTTATTAAAATCCTTTAAACAAACAATTTTTTTTTCAAATAAATTTAATACAAAATGTTTATAGATTTACTCTTGAATTTTTTTGCGAGATAGTTTACTATTATAAACTATATAAATCAGTTGTTTCTTTTCTGATAATCCTCCAAAACGTTGTTCGGATAATTTTATATTTATTTACAATTAATTATTATTTTCTTATTTATTTTTTACGTTAACAATTACACAAAAAATATCATTCCATTTAAATATTTTATTTATTAAATCAATAAAAATCTCAAGAATGTTTTTAAATGAATACACCCATGTCGCTACAGAGGGCGTATATTAACAGCATTCTGTCCAGTCAAACAAGTGGGTTCGACAGTGAAAGCTACAAAAGATACATTTTTTTTTATTCCACAAGGCCTCTATAATAAAATATTGTTCTTTTTTTCTTTCATTCCACCGCTTTTCTATTGTCTTTTCGAGTATGGCGTGGGAAGCGAAATAGTGCAATGACGGCATTATTTTTAGATGTGATTTGGAGAATAAAAAATGGCGTCCTTTTCACTTTCTCTTGGATGATATCCAAAGAGAACAAAAAGTAATTGACGAGGGCGAATTGTTGTGGGCATGTATTATTTTTTGATTAGGTAGCTCTTTGTGATACTTGATATTTCAATATGAATGCGGTCTTAAGTGCTGGTACCAATGACATTAGTTATTTCGTGGAGAGTTTTTATTCATTACCAAAACAATACAATCTTCTGATGATATAATGCAAAAAGTAAACGATACAACTTCATTATAGCACACTTCTCATTAAGTGTCGAATAATTGGTCGAAAGACATAGGGTTAAAACAAATATAAGGTTACTAACCTAGTGCCACAGTAGGATTATTAAAAAATAGTTTCTTTTATAACAAAAACTTTAAATAATAATACCATTTTTTTGTCCTTTTATAATTATTTGATTAGTTGTGTTTCGTATAAATTGAAGCACACCTATGCGACTACTATAAAGTATTGAATGAATTTTTATTATAAAAATTGTGCAGTTTTCTTATTTTTATCCTTTAAGCAAATTAATACCCTATAATCGCACGGTCTTTTAAAAATTAAGCTCAAATTGTAAAAAAAAATAATTATGTCCCATTTAGTCTAGAGTAACCCTCTTTTATTCTTCGGCTTAATTCAAATTAAAAGCCGATGAATTAAAATTGTAAACTAATGTTATTTCAAATCAAAATCTGAATTAAGAAAAAAGCAAAGCTCAATCGACCTATTTCCTCCGAACAACAAATTAGCTAATAGAGCATAATAAGAACAGTAGCTCAAAATCGTAATAAAAAATATATATCAGCAATTCATGTTCTGAAAAATATGTTTTAAATTATTCAATGCATCTTTATCTAAACATTACTCACTCCATTTTTTTGATCTTAAAGTGTCCTTCCAATTCACAAAAATTTTATTTTAGAAGAACTCAAACAGTAATTAAATTAAGAACAAATAAATTTCTTAAAAAAATATTACTACTTTTAAAGTAAACTACGAAATGGTTTCTTACTTGCAGACGATATCAATGATCAGAAAACATAATTTTGTAATCAAAATTTATCTAATTTAAAATGTAATGAATAAACTTTCCATATGATTTCATTTACAATTTTCTTTTTTTTTAGAAATCTGGAAATGGTTGAATTTTTTATGAATAATCGATCCATTTATTTGATAGTCGTTTATGAGATTGTTTCCAGATGGTGTAAAGCTTCAGTTTTCATTTTTGTGTTTCCTGCGATATTATTGGTTGTTTCTATTTTATTCTCAAAATGCGTTTTTATCGTCTGCTCTTTCTTTTTAATTTTTTTTACGTGAAACTTGTTTTTATTCCCCTTCTATTTATTAAACTTTTTTGGTTTAATTTTTATCAAATTTCTAGTATTCTCAAAGAATTATCAAAATGTCAAAGTTGTAGGAAAACTTCAGCTTAAATGATAGTTTATCTTATGCGGAGAAAAATTAAGCGAAATTATAGAACACTAATTTAACGTGATTTACGAAAAGAAAAAAAAAAGAATAAGCTCTACTGGAAGAAAAGTTTGCACGTCACAATCAATTCAGTAAGGTAAGAAAATATTGCACTGTCCAATGCAAAGTTTACTAAAAAATGTCCTACCATTTTAAAAAATAATTAAATAAATATTTTGAAACAGTGGTTAAATTAAACGGATAAATACTGCTTGATTTTGCCAAAAAAAAATTATTGTGTTGAAAAAACTGTGATTTTTGTAAACCTAAACTCTGAGGATCTGACCTCACTTCCCCCACCTGAAGTTAATAAAGATATTATCATTAGTATTTATGTTATTTAAAATATGTGCAAACCTGTGAAATTAAATTTTTAGATTAGCTTTACAAAAAACACTTTAAGAACTATGTGAATATTTTTTCAAAAATGTATGTACAATTAGGTGCAGAAATGTTACTATTTAAAACTGCATTCAAGAATCAAAAAGTGGGTATAAAATTTCTATATGGTATACCTTATGGTAAAAAAAACCCTTAGACACTCCCAATCACGATTTTTAAAGCAATTTTCTTAAAACACACGTATAATCAATTTTCAAATCTGGAAAGCCTTACCTTTTACATAGATATTTTTCGGCAACCCAATTACTAAAACTTAGCTTCGTGCACACAAATAGAGTTGCAAAAAAATGAGCCAGTGACGAAATTTATAAATCCCAATAAGCTACATACTGAGACTGCAGAGAAAAGTAGAGTTGGTTAGAAAGCATGAAGTTAACCCTCTAATGCATGAATTTTTATTTTCATCCCAAAAAAACATATATGTATCTTTAATACTCACACATTATGGGAAAAATACTAAATTTTTTTTAACTGCATTAGAATTTAAATAATTTCAATTTTTCAATTTTTTTTCCATATGACAAAAACCAACTGCAAAATTCCAATTTTGATAATAATGACTAGAAAACTACTAAAAATATTTCAAAATAACCCTTTTTAACTATGATTAATTTTTCAAAACAATTTATTAGTATTTAGTACTAATATTATTATTCTTTGAATGCTGCCAAAAACGCAATTTCACAAAAGTTAATTACCTCACTCTTTAATTTGGAATACACTTTTACTAATGTCATCTATGAGGATTATTAGTAACTAAAACTTTTAAATGAAATGTAACAGATGAAAAAACACAGATTTGTCTAGGAGGAGCTCTAATTTAATAGAATAAAGTGGATTATGTTACTTGTTACCAAACGGTAACAGTATGCATTAAATTGTTAACTGTAAATACAAAAGAGTCGCCAAGAGTTACAAAATATTGGTTCCCTTGCAAAAATCATTTAGCAGAAAAATGCTTTTAAATTTACAAAATAATGCTATCGTTTATAGTCATTTTAATTTAATAAAATATGCGTGAAATTTCGGGTGTAAAAATGCATACTCTTTTTAAAAAAACATTATAGTATATAAGATATATTTGATATTAGTGGGTAAATTGAAAAATGAAGGGCCTAGTTACAAAACTCACATTCTCCAAAATAACTGAGACATATGGGATTGGACCGTTTATTGACGACTTTGTACAATTTAATGTACTATCGTCAAAAGTCGCCAATGCATAAACTGGACCCTATATCGTCGTTACACTTTGGATAATTTGCAAAAGCAAGTAGTATAATTCAAATATATTATTTCTTGTCTGGAGAACAGGCTGTTCAGGATGCTACTATACTCCTTGCCAACCTAAGTTGGGAAAATTAGAAATATGCTATGGAGAAGATCCTTCAGCGCATGTAAAGAGTTCCATAAATTATTTGTGAATCCATCCAGAAAACATGTTTTAAACATTCGGCAATTTTTTCAGAATGAAAAATGTATTTTGGTTCAATTGTATTCATATAATTTTGTAAGTAAATATTACCTTACAAGAGTTTCCAACTAACGGACCAACCGCGATTTTCCCTCTGCCCCTTTACTCTTTTTTTTTACCCAAGTTATGTTGAAACGAAGTGTAAACGACTTTTGAAAACTAATTAAAATGCTAGATTTATGTTGCAAATAGACCCTTCAACTATATTATTTATATATCTTGTCTGGAAAACAGTTTGCAGTTTAGGATGCTACAATACGACACTTGAAAACTAATTAAAATGCTAGATTTGTACGCGTAACTAGTTTTCAATTAACCCGCCTAACTCTGCCAGACGACTCAAGTCTCAGAGGTCAGAACTGTCCCCTTGTGACATCTCTGACCTCCTTCGAAATTAGCAGCATAAATGCCTTCCGAACCTATTGTCAGCGAGTCACTGGAGAACAACCAAGAGCTCCCAAATTAATTTATCTTCACGGTTTTATTTTCATTTAGCATCATAATACCTCCATTAATCCTGCACGCTAATAGCTCTTTTTTTTTACTGTTTGGCGTGACATTTCCATGTGTTGGTTTCGGAAAGTTGTAACACTCGACATATGGAGGATTGAAATAGGTTGGAGACTTCGAATTGAAACGGGTAGGGCAATGCCATAAGTGTTGGCCCAATACAAATTATTTACTTTACAAATGACTTCATATTGGTTGAAGAATTTTTTTTCTTCATTATGACCTTTTTGTTCTTGGTATCAATTTCATATACTCATCTTAAATAAAGTTCTGGCTTCGTAGATGGAGGACTGATAGTGTAAGAATTACATTCAAGTTCAAGTTTCCTCCCTTACAAATTACGATAAAGATATTCAGTTAAATGAGCATGTTTAGTAACGTGAAAAAAAAAATATGGGGGTAAAGTAACACTTTAGTTGTTCAAATGAATTTTGATCGGTTCTCATTCAAACAATCAATTATTCAAATAATTGGATTTTTCATTAAAAAATGTTTACATTTTAATTAACATCGTGCACGTTAAAAACGTGAGAAAAACTATTTTTAAATAAAAAAAAGGTTTTATTTTAAATTAAAAGGACACTATTGCATGTCAAGCATATGGAAAGAGGAATTGATGGAGTAGCATTGAAAATCAGATAGTCGGATTTCGGATACATAATTGGAGTTCTACTGTAGTTCTCATTTTTAAGAGTAATGGAAGTTACTATTTTGTAGAACCAAAACATCGATGTCTAATTACTCAAACGAAGCGAGACCAACAAAGCAGAGTCCGGCTTCCTCATGTCTTATGCAGCCAGCATCAATTGTTTACGAATACCAGAGACTTCCTAAACTTCTCTAAGACAAGAGGCGCACTTAAAAGATATTAACGAAAAAGTCCATGTTCCTTTACATGTGTTCTTGAAGATCATATAAAATAATTCTTATCAGAGCTGTTGTTGATGAATTCTATACTCTGTTCAGAAAACAATTCGACCTCTCAGGGTCACTTGGGGGTTCCAAAAACTCTCTCATTCATTTTATAAAGGAGTACTGTATGAAGTTCTGCAGTGGCGCCGGAACTTATTCTTTAGAGGTATGGCAAGAAATGCCTCTATCTACCCCCCCCCCCATCTCTAGATGTTTTAAATATAATATTATATTATTTAACAAATAAGTATTTTTTAGGCAATCAACCAATTTACATTCATTAGAATTTAGTTTTATTTCAATAGTCAAACATATCACCTGCGAGAGTAGTTTTTTTTCCCTCATTGTTGCATTAGGATAAGATCAAAGTGGGATGGCAATATGGTTGAAAATACAGTTTCATGTGTTTTTTTTATATTCATTGTGAATTTATACAAAAAGTTTCCAACTACCAGGGCGTTTCATAAATCCCAGTACTCTTGCTTTGAAAAATCATTGTGAGCGTTATGTTCTGAACGTAAAATACCAAACAATTTTAGAAAAATAATAAACACATAACATATAATCTGTGCAAAAGTTGGTATGGCAACTGCCATACCTGCCATACCGGTTCCGGCGCCACTGAAGTTCTGTTATACTAACTATTTTATGGTTCTCCTCTAAAAACTTTCAGTTGTACCGCAGAGAAAATAATTTTGTCACAATGATATCGTTTCAAATTCATTTGTACTTGCAACTTTAGACTTTTATAAATAAAAAATGTGATAATTTTTGCAATTTGTTGTTTTAGGATTAAAAAAGTGACCATGTATACCCCTCAACTGGTTTTTTTTTTAAATTTTACTCGGTATACCACAATTATGTTTTGTGTCCCAAAGTATTCTTTTGGTATATAGCGATAGTTATTTGCCTCTTCTAAGGTTTTATAATCCCCAATAATTGGTTTTAAAACTAAAAGTTTATTTGAAAAGAACAAGAAAAAATGCGAACCGTTCTCTGAAAATAATACTTAAATTCTGCCATCAGAATAAGTATCGTTATACGATGGAATCTCGAACGTGTTGTTCCCGTCGCTCCAGGGTGTTCTTCAGGTAAACTAATGATAGCAAAAAAAAATCCGAATAAATGATCAAAATATAAACTTCATTACGGGTATGAGTTGGAACCGGTTTTTTGAATGCTATAAGTGCTTTAATTTTTTTTTCTGACAAAAAAAAATCCCCTGCCTGTTTTAGGTGGCATTTTTTCGGGGATGCCTTATAAGAAAACTTAAGTCGAAATTATAAATAGAGCGTTTTGAAAAGATTCTGTCATTTGAGCGGAGGGTAAATAAGAAAAAACCCGGCATGGTTTATTTTTGTCAAAAACCTCATGTATTTTACTTAGGTTTGACATAGACACAATACAAACATCAGTTCATTTGGTAAATAGAGTTACGGTAATTAGTAAACAAAGAAGAATGACGAATTAATGCTAAGATAGTTGACTGTAGAATGCTACTTTTTAAAAATTAAATTACATCAAATTACCGAAATTTGATCTTGGTTGAGTTGCTTTATTTACTCCCATAGCTTTATTTATTTTAAACAAACGCAATTCTATTACTTCAAGAATATTAGTCATAATTCACAAAATTCGGACAATTATTTGTTCTTATTTCACAATCATATCAAAGCACAGCTTCAATTTTCATCCTATTGCATAATATACTTTCCTGCCTGTTCGCGCTAGCGCAAGTAACTGATGCATATACTTAATTATAAATATCATTGTGTTGACATTTGTAGTAGTGATTATAGATTCACTAACATTGCGTGTTCACGATACTACTGCGTGAAACACGAATATATTTGAATCGCTGAATTCAAAAAGGGGGTCCAAGTCCACAGATCGATTTCCGTACAGGCTTCTTCTTCTTCTTACACTAAAATATAGAAAGGAAGAAAAGTTTGAGAAATTCTCCAATGCACTGGATAATTTTTTACATTTAGCTATTCATTATTTTTAGTACCTCTTAAAGTTGGGTGATAAGATATTTTCGACATCAATGCTATCAATGCATTTGTTAAACAATTAAAAATATATATAATTCCAAGGCACCACTCTCATTTTATAGTATTATTGTAGTTTCAGTCTTGTAAACGACTTAAGTCTTTTTGGTGCAAACTGCTTAGACAGTTTGGAAAAAATAAAAATGTAAACTAATTATTTTTTCATGCAGTTTAATAAAGTTATTGTCTGTTATTTGTGAGATAATTATTGAAAGTTTGTCATAATTCTTTTCGCTTTATTCTTGATGGGTTAATTAATAATTGAAGAGTACACGGAAAGAACCGCTTTATTTCGTAGAAGGCTTTCCTTAATTGCCTCTTAGGGGATGATAGCAAGAAATCGCCTAAACTGGTGTAAAGAAACCGGTTACACGCTTTGTTTATCTTTCGCGGCAACCCTAATTCTCGCCAGAGATCAGTAGACACGAGTAACACGTTTGTACCGCAAATGAAGAAACGAAAGAAAAACTGGTTTCCTGTCGCCAATGTCCACCAAGCAGACACATAAAGTAAGACTCCTAAAAAATCAAGTGGTTCTTCCCGCGTACTCTTCAAGTATAGTTGTCGCCGAAGACAGCGTCCTGTTTGTGGTTATAAAGAAATAATTTAAACCATCAAGCAAAGTGCAGGACATTTTGCAGTACAAATTAAAAAAAAACGGGCATTTTGCGTATTGTATAAATCATTGAAACAAGCAGGATAAAAATCTGAAAAATAGTAATGCATTGTGAAATGCAATACGTCAGGTCCTCTTACAAATAAGGGCATATTTTCTATTAATTATTAGCAAAACTTTACCTCATATCAAGAATCTTTAATTAAGTTTATATTGAATTTATACAGCAGTGGCTCTGATGTACAAAAAAGCAAGGATTAGAGTAATGCGTTACTTGTAAAAGTTACTTTTTTCAAGTAACGCAAAACGTAACGTAAATTTCGTTATTTATCATGCAGCTCTTCACGGATATTTTCTGCACATTTCGGCGTTATTGGTTTAAATTTAATTATTTAAAATTTAACTTTTAAGGACGCTGAATTTTCGATCTTAACTTTTTCTGATTGTCCATTTTTCTTTCAGTCTCGATTCTCTTTGAAAAACGGAAAGATGGAAGGATGCATTTAAAATTTTCCTATAATTTGAAATTTCTAAAGGTAACTGTGATTAGCTACTCTTTTCGTATGAAGTAACTAACTATAACAGAGTTACTTTTTTAAAGTAACTTTGCAATCAGTAATGTATAAAAGTGTTGATGCAGTAACATCTTCAGCATGAGACGGTAAACGCATATATGCTTTCCTGGACGAGCCACGCTGCATGCCATCAGGTTCATCCATGTTTCCAATTTATGCAAGACTAACGAAGCTTGAATCGGGCACTTGGACTTGACGGAGCATTAATCACGAAACTAATGTTATCAGAATGGAGATTAAACTGAAAAAGATTTGGGGTGAATATACACTGCGCTACAGCTACGCGTAATCGGCAGCGACTCTCGCTTCAAAGGACTACGAAATAAATCCGTTTTGAAAGGTAAAGCATTTTGATAATGCCATTGAACAAATGCCTGTACGGGTACCTGAAAAAAAAATCGTACCTGATGATGCGCAATAACTAATTATAATTAGTAAAATAAAGGAAACTACGGTTTAATAATGATACGTATTCAAAATATAAATTTTCTTTATTATTTTTCATCAAACGAAAGTTCAATATTGTGGACCTTATCTATTTTTTTTACAATGCAACAAAATAACAAGAAGTTATTAAATATTTATTTGTAACAAAAAACATGAAACTACTCTAAAATGCACTAAAAATACCGATTCATATTGCTTAAAATAATATTATTTTTAAATAAATAAAAAACATATGATGTCGTTGTTGAGTTGGCAACACAACAGCGATTTAAATGACTCGAAATTGAATTTCAATGCCATTCCAATTGGAAATTCGTCGACATATAGTAGTTTTATGTCCGTCCTATCGTACAGACAGACGGACAAAAAGTATGAAAGTTTGTCTATGAGGTCATACCATTCTAACAAAAAGATCGGATGGACAGAACCGATTTTGGAAGGGGATACGGACGGACAGGCGGACATCGACCGCATGACAACACCTACTTTTTCAATTTTTTTTAATTCTTTCGAATTAAAAAAAGAAAAAGTAGGCTAAAAATAGATAATTATGCAGTTTTCGGCAACCTAATGACAGGAAATATTAAATACATAAATGCAAACAAAGTCCTGACCTCCCTTTTAAGGCTTATCAATTGAAATTTAGAAATACGAATTAAAACTCCAAATAAACTTTCAGGCCCGAAACCGTTTCTTAATGTTGTTCGGAAATGACCACATATTCTACATCAATTTTTTTCAAACGTTCTTAAATATCCAAAATGGAGTTAAAAAGCATTTTAAACCAATTCGTTCTTCAGTATCCCTCTTATAAAACACACTCTTAACTGTCCGTAAGCAACTTTTTACAGAGAATGATTCACCCAAACATTGCTTTTCAACCATTGTTTAAAAGTTCCGTGCAATGGATAGGACAATTTCTTAGAAAATAAACTCTTGCCTGTTCGACCGAAACATGAAAACAGTCCAAAAGTCGCAAATAGTCAAGGTCAGGGGCACAGAGAGCTTTCAGCCAACTTATTTTCAATCAATAAAATAATAGTAATCGTAAAAGTTACTATAAAAAACGGTGGAAAATGAAAACCTCCGTGTATGCCCCTATTTCTGCGTGAAAAAAAATCTTGTTTTGGAATTTTTTCCTGTTAAGCAAGATAGCTGTGATGGTTTGACAGAATTTTAACCAAATGTTTTTTTTTTCACTAATCGATAAAAACAAGTTGGTTTGTTACAGAATTATGTCACTTAAATCGCTTCCCAAACAACATATACGCTCAACAAGAAACACACTAACAACACCTCAGTAAGAAATTCGCCCAACAGGACCTTTTGCTAGTTCTAATTCAAACTTTTATAAGCCAACATTAATAATTGTATTTAATCTTCTTTTGCAGATTTGATAATTAACCTTTATCGTTTGCTATTTTTTTAAGGTCGAAGAATAATGATGTATTTTTTAGATTAATACCTTTTTGCAGCCACAAGTTTACACTTCGAAAAATAAATTAGTAAAATTGTTGCTTCAAAAATAAAAGCTAAACTTGCATATTTTTTATGCAAATTAAAAATTAAGTTTCTCGTACGTTTGATGTAATGTCAACAGTGAAAATATTGAATAAAATGGAATTTGCATGTTATTTCAATGTAGATTAAATTTTTAGTTATTTAAATTTTAAATAATGTTCTAATTAGAAATTTTTAATGAAATTTGGAATGTAGCCTAAACTGATTTTTTGCTTGTGAGACTTGCGGTTCGTTCTGTGAAAGTGGGTGAAAGACAGGCAGGCAGACGGACGGACTGAACGATTATGATCCTTCCACTTTTTACGTTATAAACGTAGTGGGGAAGCTAAAAAGTAGGAAATAAATTTATCTCGACACAGTTACGCACTAGTAAATGAAGCAACTGGAGTTATCTGTAGGAGAATTCGTGTGCTAGGACGAATTACATTGTCTCTTTATCCCTGCCTGTTTTTGTACTAGAGTAAATAGCGCTAAAAAATGTGCAATTGACTTCTTATTGAAAAGCAAATGAACGCAAATTACAACTATATCGAAGTTATCAAAGCGGACTAAATAACCATTACTACGACACAATAAAGGAACTAAATTCTTTGACATCTCACTACAACCATTACTATAGATTAAACCAATTCCAACGTGAAGTGAAGTGAAGTGTAATCGTTTCCGGCTGCCTATTTCTAGCCTCCATTACGAGCTTTAACACAGCCAATAACGTCTCTTACTTTAGAACCCTGGTCAAGTGAGGAGGTCGACACCTGAGCTGGCACCCAACGGAACTTCGAGCGACATCGTACGCTGACGCCGTCGGGTCGGGACTTTGGACTCCACAGATTTAACGAGCACGTCTGTCCTAGTGTACTCGGGCCCATCCGTCACGAGTCGGATTTTCTACTCATTCCCAGTACAGATATCCGATTTATAGGATGACTGGCAGTGGGTGGCATTCGAACCCCCGCACTCCTGAGAAGGCTGAATCCTGAGGCGGATGCCTTAATCACTCGGCCACGGACGGGCCAATTCCAACTTACTTACATGCTTTTTAAACCATTGCAGTGAGATGCTCAAAATACTGAAATTACTATGCAAGTGGGCTTCTGGCGAATTGCACCCCTCCGAACGAAGGGCGTTATGATTTAAAGTTAATAACACTGTTGGTAGTTGGGCGAAGGACACAGCACTTTATTGGAAGGAAGAAGATTTTATGACAGTAATCGAGAATGTTATTTTATCTTAGGAATTATATGGGTTCTTTCCTGGAAGTGTTTATTTTCACGAATTTTTTTTATTTATTTTGTGAAAGAAAATGAAAAAAATTCAAATAATCTATGCAGGATTTAAAAATTCATATTCAATTGTGAAATCGTATGAAATATATATGGAGTGGCAAATTTAATCAAAATGTTGAATTGTTATTTTTTAATTTTAAAATTATTAGTTATTGATGCAGCTAATGTGCCCGGAGGAGAAATATATTATAAATTGTGAATTTTTACTTATTAATTTTGTTCAAAAATATTTTAATATTAGTTAAAATAGCATTTAGCTCAATGAGGTCAAGGAAAAGAGGAGGTTTAATTAAAGAATAAGTAAGGGAATACAAATGGTTTATATTAAAAATTCTTTTACAAGGTTCTGAATGCAGAACATTAGCATAGTAATAAGAATACATAGCAATAAATATACAATAATTCGAGATATTCTTACTAATATCCATTTAACTACCCCTTGTTCTCAAACAAGGCTTTGCAATAAAAACCCAATTGACCTCGAATACTTGTAAACACACCATCCGAATAATTTTCTCACCATCCATTTCCTAAAAATGCGACCACCTCATACCCCACTTTTACGGAAGAGAAAAAAAAAATGCCGAAAATCTTCCGAACGAAGAAGCGACTAGATTCTAAGTTTCAGAAATGAGGCAACCTACAATGCGAAATACACCACTTTTCAAGTAGATCTTATTGTACTAAATTGTCAACTTTTCGGCAGAATGGTGTATACTTCCATTTGGACTACTTCGTTTCTGCTTCCAGAAGCCTCAATCCTCAACTACAGAGCCAAATTGGTACAGATTCCATTAAATTTATGAAGAACATATACCAATCTCGCTCTTGAAGAACATAGTTGACCCTTCCAGTGTTTACGGAAGGTATGTTTTCATTTCCCTCGCCAGGAATTCTGTTTTTAGAGGTGTCCTCAGGCAGTTCGCGTGACGTGGGCTGCTTGCCTGACCATTGCCATCCATCCATACCTAAAGGTAATCCGAGAGGTCTTGGAGTAGCAATGGACCAAGACTGATTTCTGCGTTGAAGGCGTGCCTTGATAGATCGATAGATCAGTGGTCATTTCAAGAGTTTTTTTTTTTTCTAAATGACGTTAAGGGTTAATTCAAATTTTTTTTTTAAAGACTTTTCGAAGCCAACTTGTTTAACAATGTATTTACAGTGAGAAGAACGTCTAAATAGAGTTTGATATGGAAAAATACATTTGCCTTAACTTTAATGATAAATTTTACACACCAAATTATTTTTTTAAGAATGGAAAATTACTTAACGCTGGATGAAGAGCTCGAAACAATCTCTTTATGTGTAGTTTGTCCAAGCGCGGTTACAACTGGTTATGTAAAAAGGGTATTCACATCACTAAGATTGATTTTTAAAAAAACATTTGACTCTTCAAAACGTAAAATTTAAAAATCCAAACCGTCGAATAAGAAGTGTTAATCTTTAAATAAAATGTTAAAACGTACCCCTTTGTCAAATGATTTATTGTGCATTAGTAGTCAGAATTATTAGTTAAATATTATTATTTTTATTAGTTGTTTTGTATTAATTAGGTTATAGCTTAAATTAGTTTTTCTTTTTAATTTTGAAAATAATGATCTCTAAAAACACAGAAACTTTCTTTTCTAACAATTTCTTTGATTTGCTACTTGCTGATAAACCCATCAAATGCCACAATAAATGTGTTAAAGCAAAAAAAAACTACTGGGGGATTCCGACAAGACAAAAAGTTAGGATGTATAATTTCTCACCCTGAGTCCTCTTTGTAGGATCTTAACCTGTGGAAAGATTAAATACTTGCAAGGATGTGTTTGTTCTGGTCTGTTCCACGGGATTAGTTCCAGAAGCCCTTTTCTTAAAAGCTTCTGCATGCAGGGCCTTTTTTAGGGGAGGGCGGAGTGGGCGGGCGCCCAGGGCAGCAGATTTTCTGGGGCAGTTTGTCAAATGATTTAAGGTTGCTCTCCGGAATATATTTTCCCCCGTTCAACAAAGCAAAACTAGAATCCAGCAAAATCATTAAAAAATCAAAATTAAAAAAAAGGTGTATATTACAATAAAAGATTAACACTTTTTCAGAAGCTTCCATTAATATATATCTGCATTGTTATAAATTCCAAACTGTTAAATAACCCTCCCCCCCCCAAAAAAAAAAAAAAACCTGCAAAAGCCTTTAAATAAACCTTTAAAATGTTGAAAAACTGACAAACCTTCACACTTTAAATGACTATACTATATGTTTCTATGTGCTATGTAAACTATATTGTTTTGGCATGGGCAAAATCAGAACAAAAACATTTTTTTTAGCAAAATCCATTTTAACTATGGAGGTATAAATTTAGTTGGTTGGTTTAGTTTAATTGTAGTTGTTAATTGAATTTAAAATCAGGCAGTTATTTTTATTTAGTTAGTTTTAATCAGTACCTTTTTTTTTTGTTCAGAGGTAAGGGCAGTTGTGGAATTTCCGCCCAGGGCAGAAATTTCATAAAAAAGGCTCTGTCTGCATGGTTACCTTCACTCGTGCTATTGAAGGAGGAATTAGTTTAGTAAGAATTGGAGAATTACAAACGCTTCTTTTCTTAACTTACGACGATGTTATGAAGCTTTGAGCTACAGTCAAATCCAGCATAAGTGAAATAGTCCCATGAAAAAAGGGTACTATTAAACTCTTGCTGAAATAAACTATGGATAAGTTCAAAATAGCATTTCCCTTACGGTTAGCGGGATACTTAAACTTGTAGAACCCTAGGGTTATATAAACTAAGAAAGACAAATAGCAAAATAGAGTTCTGGAAAATGTAAGAAGTTTCATTCCCATTACTTTGAATATAATTCAAATGGTGCTTTCAGCAGACAATTTCTTTAGCTGACCTGGCGTTTATATTAAACATCGTCTTTTCCCCTTTTGAAATCATAGTTGTGGTACAATTAAAGATTCATAAAAATCACAATATACCACAATACAAACTTGATGAGTGCATTAGTCAAATACGACTGCAATCTTACTTATTGGAGAAAGTAAATCTAAAAATAAGAGGTAATACAAATGGAATATTCGTAAAAAATATACAAACAAAATCTTGAATAAATGGAGCACTGTCGAAACAGGAGCAAACTCCCTTTAGAATAGTAAATAAAGCTTTGTATTCCACAAATAACTTAGTTATGCACAGGTTGCCATGCATTGATTGACATTTTTCTCCCCGGAAACAGCTAGTAAAAAATACTGTGTAAATTGTCCACAAAAGTTGTCACGGAAAGTACATGGGTAGGGAATTTATAATTATGCCAAAAGTAGGTTAACCGTGTATTTTTAGTGTGCTCAAAATACATTTCTATAGATCTAGTTACTGGTAAAGTGTGGATCTGGTTACAAAATTACTTTTTTTAACAAGGTCTTTCGGTAACGAATACCTTTATCTTATCATTGAATACAATACTATGTCAAAATAGGAAAAAAATATCGAATATAAAATAATCATTAGTAAAAACTTAAAAAACGATACGCCTAAAGTAGCGTATTGTAAGTCAATTTTTCAGATCTTTGGTTTTCTTTCGATATATTGGTATTGACAGTGATTGCGCCCTCTAGATGGGAAGAGTGTATGCTTTTTAGCCCATTGCCCCGCTCGCCAGAAGAGACAGTCACAAGAGACACACAAAGAAGGGCGCCACAAACACATAGACAAATAACAGCATTTATTGACAAACACAAACATTCATGCTTTTACTGGGATTCGAACCCGAGCCCAGAAGCTCCAAAGGCTAGCGATCTAACCATTATGCGCCGGCGGACCGGCATATATTGGTATTAGTACAACAAGCAACCAAAAGACCTGAATGAAGCAAGAGACTGTTGAAAGTTATATGTGATGATGGTCAAACATCCTATCCTCCTGACTAGAACTAGAATTTTAGAAGACTAGAACTAACAATTTTGAATCCTTATTCTTCTGTTTCTGTCTCAATGTAGACCCCAAAAGTAATCAAGCCAGATTCTCCCTTACATATGTATACTATGTATAAGTTAAGGTAGGGGAGTACCCAAAATTCCACAAAATTCTAAAATTTTTACTATTACTTTCTTTAAACTTTTCCAAATTTGGCATAGTGATTTCAAATATAATGAACAACGCTATTTAGGCATTTTTTTTAAATTTAAATATAATTTACTTATTTTAAATGGTGTTTTTCAACTAAAAAAGAGGTTTACGCTAACAAGTCTGCCACATTGAATTTTCCTCCCATAAACATTAATTTATGTGTCAAATTCTACGTTTTGAACTGATAGATGCAATGACCCTCTAGAGTTACGTACAAATTGCAAGAAAAGAAGTTATTAATTTTTTTTTATGAATTAACTAAAAAAGAGATTTTTTTCGATTAACTTACACTTGGACATTTAAAAAAAAACTACGATATTTACACCAGATGTTAGAGGCTTCTAGCACAGATATATATTGTAATAGCATCTGCAAAAAATTTCAGGTAAATTAATGTAAAACTTCTTATGCTAGAAGTGTTAGCGTAACCCCCCTTTTTTTAGTTGAAAAACACCGTTTAAAATAAATCAATTATATTTAAATAAAAAAAATTACCAAAAAAGCAATGTTTATTGTATTTGAAATTACTGTGCCAAATTTGGAAAAGGTTAAAGTAATAGTAAAGATCTTTGAATTTTGGGTACTCGCCTACCTTAACTCAAACTTACAAAAAAATTTCAATGTGTATAAATATGGAATTTTATTCTTCCATAAACACACAAAACATTCTAAACATCTATTTATAACACATTATCGTATATATTGTACAAGAAATCGATCCGTTTCACAGAAGACTGGGTCAACCCTGTACTTTATGCTGCATCGGCTTACATGGCTCATTGCTTTCGCTAAGTGCATCCGAATCTATGGGACGATGGGAAGGAAAAAGACAATCAAACTGCATCGATAATGCATTTATCCTACTTTTCGATTTGAAAGAGAGAGTGGTAGAATTGATAAATTGACAATGGGTAGTTTAGCGGTTGATGGACTCACCATATCAAATGTTCATTCAGCATTGAATAACCCATAACCTCGAATTTAGTGGGACGAATCGATTTTAAATTAGTATAGTAAAGTATGGCATAGGGTAAAGGGAGTTTTCGAAATAAGGTTTCTGTTTCGGTAGACATTAGCATTAAGTGAACGGTGCCTCATATGGTCGCTTTTATTTTTAAAAAAATAAGCTCTGCCATTTGAAAGAGTAAAATGCACGGTATCGCGGTCAACTTTGAAACTGGTGAAACAACCCACCGCAGAAAAAAAATATGTAAAATTATAGCACATTTTGGGTTTTTTTTTGCATCACAGAGTTATAATGTTTGTTTTACAGAAAATGGATATTTTCACAGATTCACATGAACAACATTTCCAATAGCGCTTAAACAGAAAAGATGGATGCATCCAATCACTGCCAGTGAAGCCAAACGTATTCACTAGTGTACCACACAATACATTTTACTTCACATGTAAATTCACAGAATTAGGATGATGGTAGCACTTTAGCCATCAAACATGTAAGGTACAAGCTGTGATCTACTGGACTTCCATCCTACAGAGGAATTTTATTACCTAGACGATAAAATACATGTTGCACAAAAAGACAGCATAATTTCTTCACTATAGCAGGTGTAAAACATCCATTGATTAAGATTAAATTTATTACGCTGACTACAAAATCTGCAGTTACACCTGTACGGGCACCTGATTCCTTCCACAAAGGGGTTAATTCATGATGGAAATAAGCTGGAAGTGCTATAGGCGATCCCACACCAGAACAATGGGAATAGATATGATTCACGGAAAAGTCATCGCTTCCGAATCCCAGAAATAAAAAAAAAGCCAATAAAGTCGCCCTTGCAGAACACAATCCGCTCGCGTGACAGATTGCTGGATGAGTTTCGCAAAGTTATAACTGATATATTTGTCAGAAAATGAAGCCCTTTATTTGCTTCGACAATATAGGTAAAACAGCAAAGTTTAATAGTTCAAGGGCGGATCCAGCATCAAATTGACGAAGGGCTTAAAGCAACTAAAGTACCGCTGACGTGCCCAAAAAAGACGACTAAAAAATTAATTGGCACAATATGCTCTCTTTCTATTCATCCATCATATTTCATAAACGGTCGTAGTTTTCAAACTTATAGATATTGTCTGCAATTACATACCATTTTACTCTGGTGTGTGACTCCCCAGTTAAAGAATACATGTTTATATATATAGCTCAATGGCCGGACCTTCTTACCTGAAATACGTAGAAATTCAGTTAATTTATGTCAGCTTTTCAGTTAATTATTACGAAACGACTCTTTTACACTTGTAGTTTTATGTAGAAAAACATTTGAGTTATCGAACATCAAGAATTGTATCTTTTTCATCTCCAAAGATAACACAAAAGTTCTTATTCTTAAATCCATTTTGCCTAAAATTAGTCGAATTTGAGAATTAAAACCAGGACCCGATCACCCAAAAGGCCGGGGAAGCCTGGGCTTCCTCCTCAAAATTTGAAGGGGCCTCCAAATCACCTTTTTTTTTAAGCACTCATTCTGCTGCAAATATCCCCACATTTTCAAAAACTTATGTTCCGAAAACATTTTATACTTTAACTTTGGGATACGGGATGTCTGCGGGCAACAAAATAAAATTCCCCATCTTGTAAATTTTTTATAGTATTCTTTATAAAGCTTTAAGCCACTTTTGGGGGACCTTTCAACTTACGAGTTTATGATACGGGATATCTGGAAGCAAAAAAAATACCATTGTATATACTTTTTAATCGTATTCATCATTAAAGCTTAAGTTAAGCCACTTTAGTTGAGTTGCGTATTTGCCTCGGGGGCCCCCAAATCAGAGCCAGGCTTCCCTTGCACAAAATTCTTGATCGGGCCCTGATTAAAACCATGTCAAACCGACGCGACATTGCCTGGGCCTCACGCGACATTGTCCACGCACGGATGGTCACCCGGGTTGAGCTGCCTTGCTTTTTTTTTTTATGCGAAGAGAAGTATGGGGTCACAGTCTGAGGTGATGTTTCTCTGATGGCTGACAAAACGATGGGTGGGATAAGATGGGAGTAATGCTCGCCCAATTAGCAAATTGGCGAATTTTGTGGTAGACTGCAGGGCCGTGTGGTGCTATGATGCAGAGAGGCGGCTGCATCAGGCGACAATTGACTAGAGGCGGTATTTTCGGGTTTGACAAATCCCACTCACACCCTTTCATTTGTTTCAAACTGGACTTTTAGACCAATTATAGAAAACAAATGTATCAAACTCCTAAAATAGGAGATTCTTTTTTTAAAAAAGGCAGCAATTCTGATAAAAAGTTGTGTGGGTAGATTTTTTACCTTTTTTTACGAGTTGTTATAAAATCATCAAATCAATAAATTAATTTACAAAAAAAATTTGGGAATCGGGAATAAATAATATGAACCAAACAATTAATGCATCATAACAGCAAATTGTTGAATGATTAACATTCATTTGAGTGACTTGCATCACTTTTATTTCTAAAAAGTAAAAGTTTGTATCTGCTACTATAGTTAGTTTTTGTAAAGAGTTATTTGAGACTTGCCCACAAGGGGAAGAAATACCACACAGCCCTGGTAGACTGGAGTTAAAATTATCGGTTGTTTGATGTTTCAATGGAAGGGCTAGATTAGGCTAAGAGTTTGTCGTTCTGCCCTGTAGTAATAAAAGCGTCGACGTTTTTATCTTTTTTTTTTTTACCAAGTTTACGCGAAACTGTGCTTTGGATATTTTGGTCCCTAATGTTCTAAGACTGGCTGCCAATCTATTAGCTCGGCTGCCAATTTAAATAGTGTTACAAAAAGTGTACAATCTAATGAATTTTATAATTCACAAACAATAAAAAATTGCTCTAATTTGTTAAAGTACTTCTTGCTCCGATAAACTGATGTCTTCAGAATATGAACACCACTCTGTTATTCTTAGGACACAAGGTCACCAATTCTTATTCACAGCTTTCCTCCTTCAATTTATTGGACTAATTCAACCCAAACACAATTTATAATTTTATAACTATGATATAGTCAATTGTACAAATTTATATAGAAAGAAAATACTGGACATTACGTCCAGAATTCGGTCACGAAACTCTTTAGAGAAGAAACCAAGATACACTCTTAAAACAAAAGAGTGAAATCCACTCCAGTTGGAGAAGTGCATTTTCGACACCCTAAAGGCATGCATATTTTCTCAGACTGAGTTAAAATCACTCGTTTGGAGTGATCCTGTCGGAGGTTTAACACACAAAGGATCCACTCCAAAAGGAGAAGTGCATTTTCCAGTCTGGAGGAGTGAAATCCACTCAGACTGAGGTAAATTGGGAGTGTTTGTTTTAAGAGTGTATCACAAACTCCTTTAACGGCATGTCATATATGAAACATGAAACACATTTGTTATTCTTTTTTAATGCTTACAAATGCATATGAACTTGCTCTTGGACTACTAACAATGCACAATAACCCATGCAAACCAAGTATCAATACAAAAAAGGTTAACAATGCAAATTCCCACATCACCAACAATAACGCAGAAAAGACTTTTTTTCCTAGCAACTCACCAATCAAATTGCCATTTCATCTCGCATTTGTCCGCGAATAACAGTCATCTCCAACTTTCTAATGCTTCTTTACGGGCGACACGTTCCATTGACTCCGAAGAACTGTTAAATTTAGAAATTTGGATAAAAGTACAGAATCTTTAGAAATAATAGGTACTGCCTGTTCTTGCTATTTATAAAAGAAAAAAAATGCAAAACAGTTAGTCATTATGGGTTTTTAATTGCATGCTTTTTTCAAACAAATGATTCATCTTTCGATTCCTATCAGGTTAGGTTTGAGTTATCGTCGCACTAGAGCTACACAATCGATTTCTATCAGAGCGGAGAGCAGGTACGATTTTTATCCTGGACCTTCAGATAGGGACCTAAGTTTAAAATATAAGCTTTGTGATTAAAACTAACTTTATGTTTAAAACTAATAGAGGATTAATTTTTAATTTGCTTCAGACTTCGGTAAGATTAGAGTTTGCAAAATCTGGATTGTCCCAAATTTGAAATACTAATTAATTATATTGCTTGTCTTTTATCTCGATGGTTCACTGTGGGAGAGGGTTAAAAAAAATTCTCATCGGGCCCCTATTCATCCTGGTCCTGGTTTTAATGTCATAAACCCATAAAGAAATCCCATTATAAATTTTCAAAACCGTTTCTTCCATGTTAAATTATTATGTGAAAAAAAAGAGATATTCTTTTCTTTCCTATCCCATTTTGAAACATCATTATCATCGGGCAGAGGTATAAATTCCACACAAAAAAATGCGGAAATCAAGGAGAAAGAAACTTGCAAAAAAGTATCTAGTATTCGATTCCGAACATGGAAGTTCTTCGTACCGATTCAAATGATGAGTCTTCGTTTTGTAGATAGAAAACTACATGCACTTCCGAAAGTAACGACCCTCGGAGTTGATTGGTTTCGGAAGATTAGATATTCCTTGCTGTCATCTTCCTCTCCTGCCTTTCGGAAAATTGTGGCCGAAATAGAATTTTCTTCGAAGGTGAGGAGAATGTGCCCTGTAACGGGTGATAGTTTTGCGGAACGTGAAATAAGATGACGGACATCTATCACGCATGGATAGCGTTTGTAAGAGTTAGATCTGATCTCGTGATTAAATAAGAATGATTTACTTACAGCAGGCCACTTGACCACTAAAACAACAATTTTTTTTGTGTGAAATATTTATGTTTTTCGTAAGTGTAGACCTCTAAATGGGAAGTTATAAATGTAGACAAAATTCATAACTTATTTAAATGTGTAATAATCAAAAATGTACCAACCTTTTTTACTCTGACTGTCAAGTTTTTTGTTGTTTTTGTTTTGTTTAGTAAGATATAAAATTGGGTCAGATTCATAAATGTCGATTTTAAAAGCCCTAGAAATCGGAAGTTAAAACCGTAATCAGGCACACACACACAGTGTGATATAAATAGAATAAAAAGAAATACCCGTTGCTCGGTGTAAGGCCATATCTGTACATTTAAGCCAAAAATTTTCAATTTTGAATGAATCTAATTTTAGTATCATATTGGGAATGGAACAAATTTTTAATTTTTAAAAAAAAATTAAGTAATGTAATCGTTTCCGGCTGCCTATTTCTAGTCTCCTTAAGGCGCATTAACACAGTCAATAACGCCTCGTAATTTAGAACCCTGGCCAAGTGACGAGGTCGACACCTGAGCGGACACCCAACGGAACTTCGAGCGACATCATAAAAAAAATTAAGTTAAAAGATAACTTAATCCGTTTTTCTTCAGTACTATGACTAAACAAAAGGTCACGCGTATATGTTCCGAATTTCATATCCCCGCATATTTAATCCACCATGTACAATTACATATGAATACCAGAAAGAAGTTTGTCGATTCTCGACTGTATTCTTCAAGATTTTGTAATCCATTTGAAGATGAAAGTCCTTATGACTAATACTTTAACACATAAAATTCAACTCTAAATAAATACATTACTTCTAAAACAACAACGTAAATATATTCTAAATTAAATTTTACATCTTTTTACAAAAATAGGCTTTTAGAGGAACTCACGTCCTTGCCTTCTAAAGTTTTATTCCGTTCTCACAAAAAAGCTTCGGCTACACAAGCCAGCGAGGGCAACCCTGGGCATTTCCCAGGTAAACGACGCTGATTGGTTGCCCGGGAGAGGTGTGCCGAGCGCGTGCCCGGGCAAGGCAGGTAGGCAGGTGTTTTTTTTCCCCCGGGGACCGCCGAATCGCAACATCCTCCCCACCTTGAGTTTTGGAAAGGGAAACTGAAAAACTCAAAAAACAACATTAAAATCACAAATTAAGACAATTTAACATATTATGTACAGCATGTCTATCCTCTCCCCGAATTTCTAACGGGTAGAGTCGCTGGATGGGTCTCAAGAGTGTCCCTTTTGACGTCTTTACTTTGACAAGTCGCCTGATGTTGTCTCGGCCTGGATACAGTTCCTTCACCACTGCCAGTGGCCAGACCAATCGCTTCTTGTCATCGCTTCCAACGAGAACGACGTCTCCAACTTGGATGGTGTCAGTGCGACCGCCGTGTGAAGATCTGAGGAACCCCAAATATTCTTTTTTGAAGCGTTGTTTCAAGTTCTCTCTCAGTCTCTGTATGTAACGCCATCTCTTCACGAGGCTCTCTTTGTCGACGCTGTCGAGTTCTGGTACTTCATTTCCAGGAAGACTCTGCAGAAAAATTCCTGGTGTTAGAGTTCTTATTTCTGGCTCTTCAGAAACGTAGGTCAATGGACGGCTGTTCATGATGGATTCACATTCGACAACCAGAGTGGAGATTTCATCCAGATCCAAGGAGGCTCGTCCCAAGTTCTTTCGCAGCAGATCTTTCAAGATGCGTATGAGCCTTTCCCAGAACCCTCCCCACCATGGGGCTGAAGGAGGATTGAATTTCCACTTGATCTGTTGTACTTCGAATTCTTTCTGTATCTTGGACCAGTTCAATTTTCGCAAAGCTGTGTGCAGTCCGACGAAATTCGTACCATTGTCTGAGTACATGACCGAAATCCGACCTCTACGGGCTATAAATCTTCGTAGGGCAAGAATGAATGCAGGTGTACTCAGAGATGGAATGAGTTCGAGGTGCACCGCTCGGTATAAAGCACATGTAAAGATCACTATCCAGTGCTTTTCACCAGTTCTACCAATGAGAGGGCCGGCCAGATCTACACCAGTCACTTGGAAAACATGAGACAAACTGGTACGATCTTTTGGGAGTGGAGGAAACGGTACCCTGAGAGACTGGGCTTGGTACCTCCTGCAAAATTTACAATTTTCTATAACGCTCTTGACAGTCCTGCGTCCTTTCACTATCCAAAATTCATTGCGTAAAACTGTTAGCAATGTGAGAGTTCCCGCATGTTTGTGCAGAAGATGTTGCTGCTCAATCAGTCTCTTGACTGCCAAATGTTTGGACGGAAGGATAACCGGTGAGAGAAATTCTTTGGTTTCATCTTCATCTGTAAGTCTGGTCTTCATCCTCAAAATTCCGTCTTCATCTCTGTAAGCGTTCAAATTTCTCAGAGATTTCTTCTCAGCTTCATCTTTAAAGGACTCTTTCTGCACACATCGGAAAAGTATGTTTCGTGCTCTTGTGTATTCTTCAGGTGTCAAGTTTGGAATGCTTCTGGACCTCAACTTTGGACCACGTCTCCTGGTTGTTGGTCGGAAACGCATGATCCAAGCGATGACTCTGATTATTTTCGTTAAGCTTGATATTCTTTTTAGTAATAGTCCTATTACCGATTCGATTTCCGTGTTGTTTGCTGACACAACGGTTCGTCTTTTTTCTGACTCGACTGCACCTTCATCTGGGTTGACGGATGACTTGGGCCAATGTTCTTGTGGTAACTTCAACCAGTCCGGACCTTCCCAAAATCTTGTTTCCGCCAATCTCTTGGCTCCGCACCCTCTAGATGGTAAATCGGCTGGATTTTGATCACCCGGGATGTGAAACCAATCTTCAGATGAGGTCAATTTTCTTATTTCGGTTATTCTGTTGTTCACGAAGACTGACCATTGTTCTTGTCTTCTTATCCATGTCAGAACTGTAGACGAATCTGTCCAAAAGAAACTTTGTACTTTGTTCAACTTTAGGCTGTTTTTAACTGAGTCAAACAACCTAGCTGCAATTGTGGCGGAAAGCAGTTCCATTCTCGGGATTGTGACATTCTTCAAAGGAGAGATTCTGCTCTTAGCTTGAAGTAACTGCACTGCTACTCCGTCACTGGATTCACATCTTGCGAACACTACAGCGGCGTACGCAATCTGACTAGCGTCACAGAAAATGTGTAGGCTAATTGTGGTATCACTTGAGGCACCAATCCAACGAGGAATTCTGATGTTCACGAGGTACGGCAGTTCCTTGGACCATTTTAGAAATTTCTTTTGGATGTCTTCTTTCACCTCGGCATCCCATGGAGTCTTCTCTTTCCAAATCGACTGCAACAACATCTTTGGCTGCAGCAGTACAGGAGTTGCAAATCCGACCGGATCGTAGATCTTGTTGAGGAGAGAAAGAATTTTCCTCTTTGTCACCTTTTGATCTTCGTTGAAATGCAATCCTTCCGAACTTAGCTGGAGAGTGTCTGTTTGCTTGTTCCACACTAAACCTAAAACATTGAGTTTAATGGGATCCATAGCTTTACTGTTATCCAAGGATGTATTTTCCCAACCTCTCAAGTCAAATTTTCCTCTCTTCATTATTTCAGTAGCTTCTTTTATGAAAGGTTCCAGGTTGGATTCTCGGTTGATGCTTGTGACGCAATTGTCGACATAAAAGCTGTCCTTTAGTTTTTCAATAGCACTCTTCGTAAAGGAGTTGTCTTGTGCCACAAGTGCTTCTTTATTCAAGTGATGGTCGATTACAGCACCTAAGAGAAAAGGACTACTGCAAACTCCAAATACTACTCTTGCATGTCGTAGTACCCTCAGTTTTCTTTCTTCGTCATACCAGAGGAACCGTAAAAAGTCTCTCTCCTTGGGTTGCAAAGAAATCTGTAGAAATGCTTTCCTAATGTCTGAAACGACTCCTATTTTGTACAGACGAAAACGTGCCAGAATAGAAGGGATCTTTTCTATGAGATTTACTCCTATCTCGAGGCAGTCGTTCAGTGAAGGTGCGTTCAGGGTCTTGGCTGAAGCATCGAAGCATATACGAAGTGGAGTAGTACTCTGTTCTTTTACAACGGGTAAGTGAGGAAGGTAATGTCCAGGATTTGTCAATTCTACATCAGGTACATCTTCTACAATTCCTTCCTTCTTCCAATCTTCAAGTACTTGGTGATATTGTTTCAGCAAGTCGCCTTTTTCAAGCTTCTTACATGTAGAGTCCAATCTTTTCTTGGCCATTTCATAGTTATCTGGAAGAGGAGCATGGTCAAATTTCCACGGCATGCTTACTTCGTATCTTCCATCTTCTCTAACATGTACTGTTTCTTGAAAATGTAAAAGTACCGCTTGTTTTGTCTCTTCTTTACTTCGTTGTTCAATAGGGTCTCTGATTCCGATTAGTTCCAGGTCCCATAAATTCGGAATAGGTGTGTTTCTTTGACTCAGCATGGATATCACGGACATGTTGACGTTCTCTGACCGAAGCTCGGTAGGGATCTTCCCAGACAAGGACCAACCCAATTTGGTTTCAAAGGCTACGAGTCCGGAAGGAAGTTGTTCTTTTCGTCCAGTGTAGAGCTTTCCAAGTACGTCTGAACCGAGCAGAACTTCTATAGGAATGTTTTGTCTTCCAATATCAGAGATGTCGATTTTCTTTTTCCGTAGTTCCTTTATCCATGGGCCTTCACAAATACTTGGGATCTCATTACAAATCAGTCCTTGGTCCAAGGCGTCCAGATTACACAAATATCCCCCTTTGAGGTTGCCTAAGTAAATCTTATAGCTCTGGTGTCTACACTCATCAGTTTTGGTTCCCCCAAATAGTGAATGAGTGATGACATGTTCGCCCTGTGATTTATATCCCAACTCTTCGGCTGTGGACTTCAAAATATAGCTTTTTTGGCTACCCGAATCACAAAGAACGCGAACATTCCTTTCTCTCTTGTTATTTATCAATCTAACCACCAGAGTCTGGAGAAATACATTACATTTGGTTTGCGGAAAAGAGTGTAAAACGTCTGTAGACTCTGAGTTCACGACCTTGTCGTCGACAGCTTCATTGGACTCGAATGATTTCTTTTGGTCTAACGAGGGGCACATGAACTTAAGATGTCGCTTGGAACATTTAGCACAATTTACCTTGGACCGACAAAATCTTGCCAAATGGGTACCAAGGCACTGGAAACACAAACCACTCTTTTTTACTATGGCTGTTTTCTCAACTAAGGGAATTGAAAAAGCCCGTCTACAGAAACGGCTTTCGTGATTGAATTTATCAGGGCAGAAAATACAACAAAGTCTTTCATCCGCTTTTTGAGTTGCCAACAGTTCTGTAGCGCTGTAAATTGGCTTTTCAGGAGCGGGAGGATGTGACACGCGACCTTGACACACATCTTTTTTCGGGACAGTAAAATCAGTTCTTGACAATTTTATTCGCTCTGCTGACTCTACTTCTTGTTTCAAAAATGCCAGTAACGCGTCCAATTGTGTTTCGTTATTTTTCGTTGTTGGGTCCTTTTTCAAATTTACCCTCACTCTTTCCCAGTTTTTAAGTACATCCAAAGGTAAACAATTTTCAACCAATGGAAATAAAATTACGGCACATTTATCGGTCGTAACTCCTAGTGTACTCAATGAGCGCAGTTGCGTCGATAGTTTATTATACAACGTATTCAGAGAAAATTTCGATTTATTTCTGTTCGCATTATTTAACACCAGTGAAATTATTTCCCTGACGTACACTTCAATGATTAGATCGTCTTGACCATAACGATCTTCCAAGCTCTGATACGCCAATAAATAATTTTCGTTTGTTACCGGAAATGATTCAATGAGCTCTCTAGGATCGGAATTTTCTTCGGTAGATTGTATCAAATAATGGAACTTTTCTGCGTTACTTAAGTGTTCACTGTTATGAATCTTCTCGAATTGATTACGGAATGACAAATACTCTTTTATATCACCGCCAAATTTTTTCAACTCGATCTCCGGTAAACGCGGACGTCTTTTAATCTCATCGTAATTAATTGCATTATTACGGATAATTTCAGTATTATTTATGGGTACTGAAACCGGTTTAGCTTTATTCAAAGCCCTTTTTACCAACACAGATATTTCTACAGACTTGTCATTATAGTCTTCGATTTCATTAAACGCTACGTCAAATTCTGTGTCGTCTTTTATGCTATCTAAAAACAACTGATGTGTTTTCTCTAATTTTTCTTGTTTTTGTTTAAATAAACTATAACTCAATTCAATATCTTCGCTAGTGCTATCCGCTTTATCAATTATTTCCTTCACGGCATTAAGTGCCTTCGTGAAAGCGGTACGTTCGGCCGCTTTTAATCTTTTTAACTGATCCATGTTAAAATAATAAAACTCACGAATAAATTTATTTCTCAATAAATTCCTTATTTTCTAATATATAATAGCACTAGCACGCAATAGAAATTGAGTCCTAATATTCTATTCTTTCTAGTCTCCTTAAGGCGCATTAACACAGTCAATAACGCCTCGTAATTTAGAACCCTGGCCAAGTGACGAGGTCGACACCTGAGCGGACACCCAACGGAACTTCGAGCGACATCATAAAAAAAATTAAGTTAAAAGATAACTTAATCCGTTTTTCTTCAGTACTATGACTAAACAAAAGGTCACGCGTATATGTTCCGAATTTCATATCCCCGCATATTTAATCCACCATGTACAATTACATATGAATACCAGAAAGAAGTTAAAGCCCATTTTCCTGTTTCCAAACAGACTCCATTCATTCTTTTGTGGGCCGGAATCCATTCAAAGTGCTCAACAATTCCCAAGTCCAACACAAAACGCACGTTTTTTTCGACACAATTAAGAGCATTGACATCCAGGCTCATCTCAACTGGTATTTTTGTCTCCAAAAATTTAAACTCGTGACCTTAATGCGGAATCTCTCATTCTTGGCACGTTTAGGAAACCTGAGATCTTCTCGCTCTTTATTCTTCTCGAATTCTTGTCCTTGAGCCATTTTGTGGCCAAAGCCAGCTGACCCTATACAACAAGCAAACACTTCCGAATAGGCTTTCGGGAACTTGTTTAGTTTATTTCATTTCAGTTCTGGGTTTTATTACCACATTTAAGAGGATTATTTTAAATGTTTAGAACACGATCCTTGTTTAGAAGTGGATAACCATAACATAAAAGATTATAATTTTATAAAGAATTTGAGTTCAAATACTAAAGTAATAATAAATTTGAAACTTAAATACCAAAGATAGAAATAGAGTTTTAGATACCAAAATAATACTAAATTTGAAACGTGGATTTAGAATTTGTTTGTTTTTAGATGTTTCAAATTTGCCCGGAAATATGCAAAATTTTGCCCTGTTCTGTCTCTTATATGTTTGGTAGATGTCTAAAGAATTTTTTATGCTTAAAATCGCATAAACTCCATGTGAAAAAAAAATTCAAAAATCAATTGTACGAGAAAAATAAAATGGAGAAAGTTAATATCCTTTTTTTTTTCTAACTTATGCAATCGACTTAAAATATTCTTTGTATCGAGAAGCAATTTGTTTTAATTATCCAGTGTATCTATTTTTTTAAAAGATATTACATATACATACTTATTACATAATTCATATGCACGTGCATAATTCATATACATTCAAAAGTGCACGTTTTATAACATCTGAAGGAAATTGACAAAATTAAATGTTCTGCAAGACTCTTATTAGCCGGATCTTAGTGATAAATAAAAAAATTCCATGTGGGAATTCGTGGATTTGTCGATATTTCTTAACTTATTTTAGCATTAAAAATAATTTGTTAAACAAAAAAAAGTTTGTTTTTTCTATGTGTTTAATGAAAAAAGTTTGAAAGAAAACGGAAAATTGTATTTCGTTTATTTTTCGAAAACATGTTCACTTGCAAAATAACAAATTTAATGTTCTAAGATTTAATGGCATGAAAATGAATGAGAAAAGCTTTGATTATCCAACTGTTCAAAACAATAGAAGCAAACCGACCTGTTTAAAAAGTACAAGGAAAAAAGTGCTGATAACAATTGAAAATTTATGCTTTCATGGTTTAAGAAAATTACATCGTACACACTTTCCTTAGAATTAAGAAAATTACATCTTTCGAACCTTCCTTGGGTTCAAGAATATTAAATCGAATACAATTTCCTTAAATTCTTCTCCGAAACACTTAAAATTTCTCTTCAAAGTCACCTTGTCTAGATGGGGAAAGGGCAAGGAACCACAAAGGAATAGTAAAATAATCAAGATATGTTTGAATTTGTTCGTAATTATGAGAAGTATTCAAAATGAATTTTTTTAATACGGAACGAATCTGACGACTTTGATGACGAAATTATTAATGTTTGTTGGTGATTATGAAAAGTATTCAAAATGACGTTTTTATGACATTTTTTAAAATAAATTATTTATTACACTTTCACCTTTAATTTTTAAATCTTATATCTATGATTTTTTCACCCTAGATTACAAAATAGTTAAAAAGAATTTATATTTGCAACAAAGAAAAATAACAATTTATATATTGCACTATGCAATAGATATTTATGCAACTAGTGCGAAAAGTAATGCTTTTTAAAACAAGTGGATTTTATTTCACGAGCGAGGTACGAGCGAGTGAAATAAAGACACGTGTTTTAAAAAGTTTACTTTTCGCACGTGTTTCATACACTATTTTTTATAATTGCGTGAAAAAAAATCAAATCTCATTGGTTAAAAAATAATTCACGTGCTAATTAGACTAAAATAGACTAAGAGATGTCAAGGAAAACAACCAATGATCTCGCAGTTCGGAGCGCGTGACGCTATAAAAAACCAATAAGCGTGTTTCAACATTTTGTCAAAGAAAGCAACCAATGAACTCGCAGTTCGAAGGGCGTGACTTAAGAAATATTCCCATCGCGAGAAAAAAATTCATTGATTCAAAAATAATTCACGCGCATAATATTTTTAAATACAGCAGATCGATAAATCTTTGGATTTTATGAGTATTATCAAATCGAAATTTTACTTGAAATGTTGGCATCGTATAAAAAGAGTGCGACAAAGTCTTTTTTTCACTGCTTTTGGGTGAAAAAAAGTACTTTTTTTCACTGTTTCAAAATGTCTAGCTTTGTGCACGCGTCTGATATTGAAATTATAATGTAAAAGTCGGCTTTTTTTCACGCAATTATAAAAATTATATTTTGAACTACTTCGTTGTTAGGTTTTAAAATACAACAAAATTATTTGAAAATCTAGATAACAAAAATTACATTGAGTTTCAATTTTATTTTAGAAAAATTGATTATCAGTAAAGACCAAGATTAAAGATTATCAGTATTCCAAGCTATTCAAAATCCTGAACTCAGATACATTCTAATTAAAAGCTCTATAAGCTACTTTACCTTCATATTTTTAAATGATATAAGTGCCTCACCGGTAGAAAAGTTTTTAAAAAATGAGAAAAGTTAAAAATAAAAATATATGGATTTAAAATTGAGTTCTATGTATAATTTACATAGCAGAATAAAATTGGAAAAAGGGGAAAAAACTTTATTTTGTCTCTTCCAATGCTTATAAAATTTATAATTTAATTTTAAAAGATCAATTTATATTTTTGTAAAAGAAAAACAAGAAGTTCTTAAAGAACTAAAATAGCCTACTTTCCTGTTACTTAAATACTTACTAAAATTCTTATCTTGAAAAAAACTAGGTTCGTAACAGTAAATGACATCCACAACCGTTTTTCCACATTAAATTTAAAATAAATTTCACTAAACGCAGCATCTAACTAAACACAGCATCTTTCACTAAACACAGCTTTATTTGAAGTTATAAATAAATATTTAATTTTTCGTAGAACAAAAACCAAAAAACTACTCCTCAATAAACATTTACTTGCTAAATTCGGCTAGTTTCATTTATTTTATTTCGAAAATTAAATAAATATAACTTAAATCGTTTGCAAAAATTTGTATTTTAAAGAATAAATAATATTCCTTGCTTTTAAAATAGAATGAAAACAATTTATATCAACATACAAAGAACTCGTAGTGAAATATATATTTGACGTCATCTTAAATTGATCAATGTCTCAAAAATAAATTTATTTTAATTTATTGTCTAAAAGAATTAAAGTTTCTCAAGCAATTGTTGCGATGGCAATGGTGATTTAATTCTAATGAAAAATGGCTTCCTATGCTTTTCAAATGAGCATTAAATTTTGATGTTTTTTAAATAATTGAAGTACTTCGAATTCGAATTCTTTTCTGAAATTTTCAATGTATTCTAATTTCGATGCGCTGAATTTTTTTACGTATCTCACTTGTCCGTAGCATTTGTAGTTTGTAGTTAAATTCAGCGATTTAAATTACTCGAAATTGAATTTCAATGCTAATTCAATGGGAAATTCGTCGTCAAATAGTAGATTTATGTCCGTCCTATCGTACAGACAGACGGACAAAAAGTATGAAAGTTGGGTGTCTGGGGTTATACCTTTCTAATAAAAAAAGAATTTTTAAGTTCGGATTGCTAGAACTGATTTTGGAAGGGTGGTACGGACGGACGGACGGACAGACGGACGGACATCGACCGCATGTCAATACCATAGATTAAGAACACTCTAGATCTGAATCCCTGATTGGATTAGCATTGGAGAATTTCTATATTGAAATTGACATAGAAACTAGCGCCCCTATAGTTACTTTGGGAACTACTGTGGTTTCGCGGCTGCTTTTTTCTAGCCTTCTTTGGGAGCTTTAACACAGTCTAATACGCATCGTAATTTAAAACCCAGGTCAAGTGACGAAAATAAACTATTTTTAGCGACAGCGGGACCATGCGTTTTTTTATAATCATATTTTTGTAATTAAAATGGTTTAAGTTTTACTTAAATTTATCTCTTGATTTAATTTAATGAATGAAATAATATTTCATTTTATTAGACAGTATCTACTTTTTCACTGAGTTAAAGCTCGGGAAGAACAGGCAGTAGGAAGCAAATTGTACTTAGTTTATTTATTTTTAATGAAGTCACTTTTCGACCGACAGTATTATAAAGCAAGTTTCATATGCATTAAATGTAGTGCTAGAATATAATTAAAAATTATGCAAGACATTTGTTAATAAATAATTCGTGAAATTATTTTTTACAACATTGATTGTAGCAAATTGAATACAAGAATAAAATTCAAAAGCATAAATATCAGCATATTTCTTTTTTATTACAATCATTTTTACAATATTTTTTTTTATTCTTATCAAACAATCTTTAAATATGTACATTACAAAGAAACAACACATAACTTTAAATATTTTATTAAAAATGACAAGAAAAACTGCAGTTATTTAGCACAATTATTATTTCAATTTTGCTAGATAATAAAAACATAAGATTGTGTATCAGTGTTTATTAAGAACGCCACCATGTATCTTATGTATGCGATTTATGCCGGTAAATTTATCAGTTTCTGTGAAGAGGCTGAAATATCCTATAAGTATGAAGCACAGAGCATTTCTTCATGTAGAACTAATTCCTATCATTTCTTTAACCAATTCTAAATGATAAAATAAAAACGAATAAATAGATATTCTTTACTTAATAAAATTATTGTTGAAAGCCAGAAACTAGTGGGACTTTTTTTTGTAAAATTTATTGCAATTTAATCAACAAGATCTTTTAAAGATTAATAACTTTAGGAACAATAGCAAAACTTTTATATAAGTTAAGAAACAAACTGAACTATCTTTAAGAATCGACGACATTCGATTTTTATAAAAAAAAACCCGAGAAAATTTTACTATAGTTCAGAACAGTCTTTAAAAAACCCCAAAGAGAATAAGAATTTGCAATATTATTTACATGAAATGCACTTACTGTCGTTTATTCTCAAGATTGCTGAAAATTCTTCGAAATACACTATTTAAATAAAAATTAACAAAAAATAATTGCAGACTACGAAAAATAAACAAATTTGAACATTATTCTATTTCTAAAATGCATTTAGCAACTGTATCGTCAATCGTCATAGTAACCGAAATTTACTCTCTGTTGCCAGACTTCGATTTTAATAAATTCGAAAGTTTTAGAATGTGATATCTCGAATATACCTAGCAACAAATAAATGATTAGCTTTATATTAATTCATTCCTGAGTGTTAGGTAGCCTTAAAATCGAAAATTTCAATTATCAGTTTAAAACTGACCTAACATTATGGTACATTCCGAAGAAACAAATTGCGCTACAATCAGAAAGTGCAATTATGCCAATCAACAAATCAACAATTAATAGTTTATTAGTTCCTTAAGTAACTTTAGGTGCGCAGGCATCAGATTGACTTACTGGTCTAGAGTGTTCTTTGTCTATGGTCAATACCTACTTTTTCATTTCTTTTAATTCTTCGAATTAAAAAAAAAAGAAAAGTAGGCTAAAAACCTCTACACAATATTATGAAACATATCAACAATTGAATTGTTTTGAAGAAGCTTGGTGGCGATGCATAGAATAAGCTTAGAAATTTTCTATGTAGAAAAATGTAAAGCACTTGTATTTTATCTACTCAGCAACTTGTTTGTGTACTTCGAATGACTCAATTCCAGACAAACATAAATATTAGATTTTATTATCTCAACTATATAGACTTTCCATATCCAACAAAGATTAAATATTTCGATCGGAACCCAAATTACGTCACTGCATGGGGACCCAAATTAGGGATTTTCCCACTTGATTGTCATGGAAACAACTGTAGCGACAGCAAACGCCAAATGACGCAAAGTGATAGAAACAAAATGACTTTGAGACATCTATCCTTAGTAAGCAGACTATAATGATTTAAGCTGCTCGGCAATGAGGTAATTTTCGCTTACTAAGGAATTCTAAAGAGAATTCATGAAGTAAACAACGTAGATTATTGGCACAAATAATTTAATTGGTACAAATTTACATATTTCGGTGAGACTCAGAAAGACGAGACTTCGTTTATGCCCTGAAACAGCTGTAAATGCCTTTTCAAGATATTTTGACTTTCCATTTTAGTTTTGTGCATTGCTTTTTAAACTCTTATAATGCAGTTCTTTGCCTATTTTTCTGGCAAAACTACGTTATAATATCTGCATCACTAAACCAGACAAAATTCTTAAATACGAAATCATCACAAACAATAGCCCCTATACATACTACAGAACAATTAAGCAAGAAACTGCAGTTCCGACCTTTTAAGCATACTTCCGCGAATCTTTTTAATTGATGTTCTGAACCTCCTTTGCTTTGTTAGTTTGCGGAACAATTACATTATGTGGTTGTGAAGAAAAGGGAGCCTCATCATCATTAGGCAATCAGTTGGTCAATGAACATCTTTTTCAATCGATTATAACATCGATGTTCGTTGTTTGAAATAAGTCATCGTTTTGTTCCCGATGACCTCTTTTGCGCTCAATGGAGATCAGGAGATCGCTACACTCCTTGCCAACCTAACTTGGGTAAAAAAAAAATGGGTGAAAAGGCAGATGGAAAAGCGCGATTGATCCGTTAGTTGGAAAATCTGTTACTTTAAACGAAATTAATGTTTTAAACATGGTTTCTGGATGGATTCACAAATGATAGAACTCTTTACATACGCGGAAGGATCTTCTTCATAGCATATTTCTATTTACCCAACTTAGGTTGGCAAGGAGTGTAGTAGGAAATGGTAAGAATGTTAAATACATATGAACTCTGTTCATAGCAAATAAATATGACATAGGATGTAATCTTTCAAGTTTTTGTTTTACTTAAAAATTTATTCTGACAAAACCTTTGTTGTAATTTCTGAAGAGCAGGCAAATTGACTAGTGTAAACTTGTTTTCATTGCATGTGATTTAAATTAAAATTTTTAATCGAAAATTTAATTTCTTAAATTTTTATAAATTATATTTTTGTAATAGATGGTTTTTCAACTTCTCCACCATATTTAAATTTAAAAATTTAATGAAATTATTGAAGTTATAATTTTTTTGAAAATTTAATTTCTTAAATTTTCATAAATCATATTTTTGAAGTGATGGTTATCAATATCTCCTCCATATTTAACTTTAAAAATTTAATGAAATTATTGAATTTATATATATTTTTTTCAAATTGTGTGTGTGTTGCTGGAAAACGTGACAGCAAGGTGACGAGTTTATGCGTCTGTATCCCTCAGAGAGTTAATTGACAAAAATATGGCTTCATTTTTCATACTTTGCAAGAAATAGAAGGGTTTTCTTATATATATCCCTATATAAGAAACACTATTTGAGGGCGTATTACCTGAGAAAATTTGATTTAAGACATTGTACTTTTTATAGTTATTTACTATTAAAGGAAATCATGAGTGCCTATTAGAGTGATTTTATTTGACTGAAATATTTCTCAAACGCTAACAGTACCCTTAAACTTACAAAGACATTATTATTTTTACTAATTCAAAATATATTTTAGAACTGGGGAAAATAGTTTAAAAAAAAGCTTCAATGCAACACGGCGCGGCGATGGAATAACACTTATATAGTAAAGGACATAAACTGAGGACAAAAACTCTTAAGAACATTCTCATTATCTCATATCTTTACATGAAAGTCAGGTATACGGTTGGCAGTTTTTGAACGCATTATTGCATAATGTCGTTGCACTCGTGACGAATGGGCCCGTGTACACTGGGACAGACGTGCTCGATGTGGAGTCCTAAGTCCCGAAAGCATCAGTGTATGCGAGGTGTCGACCTCGTCATTTGACGAGGGTTCTTAATTACGAGGCGTTATTGGCTGTGCTAAAGCTCCTAAAGGAGGCTAGAAATAGGCAGCTGGAAACGATGACATTACCATTATTTCTTTTAGTCTTTTACATCTGCTTATTCTGTCTTAAACTTAAAGCTTTGTGTTATTGTGGATTCCAAGTTCAGATGTGAACTAAAATCATATTCAAGAAATATATATATTTGTTGTACTCATTTTTATAAATATACTTAAAAACCATCATAACCGTGTATAATCAACAAAAAATAGGATTTTCCCTTTTTTCGCATTTTTAAAACACATTACTAATTAAAATGCTTTTTAAATGTCGAATGTTTTTCTTGCATTAGATTTTTTCCCCTCGGACAGCATGAATAACTGCAATATTTACAAATTTCTTTAAATTTACTGCATATATTCGTTTTTTTATAAATATAGTTCCTGGAAAATAACATTAAAAAAAATCAGAATTTTAAGGCATATTAGCATAATATTAAATCAATATTTTATATACCTGCTTATTTTAAAATGATTGAGTTTGATAGATAATTAAATAAAAATCAATTCTACCTAAATTTTTAATTTAAGATCCTGAAAAACAGTTTACATGTTTTGTGTGTGTGATCTAAAGATTTTCTTACAATTTATTCTAGTTCTAGGTATTTTACTGAAAAATAAGTTGTAAGCTAGCATAGAAACTGGCCTAAAAACAAAATAAGTAATTAACAAGGAGCGTAACATAGTCAGAGAACAAGTAGTTAATTTTCAGAAGTGAAGTTCTTTAGCATCCCTTCAACTTGCAAAGTTACCAAGGCAACCTTGCTTGAAAAAAAATTGAGAACAAATAAAATACATTGTATAATAAATATTTTATTCTCACATATCAAGTTTGGCAAACTAAGAATTTCATGATAATATTTTCTCTGTAAAAAGCTTTAATTTTAACACATGCATTTTTTTAAAGCTTTAACAATAGACGAATTCAATATCATTATATCAATAAATAATGTTTTGGAGCAAGGCCAAAACTAAAAATACTTTCACTCTTAAATTTTCATGAAGTTACATCATATAAAAAAAATTAGTTAACTAAATTTTACACTTTTAAATAATAAAAAATTAGTACAGATTTTTGTATGATGTTTTAAAATAGTAGTATGATAGCCTAACATTTATATTTTTTTACAAATTTAAAGGTAAAAATTTAATATCTGACATTAAGATGAAAACACTCTGAGGAAAACTTAGTTTAATATAAAATAAGTTAATAGAGTGCCAGAGTGCTATTAATAAGTATAGATTTGAAACCTGCTAAGCATCATTAACTACTTAATATTTTTGTATCATTGAGCCCATTGTTTTAGCATTTATCATATTAATAGATTAATTTTAATTATAGCTCAATAAGTTTTCAATTAAATAATTGCATATTTACCTATTTAAAGAAAAATCAAACTTTTACTGGAGCATAAACAAAGGTTAGGTTTGTATAAGCATGATGTTTAAATAGGGTTACAAATATATTAAAATTTTACCTTCATTTTTAAAATATAATTTTTGTTTTCTTATAAAAATTATGAATAGTTCATAAGTTTTAATTTAAAACTATTCGTGATTTTTTCTCTATCAAATCGATTTTAAAATTTTGATAGAATAGCCATTAATCTTTTCTATAATTTAGAATATTATTATTTGATTTTAGTGGCTCTGCTTATAATTTAATAGCAGATCTTAGATAAATGAGTCTAAATTAAAATTATAGCAGAACATAACTAATGCAAACGATCTCATTAAAAATAAACTTCAGGTCAAATGGATAAAATTGTATATACTATATCAGTTTATAAGCATTATTCGATACATAGAACTTTATAGAATATATGCAATCAATAAATTAACATCACATTATGTGATACCTTTAAATAGGCTTCACCTAAGTTTCCAAAGCAAGCTCTTATTCATAGTAATTCTGACTTAAACGTATTTCTATCATCTTTTAATTATTTTCAATGACTAAACTTTACTCAATAACTTTTTGGACACTTAATGCCACAACTATTCTAGTAAAAAAGTGTTCACATAGTATAACGCCACGCATTTTCCCTTATTTACTGCGATTCCAAAGAATAAAGAATATAAAGATATGTAGTATTTTTTAAATAAATATCTAAATTGGTTAAAGAAAATATAACATTTTTCAATACAAGAACAGTAACACATCAAATCGAATGTTTGACACAAATTTAAAAACAAATACTAATCATTCATGTTTGTTCAATTTTTTAATTATGTAAAAAAAAGTAATCGTAATTTCTAAATTTTTATAACATAGTACCTATTACCTACAATAGTTAGGGCGAGGAGAAATAAAAACGATTAGCGGTAATAGATAAACGTGCGGGACTTATCAGAAAAAAAAAATGCGTGGCGTAACAAATAAACACTTTGGAGAACAAATATTAATTAATAAATAATATTAATGAGATTGTTTTGATCTCATAGTTAAAAACTGTTATTCACACTTATTTACAACGGAGGACAACACTTACAATGAATAACAACACTCAAAACGTTCTACCTCCCCTTCTTTTTCGCTAGTTTGGCTAACCTCTTCCTTTTCAGGATCATCTCATACAACGCCTCTAAACCTTCGTCTAGTCCCTCACCGATGATAGCACAGGCCGGCTGTACGTGCCACAGAACACTAGGTCCAAGTTCGTGAAGTCCTAAGATCTTCTCAACCTCGCTCGGTTCTTTCGCGTTCGGCAAGTCCTGCTTGTTGGCCAAGACTAGAATCGGGACCCCGGAGTTTTCCGGACATCGAACAGTCTTCAGGAGTTCCATCCTGGCCTCGTCCATCCTCTCCTGGTCAACACTGTCCAGAACGAACACTATTCCGTCCGTGCATCGCGTGTAGGACCTCCACAGAGGCCTGAGTTTGTCTTGACCACCAACGTCCCACACCAAGAAGCTGGTCCCTTTGGCCTTGCCCGTGGTGCCTTTGATCTTCTCGCAGTTGAAGCCGATGGTGGGCACCGTGTTGATGTACTGGTCGAACTTGAGTCTGTAGAGGGCCGTGGTCTTGCCGGCGGAGTCCAGGCCTATCATCACCACGTGGAGGGGTTGGTTCGGGGGGAGGCTGTCGAGGATGGAGCCGCCTTTCACCATGCCAGCACCCATCGCCTTCCGACTCTCAGAAGACTCCGGGCGAAGTTGCTGACGGAACCATGAGTTGATCAGATGAATATGCCAGAACCAGGGATGAATGAAATCGCCAAGAAGAAAACAAATGTAGTTGCTGGCACCATAGATGACACTTATTCAGGAAGGATTTTCATGGAGTAACTCTTTATCACTTTGAAGAACCCAGATGACAATGATCACTCAGGAATATCCAGATGAATCTCGTAAGTAACACTAATAGAAAATCCGCTTTGTGAAACGCGTCAGCTGAAGAGATTTATCACTGCTTATCAGGAGACAGTTTCAAATATTTACCTCTTAGGAAGGGAGAGTAAATAAATAGAGTGACATCACGAGCTGTCGAAACTTGACACGCTGATTTCGAGAGGGAGAGGGGTCAGTTGACATTCCACCGAGCACAGCTGTTGGAGTTCCTTATTCCAGAGGTCAATCAATAAAGCAAAGGTTTACTTACGCACTTGAGATAATGGGTTTTCTTATCAAAACGGAGGAACGTCAGAAGTGCATGCGTATTTACTTATCCTAAATTGTCACACACACCAGGGTTAAAGATATCCCACAAGAAAAATTTCACAAATTCCTCACAGATTGTTTGTTTTCTTCGCTAAAATAAAGGATCAGAAATCGTCTCGATGATATTGAGAAATCGACCGGTTCACGAGAGAGGCGAGCAACTCGGCACGGATTGCTCACTCAGCAGAAGACCAGTTTTTAGCGAAGAGAAGTGCCTATGGTCGTGTTGTGTAGGAAAAACCACAATGTTCGGCGTTCACACCCTTTTTCTTTTACAGCATCGCGGGGCAATCGGAGCGAAGAATCGAACTTATCGCAGATCGGAATGAATAGGCCTATCCAGTGGCTATTTTACCTGGATAACCTGAAATGAAGTATTCGCAGGGGCTCCATTCATGCCTAGAGAGATATTCGGAGTCCGTCGGTGTGTTTGATTTGACACGAGAAAGAGAGGGAGAAGAGAATCGCAGCGTGTATCTTGGGGTTGCCGTGTTTACAAGAGACGTCGCCAAACTCAGCTGTGGAAATGTCGCCAATGTTGCGTTTTTATTTGATACCAATGACACCACTTTTCTTCATTGTAAGGAGAACTCTCTTAGCATTTTATTATTCTTTTTTAGAATATAAATTCGACATTTATTAAAGGCATTTCTAAGAATGTATTTTCCAAGTTTAATTTCATTTTTTAGCCAAACTGATTTTTTTTATTATTATTCAGTAAAATTTTCCGTAACTTTCTATTTAATATTATCACTATATTGTTATTTTTTACGTTATAAGTGCATAATATTTTATGTTGAAATTCTTGAAAAAATTCACACTCTATTAAAAAAGCGTTTTAGGTAAACAGTTACAATAATATTTGTTTGATAATTTATACTTAACTAGGGAAATATGTCGTTTCCCAAAAATATAAAAGCTATGAATTAAAAGTAAAATAACCATAGGATTACACTTAACTAGGGGTCGTTTCCCAAGAATATAAAAGCTCTGAAAAATAACCATCGGATCTAATAAATAATATCTTGCGTAAAATTAAGTGCACTGGTCTGAAAAAGGACAAACAATTTTTTTCTTCGAAATTTAAGTTCATTGGTAAAAAAAAGGTTCATCAAAAGAAGAAGAAAATTCGGCGATAACAGCATTTTTTTAATAGAAATGCTGGTAGCATAAAATTAAAATTTGACAGTTTCATAACCTGTCGTTACAAACTACTATCATTCTTTTCAAAGTGCATTACCAACAAGGACAACTTAAGTATTTATTTTTTAAGTAAATTAAAAAAGAACTTTGTGGAACCGATTTAGCTTAGCAATTAAGATTTTTAAGGGTGATGAACAATAGTACGAATTGCGATATTGACAGCCGGAATGGATTATTGTGCGATCTAGATTTAGAGAAAGTTTTAAATGGATGTTTTGATTACGGGTAAAATGACTGTAAAAATAGATGCAAGTAATGCAAAAAATGATTGATTCCCTGATGAATTACATCTTTCCGACACTCACTGCCACTGAGTGTCGGAAAGATGTAATTCCCACTGAGTCAGCGGGAGAACTATTATCAAAAGAATTTGGTGTTTAACATTGCTATATATTGTAGCAATATTTACTAAAGGTTAGAATAAGTTCTAGAGTGAAAAAAAATTCTTTTAAATTTAAAATAACAGTTCAAATTGATTAAAATAATTTAACCATATTTTTAAAAGGAGAAAGGGGGCCACTTGGGTAGTACCACTACCTCACCAGCAAACAATACTTTTTTTTATCTCCCCAGATACCAAAAATTTCTAATCTTTCCCATCTTTTTCTTTCTCAGCAAGATACTGACTCCCTTTGAAGAAACCTGATCCACCTCTCCACTCACTGAACTAAACCTTCCCCCCCATAAAGGATTCCTGGAAAAGCCATCAGAGAAAAGCCACAGAAAAAAAGATGGACTGGGGCAATAGATGAGTGAGTACTCCACTCTACAAACGAGTCCCCAAAGTCACGCCTCCCGGGAGGTCTCGGGGACGGTCCACTGGGCAAACGAGGGGTGCCTTCAAAAGTCAAGGTCACCGTCATGGGCCGTGCTCGAGAAAAATGGTGTCGTGTCGGGGGACGGACAGACGAAATGAAAGTTTTCATGGTCAGTGGTCGATTAATGTGGAGGTGATTGATTCTGGGATTTATAGTAATAGTTTTGTGATGAGAAGGTCGTGGTTAAAATTAGTGTAAGGAGGAGGGGGGGGGGATATTGGTATTATGGGTGTTTTTATTATTAAGAATTTACTCTGATGACAACTTTCAGACTAAATCCCTTATCTAGTGACTAGTGAGCAAAATAGTGCCGTCTGATGTTGCGAGTAAAAATATTCTATGCGGCATTAACCAATTCAGGAAATTTCTCTTGTTATGTTAACTAATTAATATTATAGTTTTACTTTAACCTTCAACAAGGTAGAAGTTTCTTCAAAGTGCATAAAAAAAACTCACAAGATTATTATGTATTCTGTAACTCTTCTTAGTTTCCTAGAACTATTGCACAGTTTATTTAATAATTATTCCGAAATGTTGCTTTGTGTTATGCAATATAACAATTTACTATTCATAATGATGATCACTAAACACTATCTGTTATCTTCCCTATAATTACGTTAAACCGATGTTGCCGTGTCGTTAAATCTTTTCCTTAAACTATATTCATATCCTTAACATCACTTCAACAGCACTACACAATTTGATAAACTTTTTTTAATCTTTGACATTACTTTTTCCCAACGCAATCGTTTATTTTCTACAATTTACTTCCTCATATCCATCTGCGATAACAATTAATTTTTTTCTTTTGAAAACAAGCAGTGAGTTGCCAAAAACAGCGAGCAAGCGCCAAGAAATGAGCGCCTTCCACAACTGCGATTCTCCCCTCGCAGCAAGTGGAACGGTCCACGATGCTTTATTTCGGCGGTGCGGTGATCCTCAAAGAAAAGAAATGTAGCTCGCGGCGGGAAAAATTATGTGTTCCATCTTATTTTTCTTCTTTCTTCTCTTTTCTGGAGAATCTTTTGTGCTACCCCATCCCTTAGCTCTTGAAGACGTTCTAATTATTATCTTCGGAACACCGTTATTATTAGCCGTTACTTCTTTCTATTCGAAACTGCATAGAATTTCGTCTCACTCTTTTTTTTCGATGAACTTGACAGATAATATAGAGTTTTCTATTCAAATTCTTCATGAACGGTTGATTTGAAATTTACTTTTTTCCTCTTCCTATAAAACAATAGATATAAAAATATTTCCTCAATTAACCCTTTTTGTTATTATCAAGTTCGCTCTAACGAAGTCTGCGAAAGAGTTAAATACCTTTCGACGGCAGATTAGATAACGCACAGAAAGAATTCGAGCCTGAATTCAGAAGATAAAGCATTTCTATTTTAAGCTGTTTCGTTGTGACTCATTCTAAGATAAGTAAGCAAATTAGTACCGCCATTAGAGTTGAAACAGCTTTTATAAAGGGGTTTAAATGTCTTCTTTTGATGTTGATACAACTCTATTTTTAAAGTAGTTTTAGATTAACGAAAAAATTTATTAGAAACTTATCTATCTATCTTGTATATCTGGCTATTACGGAGTAAGTATTTTTCAGAAACTTTTCGTATTTCGGAAACCATTTTCTGGGTTCTCTCTAGTCCAGTCGCCAAAACGTCGGCCTCTCAAAAAGATAGTCCCGCGTTCTAAACCGTTCACATCCTATAAACGGATATTTGTTGGAAAAAATAAAAATAATAAAATCGACATTATTAAAGGGTTTCCCTAGTACACTGGAACAGAAGTGCTCGTTAAATCAATGGAGTCCTAAGTCCACAGATTTAACAAGCACAAAGTTAGCGTATGATGTCGCTTGAAGTTGAAGTAGCTCAGTTGTCAACCGCGTCACCAGAACGTGGTTCTAAATTACGAGGTGTAATTTGGGTATGTTGAAGCTTCTTAGAAGCTAGAATTAGACAGCCGGAAGCATTCAATCTAACCTTTCTCTGTTTTATTTAGAAACACTTTTAGATTTTATTTTAATTCAACTATTTTGACAGAGGGTATGGAATCATTTCTTACTTCTTACAATATACAAATGTTATGTTCATCCGTCACACATTTCCCCAACCAAAATAATAAACGCATGAGAAGAGCTAAATATCAACCTAAATTTCATTTTATAATTCGACTAGAAGTATATTGTGTAAAATCTTTGCTTATTTTCATTCACATCTGATAATATTTATTTTCCATTAGAACCTAAACTAGTTTGAAATGAAAAACATAAATAATGGCTGGATTACAGAACAGAAAGTTTTATTTTTTTTAATTATGAAAAAAAAAAAGATTTGGGAATTTTAATTGATAAAATGATATTTCTAAAATTAAAAATAGTTATAAGTATAACAGAGTTTTCTCGAAATAAGAACCTATTACAAATCTCCAAGGCAAAATAAGTACAAACAAGATTAGCACATGCCTTTTAAAATAATATATTTTTGGAAAGAATGCAATTAAAGTAGCGGATTTGGTGCAATTTGTTTTTAATTCACTCTCTTTTCGTGAACATAGCTGTTCAGGTGTTGATATCTTGAAATTTTTAGAGTTTCTTGCATTGGACAACATTTTAAGGCATTTCACTAAATAACCAGGAAATAGAAAATATTAAATTACCTGTGGAAAGTCATTCAGAATAAAGCGCATTCAAAGCTATCTATATGATGACTCTCCCTTTCAAGTAAAATTACATATCTAAACACTTACAATGTGAATTTACTGTTCAAGAAACTTGGTTGTGCGTGAAACTTTAAAAGCTATAATTTTGATTGCATATTTATTATTTCCGTGTGCGTCTCACCTCTAGTTTAACACTAGACATACACAGAGGTACTTTGGTCCACGTACTTTTTAACTCCTCCCTAATTGGCCCCGTGTGCCCACGTGACATACAAGTTCTACCTACCTAGGAGGAGAAAATAACTAAGTCCCGCAGACCAAGTCTCTCCGTGTACCTTTAGTTGAAGCAAACGTTGAAGTAAACGTAGGGCATTACACTTAAATTATCCAATCCTTTCTTTTATAAAATATCTTCACGTTCGGGCTGTAATGTTTTTTAACCGCTACCTTAGGGGAACGCACGTCATGACAACATCATTTTGCATATAATGAAGTTATTTTCATGCCCAGTTGATCAGGAATGGAAAGAAAAATTGCAATTTTGTTGGAATTCGGAAACAAAGTTTGCAGAACAGAAACAGTTGGTTCCGTAGACGGACTTCCTTGTTAATCTGCAGAAAGAAGTAGAAAAAGTTTTGCTTATGTTAAAATTTGTAGAACTTTGGCCCTTTTTTGACTGAGATTAAGAAAAAATCAAGTTGTTAGACATCTTGATTGGACTGTAGTTCCGTAGTATTGGAACGTGCGCAGAAATCAGCCTTGGCATTTTTTGTTGAAGAAGACAGTTTTTCTGTTTAACGATTCAACGATTCCGGGTGTCGATGCTTTTGGAAGATCCTAATATTTTTGAGCAGTTTGTTCAGTCACAGTTAAGTTAGTTTGGGATAACAAAAAACAGCCGAGTTTGAGGAAAGTTTTATAAACTTGATCTAAAAAAAGCAAAAAGTAATAAAATTACTTTGAAAACTTGATAATTAAAATTGCTTTAAAAATTGAAAAATTGTGGATGCATTTAAATAGCGAAACGTTAAACGTATGATAATATTTTTCTATTTAGTAAATGAAGTATACTAAGTCGAATAACGTAATGATATTGTACACATGCTTTAACTGTACTTTGGTTTGTCATCTTGTATCAAGCAGTTTAATAGAAAACTTAAGTAGCAAACTAAAACGATCTTCGACAATTTGACCCTTTATTGACAAACTCAATGATTCATCCGCTTAAGGCTTAACTAATTAGGTATACACATCAATTGAATTTATAGATTTTAGGGGTTTATATACATTACATATTTGTTTGCGGCCATTTTTTTTACCGCCTAATGTCATGCCCCCACGCCGACAAGTCCGACTCAGTGCATTCTGCAGTACATCCCTCAAAACTGCTAAATGAAAATACGAACTTGTGAACATACACCTTACCTTGGCTTAAGATTATATATGCTTGAATTTATTGAACACATCAAAATATGTTACGAAATAAGCCATAGCATTTCTTGAACAAGAGGAAAGGTATATCATGCGAAAATCGCGTGCCGCAAGGTGAGTCAAAGTCAAGGCTGGCAGGTTCTTCGACTGGGCAAACCTTTGATAATCGATGGCTGGCGTACAAGAGATCATCGGTGTTCGACATTCCACTGACAGATACAGCAGGTTCGAATGATATACATCTTTCACGATAGAAATAAGACCAACAACGGACCATATTCGAATCGACCCACTTAGGGGACATAGATTTCGACAGCGTGGTATGCGATGGACCTTAGGCACATTACCATAGGCACATTCGGTGACTCATTTGTATTTGTATAGATTACAGTAACAGGTCCTATCCCAGGCATTGAAGTTGGCCGCAAGATACTTGCTATTTTGTTTTTTTCCCCTATATTTGTGTAATTAATGTTAGCTATCGAATGGCATAGTTGTAAATTGACCAAGAATTACAAGCAAATGGCAGAGTTTAAATAGTAATTATAAGGCAAATGAGCGGAATGTGGAATAATGTCCCTTTCTGACCGCAATTGCAGAATTAATTGGGCGAATAAGGTATAAAGTGATCAATTTTCTTGTTTAAAGTATACAGAGTATTATTATATGCTGCGAAATTAATGCAGTAGGTTTTTTTTTCGTTAGGTAAAATTGTAAGTTACTTGTTTATAATGCCGTTATAAATGTTCATAAATAGAGAAAATAATTTTACATTTCAATTTAACTACTTTTTTCTTTATAAACAAAATAATCATGTTTTTAAAATGAACGAATGAATATTACTTAAATATTCATGATTCTTCATATTAATTAATTTAACTTGTTCTTTCCTTGTAAACATATATAATTGTCTTTTATGATGTGCATTGTAATTGGATTTTTTCTGTTATGTGCACCTGAAACAAATAAATAAATGAATAAATAAATAATGTGTAATACTCATAGTTTAATGCTGAAATGAATTATACTGGCGGAATTGAGTTATAATAATATTTACATTCTCAAAAGTGTTTTTTTAACGAAAAAATTTAAATAACATAATAATTTTTTCCCCTCATTTACCTTAACATTATTTTATTCATTGCTCTCTTTTTCTATTTTTGTTAGACTAGACTAAAATTACTTCAGCTTTCAGAAAATCAGCAATTGCTTTTCCATTTTTTAAAGGAAATTATATTGCTAGCAATGTATTTTCACTACACAAAAATAAAGTTGCGCATTACAAAATATACACCTGCTTATTAATATTTTGTATTCTGTTCGATCCGATATTTAGTATTTTTTGTGCCAAATAAAGCCAAAGCAATAAGCCAAAAACGGAGCCTTAACAACATAACATTTACAGATAACTTTTAAAAGAGAAACACAAATAAATTATTTAGCAGTTGAGATTTTTTTGGGGTACAAAATAAAGGCTACCTCTTCCCAAAGTAAAGCCCCACTGCCCACTTGCGAGGAATCACTGACCCCAAGACGAGACACAATCAGCCTAAAAATGGCTACTCTTAAAAAAGTCATTTAGAACAACTTGTTTTAGTAGCTGCAGGTGAGCTTCGAAACTCAAGAATCTCACCCACACAGACACCGGACAAGTGAATCACTTAAAATAATCGTTTGCTGCGGTTTTTTTTAAAAATAAGTTGGCAACCGCACGATGATGATCTTTTTGCCCGAAATATCAGCGTGTTAAATCGTTAGCCGAAACCGCCACACCCGATAGTGGCCTACATCAATGAAAGTGGATTGCATAAACCATAACTGGGTTCCCTTCCAGATATAGATTCAGGGCCGTAACTTATAGGGGGGGAAGGGGGGGAGCCTCCCCCCCAATAATTTTACAAAGGGCGCCGTTAGGCGCCCAAAAGGGCGCCCTCTTCAACTTTTTTAACAATTAACTTTTTAACAATTATTTAGCAATAATACGTAATTATATCATTTTATTTACTTATTTCCCCTCAATAGCTTTTCTAGGGCGCTATTTTCCCCCAAAATGACACCCTGAGATTTTATAATAAACAATAGAAGCTTAAACTGGTATAAAGAACATAATGTTATTTTTTTAAAATAACGGAAATCTTTCACTGTTGTTATTCCTTTCCTTTTTCCCGCTTACCGTCTTTAGTGGTGGACGGGGGGGGGGGGGGCAGGCAAAGGGGACTAGCACTTCAATTGAAGAGCTTAGTGGAAGAAAATGCTAAGTGACAAAAGGTGAAAACAAGAAAATATGCTATAAAGTTTTTCGTTTGCACTAAGATCTGTTGGAAACGGAAATTGTAAAGCATAAAAATATACTGAACTAAGTTGATGATAAAGGAAAAATTTGTTATCGTAAAAGAAATTAGTATTATGTTCATTTACATAAACTTTTCCATTTTTTCAAAAATGTCACTTAGCACGTTCTTCCACTAAGCTCTTCAATTATCAGTTGCACTATCTTTTTTTGTCCCCGAAATGTAACTGGATGTTGGACCAGCTGGCCAGCCGAATACAAAAGGCTGTCTAGACGTATAGCTATTTAGGATTTTTTGGGCTGTGTGGGGGGCAATGGGCAATCCGTTATCTTGATAAGTCGATAACCCTAACAAGACATCAAACCCTAACATCAGATCAAAGGGACGAAAGTGATTTTCAAAAAGTGATGGGCGATCACACTATTTTCACGGGGGACAGATGGAGGCAAGGAGGCTATGATGTGAATTGGGAGCCTTATTGTTGAATGTTGTGTATTTACAACTGTCTGCTCTTGTTTTATGTTATCTTTCAGTAGCCAGAGAGTAAGAGACCACCTACGGAGGTAGGTCACGTTGTCTCAAGTAAATCCTTTTTATTCAATTGTGCTTTTTTACGTATTTACGTGTTGTTTAAGAGAGAAAGCTAATTTTATCCACTTTTTTTTCTTTTCCAATGCTTATAATTTTCGAAACCTTCTGAACTTCCCAATTGGTACAGAATATAAATTAAATGGACCTTTTAAAATAATAGTTGTATTTTTCGTTGGGAATAAAAGTAAGGTAAGAAATTACTATTTATTCATTTTATTGTCATTACATAGTAAGTTACTGATCAAATGTATAATTTTAAGGAGTTAAATTGTACCTATTTTTTTTTAAATATGTACTTGTACATAAAAATACACGAAATGAGAATAAAGAAAACTTATTTTATAATTATAAATAGGAAATGACAAATGTAACTTTTACAATTAAATTGCATGCAAAGCTACTTTTCGATAATTTCATGAAGCAATAATATGTGTGTGTTTTCGCACGATTGTATAGATATTCACATTGTTACTATAAAAAATGCATAAAGGATCAATTAATTTGAAATCTCACTCGTTTCTATCGAATACTCTATTGCAAGGTACTTTTATGAAGCCAATTATTTGTAGGTTTACATTTATCATAACTAATTCATTTCAGTGTTGTTATTTTGAAATTAGGTTAATTCATTTTTAACTAATTTACAAGTTAATTGTTAAACGATTAAATTAGTCATTAATAATTCTTCAATTTGTAATTAAAACAAGTGGGTTTGTAACATAATTTGTCACTTAACCGCTTAATCCACTTCCACACAACAGTTGTCTTCAAAAGGAAAAATTTCACCAAAAACAATATGAACTCTATTATAAACCTTTTGGCTAGATTCATTTATTTTATTTCAAAAGTTCAATAATTATTTATTTAATAATAAATTCAATAATTATTATCGTTTGCAAAAATTAATTTATATTTAAAAAATTAATATACAATATTCATCCCTTTTAAATGAAACCAAAACATTTAAAACAAATAACAGGTAAAAAGGCGCATTAATTCTATATTAAACATTTACATGCTAAATTTGGCTAGTTTCATTTAATTTATTTCGAAAATTCAATAATTATTATTGTTCATCGTTTGCAAAAATTAATTTATATTTCGAAGAATAAATATCTAATATTCCCTTGCTTTTAAATAGAATGAAAACATATCATATCAACATACAAAGAATCTCGTAGTGAAATATATTTCAAGTCATTTCAAACTGCCCGTGCGTCACAAAAATAAATTTATTTGAATTTATTGTTTACATGAATTAAAGTTTCTCGAGCAATTGTTGTGATGGCAATGGTGATTTAATTTTAATAAAAATGGCTTCCTATGCTTTTTAAATGAGCATTAAATTGTGCAGTATTTTTTTAATAATTGAAGTACTCCGAATTCGAATTCTTTTCTGAAATTTTCAATGTATTCTGATTTGATGCGCAGAATTTGTTGACGTATCACACTTGTCCGTAGCGTTTGTAGTTTGGGCTATGAGAGTGGGTGACGAGCAGACAGACAGACTAAACGATTATACATCCTTCCACTTTTTACGTTATAAATTTAGTGCGGAAGCTAAAATTATTTCATATGTAACTAATAATTATGTAAGTAGTAATTAATAATTATTTAATAAGTAATTAAAAATGGTTTAATTAGTAATTAATAACAAAAAATTGCTTTGATTAGAAGGTTTAATTAATACTAATTGATGTATATAATTAGCTGTTAATAATGTTTCCAAACTGACTCTCCAAAAAAATGTAAGAGGGCGCCAAAACGTGGTCCTCCCCCCCCAATAAAATGTCCAAGTTACGGCCCTGTATAGATTAAAAGTTTTCCGGATCCTGGTCTTGCAGGAAGGAATCAACTTGGGGACATCATATAGAAGCAAACCACTAGAAAGAAATTACCATTAAATCGCTTTATTGTCATAATAGTTTGGTGGTATCACTTTTAATGGCCAGAATCTAAGGTACAACTTACTATAGGCATGCGAAATTTTGAACCCCGAGGGAAACTTTTGTGTGCTAGCCATAAATTGATACAAATACAAAAATTGTCGACCAACAACAGCCCAGAGGCCCAGCAAGGTTGGTCCAAAATAAATCTAATTCCTTACCAGTTTTCAGTAACTATCGAGATTCTTCTTAAAATCTTCAACTCTCTTCGAATACACGACATATTCTGGCAAGCATTCCACTCATCGGCGACTCTATTGTAAAAAAATGTTTCCTTACCTCCTTTCTAAAGCATGATTTATTAAATTTCTGACCATGTCCTCTGGTCCGGCTATTTAAGGTAAAACCTAAGCCCTCCATGTCACCCTGTTTTATGAACTCGAATAACTGAATAAAATCACGCTCTCCTATTTTCCAGGGAATACATGTTTAGAGATACATAATACAATTGACTAAAGTTTCAGTGTTCATCAATTTGAAATGAAAATCACAAAAATTTGTTATGGAAGATCAGGCCATGCTTTCAAATACAGAATACTCTTTTACAGAATATCATTTTTAACGACTTTTATTTCAAAACTTTTGATTTGAATTTGACCTTACATATAACTTAATATAGAAAACCAATAAAACTCTTTTATTTCTAAAGTGACTCAACTATAACACTTATATCTTAGTAGTATATTATTTTAATCAAGTAACAAAGCATTTTACAGTGTTATAAAATTATACGTTTATAGTTTTATGGGAGAGCAACTTCCATTATATATGTGTGTGGTCAGTGATTTTATATTCAAGTAAAAATCACAAATTGACCATTAATGCCATTTAATTAGTCACTGAGATACTTAAGAGTGCTTTCAAAACATCTCAATAAAATTCCATAAGATTTTATCAAGAATATAAAATTTTATGGTATATAAATGTCAAGGTCTTTAAAGTTCCCCTCGTAACAATTGAGGAAAAAAGAAATGCAGTTTTTATTATAGAATTAATATAGGTCCACCACGCAGTTGAAATGGCAATTTAGGTGACTTTTTTGTGTGGTTTTTTTTTAGTGTTAATTTTGTGGGAAGGATCAGAAAACAGTAGTCTTGATTCGTAATGAACGGTTGGGGTCTGATGTTCACTCAAGTCTGAAGAACAGTTGAAGCATTTATGACCCCAACTTCCATTAAAATGCATGTGCCTTCTGAAAAAATTACTAGAGTAGTTTTTTTTTTAAATTCCTCTCAAGACATAGTTTGCCAGAAAAATATATTAAAATAAAGATCATATCAGTCGGATTTTGTGGGGCATCAGGGGGCATATAATAATTGAAAATCTTGTATCATTAAAGTTGCTATAAAAATGAAACTACAGATTAGCCTGATGTAATATGGATATTCGCCATAGAATTTTGATTTTTGTCTGTCGAAGACAATGGAATACTGGATCGAGTAATGCCAAATGCAACCTATATTTGGAATTATGCTGATGGTCATATATCTTATAGTGTGAAATGATAAGCTTAGACAATTCTAGGCCTAATCTAGAAAATGCAAGTAGCTAATATTTTTCGACTCCATTCCACAGCTATACCTTCTCCATTACTCTATTGCTCATCGTCAAACAAAATCCCATAACTCCTGATCTTCTGTTCGTAAACAGTATGCAATCATTGAAGGTCAAAACAATTTGCTCCACCTAACTCATGCCAGACACTATCAGCTATATCGCAGAAACGACACACAGTAGGCAGCCAAACAAACCCCATCACTGCCTACTAACCAGAAATGAGTCTCAAGCCACAATTAATCTTTTAATTCCCCAGACCAAACTTATTTTTCAATTACCTTTTTTCCAAGACAACGTGCCTACTACCAGAATTCTTGTCCCAGCCCACGTGATCTACCTTTGTCCCTAATGATTTTGCTCTTGGTTTAATGCATAATATATTGCACAAGGCAGAACTTGAACTATCTCGTAATTATGATAGGAGAGTCATGCCCACACTTACAGACGTAGAGGTCCATGACTGCCGTGGGAGTGGGACAGAGTAAAAAGTATCTACAAGTGGTAAAAACGACTAATATTTTGTTGAATCGACAAATTCATTTGGTTGAATCAACAAAATCGTTTGGTAAAAACAAGTAAGATTTTGTTGAATCTACAAAATAATTTGGTTGAATCAACGAAATAATTTGGTTGAATCAACAAAACCATTTGGTTGAATCAATAAAATAATTTCAACAAAATAATTTGGTACTGACAACAAAATTTTTGTTGGCGCTATATTGACAATTTTTTTTTGTTCAAACAACAAAGTTTTTGTTCTTTCAACAAAATATTTTTTTCTGTGTAATATTACCAATCTTGGCCGACTTTTGTCGAAATAACATGCAAGTTTTGCATTTTCAAGTTTTTTTCAGCTAAAATGATTGAAATCCGGAAAAATACTCAGTCGATATTAATAATAGTGTGAAATTCAGGTTGAAGATTTTAAATGTTTGTCTTGGGAGATGTAGATGGATTCATTCAGTTTTTGTAATATTTAAGAACTATAAAACTGGCCAAAATAATTATTCATTATAATAACATAATAAAAAAATCTTTAATCTTATACTTAGCCGGCCCGCCGGCGCAGTGGTTAGTGTTCTAGCTTTCGGAGCTGCTGGGCTCGGGTTCGAATTCCGGTAAAGGCATGAATGTTTGTGCTTGTCAATAAATGTTGTTATTTGTCTAAGTGTTTGTGTCGTCCTTCTTTGTGTGTCTCTTCTGACTGTCTCTTCTGGCGAGCTGGGTAATAGGCTATAAAGCCTACACTCTCCTCTTCTAGAGGGTGCAATCACTGTCATTTGTCACTGTCAATCTTGTACTTTTCGGACTCTGGGTGGATTTTTTTTGTTAGTAGTATAGTAGAATTTACATTCCATTAGTACCCTATTAACAATTTTTTTTTACAAATTTGGTTTATGAGCAAATGGGCTTTGCAAGAATATTTTCCCCCCCAAAATTATACTGTAAAGTTTGTGGGATTCGAAAAATTTGATGATTTTTTTTCCTGCACTCAGCGGTGATGCTACAAAAAGCTGATGCCCTGTCAAACAAACACCATTGTTATCATGCCATTCATTTATTGCGCCTTTTACTGGATGTCCGGTCTCCCACAGACTAAATCAAATAAATCACACCCACCATTTCGAAATAAATAACAACTGAAAGTTTCTCTCTTTTGTGGTCAGCTTCCGTCGATGTCGGCAAGCTTCCGTTAGCGGCCATTGTCTGTGGATCTCTGTAAATAGGAATACCCAATAAGTTTAGCCATGCGTTTATATTCTGGTGGGTTCGTGCGAGACGTGCCTTGTTAGTTTGGAGTAGATTGGGAAGGGAGTCATGGCCCATGGGGGAATGAACGGAGCTCTGAAACATTTGAAGAGTACCCGGGAAAAACCTATTGATTTTGCAGAGAATTTTCCTCAGTAAGCCACTTTGGCGAGGATAGCGAGTGATCGCCTAAACTTGTGTAAGGAAACCAGTTCCTACCACATATATCATATAGTTAAAGTAATAGAGTGACAGATCACGTGACCTCCATTGCTAACGACGGGATGCGCAAAGAGCTCCCAGAAGAGCCCCAATGAAGTCAGTGCTTTAGGTCACGTGATATGCCACGCTAATACTTCAACTACTATCTTTGTGGTTCCTAGCTACCAAGATTCAGGCGATTGGCGATCCCAACGCTTGGACCAAGCGAAGAAGAAAAAGAGAAACCGGTTTTCTGCAGCTAAGCAGACAATTGCGGGCGTCCGCCTAATAAATAAATCGGTTATTCCCGTGTACTCTTCATTTTTGATTTTAAAAAAATCAATTAATATTATTATTAATTGGGCCTCGCTTATATGGCAAGTCAAAATATCAGCACATTTAAAAATTTGGCCCCAGGTTTCGCTAAAAATATGGTTCCTAGTAGTTATAACGGCAGTGTGGTGAAAGGATTCAGTTTCAGCGTATTTTCGATATACAGTTGAACCATTTCTGATGAGGTTTTGTTTTCAAACCTTGAAAAATAGTTCCACAGAATATTGAAAATATGGCCAAAAATTTCGCCACAAAGCCGCTCCAACCTATACTATATGAACCATATTTTTAAGGAAACCTAAGGCCAAATTTTTAACAATGTATCTGATTTGGAATCTTTTGTTTTGAAGCTTGTTTTGAAACCGCTATATTTTTCTAAATATTGTAATCTGTGCCTCAAAACAAATATGAACTAAGCCTAAAGTGGAATTTCGCCATTTTTCCCGAGGCAACTGGATTTACTTGTTGATGAGAATGAATTGTTAAATTGTGTTGATATTCTCTGAATTATTTGGAAAGGCTTAAGCCCATGGTTTGACATCCATGTGCCTTTGGAAGTTTATATCAATAAATGCTTGGGTTCAAATAGTATAATTGGAACTAATAAGTTATGATAAAATATTCCACAATTGACAAATGTCTAACTACCCACCTATTCACAGTTGAAAAATGTCTTACTATCTACCTATTCATGTGTCTAATTTTGCATAGGAAGACATTAGAAAATTGTTGAATGTTCTATGGCCTATTAATTACTTGAACTCAAGCCTTTATACATATATAAACTTACAAAGGCAACTGGATGGGCCCGCCTTGGGCCCAAGCCTTTCCAAATAATTTCGAGATAACACATATTAGTCAATATAATTATGTCAGTCGTTACATATTCTCATATGTCTAGGAGTTGACTTCATTAAGGAATGATTTATTAGTCGAATAAAAAATCATTGTCAATAAAAAAAAATTCATGTCTTTCAGGCATGTACTATTTCTGGATATGGATAGTCTCATAAAAACCACGATTCAATAACTCTGTAATAATGTGTCTTTATGCTTTTCGGAAGCAAAATTGCTACTTCTAATAAAATATCCTTTTTGTTAGGAGCCACGATTCTGAGTTTCCGCATGTTTAATAGCGCAGGTGTGACGTCAAAACACTGCTTTGTTGTAACAGGTGAAATGTGTAAATATAAATTGTGTGCTCACGCGTGAGCGGGGTTGAGATCGTCAAACGGCAGCTTAACAAAACGTATGCTTTTATCAAATGAGTACGATTGGAGATACACTAAGAGTTAAATGAATTAATTACGCTCTATTTCCTCGAAAATCCCACCCTGCCCTCATTTTTTTGGAAATTAGAGTTGGATAAAAAGAAAAAATATTCAAGAGCGTCATTGTAAACAAAAGTAACGTGAAAACAAAAATCTCAATTTCTATGGAAATTGCAAAGGGATAAACAAATGCTGAAAAATATATAAATTCCATGCGATTTCACGTTCGTAGGAACTAAAAAAATAAATTTCAATGCATGAAGGCTTGAAATTAAACATATTTTGCAATTTATAGATCTAAGCCACGTTAATTTAGTTATTAAAACTCGAAACAAAAGAAAAAAGAGGTAATAATGATTTTATGATGCATTTTTATGTTGATATTTTAAGTGTAGGTGATTAATTCTATTTTTTTTTTAAATACGAGCTTTTCAAATTTGTTCAGTGTTTTTTTAAAAATTCGTTTCAATAAAGTTTTGAAGTTTCTTTTTGCTGCACATTTTCCTTTGAATAATGCCAATTTGACTAAATTAAAATAATACCTACTACTTGCAAAGAAATGTTTTGTCTTATTTGAGGAAAAATTAAATTCCTATTTTGCTTGAATTACTAAGTAATTGCAGGGATGCTCCATGAAAAACAAAAGTGTGGGAACTTACTGAATTTCGTAAGTGCAAAAGAAAAAAAATAAACTCTAACTATTCAAGATTTCAAGGCATCGATTGTGAAACATTTACGACTTTATGTAATAACCCTATATTGTAGTTTTCTCAGACAGCAATAATTATTACTTCCTGCAGATTCGATTGTCTGAGCATTCGATTTGTAAGAACGAACACATTCAGTGTCAAAGTCAAGAATTGTGTAAACAGGCGATAAACAGGTATTGCCATTTACACAGCTGGAATAGGGTTTCGTGTGAAAAGATTTTGTTCGATTGATGCGCAATCTTTATAAGATTACGTAAATCATAATTACACAAATCCTAATTGCTCTTTTATTGAATAAATTAGATGTATAATTCTTTAAGCTCATTTGTCGAATTCCTATTCTAGGGATAATTATAGCTAGACCTATTAGATTCAAATTTTTTTACTAAAAGTAATTTTTATATTAAATTATTTTGTAATTACAAAAAATTGTGTGTAAGTTTTTTTTTCATCAATGTTTAGCTTCCACGTTACTGTAACAGTCGCAAATAATTGCAGATCAATATAAAATAAATATTTTATAAGAAAGCTATGTCCTTTTCGTTGTCCATCAACAAACGATATACACAAGTGGCATACGTCAAATTAAGGCTTTAATGACGATTGACAAAATAAAAACGTTACTAAGAATATTAAAAAAAAATCCTAACAGATTTCAAATCATTGTATTCAATATTCAAAAAACTTTAAACAAATAAAAAAAAATGTAAAAACATCTTTTGTTTTTATTTGTATGTATAATATATGTGAAATGACGCTTTTGTATGAAACACTCAAGGCTGTGTTCCAACATAACCACACCCGATTCAGTTTTTAGTTCAGGAAATTAGGATGATTGATTTCCAAAACATTAACAATCTACTTTTAATTTAACCTTTATGTCTTTCAGGGCGTGAACTTATTCATTATACAGCAGTAAACGTTGATCTTGTATTTATAGTACTACTTTTGAAGAGAACGTGCTAAGTGATAAAAAGGTGAGAACGAGAAAATGGCCTTTAAAGTCTTTATTTTTTCTTTAGTAGATCCTATTAAAATTCTATTAGCAAACAATAAAAATTAAACCTAATTTATACTAACAATTTATAATTTATTATGACACAAGTCTAAGAGGTTCACACCCAATTACAAGACAAGGGAAATTTACAACTTAACAAAATCACTCGGGAATCGAACCCAGCTCTGCAGTGTAAGGAACTAACCAAAGCTCTAACCGTTAATTTCATTTGAACAAAAATCTATTTTTTTCTTAAAACTGTCACTTAGCACGTTCTGCACTAAACTTTTTATTTGTCGTTGGTAGGTATTGCTAAATAAAGCGATACCGTTCCTGCATTGACAAAAAGAACGAGCTTGTAATTGATTTTAATAATTCATCGAACAAAATGAATCGATTTTCGGAATGCCGCGTGGGTTCCTTGAGTTCAAAACTGACCGGTTCTCCCATTTTTTTAAAAACAGAAACGCCGCTCTCGGCTACCACGGCGCAGACCACGGCGGGTCAATGCTATTTGGAAAATTTTCCGTATTGTTTAAAAGAAGGAATTAATTCTCCCCAACATCTCAAATATCTCAGGTAAGAATACGGTGGTGATGGTGAAGAAAATATGTGAAACCGTCTAAAAAGCGCCAAACTGTTGCGTACATCTAAAACTAAACCACTTTTTCTGCACGCTAGACACAGATTTTCCCGTAATTCAAGCATTGGTCTTTCCAGCAATAACAATAAATTTCAAAATATTACTTATATGATTTGTTATTGATATCCTACTTTTTTTCATTTACAAAAAAATGAAGGGATTTTACGATTGACGATTTTAATAATAGAAGGAATTTTACTATCATGTCTAAAAATTAACATAATTCTGATTGTAAAAAAAAACGTGATTTTAAAACAATATATTTTTTTTAATTTATGCAGAGGAAACAATACACTTTTTCAGATTACCTGGCATTTCCGGAATGTTCAATGAGAATTTAAGTTGAACATCTCATTTCAATCTTAAACAAACGGTAAAAATTTTTTAAAAAAATAATCAGTTGTGTTCGACATCCGAATCAATATAAAATGCAAAAAAATAAATAATAATAATTAGTCAAACGTCTGTTTGGGCCTATGGCAAAAGCGATCAATGCCTTCACTTTGCAAACCAATTTTTGCTTAGGAATCGTAAAGGCAGCATTTCCATGTAATTCTAGCCTCTATGAAAGGATCGCCTTCACCCCGAGCAAAATTATAACTCATAACTGGACCTTATCAAGAGGGGGAGACGCCCTGTTCGGAAGCCGAGCCTTTGGGAACAAAATGGGAGTAATGAGACTTGTTCTATCTTGAGAGTATCAAATGAGTTTTTAACATATATATCTCCCTCGATTTTAGCCTCGCAAGGCAAGGGTTGCAATCTTGGAAATTTAAAACGTGCTCCATTTGAAAGTTTGATAAAACATTAGCAGTTTATGCATGATATTGGCGGAATATACTTCAGTAGAAAAGAGTCTGATATCCAAGTTTTTTTTAAAAACCAATTTCTTCCTATGTTACTCCATCTTATTTATTATACACTGCAATATTTTTGTGAACTTTTGTATTAACGTTATTCCATGAAGTAGTGGAAACCAGCATCATGGGAAGGGAATATTAAGATACAATTATTATTTTTGTTTTGCACAAGAAAAGAATAAATTACGGTATTAGCTGCTTACTACTTATAGTGGGTTCAAAAGTGCCTCCGAAACAACCTTAAATACCTTTTGAAAAAAGTTAAAACCTATTGTGACCTGATGTCCCTCTAGGCTACAGTTATCCTGCAGTTATACTATTAACAAATTTAACCTTTATAAACTCACAAAGAAGATTGCTTCTTCAGTGGGTGATTAAAATTGCAGTAAGTTCCAGTAAAATGTAACTTGGCCCCTTTAAGTTATTCACTTATTCCGAAAAAATTAAACCATAAAATTTCAACAAAACGGCTGCTAGCAGCCAAAAATGGCAACAAAGTATCTAATCAGTAATAAGGATCGGATGTTATACGTGCTAGGATCAGATCTCACTGAAATAAAACGGAGACTTGCTGTATTTTAAGATGTGGCTGGCGATACAAGGATATATCTATGAAAAGAAAATTAAAAATTCAGAAGGGTGTGGAGAAAATGAATAGAAGGAGGGAGGTGTAATTGCTACCTTTGGATGACAATTGATGGTGGAGGTTGAATCTGAAAAGCGTATCAAATTGGGTTTCGTTCAAAAAAGTTTTCACCAATGCTTGATTATGTTAGATTCACTTAAGATATTATACGAAATTTTGTATTATATATACTATTCTTCCGTAACAGTCTGTATTGTAAAATTGCCAATTTGAATTTGTTAGGTTTCAACTTTCAAGTTCAAAAACTGAAATGGTACAATCTATGGTTAAATAACTGAAAATCACAATTATGCTTGTGATTGCTGTCATAATTAATTGATTTAAGTTATACACATGCATAGAAATCAATTTTTTTATACAGCACAAGAAAGAACTAGGGGTGTGTAACACTGTACCATGACACGACTTTCAATTACCACTCAATAAATCATTCCACATTTAAAGACAATTATATGCCCCATAAATTAGTTTCAACAACTCCCAAAAAGTTTGATACCTAATTTGAAGTTCGTGGCACTTTTAGTTCTAGCTGTAGAGAGGTTTTAGACAGACTGGGAAATTGAAGAAACCTCTTTTTTAGAACCAGCACATCCAAAACGTGTAGAAAACACAGAATCTCTATTTAGGATTTTCGACACCTTCGTAATACTTTCATTACCTTATACTTCATATTGCCGCCCCGGTGGCGCAATCGTCAGGGCGCTGGCCTTTGGAGCTGCTGGGGTCGGGTTCGAATCCCGGTCAGGCATGGATGTTTGTGACCGTAAATAAATGTTGTTATTTGTCTATGTGTTATTCCTTTCTTTGTGACTGTAAAAAATTCTTTCTGTGTCTGTCCCACTTGACGAAGCTTATAAGCGGTTCTCTTAACAAGCACACAGGCTGGAATATATCTGTACCATACCATACTTCATATTAGGTAATTGAAAGTAAAAATGCGGAGGAGTACCACATACAATAAATCACGTCATGGGTTCCAATCTCAGTATTCGCAGTTTTTCCACGTCATTACTATAGCCTTTTTATGCTCAAAGAGTAAGTATGAGTGCGTGCATATGCATTAGGAGTGCATACAATGGGACTCCAATCGGATTTGCGAGAGGGAGGAAGGGGTTTCCCATTCTTAACAGTCCTCTTCTCTTTTGTGACTCATAATTTGAAGGGCTTTTTTTTAAACCTATTTTTTGTTGCAGCGTTTTCTGTCAAAGAGGGGATCTAGGGTTTCTTCGCCAAAAAGTAGAAAACTGGATGATTGTATAATTTTTTACAGTTATTACAGATACAATGAATAGCTTTTTTTAGAATTATATATAGGCATTTTTTCTCTTCAAATTTGGCTTGCTTTTGATAAAAGAAATATCGTCATATTTTCGATATTTGACCATTTCGATATTTTATTTTCGATATTTTATGCAACCATATGTATAGTTACTAGCTGCGGCTAAAAAACAAACCTCATTTTACAATTCCATTGTTATTGGCGTCTTTCAGAACAGCATTAAGCTAAAACAATTAAAATACAATATTAGAACCTTGTTAAGTTAAAAGCTGATTGCCTATCTCAAAAATTTATCAAACTATGCAATTCTAAAGACTAAAAGTCAAGAGACCTGGAGGCGATACCAACATAAAAATGAGAAACCCGGATTCTTGTTCTGTTTTCCGATCGGAGCTTCTTGCTATTGAGGCAGGACTGAAGGCAATTGAAGGGGACTCGCGGTTGGACCCCATCTGGATCCTAACGGATAGTAGAAGCTCTATCCAATATTTGAGTGCATGGCCCAAAGTGGGCGATAGAGCTGGAACAGCAATCTTGCAACTGCTCAGTAAACTTTCCGTGAAGCGAGATATTTATTTGCAGTGGATTCCGTCTCACGTTGGTCTTTACGGAAATGAGATCGCTGACTCGCTGGCAAAACTTGGCACAAACGAGCCCCTGCCGGATAATTTGGCACTCACATCCTCAGAAATTCACTCCATTAGAAAGAAAGGTGTCCTGCTTAACTGGACTACTCCCCCAGTACACACCTGGTACTCTGTGGATAAGCCGGGTCGTGCTTTGACCTTCAGGGGTGATAGAGGTGATCAGACCGCATACGCTAGATTCATCAGTGGTCACCTAAAGTGCATGAAGTACGAACAGCAACAAAAGGTCTACCCCACCTGCAACAAATGTCTCTCCAGTGCAGCCAGCCCGGCCCACCTCCTTAGCTGCGTGAATTTTGCAAAGGAGGATTTTCTGCGCGACCCGGTCTTGTTTTTCGATTTCCTGAGGGTGAATGGACTCATGGACCTGGTCTAGCTCCGCTAGACCAGTGGGGATGAGAAACAACAACAACAACAAAGACTAAAAGACTTTTCCCTTCCTCCCTTTTAACCTAATTAAAATTATTAAAAAAAATTATTTCCGTTACAGTGACCTTTGAGTTATCATATCTCTAAAGTAAAAAAAAAAAAAAAACAGGATAAATTTATATAAAAAAAAACTATCTATGCATAAACTGTAAATTTAGGAATATGAGCGACTAAAATTCCACTCAGGAAACGAAATGTCCTCCTTTCGAACAATCGCCCAGTAGTCACCTACAATAATTGGTGGCTTTTTGACCTCGTTCTACGACTGCTTAAGTACACCAAAGTGCGGCCATTTATTTATACGTGCCAAGGTTCCAGACTCCATACACTTCAACTCTACTCTACTAAAATTGTTTTCTCCGTTGCCATGCCGACGTTTCCGTTGTATTTATATTTATGTTATCAACAAAAGGTATAGAAAGGTGTGAAATGGTTTAAAGGCTATAAAAAAGGTAGCAAGGGCCTTTATAATAGAATCTTATGAACTGATATAATCAAGTTACATTAAGTTTTCAACAAGGCTTGTTAGTTGTGTTTGATTGTTGTTTTACATGTGTTATTTACTTGTTTCAAATCTGTTGGTTCGATATATGCTGCCGAAAAGATTTGTGGAAAATCGTTACCAAATTCAGGGTCATTATCATGTCATTTATTGTAGTAGTATTTTTTAGATGTCGTATCGATTATAGAAAATCAATCCGAATTTTTGTAAAAATATTCACTTTTAACAGACTTGAATAAACGAGACGAGTTTAGTGTGTTACTGATGTCTCGCCAATTGAAGAGCTTAGTGGAAGAGCGTGCTAAGTGACATTTTTTTAAATTGAGAATTTAGTATCAATGACCATGTTACAAACTTTTCTAACGGTAACAAGTTTCCCCTTTTCATAAACTTTATGCTTAGTGCATTTTTTACTATTTTTAAGTTCCATTTTCAACAGATCTGAGTTCAAAATATTGGGGCTTTAAAAAACTATTTAAAATTCTTCATAAATCAAATCAAATAAAAAAAAACGAATTTTGAAATATCTCAAGTGAGAAAAACCGTCAGAATACCATCACGCGATTAATGAATGATGTATTTATTTGAACCCCGGACTTCTGGCAAATTTGTAGTCAAATGCGATCAAGAGTGATAATATGGTGAATGTTACCTATTATTATTTGATAAAATCGTGAAGAAATCCGATTTTCGCATAGAGATCTTAATTAAAGTATTAGAGTGTAGGTCACGCGACCTATCTATGCTAACGACGGGATGAGCATGGGGGCCGCCATCTTAGAGTTCGGGACCAACTTTTTTAAGAGGAAAGTGTTTAGAAAAAAATAAATTTAATTCTAAAATATTAAAAAAATACCATAAAAATACTAGCTGCATTTTGGAATATTTTTAGTGACTTTAAAAGAACTTGAAACGCTTTTCTAGTATTTTTATAATATTTATTTTGTAATTTTAGAATTAAATTTTATTTTTCGCTTATTCTTCTTAATGTGACGGCGATGGCTAAAAATTGCCAATGTCGCCATCACATAAAGAAAAAGAATGCTGGGCAAAAAATAAAATTTAATTCTAAAATTACAAAATAAATATTATAAAAATACTAGAAAAGCGTTTCAAGTTCTCTTAAAGTCACTAAAAATATTCCAAAATGCAGCTAGTATTTTTATGGTTTTTTTTTTTTTTAATATTTTAGAATTAAAATTATTTTTTTCTAAGCACTTTCAACTTAAAAAAGTTGGTCCCGAACTCTAAGATGGCAGATATGTCACGTGACCTGCACTCTAATACTTTAATTAAGATCCTTTGGATTTTCGCGACATAATTTTCATCTATGTAAAACTGTTGCCACTCAAGACGTAAAATACACCATTGCTTTACACACAGTTCAAGTGTTCACTATTTAAGTATAAAAAAGCAATTTTGTTCAATAATTTTTGGAATCCCCCCCCCCCCCCCCCATTAAAAATCTCTCATGCGAGTCATGCGAAATATTTTTCGTAAAATCACAACAGTAGAAACGCATAAATGAACAGGAGTAGGCTTTGAACTCAACTGTACCTGAGCTTCTAAAGATGTGCCGAAATAGCTCAGTTGGGAGAGCGTTAGACTGAAGATCTAAAGGTCCCTGGTTCGATCCCGGGTTTCGGCAACATTATTTTTAAAATTTCATATCTATTAAAAGATGGAAAGCTACTTATTTTTATGAACTTTAAAAAGGGATTAATGTTTTTTGATTTCAGTTAATATGAATTGGTCCAAATTTTATTTCAAAAAATTTATTTACCCTTCACGCAAACCCCAAAAATTCTTGATGCATTTCTAGAAGTAGTATAAATACATTATTCTATTTGAAATAACAAATAGTAAAGTAATTTACTGACCGTTTGTTTAATTATCAATACATTTTCTTAATAGAGTATTATATTCGAACCGAATATCATATATGTATAATTAGCAAGGTTGGAAAAATTCCAATTTTTTTTACATTTTTGGTAGAGCAAGTACTTTACAAGAACAGATCGGAAAAACTTACCGTACTTACTAACTGGAAAAAAATAATACCTGACAAAATAGTATTTTAAAGATGTTACCTAAATATTTATCAAGCAGTAATAATATCCTAACAAAGCAGATTTTTGATTTTCCTTATTAGCTTGAGCTTCCACACTACGTTTATAACGTAAAAAGTGGAAAATCGTTCTGTCTGTCTGCTCTTCTGCCCGTCTGTCAGTCCGTCACCCACTTTCACAGAACGAACCGCAAGTCTCACAAACAAGTGGGATACTACGTCGTTTTGAAGCAAAAAATCAGTTCAGGCTACATTCCAAATTTCATTAAAAAATTTAAATTAGAAGTTTATTTAAAATTTAAATAACTAAAAATTTAATCTACGTTGAAATAACATGCGAATTCCATTTTTATTCAATATTTTCACTGTTGCCATGACATCAAACGTACGAGAAACTTTATTTAAAATAAAAATAAAATTCTTGAAAAAAATATTTATTTTTGTGTAATAATTCAATTTGGATTGTTGTAATAGCACAATAAAGTTATTTTGATGGTTCGTTATATTTTTGGGAAGAAAGATGCATAAAAAAATTCGAAATTTGCATAAAAAATATGCAAATTTTCGCTTTTATTTTTAAAGCAACAATTTTACTAATTAATTTTACGAAATGTAAACTTGTGACTGCAAAAAGATATTTATTAAAAAAATTCATCACTATTCTTCTAAGTTCAAAAAAAAATTAGCAAACGATAAAGATTAATTATCAAATCTGCAAAAGAAGATTAAAGAAAATTATTAGTTTTTGCTTATAAAAGTTTGAATTAGAACAAGCCAAAGGCCCTGTTTGGCAAATTTCTTTTTGCGGTGTTAGTGTGTTCCTGTTGAGCGTAAAATGTTGTGTGGAAGCGGTGTAAGTGACAGATTCTGTAACAAACTAACTTGTTTTAATTCTCAAATCGTACAATAGTCAACATCAAAGGCAAAATATTTTTAAAAAATTAGTTCATTTAGTTCCTTACAAAATCGAAATTTACAAAATTTTACTTTCTCTATCGCGGGTAATTTGAAAAGAAATGCTTGCTTTTAATAGATTTTTCAAAAAACTGTTATTTAGAAAAATATTATATATTTTTGGTGCTGCCATCTAAATTCTTTTACAACAACTAATATACAAGCTTAAATATTCCTGAGTGTCAATGTGTGCAAAAAATGGTGCTGCCATCTATAATATTTAATGAAACTAATTTGTGTTTTTTATAATACAAAATTTATTCGTTCTATCTATAATAATAAAAATGAAGTTTTGTGTGTATGTGGGTGTGTATGTATGTCTCTCCGAAACTCACAAACTAGACATTTGTTTGACTCGTAACTTGGTAGAAATACGTAGTTCATACTTGAGTTGCAAAATAAGAATCTATAATAATAAAAATGAAGTTTTGTGTGTATGTGGGTGTGTATGTATGTCTCTCCGAAACTCATAAACTAGACATTTTTTTGACTCGTAACTTGGTAGAAATACGTAGTTCATACTTGAGTTGCAAAATAAGAACTTTCAGAGCTCAAAATGTTCTATTTTTAGAGAAAATTCGAATTTTCTGAAAAAAATACACCACTTTGGCTCAAATCCGATGAAAATTTTTCTTTCGAGTTGCCATTCAGCAGAAGAAATTAAAATAAACTTTTCGAAAATAGTTAAAATATAAAAAAGAAAATACTTTATTCTTAAAAACTTACAAATATTTTCATTTTAAGGACTTAGTTTACTATCATTTTAAGTAGTAAACTTTCATTTTATATTATTCTTTAATTTATATCAAGGCAACTTTTAATTTTTAACTTGATATTTTAATCTATAATAATAAAAATGAAGTTTAAAATGTTTATTTTTGTGTTGCCATTACTTTCAGAAACTAAAATCATCATTTGAAAATAATTGATATGTTTCAAGTGACATATTTCTTACCAGTTTTCATACGAGGATATATTGTGGGTTTAGTTGATGATTTCTTCATTGATGGTTTTGTTGATTGCAAATATGCAGCAATAAATGTATAGCTAAGCAATTACAGAAATGCGATGGTTAATAACGAAATTGCACTAGAGCTGCGTATAAGCGTTTTATGTCTTTATTGTTTCGCCAAATATGTTACCAATCTCGCCAAATTATTAATTAAAACTCGCCAAATGGGCAAAATGTTAAGCTATTACTGAACTATGATGGTTAATAAAGGCCATCGCATTACAGCTGCATATTAGGATTTTATGTCTTTATTTTTTCGCCAAATACGTTGCCAATCTCGCCAAATGGGCATAATGTTTGTTAAGCTATTACTGAACTATGTTAGGTTAGGTTTGAATTATCGTCGCACTACACGAGGGCTATTGGCGACGGGCGTCGTATTTTAGAACCACAGTCAGGTGACGAGCCAACACCTGAATAGGCACCCAACGCAACCGTTAAGGGCGACATCGTACGCAGCGTTAGGACTTTGAAGGATATTTAACGTGCACTCCCTTACACGGGGTATTATTCGTCGGACATTTTTGGCTGCACGGGCCGTTTATAGGTCGGCAGCTATTTTGGCGATGCCCGGACCCGAACCTGGGACCTTCCGCATGCTAAGCGAGTGCTTAACCGACTGGGCTCCCCAGCCCTCATTCCGAACTATGATGGTTAATAAAGGCCATCGCACTACAGCTGCATATCAGGGTTTTATTCTTTATTTTTTTCGCCATATATGTTGCCAATCTCGCCAAATTATGTATTAGAATTCGTCCAATGGCCAAAATGTTTTTTAAAACTAATTTTTAAGCTGGTTGGTTGTGCTAAGATCATTGTGTTAGAGCTGTATAATGGTGTGTTTGTAGCTATATCTATTTTCTCGCCTAATTATTTCCCAAAACGCGCCAAAAGAGTTAAAAGGTTTTATTTATTTATGGTTTTTTTTTTTTTTTTTTTGGTTTTGGTTTGAATTACGTCGCTCTAGAGCTGCACGAGGGCTATTGGCGAAGGGCGTCGTATTTTAGAACCACAGTCAGGTGACGATATTTATTTATGAGGGAATTGTGATGCCATTTATGAGTGAATTTTACACCGTATTTTTGATTTTGGAATTTTAAAACAATGAAACGGGATTTCATACTCGAAAACGAGCGGGAAGAATAACTTAAGTTTATGATTTTATTCCTTTCCTTGCGGAAGCGCCCCAAAACGCCCGAACAACTAAGGATTCGATAATGTTATTCTTTTCAAATACTACGAGGAAGCAAATATCCTTCGTAGCGAAAGGGTTAAAACAGGTTATATAGTACACATACTTGGATCGATTTGAATTTTTTTAATCCGTGCGAAGTACGGGTATAAATTTGCTAGTGTTATAATATAATAAGAGAAATATGTCAATGACAGGAGTAATGGACAACCTAAGGTTTTCAGGTTTTTTCAGAATGTATTTAGAAACTTAAAAATTATAAAATACACACACACAAACTTTGTCCCAATGAGGTCTTTTTGGACAATTGATTCGGTTGGTGCAGAAAATACTTCAGTCATAAATTTTTTTATTTTTTTAGGAGAAGGAGAGAGAGAAAAAAAACGAAAAAACTTCCCAAAATATCAATTTTTTTTTTATTCTCAGTCATAACATGCCTTAATATTGCTGTCATGCAAAATTTACCTTTTCGTCATAAATTAGGTTTCGAACAATTTAAAATTTTATTCGACTCGTGCTGTTTATGCACTCTACTGTTTTTTTTTTATTTTACATACAGCTGAAAACTTGAAAACAGGTATTAATTCATTTAACGGTTCAATTTTTTTTAATTTTCAACTTATTTTACTACAATTTATACCCATTTTACAATTTATTAGAAATTCCGACATCGCATTGGAAGTTTGTTTTTTTAAAAAAAAAAAACTATTGTAGACTAGAACACGGAATATCATGCTTACTCGAAACACTATGAGAAAGGAGGTTATTTCCGATTATTTTTCATCGCTTAAAGTGCAAGCATTTCTCAATGGATTTTAACTAAACTAATCATGTTTTTACAGGAAATGGAATCTTTTAAAGTTACTATTTATTTAGATTTTGGTATTGTGTCTAATATGCGCTGTGACTACGGCGAAGAAGAAGTAAAGTATGTTCTTCTGCGCTGTGTAAATTGTATGCCAATTTAAGATTTTCCTTCGGAAGAAAATGTTTACAGGGACTTTCCATACATTGGCGGTTTTTTTTTTCGGAACTGGTACAAATGATGAAGACTTTTGCCATTCTCTCTGATTTTATTTGCAATTAACCTTTTTAATGCTATGTTCTTTTACACACTGTGTTCTATAAGCCCTCACGACATAATTTATGATTGTTAAATTAGGAAAAAAATATTTTGGATTTTTTAAAAATATTATTCTAGAGCTACACGAAGGCTATTGGTGACGAGCGTCGTATTTTAGAGCCACAGTCAAGTGATGAGCCGACACCTAAATAGGCACCCAACGCAACCGTTAACCGGAAAGGTCTAGGTGTCTGAAGACATAAAGAACGTCATGTATCTACGGAACTACTCAACAGACTGACGTAGTCCTTGCAAATGTTTCTTGCCAATGTACACTTTTCTTCATCGAAAACAATTTTTGGAATTTTCATGACTGAAGTGGTTTTCTTCACTCACTTGATTCCATTATTCAAGAAAGAAAAATACTAATATACATTACTATTTAACATCTTAACCTCTTAAGACCCGAGCAAAATCCTACACTTATATTCTTAATCTAAACATACTTTTCATACATATATATGCTAAAAAGTATGTTTTTCAAAGAATTTTTTAAAAAAAGTTATGTATTAATAGTTATAGAGAGACACGCCTAAGCCCTAAAATACACATTTTTTTGTGCTATAGATGCAAAAAGGGCCGTATCACTTATTTGTAGTTAACAGTTTATTTTAACATTATTTTTAAATCGAAATGCTTTTAGAATTAACTACTAAAATAACTTTTTGAAAAGTTTGAAAAAAAGTTTAAATTAATTTGTTTAAGAACTCTAATATCGCATTGACCCTCGTTCAACTTTATCTATCAGACTAGGTCAATTTCGGAACTAATTATCATGTTAATTGTTTGTGGGGAAGTTTTAAAAAAAATTTCCGCAAATGGGGACGCCAGGTCGCAAGAGATTAAATTCTTTGAATGATGTCAGTTTTGAGAAAGTAAATATAATTCAAAAGTTTTTAACCTAACTGACAAATAACTTTTATTTTGAGTTTGTTTGACAAAACTAAATAATTTTTATTGAATTCTAAAATTTAAAATTATAATAATAAAAAAATCCATCTATAATTTGTTCTAGAGAGAAATGTCTGCAAAAATTTCTAAGGAAACATGGATATAAAACTGTAAGAAGATTTCCGAATATATATAAAAAATGTCTTCATATGGTTTTTGATTCTTTACATTTCCATGAAGAGTGGAAAACAAGTGTTTTGTCATCTCTTAACAAAAATGTTTTGTTGACTGTTGATATGTTTTTGAAAACCACTTCCTGTGTTTGTTAACAGGAAACTAAGGAAAAGGACAACGTAGAAATCTCTACCGTTTGACCCATAAAATGTATTTCATCTCATATGAAGTAATATATACTACGGAAACAGATTTAAACTTTTTTCTTCTTAAAACCGTTATTTTCACTCTTATATTGTCATAGTTTACAACAAAAACTTCTCTAAAAAAGAGACAAAGTGGGTGAGAGCTGAGAAGGTTGATAATGTATGTTCAATATAGGGGAGACTCAGGAGACTTGATTTTAATCTTTGTCTTTATTTTTCATTTCGTATTTTTTTGTCATAGTTAAAGCATAATATATCTTCTTTATCGGTAGTATTTTTTAGCATTAAAAATTTTAGTACACTCTAAAAAATGAATGCTCAAAAACGACGACATTTTCCTTAATTTTGACGATTCCGTTACTGGAATATGCTCCGAGTTTTCGTTTCCTCAAAGTGAGGAAATTTAAATCGTCATTTTTATGAGGATTTGAATGTCGTCTAATCTAAAGAAATATTTCGTCATTTTTGAGCATGTGAGTACAACAATGAGATTCAGTTTTTTCAAAATCAAGATACAGCATCGAAGAGTGTACTGTTTTTCTAAATTAAAACTAGGGATCAAGTTCTATTGATTGAAGAGAAGAAATATAAATACAAATTTAAAACCAATTTTGCCATACGTGTTCCCAAAGATCAAGTTTCTCCATGGAAATCATGCATTATTTATTTTCATAAGTTGGAAAAGCCATGTAAATTGAAAAGTAAAGATATTTTTGGCCGATTTAAATAACTTAAGTTCGAACATTTTGTTATATATCAAAGAGCAAAATTTATTTAGTTCTGTTTATCATAGTATATAAAGATTAAGTGCGTCCTGCATTTTGCCTAAGTGCATTTCCTAATGAAACGGTTTAAAAACTAAAAACGAATTGAAGATATTCATGAATTTTTATTCGTCGAGTAATAATGGATTATACGTCCACGGCAGTTTGCTACACAATAGAAAAATTTCTTTAAAGTCACTTATGTATATTCTTATAACGTATTATCTATAAAACGTCATACTTTCACTGCCCAAGCGTCTGCAGTCGTTCATTGTTCAGTTAAATATTCAACGAATTGCAATAAATTGATTTAGCATGACATAATATACAACACGATATGCGCTTTTAGCGTTTCTATGAACTATGAAAACGTCATAGCATTTGTCATTCGAGTGTTAAGTGTAACGTTCAGTGTGCAAGTGAACCAAGTAAGTTAAAGTTATCGACAAAGGGGCGTATATACGGACTCGTTGCAATTAGCTAAAATTCTAAATTTTAATAATCTGTTAAAGGATATTAAATGTTTAATATAACTATTTATTACAATATCATAAAAACCAATACATAATCGTGTCCTCATTGTAGCATCTCTAATTACACAACTTTAAAAGACTTAGTTCATATTTACGCTAGCCTGATATCCATATCAGAGCCAGGGTCAACGCGTTTTTGACGCCTGCTCTGTTTCCAGTGATAAAACTCTTGTTTTTCCAATGTTGTCCTTGCAATCGAAAACTACTCGTTCTAACTCCGACGGAAAACCAAATTCTCAACCCAAAAAAATAATCTAACAAAAAATTATTTAAAAAAAGTTCAGAAGAAAAGTTTTTCAGTGAATCATTCGTGTATTGCTGATTTCCTTCTTTTGGGGGACTTGCAAAAGGGACTTCATACCCCATAGGGGCTAGAAGATTGGTATCTGGTGATGTCATCCTTGCATTGATAGTGAATCCTACTGAGGGGATAAGCCTGCAGGAAAAGATAACTTTCCCCCACCCCTCAATTTTTATCAAGAAAAAGTCGAATAGAACGTAAAGTTGATGACTCGACTTGAATGAGGCGAGCAGATTGAGAACTGTGATCACACAGAGCTACGGGTCAATACAGGTATGTACTTAAAATAATATTTAATTTCGTGTGTTTTAAGCGGGACTGTCAGTCCTATTGAAAAAATAACATCCGCAGAAGTATAGCTTTGCCATATTGGCCCTTTTTCTCCAGGTACGGGAATCGACACAACATCGAAATAAAGCAAATTTGAAACGAAAATGTTATCCAGTTATTTAATAATATACTTTTGAAGTTTTAAAATGCCAAAAATATGCAGCAGATGGCGACACTGTTTTAAAATTTTGTCAATTAATAATTAAATAACCGGCTGCTGTTTTTTATCCAATTTTGTCTTAGATTGATGTAATGAGGATTCAAATACCTTGTGAAAATGGGATAACATGGCGAAGCGTTACTTCTGCAAAAGTTGTGATTTCAAAACTAATGCATTAACTCTATGGGACTGACAGTCTCTCTTAAATATGGAGATGTAATGAAGAGTAAAATTCAATCGATTTAAAAATTTACTTTGAATTCTGAGCATGCAGCATGCATGATGAGAATATTTGACTGGAATTAGTTTATCCGCTTCACTCGATGGGTAAAATTTGCTTCATAACTTCATTTTACAGATTTTCGCAAAACTAACCTTCAAGTAAGTTATTTTAGTTTGAATTATCGTCGCACTAGAGCGATTTGAAAGGCATTAAAAATCTTAGAGTGGACTAGTAATTTTTAAAACGGACAGAGCTTGTATGTGCATTCATAGCACACAAAAAATTGAAGTTTTCGAGCTGAAAACCTCGTATTCCATTAAATTAATTTGCCCTTTAGTAAATATTATGAGCCAATTTTTTTTTAATATTTCCAAAACCTACACTTTTTAATATATATTTTTCGGGTTTATATATAAAGAATATGTATGTAGTATTTTGCTGGGAAGTTAAAGATCTGTGCCACAGAACACGAGGGAAGGCAATAAAGAAACTTTCTTTTTAATTTAAGTTTCAGAGTACTTTTGCATTTTTTTTCAAAACCTCATTTCGCAAGAAAAGTTAGAATTTTTGAAAGGAACTAAAAAATATTTTTTGTTAATTTAAGTGTTAAATTTGAACACTTAAGCAAATCATGTCTGCCGCATTTTTATTAAAAAAAGTCATTAATAATTTTTAAGCGAGTATTTAAAGTTTTGCTAGTTACATTCAAAATTCTTCGAAAATGACAATTTTCAGATAGTTTCGTTTCTTGTTTCAGGTAAAATGTTAAACAGGTCATGGTCACTCTCCCTCATAGTAATTGCAATAACTCTTCAGAATCTTTCAGTCTTCGGTAAGTCATTTCTCTTAGTATTAGAAACATGATTTAAGAGTATATGATTATCATTGCAAATAAATAAAAAATTCAACTACACATCGTTCCATAAGCCCTTAAGACAATATAAGTATTTAAATTAATATATTTTAGCTGTAAAATGTATGTTACATTTCTAATTCCTCAAAATATGTTGCATTCAATGTGTTAATTCTTCTTATGTATGTTACACTTTAATTGAAGAGCTGAGTGGAAGAACGTGCTAAGTGACATTTTTGAAAAAATTGAGATTTTTGTGTTAATGTTTATGTTATTATCTCCTTTAAACAAAACAACTTTCAATTTTTTAGAAAACATTCGATTTCGTACATTTTTTGTAAGCGAAGTTGGTAGGTGCTCGCGTTTTCGTCACTTTTTCAATGGAAGAAAGTGCTAAGAGCCGTTAGCATTTTTTTCCTCCGAAATCGTCCGATTACGGAACGATCGTTTAGTGGAAGAAAGTGCTAAGTGACATCGTTTGTTGAAAATTTCGACTTTCGTTTGCATTAATTGCCAAACAAACGGTTCTTTTGTTGTTTTTATCAAAAAGAATGACACAAAATGCAATTAATATTTACTAATTAACTTTATATATTGAATATAACCAATGAAATCAAATTTATATTGCTTAAAACCTGGTTTTTAATGCATTTAGCAAACCAGTAGAAAATGCATTTTAATTTCAGAATTATTCGTAGTTAAAAGTTTCACATTTTAGAAAATATCGTCTGATTTTAATGTCCTCTGATTTTTATTGTAATAAACATAGATAATTTAGCAGCGAACAGATGGTAGAATTAAAACAAAGTTATGGAGATCGCAGTTCGCGTTAAAACAACATTGCATCCATGAACATTCAAAAGTATCCGGTTTCTAAAAACAATGAATTAGGGGTACAAAAATCGTTAAAAGTCATTTTAAGTTTGATCTCTAAAGCTATCGAACGCATTTTGTGGAATGTCCTAACTCCTAAAATTATTAAATTGGAATTAAGAAGCAAGCGGAAAGCTGAATTTTTGCTTGAACGTGCATGCGAATAGCAGCTTATATGGTAAGTACAAATTTAATCCAGATACTGTTGCTCTGTTATGCAAAACTAGAATATTTTTATTATAATTGATGTAAAAATAAAGTAACAAAGTATAACACATTATAAGTTCTTAATATTTATTAAAATATCGATGACTTTAAAAAAGTACTATGCATCACGATTGTAAAAATAAATTGTTTAAATGATCATGCTCTGTTGCTGTATAAATGCTGTAATTTAAAGTATCTTTGTTAAAAATGATTAAACAATTAACTGAAAAGGAGAAAGGAAAACGTAAATATCCCTAGGATCTATATCTTGGCATACAACTTGCTTTTACTTTTTTTAATATCAAAATTTGTTTTTAAATTCGATTATTCTTATCTAAAATCTATTTAAAATTTATTTTGTGGAAACTTGCATCTTTAAATTTAATATTTATTTTATTCACGTGGATTTATGTTTCTTTTACTATCTTTTTGTATACTTTTTATTAAGTTGATTTGTATTATTATATTAAGTATTTAGTTTATAATTTTGGTGATAATGTGTTTTTTAAAAAATATTTTTAATTATGTACTTACTCATCTAACATTAAGCAAGAAGTTCTAAAATAACCCTTATATAAATAACCTACTTTCTTTTAACTTAAATAATCAAAGAAATCGTTACATTAGGGACAGACGGACGAACAATAAGTTTAAAAATGGTGTCTAATATCTTTAAAAAACTAAGGATGAGTAATACTATATTACATTCAATTACCGATTAATAAATCGAAACACTCACTTAAAAGTCATTATATACCTTAGATAATTGTATGTAATATAATAATAATAATTGTACCTTTTATAATGTATTTTCAATAACTTTCAAACCTAAAAAGTTCTATGACAACTACTCCTTTCACATGCATAATATTGTAGAAAACTTTATTTTCACATCTGACTAGCACAGGGAACACGTGTATCAAATTTGAAGTCCGTATCTATTTTCATTATTCAGCAATACCTTTAAAACCCAAAAAGTTTATAGCAACATTTTCTTGCGCGTGCGCAATTTTTTCTTAAACTTTATTACACATCCAACACGAACTAGAATCCCATGTACCAAATTTGAAGTCCGTAGCTCTTTTATTTCGAACTATAAAATAGTTTCAGACCGACGGATCAATGTAAAAAAAAAACCAATTTTTTAGAATGAGCACCCTCCAAAACGTGCAGAAAACACAAACGCTTCATTTTGTATTATTGAACCCATCGCAATACTTTTATTACCTTATATTTTATATTAAGTAAATGATAGTAATAACTTTAAAAATTTTACGGGTACAAAAGAAGTTGGGAGTAGGACGTACGGACAGAAACAAAATAATAGTCAGACGTACAGGCCAAACACTATACATTGCAGTTGATCTAATTTATCTAATTTTTTACGTTCGAACCCCCCCAAAAAAAAGAATTATCAAAATCTGGCACTTTGGATCGGAAATTGAAATTAAAATGGACGGACGGACAAAATGATGGACGGACAGGCAAATGATTAAAAAGTATAAAATATATCTGAAGATCTGTCTTCCAAACAAAAAAAGAATTCTGAAAATCGAAATGTTAGAACAGAAATTATGAAACTCGTATGGATCAATTCTACCTAAAAAATGTCACTTAGCACGTTCTTCCACTAAACGACTGAAAAAATCTGAAGCATTTCGGAGCAAGAACATGCCAAGTGCAGGAGGCGTCACGGGCGTTTCGTAAGTGAGGCGTTATTACGCAACGTACGGCTAAGCCAAAAGACAACAAACATTTTGAAGAACCAAACTAAAATATCATGTCGAAAAAACTATGATTTTGTGAATAACAGAAAAGTTGCAAACTAAAAACTTTGAAGCTCATTTTCTCGTTTTCACCTTTTTGTCACTTAGCACGTTCTTCCACTAAGCTCTTCAATTGTAAAATGTATACTGTATAGTATATATAAATGTATAATATATTTTAGTAGTTAAATGTACAATATACATTTTAGTTATGCTGTATGTTTTGAAGCGGTATGAATTTTATTAAAAAATACGGTAAAACTTTGATAAACCATTATTCATTGTCATAGTCAAGCTACCCCATTGTCACATCGGTTTTTATTAATCATTAAAGGTAATTATAATAGAAAACACTGGAAGTTTAAGCTTCATACTTTTTGGTGATGTGGCCCATAATTTAAAATCATATTGCACTATGCTTTATTTTAAATTATGGTCATTAATTTCATTAATTGCATTACTCGACAATTTATTTTCTATCTTATAAAAATTACTACTTAAAAAATATTGGAACACTAGAGTTATTTTAGTTAGTCGTTATTTTACCTAACCAATGTTAAAGAAAATATTTCTTGCATTGATTAGGAAATGCTAGTAAATTGCCAAATGAAGAACTCGGAAAAGTTCGACACAAGAGAAACTTAATATGCTTTTTAGGACTAACTGGTTATGTGAAAAAAGTAAGTGTAAACCTTTTAAAAAAATTTAATAAAAATTAAGTAAATTTTAATAAGCACAGTAATGTAGTTAAATTGTAGTGACATATAATTATTTAAACATACAGAATCAACAGAGTAAAGTTTACTTGAGAAAAATAAACTTTAAAATTCGGGTTTTCCATTTTAATTTGAAGTTCAATAATTTAGAAGATTAGTTTTTTAAATATGTGTTGGCGTTTAGTTTCCTAGTTTCTTATATTGTATTAAATTGTAGAAAAATTTAATTTTTTTTTTTGTTAATAAACAGTTTAGGAGCATTTAAGCAGCAAGTGGGCATACTCCATCCCAAACAAAAAAAATCTAGCCTTGATAAAGGTTTTGGGCATAAAATAACGTGAATAAGGCACAAACGTACTGGTAAATGTATTACATAATTTTTTTAGTTTAAAGTTAAATCACACTAGAGCTAGGCAAGGGCAATTGTCTACCGGCGAAGTATTTTTTGTGTGCCTCTGTCAATTAACCCTTTCAGTCCCAAAAATTTGCTACACTACAGAAACATCTGATATTCACAAAATAAGCTTATTTTAGGTCAAATATACGAATTCCATAAGAAAAAAAATTAATTCACATTTTTTATATGGTTTTTGAAACAATGCCAAAATTTTTTAACTGTGGAAAACAACAAAATAAAAATATATATATTACCTAAAAACACTTCGAGTTATATATTTTAAGGTATCTGACAATATTATGAAAAAAATTTAGTAATTATTGTAACCGAAATAGTTTAAATTGCGTTTTAAATATGTGGAACTGAAGTGAACTTATCAAAAATCAGGAGAAACGCTTGTTAACTATTTTCTAAATAAAAAAAAATAGTAGTTCTGACTTCTATTGAAATTAATGTAAAATATTGTCTGATAGAACAAAGTGTGAAGAATCGAATGATGTGTGTTTGGATGTCATAACAAGACATAAAAATTTTGAAAAAAATATTGAAAGTTATGATACCAAATGGCATCACTGGGACTGAAAGGGTTTAAAATGATTTTTTTGTAGGCCCTTTTCAGCGCTTTGGACGATATTCACTCTCTGGACCCCTTGAGGATCGGCGACTCCGAAAGCGGGAAGTTGGAAGACGGCATCTTCTACGGTCTGTCCTCGCTCACCAACCTCACGGACGTGGATGTCAAGTGCGACGGAGTCAGGATCGTCCTCAACACCTCTTTGGGTACGTATGTACCAGCTGATATTGCAAACTTATAAGGCGCTGTATTTTAACATATAAAAGAAGAGGAACGATCATTGAAGCAGTTTTCTTTTAAACAATGCAGAAAACGACATACAAACAAAAACTATTGAACTAATTTATTATTTACCTTGTGGATATTGTTTCTGATACTAAATCAGTATTGGTGGGTAGGTTGATACATGTATTTTCTAGCTTGCGTCCGTGATCCAAGATTCGCTTAATTAGTAGGTAAATAAGTAAATAGTTTCTGACTATTTATTTCTAGCCTTCTGCGAGGAGCTTAAACAAAGTCAATTACCCTTCGTATTTTAGAACACTAGTTAAGTGATGAGAACAAAACCTGAGCGGATATCTAAAGGAACCTCGAGGGATATCGTGAGCTAACGCCGTCGGACTTTGAAATACACACATTGAACGAGCAGTCTGTCCCAGTTTGTTAGGGAAAAATCAAGATTTTTGAAGAAATTTTTCCAGCAAAATTATGTTATAAGTGTGGCTATGATACAACCTTGTTGGTGAGGAACCGGTCGACTATCGTCCTCGTCCACGGGGCGAATTCTAAATTAGTACTGAATATATTTTGCTGTCATTTAAATTTAAATTAAAACACTATCATATGTTGATAATTCATGATATTTTAAAATATTTCTACGCAATGTACATAAAGTTCTATTTCCAGGTCTGACAGACGCCATGGTGTACTACAAGTGGCGACGCAAGTACCTTGTCTCCTTCGAGGGAACCGTCTGGACGAGGGCCGACGATGTCCAATTCGACCTCGAAGTCGTCGCTAACTTCGACGAGGGGGTGTCGCTTGACGTCACAAGTACACTCGTCACGAAGCTGGACGGGTTCAAGTTTGGATTTTCGGGACTCGGACCCCTCAACCCCGTGGTGAAAGGGTTCGTAAATGGACTGCACAAGCTGTGGTCTAAGAAGATCACCAAGAAGATAGGAAGGCTCATTGAAAGAGCTCTGGAATCCCAGCTGAAAAAGTTATCCCTTTAAAAATAATGGATCGAAGGAAGATATTATTTGTGTAATGAATGATGGATTCTATTAATTGAAAGACGCATTTTTGGGAAGAATTCAGTTAGTGTTGATTACAGTCCAAGAATAGAGGATTTGTGTATTTTCGACTTGCATAGGATGTTAATTATTCGTGTTTCTATTTCGCTGTTCACAACTTTATAAATAAACTCAATTTTTATATGTTACTGACATTGAGATGTAATTAAAAGAAAAGACTTACGAATATTTAAGACCAATGGGAGCTTTTCAATTTTGTATAAGGAAAGGAGTTTAAATATTTAAAAAAAAACATCAGTGTTAAGAAATTATTTTAGCATATTTCATCAGAAATGTATAGTTTCAGACAAGTTTTGACACCTAACCTAAGCAGTTACAGCTCATCAGATTGATTAAAAATCGATTGAAAACTTCTATGCTTAGCTCAAAAGTTCGTAAATCGGACTTGGGACCCCGGGTCCTAATGGCGCTATATATCGCCAAACGACGAAAAACGCATCAACAATTCTAATAATCCTAAAACGCTTTGGGAAACAATGGCTGATGGGCTTCAATTTTCGTAAATGAATTATTTCTTTGTTCGTGGTGGCTACCGTGCGTTGCTGTATTCTAGAGATCGTTATTATCCCCCCTTAACCTTCCCTATACATCGATATGAATTGGCCTTTCGTCGCCGAGCCTAATGCTTCTAGCACCACTGATCTTTGCGAATTAATCCACGCAATTGATTAGATTAGTCAATGTTTTTCAACAATGAGCAGCACCACTTCTTACCATCTCTGCTTTCTCATAGAGGGCAGCACCAATTGTTACTGTCTTTTTTTCCCATAAACGACATCACTAAATGAACATGAATGAATGAATTTTTGGAATGAATTTTTGACAACAGAAAGCAGCACCACTTCTCACCATCTCCGTTTACTCATAGAGGGCATCACCAACATTTAATGCCATGGTTTTGTCATAGAGGGCAGCACTAACACTCTCCCGTCTAGAGGGCGCAATCACTGTCATTTGTCATATCCTGCTATTTCGGACCACCTTTGAGAAATTCTAGATCAGTTTTACATTTGTTGTAAATTCACAAGTATGCTAACTGATGCATTTATTGATACCAATATTAAATCACGAATTCCTTTTTTTTATTGTTTAAATAGAAATATTCAACATATTTGTTTTTAATTTTAAATGCTTTAATGTATTTAAACAAATTGTAACTGGCTCTTTTATGCTGTATATTCATTAAAATATTAATTAAATAAATATTTTTTTAATTATTCCAGTTTCTAGTTATTTAAAAAAAGGTTTTTTTTTTTACTTTTCTTACATAGCAATCATAAATGATTTACTTAGTAAAAATAATAAAAAAAATACACTTAGAATCTGAAAACGTTACCACACTTTTTCATCACACTCTCACTTTGATACTCAAATTGCCCGACGTCACTGTTCTTTTTCTACAAGTTTTTTTTCATTCAGGGCGCTACTGTATGTTTTTTCTACATGCATGGAACTAATTAAACCATACCGGTTGATCTGTAAGCTACGAGCATTAATAAACGAAATTATATTTGAGTCACAAGAAGGTACTTTACGAAAAGGAAGTTTGAAATATCAATTTGATTTGGTAGAATTGAAGTCGAACCAAAGCAATACAATAGCAAATAGCGCCGATTTTGCTTTTTTTTAACCGTGATAAAGTGACGAAGCCGACACCTGAGTCGGCTTGTTACGTAATGGTCGTCAATACGTCGGCTTACGCAATGTTATAGCGATCGTCCGAGGAGGTAGGACTTTTCGACACAGCGAATTCAACATAAACCATATATATAATCACAAATTATTCTTAGCACTTTTACTACTTAAACATCCGAGGGATACGTATAAAGTACTCACTTGACTATCAGGTTTTCCTGCAGCACATCAAAATTTCCAAAATTTAGGAATTTTAAAAAATTTCTAAATTTTAAAATTTAAAGTATGGAGCAGGCATTTATAAACATTTACCACAGAAATAAGATTTAAAACAATGTATGGAAATTAAATTTTCAGTTAAAATTTAAAATTTTAACACCATATAGTGAAACAAAATTGCGATTTCTCGTCTTAACTACAGATCTTCACAACACAAAGCCATTTTGACTTTATGAATTGCTCTTTAAATTTTCTTGCAAAACTAACTTTTTTGCTGATAGTTTTTATCATTGATCTATTTAAAGTTCCAAGGATTTTAATTACATTCAATTAATTTTTCAGCAAAAACTATTTTTATACAATCTTTTCATTGTTGGCATATTTAAAATATACGCTTAAAAAATCAAAATAAATACTTGATAACATACTCGTAGACACTTCGAATTAAAACAAAAAACTTAAGAACACAAACAGCATTGATTGAGTAATAATGTTATTTTCCTACTTGATCTATTTCCGTTTTATAGCCGATATATTCGGAAATGTTTCATATAATACAAAAAGTTTTAAAAAAGGAAACAAAACTTTTGATATTACAAGCCACTTCCGACCTAATGCACTAAAAAACTAAAATAACCAGAAAATTGAATAGTACTATTAACAAATATTTCCTATAATTATGTAATGTTTAGATAAAAAATTATATAAAAACTTCCAGCACTTGACAGAGAACATACTGAATAGGATTATCCTATAGATAAGGTAAGAATGTTTTGGTGTCACTATATCTGGTATTTATATTTAACAATTTTATCATGTAATATCCAGTTCCTACATTAGAATTTTTTTTAAAGCTTGCCTTGTCATTTTTGGATTTTATGGTTAAATTACTAATTAGTATATCTCTATTTCATAGCTCCTTTATTTATAATATTTTATAAGACTTTTAAGATGCAAAAATAACGGTTAAATTAGTGGTAATTTTTTTGTAATAAAAAGATTGCTAGAAGTTACGATTTAAAATAACCGTTCATTTCTTACTTCTTTTTTATAAAACCTAGACAGATGCAAGTGCAGACTTTATAAAAGAAGATTTTTTAAAAAAAATTTAAAATTTAGTAAGCCCATCGAGTAGATTAAATAAAAGCATCTATGAAAAAAGTATTAGAATGATTTAAATAGAGTTTCGAAGTCTATCTGTTATAATAAAAGTATGCGTAAAACGATTTTTAACAGTGTAGTTAATTTAGAAAATCGCTTTGTTCCGATAAACAAATGGGGAAAATTCGAGCCAAAGACTCACTAAGTTATTATCGACTCTGCACATTTATCTAAGGGCGTAAATATTCTGTCATAACACGACTATAATAGCTATATTCCAAAACCGAGTTTCCAAAAGTTCCCAGATCTGCAAATTACCAAAAATTTATAGATACTTTTTGTTTAAAAAAATGATGAAATCTTGCATTGAAATAATTAAGAGTACATTAGGTACAGCTGTGGAAATAAAAAAGTACCCACTTGAGGTTATTTCCTCCGTTATTCATCCTAAAGAATCGGACCTTTTTGACATTGTGAACAATTAACATTCTGAGTTAATTGCACGACACAAAATTTGCATAAGGGGCCATCTTCATATTAAAAATGTTACTAACTTTAAAATTTCCAATAGCAACACCCCTTTTTGAATCCATATTTTAAATCTCTGACCTATGTTAATACGAAATGCCAAATTTTGTTAGTTTTTAAGCATTATTAGAGGAGTTAGAGAGAGGTCCCATAATGTTAAATGAGTTGCGCATGAAAAACTATCCCAATCTATAAATAATTAAGATAATGAAGCGAATTTTTTACTGAAAAGAAATTATAAAAACCCAAACAAAATTCATTCAATATTGGGGTATTTTAAACAATTTTTATATTTTTAAATAATTATTATATTTATTTTTTTAAAAAATATGAATGGAAACCCCTTAATATTTTTAAAGAAATAAATAACACGAAGTTTAAGCGAAATCCCAATTTTTAAAAATTTTTATTCATAATTTGCTGAGTAAATCACAAAATACTTTTTAATTACCCTTTAGGGGACAGTGTATAAGATAACGTGTGTAATTGATAAATAAAGACGGCTTTGCATGCATGCTTGCTTGTCCTTTTAGAGATGGTCCCCAAAAGGTCCACAAGTGATTCGATTGAATAACTCGTCAAATATTCATCCAAATGTAACAAAAACTTAGATTTAAGGGTTTTCAAGAGTGCTTAACATTTCTAAGTTATTAAAATTGGGTGTTGCTATTGGAAATTTCAAAGATCGTAATATATTTAATATGAAGACGGCCCCTTATGCAAATTTTGTATCGTGCAACTAACTCAGAATGTTATTTGTACACAATCTCAAAAAGGTCCGATTCTATAGGGTGACTAACGGATGAAATAACCTCAGGTGGGTACTTTTTTATTTCCACAGCTGTACCATTGGTATTTATATTTAAAGGGGTCATTGATATTTAAAGCGATTTTGAGAATATCTACTCTAAAAGGATTTTAGAAAGATATACATTTTGACTAATTTTTACCATCTTTCAGTTAGTTACGACAGTCGTCATCTCTTTGAAGAAAGAAACGAAGCCATGATCTTCAAAACCCTTTTCGCCGTCTTGCTCGTTGCGGCAGTTTTCCAGGTGGGCCATTCCAAAGAGCAGGACAAGAAACCCGATGAATTAAACGACGATTTTCTGGAGAACGAGGAGATTGATATGGATTTTAATGACAACGGGAGTGGAGAAGCCGATATCGAAGGTAAGAATCATTCCATAAAAATTCCACAAAACTCCGTATCACAAAATCATCCCAAAATATTATATCCCCTATAGGTAGCAGCAGACTTAAAACCGCAGTCAATAATCAGGATGTGTACTGATTGTGACCCCCTATGAGTTGTTATAGAATTATCCACTTAAAATGGCACTAACTTAGAAAATGAAGAGGGTTACAAGTAAACTAATTTAAGTGGCTGTAAGGAGCCTAGTGGTATGGACCCTGGACTTAAGATCGGAAGGTTGAGAGTTCGAGACCCGGTGCCACTGAAGACTTACCGAGTATATGCGGAGTACGTGCTCGTAAAATCTGTTGGGTCCGAAAGTCCTGTGGTCAGTCATTGCGCAGTTCACCATGGGTACAGGTTCCTGGAGAAAATTTCCCTCCCCTTCAGGGACATGTCTAAATTGTGGAGGTGGCGACAGATGGCAACATCTGTCATATGTGTTTGTGTGTGTCTTGTGTTGTCCTACTTGACGATGGTTTATAAGCGGGTCCTTGCGACCAAGCACACAAGCCTGAAAATATATGTCAAACCAACCAACTAAACTAATTTAACGTGCCACAGAACACTGTAACCATTAAGTTTACTTTAAGATGCAGCTACCCAGGTGTCGGCCCGCCACTTGACTCTGGTTAGGACATTGGGACGCCTGTCGCTAATAGTCTTCGTGTAGCTCTAGTGAGACGATAGTTCAATTAAACCTCCCTGTACAACCAACGTGCAGCTCTAATCCGCTGCGGCATTTTGAAAGCTGATTCGATCCGAAGATATTCGAATGTAAGCCAAAGGTATCTGAACGTAAGGGTCTAATCGGGTACAGACTTGCAGAATATAGTTACTAGAAACTGTTAAAAAAAAGTTGCAAACTTTTGGACCAACCTTGCTGGACCTCTGATCTCCTGTAGACAATTTTGGTATTTGTTAATATATGTCTTGTCTTTTTATTCCAGAATCTTTAGTGAACGACATCGAACCCAACAAAGGCTGCGAAACCGTCACCAGACGCAACACCGACGAGTACATCGACAAGGTCCTCGCCGAAGTCAGGCCCAAGCTACCAGAACCCGCCTTCCTCCCCGAAAGACTTGGCCGTCGACTCAGGCTCTTCAACGGTACCTTGTTCAACCTCGACACCGTGCGCAGGAAGGGCCAGGCCATGACCCGATGCACAGACACCAGCTTCAGCTTCCTGGTCCCTGTGTCGTTCCAGAACCTGACTGGACACTACAACTGGGAGGTTGATACCAGAGTTTCGGTGTTCCGGGGTTTCATCAAGATGTTCGTCGAAAGCGTGGATGCCGATGTTCTGTACACAAGGCAGAGGGGCAATGGCGGAACCCAGAAAGCGTTGGTTGAAAAGTTGACCATACACAGGCTGGAAGGGGTTAAGGTGGAGTTCGATGGACTGGGACCTCTGAACAGGGTCGCTTCTCGTGTAACGGGGTTGGTGACTAGGTTCTTCAACAGGGGAGTTTCCAGGGCGCTTGAAGGTCCAGTGAAGAGTGCCATCAACAAGGAGTTGAGGAATGTGGAAAAGTATGAAATGTATTACTTTTAGATGTGTTGTTTATCATGCAACCGTTGAACAACACAATACAAACAACAAATTTTAATTTTATGTAAGCATTTAATCTATCTCGGCAAATAAAAAAATATTTTATAAATTTGAAGTTTAGAGATGTTTATTATAAAAAAAAATTGTTTTTTGCTCTACTGTGTTGAATTTGCCAATAGCAGTGTTGGCAAAAATTTAATTAAAAAATCATACTTGTATTATAATTAAATGTCTTTTAAATGAAGAGGGCCAATTCTATGCTTCATTTGTATATGTATCAATATTCCAATAACCTTTTAACTAAAGTATTTAATTAGAAGATAAGTTTTGTGTGTGTGTGTTCTGGTAAAATTAACTTTATATATATTGCGCACATTAAAAAAAATAATTAATATCCAACAAGCAAAGCAATCCAATCCATTATTAAAAAAAAGATCAAGAAAACAATACACAAACATTTCTATTAAAATATATTTTTAATGAGGAATATTTTCAACATTACAAAGGTTTTACTATTCCAGGAAAATACTTAAAGGGCACTTGGTTTATAAACATTGCTATGTTGCACAAGTACATCTACATTTGAAGCTAAAGCATTAAAAATGACTGTTCCTTGTATATAAAGAAATGCCCACAATGCATTCAGCATTGTATCTAAGTTCAGTATTTTATCAAGAATCAGGAGAATATAGACTTTGAGAAAAGAACATGGAAGCGCTATTTAAAGCTTCTGGTATATCCTTATTTGGACGGCTTGATTAGCAGCTGCCAGAAATAAACAATTTACTAACTATTTCGATATTTTGGTACACAAAGTCTTAATAATTCTAAAGAACTCATAATCAATAAAAATAAACTATAAAAATCACAAGTTTTGATTTTATAATCACAAATAATAAAAAGTTGAAAACGGAATCGAACAATCATGTTCAAGCGAAATTGAGTATAGGTTTTATGAAGAAAATAACCTTACTTTAGATAGCCAAAATAATGATAAAGTAAGGTATCACAGTAATCATTTAGATATGCTAAAATTCTTAGTGGTAAAAAAATTAACAATTTAAAAAATAAATTAATGATAAAAAAATATAAAAAAATTAATAATTTAAAAAATAAAACAATATTAATCATTTAAAAAATAAAAATACATTAATTAATCAAAAGTCTATAATAAGAAACAATGCTCGTTTTAGTTATGTTGCTTACATACCAAGGCATTTATAGTATTTGTAAAAATATTCTATCTTAGAAAAAAGAAATTCCTTTATTGTAGGTGCAAAATATTACCCATGCATAGTTATTTCTCACTTTTATGTTGATTATGATTAGTATCCTATTGGAGACAGACACACCAGATCTACTGGTAAAAACACATTTAGACATATAGCAAACAAATATTCTTATAACAAAGTATAGGCCTAAAGTGCCCAAAATGGAATGTAAACATAAACCCTAACAACTGTTATTTTGGAATGTTACTGTTATCTTCTCTAACAAATTCACACCATGTAATGAATTTGGAAAATGCAAATAATCAAAAAATATTTTTATAACAGATAATTCCTTCGGATGATATGGATCAGAGTTTGTGACACATACATTCCAAATTATTTTAGAAATGTTACAAATAAGATGATAGCTAGAATTTTAGCTTTTTCAAAACACATTTTGCCACTATATTAGGAATAGTTCTTCTAGGAATATTTATAACTCAAGATACAACATCTTTAAAAAAAATTTGATTGTGACTTGCTAATGTAAAAAAAAACTTATATCAATGACAAATAATAAAATATTATTTTACTTTTTACGGGATCGTCACAATTCAAAAATTTTCATTTCGTCATGTCATTTTGCTAAAATATTTGAATTGACATTTTCAATATTCATTCAGTGTAAAATCCAGTGGATTCAAGCAAACCTTGTGTTACAACCAAAAAATAGTATATATTAGAAATTATAATTTGTCATTTTTACAAACAAATGAATAAAGAACATCTCCTTTAAAAATCCTAAATATACTAATATGTACATCTATAAATGTCGTCCTAATATGAACACTGGGATAAAAGAAAATACCCCTAACTTAATTTTTTTTAAAAATAGTTCCTAAAAAATCAGGAAATCAATGAGAATTTCGTCCTCCATATTTTGTTGAAGCGCACAACCAATGGAGTGGTAAACTGTACATTGCACCATTGTACGTGTACTTCAAACCTTCGGGGAAGACAATGCTAATATTTACAAGTTTCGCAGAAAGACACACTCGCACTTTTTGATTTATTGGAAATATTATAGTAAAGGCCCATTCATTCCGTATTCAATTCAGATCAATATTTTTAAATGAATTTGGCAAAAAGTTATTTGAAGCCAAAATAAGTTAGGGAGTTATGTTTTCATAATTAGTGCCAAAGCTCAAAGTTGGTGACTATCTCTAATGCTATGTCCACACTACCACAATAAAAACTGACAAGAAATGTGCACACATGGAAATGCATATACAACTTGTACAGGCATGTGCACGCACCTACCTCGAATGGCACAAATTGTATATGCATTTCCATGCGTGCAAATTTCTTGTCAGTTTTTATTGGACATGGCCTAAGCATGGACATAGCCTAACATAAAAACAACTGGGATTAATGTCCAACAGAATATTCCGATTTTAACCCTTGGTTCATCAAATTAAATCTTGGCCAATTGTTGTTTGATTATCGTAGACAGATATCTTGTCATCCACTAAAACTAAAAACACATGGATGTACGTCAAACCGCAAGAAAATCATATCCATGTCATCTAAACTATTCATGAATCAATGGGCATTTACTATATTCTCGATCAATACTGTTCCGAAAAGCATCAACACTCTGACTTGTCCTCTACCACTAGCTGTGCAGTGTCTTTGTCTGTATCTGCAGTCATAGGATCGAGCGCACTCTTCCGTAATTGCAAGATGGCCGGGGAAGAAGATTTTGTCTTTTCCGAGGCCTTTGCTTCGGATGGGACCTCGTAGTGTGAAGAGTTTTTGTCGTTTGTCCCGATGACGTCGTACATCGGGTTGGCGAAGTCGGTGGGTTTGTCGAAGTCGCCCAGGTTGAAGTGGGTGTCTAGGGGTTCCTGGAAAAATAATTAAGATTTATAACTACTATTTACAACTAGTTGACTGATTAATGTTAGTAAATTATTCCATTGACTTGGAGGGTACTTATTTTGCTTAAAATGTTAAGTATTTTAATGAAAGCTTTTTAGAAATTTAGAACAATAAAACTAAACTCTTAACAACCAATTAGTTTTCAAGAAAAAAGTCATAAAAGTTCCATTTTTATTGATGACAGTTATTTTAAAAATGCGTACGGACAATATATACATTCATTTTTAGCTTGAAATTAAAAAAGTTGCATTTTTTGGAAAAGCCAATACCCTCACCCTGCCATTTTCACGGAAGCACGTAGGAAGAAGTTTATCAATTATTTTCTTTAATTGCTAACTTTTTAACGTAATTTTAGCAACAAAATTCAGTATTTCCCTCTCAACAAAGCGGTGGAAAATGGTCATACTTTTTAAAAGATGCCTTGCCACTTCAGCAATTTATCATGGAATTAGGCATGGAATTTTTTAGTAATAAAATAAGAATTAAAAAAAAAAAAAGAGTATGGAGTTAAATTGTATCACAGGAGCATTTACATGAGCCATCGAATACATTATTATTTATAACAGGATATAAGAGCAAACTCAGCAATTTTTCCCCCTTGGGGATTTTCTCCCCAACTGAACCGGAATTGCAGAATTCATTGGGAGGTTTGGAAAACCCTCCAATGAAGGAGGGTTTAATGTTCCATACCATGGATTTGGCCATAGACTATTATTTGGGTTAGAAATCCTGCTCGACCTCTTTTTTCCCATATGGGGATTTTGGCATTCCATGGATTCAATGGCTCATGTAAATGTGCCTTATATGGTTTACTTCAGACCAAGTATGTTATTAAAAAAAATTGTTTACCTCTGTCACAGTTTCTGCAGGTCCATTGTGGCCCATAAAAGTTGGAGAGAACTCCACATTTGTTCCGCTTCTAAAAGAAACACTTTGACTGCTGCCACCAAAACCACTAGTTTTTCTAATATGGAAGGAAAAGAATACATTACCAGATCAAATATGTATTCATAAAAACTAAAAAAAATATATATATTCTTTGCTGTTCGATTGAATCCAAATATTATAATTTTGGTTCAATCAAACAACTAATTCATTTTTTAAAAAATTGTGAAAATGTCTTTTGAATATCAAATTAGATTTTATTTAACTAAACTAAATGCATTTAAATCCGGAAAAAAAGTTGTATGCTTAAAATTACCAACGATGCAATTGTTATGCATACGAAAGCCATGATTTTTTATTTCGACTTGTTTTTAATATACTACCAAATGGTAGATATTACAAACGGAAACCAAAACAGAAATTAAAACTAGTGTTGAATAAAAAAAATAAATTAGCAAAAAAACAACTAAATTACAGAGTAGAAGTTTAATCATTAATGAATTAAATACTTACAAGTGACGTTTCTTAAAGAGGTAGAAGACAACGAGGCCAACAACTAGTACAAGTAGTATTGTAAAGATAGGAATCACAATAGCGGCTATACCTGTAACAAAAAATTAAAATAACTATTTTTACAGATTTGAATTTTTCTCATTAACTTTTTAAGTGTAAAGTAACAGTTTATAGAAGTTAAAATAAGGTGTGTGGTGCGGGGAGACTGTAATTACTGCAGCGCATAATAATTATCATCACAAAGAGTTGCATCAAAATTAAAATTAAATGAAATATTTCATAGATTGACATAGTTGAGTTGAATTATTGTCACGCATGAGCTACATGATGGCTATTTTATAGAATGACATAGTTGAGTTGAATTATTGTCATGCATGAGCTACATGATGGCTACTGGATAGATTGACATAGACAAAATTCTGATTTCAATCTTTTTGAAGTACAGAAACTAATAGAAATGAAGTTTTAAACAGCCAGTTTATATGTTTGTAGCAAAATGAATTATAATAAACCATATTAATTATAAAAATTTTCAAATGCAGAGATCCATGACTTAAGGTATACCATAGAAATTATTTGTAGGTAAACAGTAAAAAAAAAAGATACCCGTCTCATACAACTTTAAAAACTTTTTTAAAACATAATACTCACTGCCGCTCTGAACACCAGAATGGGCTTCATTCTGTGGCTCGTAGTCAGCACAGTGAATTCCACTGTAGTTCTCTGCACATGCACAAGTGACTGTGTTAGAGTTGTCCGCAACACAGTGGCCACCATTTTTGCATGGGCAGCGGTAAGGCTGAGGTTTGGGATTTTCAAAGGCTAAAAAAACAAAATAGGTGATTCATTTAGCTTAAAATATAAAGAGTATGGGAAGAACCGCTTGATTTCTTTGGAGTCTTCCCGCAATTGCGTCTGCTTGGCGGACATTGGCGACCAAAAACCGGTTTCTCTTTCTGTTCTTCATTTGCGGTACAAACGTGTGTGTCGTATCTACTTATCTCCGGCGTGAATCAGGGTTGCCGCGAAAGATAAACAAAGCGAGTAACCGGTTTCTTTACGCCAGTTTAGGCTATTTCTCGCTATCATCCACAAAGAGGCTATTAAGGAAACCCTTCTACAAAATAAAGCAGTTCTTCCCGTATGCTCTTCATAGATAGTTGCCAATTTTTTTTAAATAATCTAATAACATAATTTTTACAAATAATAGTTTTATAATTTTTTTAACCTCTTACATCATCAACTATTTTAAGGCTAAAAGTTTAGTTTGCTAGTATGATATAGGCTAATATTGTTAATGCATTCTCTCATGGGCTCTTATTTGCTGATACACAAAGATTATTAATAATGATACTTCAATAACATCTATTAGAGAAAAATTCTTGGAAACTAATTAAAATTACAGCTTTAGATTTGAAAGTACTTATGTAACAAAATAAATTTTATTGAAGAGTATAGTACCCAAAAAAATAAATTCCTTAATAAAATTCTAGCTATTGTAACTAACCAGTATTGCAAGAAACTGGTCCAAGTACAGTCATAGGTGATCCATCTGGACAAGCACATCTGTGACCACCAGGAATTAGCAGGCAAAGATGTGAGCAGGAATCAGGTGGACATCGATTTGCAACTATAAAACAACATTATTATATTAGACAAAAAATAATTTCATGATTTGACTTAAGTTTTCCCATTCAGAACAAACATTTCTGGACTTTTTATTAAGTTAATGCTTCCAAATGATTAATTTAGAAAGCAAAACAGAAATATTAAAAAAAAAATAAGGAAAATTAAAACTTTTTTTTTAATATTTGACTTTTACGTTCAAGGAAACACACTAATAAAAGTAATTTTTCAGGATGAAAAATTTTACTTTTATCAACTAAAATAGCTTTAAAATTTTTTATTATTTTATGTTGTTAAAAGGCACATATGGTGCAATCCAACATACACTTTATTTTATTGAATAAATAAACAATATTTACTTGAGGTATTGTATCTGAGTGGGTGGAAGACTTTAACAGCTGTTGGGGCTTCAATGTGTCGTCTTACTCTAACACTGATGCCTCGGCCAAACTTGTCTTGTTTGTAGATCTCCCCGGTATCTCGCGTCAGCCAATACAAATGATCCTCAAAAATGTCCAAAGATGCTGGGTGGCTCAGACCTAACAGTAATAGTAATATTAAAGTTGTGCTGTAAGTGTTTAATTATTTAAATGGGCAACTAGTTTTAAAGAAAGGTGAGAAAACGAAAAATTCGACGTGTAAATGTGAAAGGAACAAAATGTCTGCATAAGATAAATTACTAATAAGTAACCAATGCAAAATCTAAAAATTCAGATACAAATTTTCACTAGGTCATTTCTGAGGGAAGGGCTCCAAATATGAAATAATTTCTTTTTAGATATAGGTAAAGTTATTAATAAAGATAAATCCTTAAACAATAAATTCTTATAGAAACTTGTACAATAAATATGTACAAAATTCATGTAAAAAGATTCAGCTCTATTCTTTGTCAACTAAGTATCTGATTCAATCGACCTTAAGCAGCCAAACAATAGGGAGCATTCCAAGGAAAGTGGTCCTAAAGTGCCAAAAAATTAAAGTGCAAATAAAATTCTGAAAAAAATGTCACTTGTAGTTAAAGGTTTATATTTCAAATAAATCATATTGATTTTCGAATCTGAATTCAATTTTAGTGTGAAAAAAAAATGCAATAAACTAGGTCGATTTAGAAATAGATCTTTCAAGTGAAATAATTGCCAGATGTATGATAAACGTTTAAGGGCTAAAAAACATGTAAAATGAATTTTTTTACGCATATTGTTGCAAATGCATCCTTTCTGAGTATCTTAGGCAAATATTTTGTGCATAGCTTTTTTTTTTTAAAAATTACTCGGTAAAGTATGAACTACTTGATGCTCAATGTAACACACGGAACGAAAACCTATAACTTTTTATATAAAAACTGTAAAAAAAGCTTAACAAAGCTTATTTTATATATTATAAGCTATATATTATAAGCTAGTTACAGATGGGGAACATATAGAAAAAATTTCAACACGTTTTTTTAAAAATTAAGCAAGAATTTGGCAATTTATTTCTTGAAACGCACGGAACGATTTTGGCAATAATGAAGGAAACGGGAGTGGGAGCTAGTTGACGTGTAGTATAAAAAACGAGATTTATCCTGAGAAATTCATTTATTGAAATGCGTGCTTATGGAAACATGCATGTATATATGTAAAAAAAAACACCATAAAAACAAAGAAATCCTTTACAAAAAAAAAATGAAAAAACAATTGCAAAACTAAAAAAGTTATCATTTGCACCATGGAAGTTTCAGCCACCTGCTCTGGCAGATGTACACATTTGAGGATGCATTGGATGTTTACATTGGAGATCATTAGTTGTTGAAATATAGAGTGCTTCAGACGTTATTTTGTTTTTCCTAGTGACCATTGTCTTTAGAAAAGTTATGTGTTGAAAAATCATTATTTCAAATTAAGCATTTTATTGATATTAACAGTTATGTTTTAACAAAATTAATTTTAATGAAAGTGAATTGTTTTACTTTAACAACTTTCATTTAAAATTTTAAAAAAGAAAAAAAACATTTGAATGGAAGTATTTCGCAACGTCTCCCAGGAAGACATTGTCGACGGAGTTGGTGGCAATGCCAAATCTCTCGTGCGGAGAGAAGTTATGAGTAAAAGAACAAATCCGACCATCGTCCAGCATTCAAAGGATTTGGCGGATATTGTCAGAAACTTAATTCCGAATACCTAAGTCCTTCATATTTGGCAATCGGACATAACATCCAAAATAACGGATATTAACCCTTGAGTGACTTTGTTTCCGGTACCAGGAATACGAAAAATTCACCACGTTAAATGTGACTCTGGCAGTCACATTGAACTGTTCAATACAGTTATATAAAAATTATGCTTGCTATTGTTGTGTAATTTGCAATATGGTAGGAATCATTTTTCACTACAACAAAACCGACATTAAGTTTGCAGTATACAAATGTTCTACGAGAAAAAGGGTAAATAGTTCTCATTTTCGAGTGCGAGAATCGAATAAAAAAAAGGTGTTTCACATTCAATAAACAATTTTATTTGTTATTTCAAGACAAATTTATTATTTTTATTAGTTAAGCTTCAGTTAGATGATATTTTAATCATTTTTTCCTTCGATTTTGACGTAACAGGGCGCACTAATATCAGGGTCAAAGGAGGAGCCAATCAGAGAAGGCGTAATTTCGGCGCCAGCTGCGTTGTTTACCCAGTTTCCTTCGCGCAGTACATTTCTCTGCTGCAAACTTAAGGTCGGTTTTTGTGTAGTTAAAAATTTATGAGTAATATTAAAAATTAGCAATTGAACTTTTATATTTTTATAAAAAATTAAATATAAAAAAATGTGCTTTACAAAGTTAAATAATAAATAATTGTGTGTTTAAATAGGTAACCAAATTCCTATATTTATTTATTTGCTAACCAAAGTGTTTATTATTAAAAATATTAGTATTTGAAAAACTGAACAATAAATCAATTCGCACGCTGTAACACACGAAACGTTGAGTGTAACACACGGAACGGCATTATTTATTTTATTTTAGGCTGACTATTTATAATACAGATTTCTAACGCCACTTATTTTAAAGCTTATTTACTTAGCTTGCGTTTGATAATTTTTATTTTCATGAGTAGTTGCATAGTTCGCAGAATTATTCAAATTATAGAAGAAGGAAATAAAATGACCCTGTTAAATGGAAACACACGGAACGCGAAATGAAAATGTTATATCTGCGTAACTTTTTGGTTTAAAAAGATTCCGATTAGCTTAATAAGATCATTAAACATCTGAGAAAAGATATAAGTTGTCCTCTTATTTGTTTTATACTGACATCAAAACGAAAATATAACAAATATGCTGAAAATGTGGTCCGAATGTAACACACGGAACGCTGGAATGCTCCATAGGCATTCTCTTTCCATTTTAAAGTGAATGCATAGAAATACTTTGTAAAATTACAATTGTAAAATTACCTGTAAGTACTGTAACTCGATTTGAACCATCCATTTTCATGGTTTCTACCACATCCAGCTTGGTATCGCACCAGTACACTCGATGGCCACCAGCGTAGTCAATGGTCAGACCCGTTGGATAGCCCAGACGATCGCTTACTAGTATCTTGCGCTTAGTGCCGTCCATCCAAGCGCTTTCAATTTTAGGAGCAATGCTTGAATCTGTCCAGTACATAAACCTGAAAATATATGGGAAAATGTTAGAGCTTGATAAATGTACATAAATAAAAAAACGCATTTCCAATTACCTGCATTATTTAAAATTGTATATATATTTTTTTAAATTGTCATAGGAAAACTAATTGAAAAGCAACCAAAATTGATTGTGTGACCATAATCACATATTTAACTCTCTTTAAAGAGTTCATAATTATCTTTACAACAAAATATTTCATTATTAAAGTCATTTGTAACTCAGATTGTTACACTTTATAATTTTACATAATTGGCAATTTTAACAGTGGAATTTTTCCTACCCAAACTCAGGATCCAAAGCCAGAGAAGTTGGTGTTTCCAAGCCATAAGAAACGATGGCATGTCTGTAACGGCCGTCCAATTCACTAACAAATATCCGTCCTTTAGGTCTAGCACTTGAAAGATCAGTATCCATCCAGTACAAATGTCTGCAAAGAAAATTCAAATTAATCACTAATAGTTTCAAATACGGCATTGTATTAAATTAAATAAAGTTTTCTTTATAAATATACCATACATCTAATTGAAAATTCTGATTTCTTTAAAAAAAAAAGAAGAATAAATTGTACAAGATGCAAGAGGTGGTCTTAGGACTATTTATGTTTCATCTTTTTCGCCGACACTACAGCCTGTTACAGGCCAAGGCCATCTCTCCAAGTCTCCTCCATCTGACTCTGTCCCCCAACAATGGCCCTCCATCGGTTAACTCCTAACTCTTTGAGGTTTTTTTCCACCACATCCAGCCATCTAGTTGGGGGTCTTTCTCTGTGCCGTTTTTCTTCTACTTTGAGAAAGTTGCTTTTTTGGTGGGGAAACTGTCCTGGTATTGAAACACATGGCCCAGCCACCTAATGCGGGACGCCTTTACCACCTTTAGAATGTCAGGTTCACCATACTTTTTGTAAATTTTGTGTATGTAGGCAATTCTAGAAACATCGTCTTGTTTAACTGGCTAAAAAATCTTTCTTAGGATTTTTTTCTTTCAAAAATAGATAAAAGGTCTTCTTCTGCCCTGTTCAAAGCCCAGCATTCACTGGGACTATTTAGGAACCTTTAAATAACTAAGGCATATGTTGAGGAGAGATTTAAAATATTGGGTGTCCGCGATTTTCTTCTTATACATAAAGGTGGGCCACATCGATCTAAAGTTTAAGAAACACTGGAATAAACCTTATAACAGTTCATATGATAAAAATATTTTTTCATAAGTCTAATAACTTTACATTTTATTCAATATCATTCCAAAGAATGAGGATATGAATCACAAACTCTTACCCTCCAACCCAGTCAACCGCAAGGGCAGATGGCTTAGTTAGCCCTTTAAGATCCAAATTTTGAGCAAAACCTGAGGTGCCATCAGGGTACTTGACGTCTGGTATGAAAGATCGTTTGATGGTCTTTTCTGTAGTATCAGTCCAATACAAAATACCTGTTAAGAATAAAAAAAAAATGTTTTAGATGCAACGTAATGCAAAACAAAGTTATGTTAAAAATATATATTCGACAAAATGTGATGATATACCTTTGGTAGCATCAAAATCAATGGATTGAATCCTGCTCTCGCCAGTTATAAATGAGAATTGATGGTTCATTTGCATTTGGAAAGCTCTGACATCGGAACCAGAAGCATACATCAGGACAGCAGGATCACCTTAGAAGGAATAAGGTATAATTAGGAAAAAATATGGATTAAAAACAATGTAAAATACATGACAGTTTAGCTTAATTTTCAAAAAGTACTAAATGTAATATAACTTTCCCGATATACACTGTAACTTATCAATTTAATTTCGTAACTGAAATATTACTTTATTACTTATAAAAAATATGTACATCAAAAACATCAATGAAAAAAATAACTATATAAGAAATTTATAATTTTCTTCGTTGAACTAAGTAAAGAAAAATTCTTATTTTATAATTGCGATAATTTTTTTTCATTAATCAATTAATATATTCCCTCAAGTAAATTATGCTGTGTTTTTCATTTGGTGGGAGTTTGATAGTTGGCAGCAGGGCCGGATTTAAAGATTTGCCCCTTGTAGGCTACGATCAATTTGCAGTCAGATATAGCTAGTTTTCTTCGCTATTTTTTATTTTTATTTCTACATTAGAATCATCTATGTACACTCTAAAACAAAAGGGAAATAATAGGTGAGTTTTTTAAATTGTTTTACTATTTTTCTTTCAACTTCCAAATCAGTGTGGGGGGGGGATAGTCTAATGGCCCTGGCAGCTACTATGTTAACTATTAAATATTAGTACTATATATACGTTTACGGTTTGCACGTTGATATGTTTCTTACGTAAAAATATTAGTATCCTTATAATATTTTGTTTATATCGAATGTCGCTTTAATTGTTCGTAAAATTTGCCGCCCAAAAGAATTGATGCTCTAGGCTACAGCCTACTTAGTCTATTTAGAAATCCGGCCCTAGTTAAGAGTTATTTCCTTATTTGTCTTAAACTTTTATTAAATTTACCTATATTTGCACACACAGCCATGTAGCTGGATAAACTTGTATTTATACACAACCTAAATATTAAGCTGAGAAACTGATAGGAAGAAGGCTTTAGACCCAGTAAAGCAGGGACTTTTAGCTATTATCAAGTAAAATACTTACCGTTCGCCGCACAATGTGTACCATAATCTTCATAACCGTAGTGGCATGTGCATTGGAAGGTTCCTTCCATATTAGTACAAATTTGAGAGCAATTATGTCCAAATGTAGCACACTCATCAATATCTGAAATCGAAAAAGCCTTTAACAACAAATTAAAGTAACAATTTTGAGATAAAATCTTATTATATTTTAATGAACAAATGTAAACCGTACATAAGATCGGTCTGCTAATCAATAACAAGTGCACTTTTATATGAAATCTTCATTCCCTGAATCACCAATTGAGCATAAAAGTTAAATTAAATCTATTTCATGGTAAATTATTATGAATCATTTAATGAAATGAATTTAAAAATCAAAGTTAAAACTTAGAAAATTTATATTAATATAGACTTAAGTATGTAATTATCATACAGAGTGATGGATACAGGGGTAATAAAATTTCAGAACACATTGTTAATTTTTCAAAAATAAAGCTAAAAAAGGAAAAAATAAAATTTATCAGATTTAAGACAAATTTGACAGAAGATTTCTGCATTTCATTATTACAAGCAACTAATACATTGAAATATAGGCTGTAAAACAATATAAATCTAATTGCTCACCAATGCAGACTTTAGCATTATCAGGGCTAACTTTATAACCATCAGGGCAATAACATATGTATCCTCCACCACTTAGTGTAGTGCAATTATGTTGGCAACCACCACGATGTTTGATGTCACATGAACCATCAGTGTCTGTATTGAGTGAAGAAAAAATATATATAAATAAGATGTTTCATGAAGCATAATTTTTTTAATGAACACTGAATGATTTAAATAGCATATAATTATATAATTAACTAGTTTGATTTCCTAATTAAATTTTGATACAGAAAAGGCTCGTTGTTTCAAGGGTTGGTTTTTGACAAAAGCCAGACGTTAAGTCATTTTTTTAATACTAAAAATTTCTGCCAGTTTACTTATTTACTTTATTAGTCTTGAAATTTAAAATAAAAAATAATTGGGGGATTGTCTCTAGCACAAATAGAATAACGGAGAAGTTTACTTAACATTGACCCATCAATTTTAAAACACTTGCAATTCAAATAAAAAATATACCGGATTTCGGATATTCTACTGTATAATTAATAAGCCAAAAATCAACTGTCCAACAACAAATTTTAAAATAAATAGTAATAAATAAGTTTTTTCGTTAAATTCTTTAGTTTCTAGCTCATTATTTACAATTTAGTGTTTCACATATCTAATCCAAGCACACAATTCATTTTATCTGAATTTAACCAGGCAATGTGGTTGTTTCACAGTGAATCTGGCAATAGCTCTGCGGTTTATTTTCTTACTTTTGAATTACTTTTGTTATTGGTTGGTTGCAGGGGCGGACTGGCTAAGATTGGCCCACTCGGCGCAGTCATGACTTTGGCCCATCATACCATAATACAGGATATCGATGTGTATTTTTATTAATTAATCAAGCAGTTTTGATTAAAAGTAAAAAAAATTCAATATGAAATCTAAAGGAGAAGTTATGTTATCTTTAATTATCCTTATAACATCGATATACATCTATTTTACAAATATTCATCAAGCCTAGATAAGCCTTGGAATTACAAGCCATGTCATCCATAGCTTTTTCATAGTAGTACTTAAAATCTCTTTCAACCTACAAAAGCATTAAGTCCTCAAGGCGATCTTGTCCCAAGTCCCATGTTCGAAAGTAAACGATTTTTTTTTAGCTTCAAAACTGAAAAATAGTTTTCACATGAAACTTGTGTGCATGAAAGAGTCAAGATATATTTGTACGCCCTGGGCAATGAAGGGTACGTCGGCCCATAAAGATTGAGTTCATGCAAAAGTTTGAAGGCACAAACTAAGCATCTTTTGCATTTTAAACTTTGACTTTCCATTAGTAGATTTATTTGAATTATAAAATTTGTTGGCCCCTTTCATAAAATATATGTAGCTCAGTGGCAATGTGGGCCAATGGGCCCAATTAGGACCACATATTGGGCTCAATTTGAAAGAAAAAAATCAGGCCTTTTTCATGTATAATGTATGTAAGAGGCCTTAGAGGGAAAAGTGGGACAATCCGCCCTTATTTGAAAAATATATATATCTACCCCTTTTATGTATAATATATATATAGGGCCTTCAGAGGCCAAGTGACCGATTTGAACAAAATTTATATGCCCTTTTTTTACATATAATATGTATAGGGAGCCTCAGAGGCAATGTGGACCAATAGGCGAAATAATAATAACATTGGGCCCAATTTGAACAAAAATTTTAGGCCCATTTTATATGTAATATATATAGTGCGTTTCAGGTTCAAAGTTGGCCTCTTGGCTCGATTTGAAAAAAATGTTTGCCCCTTTTATGCTCAATGGTGGTATGCCCTTTTGGCCTTTTAGACATAATTTTAATTTATATTAAAAATATGAAGTTGTTTTCATTTATTATGTATGTTTTAAAACACACTCAAGTATTTGTAGATTTTTTCCCACTTAAAACTTAAACGAATATTATCATATTGTTTTTGGCCCACTTGGCAGTTTGGCCCACTCGGCGATCGCCGACTAGCCGCCCGGGCCAGTCCGCCCCTGGTTGGTTGGTAGAGATAATCAGGTTTGTGTGCTGACCAAGCGCACTAACCGGAATATAGGTCTACCAACTGACTTAATCAAAACAAGTCATTCGAGAGTAAGGAAAACAAAACCACAGAGCTATTGCCAGATTCGTCGTGACACAACAACATACTTAATTTTTTAAACGCAATTTCTATAAAAAGAATTACCAATAGCTAATTTTCAAAGTGGAAAACATTTTGGTCCTCCCCTACTTTACAAGAAAACAGTTACAAATCTGATAAGTTCAGGTCAAGTCGTCAGTTCCAATTAAATCCCACAATAAAAACAAAATAAACCCAAACCCACTGCATCTTCACTCATCCAACAGATCCCCACAGTTACCCTCCAAATCTCACACTTGGGCTAACGGTATACACTTGTTGGTAAGGCACTTTATCACAAGTGACAGGGGTGCATAAATGATGTGGTTGTTTATGTCAGACCCATCTCCACAGTCTTGCATATTTAATCGAAGCACACTATTCATTTACAGACTTGCCAATTCTCCAGATTTAACCTAGTAATACTGGATTTTTTTTTTAACCAATTTCTGTAAAAAATTTACCAATTGCCGATTTTAGGAAGTGGGAAACATTTTTTACCTCCCCCACTTTACAACAAAACAGTTAAAAAACCCAATAACCCCAGGTTAAATACCAATTGCATCTCACAGTAAACAAATAAACCCAAACTCACTGCATACCCACTCATCCGACAAATCTCCGCAGTTGTCCTCCAAATCGCAAACTTGATGCAACGGTATACACTTGTTGGTAAGGCACTTGTACTCCTCGTTGCCGCAAGTGACGGGGACCGGGGTGCACATGGTGTGGTTGTTTTCGTCAGACCCATCCCCACAGTAGCACATATTTAATGGAAGCACACTATTCGTTTACAGACCTGCCCACTCTCCAAATTTAACCTAGTAATACTGGATCATTTTACTAATTTCTGTAAAACATTTACCAATTGCCGATTTTAGGAAGTGGGAAACATTTTTTACTTCCCCCACTTTACAACAAAACAGTTAAAAAACTCAATAACCTCAAGCAAAATAAAGATTTTGCCAGTCCGATTCCATCTCAGATCTCCAAACAGATTTAACCTAGTAATACTGGATTTTTTTACTAATTTCTGTAAAACATTTACCAATGACCGACTTTCAAAGTGAGAAACATTTTTTATTTCCCCCATTTAACAACAAAACAGTTAAAAGACCAATAACCCCAGGTTAAATGCAAAGATTTTGCCAGTCCGATTCCATCTCACAACAAACAAATAAACCCAAACTCACTGCATCCCCATTCATCCGACAAATCTCCGCAGTTGTCCTCCAAATCGCACACTTGATGCAACGGTATACACTTGTTGGTAAGGCACTTGTACTCCTCGTTGCCACAAGTGACGGGGACTGGGGTGCACATGGTGTGGTTGTTTTCGTCAGAGCCATCTCCACAGTCGTCCTGGCCATTGCACACATGCCACACAGGGATGCAACGATGGTTGTCGCATTGGAACTTGTGGCTCATGTCGCAGGAGAAGGCACCTGGGAGAATAGGTTTGGTGATGTTAGAGGACATATTTGGTTAATGGTATAGGTTAGAAGTTGAAATTTTTTAACATGGTTTTATGGGTGAATGACAGAATAGCAGTTTGGAAACAGGAAATAATAAAACAGTGAAACCTGTATCACTGAAATCACTGACATTTTGAAATTCTTTCAGCTACTCTTTTCCAAATGTTCCGAACTGTTTTCATATGAGCTATTAATTTTCGTTATTCCCATTACTTCATTATTTATATTCATTTAATTTTTTCATTTTGCACTTGTTACACGACAACACTTCATCGTTATTATTTTAATATATTACCAACATTGTAAATATATATTGTATAATATATGACATCTGAATGCAAATGAGTGAAACAATATCAACAGTACATTTGCAATGTTAAGGAGCATAGGGACTTTAAAATATAAATTTTCCCCATTCATTTAAGTATCATTATAGACTTTTTTTTAAATGTATCCAATTCTTAAGTATAGGCTATCGTTAAATCTGAAAATATACTCTTGTATCAGTATAGTGCATTTTTACTTTACTAACAGATGTTTTTTTTAATATTAGAATGGCAGAACAGCCAGCTAAATTTACTAATTAAGAACAATATCCTTTCACCTCAATCATTAATCCAAATTCACCCATTTTTAAAATGCACTTACGGCATAAATCTGGCTTCTCATCAGAGGAATCTCCACAGTCATCATCACCATCGCATAAGAAATCTCTTCGGATACACACCTAAGAATAAATAAGCTCTGTAAACACTATTTCAATTTTTATTGTTTTAATGCATCTATAGAATATATACTTACTGTGTTATTGCATTGGAATAAGTTATCTTGGCAGAACTTTCCATCAGGGTATCTAGGAGCACAATCCATCTCGTCAGAAACATCATTGCAATCTTTGTTGCCATCACACTTGAGGCGACTGGCAATACAATGCCCACTCTTGCACTTAAACTGATCAGCCTAGAAAAAGAAAAAAATATTATTATGCATTTTTTTATTTATTGGGATTTTAGTCAGAAAGAAAATACTGCATGATAATCAATAAAAAGAAATATAAAATAATTTTTAGGGATTGTATGGCAAATTGTAGTGAAAAAAATACTGTTTTATGTAATTTTAGATTAGAACTTACTGAGCATTCATAACTTAAGCATCCCAATTCATCAGAGCCATCATCACAATCATCATCATGATCACAACGCCAACGAGAAGGAATACATTTCTTGTTGGTACACTGGAATTCACTTTCAGTACATTCTCTATACAGCTTGGCTAAAAGTAAAAATTTTGGTTTTGATATCAAGGTTAATTGTATTTTAAATTGATTAATTTCGGTATAGAAATCACAAAATAAAAACCTACCAATCTCTTCTACTTTAATTATGAGTTAAGACTGATCAATCTTAGTAAACCCAAGTTATGGCTAAATAATACCATACATGGGTACTAGTGGGGGATAACTTTAAAATTGACTGAAACGATAATTTCTCAAAACTCATGATAATTATACCTCTTCCAATACTACTAATGTAGAGTTGGAAATGTAATGTTCTAGTATTTGAAAAAAAATGTATTCATGCATCATCATTGCAAAAAAGCCAACTTTTCAAATAATTCTAGCAAAACTTAATTTCATCAATCTCAATGTAAACAAGAACTAAAGCAATAAACTAAAACTACAACAACTATCAAACCCATAAAACAAACTAAATTGGTTTTAAACCTTTAAAACTTAAATTAAAAACAAACTTACTACAAATGCTTGGATCCTCATCAGAGTTATCCCCACAATCATCTTCAAAATCACACCTCCACCTGAGGGGAATGCACCTCTTATTCCTGCACTCAAAGTCCCCTGCCTGGTGACATTTAGGGCAATACACTGGGTCTGTCTCATCCGAATTGTCTCGGCAGTCATCTTTTCCATCGCAGAAGAGCCAGCTTGGGATGCACCGATAGTTGCCGATGGTGGGGCATTTACGCCAGCCTGTTGTGCAATTTTGGTTGCCTTTGTGAAGAAAATATTGCTTGTTAGCATTAAAAAAACTATGTATTATTTAAAAAATACCTCAAAAGTTGGTTTATTAGTATTCAATTTCAACACTTACTTTATCAAGAAGCATTTCTATAATCAAAATCAAGGTAAACATTTAAAAAAAAGTCTTTTACCGATACTGTATTGCCAAAGATACATCGAAGCAAAGTGACTCTTAATTTAAAAATACATAAAGAAAAATCTAACAAGGAATTTACAAAATATGTAGTTGGAGATCATTAGTTAGAAATCTACTGATGAATAAATAGCATATTCAAAATAATTTAATTAACAACAAATTTTGATAGTACAATTTTATACCACCATATTAACAATCACCATATTATATTTTACAAACTAACTTCAGACACAGAAAACACTTTACAAAAATGTTTGGATGTACTTACGACATCGATGGGATGGTTCATCAGAATTGTCTCCACAATCATCATCAAAGTCACAGTACCAGAGCTTTGGAATGCATTTTCCATTATTGCACTTGAACTGAGTTTCAGGATCACATTCTTTTTTGTCTGTAAAAAGAAAAATCATTATTATTTGCATAAGCAGAATCTCTAAGATTAACTTGAAATAACTAGGTATAAACCAACATTAATATAAAATCAAAATATTAAAATGTTTAGTAGGACACAGAATCCTCATCTGCATACTTGAATTATAACTGGATTGTAACTATAGTAATCAATCAGAAGATGAAAAGTTGGTGAAGAACATCATAAGTCGCTTTATCCTTGATAAATTTAATGTGCAATAATATTTACTACAAAATAAGCATCAAGTTACTTACGGCAAAGAGCTGGATCTTCATCTGAACCGTCTGGACAATCTTCATCACCATCACAGTGCCAAGCTTCAGAAACACATCGACCAGTACTCTTGCATTTAAAGCTGTGTTCTCCACAATCATGTGCTATAGAAAAAGATTTTAAAACACTGATTACTAAAAAAGCATTAAACAAAACTCATGCAAGGTATGCTTCCTATACAATTACACATTAAAAAGAGGAATATGTACATTTACGAAAGTACTTCAGGCATTTTGAATACCGATGACGTTGGATTTTCTGAATTTGATTGTATTCTAAATAGAAAGCGAGAGATACAAAATTTTATAAATACTGTAATCTTTTGCAAATTAAACTTTGTGAATACCACAATTTTGTAAATTATTATTTTTTTCAATATTCAATTTCAATATTTCAATTTTTTCAATAGGAATACGTATTCTGTATTGATGTCAAATACAATAACAAAATTAGCATCATTTACTATATATTTTGGGTGTAATACAATGTTCCAGCAATTGTATATATATATTTTTTTTGCACAGTAATTTACATAAATGCAAAAAATAACCAGACAAGGGTGAAATAGTCATGTATTTAGTATTTTATTGCTTACAATCGAACATTAACAATAAATAGAAAAACTTTTGGTTTTAAAAAGTTATTTTATGGTTCAATATTAATTTTTTGTTTTAAATATTGCAGTACTCACAGCAAAACTGTTCATCTGATTTATCACTGCAGTCAGCAGTTCCATCACAAATGCGAATTCGAGATATGCAGGTCTGATTGTTGCTACACTGGAACTGGCCAGCTTTGCAAACAAAAGGAGCTGAAAACATAATAAATGAGAGTAAATTAAATGCTTGAAAATTAAAAAAAAAATACATACAGATTGAAATATTAATTAATGATGTATAAAATGACAGTTAGAAAGTTTATTTTATTTTTCCATGTTAAATACAAAAAGTATTTTAAAACCCCAGTGTAAACTATAGGGTAATTCCATGTATCTAGTGTAAATCAAAATTAAGATTATTTGAAATTAAAACATACTATTATTTGAAAAATAAATCATACTTAATAAAGCACATTAACATTATTTAGTTTTATTTAGTGTAGATCATATATATTCCATTAATTTTTTTTATTTAATGTTAACAGTTGTCGTGATAATAACTTTTTACACATTGTGATTTACACTACAGGAAGGATAATTTCGCATGGAATTAGCCTATAGTAAAAAATCCCTACCAGCAAGCAATAATTTCACAACATCTTCTAGCACTAAACTGAATGCAATTTCAAAGTAAGTGATTCACACAACCAATCAAAAATTATGTTGTCTATTTAATATAAAGTTAAACAATAACAAATTAAATAATGAAACAGATTTCATAAGCAAAACATAAAGGTCTACTTACGACAACCCTCTTCATCCGAGCCATCTCTACAGTCCACATTTCCGTCACACTTATGATAAATTGGAATGCACTTTGCATCATCTCCTCCACACATGTGTTGGCCATTTGTACAGTTGGCAACACACAGGTGATGGGCAGCTAGGTGTCCCACAGGATGGGGCATGAGTATAAAATTATCGGGACAGGCACAAGTGTAATTGTCTGCTCCAGGAGCAATAAGGCACAAGTTGGAACACCCTCCGTTGTGTCTTCCACAAGGGTTGGTATCTTGAAAAGAAATTTTTCGATCAGCATGGATATAATTGCTAGACAAGGATGTTTTTTAAAAAATACTTTATTATTGATTCAAAACTGAAACCATTCATATATGAATTTTTATGGCCCAAAAAGTACTGTTTAATTGCAGATTTGAGGCAAAGTATCACATTTCCTGCAAATGTTTACGATCTCCCTCAAATTAAAATTAATTTCAGATGCTTAATGCCTAATTAAACCCAAACTACAACAAATTTACGTTTTTACAAAACTTAAAATTGAGACTAATGTGAATTTTTAATGAGCAAATGGGTTTTTTTATATGCTCTGGTGATTTTCTAAAATGGTGAAACTCCCAAGTGATATGTACTAAAATCTAAAATAAGTATATTGTCAAGAACTCTGTTCAGATATTTAAAAAAAATATCAAATCCAAACTTAAAAATTCCAGTTAAGGAAATAGATATTGGATGTGGGTGCATTTTAGGTTGACTGTGCTTAGTGCCCAATCGGAATATGTTCTTCATACATTTAAATGAATCAACAAAATAATACAATGCTACTACTTACAAGGCAATTGTCGTAGAGGGTGAAAGATATGTATATCATAAGGTCTATGAGATGTATTTCGCAAAACTTGCAAATGTTCTCCTGTAAACTTATTAGCTCTATAAACACCCTTCATGTTCCAATCAGTCCAATATAAGAAATCGTCAAAAATGCTAATGGCAAAAACGTGGGGTACTGTATTTCCCGAAAGTACTTGATGACGATTAGTTCCATCTAAATCTGCAAACCTAAAAAGAACAATTTGTAATATAAATAATATGAAATGTTAATGTACAATAAATCTCTGATTATTAAAATTATCTTTAAAATTTTTAATATTTTTTTGTTGAATTACATATTTAAGTATTTTTAAAATTCCATTTTAAATATATATTTTGAATTTATATTTTCCTTTAAAATAAATTTAGAACCAATTGACGGTGCACATATGAACTCAAAATCAATCAAGGACTTTAGAATGGAAGGATATTTTTTTAATGGTGAAATTAAATATCAAGTATTACAGGAAATTCAATAATAAAATAAAAGCACTTACTCTATGTAGTCTAAATGTGCATCAGCCCAAAATATTTTATCACTGAAATAGTCAATAGTGAGGGCGTTTGGCCACACTAGTTTGTTTCCATACATCACAATACGAGAGAAATTGGTGCCATCTAAACCAATTCGAGCAATGAAAGCATGGTGACCCCAATCCGTAAAATAGAGGTACCTAAATAAAATAAGATTCCTTAATTATTTCAATAACATTATTTAAATAAGAACACTAAATATAAAATTTATTAAAAGTTTAAATACCCAACGCCAGGATGAATAGCGATTGCCCGAGGATCTGAAATTCCTTTGGTCAGCAAAGTTTTTCGATTTCTACCATCTAGTTCAGCCACATCCAACTGCTTTGAAGTACGATCCAGCCAGTAGATTTTCCTATAAAAGGACAATTGGTTGTAGTTAATATACAGTAACTAACCCAAAAATTATCAAAAATATAAGTTTTAATATAATAATACAAAAAAACTACGCTCAAATATATGTATTACCTTGCTGTAAAACTTTAAAAATAAATTGTATTTTAGAAATTTACCTACTGACTTTAAATGTCAAAGTATAACTATGTACAATTCAAAATTAAAGATTTATAAATGTATGAAATACCAGTTTATTCCTCCAGATTTTTAGACATCATTCATAAATATGGTTTCATACAGTAAGTACTATGTTTAGACTAAATTTTCAGAATTCTTAAAGATCATAAATAGGTAATTTGCCAAAGAAAATTCATTTTTAAAAAATCATTCAATATTTTATTACTTTATAAAAATCACTCCACATTCTTAAGAATATTTACAGTCAGTTCAAATTTTGTCTTTCAAGCATAACCAATGTCACTATTAGGAATTGCAACAATAGATATAAGAATAGTTATTTAAGCAACTAGTGGCGAAAATAATACTTTATTAAGCGAGTGGCTTTTATTTCAAAAGACCGTAGGTCGAGTGAAATAATGACAAGAGCTTAATAAAGTATTATTTGGCACGTGCTTGCTTACAATATTTTAAAAATAACGTGCAAAAGCGTGAAATTTGAGTTCTTACTTTTGTCTTATATAATTTCCTTTAATAATTTTTTTGTAGTACTTGTAGTTTCCATGGAGACATTAGAAAATGCAAAAGTAATGAACCAATAGAAATAAGCGAGTTTCATGACCATTTAGTTTCCATGGAAATATTCCTGACATTTTGTTTTTCTACCAATCAGATACTCTTATTTACTTAACCGCACTAGTGCTGAAAGTCCCATTTTTGGCACTGTCTGCAACGTAAGCACGTAAAGTGTCATTTTTGCAACGATTTATGAATGAATGATATAAAAAAGCAAACTTTTTTGCATGTTGTTATAAAAAAATATAAATATCACATAATATTTTTTTTTTAAAGCTTACCTTCCAACCCAATCAACACCCAGACCCTCAAGTCCTTGTGTGTCATGTTTAATAAGAGTCTGTTCACCAGAACCGTTGATGAAGATGCGACTAATTGTTTTATTCCCCACATCGCAGAAGTAGAGCCGACCCTCGGTAGAATCAAAGTCTAGGGCTACAACGTTCCTCAGGTCCATCTTGATGAGATTGTATTGGGAACCATCAAGGCTCATGTTTCGGAGATAGTATCGATTTGTGAATATTAGCCATGGGGTGGTACCTGGAAAGAGATGGTCGAATTAGGTTTTTTTGCATTAAGTCAATTAGGTCTTTATAACTTAATAAGGAATGTGCTTATAAAAATTAAACTTTTTTAAAAAAACAAATTAGACTTAAAAGTTTTATTATTGGGAGTTATTATCGACAAAAATTAATACAAGTTTTTATTTAGATTTATTTGGTAATAAGTTATATGTATTACAAAGCAAATATTAGTGAAAAGCAGAGGTGATATTTAAGTGGTAGAAAAAAGAATTTTAGAGAAATAAATTTATATAATTTTAACCAGAAATATTTTTATGAATCGTGGCATAATTAAATTCAAAGTTAATATTTTTGGTATTAAAATAAGATAAAATTAAAAAAACAAAGAACAAAATATGTGCAAAATGGTAATTAAATATTAAAATGATTATAGGCAAACACTTATATTTCAGATAAATAGTATTAACCATAAATTGACATAAAGGTGTAGCAATTGATATTTCTATTATCACATCATTATCACTTACTGTCTTTCCTCTTACAAGTCCGTCCATCCAGCTCCCTTTCATAGTATGTGTCATTACACTTGCAGTAGTACGAGCCAGGCGTATTGAAGCAATACTGCGAGCACACCTGCGGCTTCACCGTACACTCATCGATATCTTCACATGCCTTTCCATCTTTCGCCAACTTGTACCCTTCACTGCACTCGCAGTAATAGCTTGTCAATGTATTGATGCACTTATGCTCACACTGGTTCGATTCCACCTTGGCACACTCATCTATGTGACAGTGAGCCGGCTCGTCCGAGCTGTCATCGCAGTCTATCTCTTTGTTGCAAACACGTTCGTAGGGGATGCATTGTCCGCTTGTGCAGCGGAACTGCGAGCCGGAACAGGTTGGGGCTTCAGTGGCGCAGTCTTTAGCGAGCTCGTCACTACCGTCCCCGCAGTCATCTTCTCCATCGCAGTGGTATTGCTTACGTATGCATTTGGCGTTGCGGCAGGTGAATTCGTCGTCGGTGCAGGCTTTGAAGGCTATTGTAAATTAAATTTGTTGATTAAAGTTTGTTGAAGTTAAGTTTATCTTTAAATACTATTTTCTTTTCTAAGTACAGGAAATCAAGATGAAGTAAAAAGTTCAATCTGTATAAACCTAAGGCAATTAGTTTACCTATACACCTTACAAAAATCTCTATGAAATATGTAGAATTTTAACATAAAATATTTATTAGTTTAATACTCCAGCTTTCAAAATCACTGAAAAAGGCAAGATTTGCAGTCAAGTTAAAATTACATTATGTAACTTGTGTTTCTCTACTATAACATCAAATAGTAAAAAAAAAACATCTCATAACTAAGCACCTAAACCTTTGGTAACATTAAGATTATCACAAATTAACAAATAAAAATATTTTAAAATCATAACACAAAAAATGACATAAAGGTTGAAACCATTAAAAAATAACTTTTGAAATTCAATCCTTTCTACTTACTGCAATTTTTGGGCTCATCCGATCCATCCCCGCAATCATTATCATGATCACACATCCAGTCCTTGTTAATGCATCTCCTATTGTCACACCTAAACTGGTTGTTCTCACATGGCTCAGGGGGAGGGCAGTTGTGCAATGTGGTGTTTTCGTCTGCACCATCCACACAATCGGGATCGCCATCACACACCCATCGTTTGGGAATACAAGATGCTTTGCCCCACTGTTTGTTCTGGGGGCAGGTGAATTCCTTTTCTGGGTCGCATTCTCTGGTTTCTGGAAAGGGAAATGTTACTGAGTTGATGTTTGTTTAGTTTTAATTTATTGCATACAATATGAATAATATAAATACAATATGAATATAATTAAGTGTTAAATTGAGATTTATTTGCATTAACCTTAAATAAAATAATAAAGAATTATAAAACGAATACTAACCACATCGATGCCGCACATCTTCATCAGAGTTGTCCAAGCAATCATTGTCCCCATCACAGATATAAATTCTGGGAACACAGTTTCCATTGTCGCATGTAAACAGGTCTCCATAACAAGTTTTCTTTTCGCTTTTGCAGTATTCTTCTGGTTCGTCAGCTCTGTCACCACAGTCATCATCGCCATCGCAGTACCAGGTGGCAGGAATGCATCGATGATTGGAGCATCTAAAACAAAAAGGTTATATTTTTAATGTTTTATAGTGTGGAAAGATTCAAATGATTAATGCTGTGTGTCGAAATGCACAAAATTTTAACCTTGTAAATGTAAAGGGATGTAAAGAAATTTCTTAGGATTGTTTATCTATCAGTTTTCTATTTAAAAATTAAATTTGTTTAATACACTATTATTTTCAATTTTATTTATCCTTGACAATCTTTTATAATTGTACCATAAGATTTTTTTACACATGCATACATAAATTTTATTATTAAGTTAATCTGAAAGTTACAGATAAAGTAGCAAAAAATTAAAATTAATAAAAAAATTAAGTAACTTTTAAACATTCATCAGATAACAATACAAATTGCAGATATGACCAATAACGACAGTTTTGACGAAATTTTTTTTGTCACTTTTCCTTCAAAAAATATATTGTCAAAACCAAACACAAGAATAGCTAACTATATATTTTTTAAAAGATGACCGCCACTTTAAATATTATAAACAATTTGAATAAAAAGAAAAAAAATCTAACGGAAAAACATTACTGTCCATCTTTAAATTGATGACATAATCATGATTCCCCAAATCAATAATTTATTTACCTGAAACTATTGGGTGGACAGGTTCTCTGGGCACACAATGCTGGATTCTCATCAGAGTTGTCCCCACAGTCATTATCCCCATCACAGAGCCAATAAGGCTCAACGCAAATGTTGGTCCCGTTGCATTTAATGTGGTTGCCGGGACAGGTGCGGTTCGTCTTGCAGTTCTCGACACTTTCGTCGGAGGTTTTGTTGTCCTTGCAGTCGTTGACTCCATTGCATACCTGGCTTTGGGGGATGCAGCGGAAGTTGGCACAGGTGAATTCCCCATCGGCACATGGAGGGTATTCTGTCGAAATAAAAACAAGTTTTATAGATTTTAATAAACAGTAATTAATTTAATTGTGGGGAAAATTTGAAATTTGGCGAAGAATACTTGTGTAAATAAAATTAGTTAAAAAGTCTTGATTTACTTATGTAAAAAAAACTAATGTGTATAAAGAAAGGACACATTTCAAAGTATGTGGCACAGCTCCCTGTTGAACTGGAGTGCAGGACACTTAACATTATAAGCAGGACACAGGCAAAACACTTAAGTTTATTAATTTAAATAACTAACCAGTTAGTGGTGTTTGATAAAGACAGAATATATAATATAAAGAAAGCTTCAGAAAACTTCCAGCAAGAGCTCTGAGAGCAACAGTAATGTATGATGCAGAACATTAATCAATTTAAAATTGTATATGTTTTATTATTTAATCATTTATACATATTCTTCCAAAGACCCTATAATATAAACGTTCCAATCAATGTTTAAATTCATAAATGAAAAATTGAGCATGAGCTTGTTATAAAGTTACATGATCGAAGTACACGTACCACAATCTAACTCATCAGTTCCATCACCACAGTCATTCTCATGATCACATCTCCAGGTTTTGAACACACAGCGACCTACTCCACATCGGAATTCTGAGGAACTGCAAGTGTGCAATGCTGTTGGGTGTAAAAAATACATTAATTTATTAAAGAAAATAGTTGTAATAAGATTTTGTTAGCTGATTCATTTATATTAATTCTAGTGTAGTTAATTTCAAAAACTAGGCTTTGATACAAAATAGACAATTTACATTAGAGCGGCATTAGTGTACTGACATTTAAGAGGATAAAAAAACAATGTAGAAATTAACACTACACTGTAGGATCTTAATGTATCGAATGTGTCCATACACAGGCTAAAAAAGATAGTTAAATAGTTTTAAATTGCAAAATATTTCGATTACTCTTTGGATAAAAATATTAATGGAATATATAAAGTGAGGTACAACAAATAATCATAAATTACAGAAAACTATTAGTATAAAAAGTAATACTATATAAAAAGCAAAAATATATTTCACTGTAAAAGAAAACAAAAAAATACTCACAGCAGAAATTCTTATCTTCATCAGTGTTATCCCCACAATCGTCAACTCCATCACAAGCCCACAGACGAGGTAGGCATTTACCGTTGCCACAAGTAAACTTGTTATCTGTACAGGTAGAATTTTCTGTGGGGAAAAATGATATCGATAAATAAAACTTTGATTAAACAAAAAAAATCAAAAACTTTTTTTTAATTGAAAAAAAAGGGTTTAAGTTTATGAAGGATGAAAAATAATTGAGAATATATTTTTTTTATTCGACATTATTTTCTTAAACCACTGAATAAAGTAATTTAATTATAAGTGACTAATAAAATAATTAGCTTGTTTCAGGTAATGTAATTCCTTCTAGCTTTCATTCTTGCATTTCCCTTGGTCGGTGCTCTGTTGTCACATGACATTGATTCACCAATCAAGTCTTATGAAAGAATCTATTTTCATTCAGTACTTAAAGTTGCCACTCAAGATCCGAAACATACCTATTGGTAATTAAAAATAAATCAGAATATTGTAAAGGGAAAATCACCAGCACACATTCTTCCTTCGTTCACCACTTTGTAACCCTTCTGACAGAGGCATTCTACGGTTCCGTTCGGTGCTTGGTGGCAAGAATGAGCACAACCTCCATTGTTGATCTTGCAAGGATCGTTTTCACCTGAAAACAAAATTAGTAAGCTCAAATACAAGAAAAATTAGCAATTCGGCTTAAAATAGACATCAGAATTAAATTGCATCTCAAATACTTTAAGGAAGGGAATAGAAATAAGAAACTTTCTTGTCTGTATTTATTATTGAAAAATAATCGTATTTATACTTACATTTTTGACGATCTGGTGCAAAGATATGAATATCTCTAGGCGACTCTTCTAATCTTTTGATCATGTCGATCATACCAGCACCAGTATGCTTTTCTGCTCTATACACTCCTCCTGTAAAGATTCAATTTATTAGTACCAATACTAATTTTTAAAAATGAACAATTGCTTCATTTTAAAATATATTTTCTTATTTATAAAAGTTAAAGTTAATCATAAAAAAAGTGTATGCTTACTTAATTGTAAGTCTGTCCAATAGATGTATTTACCAAATACTGTTATAGCAAATGGGTAAATAGTGGCTGAGACTAGAATTTCTCTGTTTTTACCATCTAAATCTGACCTTTCAATTTTCTCTCTGAAAAAAAATTATTTGATAAGTTTTGGGAGGATTATATGATTGCATACCACTGCAGAAATATAGAATAAAAATTGAACGAACAAAACATACCTCAATGCATCAGTCCAATACAGTTTTCTGTCATCGTAATCTATTGCTAGACCACTGGGTTGAGTTAGATTGCTCTCGTGTATGGCTATTTTATTATTTCCTCCCATGGTTGCTTTAAATATTTTCCCTGTGTTACCAAAACGGCCCCAGTCAGTATAGTACATATTTCTGAAATGAAAAAATACTTGACTAAGTAACATACAAGGGTATAGGTATAATATTTAAAAATTATACTGTCTTTTAACCATCTAACTAAATATAACTAAACTAACTAAATAACTAAACCATAAGTAACCAGGTAACTAAATCATAAGTTATGAGTTAGTTACCTTATATAATAAATTATTTCTAAGTTAGAAATATTATACATTTGGTCTTAGGAACAGTAAAAAAAAATTCTATAATTCAGTAGAAAAAGCATTCTGTGCAATATTACCATACATAACTTCAGCCATAAGACAATTAAAGCAAAAAGTTTTTTTTTTTTTTTAAAGTTTAACTTTCATATTTATTTACAGTAAAAAAAATAAGTTGAATGGAATCAATGTATAATTTTGTTTCGATAGTTAGAACAACCTACCCTTCACAAGGATCCAAAACAAGAGCCCTGGGTCTTTCCACACGAGTGATCATTACGATATTCGTTGCATCCATGTTCATTGCATAGATGCTGCGGTTGCCAGAATCAGTCCAGTAAATCTTTTGCCTGGTCCAATCGTATGCGATGCCTTCCGGGTTTATTCCTTTGTTCAAGATAACATTGATTTTGTCCATGTTGTCGAGATTAGCCCACGATATGCTACCATCCGGTCGGATTTCTGAAAAACATTTCGAATTATAAAATAAACTTGTACAAAAACTGAATACTATAAGATAAAATAAATGTAATGTAATAACAGGTAAGCATATTCATTATTGATTTTATAGAACTTTTCAACTAAAAGTTTAGAGTGTTAGCTGACTAATATTTAATTTTAATTATTCAAATGCTAAAATATGAAACACAAAAACACAATGACAAGGTAAAACATGTATTTATAATCTTTTATTTATATAAAGCAAAGCTGTTTTTTTTAAAGAATTAAAAAAATGAAATATCATTAAAATTGCTATATAGAGAGAGTATGTATTAAACCATAAATTGTATATCTAATGAAACTATATATTTAACAACAAGCTTACGGGTGAAGAAAATCCTTTTGTCTTTATAATCAAAGTCTAGGCCAACAACATTGGACAAGTTAGTCTTTGGAGGAAAAGGTATGCTTGTGACTTTAGGATCAAGATGCAAGCTTCGGATTTCCTTTCGTGTGGTAAATACTATATATTCTTTGAGATCTAGAAAAAATGAAATAATGAAGTACCAAAAAAAAACTATTGAAGTGGATTTCCTTGCTTATTTGCTTAATTACATAAATATTTTTTTTTTTTTACATTTTACTACTTTTCTACACTAGCTATTAAGGTTCATGGATAGTATATTAATTGCATAATTATGTAACCATATTGCAGGTTTCATTTAAGTAAAAATAAATTGTTTAAAATAAAGTAGACACTTTAATCTGGTAATTAAAAGTCTGAATAATTGAAAAATAAAACCTTTATTAAATTAATCAGGAATTTAAACCATTTCTAAATAAATTTATGCCCCACAAGCAAACAAAGACATTCTTAAGTTTTGAATTAAACTTGTTTGGGTGTAGTAAAGGGCACCTTAAAACTATTTATTAAAAATGCCACTGATCAACCTGAGATTTTTTTTTAAAGATAAATCGACTTACCGCCACATTTCCTATCATCAGGCATAAGTATTCCAGAAGAGCAAGCACACTTAAATGGCTTTAATTTGCTATCATCAGGCATAGCAAAGCACAGCTGTTCACAGTTGGAAGATTTACTTCGACTACAAGGCGAGTCAACTGAAAAGTAAGGCATTTTTAAATTTTATACTTTGAAACAAGATTTTAGAATTGTACCAGATGCATACATACTATAAAATTCTAATTATTTAAAGAACATAAATTCTGATAAGTATGCATGTATTAGCTATATATCACCAGAAGAGATTAATATTATGCCAACAAGTCAAGTCCATGCATTAAAAAATCATGCATAGAAAATAACTTTGAATATGAAATAGTAGCATTTGCACTTTTAAATCATCCTTGGAATTCATGTATGCAAATTTAAGCTAACTGGTCTAAGACATAATGCTCAACTTTATTTTTAAAAATATTATGTTTTCACTATTTGCACTGAGTAAAAGTGAGTATTGAAATATCTGTTTTATTCAATTTAAAAAATATTTTTTTTAACAAAAAGAAAAACTACCTTTAGGTTGATTTTTGCTATCAAAGATTACAATGTCTCTTAAAGTGTCCATATCAGCTCTGATTGATTCAACCTTGGTAGTATTCGTCGGGTTTTTATTTGCTCGGTAAATAGCTCTCAAGTTTCTGTCAACCCAATAAACCTTAGATTCATGTATTGCTACGCCCATAGGATTAGGATAGTTTTTGAATATATACTGCCTATTTTCTCCTTTGAATGTAACCCTCTAAAAAGAAAGGAAAATACATATAGAATTATTTTTAATCAAAACCTATTAATAACAATATTATAACAATTGCATCATAAATCATTGCACTGTCGTAAAATTGAAAATAACTAAAGATGTAAACATAAAAAGTTACTTGTAGACATGTTACTACTAAAATATTCAAGTAATTTTATGGAAAGAGTGATTGCTTTAAGCCAAGTGTAAAAATTTTGAACAGATCATGATTGGATTATAGATAATAATAGTAAAAGCATATGATATGAATCCAGCAATTTATATAAAACAGTTTAAAAGTTAGTTGATATAATGCTTTAAAAAAAGGTGGATAATTACAAGTTCATTTCTATTTTTCTCTTGCCATATTTAAACTTACGTGCACTTAAGAATTTCAACGGTAAGTAGCCCATTTATTTGTAAAAATAACTAGAAAATGATGCATAATTAATCAATTAAATTTTTGTTGTCATGGATTAGTGATCCAAATTATAATTCAAGATACCATATAAGTCTCAGCACAAACATCAAGAATAGAAAAAAGCATTTTACCTGAATTGCATCTTCTTTTGAATCCACCCAATACACATCATGGGTTTCTATATCTATAGTTAAATCTCTCGGGCTGCTTATCTGAGTGACAACGATAGGTGTGCGGTTAGTTCCGTCCAAGAAAGCTCTTTCGATTTTAGGATACTGTCCATAATCAATCCAGTACAAGTACTTTTTGATAGGGTTGACTGCAACTTCTCGTGGGGAATCGGTTGTAGTTTTTAAAAGAACCATTCTCTTGGAGCCATCAAGCCATGCCACTTCGATGTATGTTTCATGAGGGAATACATTGGTGAAATATAAGTTACCTGGATAAGAAAAAATATTTTTTACAATAATCAATCATCAAAATGGTTTGAGTATGCTTTGAAATGAGATTTAAAGATCAAGAGTATGAAAATATTATTTAAATATTTAGTTACGCCATTTCAATGCATTAAACAAGTCTGAAACTATAAAAAATACCTGGTTAAGTTCAGTGAGGTATTAATGTTTAAACTTGCCTATATTTATAAAAAAAACTTCAAGCTTGTAACCTTTCGGTTGGGTAAAGATAGCTTTTATAAAAGCTTCCACTTTTTACATAATAAATGTAGTGTGGAAGCTGCAATTACACTTTAAGGTAGGCGATTACCCAAAATTTCCCAAAATTCTAAAAATTTTACTATTACTTTAATCTTTTCCAAATTTGGCATAGTGATTTCAAATATAATGAGCAATGCTTTTTAGGCAATTTTCTTTATTTAAATATAATTGATTTATTTTAGACGGTGTTTTTCACCTTAAAAAAGGGGTTTGCGCCCACACTTCTAGTATAAAAAGTTTTACATTAATTTACCTGAAATGTTTTACAGATACTATTTCAATATATATCGGTGCCATGAACCTCTAACATTCGGTGTAAATATATGTTTTTTTTAAAAAAAATGTCCAAGTGTAAGTTAATCGAAAAAAAATCTTTTTTTTTTTGTGGTTAATTTATAAAATGTTTCTTAATAACTTCTTTTCTTGTAATTTGTATGTAACTCTAGAGGGTCATTGCATGTATCAGTTCAAAACGAAGAATTTAACACATAATAAATGTTCACAGGATGAAAATTCAATGTGGTAGACTTGTTGGCGTAAACCTCTTTTTTTAGTAGAAAAACACCGTTTAAAATAAATAAATTATATTTAAATAAAAACAAAAGCCTAAATAGTATTATTCATTATATTTGAAATCACTATGCCAAATTTGGAAAAGATTAAAGTAATAGTAAAAATTTTAGAATTTTGGGTATTCGCCTACCTTAAATTACTCTCTCTCTCTCTTGATCTACAATATATTAATTCTTAATATCAAAAAAATTGCTGGCATTTTACACATAACTCACGGTCTAAGTAGCTAAAACTTGATTTCTCTACTACAAAACTGACCTAATATTTCACTACAGCTAAATGGATCTTGTATGCACTAGACTGATATAGCAATGAGTCCTAGCAATGCGAATGAATTTTGCAAATATTATATAGCCTGGCATTGTTTTTTTTATGGAAAGGGTGGCATTTATGCTGTTAATGACATCTAGTCTTCATATAAAAGGTATGTGCTTATAATTGGCACAAATAATAGTTACCAGCAATCCAGTCAACAGCCAGTCCTCTGATGCCATTACTTCCAATTCCATCAGATATAATATGGGTTAAATCTGAACCATCTGGCTTGATGCGATAGATGCCATTCTTTTCTCCCTGGTTGAATTCCACCCAGTAAATATGGTTCTCGGCAAAATGGATGTCCAAATGGAGAATGTTGTGGCCTAAAAATAAAACATTCATTACGTATTTTGAAACAATTTTAAATACAGACACAGAAATTAATTTTGAAAACCAAAAAATACTTTCTATTAGTATTTTTTTAAAAATATGCTACCAATTAAGTTACCAATATTACGATTTGTACCTTAAACTGGAGTAGTTTTAACAAATCATAAAAACCATACAATTACTAATATTCCACTTTATAAGATAAGGTACCTTTGGCGATGATTGAAAAAGACAACACAACAATGTATTTTCATATACGTTATTGCACCAAGAATTAATTAGAATATTGGCATACCTGTACCAGATATGGGAGACATAGCTTCACTGTGATCTTCCAAACTGAATCCTCGAGCCTTCTCAAGTTCAGAAACTATTGCGAACGACTGGTAGGCTTTGCAACCTGCCTCCCCATCCGACTGGTACCCGGTTCCACACATGCACCTGCGCTTGTTGTTGGCCAAAGGAATGCACAGTTGTTGGCAGTCTCCATTGTTTTTATGGCATTGATGGTTATCTGATGCTGAAATATTAAAATATTTATAAAATAAATTGGAGTTATAGTAGCTGCAGATGATTGAAAGAATAGTAAGCAATTAAAATGTTCTTTATTTGTTATCATAGGTTGATTAAGGAAATTAATAGTCCAACTAATTCAATAATTTATGTTTCTTAATATTTGAAAGTAGCTGTGCTAATCAATTACATTACTACTTTAAGTTATTATTATACTATGTGGTTTTTATGAAATCGGAACAAATAGTTATATTTAGATTAGTGTAACTTTTGTAATGCATACGTTTCTTTATGTTTGATTATGAGAGATAAATTTAGAGATACTTCATCTGGACATCTATTTTGCAAGACAATTGATAAGCCAATGGATTTTTCGTAAAAAGTTGCAACCTTATCCTTACTTATTTTTTCATTTTTCATATTTTAAAAAATTCAACACAAAAATGAAATTAAAAAGATAATTCAGCTTTGCAAGACAATTTGTAAATAATATGCACTTCTTATTTAAGTAAAGGCTTGCATAAAATACATTACATTCATAAGAAAATTTATGTATAATATTCATAAAAATATACATTATAATAATTTAATAAACTTACATGGCTTCTTGCTATAAACTTTCATAGTAATAAGACCTAAAGCATTTGTTTCAATATCCACTGGTTCACTGCCACTAGATAAATTTACCCTTTGGATTTTCTCAAACACAGGGTCCAAGTAGTAAAGTCGATTGTTAAACACAGTAAGTCCTTGTGGTTTTGATATGCCGGATGAAACTATGATTTTCTTGTCTTTGCCTTCCGTTGTTATACTGCAAATCTAAAAATTTTAATACAATTAAGTCAACACATTTTGGAAGAAAATTGAGTGAACTGCTATATACCAAGAAACTTTTTTTAAAGTTACTAAAAGTTAATTTACAAAGTAATTATGTTTCTAGTTTTTTTTAACTATTTTAGTGCCAGATTGGTCATCAGAATTATCCAATAATTAAATTGATCATATTGCTGTTTAAAAAGCAACAATTATTACAATATAAAAACAAAAAATAACACAAGTTCAAATCAGTAATGCTTGCATTTAAATTTATAGTATGTGTGACCCGATAGCCATGTAACATTTTCATGCCCTATTTTTCAAATCTGTTTTCATGTGAAAATGCAAGAAAATTTGCCTTTTCAACTATAAGTATGTCTTTCATAGGATAATACTTGTTTTTTTACCCTAGACATAATGTTAATAACCTAGAAGAAAAGTTATAGCTAAATGGTTAATCTATAGTTGCTAAAATACTTTGAAAGTTAAATGTCTTACCACAGCCTCAGATCTCTGACTCCAATACAACCGCTTGTTGAACAAATCAATGGCAAGAGATTCTACATTAGCAACTCCCTCTTTGAGCAAAATGTGCGAGTTGTTTCCATCCATCTGAACAGCTCCAATTTTAGAGCTAACTCCAAAGCCACCTTCATCCAACCAATAAAGCATGCTACAAAAAAGTTATTGTTGTTAAAAGGTTTTTGCTAGTGTTGTATAAAATAGTCCATATCAATTTTGAATTGTAATAAAATTAATTTTTAAAATTTTGGTTTTAAATGGGTGAGTGCAATCCTGCTATAATGACTCAAGTTAATTCAATAATCAATAAGTACATACAATTATAGGTTTAAATAAAAAAAATTAGAATTTTATCTGGGAAATAAGGTTAACCTTCCACGAGTTGCTTATACACATAATTCACTACAAGAGATTAGATTATATTATTTATGTGAAGGGTAATAACAAAAGTATCCCTAAAAGTACCTTGCTTCCAAAAATCGTAAAACATTATCAGAATAGCAGAAATATTTGTAAATATGTTAGAAATGCATACATATAAATAAATTGCAAAAAAAAAAATATACTAATTAAAAGATGTCACTATTAAATTCATTTCAAAAGGTGCAGTCAATGCATTTTAAATCTGCCTAAAATACAAAAATTAATTTTACAAAAAAAAAAAAAAATACAATCTAGTCAAATAAAAAAAGAAATTTTTCCTCAGATAACTCTAAACAAAGAGCAAAAGAATATAAATAAAAACTACTCACCCTCCTTCAGGATCTAAAACCATAGACTTTGGACGAGCAACACCCAAATCAGTACCATCATTACTCAATATAACTCTCCTATAAAGCTGCTCACTATCCACCTGTAGACAATACAGAATATATACATTAAAATGTGCTTTAAATGTGTTTTTAAAAATATGTATATGAAAATAGGTGCTATATTGATTAAAAAAAAGTGAATTAAATATTTTCCTATTAAATAAAGTATTTGTTTTTAGATAAAAACAATGCGATTTTTTCATTTTATAATCAATAAAATTATAATGCATGGGATACTAATCAAATGGGAAAAAATATCAGTTACAGAATAAAAAAAATACAGTAGACGCCGCTTAATGTGATCACGTCGGGACCAACGGGATTTGATAACAATAACCGATTGATTACAATACACGAAAAAAAAGTTTAAACTAAAAAATGATTTTTTACATACGCATTAAAATAAAAAATAATTTTAAATTAGTTGTTGCCGTAAAACTCTATAGTATTTAATAGAAATACTAACATAATGGCCCTACCTTGTTAAGGTAGGCAGGTGGCCCTCATTGTGTTCCGTATGTGTCGTATTAGCACAGTGCTACAGAAATTTACAATGCTTGACCGAAAATGGCAAAATCCCCCCCTCCCGCTCTAACACGTGTTTAATAGGTAATATAGCGATACAAGATAATACGATTTAAACAAAGAAAAGTTTTCCTTCTTGTTTTATTGATTTCAGGAAAATAAAATTTACATATAAACTGATAACAATAAACGAACATTTGATTACAATAAACGATGATTTTTCAATATATTTTGATATAATCGGACGGGACCAAGTGATTTTGATAACATTAAACGATTGATAACATTAACCGTGATCACATTAAGTGGCGTCTACTGTAAATAAAAATCATCAAAAAGTTCATTTAAACAGAATATTTTTTTATTTAATAAAATCACTTCAAAAAGTAATCATGAAAATTGGCTATACTGAAAATCAATAAAAGCAGAAAGTTTGTTTTAGTTAAGTTTTATTTCTTACCTTAACTACTTCAAAATTCGAAGCTTTTCTGTTTCCAACATAAAGATTCCTACCAACCCAATCAAAGGACAAGATGTAAGGCGCCCCAACAAATGAATCAGCAAGAATTTTAGTTTGGTTTCCTCCTGACAAAGATACTTTGTAGATAGTGCCCTAAAATATAAAAATCAGGAATGGTTAAAATGTCACTTCAGGAAAAAACTAAGCTTCTTAATTGTGTTTGTAAAGTTAAATTACCAACTCATAACTTCTTTTGTTCTACTTTCATAAATACCAAAATATAAAACTTACATTTTCTTTATCTTCTTCTTCTAGTTGAATATAATAAACCATTCCTTCCTTTTTATCATAATCAAAATCATATCCATTCTCAATACCGATAACAGGTGTGAAATATCCAGTAGTTTTTTCATCAGGATTTAAGCTCATATCAACTAGTTGGCTAGATCTCATCACCATTAAGTAAGGGGTATCCACTACATAAAGAGAAAACAGCTTTTGTTAAATAAATTAATAATTAAAGGTTTTTGTTATTGGTTGTAACAATCATTGGTTATAATTTACATTGAAAATTAAGCACAGTTCCATGAAAACATTGATCCCTTTAACTTTTTGAGCAAAAACCCACTCTTTGTGAGACAAACCTAATCCTATTTATAGAAGATCTGTTAGACCTAATATATCTTGAGCAAAAATGCTTAAACCAATAGTGTCTATGTAGCATTCTTGAACCCTATATTTGGTTCCATACATATTGTTGATTCGATCATTTTGTTTGAGAAGGATTGATTGCAATCCATAAAGAGATGTTGTCACAAGTGTCTAAACTAAAATACTTATATTTAATCATCAATTTGACTTGCATAAGCATAAAAACTACTTAGAAAAACTATATACAATAGCACTTTGAGTAAATTTATTAGGATGTAAACATTAAATCACATAGATACAAATAAAACATCTCTAGAATTAACAATACAAATTATAACTATATTTGCATTAAGAAAGCATTGTAAAAAGTCAAATGTATCACCTGGCACACAATTTCCTTCAGCCGTTTTAGTGTCCCTTCCAAATCCAGGTGGACATTTACAGGTATATCCTGAGGAATGTGAAGGAGACAGAAGGCACAGATGACTGCATGTGGAATTTTCACATGGGTTTACAGCTGAAAATAAACATTTTACATTATTATCAGAAGGTATAACATTAAAAATTTAATAGATTATTTATAATAGTCAGGTGTTTAGGCAAATCAAAATGCTATAGATCATACATAAACAGACCATTTATTTAAAATTGTAGTAGGCTCACTCTTGAGAAAACTAGGTTTAGCCAGAGCTCTGCTTTAATCGAGATACATTTTGAATCCTTAAAGTGTAAAAAAAAAATAGAAAAAATAATACTGCCTCCAATTAAAAAAAAACAAGTATTTTATTGGAACAGTAAATAGGGATTGCTTTTATAACTATTAATTACTCTGGTTAGACCAATTAATGTCAAGTTATGTATAAATAGAAATCACAATGATCTTCCTTAGCTCTACAATCTTAATTTGTTTCAATCTTGTTAAGGCAGTTTAGTTTTTTTTATATTGAACCCAATAAATCAATTAACCTGGTTTGAATTCAGTTGAATAAAATAACCAAAAACTCACATTCTGGTTGAAGCAATGGGTGACTAACATGTATTCCCAGGGGTTGGCTGACTAGATGAGACACAACAGTTTGGTTGACTCCTTTGAATTTATGGCACGACAGAACTCTGTTCAGTTGGCGATCTGTCCAGTATAAGGTGTCTTCAAAAATAGTGAGTGAATGAGGATGAAGTAAATACTAAAACAAAAAGCCCAATCAGTCAATAAGAGTCTAAAAATGATTTCTAAATAGAGATGTAGTGAACATAGATTTTTGGTAACAATTCTTACATGATTTTTGGCTAAGACTTGGTGACGACCCGATCCATCATAGTTGCAGAAATCAATATAGTCTAGCTTGCTGTCAGCAAAATATATTCGTTTGTTTGGGATATCTAAAGTAAGTCCGTTTGGCCAGAAGATTTTTGTACTGACTATAACTCTTCGTAATGTTCCGTCCATCCCGCAGCTTTCTAGTCTAGGGTTTTCACCCCAGTCTGTCCAGAACATTACACGGGCACTGTAATACAAAACAATTTAGTTTTAAAAAATGTTTGAGTACAAAAAATATCTGCTGAATTTCAGTTCTAGGAATACAAAGTAAAATAAAATAAATGAAGTTAAAAGGTGGATTTAAAAAAAAAGAAGTTAAAAGTGAGTTTCAATACTATTTACCTAAAATTTATTAAAGAAATCAATTTTGAAATGGTGAACTAGCACTTACAATTACGGAATGGGAAAAACATCAAACAAAAAATCATAAATGGACCTATTTTAATGCTTTCTTTAAAATAAACTTAACTTTTATCAACACTTTAAGTAGTGTAATTTTAAAATCAAATAACTTTTTTAATTAGTTACTTACCCTTCACTTGGATCAATAGATAAACCTCTGGGCTGGCTGATATTGTCATTCAATAAAACCATGTGATGTTCCCCATTAAGAGTAGACACATCAACTGTCTTAAGTCTAGAATCGACCCAGTACAAGTTTTTTCCTACCCAGTCAACAGCAAGACCTTCAACTAGGTCCAAACCACTTCCAACTACCTGTTTGCAAGAAAAATATTATCAATAAAATGCGAAAAGTAATAGACACTGTAAAAAAATGCAACTTTTGCCATACATTATTTGCCAGTGGGATTTTCTTGGGTTTTAAAAGAACTACAATTTGTACTTAATTTTTCTCAAAATTCTTGTTAAAACTTTTTTAATTGTTAAAAATTATTGTTTGTAATTATAAAAATTTGCATGTGGGTTCCAATCAGTTATAAAGTTTACAAAAATTATAACGAAAATTATGGATTTCATTATTTTAAAGCTGATTTAACCTCAAAATTAGGAATTGTTCACTTATTTCAAAAAGTATGAAATTAGTAATAAAAACAAGTTTAAACTTACAACTTCTGGATCACCACCTTTAGCAAGCCGGAATATTTTCTTTAAAACCATATCAGACCAATAAATTGTCCCAGTTGACATTTCAGATGCTGTTGCAACAACATTTTCAACTCTCACTGGAACTCTTTCTAGAGTAGTTGTGTTTAAGTTGGCAACCAGGATAGATCGACGATTAGAAATTACCAGGTAAGCGCTGCTTGCATCTGTAAAAGTTTTCTAATTTATAGGCATTTTCGAAATGTATAGTAAAGAAAAATTCGGTCCTAGCTTTATTTTATAAATGTGCATTCAATACCCCCAAGTTATTGTAATTTGTTCTAATTGTTCAAGTCAAATACCCTAAGAAGCGGTGGTTAATTTTGGAAAATAAAATATGATAGAATAAAATAGAACAATAAAATTAGAATTTATTATTCTGAAAACTAGTTTTATTTAAAGAAAACATTAAAAATTCCCACAATTAAAAATTAATTATAATATTCAAATCATAAGCCATGAACACATATAAAAAAAGGTCCTAAGAATGCTTTAAAAGGATAATAAAGTAATTTGAATAAATATAGCTATTCCTTTTGAGCAACAATACACTTTCACATAGAAAGGTTCGATGGGTCAGATCGAAGGTAGTCATCACCAAACTCCACGAATTACAGAACACTAAAAATGTTTTAGGTAGCATTTTAATGTTAATAAATTTTACAGGGATGTTTCAAAATTCAATTAATTAAAGCTTTTAAGAATATAATTATTACATAGCCATAATAGTAGATTTAGTTATTGTTCTGGGCATCCAGCCTCTTCTTTTTACCTACCCTTATAATTGTTTTTTCGTTAAATATATAATAAATCATTTGCTTACTTATTGCTTTACATGTGTGTCTATCTGGAGTGAGAGTATAACCTTCTTGACATAGGCATTTAAAAAGTCCTTTAGTATTAATACACTGCTGACTACAAGCTCCAGGTATGGCACATTCATCTAGATCTGTTAGGTAAACAAAAATATTAGAATAATAATTTTGACATTAAAAAACAAATCAAACAAAACTTATTTGCAGTTTAAAAAAAACATAGTTTCAAAAAAAAAATGTTACACAATCTTCCAAAATTAAAAATATTTCCTTAACAATGTCTTCAGAAACATACATGCACACAATAATATTATCCAATGAATTAGGAATTTATTACAGCATAATAACCTTACCAATACAGGTCTTGGTGTCATTCAAAATCTTTCCCTGAGGACAAACACAAATGGGACCAGAAGGCGTTTGCGAGCAATTATGAGTACATCCCATATTTTTTGTTGAGCAGGTTTCCAGAGCTAAAAGATAAATTTAACTAAATAAAACTGCTATAAAGTTAGAAAAAATTGGTATTTTTTAAGGTTAGCTTTAAAGTTAACAATTTAGTTATAATTTTTTATTAGATGTGTAATAAAAAATATTATAATATAATCATACAATTCTTTTAAAATTAATTTGATTGTAATGAAAAATGATTCAAATCTGTGACTCATAATGTTAGTGAAGCTAAGTATTTTTTTAAAAAAAAAAACTTGGTCATGAAAATAAAAAATAATTGTAAAAAAATATTTTTATTTTGGGATATTTTATCCCCAAATGTCGAGAAGAAACATTTAACTCCCACTTACTACAGCCAGGTCCTTCATCAGTATCTCCTGGGCAATCTGAATTACCATCACACACTTTTGTCAAGGAGATGCAACGGCCTGTGACATCAGGACAAGCCCATTCCCCACTTGGGCAGCTTTCAGCAGGAGGCCCTAAGGCAATGAAATAATATCGAAACTACTCTTTGTATGGAGGGTAAATATTACCATAAACATCAACTCTTACAAACTAACTTCAATTTACTTAAAGTGTAAACAGGTGTTAATTTAATGAGAATTTTATTATAGATTATTTTACTTATAGTGTGTCGATTTGCATTTGCACAAGAATCCAAAGGTAGTTAGGTAGGAAAAAAAGTGTTATTGAAAAAAGTAAAAGTTTTCATGCATCTTACCACAAGCGTGTCTGTGATCTTCATCGGAGTTATCTCCACAATCATCTGCACCATCACATATCCAAGATTTGAAGACACAGCGTGTATTATTGCACTTAAAGTGGTTAGTTGGACATTCGACTTCACCTTGAAACATAAAAATTATCAAACAAATGAACAAGGGATTTATTTTGAACACTAATTACGCTAATCTCCTTGCCAACCTAACTTGGGTAAAAACAAAGAGTAAAAAGGAAGAGGGAAAAGTGTGATTGGTCCGTCAGTTGGAAACTCTTGTAAGGTAATACTTGCATACCACATGATCTGAATACAATCTCACCAAAATATACTTTTCATTCTGATAAAATTGCCAAATTTTCTCAAATAATATTGAAATGTTGTTAGATCTTAAACGCAATCAATGTTTTAAACATGTTTTCTGGATGGATTTACAAATAATTTATGGAACTCTTTACGTGAGCAGAAGGATCTTTTCCATAGCATATTTCTATTTACCCAACCTAGGTTCGCAAGGAGTGTACTTAAAATTTTACAATGTAATTAACAATTAGAGTTTTAAACTAAATTAATATGAAAAGAATAACTTAAAAACTAACCACAGGAAGTTGGTTCATCACTGCCATCTTCACAGTCAGCATTGCTATCACAATACCAAGATTTTGGAATGCATATACGAGATGTGCGACATTGGAAAGTTTTGGTAGAATCACACTGGTCAGGTGCCCTTGAAGCTAAAATATTAAATAAAATCCAATAAACATAACAAATAATAGCAGACATTACAAAAACAATTGTATTTAGCTTAGTACTGTTTGTATTTGTATGGAATTAGATTTTTCATGTAGCCATAAACTATTATTTTAAGGTTAAGGATTTTTCGTAGACAAATGCAAAAATTCACGCTACTAAAACATACAATTTGAGCGAATGGGTGATGAAAGAGCAACAAGGAAAATCTTTAAAGGAAAGCCAGAGAGAAAGAGGAGAGCCGGACGCCCTAGGAAGAGATGGCTGGACGAGGCGGAAGAAGATCTGAGAAGAATTAAAGTTAAAAATTGGAGGGTCAAAGCCAAGGACAAGAAAAAGTGGCGCTGTGTGTTAAAGGAGGCCAAGGTCCTTCGTGTACTGTAGTGCCGAGGAGTAAGTAAGTAAAACATACCATAAAATGATTTGCAGTTTTAAGCTTCCCTAAGATTTTACCTAAAGTAAACTGCCTTTATGTGACGTTAATTCGAATTCATCAAATAGTTTTCTAGTTGCAAAATTATAAATTTTAGATTGATTGGTTTAAAAAAACAGAAATTGAGTGCCTCATTTAAAAAAAATTAGTATTAACATGTTAACTTGAATTAACTTATAATGATTAAATACTTTAACTTACGACAGTTTTGCTCATCTGAACTGTCCTGACAGTCAGATACCCCATCACAGTGATAGCTTTCATGTATGCATTGTTTTTGATTGGCACACTTGAATTGCGAAGATGAACACGATATGGGTGGACAGCTCTGTTCGTCTGCCTGATCGAAGCAGTCATTGTCACCGTCACACACCCAACTTTGGGGGATACAGTGGCCGGATCCTGGACAGGTGAACTGGTAGTAGGCACAGGTTTTCTCGGCTGAAATGATATTCATATAAGATATGGATATGTTGGTAAAGGGTCTAACAAGGTTGCCACATTTTTTTGGCAAAAAAATAAAGGCCTATTTATAAAGCTCTAGATTAGCGGTCGCCAGTCGCCAACTGGAGACTATTACATCGAAAGTGGCTACCTAAAAATCGAACCCCAGTCACCAAATGTGGCGATCATAATTTTTCCTTTTTGTTCAACAAATAATTAATACTAAAGCTGCATTTCTAAAATAATAAAACGCTCCGATTCGATTCTGTCGGGAAGAAAGACTTGATGACAGTTGCTGCTCATTGTTGCGTGAAATTTTCCATCCTCCGCCGTGTGACGTAAATGGAGCTGGGCGATGAAAATCTTAAATGCAAATTTGATTTTTAAATTTTGCTTTACGATTTCGGCAATCTACAGGTGATTGATTTACAGCTGATTAAGATCTCAACTATTCATTTAAACAATTTTGATATGAGAAAATTTCATGAGCAATCGTGGGTAGTGGGCGACCTCAAGAATTCTCCGAAACTAATAGTAGTTGAGCTGATTGTACATAAAATAATTTTCTCCTAACAATAATGGCCAATCACATAATACTACATATTTTGTATGATACTTTTTTTACTGTCAATCTTATCATATCAAGAATGTCATTAAGAAAATTTTCTTTTGTGGAAAATCGCACTTTTCTCTTGTCGTATATACTGAAATTTAAAACTGGCTACTAAAAATCGAAATGTGGCTACCATTTTTTTTCACTCTGGTAGCCACTGGCTACTATTAAAAATTCCCAGTCTAGAGCATTACCTATTTAAGGACTTTTCAAGGATATATTTATCCATTTTCAAGGACTGTATATTCGAACGAGACTTCCAAATCTCACGTTAGTTTTACAAAAATAGAGCAGGCTAACTTTAAATGAACTGAAATATGTGTATAAAATAACCATTTAGTTATTAAAAAATCCATCTAAAATCACTTGCTCTGCCTTCTTGGATTATACATAAACAATAAATCAAAAGTTAAAATAGGAACTGATTCACATTTGAAAAGATGTTTTTAAAGAAGAAAAAATTAACAGCTTTAAAAGACGAAATTTGAAGACTTCTGTCTATATTTGACGACACAATTAAAGAAAACTCAACCAAGTTATCTATAAGCAAAAATTTAAGGACTTTTCAAGGTTGATAATGTTTTTTAAGCACTTTCAAGATCTTGAAAATTGATATTTTTTAAAGCGCTTTTCAAGGTTTTCAAGGACCGTGGCAACCCTGGCACTCTCCGTTTATTTTTTTAGTAAAATGGGGGCGGTGGGGGGCAATGTTATAATATATGATTTTTTTAAAGCAGTCTTTGAATGTCTGGCTATGAGTGTTAATGTGAGAAATGCGAGTTGTGCTGTCACATTGATATGATACCCTGTAGGATGATAATATCAAGCAAATTGCAAAAGTAGTAATCAGGACTCATGGATCAATTTGATTCTAGTGTGTCTTAGACACACACAAAAAAAACTTATACAATAACTTTATTAATAAGAAAGTATTCAAAATGTTAAAAAAAATCTGAGTTTAAATTTAAATGAGCTGCAACAGTTATTAAAATTTGAAATGATAAATTCTTACTGCAAAAGTCTCCTTCATCAGAGCCGTCTCCACAATCATTTTCAGAATCGCATTTCCATGATTTTGGAATGCATCTGCCATTTTCACATGGAAATTCGGTAGCTTCACAGGTTGTATTAGCTAGAGCACAAATAATGTGAAGAAAAAATTAGCCACAAGAACTTTTTAACACAAATGTAAATCTTTCAAATATGTAAAAGTCAAAAACTTATGATACTCAGAAAAACAAATCTCACCACATCGTTCTTCATCTGAATAGTCACCACAGTCATTATCTGAATCACATTTAAAAGACAGTGGTATGCAACGGCCACTGCTGCAGGCAAATTCACGTGGTCCACAAGTGCTTTCTATGGTAAAAAAGAATTAATTAAACAACAATAATTACTATAGGGTTTTTTGGCATAAATTAAAAATAATGAAAAATATTCGGACTTGAAATTTCAGTGCATAAAGGCTCTGTATTTAAAAATTAGTATTGATAAATATTTTTTTACTAATATTGAGAATATTAGTAAAAGCATAGCTAATTACAATGGCATAATTCGATTTAAAGTTTGAGCCGGATATACACCTTTCCGAAATACACTTATACACACAGTGCACAGATAAATACAAGGCACTATGTCTATCTAGTTGGGGAAAAAAATTATATCTGATTTATTTTCAATTTACATAAAATTTTAAATGCATTGATCTCTTACAAAAACACTTAAAATTCAAAAATCTATCTTACTCGAACAATTCTGCATTTCATCAGAGTTATCCAGGCAATCATCATCCCCATCACAGACCCAGGTCTTCGGAATACACCTCTGGTTATCACAAGTAAAATCCCAAGAGTTGGGACATGCCTGAACAGGAGGTTCTGCATCAGGATCGGCATGGCATGTCTTGTTGTCGCTGTACAGACGTTCTCCATACGGACATCCACAACGGACTTCCAGTTCTGGGTATCCTTGAGTGTTGTTGCTTGGTACAGGGAAACAGAATTTCTGGCAGCCACCGTTGTTGTGGTAGCACGGGTGGTGAGCTGCAAGAAAAGATTTGTTTTGAGATGGATTAAATTAAAGTCATACTAGAGGTACACAAGCTAAAAAATTTAAGGTTATCCAGTTTGGAGGATGTCATCAGAGCCCACGCCAAAAATTACGAGGCTTGGAGGAGTAGGTTGAATGCTTTGTGTGCCAGTGAGTCATGAAGAACTTAAGTAAAGCCCTTATCAGACGTTATGAACGTCGCTCGTTGAACAAGTTTTGGGACAGAAAAAATGTCACACAAGAGAACGGCTACGTCATGCAAGAGCATATCACAAACTTAAAAGCAGTATTATGATGGTGGAGAGTTACAAGGAGTACGCTCGGCCATGACGTCACTACTGAACTTCGTTCTGATTAGAGCAGCCGTTTGAAGAGCAAAAAGGAGCCTGACTTTTTCAAGTCAGCTCGAAAAAGCTTAGCCAGCGAAAGCTGCTCCAAAAACCAGTTTTTGATATGGCATATGGACGTCGCTGAACGAACGAGCTCTCGTATGATAGGGCCTTAAGTAAGAACTACACAGAGGTATAGGAAACATGCATCATTATTTAAAACCGCAGTGAAATGACTACGCAACACCAGAATAGGCACTCAATGCAACTTTTAACAATCTATGCCCTCTTCATGAGGTATTATTTGTTGGACTTTTAAGATGTTATTTTGAGACTTAGGCAGCTTTATTTTGGCAATGCCAGGGGCCATAGCTTGGACCTTTTGCATGCAAGACTAGAGCCTTACCAACTGGGTAAGATTTGTTTTCAGGTACACACAAACTATGTATTGCAATATGGGAATTAGAAAGGAAAATAAGTGACTGATAATGATGATTTGTATTTTATACTCGGATTAGATGACAAGTTAAGCTCCTGATCTGCATTACAGTTGCTCAAATGTGCGTCATGACATTGATCCCTGATAATATTTAATGTTAATTTCTTTACTGGTTACATATTCTCAAAGCCTGCTTATAAAAGACATAAAGACTTAATTGAAAACTAAAGTCAATGTACGAGTCAAAACAATACACAAAAAATGTCTGTAAAATAAGAAAAAATAACTAAGAAATCGGACTTTAGCTACCAATGTTAATTTGAGAGCTAACAATAAAATTCATACATATTACGAAGTTTGAAAGGTTTAACATTGCTAATTGATCAACAGAACTGAGGGCTTATTCAGAGATTTCTGAAGGCAGCTAATATTTCATACTAGAAAGGAATAGTTTACTTAAAAATGAGATAGACAAAAAAGTTTATTCATGTTATCAAGGTTTAACTTAAGTAAAATTGCTTAGCTTTTTTTATTAAATTCGTTTTAGGTAAAAAAAAAATATAAACCAAAGACTTACTGTCGATTCGTTGGTTTTCATTACTGAAGACTTTGATGCCATATAGTCGACTGCCTTCTTCAACACTTGCAACAATTTCTTCCCCAACACCAGATTCCTTGTCCATTCTCAATATTGCATCCAATCTCCAGTCAGTAACATACAAGAAATCTAAAAATTGGTGAAACATTAATAATTAGAAAAGACAATTCAGAGGTAATTTATTTAAATGTTTCAGAAGGATAAAAAATGAATGCATGAAATTATTATTTTTTAAACTTTTTTCAAATACCAGAGTGAATAAATACTTCTGACAATTTCATAAAGGCCTTTTACTCAGCACCAATTTTTTTTTAAAAAAAGCCAATTGACATTTTAGTTGGCATCTGTGTGTCACAGAAAAACCATTATGGATAAGCACTAATTCTTAGGCATTTACCCGAAAAATGTATAAATAATTAGGTTTTTTTTTCTGATAACAAGATAATAAACTAATTTCGTAATCTTAAAAGAATTTCAATTTAATGTACAAAAAAAAAAGAGACTAACTTACAAATGAAATATCAATATACCTTACAAATAAAATTATAATAATAATCCCTAGCGTCAGAAAATTAAATGTCTTGCAATTTGATCACATGAAATACAACTTTCCCTTCTTTCAAATAAATTAACAGTTTTAGTTATATAAGGCAATACCATGTCATACCACGTGATAAAAAATAAACTTACTATGATGAATCACCAATGAAAAAGGGTGCTTAATTCTGGGTGAGGTTATTGTTTGGACGTCTGTTCCATCGAGACTAGCGTGTTGAATGTGATCCAAAAGAGCATCACACCAATACAATCTGTCCTTTTCGTAATCAATAGCCAAACCATTGGGCCATCCCAGAAGGACGCCCCTGAACACCATCAAATTGGATCCATCTAAGTAGGCTCGGCTGATGTTGGCTGGTCGGTCCCATTCGGAATAAAAGACGTACCTGAAATAGTGTTTTCAATTTTTATTAGAAGTTAAGATTTTCTCTTTTAAGCTATTAAAACCTATTTTTTTAAAAAGTATAAGATTGATGTATAGTAATTAAAACAAATTCACTAAAGCTACTTATAATTATTAAAAATAATTTTCTTGTCAGCTAACTTATTACTAAAAGTATTGATAAAATTAACTTTTATCATTAATTTTATACTGTTATTTTGATTAAATTAAGGTAATTAAGGTAATTTTAAGTCATTTGGGTTATTAAGGTAATTTTTTTTAAATTTTGGGTCTTACTTAAGACAATTTTATTTCTGGTAACATGTTTGAAAATATGATATCAATCTCAACACAAAATTATCCCAAGAAAAACACACACATTACATTAAATACAAACACTACGGATTACAAGACTACAAAAACTCCAAGTTTTTAAAATCATAAAATCTTTTAAACAAAAATCAGAAAGGAAACTCTTACCCTTTATTTGGATGAACTACAATAGCTCGAGGTCTCTTCAAATTCTTTAACAATGTTCTCCTATATTGGAAGTTGACAGTGTTGATTACATTCAATGTTCCTTTACGACTGTCAATGTAATACAGATTGTTTGATACCCAATCCAGAGCTAGGCCTTCAACTCCTTCGTTTTGAGAAGCCAAAACATTTGTTTGTCCTGTTAAAATAAATAATTGAATGCATTAACACTGTGAAGGAATTAACAAATTGACTGAAGTGTAAACTTATTTTCACTTCATGAAAATAAATTAAAATTTTAAATTGAAAATTAATTTCTTTAATTTATTTCTGTATTAGATGATTAAAAAATTTCAAAAAAATTCATTCAAATTAAATTTAAAAAATTAATTTAAAAAAGTTATGTACATTGCTAGAAAACTGTACTGACTGGTAGGTACAATTTATAGGTCTGTATCCCTCAAATGGCTAAAGAATAAAATCAATATTCTCACATTTCAATTAAAAAAAAAGTATTAGCATTTCATGAACTAAAGCTTACCAGTTCCATTCACATTTATGCGATAAATAACGTCCAAAATGACATCAGAATAGTAGATGTAGTTATGTTTCGCATCAAAATCCAAGCCCACAAATCTTGCACTTTTGCTGACAATAGGAATCATTGCATCAGCAAAACCATGGGAGAGAGGTTTTAGGACTACACCTCGAACAAACTTCTGTTGAGCGTACAGCAGGAATTCTTCAACCTCTGAAAATAAAACAAGTGGGTTTGTAACAGTTGATGTAAACTAGAATTGCTTGAAAAACAAGTTATAAACTTAAGAAAGAAAAAAAAAACAGCATTTTGTTCCAATTTAAACTGCTAAAATGACCTCATTCAATTAACTTTCTTTCGTAAATTATTATTCTCTATACGCAGTTCGAAGAATAATTTAATAAAAGTGCTAGACCTAACAATGGAATCTTAACTTTTCAGAACAACACTTAACTTAATGGTTTTTTTGAAGGATTTACAATTTTCAAACAATCTATAATTTGCATTTTCCTTTTTTTATACAATTATGCATAAATAATCAATGAAACCTAAATAAAAAAAATACCAGATTATTTATGCAAAAAAAACTGTCACTTTCTTAATACACATATATTGAACCATTAAAAAACCTATTGTGATTTATGTTATAATATCATTTTTATCACAAAAAAAGTAGTCTTTCAAGTTTTATCTTCATTTAGAATAAAGTTTCTTGTGCATTTGAAAAAGTGGAAACAGTGAAAATATTGAAATAAAATGGAATTATCATTAAATGGCTATTACATTTTTAAAGTAAAAAAATACTTCTAATTAAATGAGTGACAGACAGGCACAGCCTTCAGAAAAGCTTCCACTTTTGACATTATAAACATATTGTGGAAATTAAAATTTAAATAAATACAGGCAATGTTAAATTTTTTCTGATGAATGCAAGAGACTGAAATGTAAAGACAAAAATTTGAAAGGAAATATTGGCATTGTTGGTGATTCAAATAAGTTAATCCTTCAGATTCAAATAAATATTGAGAACACTTACTTTCACAAGTTTTCTCATTTTCACCTATTTGGTATCCAACATTACAGACACAGCGGTAGCCAAGACTAAAGCTATCAGCAGACCGTGTTAGAAGGCACATATGTTGGCATCCCCCATTGTTAATAGAACAAGGATTCACGACTGTAAAAAAAATAGATGGACGTTGTAAGCAAATGTGAACGTAAATTATAGGTTAGGTTTTGAAATATCATCGCACTAGAGCTACACGAGGGCTATTGGCGACGGGCCTCGTGTTTTAGAATCATAGTCAAGTGACGAGCCGACACTGGAATAGGCACCCAACACAACTGTTAAGGGCGTCATCGTACACAGCATTAGGACTTTGAAGGATATTTAACGAGCACTCCCTTACACGGGGTATTATTCAGACAATTTTGGCTGCATAGGCCGTTTATAGGTCGGCAGTTATTTTGCTGATGCCCAGACTTAAACCTGGGACCTTTCGTATCCTAGGCGAGTGCATAACCGACTTGGCTCCCCAGCCCCGAATGTAAATTATAAATGACATCAAAATAAATTAAAGCTGTGCTGTTATTAATTTTCTTGTTTGTTAAAAAAAATTTAATAATTAAAACATTTTTTAAATAAACACTTATTTCAAAGTACTTTTTTATCATGATACTCAGAGAATTGACAGCCTAAACTACCTAGTTCAATGTACAAATTCATTCAAAGTCTGCCTTCGTATCTTTATTACTCCTCGAAAAAATGAGAAATGTTACAAAATATTTTCCAATATTCAATATACAATGTTGAATAGAATCATTAGAAGTATATTGCTGTAAATACTATTAAATGACTTCAGCTTACCTCAAATTAGTTTAGAATTAAAGGGGAACAGTGTTTGAGAATAACCACTTTATATTAATAAAACAAAAAGATCATGCATGAAAATCAAATATTCAATTCATATTTACCAACAGGTTGTCTTAAGTAATGATATGCTTTAATGGCTCTTGGTTCCTTTAGTAATGAGCGATCTCTGTAGATGGTCAGTACAGTGTCAGAGTTATTATATAATTCAGTTTTCAAAACTCCCTGCCGAGTTCCATCTGTCCAGTATATATTGTTTTCAAACATTGTGAGTTTGCTTGGAGATGGGACCCGAGTGCTACCACGAATGATTGAATTTCTGAAAGAGAATAATTTTTTTAAATATGAATGCTAAACCACTTATTAGTTTCATTCTATTTTTATTATCACACGGAAAAAAAGAATTAAGGGGGAATGGGTGCGCTGGACTGCGGGTTTCCAAAGCAAAGTGATTCAGTGTTAATCCAATAGAGAAAAAATATTTTCCTTGTCACATTTCTCCGGTTGTATTGAATATTTTTTACACACAGACTTTTTATGTGATAAACGCAGCTAGAAGCAATTTCAAAAAGTGGGATTATAGAGACTTGTCAGTTATAACATTTATCATTTTAATAAAACAGTTTGTAAAAATATTCAACACAGCCAGAGAAATGTGGCAAGAAAATAATTTTTTTCCTATTGGATTAACACTGAGGCACTTTAGTTTGGAGACCTGTGGTCCCATTCCCCCTTAAATTGCTGTTTTAGAATTTAGTTGATTTTTTGTATTCCCCCAAAAAATACATTGATCCTTTTCTCTCCCTAAAAAAATCCTACTTAATATTCTTTATAAACACATACTTGTCAAACAATCATATATATTTCGAAGTATGTTTTCTGCAAAATTTCTGGTCATCATACTAAAATTTGTGTATGCAAATTCAGGGTAATAGAAATTAGTCACTTTCAAACATTTAACTAGTTATAAGATATATAAAAAAAATTACCTTCCACTTCCGTCATAGTTAACAGCCACCACTTGGTCCAGTTGGGAATCGCACCAAAACACCCTTTTAGCCACATAATCCAACGTCAATCCCGAAGCTTTATAAATGAATGTGTTGACTATTGTGACACGAATGGTCCCATCCATATTAGCCCGATCGATGTTATCTGCGTCACTGAAGAACATTAGCCTGCAAACAGATTAAAAAATAAATCAAAATTTTCCTGAAATCATTTTAGGTACTAGAGAAAGTTCTTTTTAGATGCAAAATATGTATATTTAAAGCAAATCATAGGTATATAATTGACTGAAGCTAAAAGCTGTAAAATGGAAAATTACTTAGCATAATGAAACTCACTCAAAGTTAAACTTAAATGTTGTAAATATTATTAACATATCTTTACAGTAAGCAGTTAGTTATAATTAATAGTACAAAAAAGTTTTTTGAACAAAATTAAAGTATAAAAAATAAAATTATTTTCATTTATACTACAAACTGCTTAAAAATAAACAGTTTAAATTGTTATATTAACATAGTTTCTAAAATATTTGTCTTAGAATGATTATTTGCTTCAATTTGACATATCGCACTTGCCTGTAGCATTTATAGTTAGGTCTGTGAAAATGAGCGAAGGACAGATGGACAGACAGAAACAGCCTTTATAAAAGCTTCCACTTCTATTATTATAAATGTAAGTATGAAGCCCAGTGGATTAGTGGTAGTGCTTCGCATTGCCACACCACAGGTCCAGAGATCGAATCCCAGATTGGGCGAGGTTGACCCATCCTTTCATCCCTTGAGTGGGTCGATAAAATGGATATCAAGCATGCTTGGGAACTAAACACTGGGAGTTCCAGGTGAGGCTGACCACCCTACTGAGACAAATGTCTAGCACCCCCCAAGCCCTAGTCTCCATGGCAGAAATGGACACGGCAGGCCTTAGCCCAGTAATGAGCTGTTGCGCCACGGAGTTTAGTTTAGTTTAAATGTAATTATAATATATTGTGGAAGCATAAAATAAAATATTTCACTATTCACAAAACCAAAGTTGCATTTGAAGTCCATGTACTTTATATACATACCCCAAATGTGGATCCAAGGCAATATCCAATGGAGAGGAGAGGTTTCGACTGATAAGAATGGTGTGTTGACTCCCATCCAGCTCCATAACATCGATTTTCTGACCAACAGCATCGCATACATAGATTTTGTTTCCAATCCAGTCAATGGCAAATGCAGTGGGACTCCATGGGAAAGATACATTGAAATCACTTATATGCTCAGATTCCCTCCAGCTGTCGAGTTTTATGGAGTAGATCTAAATAAAAAAAAATATTTATAGATTTTATAATAAAGTAGGATTTTCATTTCCCACAAATTCAGTTGAGGCCAAATTGCTGCATGACAGAATAAGAGTTGCATAACTAGGAAAGTAGTGTGCTATTATGCTATTGTGATTTGTGAAAGTACTCATTATCAAAAATAAACAAATGCACAAAGTCTACCCCAAATAAAAAACACACACATTTTGATATGCAAACTAAAAGTGATTGTAGTATTCAAACAATGTGAGCTTTGCATCTAACATCTCTCTTCAAATATGTATCTGGTCTTGTATTACTGTGTGGTAATACAAGAAATTATGATGCCAAGAAAATGGTTCTCAATTCTGGGGAATATGCTATGCTTCAAACGACTTTATTTGTCAAAAAAGCAGCCATGCTTTGAAAGAAGATATTTATTAGAAATGTATTAAGTATTAAAAGTACACTCACCTTACGAGTTACAGTATCCGACCAGAAAAGAAGGTTCTTTTGGTAGTGGAAATCCAGCCCACTAGCAGCTGTGGTGTTAGTCACTATCTCCAGTAGAGATCCTTCAGCATTTACTTTATATATGGCACTATGGTGAGCGAATACAAGTCTCATTGCAGAACCTAAAAATGATTGATATAATAAGTTGAACACAGTGATATTTTAATGCTATTTAGAAATAAATAGTCCTTATTTTATTTTTATTTTAAAAGCAATTGGAAATAAAAGCTTACTATTTTGGGCTCGGCAATGCCTTGGCGCTACAAGAGTGTAATCGTTTACACACGAACAGATGAAACTTCCCATGGTGTTAAAACAAACTTGTTCACAAAATCCCCATTCATTGCACTCATTTAAATCTGAAGAGAAAATATAATGATGTTTTAAATATAACAAAAAGGCATGCAAGAATACATAAATTCAATTATCAATTAAAATAATTAATCCTTTAGATGACTAAAACATACTACATTTTATTTTACACAGAAAAAATACTTTAAATAATGCCTCAATAGAAAAAAAATATGATACATAACTTAATGAAAAAGGATTCTATAAAAAAAATATCAAATCGGAAGACTATAATTAGCATATTAACAAAATACTTTGAATGACTTAGCCTAATTTCCTTTTATAAATTCAAAAGCATTTAAAAAGTAAAAATTAGGTTTGGGCATGCTGGTGATTTGTACCCCTTTTTCACATCTAGTACTATCCATCACATTTTACAAATTCTTTTTTTTTGTTAGAAAGGTTATACCAGCTTCATTCCAGGATATCATTGGTGATATGGCACCACAAGCTTTGCCCACTACAATGATTAGATTTAGCATGGACAAAGGGCGCTATTAAAGAAGAGAAAGTTTAAAGACATTATTTTCCTTCCAAAGAACTATTGCCACTCAAGATGCTCACCATGGCCATTAATCAGAGCCAAAAGCAGGAATACTCTTATTTTCTTGCTAGAACACGTACGAAATTTTTTTTATTTCTACATCATACACCCTATACCTTTATAATTGATTTGCAAATTGATAAATTAAAACAAATGCAGGCAAGTTTTTACTGAAATAAATAAAATACACACCTACGCATTTCTGGGAGTTCATCGGGTCGACTTGCATCCCCAGCCCGCAGTAGCATTCCCCTCCTTCAAGGGAGGATCGGCAACCATACTCGCATCTTAAGGACATACACAAGTGCGAAGCTATATAAATAGAGCAAAGAGTATAAAAGAGGGCGAGAAACATTCAGTAGTATTAAAAATAATGTAAGTTCATAAATAGTAATTATTTAAAAAAAATAATAGTAAAAATATGTATTTACCATGAAGAATTAAATGAAAAAATAATTTCAACTAAAAATATTTTTAATTAGAAATAATTCTAATCAAAAATGATTAAAATTAAAAAATTAGTTTAAATTGAAAATATAAAAAACACCACCCATAACCCCTACCAATTGAAAATTGATGAACATTGAATTTCTGGAGGGGGGGGGGGGGGGTAGAAGTTTTTTCTAGTTGCGGCCTAGATTCGGTGCGTAAAACTAATAGTTTTTCAAAAAAAAAAAAATCTTTGCCAACCTTTATTCAATTGTTTAAAAGATAATAAATAAATCATACACGAAATTGCTAAAAGTTTACTTACAGCAAGCATCTTTTTCATCTGCTCCATCTTCACAATCTCGAGTACCATCACAAAGTTTCTTTTTATCAATACATTTCTTTTCTACAGGGCACAGGAACCTTGAATCCGGACAGGAAATTAAGGCTAAAAACAAATTTTTCATTAAGTTTAGGGTACACACAAGCAGTTGAAAGTATTCTTCAATAAATATTTAAAGCTATAAGACACTTAGTTAATGCATGAATACATTATAGTAATTATTATGCATATGTACACTATATCATAAATCATGCCAAAACATAAAGCCTTTAAAGCATATTTCATCTAAAAAAAGCATATATTTAAGCATATTTGCGAGAGAGGATAGTAGAAAATTCTTAATTTCTCTTAACTACAATTTTCCTCAGTAAAAGAAAAATAAATCATTACACATGCAATAAAATGAGTTTTCTTTAAGACCACATTTATGTATTAAGATACTGGATTTATTTCACTTAACAAATAGAAGGTAAGGAATCTTCTATTTTTAAAAAGGAACTAAAAAATAAATATGGCACACAAAAAAGCAAAATCTCATATAAAAAGGGGGAAATTTCTTGTATGTGTTGTAATAAAATTCTAGAACAAAATATTCAGATTAAGTTGGTGCATCTTAAGTCCTTAACAGCTATTCAGATGCATGTACAATTTCACTATAGGGTTGTAATGGAAAGTCTACTACTCAAGCAGCTATGTTAACTAACTAGCTTTAGTATGACAATAACCAGCCAAATGATATCCATATAAACTGACCCATGTATTAAGGCTGTTAGGTTATAAACGTATAATTGAACCACCAGAATATAAACTTACTGCAATTAACTTCATCAGAATTGTCGGTACAGTCAGCATGTCCATCACACCTCCATCTCGTTGGTATACAGATGGCATTGGTGCATCGGAACTGACCCGTATTGCAAGCTGGGAAATCTGATTGGAAAGAATGCACATTAAAACTAATTTTATGTATAAAAAATATTTTTAAAAAAATTCAACAAATGTATTACCATTAATTTAATTTTTAGTATATCGTCACTGTACCCCCTTATTTCAAAGAACCAAATTTAATTCATAGATGAATTCTTAATAAAGAAAAAACAAAAATAAACAAATTTAAATGTATTTAGCTGAAAAAAGTTAATCCATTTTGAAGATATTATAGCGAATTTGCTACATCATCCTGAACTATTTTAATATCTTCATAGAAAGAAAAAGGATATTTACAGTATTTTAAAGTAAAAATGTGGAAGATATACTTACCACATTCAGCTTCATCCGAATTATCTCCACAGTCATTCCAGTGATCACATTTCTTGCTCTCGTCTATACATTTCGCACCATTGGCACATCTGAATTCATTTAACCTACATTTCGTTGTGTCTGAAAAATAACATTAACTCATTGCAGAAAACCTGGAATATGTTGTTTTTTTAAAGACCAAACAGAAAAAAAACACCCTGCATAAAAATTCACAATAAGGAAAGACAAAAACTAGCATGTATTTATTTTTTTATTTGTTTGGATATTTGCTAGATAATAGTTCACACTTTCTAGTTGCAAAATGAGTTATCAAACCCTTTTAAATAAGGAAAATATGCATGACAATAGAGTAAAAATTTTATAATTAGGAAAAATGAATATAATTATAAAAGGAAAAAAAATAGAACTCTCTAAAAAACACGCCCAGCTGGACATTAAAATTGTTTTAGATTTTTTGTGTTTACTGCCTTAAAAAAAACCTGCTATAGTTTAAGTTTAATAAATAATTTATTGAATAGTTGATTATTTAATTGTAATTTAAAATCCAGCCAAACTAAGAAAAAGTATAGCTAAATTGCTTTATTTACTAACATTGCAAAAATTTTAATGGCTACATTTGAAACACGCATTCTTATCTTATAGATATTATTATCTTCTTGAAGCAGTTCTTACACCAAATCTTTATTTTTTGTACACACAAACAAACAAAAAATCTTGCAACATAATAACCATCATTATAAACAAAGTTATAAAATTATAAAGAATTTACATACTTAATGTTTTGCAAATTTCGTCAGCTTCATCGCTTTCATCCCTACAATCATAATAGTGATCACATCTTTTTTCAATAGGAATGCATAGGCCGCTGCCACATTTATGATCATTGGGCAAACAGTTTCTGTAATCTGAAATAGATATTAAAATCAAACTGGAATTATCGAAGCATTAAATTTTTGAAATGGGGAAATTCAATATTGTTTTTTATGGAGTATAAAATTTTACTAAGGAACTTTTACAAACATACATAATTTTATGAGGTTAATTTATTACCAATATCCTGCTATTTTGGGTCTCAATTGCTGATATTTTGTGACTAAGATATACATGTATAACAAAATTGCAAATAAAAAAGTTATTCTCACATACAAAAGAAATAAAAAATGTTAAGACATTATTAAAGTAAGGACCTCTAACGGCAAATAAAATTAATGTTACAGGCACGTAACACACACCGCGCCTATCACAACTGTTAACTTAGCTGTGATTGCTTATTTTTCTGACCACACACTGAAAATATTCAACCACAGTTATGGTTCAAGTGTATTGTGAGTTGAATTCTAAAGATTTAAATTTGGAAAATAGGGTAGACTGACCAGTAAATGAACAGGCCCCAGTGAATGAACAGTTGGTAAATACATTTAAAAAGTAAGGATTAAAAATCATTCCACTGGATGGATTGGCAACACTGACTTCCTCTCATCCAGTAGGAAGCTATCTGACATCTGATTGGTTGTCCAGGTCATTAATTAAAATAAAATCCAACATGTTTATTGACTGGACATTTTTGTGTTCATTCACTGGTAAAAGTACTGTTCATTCACTTGGCTTTTGTACCACTTTTTTATTTGGACCCCCCAAAAGACCAAAACAATGCAATATAGTCACCTTTTTTTGTAGAATAATTTCATATAATGACAGATGTATTCACATCGTCATAAACCCACAAGCTGTATTTTCTTAAAATGTATGAATTAATTTTAATAAAACAAATTGTGCTTAAGCGTTCATTCACTGGTTAGTCTACCCTAATTTGGGGTTTTAAGTGTAATATGATGCACTTACTGCACATTTCTCCCTCATCTGTGCCATCCACACAGTCCACCACCCTATCACACCTCCAGTACTGTGGTATGCAGTAGGATTGATTAAAAACATAATGACCACATGAAAATTGATTAGCATTACACTGAGGAGGGGCTGCAAGAAAAAAAAAGTACAGATAAGTTAATTAAGAAAAAAATAACACAACATCTTTTTACTTCAGAGGTAAGGTATATCTTTTAATTTTGGATAGATGAAAAAAAAATTGCACCTGGTCTTAAAAGTATATTTTTGCACACTTGAAAATAAAAGTGTTCATTAAAATTGAAAAACCAAAACTCCATAGATAAGAAATGAGATGTTCTGAAGATTTAAATTTTTGCCATGAGCATTTTTCAGCTACACAAATTAGCTTGCAGTAACTGAGTTCTTACTAAGTGGACAATAAGCAGCATAACTGGACCGGCAACTTAAAAGACATAGGACATTTTCCCCAATTTTGCATTACAAAGTTGAAGTATGACATGCACTTTTACAACACTGCTATTTAGTTACTGATATCGAGATTATTACTTGACATTAACCTAGTAGAAATATGAGCTTATGTAAAAATTTTAACTTAGTTAACCAAAGGAAAAAAAATAGCAAAATTAAGGTTCATTTTTTTTAAAGCAATGCCTCATTATTCGGAAAATGTTCCAAAACTAACAAATTGCATTAATTTTAGAAATGAACTAGAATGTCTAAAAAAAGTCACCACACACCAAATTTAGTATTTTAAAATTTAATAATATTAAAACGTACGACAAGACTGGTGCTCATCTTCTCCTTCTGCACAATCTCTTTGGTAATCACAAACCCACCGCCTTGGAATGCACCTCCCATTTAAACATCGGAAGTTTTCTGTTGTGCATGAAGTAGTTTCTGGAAAAAAGAAGAAAACATATTTATAGAATAGAATCCTAAATCATAGTAAAAAAAATAGTTTTGGAATCCGAAAAAAAAGTCGTGGGATTATTTGTGTTTATTGTTGCCAAACGATAATAAGCAAAAGTAGCAATTTAAATTGGATTATTCTTGTTCTATTTTTTATTACCTAATACAAATCAACACTTAAATAAATACACACTCAACTGTCTTTAACTGCAAATAAGCTCGATATTTACAGGGTTGAAAGTTATAATTTATCCATAAGTCTAATAAATTAACAGCGTTACGTTAAAGCTATAATGTAGAAATTAAGCAACCGCACATATTTCAGATTGAAATTTGGGGGCAAAATTGTTTTGGTATACATAAAAAACCACAAAGAAATATTTTTTCTAGGTTTTTAGAAACAGGTCTTATTTTTAACAAATTAAAAAATTAATCAAATCAAATAAATCTTCCTGCAATAATATCATCGCTACTAAAAAAAAAGTGATTTTAGGGATTTTGTAACCGCTTGAAAATTCGTATAATAAGTCCAGGATTAAAATGTACATTTGAAATCAAACCTATTAAATTTAAATTGGGTTCCTTATTAAGCTTTAGTCTGCATTAAAAAAAATGTAAATTTACAACTCATTTCAAGGATATGTCGCAAAATGACGAGATCGATGCAAAATGTCGCAGATGACGGAAAATGGCCACAAACTGTCCGATGCAATTTAGACATTAATAGAAGCGAAAAAAGAAAATTGAAACATCAAAATACAACCTTAATAGCCATTTAGAAACAATAATCGAACCCTAGCGTGCATTGCGAAATGTAGTCAGAGGCAATCAATAAACCTTATTTTTAAATTTGCAAGATTCAGATCTATTACAAAGGCAATTACAGAAAAAAATATAATTGTAACAGACAAATATTTGTAGATAGAAGAATAAGAATTAGAACTAAGAAAATTTAACGCGGTACGAGTTTACTTATCACACAACACCCATTGCCATATTATTACGCTAATAATGCTACTTCAGAGTGGCTACAGAATCTGTGAAAACAAATTCCCTGACTTTTCCCTGATTTTCCAGGCAAAATGTAATAAATTTCCCTGATTAGCGGCAATGAACTATATTAGCATGCTGGTTTCCTCCTAGGTATTAGTAAAACCACTTTCTAGTATATTTACCATTAAAAAAAGATTTTTTAAAAAAGAAATTTAATTAATGAATATACAATGAGCTTTTTAAAACAAATCTAGGGTAGACTGACCAGTGAATGAACAGGCCCCAGTGAATGAACAGTTGGTAAATACATTTAAAAAATAAGGATTGAAAATAATTCCACTGGATGAATTGGCAACACAGACTTCCTCCCATCTAGTAGGAAGCTATTTGACATATGATTGGTTGTCCTGGTCACATGACCTTTTTTTAAAAAAATGCTGACAATGTTGTTATCTGTGCATCAACTTGTTTCTCTGTTAAAGTAATAAGGCAAGTTTTCTGCCATCACCTCTTTTGATTGTAATTAATGCTTCTTATTAGTTTTTTCACTAATTCTATTAAGGTTACATTGAATATGCATATTTAAGCAATGATTCTGATTGTTTCAAGCATTGTAACATGAGTAGATTGTAAGTACAAGGGTGTTCAATAACTGGCTAGGCAAATTGTGATAAAGCCAATGAATGTACACATGTTCATTAACTGGGATTTGTCTGTGTTGCAGAAAATCAAAGCAAAATAGCATTTTTCTAACTTCTTTAGTCATTTTATACAATAAAACTCACGTGAATAAATAAAAAACACCTCCTAACCAGTGACTGAACACACATGTTCATTCACGGGTAGCAACACTTTAGGCTAGTTTTCCCAGTGAATGAACAATTTGTGATTATGATTTTGTAATGTCTAGCATAGCTTATATTTTTAAGGAAGTTATTTTATTGTAATTTATGTATGAATATAACGAATATGTTGCAAACTGTTTTTATCCATGGCTGATTGAAAATGGTATCAAATTTCCCATTTTATTCTTTCTGGATGGTCACAAGTATCACATTAGCCTGGAATTGAGCAAATTTTACTCAGAGAAACGAATCATCCTCTTCAGTTTTCTAACAAATGCGACTAACATACTTCAGCCTTGTGATGTAGGAGTTTTCCGACCATTAAAAGTATGATTGAGAGCTTGTGTCGACGTTGGATACAGAAATATGGTGGTTCAAAAACGATAAGTAAATTTAATTTTACCCCAATTTTCAAAGAAGCTTTCGATGCATCAGTTGATGCCATCAAAATTCAGGAAGCTTTCACGAAAAGTGGAATTTCCCCATTTAATGTAGAAAATGTATAGACTTCAACAAATGTATGCAGCACAGACACCAAGAGTTGAAGAGTAAGAAAGATCATGAAGAAAGAGCATGCTCTGAAAAAGAAGCGAGCTATTTCTTCAAACACTTGAGTCTGAACTTCCTCCAGACATGTTGAAGTCTTTTAATGAAACTTTCAATGCTGAGTCCAACATGTCAAACATCCGAGAACCTGCACTTTTTTCAATATGGACAAAATATGTACCGAAAAAAGAAAATCATACGGTTGCGCTAAATCCAATTGAAGTCGAAGCAAGGAACAATAATAAATTATCATTTTTTATTATTTGAATTTAATTTGTTTTATGCACAAGTAACATAAACTTTTTAAAATAATAAAATAATCAATAACTAACTAAATCGGTGTATTTTTTAAAGAATTTCTTTTTGCATTTTACATTAGAAAAATTGTAAGAATAGAGCAGAGGGAATAAGAAGATAGTCACTCGCGCTAAAATTTATTTGTAAGGTGGGGAAAATATAAAGTTTACTAAATTTGTGTAAAAGAAAAATACAAAAAAGCACCAGCTTCAGCACCTACTACACCAAAAAAAGCATAGTTAAAGAGACCAATTGAAGAAATTGCCTAGTTCTGACGCACGGAAATCTCTTTTAACATCATAACTTTATCAAAACAAAAAAAAAAATATTTTAAGTTTCTCTATAATTTGATATGAATAGTCCCTGTTCATTGACTGGACATTTTTGTGTTTATTCACTGGCAAGAACTGTTCATTCACTTGGCTTTTGTACCACTTTTTATTTGGACCCCCAAAAGACCCGAAGCAATGTAATATTATTTCACCTCCTTTTTTTTGTAGAATTTATACATAATGACAGATGTGTTCACATTGTCATACACTCAGAATTTACTTGTACTGAAAATTTATGAATTTTCTTAAAACAAATTGTCCTTAAACGTTCATTCACTGGTTAGTCTACCCTATAAAAAACACAAACGTTAAAGCCCATAAAAATTTTTAGTTATGATAACACTTATTAGGATTATCAAGCTATGATATAAAAATAAAGTATTATTGGGTGATGGACGTCATTGGTGGATTTAAAAAAAATTACTAGCAGCAAAATAAGTTCAATGAGGAAGCATTGTTGGATTGCACTAGAAGTTATTTGGCCAATATTTGAAGAGATCTTAATGCAATTAAAATCTAAATTAATCTTCAAATTTTAATTAGATTTCTCATATCTTAAATTATCTTAATTATCATTTAAACTTGTTTTTTACTGAAATTTAAGTTTAGTTTTAATTGATATGGGCCGAGAATGGTGAAGTTGAATATCGTTGCACTAGAGCTTGGAGAAGGGCAAGGCAGTTAAAACAAAAGATTAATAAGCAGTAACTCATCCACTTAAGTGAAAGCCTTTTCAGGATTAAACTCTTTTATCCTTTCTTTTACCGGTTAAAATGGCATTTTTTGGACATTTCCCCTGATTTTTTAAAAAAATCACAATTTTCCCTGACTTTTCCCTGATTTTTCCAGATTGATTAAATTCCCTGACTTTTCCATGATTCCCTGATTTCCCTGATCCTGTAGCCACCCTGTACTTTAAAGCACATTTTTGCTTCTTTTTTCCTCTTTCTAAACTAAAGTTTTGTAAAAATTTCTCCGAGAACTAAAAAATGATAGTCAATCCCATAGAACTACTGCAGTAGTTTCCAAATCCCAAATACTTGGCCATGTGAGCATTTTCTCACCAGGTAAAAGAATCGTCATGCAACATAATAGTAAAATAAAACAAATAGTTGGAAGGAAAAAATATCATCCTTGTAGTGACGTGTACATTTCTTGTATATAGTTATTTTTTGTTATGATTTATTTTGTTTTGCAAAAACTGAACTGAAGGGAGTGTGAAATAATTCGGGCGTTCGTTTTGGCGACGCTTGGTCAGAACGGAAAAAATGTAACTGCTATAAACATCTTGGTAAAAGCTCCTGAAATTCTACGTGTATAGTGTCTGGTATTTTGTGTTGTCTTGAAATAAAAGATTCTCGTCTAAAAGAGAGTTGCAATGCAAATTACTACAATCCTGTTGTTTAACTAGTGATTTTCTATAATAATAAAAGAAAGAATGTCTGTGTGTATGTCTGTGGATCGCAAAAGACCCACTTAGACTGCTCTAAAAAATTCGAAATTTTTAATGTAGATTCCTTTTAATAACTTCGTGTGCACCTGAGGCTTAGTTTTTTCATATTTGATTGTGATTTTTAATTAATATGATTAGTTTTTAAAAAAAACGTCAACCACGTGGGATTGCGGGACCATAACAGGGCTTGAAAATACATGGACCAGGCCGAAAAGGGGGCTTGACGCCATCCTCTATTAGTTTGATTGAGATATGCGCTCTCCCTAAGGCTGCTTCATCCTCTATAGTATTAGTGTTTGCTTTTTTAAGTGGGCATGCGCAAACACGAATTTAATTTTGTTTTGATTTTGAGTGTATATCACAAGTAGGCATGCCTCTAAAAGGAAGCAATGCGAAGTTAACGGGTTCCCAGTAAGGCGGGACCATACTGCTAGTTAAGTTATAAAATTACCCTAAAAAATCCGAAGCTGACCACACTATATTTTAAAAATTTATTAATAACTATTAAATAAAAGGATGCAATTTTCCCTTAAATTTTTTTTATTAAGATGTTATGACAATTATCATACATCTGGTGAAAAAAATACTTGCATGGTAAATAAAGCAATACTATGCTAGAAGTTGGGATTTCGAAACTAAGGCATTAGCTTTGTATGGTATACCCGAAATTTTATAAAAATAGTATTAAAGCATTTTCATCGTCCCTTTTTAAAAAAGTAAACATCAAAATAATTATGGTGTAAAATGCAGAAAATTACAGCATTGGTTCTATAATGAAATGCTTATGACCGCACCGCACTGATATCATTTAATGCAGATAGGGTGGCCGGATATTAAATTGTTAATGCATAAAGTCATTAAGAAAATCTTGCCCCCGGCCACTGCCAAGCCCAAAAATATAAATTCCAACTTCCAACCTATAGGCTAAGTCCATGTATCACGAATTAAAAGTTTTGAGTAAAATCTGTAAATTTGGTTGCATATCTTTTGTCGAAAATGCATAAAATGTTCAACTGATTTTGGAATACTACTGCAATTTCTTAAATTCCTAGTTAACTAAATACTTATCTGTGCTGGACATGCAGTGCGTTTAGCAGGACGGACGCAAAAACATAGACATTTTAAGTTATTTTCGGGCAGGGTTGTCAAAAACACGGGTTTTTTCATAAAAAACCCAACCCACTTGGGTTTTTGGGTTTTTTCAGGGTTTTTTCAGGGATTTATTTTTATTTCATGTATTTTTTATATTTTTTGTCTGGGTTTTGTGGTTTATTTGGGAAGTTTTAATTATTTGTAAAAAAAATTTTAAGAAACAGAACAAGCAATCTTTTAAGTGAGGATTTAGAAAATTGAGCAGGGGAATACAGTTAAATGTATGACAAATGAAATGGATATCTTTGATTTATGTGTAATAAATAAAGCACATAATATGTACATTTCAGATAATAAATAAATCAAAATAATCTCCTAAATTAAAATATAAATTGAGAATAATATTCATTCATTGTTTCTATTTCACCCTCAAAAGACCTTTGGAAAGTGTATACATTTAAATTTTTAAACACGTTTTAAAAATTTAAGGAACAAACGTTGTAAGAATAATACTAAAAAATTAATTCAAAATGATACAAAATATATTTTTGTTTGCATAAAAAGTTTGAACTTTTTAAAAATTTTCAATAAAGGGGATTTAAGTTCAATTGCCCACTTGGGTTTTTTCAGGTGGTTTTTTTTTTTGAAAAAACCCACCCGGGTTTTTTTGGGTCGGGTAAAATCATACCAACCCTGTTTTCGGGGCTCATTGAAACAGGCAAGACGGGATTTTAAGAAGTAGTTTAATACTGCGAAATGCAGTTCCTCTGGTCACCCTAAATATAGATGATTCTTTGAAATATATAATGTACATCGCACATGTGTATGTGTAAGGTATCAATAAAATAGTAGCAACACTAAATGAAACTAGCAAAATAAAGCAAGCTGTTCAAACTGAGAGTTCATTAACCGCCCAATAAACCCTACCGGTGAAGAGTTCTTGTATGAGGAAAAGAAACCACGTGTCGGCTTTTTTTAAAAGCGGAAGATCACTCTACCTAAATAAACCCACGCAATCTATACAACCTTAAAAAACGGCATACCAATTCATTAAAAAAATTTAGTGAAATTAGTTTTTATATACAATACAAAATATTTGAAGCCCAGCTCTAGGAGTAGCTAAACAGGGTATTTGTGCGGGGCGGTATATCGGAAAGTAAACATTTTTGTAAATAAAAAAAGTAAAACATTTCTGTGTTGAATTCCTAATTAGTTCAAATTTCTGATTGTAATATTACTTCCTCTGCTTGATTCTACTCTGGAAAGTATCTTTATATTTCAATATCTGGTTTGATTAAAATAAAAACAAGATGGCTTTTTTTAATCTAAAACAAACAAGCATAAATATTTTTTTAAAAAAAAGTTTGTTTTCAAAGTTTCGGAAATTTGTAATTTTGTCTGAGGCAGTGAAAACGCTGCACGAATTCCCAAATAAAAATTGGGGGAAAGAAATATTAAAAAGACAAAATCGTGATAATCTAAATTTCAGAGTTCTACGACAACTTTCAAAAAGTCATATTCTCAAATGTATGGAGAGCCATCATTAGCAGATATCGTGAATTAATATGCTGCTGAGAATAGTATTTATGAGCAGCAAAATCTCCCCTTCGTGTATCCCTATCGTAGACCTTCAATTTAATAGACTAAAAGCAAAAATCAGGGTATCATTTCGCTTGTTTGCCAGACTATCTATTTATAATAAATAGGGATTTTCCCCACATTTTTGTAATATCAACTCATTATTTTAAAGGATTATTTAAAAAAAAAAAAAAGAATTAGTCGTGTATATTTTCCGCATTTAGCCTTCTTATTGCATTAAGATACTAAAGACAATTTTTGTAGTTTCATCATCTATTTATAATGTGTGAATGCAGCGTTTTTAAAAGAAGTAAAACACATACTTAATAAGCTACTGTAAATTGAAAGTTAAAATTGAATTTGGTAAAAATAATTCTAAAATTAAACTAAGATGCTAGATTAAGGAAGTAACCCTACATTTAACGCATCCTTTTTTTTTATTTTCAGAAAATACATTAATATTATTTATAAAATCTTGAATTTGACTTTTTTCAGTCGTTAGTTAGTTTTACTTCCAGACTACATTAGACTATGATTAAAGATATAAAGACGATTATCTTTGACGCTGTACTTGTCAAGACGAACTCTCTCTGAATAACTATTTAAATGTAATAGACTCCAAAGTGTTTTGTACGTCATTTTTTTAGAGGAATGTCTCACGAAAAAACTGTGCTTATGCCCAGCCTTTCAACTACATCTCCGTGCCACCCTAACTTGGGTAAAAACAAAGAGTAAAAAGGCAGAGGGAAACGCGCGGTTTGTCCGTTAGTTGAAAACTCTTTAAGGTAATATTTACATACAAAATGATCTTAATACAATTTAACCAAAATACACTTTTCATTCTGATAAAATTGCCAAATTTTCTCAAATAATATTCAGATCTGTTAGATCTTAAATGAAATTAATGTTTGAAACATGTTTTCTGGATTGATTCACAAATAATTTATGGAACCCTTTACATGCGCGGAAGGATCTTCTCCATAGCATATTTCTATTTACCCAACTTAGGTTTGCAAGGAGTGTAAGCTTTAATCAACTAAAAAGTATTTTTCTTTAATGTATCTAAAAGATACAATCGGAGTTGCTACAAAAGTTCATTGCCTCACCAACGGTAGTTGACACGATCCATTTCCATTCATACCAACTCATTTTTTATTCGTAAAAAACGATTGTGTGCCCATCATTCAATTGTTTGGAAAAGAGAAATTGTAGGTCGTTGCCTTTATTCTATTTCCGTTATCTTGGCACGTGATTTCGACAAAAAAAAGTTTGGAAACCAATTCATACAGAAACTGTTAATTCCATAGTTAATACAAAAATTGAAATTCATAAGTAAAACTTCAGTCTTTTGGAATTTTTTAACAATTTTTTTATGTCTTCGTGATGGGATTTAGTAGCAGATAGCAACGTGTAGATTGAGAAAGACTTTTATTTAACATCATTAGAACAATCAATTTAAGTTATGGAATTAATTAAGAAGTTTAGGGCGATTTACTGGACCAACGGTCCCGCCATTAGGGATAGGTTACTAGCGTGGCTCTTCTTAGAGAGCAGGATTCAAAAGAGTAAGTAAGACTGTTCGCTTCGAACGAAGCACAGTTCAGTTTGGCGGAGGGATACTTAGGAGAGTTCACTTCACAGTCAGGGGACAGGCAAGTTATTGGTGATACTCCATCAAACCCCCGCTCAACGATGAGTTGCCTGTCTGTTTATGTAAGTCCCATGAGTTGACAACAATACTTATGCTTGGGTGCACACAATGATTTGGTCAAAACATCAGCTGGCATGTCGTTCGTATTTAAGTAAACAACATTTATTTCACCCTTTTCGTAAATTTCACGCACAAAGTGATGACGGACGTCAATATGCTTTGTTCGTGCATGAAACACTGGATTCCGCACTAGCTTTTGTGCAGACTGATTATCACTGAACACTATTGTCGGAACACAAACACATGAAGGGGATAATTCACTAAAAAATCTTCTTAGATGGACCACTTCTTTCGATGTTTCTGACAGTGCCATGTATTCAGCTTCAGTTGTTGACAAGGCCACTGTTCGCTGCTTTCTTGCTTCCCATGTAATGGCACCACCAGCGTACTTGCAGATGAATCCGGTGAAACTTCTTCTATCGGAAGTGCAGGAAGCAAAATTTGCGTCAGCATATGCAGTGAGGGGTTCACCCGTCTTCTTGAATTCGATGCCTTGATCCCTGGTGAGTTTCAGGTATCTGAGGATTCTCTTCGCTGCTTGCCAATGGAGCTTTCCAGGATTGTTGTTGAATTGGCTGAGGAAGTTGACACTGTGGGTGATGTCGGGTCTGGTAGCTACTGAGAGGTACATCAGTGATCCGATCAGGGACTGGTAAGGGATGTCTTTCATCTCAGATCTTTCAGCATCGGTCTTTGGGCTCATGTCAGCTGTCAATCTTTGATTTGGGTCTAATGGTGTAGACACTGTCTTCGCATCTTCCATGTTGAACTTTCTAAGCAGGTCATCAATGTATTTTGTCTGCGTCATCTTTAATTTTCCTTGGTCTTGTGAAAATTCAATTCCTAGGCAATAATGTAGACGTCCCAAATCCTTCATTTTAAATGATGAAGCTAGCTTGTCCCGTATGGAGTGATAGCTTTTTTCTGAATCGGTGAAACACAACAAATCATCAACGAAAACACACACAATGATTTCTTGAGTGGCAGTATTTAATTTATAAATGCAAGGGTCTGATTGAAGAGCACCAAAACCAAGCGAGTTAAGCTTTTCATGTAATTTCTTGTACCACTGTCGACCTGATTGCTTTAGCCCATAAAGCGATCTATTCAACAGGCAAACTTTATTTGGTTCTTCAAAACCTTCAGGTAGCTCCATGTAGACGGTTTCTTCAATGTCGCCGTTGATATATGCTGTTACAAAATCCAGTTGATATGCTTTCAGATTGTTTTCGACTGCATAAGATATTACAGCACGAATTGAAGATAGCCGAGAGACCGGGGAATAGCTGTCTTGATAATCACCTGGCTTTTGGAAACAGCCCTTGGCGACAAGTCGGGCCTTCAACTTGTCCACCGTGCCATCTTGTTTAAACTTTGTCTTCAATACCCATTTGGATGGGATTATTTTTTCATTCTTTGGTCTTTCTACGAGCTTCCAAGCTTCTTGTTGTTGAAGTGAGTGATATTCTTCCTCCATGGCTGCGATCCAGTCATCCTTTTGTTTACTTTGTACGGCTTCGGCGAAGCTGGGGGATGTCAACACAACTTCTCCGCTCCTGCTCGCCGGCGATGTAAACATGGCGCTATTGGCGGTCGCCAACTTGGCGTAGTGATACAGCTTCCTTGGTCGCCCTGGATTCATCGTCCTCTCTTTCCGTGGGCGCCCGGCAACCCTTCGGAGTTTGGCTGCGCCATCCGGTTCCGGTTTCTCCTCCTCTCCTGAAGTGACGTCGTCGTCGCCAAGGGACTGCTCAGCTCTCATTGGTTGATGGTCGGCTGGCGGCGGGGACATGGTCTCAGGATCGGGTTCTCCGTGAGTGCCGGCAGCTGGATCTGGATCTTCGCTGGGGAAATCGTACCATTGCTCATCTTCTTCTAAAGTTGGATTCATTTCTTCAATGAACTTAGCATCTCGACTTACGATGACAGTTCTTGTTTTGGGATCGAAAAAGCGATAGGCTTTCGCTTCGTCGGAGTATCCAATAAAGATTACTTCATGTGATCTTGGTTCAAATTTAGATCTTTTGGGTTTGTTTAACACAAATGCTTTTTGTCCGAAAATTTTGAAGTAAGATGCTGATGGCTTTCTGTCGAAGAATAGTTCGTATGGGGTCTTGTTTTCTGCTACGCCTTTGGTTGGACATCGATTTCTGATGTGTGCACTGGTTCGAACTGCTTCGGCCCAAAAACTTGAATCAAGGTTTGCTTGGGAGAGTAGACATCTCGCTGTGGAGCAAAAAATCTTGTTCTTGACCTCTGCAACCCCGTTTTGTTGTGGACTGTAGGGAGCAGATTTTTCTCGGCGTATACCTTCTTGGCTTAAGAATTGGTCGAATTCTTTACCCACGTACTCTAGGCCGTTGTCTGTTCGTAAAACCTTGATCTTCTTACCCGTACGATTTTCATTGCAGGCTTTATACTTCAGAAATGCATCTTTTGCTTCATCTTTATTCTTTAGGAAGAATATTTCGGTGTACCTTGATTTGTCATCGATGAATGTCACAAAATATCGCGATCCGCCAAGTGAGGGAATCTTCATAGGACCACACAAGTCCGAATGTACAAGTTCGAGGATATCTTTTGCAACAAATTTAGACTTTTTCGGATAAGGGGTGGCACATTGCTTACTTTGAATGCAGATTTTGCAGTCCTTAATAGAGTCATTGTTGTTTTTGAAAGATAGTCCTTTTATCATATTTTGTGATTGTAACTTTTTCAGATCGTTGATGTTTAGGTGTCCGAATTTTTGATGCCAGATTTCTAATTCGGTGACGACAGCTGCCCTTTCTTCGATTGGTTCGACAAAATAAAGATTTCCTTTTCTTTCAGCTCGGAGCAATGTAGAACCATCTTCTGAAAGTACTTTAGCTTCGTGAGCGTCGAATACTACTATTCGGTTGTCACGGGTACACTTCGAAGTTGACAGCAGGTTTGTTTTGAGTTCAGGAACGCATAGGACATTTTCTAGCTTCAATGTCCTTGTACCAAATTCTTCATCTGGAACAGTTATTCTGACGGATCCTTTACCCGTTATTTTAGCTGGTTTGTCGTCTGCTAACGTTATATAAGAGTCCACTTGTGATGAAAATTCGGAAAACATTGAGTTATCGAAAATCATGTGACTCGACGCCCCGCTGTCTAGGATAAATTTGTTACTTCGCCCGGAGCATACAGCGGCGACTGCCTCTTCTGGCGGGGAATTCTTTTTTTCTTGCTCCTTCGTTGCCATGGCGACGGCAGGTGTTGAGCTTTCCTTTTGATTGGGATAGTTCTTTTTATTCATTTCTCGCTGGCGTTTGTAGCAGACGTCATATTTATGACCCTTTTTCGAGCAATAAGAACACACGATGTTTTTATTTTGCTGTTTTTTATCATTCTGTTTTTGATTCCAAGTGGATTTCGAATGCGAGTTGAATCTTTTTGAAGATAAATAGGCGTTCGGGATATCTTGTTGACTTTCCCCGCCGCGTCGGGATTCCGATTCTTCTAAGATTTTGATTTTTAGTGCGTCGGGAGCTGGGAGAGTGTCTCTGGACTCGATCGCGCACCGGAAGTTTTCGAAACTGTCTGGAATGCTGTACAGCAAAAGTATAGAAAGTAGGTCGTCGACGATTGATATATCCATTTCTTGTAGTTTATCGACCGTCACGAAGAAGCTGTTTATGTGGTCGGACATATTTTCTGACGAGGACATCTTCTTAAACAGAAGTTGTTTCAAGAGCGTCGCTTTCTTCGCAGGACCTTTCGATGAGTAAACATCTTTAAGTTTATCCCAGACTTCTTTAGAAGTGGAGCACTGCTTTATATGACACAATTCGCTCGGGCACATGGACAGGATAATGTCGGCTCTGGCCTTTTGGTCGTCGGAAATCCATTTGGCGATCTTCTCGGCATCGGTTTCCGGTTTCGGTTCCGCTCCAGTAACAAAGTTCCAATGATCGTTTTTAACCAGGATGGCTTCGATTTGTAGTTTCCAAGTATCGTAATTGTCCTTTCCAAGTTTTTGGATGTTTGACTGATTCGATGACATTCTTCTATTCGTTGAAGACAGGAAACGGGGGAAAAGTTCGAGAAGCCGGCCTTTCGTTATACAAAGTCTCTAAGCCTCGTGTTAGGCCTCGTACGTCACCGCGCAGTGGTTAGACTTGCTGGTCCCATGACCTTTGATGGGATTTAGTAGCAGATAGCAACGTGTAGATTGAGAAAGACTTTTATTTAACATCATTAGAACAATCAATTTAAGTTATGGAATTAATTAAGAAGTTTAGGGCGATTTACTGGACCAACGGTCCCGCCATTAGGGATAGGTTACTAGCGTGGCTCTTCTTAGAGAGCAGGATTCAAAAGAGTAAGTAAGACTGTTCGCTTCGAACGAAGCACAGTTCAGTTTGGCGGAGGGATACTTAGGAGAGTTCACTTCACAGTCAGGGGACAGGCAAGTTATTGGTGATACTCCATCACTTCGTTCATAGCAATTAACGACCATAAAATAAACGGATGAAATGTTAGGTGTAAAAATAAGGCCTGATTCAGAAAACCCAGACTATATAGGCACAGCAGATTTGGGGAGCACTTTTCTAAAAAAAATGTGCATGGTTGTCTTTAATTAAGGGGCTAAGTTGGCTGATGTATTAAGGGTTTTTTTTATCATCTTTTTTTTATTATATTGATCAGACCATTCACATTGTGCCAAAGTAAAGTTAAAAAAGTGTCCCGAAAAATAAAAATTATAAAATTACAGTAGAATCCCGCTTATTCGAAAGGTACGGCACCAAAATTGAGCAGCAAAAATAAAAAAAATTACTGCATATTTTGATAAATAAATCCAACTTTGTAAGTACGTTTTTATTTTTTGTGTATGTATTTATGTATTCATATTTTAGTACAAAAACAATTCCCGAGCCTTTCGGTTAAACCGAATTTCGGATAAGCGGGATTCGGATAAAAGGTACTTTACTGCAACTAAAATGATGAGGGTCCACAGTATTTACAATAAAAGAAACTGAAATTTAAGGGTGCTCTGGGCCTGGGCATTATGGAAGATCAAGTCCTGTATAAAAACATGCAAGAATAATAAAACGATTCAAAGCACAATTCCATTCATCAAAAAAATAAACCATCATCAACGTATAAAAGAAGATTTAAATGCTTAATCTAAGCAAATAACCGACAGAGAGCGCAAACATAGAAGCTTTTAACCCACAAAAGTACAATTGCTCTACAATCGGCCACTAGGTTTTAGCACTTCTTCTGGGCATCATTTTCCAATGATCCCCCAATTTCTATGATAAACATTACCATTCGAAACAGTTGTGTAAAATAAACTGTTTGTGTAACGATGTAAAACAAATACTAACATGTTCTTTTTCCTCGGTTTTTGGAACCTGAACAAAAGTCTTTATTTTACTTAACGTATAAATGAAGAGCTTAGAAGAACGAGCTAAGTAACAAATAGGTAAAAACGAGATTTAAAGTTTTGCACTTAAATTCTATATAAAAAACGGTACTTCCATGCGGCAAAAAAATTTACTTAATTTAAAGTTCTGAAAAAAATTTGAAAATATTTTAAAATCGGTTAAAAAAATATGTGGAATTCCACCCTTTCGCGAAATCTATATACGATTACAGAGTACACAGAGATTACAAAAAATAATACTGTTTTTAAATAATTTGGTTAAAATGAACATCTAAAATAAAGAATACCAATAAAAAACCCTATAAATTGAGTTCCAAGGGCGATTTTTAACCGGGTATTTTTATATCAGGGGCGGCAACTGAGAAGGTCAGCATTTCAGTTGATGAGATAAAAATAACATTAATAATTTAATAATGATCCATACATAAGGCTAACTATATTTTTTAAAAGAAAAACTTCATTTGATAATGGTAGTGTAATTTTTCGAACTATGTAATAGTTTCAGTTTAAAGATATACTTCAGTAAAGTCACACATTAAAGTTTTTTTTTTGTCTAATGCGTTTTTTAGACAACGCCAAGCTTTTTTACCATTTATTTTAATATCATTTCTTATCTTGGTGATTTTTAATGTTGATGTTAAACAGATTCTCGTGTTTACTATTCTCGGTAATTTTGCTAATTTTCTAGGAATTGTGGTATTTTGGTTGCTAAACGTTTTTATTTATTAGAAATATCGCTCATAAACTTTGAAATACATATGTAAGCCATCCTATGTTGAATAATTTTTAATTTTTCTAGTTATGAATCCGAAATTGTACTGAGAATTTGGTTTAAATTTGACTAAAATACAAATTGTGTTTTTCATTGTTAGTCAAAATTGTCATATAATTTATCAAACAAGTAGTAAGGAAATTTGAACAAATGGAAGTTATGTATATCTAACTAATATTCGGGTTTTTTCTGGGGGGATTTTTTTTCCGGGGGTAGGCAATTTGACTATTTTTCCGTGTTGGGGGGGAAAGCTAGAGCGGGCCCTGCAGTTTGGAAAATTTAGCTCCCTGTATTAACAAAATAGAGAATTTTTTCGTTTTGATACAGATTTCCGCATTACGTCTTGCAAACTATTTAACAACAGAGTACGTGCTCAGACTCCTTTTAAAACAGCGCTCTTTGTGTAAATAAATAAAAAATATATTCCTTCAATAAAATATTTTTAATTCAACCAGGGAAATAGCTGTCCTAAGAAAATAACGTTAACATCCCGATTCCTGTGCCCAAAGGGGTTGAAGTTCCTGAAGCATGGCAATATTAAAATTGCTCGGATATCCATTTTGCCCGAGGGGAGATGATGAGTCTCGAAGGTGTCTGAAGCAAGAAGCCGTGTCTAACCATGCGTATACGCACCTTTCTGGAGCTAAATGTTCTATATTTGGAGCCGAATCTGATTTGGAAAATTCAATGACAATATCTATCTATATACAAAACCCAGACTTCTGAGTATTAGGGATGCAGTCTTTTTATCTGAGAGACCTATTCAGGTTAGGTTTGAATGATCGTCGCACTAGAGCTACACGAGGGCTATTAGGGACCTATTCAGTAACCAAAACTTCGTTACACTTCGTTGTTAACACACACATTAACTGTATTAGAACTTTAAGCTATAATCTATATTATAGACCCCACTTCGAACAAACTAAAATCTATTAATTTTCAGTTATACAGGGTGGTTAAAAAATAACGGTCGATATTCTATTTCTAAGATCAAGGTGGTCCAAAATGTGTTTTTACTTGCCCCATTCTGCGTACCGCCTAATTGCAATGGAGAAATTTTTTATGCACGAAAATATTTGTTGTATTACGTGTTACAATATCGTCAAAAGCAAGTTACATATTTCGAGGTAGGGTTTTAAGAAATGTCAAATCAGAAAAAAAATCATGAAAAGATAATTTTGGACATGAGTGTATTACGCATCAAAATAAACAAAGTTAGAAAAACTTTAGGATGGTTTCTTGGGTTTAATTTAATTTTGCATATTTTTTGCCACCAAGTGATCAGCAACATTGATCTGTACATTACATTAAACTTAAAAATATTTAAATACGCCTCTTTGAATTATTTATTAGCAGGTTATTTCAAGATTGACCATGTTTTTAAACATCACGAAACAAGATTTAGTATTGAAAGATACAAATTTCCCTGTCTCTATGCATAAAACATTTATTAAAAATTTATTTATTACATTTAAATATTACACTGTCTGATTCGCTTTTTTAACACCTATCCGTCACACGAAAATAACTTTTATTGTAAAAGCGACTTGCCATCTCTAATAACATCAACACACTTCAAATAAATTACTTATTACACTCTATAAAAGCTGAATCACTACTTGAATTTAGGTTCTAAACTTACTCTACCCAACTATGTGGCCCGCGATTTTGCTTGCAGACAAAACGACTGAGAGTTCATTGAATTCTGTCCTTGAACTTCTACTTTCTACATATTTTATTGTAGATAAGGCGTATCTCCCGAATTCCATAATTTTTCTGGCTGTAAACCCTTATGAAAAACTTAATTTTAACCGTTCCCCCCAAAATTGACAAACAAATATATTGTGTTGCTCAATAAAACCTAAAATCTACGCTCTCTGATTTTATGTTTTTTCTGCATTACGTTTTTCTCCTAAACATATAATGCAATCTTTACACTGTAATTATAACCCTGTACAAACGTTTTTCTGTTTATTGTACTCGGTCCATGGAAAAACGTGAAATAGGGGCATACGAGTTTCTCTGTATATATTACGTTTCTCTGTGTATATTATTTTGTTAGCTATAATTAAATGCAGGTATAATTTAAGTTGGGTACAGATAATAAAATGTACAAACAAAATAAAAATAGAGCAGTATTTATGAAGAATTAGGTACAATAAGCTAATTTCCATTACAACCCCGACCTTGAAATAGTTTATTCGAATCATTTTAAATGTTTTGAATGAAAAGAGTACAACCGATTAATATAAATTAATAAATTATTGATATTCAAAATTTTCAAATATTTTACTTGAAAATCATGTTTTAAATTATAGTCTCAATCGCAACCATTAAACTGAATAAAAAACTAATTTTTTTTTAATTTCAGATAAATTATTTCACAAATTTAATGAAAAAACTTAATTTTAACTGTTCCCCCCAAAATTGACAAACAAATATTTTATGTTGCTCAGTAAAACCTAAAATCTACGTTCTCTAATTTTATGTTTTTTCCGCATTACTTTTTTCTCCTAAACATATAAAATGCAATCTTTATGATACGCTGTAATTATAACCCTGTACAAACGTTTTTCTGTTTATTGTACTCGATCCATGGAAAAACGTGAAATAGGGGCATACGAGTTTCTCTGTATGTATTACGTACGTGAGTAAAATAACAACCCTTTTTTTCTTCTTTTTTACGGATTTGGCTTATTTAGATGTAAATAAAATAAAAGAAACGAACACGAACACACAAATGATATTCTTTCTTTTTTTTATCAATTATCATGAGGACTGTCGTTAGGTGACACCGCATTAGCATTAACTAAAAAAAATATTTGACATATTCGCGTGACAGTATTGTTATCCTTTTGGGACTGCAATGTTATTTAATTCTTTGAAACATGGAATGCCTACGAACATTTTTGTGGCACGATTGCGTTGATAAAAAATTAAACAACCGACGAGCCAATTTTTTCAGACAACTCTTTGACGGATTTTTTTATGAAGTTTAATGTCTATTTTGTTATATTAATTATTTGCGCTAAATAATTTTTATCATCAAATTTCGTTTAAATATGATCATGCACGCAATAAAAATATCGTAAATTAAGTTGGTTTTAATTTTTAAAGTGAAGACAGTATTTGAATGAGATTATTTAGCGTTCAAAAGTTTACAATTTATTGCTTCAAACTATTTTTTTAGATTACCTGGGGATTAGCAAGGTCTTAAATTTGCATTAGGCATGTGATGATATTTTTACGTCGTTAAGAGGCAACTGTTACAGCGTAAATAATGGATGAAAGAGTTGCTCAATTGAAATAAATATATCCTGTTGCAGAAAGCATGGATGCATAATCCAGACGTTTCTATTTCCTATATATTTTTTTTAAAACACTGGAAGCAACTTTTATGCAAAAAAGGTCGTTAAAAACAGATAATAATTTATAAGTTATACAAGTAGAAAATGTACTGCATAAATTATTATAAATGCACTTGAAAACGCTCAAAATTAATGCTTTTTTTAATCCATTTCATTCCATTCGTATTTAAATAATGGATAAAAGAAGATATGATGGAAAGAAGGATTTTGGAATTCAATCAATTATTAGGAGGATTTAATTTTTTTATACAATGGTCAACTTTATTTTAGTTTTATAAGTTGAATGGGGGGGAAATATGGTAGGATGGTATATTTCACTTTAAAAAATCACTTGTTTTAAAGCCATTTTGTTATTTACTTTTGACACAAGTGAAAATATATTTAAAATTTTTCTGAGAAGATAAGAATTATTCTCTAAAGTAGATAAAAAAATTTGTTACAGATTCATTTTTCTATATTTATATCTATTTTATACATTATAGGGAATGTTGAAACTAACATCAATTCTTAAATATTATTTTGTTAGCAAAAATTAAATGCAGTAATATTTAAATTGAACATAGATAGTAAAATGTACAAAGAAATAAATATAGAGCAGTGTTTGTGAAAAATTAGGTACAATTAGCTAATTTTCATTACAACCCTGACCTTAAAATAGTTTATTCGAATCCTTTAAAAAGTTTTGAATGAAAAGAGTAACCAATTATTATAAATTATTGATATTGAAATTTTGCAAACATTTTACTTGACAATTATGTTTTAAATTTGATCTCAACCATTAAACTGAATAAAAATACCAATTTTGTTTTATTTCACAAATTTAATTTTTTAATAGTTTTAAATTAAGTAACTTCAATTGGTAACTGCAATAGGTATTAAGAGATTAGTTATCAACACTTTTTATACATATCTTTAATGTTTGATTTTAGGCTCAATTTTTCTTATCATTTATACTTAGGGTTGTTTATAAATTAAAAAAAAATATTGTAATTTAATTACTACTAGTAAGTGACAGTTCTTAGAGATTGCATTTCTTTCATCTTTTGTAGACATAATTTTTTTTAAAAAATGGGTTTAATTTTCCTAATAAATAATATTTGCATTTGCCTGTGTAATTTTTAATAAATTGTTGGAAAACATTTTTTTATAAACATAATAATATTCAAAGAAAAAAGTTATTAGTAAATTAGTAGTTGGGTTAATTGTGTTGAATTTTTATTTTTCAGTTTACACGGATTCTAACACACAATTTTACAGCTAACCAAGAAAGTTAATTGTAATTTTGAAATCAGTTTGTATTCCTATATCACAACAAAAGCCTGCTGTAATTGATGTACAGAAATTAACTATTCAATCTCGTTACTCTTAAAAAATTGAAGTGATTCATTGTTTTTTTTTTTTAAGTTTTAGACTACCAATGAAGTAATAAATTTTTAAAATAACAAAAGATAGATTAATCAATTTAGGAGAAATATAGTAACTATTAAAAATATTTTCAGATATATTTTGGAAATAATTAAACAAAAAACTAGATTTCTGTCGGAGTTTTTGTAGAAGTTATGTTGTTATTTTCAGTACTGTGAAAAGAGTATGCAGTAATTTCTAGTACTGTGATTGAAGTTAAGACGGTTAAAAAATTTATATCATTGTGATTATATGTTACTCGTTCTTACTTTCCGTTACACAAAAACTGACAAGCACCCACACAAACAAATATCCACAAGAAATTTCCATAGTTGTCGATCGCACCAATTCCAAAATATGGTAATAAAATAAATGTTTAACACGTTCGGCACATTACACATAATCCAAACACGTAAAATTCGGAGCACACTTCTGAAGAAAAACGAATTATAAATAATCATTCTTGAAGGTTGTTAATCCACAAGCACAAATCCACCGATTCCACAAACAAACATCCACATGTAATCCAGGTGACAAACCTAAACAAACTGGCTTTTTGACAGGTGACGGGTCCATCGCCAATGAATCATTTTTGTCGGCGAATATATTCCCCGTACACGTCTACAAGTAAGGTCGAAGAAGATTTACATTTCAAGATCTCGTCCTTATAATATGCACCGCTGGACACAAGCAACTTACCTATTTCGGAGGATTCAGAATTTATCACCGTACTCCAAAGATACACTAAAAGTAAACACAGTCTGAGGTTGCGCTGCCGGGAAAATAACGTATCATCCATGGCTGGAGCTTCGATTCGATGTTTTCTTTATTTAAAACATTCAGATTTATGTAATTGTTGATCACGTATGCAAGGTAATTTCGGCGCAAGTCAACATTACCACCCTGGCGTTTGTTACTCCACTACCGATGGTTTGATCCTACAGGTTTTCGGGGCATTTCTAAACGCGGTTCTCCTCGCTACCTGCTAGGACTGCCATACTTTCCGTCCGACTGTCGCCAATAAAAATTCCAATTCGTCGCCAAGCGCGCGGCCATCGGTTGGCGAGATTTCTCGTGCGCCAATAAAGAAGAATTGAGGCATTTTAAATTTAGTGTGAAGTATTGACGTTTCAAAATGGATTTCCCAGGATTGCAACTGCAATTATTTTCATCGAAACGTGAGAAGTTGTTAAATGTTTGCGTACCTGTTACTGACAGGCAGTAAATTGAAGTAATATATAAAAGTCACTTTCTAAAAATTTTAAAATTAATTATTTCGAAATAAAATTCCAGATTAAAATTCTTTTATATTTCATACATCCATAAATGTTGGCATGCTATTGATTTGTCAAAATAAGTAATTTCTTTCCAATTTCTTGCCAATAAACAGTTTCAGTGATTTTAACTGATATAATTTTCATTTTTATTTTCTCTCAATTCTTATAATTTCTTACAAAAACACGAACTCTTTCCCAAAAATCTATAAAAAGAATTAAAAATATACCAGAGATATTCAGAGCGTTAAATTAATCACTATCCGCAACTCCTTTTTTTTTTAAATCATTAATTAAAATTGCCAGTTCGTACAGTTGTAATTACAAAGAAAAATTTGTTGATAATTTCATACATATTTTTGAGAATTTAAAGTCAAATAATCTAATTATATGTATATTGTGGTCCTCTATTTGTCTTTTCAAAAAATAATATCTAATAAGGTTGACAACTGATATAGTTTCAGTTTGCTTGAATCGCAAAGAAATAAAATAAAAATTGTCAAGCATGTTTAATTATAGGATGATTTTACCTCATAATCGTCTAATAAAGATAATTAAAATAGATTAATCTTGAACAAAGAACAAAATACGTTATAAAAATAATTTATTCTATAACTTACATAACCTTTAAAGAAATAGACAACTACCTATTTTTTTTTGCATAATTTCATATACATGTAATGTGATAATTATAAAACTTAAACTATATGACATCACCGTGTCACTCACAAGTATCCTTTTAAAATACACCAATGCATAAATAGCCAACAATGGATTTTTTTTCAAGCAAGTATCGGTATCTTCATGCAAAAAGAGCTAAAAAGGTGCAATCTTAAGAAAATTTCTTAGAATCGACAATACTGACGTCGTTTTCTCAGTATTGCACAGAACACCTGTATCCTAGGTTGCCACACTACATAACATAACCTGGGGAGGGTGGAGGGAAGATTTACAACTGTAACAAATGACCCATTCCTGGTACTACAGTCGTACTTTTTGAGGGCACATACCAATTTCTGCCTTTTAGGGAAAGTCACAAAGCGCTGATTTTTATTCTTTAAAAGTTAGAATATAGAAGTTAGTGGAAAGAATATTATTATATGTTATTTAAACTCCATAGCTAGACATAATCTACTAGCATTTGATTTTTAGTAATGATTTCAATAAAATGGCTATTGGCTGATTATCAACAGGGTCTGTTCTTCCATAATGCCCGGGCCTAGGGGCCACTGAAATCTTAATTTAAATTTTTTTAATGCTAAATGTTGTGGACCTTCAAAATTTTAGTCGATTTTATAATTTTGCTTCTCTATTTTAACTTGACTTTGAAAAATAATCAACATGATTGGTCTGGTCCATGTAATAACGGAGATGTTATAAAAAATATTCTACATTAGCCAACTATAGCACTATAATTAAGGACAGTCCTACGCAAAATTTTAGGTAAGGGCCCCCAATATCTGCTGTGCCTATAGTCTGTGTTTTTCTAGATCCTGCTGATTAATTGACCTCTTAAGACCCGAGCAAAATCCTATTCCATATTCTTATATAAATAAAAATCTAAACATATTTTTCATACAAATATCTGCTAAAAAAAAGTATGTTTTTCATAGAATTTTTTTTAAAAAATTATGTTTAATAGTTAACTTAGCAACACGCCTTAAGCTATAAAAATAATTTTTTTGTGCTATATATGCAACAAAAAAGACCGTATAACTTATTTGTAGTTAACCGATTGTTTTAACATTGTTTTCAATGCAAAATGCCTCTAAAATGTACTACTAAAAGAAGTTTTCGAAAAGTTTTTTTATAATTTAATAATTTTTTTTAAGAACTCTAATATCGTATTGACCCTCGTTCAACTCCATTTTTTACAGAAATAAATTACTGATACCTGTAATCAAAGGCTGAAAACTGATATTGGATCTTCTTCTATCGGACTTCTTCAATTTCGGAACTAGTGTAAATTGTTTGTGGGGAGGTTTTAAAAAATGCCCCCAAATGGGGACGCCAGGTAACAAGGGGCTAATGGAAAGATTTATCAAAACAGCCACACGATAGTTATATAGCCTGAGTAATATCGGCGAATACTAGTCAATGGACTTTAGGATATTCTAGCAGCACGTATACTTAAAAAAAATGATAAACCTGCCCTCGTTGGGTGAGGCTCAACCAAATAATACCTTCACTTGCTTCTAGTGAAATGAGTGTTTTTTGGAGACCTGTACAAGGAAGACAAGAGACCACCAACCCAGACGACCGGACAAGTGAAAGGAGGGGAACAAAAGTAAAAGTTCTAGCCACAAGGTGAATAAGAGAGAACTGGCCTTGAAAAGGGCGGCTCTTACACGTCACACAAGTTTCGAAATAAATTTACAGAAAGAATATTTTAAAAAAAGGAAAGAAGAGGATATTATGGAGTCTAAAGTCTCCTTTCAAAAGTTCGGAGAAGTTTGGTGAGTTTTAAAATATTTTTTTGTTTATTTCAACTGGTCATCCACGATGCATTGGAAAGTTGGAAATAAAGAGGCGTCCATATTTAATTTCGCACACACAATAATGTATTCAGTGGTTGGAAACCTTTTTCATTGAAAGAGTCAAAATAATAGTTTTTGTGAAATTTGGCTTAATAAAAAATTATTAGAAAAGTTGTTTGAAATGTAGATATAAAAAAAACCGTAAAAAATGCAGGTTTCTCATACTTGTTTTTAACAAAAAATTTTTTAATGAAGTATACAGTTTTTTTTTTTTAAAAATATTGACAGAGCCACAATTTTTTCGAGATTGCAATCTTTAAATAATAAACACACATTTGGGGGAAATAAATACATCAATTGAGAATTTAAGTCATCATTCGAAAGCTATTAAAAACACATGCATTCACATTTTCATTTCATGATTAATCTTTTTCAAAAACAAGAAAAATATAAGAAAGCTTTTTTCAATTTAAACGCAGAAAAAGTCATTAAGTTGGATTTTTTTGAAGTGATAATATTATAAAATTATTGGGTTAAATAAACCTTTAGCCTCTAAAAAAATCCGTCTTTTCTCGACGCAGAAAGTCTTATGTTTGTAATTTGATTGATGTTAATAAACTTTACCCACTTAAATTTAGTTCTGTTCTCATTTACTAGATTGCAATCATTGTTATATACTCTAGTAATTTAGATAAATTAATCACTTAAATTAATGAAAAAAATTGGGTACATCGGTATACCGTCATGATGATTTATAATTTGTTTTCGAAGTTCATGTATTCTTTCGTCATTGATGTATATACAATAATTTTTTATTGTATTTCTACATAATCAGAACTTTTGCAATGAATTTATTAAGACACGTTTGATTGATGAACATATTATAAAAAAGGAAGGTTGTTTTATCAAGAAAAATTAATGAAAAGTTTTCATTCAAGATTAGGTTGAAATTTAATCTATTTGTTTTGAGAAAATAAGAAATAAATAATCGGAAAATATAATATGCACCTTTCAAAATTATTCCAATGTATAACGATTTACAAAAATAAAAATGTATCCATAGTTTTAAAGACTAAAAATAGTTTAATTGATTAAAAAAAAATAAAAATAACATTAATAATTAATTACTAAAACAAGTTTCCTGAACTTCTAAAAGTATTTTTAATGATTATACTAACTGTTCAACTTATAAGAGAAAATTTAAAAAGTTATATTCATAATGATTTGCATTCTCTCTAACGCATTTATTATATGAAAAAGATATTGTGTTGAAAGGATTATAGATGACATTTACTGTTACAAACCTACTTGTTTTCCGATAAGAATTTCAGTAACAACTTAAGTAGTAAGAAGTTCTTTTTGAACTTCTTGTTTTTTAATGGTGTCATTTTGCCTTTAGGGTTTGGTCTCTGGTGATAAAATCTATCAAGAGACGCTTCACATAAAACCAATTTTTTAAAAAAGAATTTTTCAATATACACAACTGCGCTGTTAAAAATTTGGAGCTAAGTTTCACAAAAAAAATTGTAGCTACAACGGCTGTGTGGTGAAATGTGTATCACCATAATTTTGGTATTTGGTTGCACTATTTCTTAGTTTTTGGCTTCAAAAACTTGAAAAATTGCTCAACCGACTACTAAAAATATGGTGAAAAATTTCACCACACAGTCGTTGTATCTACTACAAACCATTTTTTGGTGAAACCTACACACAATTTTTTAACAATGTATGAATATCGTTATACGTTTTTTAATGGTAAAACGTTGGTTAGTTTTATTTTTTTTAAAAATTTTCAAAACATGTTTCAATCTCTTAGATTCTCCAAGCTCACTATAAAAAAAAATTCGAAAAATTTGTCATTTCCTTCGAACTAGTTTTACTGCCCACGCCGCGCAGCTACTTTGAATGAAGTTGTAGAAATTTTCATTTTTTCACTGCATGTGATCGCCATTAGGGAGGGTCCTTGTTTAAAACCGGAATTCAATTACCATAACGGAAGAACGTAAGTTTCTTGTTCTAAAATAGAATTCGTAATCATTCATGATAAGTAGAAATAAAATGTTGCCTACTTTGCAATTTGAATATTTCAGGTTTACAAATGAATAATTTTAAACTCATAAGTGAAAAATTGGTAATGTATATATTTTATTTTTTTTTATTTTTTCGACTTTCTGATAACTTTTAATCAGCGCAAAGGATTTGCAACGTAATTTTGGTTAATAATTAGGGTTATTAGGATTCAATTAAAATACTTTCAGGGATGTGTGACAAAAATTCTCCTTTTTCCAAATTCCCAACTTTACATTTATATTTTTAAATAACTCTTAGCAAGTCATTTTGAGCACATACGCTTAATTGACACCAAGTAATGCGGGTCTCTGAACAAGCACACAACTAGACCAGAAAATATATATGTCCTACCAACAAACCGCCTAGTAATCCCAGATGTGACTAATGAATTTACATACATAGATTTTAAAGCTTATGCAGTTTTTGTATTATTGTGAAGTATATCTTTGGCCAGGAACATTTCCTCGTATTTTTACGACTAGTTGTCGTGTAGCTTTAGTTAGCGACATTAATTCGACCTAACCTTGCAATTTTACAACCTCGAACTAAGATTTGTACTTGTTCGAAAATGAAGAATAGTAAGTTACATTTCCATTGTAACGAGCAGGTTTTAAGAAACAGGATGTTCTTCTACTACATCAGCCTCTATCGATGAGGCCTCTATCGATGAGGCCTCTATCGATGATATAGTGGCAGCGAATGTGTTAAATAATGTCAAGATATAATACTTAATTTTGGAAGATCATCGTTTTTTGAAGTTTGCTTATTTTTTTTTATGCTGTCAAATCTGATTTGTGTCACATTGCATGCAAAATACTGATCGGCTTATTTGTTAAGGTTTTATTTTTAAATGGCAAATATTTTTCCTAAAAATTACTTGAAACCTTCAAAGCAGTAAGATCGAGTGGCAGTTATATAAAAGTAATTTGCATCTCGAGTGATTCAATTTAGACTTTTGTTGGTGACGCATAAACGCCCCAATCACGTCTAATCTGGAGCATTTTAAAATAAATGAATCAGTCTGCGATGGACTTCTATTTCGACGTTTCCTGGTTTGCTGCCTAAATCAAAAAAGTTTCGACAATGGAACAAGAAAAGGACGCTGGATGAATGGAGATTATTGTGCCACATTATTTTGAGCGATTGGACAAAGGGAAAAGAGATTAATGGCAGCGCATTCTGTTAAATAAATACATCGACAATTGTTGAAGTTTGTGGCTTTTTCATGCATCTTTTGTTTCCTCGTGGAAAAGCTCATGTTTAAATGCAATGTGATCAAGTACCTGTAGTTATATGGACAAACGATAAAAACTGTTTATTAAAAAAAGTATTATTCTTTAAATTTAAAATATGGGTGTGTAATACTATACACTTTCAGTTACCACTCAATATAGCAATACACATTTAACGGTAATTATATACCATACTTAAAGTTTAAAAAAAGTTCAATTGCAGCTACCATTTGCCATATTTTCAAAAATAATATTCAAATCTGTTAGACCTTAAACGAAATTAATGTTTTAGACATTTTTTCTGGATGGATTAACAAATAATTTATGGAACTCTTTGCATCCGCGGAAGGATCTTCTCCATAGCATATTTCTATTTACCCAACTTAAGTTGGCAAGGAGTGTAGGTAATTTCTAAGTAACTATTCGGTTTTATGAATTAAAAAATAACTTGTGATATTAATGTTTTTTAAAAAAATTCTCTTGCATTAACTTCTTCGTCAATGCTCTTTTAATCTTACACTCGTAAAACAAAGGAGTGAAATCCACTTCTGAAGGAGAAGTGCATTTTCGACACTGGAAAGGAGTGAATATTAACTCAGACTGAGTTAAATTCACTCGTTTATAGTGATCTTGTCGCCGATTCAACATACAAATTATCCATTCCTGTAGGAGAAGTGCATTTTCGGCACTGGAGAAGTGAAAATTAACTCAGATTGAGTTAAAATCGCTCGTTTGGTTTAAGAGTGTAAATTATAAAAAAAAAGCTATCCAATTTATCATACCCCGAATTTCGATGAGTTCTTTTTTAAAGGGGTTATATTCTTCTTATTTAGTAATTACGCTTGCTTTATATATCTAAAATAAAAACAATATGGAAGTTTAGCAATTTGTAAAACCGTAAACATCATAATCACAGCAAATAAAACTACAGACTAAGGATAAATAGGTCTAATTAGAAGAACATCTTAATATGACCTCATTTAATTAACATTAATAATTTAACTTAATCAAATAATAATGTTTAAAGGTATAAAATACCAAAAGCTCATAAATATATCTCAAAAAGACTCTTTCATTTTGAACAAGTAGATTTGTAATAGAACATGCCTCTTAGCCCGCTTTCGCACAACATTTGTGTCCAATAGGAAAAAGAGCGACAACATAGTATGAATTCTATATTAAACAAGTACATTAAATATAGATAGTTTCATTTAATTTCAGTCGAAATTTCAATAAATTGCTAAATTAGTTTATAGTTCAAAGAATAAATATGTCCTATTCCTCGCTTTTAAATCGAAGCAAAACATTTGATATCAACATACAATCAAAGAATCTCTTTGTGAAATAAATTTGATGTCATTTCAAACTGATTTATGTCACAAAAATAAATTTCTTTTAATATAATATTTAAAAAGAAATAAAGTTTCTCGAGCAGTTGTTGCGAATGGCAATGCTTATTTATTTCCATTATAAATGGCTTCTTTTGAGTTTTAAATAATCATTAAATTTGCAGGATTTTTTTTAATAATTGAAGTACTTCGAATTCGAATATTTTCATAGGTTTTCCATATCTTCTATTTTCGAGGAGCTGAATTTTTTTGACGTATCACATTTGCCTGTAGCATATGTAGTTTGGGCTATGAAAGTGGGTGACAGACGGATTGAACGATTATAATACATTTCCACATTTTACGTTATAAACGAAAAAGCAGTGTATAACGCATCCAAAGCAGTTTATATTTATAGTAAAAAGAATTAATTTTCTAAAGTCTTGATGTTTATTTCCTGGTCGCTCCTCTGCTTTTTCTGATGATAAAACCTAAATTTGTCGACATCGTTCGTCCTAGCATGTCGATTATCCTAGCATATTGACCTCTCTTTTGATCACATGTTGTCATAGTTAATGAGGTGGTAAGTAAGTAAGTAGAACTGTTTTATTTTCAAATTAATACTAAATGAGTAATAATTTGGAAACTAAACTATTTAAAGACTATTTTTAGACTATTTAAAAGAATAGGGAACACAAAACACGCATTAAAAAAAGAAAACAAATAAAAGGTTATGGAAATATTAAGATTGATATAGAAATTCTTTACATTACTTGTCAATAATGGATTTGATAATTATATCATATAGGTAATACAAGGAAATACATATTATCATTTTAAAATGATTTGAAATATTTACAATTTCAATATATTGGGGTCCGGAGATAGTTTTCCAATGGAGTCAGTTTTCCGCTCACTTTTACTTTAAAAATGGATGTCTAAATGCCACAAATTGACCAAAAGCCAAACCAATTGACGGAACCAAATCGACCAAAGAACAGTATGGGTTATCACGTTGTTGAAACTCCTGATATCTAAATTTATTTTTTCAAGTCAAGTTCTACTTTCAGTTCATCATTTGCAACTTAACACGTTCTTACTATAGCATTATATTAACGATTCCAACATTGTATATACTAAATGTGGGGTTCTTCTTTATATATAGCTATGCAGTTATTTTGCAAGTAATTTGCATAGCTTCTCGTTAAGGTAGGGTCAAAACTTGAATATGATAACATGGACAAACTTTCTAAAATGCACTTGGGATTAACATAATTCCAGCATTGTTTTCGTTTTCATCCCGAAAAAATACATTGGTATCTTTAATACTCATACATTATGGGAAAAATACTGAAAAAAATTAACTGCATTAGAATTTAAATAATTTCAATTTTTAAAATTTTCGCCATACGGCAAAAACCAACTACAAAATTCCAATTTTGATACGAATGACTAGAAAACTAATAAATATATTCTGAAATAACCCTCTTGAACTACAATTATTTTTTCAAAACAATTTTTATTTGTATTTAGTACTCCCCGGTCTCCCCTAATACATACAAGTTCCAAAGCGAAAATCAATTATGCGTTAAAATAAGATTAAAGTAAGAAACTGAGCCGTAATTAAAAATATAGAAAAACGTATGTTTTTTTTTTGCGGATAGTAAATTGAAGAGCTTCGTGGAAGAACGCGCTAAGTGACATTTTTGAAAAAATTTAGATTTTTGTGTCAATGAACATATTACTAACTTTTTTAACGATAACAAGTGTCTTCTTTTTCGTGTACTTAAAGTTTGGTATATTTTTTACGATTTGCAAGTACCGTTTTCAACAGATCTGAGTGCAAACGAAAAATTTAAAGCTTATTTTCTCCTTTTTACCTTTTTGTCACTTAGCACGTTCTTCCACTAAGCTCTTCAATTGTGATACTTTTAAACACTAATATTAGCGTTTCCTTGTTTTAGTTGTCATTTTATTCGAAATTAGTTATTGTTACAATTTTTCCTGGTTGGCTTCTTAATTTTTTTTAACGAAAGACAACTCTTTGAATATCTCACTAATGCAAAATATTTTATCAGACTTCGGGTTTATACTCAATTTAATTTTAGTAACCTTATCAGCTTCAGCGACAACTTTTGATTTTTATTCGAAGTTATATTTAACTTCGTGGCTCTGTCATCAAGCTCTCTAATCAGGCAATTTCTGATTTTTATCAGCAAATACTATTTGTTTATCTTTTTATGTAATACAAATGTAAACACATTTGAAATATTTGTACTGAAAGTTTCGAATTTAAAAATGAAAACAACATTTAAGTCACACTAGTCATAACAAAACTTTAACAACAACAAATATTCTCGTAGAACTTTAAAATTTAATTTGAAAAGGATTTTAGATAAGTGATGAAATAATTTTTTTTGTGAAACAGAAGATCGTGACCCACTATTTCTCTGATATACAGACATATCTTCTCATCAATGGACTGTCATGTTTTCCAGCATCAAACATAATTTAAAAAAAAGTTAATACATTTTTAATTTTACTAAAGATAAAAAAATAAAGTTTTGCGGAATAATTTGTAATCGTCTGCTATAGAAATATAATTTAAAAAATTTATTTAAATTAAATTGTCAGATGAAAAATTAAATTTCAGTCTCATTCTGTACAAACAAATTTTACACCTAAAACAATTTTCTTATCCCTCAGAGGGCTAAACCAATTGCATTTACAAGACACAAAAGACTAGGGGAAAAAAACACAAAAATTAGAAAAAAACCAAACGTGCTACTTGTAATGTACGGTCATTTCGACTGAAATACGTGTTCGGCGTGACTTATAACCGTTTCTGTATATTATTGTTGAATATTCAGGTAGTGTTCCGAAAAACGTGATTTTAGGAACTGATGAAATATTTCGCCCCGCCTAAAATTGAACTTTGATAGGATGGAATGAAGTATATACAGAAAAGGTTACCAAAATTACTTAAAGCAACCACTACTAAAGGATTGGAAAGTTTTTCTTGGAGACAACTATATTTGGCTTCTCCTCTAACTTGTCGCCATCATTTAGCGATAAAGTTCTAAATGTGTCACAAAAATGACTTAATTTTTTGCTACTGCGCATGCTCACGCCTTTTTACTGGAGACCAAAATTGGTTGCACTTTCTGAGAACCGTTAGAATATTGAGAAGTTCATCTAGTATATAGAATAGATCATTGTTTTGCAATTTCCCTACTATAGCCAGATGTATCTATAATAATTAAAGAAAGAGTCTGTCTGTCTGTGTGTATGTCTGTGGATCGCAAAAGACCTACTTAGACTGCTCTAAAAAATTCGAAATTTTTAATATAAATTCCTTTTAATACCTACGTGTTCACCTGAGGCTTAATTTTTTCATATTTGATTATTGTGATTTTTAAATAATATAATTAGTTTAAAAAAAACGTCATCCACGTGGGATTGCGGGACCATAACAGGGCTTGAAAATACATGGAAGGGGCCGAAACGGGGGCTTGACGCCATCCTCTATTAGTTTGATTGATTGAGTTTGGTTGAGATATGCGCTCGCCCCAAGGCTGCTTCATCCGCTATTAGTGTTTGCTTTTTTAAGTGCGCATGCGCCAATACGAATTTAATTTTGTTTTGATTTTGAGTGTATTTTCACAAGTAAGCATGCCTCTATAAGGAAGCAATGCGAAGTTAACGGGTTCCCAGTAAGGCTGGACCATACTGCCAGTACAACTATAACATATGTTTACAGTACTCCATAGCATTAAAATCTATATTCATTGAATAAATGTTTTGTACGTCAACCATGATTTATAAAAGCATAAAAAATTATATTACATAAATACTTAAATGTGCGTCAAGTTTCACGAAAAGTCTCGAATTTCCACATGTCTCATATTTTGTACTTAGTATATTTAGGTGCGGTATTTGACCTTCTTAAAAATTAAGAAAAAGATGAGGCATGCGAACAAATTTATTGAAATTTCATAATTTAATTCATTTTTTGATAAATTTTAAACTTAATGTTGATTTAAATTGAATTATTTCCTGAAATTGACGAATCTAGTTTAGGTCTGTTTTTTGCATCGCTTTTACCATTTATTTTACTATTGCAAGTCAGCCAGCGAAATTTTCGATAACTATATTATCTTAGTACTTCTGTTTTAAATTTGGTTTGCATGCCTTGAATGTGATGAAAATTTTCATATTCCATATAATCGGAAATAACTAATTCTTTCTAATAATCCTTACTCAGTAACTAATTGTAAATATCTCATAAGAACTTTGTGAATCTTTAAAAAAATGAGCCACATACACCTATATTTCAATTAGCTTTTATAATTATCATGAATATAGTTCTTACCCCTTCCTTTTGCGAAGGTTTATTATCCAGGCTTATTGCATTCTGAGAAACAAAAGCTATTCGAATTTCAGCATTTGTTCAACAAGCATGTAAAATTCATCGAAGATCAAAATTGTAAAATATTGAAATCTTTTATGTTTTTCTAAAGGTAGAACAATTTATTTTTGAAGCCGTTTGAAGAACGATTTTCAAAATTTGTTACTCTTTCTTAGTAAATCGTCCGATTTTCTTTACTCTCCTACGATTTCTTCTGTCTTCAGCGATGCATGAAATTGGCTGCTGCTTATTTTTCTGAACCTACGCTGGAACAATGCAGTAGCCTTTATTACACATCGTAATGCAAAGGTTCGAATTTCCATACGGAAGTTTAAAATCTGTGTTAGCTTTCTTAAGTACTAATATACTAGATATGAAGTAAGTAAACAAAACCTATTATTATTTTGAAGGAATAAATTTATCTGTCTTTGGCGGAAACAGTACAATGTATGACATTCGATAGGGTTATACTTATTTATATCGAATCATAGCATGAAAAAAATCCATGCAAGAATAAAAATAGGCATATAATTATTTATTAGTTTGAAAGTAAAGAGACTATTTACCAAATCATTTAGCGAATAAAAAAATCTAAAACTTTCTAGGCAGAATAAGAACTACTAAATATTTAACTTATATATGCATTTGTACAACACTTGACACATTATTTTAAACATCTGGCTTTGGAAAAGCTGTTAAATAATTGCAGTCCTATTTGTAACACATGAGTCATTTTAATTCAGGACAAAAAAAAGGTCATTTGGTTAGTGGCAAATTGAGTGAAACAATAATAACTTTTTTCTTTGAAAACAGTTTATAAGCTTATAACTAATGTTTAAACTATTAACTTTTTGTTATCAAATTAAACTGTTTATGATTCAACGTTCAAGATTAAACATTTGATAATTGATTTATTTGTGGTAGCAGAGAATTTACTATTTTTGCTTAACAATATATCATTTATTTTTCATAAACAACTTCCAGAATCTAAACACATTAAATTAAAATGTTCCCTTTAAAAATATTCATTCAAACAAAAATAGTTAATACGCATACATTTTCTAACAGCAATTTAATAGCATTTTGTTTATTTTTTACTTTATTAAATTTATCCCATAAAAATTGTTTTTTTTATGGATCAATAAATTGGCCTTCAAATATTTAAACTTGCATTAAAAAAATATGAAATGAGACAGCTTATCAACCAATGAATTCCTCACTAAATACACTTGTAGTTTATAATATTTTAAGAATTTGTTTTGAATATTCAGTGACAACACGGCCACGACCTATAATTAAAAAAAATAATCGAGTAAAAATTAGTTACTGGGTTTCAATCTGCTGAACTGCTCTGCAATCTACTGAAAATTAATTACAACAGTTCTGGTCAAGTCAAATTAAGAATGATCTCCTTTTCGTGAAAAATAAACGTTCAAGCCAAAAGTGAGAGCAGCGCCTCATCAAAAAGTACTTTACCCAAATGCATCAACTCCTACTTCCTATTTTCGGTCCATTAGGATGTGAAAATCCTCTCAAATAGAGATTGAAATCTTCCGAGTCGCGAAACACAAGACGGGAAGTTTGTTCTGTCTTTTATAGCTTCTTTTATGAGACTTTACCTGTGTAGTTGAGAATTGATTCAATTGATAGTTTCCTCTCTGTAAGAAATGTGGTGTAAGGTCACTCCGGCTTTATGGAGTAACTGTACACCAAATTTATGGTGTAACATTGTACAAATAAGATGTTTGCTCCGTAAAAAAGGCTGTATGTAGCTTTATGGAGTAACTTGACACCACATTGTTGGTGTAATGTTGCATTGATTCAAGTGGTTTACTCCGCAAAAGCGTGGAAGCAAGTGCTAGATCTAGTTTATGTGGTAATGTTACACCAAATGTATGGATTAAAGCTACACCAAAATTGATGGAGTAAAGCTACACCAAAATTGATGGAGTAAAGCTACACCAAAATTGATGGAGTAAAGCTACACCAAAATTGATGGAGTAACGTTACATCAAATAATAGGAGTAAATAGCTTTATTTGTGTAAAGCTACTCCTTTAATACGGTGTAAAGTTACTTCGCAAGGCTGGAGACATCAAGCATCCACCAGTTTTATGGAGTTACAGTACATGACACATTTTACTGTGCTTTGAGAGTAAATGATGCATATATTGTTTTGAAAATAAGATGTATAGTAGGGTGCACATTTCAAGACTTATTTGAAACGCTTTAGTTAAAAAGAATTTTGGTCCTCCTCAGCTGAATGATGATTTCAGTATATAAAATATTTTTCCATTCATTAAACTATATGATTTAGTTTTTACTCGCTAAATCAAATTTTCATAACATAAAATTTAATTTTTTAAAGACTAACTGAAATAGAAATAGACAATCATAAATGCTAGTAATTCATATGCTTTTCCTATTACGTGCATAATGTTTTTCGGTAATGTAGAATGTTTTTTAAAACTTACGAGGTCAGTTTAAGGAAAATTTTAGAATGTCTATTGTATGTAATTCAATGCACAAAATATAATAAGCCCCCAATACAATAACATAATCAACAAACACATGTTTAATACTATTATATGTATAGGGAAGTCTTTGCTCGATACTGAAATAATAATGGCCACAGAAAGTATACCACACGATGACAAATAAAAATTCCTGAATATGATATCATTTATTGTTTAAACAGCAGTTTTTAGGGAATCACACAGTTTGGAATGTTTCCTAAAAATGTCAGCTGTATGGATAGGCTCGATTTTAAGAATGGATTGCAACAGTTATTTCACTTGAAGACATTTTTAAAGAAATTTTCTTCGTAAATGTATAGAAACTGTATATGTGGAAATAGAATATCTATATATATCGCTGTAATAAAATATTAATAATGAAGATAGAATAAAAACGTTTTGGATGGTCATTGAACGGTTGTAAAAGTTCGTTGATCGAATGTTTAGTATCGTTTTCAGAAGATTATTGTTTTTGATTCATTAATAGCTGATTTTCATGATTATTAGAAATGTATATTATATATAGTATTTATTATCTAGGTGAACTTAAAAAAAGTATTCAAAACTTAAATACCATCAAATGCATTATTAGTCAGACTAACTCAAATTCTTAGTATTTTGTATGTTTGGATGAACTTAAAACTATTTTAATTTCATCAAGTGTTCCATGCGCTATTTGTGACGCATGTTGAACAAGCACTTTCGAATAATTGAAAAATCTTCAACTTATTCTGTTACCTTATCTTTAAATATTGCCGAATAAAAAAATTAAATTTAAAATTCGTTTTATGTATATAACCTAATTTTTCCAACATTAATTGCCCAATAGTCTTCGCTTTATTTTTTAAACTTAAACTTATAAAAATATGACTTACGGTAATGACTTATCAATAAATAACGTAGGATTGGTTAGAAAATCAAGGATGTATTTGATTATTTCAGCTCAAGGTAAAACTGTATATTAACTGATACTGTAATACAACCCACGTTTTTACGTCAATAGGATTTAATCCTTACCATCGATCAGTTATAAAATAGAAAAAAAAAAACGTGTCGTTACTCACTATGAATTCAAATAACCTTAGAATCTAATTTTTTTCAAGCGATTTCAAATGGTAGTTTAATCGATTTTCATTCGCTCATCGCTCATAATTAAGTTCTTCAAGAATATCAATAAATGTGCAAATTAATACCTGTTCTTCGCTGCTCAGGTACGAAAATAAAGCTCGATTAGCAATCAAGTAATTAATTAATCATTTCGTCACTAGTTATTTGAAGTCAAAATCTTAATAGAAGAGTTTTGTGGTAGAACATTCCATGTGACATTGAGGTATTTGTTTCCATGATATGTTGCATGCATTTGTTCCATCGATAAAACAAGGAGACATGGTGGGCTTAGGTTTTACCTTAAATAGCCGGACCAGAGGACATGGTCAGAAGTTGAATGAATCATGCTTTAGAAGGGAGGTAAGAAAACATTATTTTTATAATAGAGTCGTCAATGAGTGGAATTCTTTACCAGAATACGTTGTGTATTCGAAGCAAGTGGAAGATTTTAAGAAGAATCTTGATTGCTATTGGAAACTGGTAAGGAATTAGATATATTTTGAACCAACCTTGATGGACCTCTGGCCTGTTGTTGGTCGACAATTTTTGTATTTGTATTTGTTATTCCATTCTTTAAAGATAACAAGTTTCACCCTTTTAACTTCCGTACTACGTTTCTAACGGAAAAAGTAGGTTTGTAACAGAAACTGTCACTTATAACCTTTTCCACAGAGAATTCCATGTGTTAAAAAACCCAATAACACAGCATTTAATTCTATACTTTTAAATGCCAAAATGAGATAGCTTCAATACTTTTCCTGGAATTTCTTTAAAGATCGCCACAAAAGTCTATTGTAGCTTAATAAAAAGACGTTATCTTAACGCCTAACGATGAACTACCTAATGAAACAGAGAACATCTTCATTACAAAAGACGGTAACTCAAAATTGCACATCCAAATCGTTTTTCGATTTTCGCCGGCGTAGTTTTTAAGCCTCTTCGTCTAAAAAAAAATTCACTTTAGGTATATAAAAGAATAAAAATAAAGTCAAGTTAATTTATTGTGTTCATGTATTTACAGTTCATTAATTATAACATTTTAAAAATATTATGGTTACTCCATCCTCTTTTTATAATCTTAAAACTAAAATATGCACGCAAAATAGTACTCTGAAATAAATTTTCGGTCCATTGGAGAAAAGAAATTTCAGAACATCTCCAATGCAACGGCAAAAAAGAATTAAAACAAACAAACAATGCAGATTTTTTCTTGATGATTGACCTGATTAAAGTAGGATAAAATTCGTCACGACTGTTTTTTTTTTTAAATAAATCAATTTTGGAATTTTCAATTAATGTGGATAGAATATAAGCTAAGAAGAAAATAATTAACGCGATTAGTATGTTGTGCTCCATTAGGATTTTTCTATTATCGTAACAGGAACTAATCTGCTTCGATCCAAAATTTATATTTAAAAAGGGACTGCCGCGTACATTTTATTTTTTTTAATAAACAGGTAAGTAAACATTTCTTAATTTTAAGGAGAAGAAATTAATATTCATTGTTCCAATGACGCTGTTTTCTCATCCTAGCAATTAAATTCATTAAAAAATTACAAATTGATTTGATAGTAATCAGACACACAAAAAAAAACTAACTAAATTGGGAACATGTAATCAATAAGCTATCATATGTTCCAATCATCTACAAAAATATCCCTTTTTTACACAAACAGGAAATTCGTGAAAAAGCTTTTAAGACGTTGCTATGGCATTAAAGAGAAAAACATTACAGTTACCGACTTTCCGAAATAAGAAACTTTATGTCATAGTTCTATTCAATAATTTTTTCAGTCCTGCTGGTAATGGATGATGTGATCTAGAATATAAAGAAAAGAAAATACTTAGAATAATAATTATTATTGATTCCCTTTCTTTGTAAAAGAGAAGTCATTAAGAAATAACCATTGCATGCTTTCAGCAAAACCTTCGAATTATAATGGCGGTTAACCACAAGAACAAAAAGTTATAGCTTATAAAAGCTTAATACAGATTATCTTGAAGATTTTTTCAACCTTCAAACTTGTTAATGGGATTAAAGAAGTACTAATTATTTTAGCCAATGCAAAAGTTCGATACTTTTTATTCTACTTTGTAAAATGAAAAATTAGCTATAATATCTATAAAACTTAGATAAAATAAATAGCTCAACAAAGGATTTTATTGAAGGCATTTTATACAAAGTATTTTTGCGGAGACATTAAAAAGCTTGATCCTAGGTTTTCTGAAGGACTAAAAGAAATATTAATCTTCGTGGTGGCGGAGGCCGCATCGCTTTTAAAATAATTTCTGTTACATAAAATCAAAGAAATACACTTTATAGGGCTTGATACCAAGGTCCGTGCCATGCCAGCGCAGACAAAGTCCTTGACAACTTTTACGACCACTGATTGTTGTTGGGTTTTTCTTTTTCGAAAGAATAACTCACCAACAAACCAATTGGCATGTTTCACTTCTTCATTGGCAAAGGTTGCACCGGAATTAAAATATAGTCTTGATTAGTTGAGCGATCTAGTGGACGGAGCTTACCGTGTCATACCACCAATCACCGAAACGACCAATGAAATCCAGAAATGAAAGCATTAACGATTTACGTCACTTGAAGCAAAACAATTATCTTCTGAAAACCTGACAAATAAATTTTGTTTTTCTTCATTGTTTTGGTTGGAAAGTTTTTCTGACGTTTGCGTCGGAAAGGATTCAACAAAATGCAAAAAGTTATTATTTTTAATGTTTTTTTTTCTTAACATTTCCATGAGGTTTTTTTTTCCTTACCATGTCTTCCCATTTCATCTCCTTTTTACTGATAATAAAAATATCGTATTTTTCTTTTAAAGCTCGTTTGAAAATTTAATAAAGAAGTCAATACATTAATTACATTTTTCATTAAAGTCTTCCCAAACACTGTATTGTATTTAGAAGTACAATATTTAATTAAAATTAATATTTGAAACCTCTATTTAATTTTTTAACTAAGAACTTTCGCGGTTTCTTGTCTCTTCACAGTAATCCGGTTTCTGTTAGTTAAAATTTTTGGATCCACAATAACACTGTCAATCTATTTCTTTTGATCTCAATGATTGTTTTTCTCAGTAAAATAAGAGTTATCTATAACATCGTTCGCCAAATCTTTATTCATCTAATAATGCCTAAGCATAAACAGCAAAATTAAAATACTATTTATAGTCATACCATTCTTTACAGTTTATTTTTGACGACACTTTGCATTGTCTTATTTCCAGAACTAATTGATAAAAAAATCCTGATTTATTCGAACACCCATTATCATCGAATCATTACGAATCGAATAAATTATCAAGCTTCCATCAATTATTTATTCCTCTCTATTATCCTTTCATCAGTTTTATTCCCTCGAGGCACACTTACATTCGGTCTCCAAATGTGCTCAGTTTCTTTTATTGATACATCAACAGGAAATGAGGTCCATTTTGTTTACACGCAGTGCACTTATGAAATCAAGGTTAAGGTCCATCATTACGTTATTATCAAAAGAAACACCGACATTAAGAAACCTCGTTTCGTGATGCAGAAAATAGTCCCAGTATACCTGAAATACATTTCTTGTGCGTGCCTTGTTTTTTTACTTACATCTCCACCATCCTTTTGTTCTAAGTTTTTTCGTTCTTTTATCTCTTACAAATGGAATAATTATATTCTATTTCCCCATCTTAATATACTATGACTGCAATGTATGGTAGTCCTTTATTTTAAAATAATCTATACTCCGTGCAATTTACACTATGAAAACAAAAGAGTGAAATCCACTCATATAGGAGAAGTGGCATTTTCGATACTGGAAAAGAGCGAAAATTAACTCAGACTGAGTTAAAATCACTCGTTTGGAGTTATCCTGTCGATGTTTTAACTAAACAAAAGAGTGGAATCCACTCCAATAGGATAAGTGCATTTTCGACACTGAAAAAAGTGAAAAATAACTCAGACTGAGTTAAATTCACTCGTTCGTTTTATGAGTGTAACTTGGGTAAAATCAAATAGTAAAAAAGCAGGGGAAAAGCGCGATTGGTCCGTTAGTTGGAAACTATTGCAAGGTAATATTTACATACAAAATGATCTTAATACAATTTAACCAAAATACACTTTTCATTCTGATAAAATTGCCAAATTTTCTCAAATAATATTCAAATCTGTCAGACCTTAAACGAAATTAATGTTTTAAACATATTTTGTGGAAGGGTTCCCAAATAAGTTATGGAACTCATTACATCCGCGGAAGGATATTCTGCTTAGCATATTTCTATTTACCCAACTTAGGTTGGCAAGGAGTGTAGGAGAAGATCTAAAAGGATAAGGAAACAGTCAGCAAACCCTCTTGATAGTTGGTTTGTATAAAAAGAAAAGCCAAAGTTTAAAAAAAAAAATCAAATTTAAAAGAAAGAACACTTCGAACTAAAAAAAAATAGTTATCTTTTACATTTCAAAGAAGAATTTATATACTAAACTTAACTTTAATTTTTAAAGTTAGATTTTCATTTTAGATGTTAACGCAGAGTGTTTTTGTATACTTGGTTAGCATTTATGAATTCAAAATGGTCTGTCTTTTGATAGTTTTCGCGGCATATCTGATGAAATATTAACATAACATAACTCACAAATCTATATTTTGTCTTAGTTCTTGTGTAGAGTAAAAATATTGATTTTTGTCAATTTCGCGACATTAGTAAGATAAAAAAAATTAGGTTAATTAGTTTTTATAATTCTTTGTAATTAAAAAAAAGGAAATATGCTAAAAATGTGCGATTATTGACTAAATTTAAAATACATATACACCAGTCTATTCAACGAATAAATTTGTTCAACATGTAAGGCTACAGTTATACCTTTCGTAAACTTCTTTGACTAGACAAACAAAAGACACAGTAACTTTAATTTATGAGAAATGTCAACTTGCGAAATGATTTGCCAAACAGAACAATACAAGTGCTTAGAGACTGTTTTTACTGTTTATTTCTTTCTTTGCTATTTCTTAAGTAGAAAATTACTAGATTATTGTTTGAATAGTTTCTGTAAACAGTAAGTCGGGTTTAAACTCTATGCTCAATTTTTCTTTTGATTAACATGTCACTGTAGCAGACAATGGTACTCACATTTATTCAACTTGTAAACATACTACACAACTACACTGCTTTTCAACTGCCTTTGCTGCATTTTGTCCTAAACAAAATAAATAATATCCCGCTTAGAGGGAGGTGCACGTTAAATATGCTTGAGTACGTTAAATATGTGCTTAAATATGCTTGCGTTAAATATGCTCGGGACTGGATAGTGCGACGTTACACTCCCTGCCAACCTAACTTGGGTAAAAGCAAAGAGTAAAAAAGCAGGGGAAAAGCGCGATTGGTCCGTTAGTTGGAAACTATTGCAAGGTAATATTTACATACAAAATGATCTTAATACAATTTAACCAAAATACACTTTTCATTCTGATAAAATTGCCAAATTTTCTCAAATAATATTCAAATCTGCCAGACCTTAAACGAAATTAATGTTTTAAAAATGTTTTCTGGATGGATTCACAATTAATTTATGGAAATAGTTACATGCGCTTGAAGATCTTCTCCATAGCATATTTCTATTTACCCAACTTAGGTTGGGAAGGAGTGTAGCTGAACTCAACACTCAACTCAACTTAAGGGGTCATAGGAGTCTTAAAAATGTGCAAAGAAGGTACTACAAAGTATAGTTTGATCTTTCATGTAATTTTTTAACTAATCAATATATAAGTGTAATTTTTTTATATGTAATTCCACAAGATTTATTTAATACAAAACAAATTTTAAAATTTATGAAACTTTAGCCAAAACTAAAATAAATGATATTAAACATAAAGCTATTTGATCACATAAAGCTTTGAACATAAAGCTATTGGATTAGGCTTGCGTGGCAAATTTTGAGTTCAAAATTGAAAAAATGATAAATTATTTTCAAAAAAAAATTAAATCAAAATTTTAAAATTTTTATTAATTTTTTTAGAAAAAAGTTCTTAAAATAATTTCAAATTAAAATTGAGCTGAGAATTTAGGTATAAGGCTTTGTTTGTACATATTTGTACAATAAAAAGTCATTTTCCTGGTCATTTTTTTCAATTTTGACCTCAAAATTTGCCGAACAGGATTAATCCCAATGTGTTCAAATAGCTTTATGTTTAATATCATTTATTTTAGTTTTGGCTAAAGTTTCATAAATTTTAAAATTTGTTTTGTATTAAATAAATCTTGTGGAATTACATATAAAAAAATTACACTTATATATTGATTAGTTAAAAAATTACATGAAAGATCAAACTATACTTTGTAGTACCTTCTTTGCACATTTTTAAGACTCCTATGACCCCTTCAATCATCTCATCATTTCCAGCAATGATTTTCCCATTCCTAAATATAAATGGTAAGCAAGGTTGCAGCAACTTCTCTTGTTTGATCTGGACATTAGTATAGATGTATGAATGAAAGAATGTACTTAATGAAAAGAATAATGAATCGAGAAGCAAGGACTGTCATAATTGATTTGGATAGTCTTGCAAGTTAGATCAAATGGTTGACTTCCGCGTGTTTACGCTGATTATTTTCTTTAGCAAAACGATTGCGTGTAATCGATTTTAAACAATTAGCTTTCACAGTGCGAAAGCTAAGGATACCTCGCCCTTTGAATGTTATCAGCTGTTCAATAGGAGTTTAACTCAATAGTTAATTGTTGTAGATCTTATAGCTTAAATCTACTATAGATATGATGTTCTCTGTGGGTACTGTAACGTCTGTATAGTGGTTTTATTTGTTTATTGTTTTGATGGTAAATATGGTTAATGTTAACATTTCGAAAGGAACGATTTTTTGTAAAACATTTTAGGGAAACACTCACTTTTAAAAAGTATTTTATCTCGCCTTATTTTATGGATTATATCTATGAGAATTGCATATAATAAGTGCATTACTATAAGGAATGTAAGAGGTTTTTTTTTTATTTACCAAAAAATAAAAACTAATTAAATTTATTTTATAATTCAAGTGGTACCAATGTTGAGACTTTGCTGTATTTTTTTTAGCCTACTTTCCTTTTTTTAAATTCGAATGATTTAAAAAAAAAAAAAAGGAAAGTAGATATAGACGTTTTGGCGAGTTCCGTATGTCTGTCTGTTTGTACCCCTTCCAAATTCGGTCATTACCGTGCGATTTTTAAAATTCCTGTTTTTATTATTTTAAAGGTAATGACATCAGAGACCTAACTTTTATACTGCGTTTTCATATCGTTCTGTACAGTTTTCCGTCCTTTAGTTCATCTTTTCTCAAAAAGACGGGCCGCCCCGGTGGCGCAATCGTTAGGACTCTAGCCTTTGGAGCTGCTGGGGTCGGGTTCGAATCCCTGTCAGGCATGGATGTTTGTGACCTTCAATAAATGTTGTTATTTGTCTATGTGTTATTCATTTCTTTGTGACTGTAAAAATTCTTTCTGTGTCTGCCCCACTTGACGAAAGCTTATAAGCGGTTTTCTTAACAAGCACACAAGCTGGAATTTATCTGTACCATACCATCGAAAGGACGGTCTCTTATAATTTCTGCTATATCAGCCCAATTTTTAATTTTTGTCTGAAAGATATGATATCAGAGACCTCTTTTATATGCCGCATGTCTATCTATTCTATGACTTCAGTTGTAACAGTCCTATTTTAAAATGTTTAGAAAAAGTTAAAACATCATATACTACCTTTTGTACTTCTTCTCGTATGTCTGTCTATACCCACTATGAATTTCAATAAACATTAAAATAACATGGATAAAAAGCTATTTTAGTTCTTTGAGAACTTCTTGTTTGCTTAAAAAAGGCATACACTAATAATGTAAATAACACGCAACCAAGTCTACCTTTTTAATCTTTTTATCCTATTTTAATTAAACGTAATTGGTGCAAATAATTATTTGCGCCAGTTTTGACAACTTCAAATAAATAAACATCAAACTAATTTGTGGTTTCTTTTTCTAATGGAATTGCACAATGAACATGCATCATCCTGTGACGCTTAAATGACATGTTTTCAGAATGATGATTCCTTTTTCAGGTTAGCTGCAGGAGTTGTTTTGTACAGGTGTTACGAAGATTTTTTTAAATCCTCCACACTATATTTATAACGTAAAGAGTGGGAGCTTTTATAAAGGTTCTATCTAACGTCACCCACTTTCATGGCACAAACTACAAATGCTACAGACAAGTTTGATGCGTCAAAAAATTTAAAGCATCGAAACTGGAAGTTATTGAAAATATCAGAATAAAAAATTCGATTCCGAAGTAATTCAATTATTAAAAAAAAAACAAATTTAATACTCATTAAAAAAGCATAAGAAACCATTTTTAAAAGAATTAAATTACCATTGCCACTCCCAACAATCGTACGAGTAACTTTATTTAAATTAAATACTAACTTAAGGAGCATTTTAATTTTGTGATATCAGTTTAGAATGACCTCGTAATATATGCCCCCAACAGATTCTTAGATGATGTTTATGCGGTGAGAAGTATTAAAATATAATTTTAATATTTTTTTCATTCAAAACATCATTTAAAAGCCCTCAAAACTCTTCAAATGAGAAAAAAATTTCAAAAGTGTTTTATGTGAAATTTTGTTTTGAGATTATTTAAATTGGAAAAGATATTTTACTGTATATCCGAGGAAAGATTTTAAGTTCTTGAGATAAATATAGGCCAAATTTGCCCAATAACTGTAAAGTATCCAAACTATCACCCTCACGGTGAGGGTGATAGGTGGTGGTCACGATGGATAGACGTGATCACGGTGAGGAAGCCTTAATTCGAATAATCAATATCTTACTTATACAAGGTGAGGGCCTCACCGTGTATAAGTAAGATATTGATTATTCGAATTAAACATATTTGTGATTTTTAAATCTATTATCTAGCTATCTACACTCCTTGCCAGCCTAAGTTAGATAAGTAGAAATATGCTATGGAGAAGTATCCATCCGCGGATGTAAAGAGTTCCATAAATTACTTGTGAATCCATCCAGAAAACATGTTTAAAACATTAATTTCATTTAAGGTCTAACAGATTTGAATATTATTTGAGAAAATTCGGCAATTTAATCGGAATGAAAAGTGTATTTTGGTTAAATTGTATTCAGATCCTTTTGTATGTAAATGTTACCTTACAAGAACTCCCAACTAATGGACCAACCTCGCTTTTCCCTCTGACTTTTTACTCATTGTTTTTACCCAAGTTAGGTTGGCTGAGTGTAAATCTTATCTAACTTAAATACCTTCTTATGTATCTCGAATTCTTTCTTAAATATTATACATTATGCTCACTGACATTCTTTGATAACGCAGGCAGCAACTTTGGTTATTGTTTTGTAGGTGATATGGAAGAGAAAAAGAAAGATACAAATTTGCATATCACAAATATTTTTCTTCGTTCCTTGAATTTTAAATTAGTTTCCTTTCTAAAAAAAGTTACAAAATCACGATATTCTCATCAGTTTTGTCATTCTCCCATTAAACTTAATTACTATGATACGTAGACTATGTTATGTTCGAATCGCCCCCGCCCAAAGTGAATGGTGTTTTGTAATTTACCGGTCACGATTTGACCATGTACTTCTTAAATATAACGAAAATCCCAGTTCGAAGAGATACGAATGACAATCAGTCCTTTAAAAACAGAATTCATTCAATTATTATCATTTTAAACTTAAAAAAGAGAAACATGGATTATATTACGGCTTTCTATTCATTTTAAAACAATTTAAACATTCATTAACAAATTAAACAGTTAAACATTCTGTAAATGTATGCTGTCAAATATGAATAGCTTAATTTTTACTAGCATGTACTTTACTATTATTCTTACAATTCGTGTATTGAAGAATTCTAAAAAATTAAATTGGATATTAAACGCCCAATGAAAGAATATGTTTGAATTAACGTCTCATTAGAGCTATACATAAGCAATTGGCCACTTCTTGCTCGCATTTTAAACCCCTTTTCAATTGAAAAAAATCTTGATTAATTTCAGATTACGAAAGTTGGAGATTTTGAAATTAGTTTATAAGAAGTGCCTTTTATAATCCTTCTCAGGACCAGGTAAAATGGATTTACATTTAAAAAAAGCATTGATTTTAGTATTTTAACCTACAATACATTGTAAATAAACTATTCGATTGTTACTAACCTTCTACTGTTTCAGAAAACAGCAACGTTTTATTTCCGACTGCCCAATCAAATTTAACCAGATGAAAATTTCTTCAACTGAGAAAGCGATAAACGGCCAATCTAGTTAACTAGTTAAGAGTCGATTCACGCCAAGTTGGCGACGCTTCTCCGTACCTGTCGGCGGCTGGCACGAGACGTTTACCTGCAACAACTTTACAGCTGCACCTCTGGCCCCTAACCGTGTTTCGGAATTCCTCTCATCTCACATTATGCATGGACCAAGGTTTCCATGTTTTTATTAATCCCCCTCTCATCTACGCTCTTCTTTACTTGAAGAGCTTAGCGGAAGAACGTGCTAAGTGACAAAAAGTTGAAAACGAGAAAATGAGCTTTTAAAGCTTTTCGTTTGCCCACTCAGATATGTTAAAAACGGTACTTCCAAACAATAAAAAATATGCTAAAATTATGGTTTATGAAAAAAGGGAAATTGTCATCGTTAAAGAAGTTGGTAATATGTTCTGTTCATTTACACAAAAATTTAATTTTTTTTTTCAAAAATGTCACTTAGTGCATTCTTCCACTAAGCTCTTCTTTATTTTTTTAAATCTTCTTTATTTTCGTACATTACACCACACATTGGAGGCGACAGGTGAATGTATAATATACTACACAAGGAAGAGACTGCGTGTTTCGATGAATGTAATAGTGAAATGAAAGTGGATTTACCACAAGGAAATTACTTTGTTTTCTGTAATTTATGTCGTTCGAAACGTTATTTAAATTAGGAATAGAATGTTAACAGCCATTGTAATTTGACAAAAATAATTTTTTTCCGTATTTTGACACTACACTTGCGCAAATTTGGTAAGGTGAAATGTCTAAACAGCAGTTTATGTATAGGTAAAAATGTTATTACGAAATTATTTCTAATACTACTTCTAATACATGTATTTGAATCGAAACTTGATATTAAAAACAGCAGATTAACGTTTATTTTTATTCGCTTTTTCGCATCAAACAATAGAGTTTCAATATATATTTTTATTTTTGTAACACCACAAGACATTAGCAAATATATCACCAAAGAATTGTAAATAAGACCAAAGAAATATTATCATAAAATACGTCAAGGAAAGCTAATCGACCTTATAGTTTGCTTCCAGGCAATACTCTTCTTCATTTACAAAAAACGAACATGTTAGAAGGGAAATCTGTAAAACTGAGTTTTCTGCGTAGTTCTTTTACGTGATTAAAGCCAACTTTCAGGGTTAAGGTTAAAGCTTCAAGAAAACTTTTCAAGTACAAGGTGTAACAAATATTTTGTATACAACTTGACGACTTTTAAATTTAAAAAAATATATATATCATTATTGCAAAAATTAATTTAACTTGTGGGTAAAATTTTAAACTATATATACAATCAAAAATAGTTACATGTGTTTTTTTTACAAAAAATATCAATTACCCAAATACAAAAACCTATTCCGTAATATCAATATTTTAAAACCGTTTAGCAACATCTTGTATCCATCCTCTTGATTTCAGATGGTTCAACAGCTGATTGATTGGTTCGGGTCACACGCATCAGCATATTATGCAAGCCAATCTTCCACAAGCTTCTCATATAGAATTTGGTATTCTTCTCGGCTATGTCCATTCATGGTCCGTGACTCTCTACAACACTTGCGCAACTCTGAATACAAGAGGCATGCGTCCCAATAGTACTGCATGCCTTTCGGTTTTTCCAAATGTATAGATTTTAGGTTAGGTTTGAATTATCTTTGCACTAGAGCTACATCAAGGCTATTGGCACGGGTGTCATAATTTAGAACCAAAATCAAGTGACGACAGCCCGACACCTGAGTAGGCACCCCAACGCAACTTTTAAGCTCGACCTCGTAAACGGCGTATGACTTTTTGTATAGCATATTTACATCTACACGGGGTTGCGGGGGGGGGGGGGGGGGCTATTATTTGTCGGACTCTTGGACTGCACAGTATACATATCTGTTTGGTTTGAAATATCGTCGCACTAGACCTAGGCGAGTTCTATTGGCGACGGGCGTCGTATTTTAGAACAACAGTCAAGTGACGAACCGACATACACCTGAAATGGCACCCAACCCCAACGCAACCGTTAAGGGCGACATCGTACGCAGCGTTACTTTGTAGGATAGGCAGTACTTTGAAGGATATTTAACGTGCACTCCCTTACACTTGGTATTATTCGTTGGACATTTTTGGCTGCATAGGTCGGCCGTTATTTTGGCGATTCCCGGACCCGAACCTGGGACCTTTCGCAGCTTACATGCCTGCAGTTAATTTACCTATGCTCGGATCCACACCTGGTTTTCCAATGTATAAGGCGCGGTTTTCTAACACAATAACGCATGCCCCAACGCAATAGCCAGTAGTGATGAGCCCAAGTGTGGACGGGGCATCAAAGCAGAGTTCAAGACTTCTGACACACTTGGCATCCGGTTTTTCTCTCGCTCTCGTGAGAGCATCTTTGTAGGCAGGGAAGGGGTCGACTTGAATAGGCGGCACTCTACTCTACCTCTGCCGTGGGAAGGTAAACTGAAGTTTCTTGACTAATGACTTGGACCATTGTTGTAAGAACTCAATAATTTTAACTCATAAGAAAGTATACTAAACGAGTGGTTATTTCAGAGCAAAAATGGTCCAGTTCATTGTTGTGGTTACTACAGTTTACCCGCTTACGTCAGACCTGTCTGTATATTGAGTATAGGGATATAAACAGAGTATTAGTGGTGTATTGTGGCATGTTCTTCAAAATATTAAAAAAAAATCATATCCACTGACTTGTGCTTTTCTCCGTTGTAAAATTAGGTTTACCTATTCTTTAACTTGTGATTTTTCATGACTCATTTCTTCTGAATCGCATTCTTCTAAGAACTATTAGCTGTTTTCTTTAGTTTAAAATTTTTGTGTGAAATGGTTTATATTACTACTGCTATAAATTTTTAAATTTACGACGGTAGAACCAAATGCGTCTGTTACAAACCAGAAAGGTTAAAATGCTGTAAAATGTCCGTTCGAATCGAACGGTATTTTCCCCACTTGAAATTGAACTTTCCCGCATTTTACCTTTTTGGTTTGTAACATCTCTCCTCAAGTAATTTTAATCCCAACAAAAACATCTCTGTAAAAGAGGGCCAAGTTCTTACAAAAAAAGGTCTGGCCTACAAAAGAAGTGAAATCAACAAAAAGACCAAGTTCAATGGAATTTGCTGAGTTAAAGTTCTAGAAAAAATTAAGCCTGGACAACCAAAGATTTGAAAACAAAAAAGGATCAAGTTCAATAGAAGTTGATGAGGTTATAAACCCCAAAACATTTTGTTTTAAGATGCAGCTTAGGTCTAACACATTCTTACTAGCTGTTTGTGTAACTTGGCCAATATGCATCGTGAATATGGAGTTGAACCCTTCGTACCTGGTTGAATTTCACCTCGGGGCGTTTGAGTAAGTCTGTATTTGATTTATCCTCAGTTAAGTGGTGAATGACACGCACCTCTCGGGTGGAAAGGGGTAAAATAGTAGTCGTTCCACATTCGTTGGCGTTGCAGGTAAATAATAAAAATAAAAACGTTTGCTTTTGTTGCCAGGATTACCATCACACTTAGTTGGTGATACTTATCCGAATGAACATTTAGCTGTTTGCAACTGTTGAAGCGTTTTAATAAGGTAATCGTTCTATTTCCTTCAAAGAAAGTAAGAAAGAGTAATCAAAGCTCCATATATTATAGTAAAGCTTAGCGGTTTTACTACAAGATTCAAGCATTGGAAAACGAGATGCTACATTTACTTACGTGATCTAAAGAAATGCTCCAATCTCCATCGACTATTGTATTGATCTATTTAAAATTTTTAAAACATTTTTTTTATTTTATTTTACTTGATTATCAATAAGGTTTCAGCTGAATAAGGAGAAAGACATGTTTTTTCAATTGCAAATAGCACTTATTAATATAAAAACACTAACAGAAATGTAATGATCTCGAACATATATATATACATAAAACTACATAATACAAACTAACTAAATGTGTCAACTTTATAGTTCATTATTAAAACACCACAGCACATTATTGTTCTATAGATATACAACACATAGCCATCACCACGCAGAATACCACTAGGATTAACCATTTGATTAACTAGGGATAAATCAAATACAGACTTACTCAAACGCCCCGAGGTGAAATTCAACCAGGTACGAAGGGTTCAACTCCATATTCACGATGCATATTGGCCAAGTTACACAAACAGCTAGTAAGAATGTGTTAGACCTAAGCTGCATCTTAAAACAAAATGTTTTGGGGTTTATAACCTCATCAACTTCTATTGAACTTGATCCTTTTTTGTTTTCAAATCTTTGGTTGTCCAGGCTTAATTTTTCTAGAACTTTAACTCAGCAAATTCCATTGAACTTGGTCTTTTTGTTGATTTCACTTCTTTTGTAGGCCAGACCTTTTTTTGTAAGAACTTGGCCCTCTTTTACAGAGATGTTTTTGTTGGGATTTCACTTCTTTTTGTAAGTGGGAACACATAGTGAAGTATAATGAATAATGTGTTTAGTGAATAGGCAGTATCCTAATAAAATAAACATAGGATGGAGATTTACACTGCGGCGAGTACAATATTTACAATTCCTGTTTAAAAGAAATATATATTGGTGGCAACAAGCAGTAAAAATAGTTTATAACTTTTTAAGTATATTTTGTAACAACAATTGAATTAATCGTCGCACTAGAGCTAAAACCAAACAATATCTATAGTGAAATTATTTCCTGTTCTGACTGCTTTTTAAACAAGAAGTTCTAAAAGACCTAAAATAGCCTACTGATGTCCTGTCACTTTAATACTCACCGAAATTCTTAGAGAATAACAAGTAGGTTTGTAATAGTAACTGTCACCTGGAACTGCTTCCACACAAAATTTATACACCTTAGAAAAAAATAGCCAAACACAACATTTAGTTGTAATTTAAACTTTTATAAGCATGCCTTTCCAACAAAAAAAAAAAGAATTTTTAAAAGTGGACGATTAGAACCGAAAGAATGACAGACTGTTTTATAAAGGACAGACGGACAGAAAAAAGTACAGACAAAAAATCAAAAAGTTTGAAATATAGGTGTTTGATGTCATACCTTTCGAACAAAAAAATGATTTTTAAAATCGAGCGGTTAGAACCGAAAATATGGCAGACCTTCTTATAAAGGACAGATTGACAGACGGACAGAAAAACGTACCGACAGACGGACACAAAGTATGAAATATGATGCCATAACTTTATAAAAAAAAAAGATTTTTTAAAATCAGACGATTAGAACCGAAATTATGACAGACCGTCTTATAAAGGACAGACGGACAGAAAAGCGTACAGACAGACGGTCAGAGAGTATGAAATATAGGTCTCCGATATCATTTCTTTCTAACAAAAAAAGAATTTTTAAAATCGGACGGTTAAAAACGAAAATATGTCAGACCGCTTATAAAGGAGATTGACAGACGGACCGAAAAACGTACAGACGGGCGGACACAAGGTATGAAATACAGGTCTCTGATGCCATACCTTTCTAACAAAAAAAAAAATAAAAATTGAAATCGGACGATTAGAACCGGAAATATGACAGACCGTCTTATAAAGAACATACGGACGAAAAAGCGTACAGACAGACGGACAAAAAGTATAAAACATAGGTCAAGCCTTTGATATATGTCATTTCTTTCTAACAAAAAAATATTTTTTTAAATCCGATGGTACTGTTTGAAAGATTCTGTTCAAGAAATCGTCACTTGACCACGATTTAAAAAATACGAGAATCGCCGCCAATAACCCTTATGTAGCTCTAGTACAACGTTACTGCAAGCAAAATCCTTAAAAAAAAAACATTTGCCCGTTGTGAAGCATTGGTTCCAACCATTACTCATATGTAGCCCTTGTGCGATGTTAATCCTACCTCCAAACAACCAATGGCTCTTTATAAAACATGGTGCTAGTTGCCAGCTCAGGTTGACACATTAAATTAGTAATATCGTGTGCTAAATCCCACACATGAAAACCTTTAACGTATCTGAAGGCAAATAACTATTTGAATTGTTGGCGACGACGTTTAATCGCCGCTGGTATATCAGCGTATGGAGAGCATTGCAACTGCTTATGAAAAAGGGCGCCAATCAGTTTACGCCCAACCCCGGGTAAAATCTTCGAATTTCGGATTTTTCCTGTTATATGCATGCTCTATTCTATAAGTGTTCCAATTTTCGTAACTCCATAACAAGCCGTTGTACCTAAACATTATGATCGCCCGTCAGTGAGTCAGTCAGTGAGTGAGTCAGTGAGGGACATATTTGTCGTTTTTCTGGTTCATTTATCTCTGGCTTAAATGAATTTCGAACGCTGGAAATTTTTTTCTAGGTTAAGTCTCATTAGGACACCCAGAAAAAAGTCTAAACTCGAATCTAAAGTGCGTAGAAGAAAAGAACTGGGTCTCCAAAATTATGCCGAAATGGTCCCAGTAAAGGATAGTCAGTGCCGCCTTCGTTATGAACTTGGCGATGCACTGCCGTGCATCCAGATTTTAACAAAAAATACCTTGGTTAGTTTTATAAAAAAGTAGTGACACATCAAAGCACTTTATGCGATCCAATTAGGTAGTGTTAACTTTATTTTGAAGTTTACCAAAATTGTTAATTTCTTTTGAAAAGAAATCTTCTTACGGAATACGTCATACATTTCTGGTTTGTAACATCTTTCCCGCATTTTACCTTTCTGGTTCGTATAACAGCGCCAGTTTCTTAACCAAAAATGTCAATAAAGTAAAAAATGTCAATGATTAATTCGAAATGAACAACTCTAAAGATTTAGCTCTTTTTTAAACAGACTTATATGTGTTAACCAAATTACTTTTTCCTTTTTACTTATATGAACACTGCTTTAAGTTACGTGCTATGTTCTCTTCCATTAACTTCTTCGAACTTACTTTTCTTTTGCTTGTTTTTCTACGATAATCTCTGAAATGAATGCTTTTTTTAATTTATAAAATAAATCAATATGTAAAATGAAAGAATGGAATAATTATTTAATAACCAATCTGTTACAACTTAATAAATTTTAAAACATATTTCTCCTTCCAAGAACTAAAAAAAAGTAATTATTTTTAATAAATGTAACTAAACTTCAATTAATATAATTTCTTATAAATATATATATTTCGAACTAAAACTGTTTTTACATAATGCTTGACATGAAGTAACAAAAATAAATATTTTTTTTAAAGAAGACAAATAAACAAAAACTGTCTCATTAAAAGAACCCATTTACTTTTGGATTGAACAAGTGAAGAACATTTCTGAACACACTTCCCACCCCACTTGGAAGAATTCATTTTCAACAGCCAACAGCTTTTTTTTTAATGAGTGTACTTGCAGGCTTACCAGCTTTATGAGGTGTTAAAAGGTTATGAGATATTTTCTATTAAAAGTTTTTATGGGGTGACTCTCTATACCTCAGGCAATATCTAATTCAGTATCTCAGAGCCTAGATAGGCATATCTTCTATGGAGGAATCATCATGCTAATGGAATGTATGAGCTTCTGACTTATAAAATTGTTTGATACTAATTTGAGTTGTAATTTTCACTGTTACCTAAAAATAAAACGCAAACAAGTAATTTTAATTTCAGCAAAAGATACGTTGGTTAGTTTAATAAATATTACAGAGTAGTAAGATATCAAAGCACTTTATGAGATCCAATTAGGTAGTGTTAACTTTATTTCGAAGTTCACCATTGTTAATTTCTTTAAAAAAGAAATCTTCTAACGGAATACGTCAGTTCACCACGTTACTCAGTTCAGATATATGTGTGTTCATTGGCTTACAAATTAGCGTTTTTCAGATGACGTAATTCTTACAGCTTTCATTTCTGCTCCTAATTCGATCGGTGTACAGATTGGTGCTCTGTTCCCAGATGCCATTGGTGCACCAAAAATAGGCTTCAGATTAAAAAAAATTCTTTTATTTATTTTCATTCGGATTTTTATTACTAAAGACCTAAAACATATCTTTTTTACAAATATGAACTATTTTTTTTGGACTGATTAATATGTTCTTAATACAATCACTAATTAAATTATCTAATAAAAAACAAACCAAATATTTTATGGAGATTGTGTTTCATTCCACCTGAAGAAAATAAAATGTCCTTTTAGCTTTCAGAATTGGCGTAAGAGTATGAGCTTTCCACATTAATATATATTTTTCTCAGCACGTACGTCTGCAAAGAATCACAAATAAAAGTACGATAAATATGCCCGAAATTTACGATTATCCTTATTTTAAGCGGTATGTAGACGCTGCAAACTCCATTCCTGCAAACCTCTTGGAACGCAAACGTCAACGCAATACTTTATTAGAAACATAAATTCTTTGGAAAACAATGTGAGCCCTTGTGTTCCTCGAAAAAAAAATATATATTCTGTACCTTGCTGTGATAGAAATAAAAGAAGAGAATAATCATGAGAAAACTGCCATTTTAATTGGACAATCTTGTTAATCAGGTTATATATCGATTTGAACTAACTTATAACCTAATTAACTTAAACCAGTCTCTTATTATTATTTTTATTCAATGCTGTGCAAATACATAATAAAATACAACTTTGTTTTACCATCTTAGTATCTCAATAAGGTTGTGTACGTAGGCTTAAAATTAGATTTACCTTTCTAAGGTGAAATGGCATGTATATGTAATGTAAAAGTTTCAATTTATAATTTAATTTATTCAGTTAAGTGCCACCTGATGTTTTCGATAAAACTACTACATAAGATATCCCTTGGAAAAAAATTGGAAACTAGTTTTTATTGATTTTGAAAGTTTTTTTTATTAGTTTTGTGTTACCAAAATAAATATGCTACCACGATAGATAACTGCAACAAATTTGAGTAATCCTATTAGCAACTGAATTAAGAATCCATGTGTATTTAAGGGGGGGGGGTAGGAGGGGAAAGCTGAATATCGTGTAATTTCTCCCAGCAAAAAGCAGTGGAAAATTGGGGGGGGGGGGAGAGTTAAATTCACATAATTAAAATATGTGTCTTGACTTACATATAGCAAATTTTAATATTTTAATATCTATTTTGACCATTTTACTGAAAATCACATGGATATGTTAGTTTCAAGTCCCAATAGTCACTCTTGCAATTGTGCATGAGTTCTCAAAAATAATGGAAAAATTGTACTTTTTGAATTTTTTAATTAATCAAACGCATTGGCAGTAAAAGTACGAATTTTAAAAAATGTCACATGAGATTAGGGGGTCGAACCAAATCTCGTGGTATCTCATCAAGGGTGGAAGGGAGTCGAAAAATTGCCAAAACTACCTCAAGTAATTTATGGATGCTCCCTTATATGATACTAGCATTCCTCTTTAAACGAACCAACGTCTTATTTAAGCCTATTTTACCCACTAACTTCTATAGGCATGCCATGGATTATCACCTAAAAAATCCACAGTAGCTTTGCTTCATTGGGAGCTTCATCAAATTAGCGGTGTTATCTTTTGAATCGCTTCACCATGAAGGATGTGCGAAAAGACAATTGAGGTGCGTGCCAATGACTAATAACGGGGCCTCTCTAATAGCCACGAGGCTGGAGAAAGATTCTTTTGTTGGACGACTTTAAACTGCTTTTTGTATTCATTAGTGTAGCATTTAAAGCTTGTAAAAAGAGTAATAGCTCATGTGAACTGAACTTAGAAAGGATGAAAAAACAATAAACTAGGGTAAGGATGTGCAACACCGTAAAACTCCATTACCACTCAATAAATAAACATATTTTAAAGGAAATATATACCCTGTAAGGTAATTTCAATAAATTAAAGTCCTAAAAAAACTCTGTATCTCTTTTGGTTTTAAAGCAATACCTTTAAATTAACTGTGCCATTGGGGTATAACTATATGATACTTTTAAATTCGGTTTTAAAACGTTGCCAATTCGACCGATATTAATCCTACATTATATTGTTCGATCAATTTTGAAGTTCTAATATTGTTTTTAATTTTAAAAGTAGTTTATCCGCGATTTTTTTTTTGCATTTTTTTATCAATTTTTAAAGTTAAAATATTGTTTTTAATTTTAAAAATAGTTGTTCTGTGATTTTTTTACACTTTTGTGGTGGTGTGAGGCCTATCCATAAAGAGGAAGTGGGATCCGGTGCAAATGCATCTTTCGCACACCATAAAGGCGGCCCTGATTGGTGCAATAATAATAAAAAGTAACTCTGACGCATACGCCCTACTCTAATAAGCCATGATTAAAAATGTATTTAACGAACTCGCTATTGTAACCATTTATATTTAGAGCACTTATTGAAAATATTTGACCTTGCGCCAGTGTTGGAAAGACTCAACACTGTGCTCGCATCCTCTATTCTCACACAAAACTGCCACACATGTTCTAAAACAAAGGAATCCGACAACAAACGAAAGCAACCTTCATTCCCGATAAATAATAGCCGCATTTTCGCATTGTATTATTCGACGCTTGAAATATCTCGAATTTTTCACAGCACTAAAAGAAAGGGAAGTGATTTTTTCACTATTTTTTTCTATCCTTGTGACTAATCACGATAATAGTTAGCGCGTTAATGCATTTGTCGACCTTGAATGTAGGTTTCGTACGCCTGGCCTGACTGTATCCACGTTTGTGACGCTTTTGTGCGAAAACAGGTGAGAACTCTTCTGGTTTGTTGCTTACACTATCGTACAGCATATTATGCGGTTTGCATAATGCAATGTTTGTTTTGAAGCAAATTGATGTTTTCACGACATACAGAGTCACATTTGCATGGTAGCATGGTAGGTACATATATATTCCAGGTTGTGTGCTTGTTCAGAGAACCGCTTATAAGCTTTCGTCAAGTGGGACAGACACAGAAAGAGTTTTTACAAGCGCAAGAGACACACAACGAAAGGGCAACACAAAGACAAATAACAACATTTATTGACGGTCACAAACATTTATGCCTGACCGGGATTCGAACCGTTCGAACCCGACCCCAGCAGCTCCAAAGCTAGCATCCTAACGATTGCGCCACCGGGGAGGCTCACATAAGCCACTTGCTCCAATAGCGTTTAAATGGAGAAGATATCACTGCCAGTGAAGCAAGCATTTTCGCCGACACCACACAATAAATTTTCCATCGTAAGAAAATCCACAACATAAAGGTTATGGCAACTCTTTTAGAGTACGAAGATTCACGAAGTAGTTCTTCACTTTGATTCAAATGATATTCTTATTGGAAAACAAAGATTGATGCTGAAGACTCTCTTCAAAAACGTTAACGATTTTAAATAATACACAATTACTTGGCAGTATAGCATTGACTTGTCCGCTATAGACAAATTCAAAAAGGTTGAACCGGCCAATGTCGTAAAAATTGAGTAATTGTTTTTTTAAAAAAAGTAACAGACTAAAGGAAAGTTAAAGCAAAAAGTATTAAAAGTTTAAAATTAATTGATTTAAATTAAATTGTGTTCTAGTTTCGAGACTTCACACAACTACAGTCTTATTTCCTTTTTGATGAAATTTTATTCTAGTTTCTTGAACTGAACTTTTCAATTGAAGGATGTTAAAGCTAACTTGTACTGCCTTTGCCTACTTCAAATATTGCAATTAAAAACAAATCAAGAGCAGTAAGAATAGAAAATAGTAAAAGAAACATACCAAAAATAATTTTTAAACATTTTTATTGAAACTTTAAGCTATAATTACATACGTATGTAAATAAACACACTGAATTCGGTACAACGACATCAAATTCTTTAAATGAGTGGGGTTTTTTTCTTTACAAATTAGCTTTCAATGATTTGACAATCATCAACGTATTTTAATAAATAACTTGCAAATGTAACAACATTTGTTTATAAATTCTGTGTGTAGGATTATAAATGTTTGTGGAAAAATTATCAATCACACTAATTTCTCAAGTACTCGTAGCTTTTCGGCATTAACCAGTTTGAATTCCTTTGAAATGACTTTTAATCTATTTCGTTTCCATGATTTGAGAACAGCATTACTTCTACTGATTTGATAATCATGTAAAAAAAAGCAGTGGTTTATTGGGTTTTACGAAATGTTCATTGTTCATTTTATCCATGTTCTCTTGACCAACTTTCAAAAGAAAACCCCGATAGAGGTTAAGTGAGGTAACTCCACAGTTCAAGGGACATGCTTCTCACCAAAGGATGCAAATACAGTAACTCAAGTTAGATACTCCGTGAGTTTCGGATTTTTTTTAAAAGCTAGTATTCATGTATTCATTTCAATTATAATAGCTTAGCCTTTATTTAGGTTGAATTTTATAACATTTCAACAACGGCCTAAACGTTTTACCGGTTTATGAAGTTGACATCGTAATTTCCGTGAATTAACTGCAATAATTGGTAGTAGTTATCCTTCCATGGTTTCTTAAATAATTATCTTATTTTCCATTAAAGGTTTAATTAACGGTTCAAATATAATGGTATTGTGATTTGAGTAGAAAAAATAGACGCATCTGTACGCAGACATTTTTTATACAGCTAGACTCTTCTGTGTTTCTGTGACACATCAATTTGGTGGTTAAAGTGTTGAAATTTAGCACCACAGTATTACAAATTTTATTAAAAATAATTTCTCAATGTATATAAAAATAATATAAATTTAAAAAAAAATAATAATTGAAACACACATTATTTTGTCAGTTATGTTCCCTTTCACACGCGTAGTGCGATATATGTAACATACAAAACAGTTTAAATAAATTATTACGCATAAAAAGTGTGTTGTTGCGTTTGTGTATCTACACTCCGTGCCAACCTAACTTGGGTAAAAACAAATAGTAAAAAGGCAGGGGGAAAAGCGCGATTGGTCCATTAGTTGGAAACTCTTGTAAGATAATATTTACATACAAAATGATCTCAGTACAATTTAACTAAAATACACTTTTTATTCCGATAAAATTGCGAAATTGTCTCAAATAATATTCAAATCTGTTAGACATTAGATGAAATTAATGTTTTAAACATGTTTTCTGGATGGATTCACAAATAATTTATGGAACTCTTTACATCCGCGGAAGTATCTTCTCCATAGCATATTTCTATTTACCCAACTTAGGTTTTGGCAAGGAGTAAGAACCAAGTATCCATTGATAACACATCAATGCAAGCCAGTTATCCATACATTTCAAATTCAATAAAAAACACTCTTCTATTAACTTGGGAAATTACATCGGTCACGTTTCCTACATAAACAGCAATTCTTGAAAGCGGCCAGGTTATTAAATCATTTTCTATTATGCAAAAATAAATGACGATTTCATGGTGCACATTCTCGGTCAATGCCATGATGCAAAGATCTGTAAAAAGAATTGATTCCGCAGTTAGACGCCATAATAAGGATGATGATCGATTGCATCGTATTTCAATATCTGCCAATATGCCAACTCGGCAGCGAGAAAGAGAGACGGGAATGGAGAAAATATCAAAAAAAGGACCTGCTATGTTATGGCTATCTCGTTTGAGCCCAAAGCAGGAAAGGAGTCCAATTTTCTCTACAGTCAATATTAAGCTTTTGGCTCTGAGTCAAAAAACATTCGCAAAACAATTTTTCATCTTATGTAACCTTATCGAGTTTTACGCAGATATTATAGTAAAAAATATATACCGACGCATTTAGAATACTGTCAGAACGTTTTCGATTTTGTAGAGTTTAATCTACATACGCTTTACTAAAAATAGATAAATTTTCTGTTTTATAAGGCTTTAGACATTATTTTTAACCAAGGTACAGACTACTAATAAAAATTTAGCAATTGGTAGATGATATACTATTTTTCTTTATGATGTTGAATAAAAAAAAATTCTAATGAATTTACCTTTAAACCCGGTATTCATTTATTTCAACGCTGTAGTTGCAACCAAAATGGTGTTTAATAAGGTTCACTTCAAAATACAATTAAAACGAATAAAAATAATTTAGTAATATTTTTAATTCAGCCAGTAGATATAAGACAATTTCTAAAATTGTTTCTAAGTTGTTTTTTCACTGCAAACAATATATTTTCAATCAAAGAAAACGTCTTCCGAAACTTTTCCTGTTATAAACAAAGTAAGAGATACCAGAACTGAAAACTGCTTAACATTAGTAGCGGGGCATTTTTTGCTCGTATGTTTACGAAACTTTGGAACTACAGCTTACTTTCAAGTTTAACATAAACAATTTATCCTCAAATTTGGAATTGTCACTTGACGGCTCCAAACTGCTTGGTCCGTCTTCAATAGTTCTCTGTAGCTCTAGAAGGACGTTATTTCAACCAAAAACTATAATTTATTTTGTATATTTCATTTATTGGTCTTAGTTTGCCTTTTTAAATAAATGTAACATAAGGTTTGAATATCACATGCGTTACTTCTTAAAAAAAATAATTTGTCGGTGCTTTCCATGGAGCTCACCCAACAGAAAAATATAGAACAATTATTACAGCCTTTACATAATATGCTCATCATCATTAATATGCTTTCACCTGCTTTTTATCGAATATTGTGGCTCGAAGCGACGGAGCTACTTTTTATTGCCCAACTTTTTCTATATTTCTTCCAATGGAATAAAATGACTCCTAACTTCCATTACTTGATGGAATGTACGAAGTGCCAATAACCAGATTATGTCGAGCAATTTTCGTCAAAAGTGGAACAGCCACTTTTGGAGAGCCATCAAGAACCCTTTTGGCTGCAGGGTTCGATTGAAAAACGATATTTGGTCTTGGATTTAGCATTAATATTTTTAGACCGACCTTGAATGGGGAGTCCAATTTTTATGTAACTCGAATTGCACGTAAAGTTACAAACTAACAATGTAGAAAATGGGTGGTTTTGTCCAAGTAATCAATGAGAGTAAATACTATTGTACTTATACATTCATTGATTACTTGGACAAAACCACCCATTTTCTATAATTGTTAGTTTGTAACTTTTGTGCTTAGCCTCATTGATTACTTGGACAAAACCACTCATTTTCTATAATTTTTAGTTAGTAACTTTACGTGCAATTCGTACTATTGTAGTTTCCCCAGTTCGTAATACCATAATGTTGTATGTATTAATGAAGGTTTTATCCCCACAAAATGTGGAACTGAAAAAAATATCTTTATGAGTTTCTTATTTTAATTTTGTTGTATGTTGATGTGGATATATAGTTTTGAATATATTTAAAAACGTGGAATACAACGTATTTATTCTTCGAAATATGTTATTAACTAGCTGTTATACCCGACGTTGCACGGGTAGAGGTGAAAAAATAATTTAATAGTCAATTTAACTATTTTTTTCTTTCATTTGAGTTATATAAGAAATGAAGATTATACCCAGTAATTTTTTCCATTTAATTACCCATCTTGGATATAGTAATGATTAATAATAATTTCAAAAACACCGTTGATAAGAAGCTCAAATTAAAAAGAAGACATATTTAAATAAAAAATAATAAGAATTAAAAATAAGCTACTCCAGCAAAGAGCAAACGATTTGCATTTTTTATATAGGTCACTTTAATTCCTCTACCCCTTAATCCGTTATAGAATAATAAGCTTAAATGTTGCTGTTACCGTTCGTTATGAAGTACAGAATCCTGCTACTTATATTACCTTAAAAATTAAAAATTTTAAAAACGCTTTAAAATTCACCGATAAAGTGTCGTAATTTAATACAAATTTTAAATACAGAAAAAATCATAATTTTTTTTTTTTTGCTCATTTGGCTCTTTTTTGCGAATTTGTCTAGGAAAAGATATAGCTACCAACACACGCATTCAGCTCTCGTGCAATGACCTTCGCACAACCAGCTAATTAAAAAAAATGTGGTCATTTGGTACGTTTTTTGTAACAACCTGCCGAGTTTGGCAAAGTATTTGGCGAAAAAAGGAAGACATAAAACCCTAATATGCATCTGTAGTGCGATGGCCTTAAAAAAAACAACATAGTTCAGTATAAGCTTAACTATGTTTTTAAAAAATTCATTATTAAAATCATATAGGCACAATAAAATAATAGAATGGAGACTGGTAGGATTACATCACTTGAAACATATACATTATTTTTTCAAGTTATTAATTTAGTTTCTGAAGGCAATGAACAAATATTAAACAAATTAAACATGTTCAATTCAAATTGTTTTCTAAAAAGTTTTATTTAAATTTTTCTGCCTAATGGCATCACGAAAGGGAAAAATGATCGGATTTAAGCGAAAGTGGTGTATTTTCCCCCTTAAAACGTTCGAAAACGGTAGAAGGAATAGTCCGATTCGAAAAATTCTTAGCCTATATTTGTTGTGAAGATGAGATGAATTTTTGTGCCAAATTTCGTGACGATCTGTGGCGTGGTTCTTTAGATTTCGCGTCCTATACAAACAAACAGACAAACAGAAGTCGCCTTTTATGTATATAGATAACTTTTCTAATGCACGGAGAGAAATCTTCAAAGAAATACTCCTAATACTTTCTTAAGTAATAACATGACCCTAATAGTTTAATAGAAAACTATTATTCTCACATTTCCTTTAAGAAATGGTGTTATTGTTAAACACATAATGTATCATTGTGATCGGATAATTAATAAAATAATATTAGGAGAGAACGTGGGAAATCTCTTGAGTGTTTGAAAAATAATTATAAACAACAGTTAATGCATAAAAATGAATGTTAAAAAGAATTGAAATTTTATGATTAAATCTAAAAATAGAGCAAATGCATTTAATTTCAATGCATTTCTAATCGGTTTTTTGTTTTGGTTGCTGAGATTAACCGCGCTTTAAAGCTACACGTAGGTTATTGATATCGCTTGTATAAATACAACAACGCCATACCTAATAATTATGATAAAACAAATGGAGAGTGTATAATCGAAGAATTTTTTTAATTAATTAATTTTTGAAAACTTTTTACTTAGTTTTTAAAATACAATAACAAATTTGAAATTTCCTGCCTTAATAACATAAACTAAATATATAGTAAATTGTATAACTAAAAGTACAGTAACTAAACTTAGTTTAGAAGAAACTTAGTTTAGTTAGAAACGAAAAGGTCGGAAAAATTAAATTTTGAAAAGTACAAGTATTTGTCATACATTTCACAAATTGATTTACTTTAATGAATCAATACTTTATTAACTTCCACTCTCGATTTTTTGACAATATTTCACAAAATGCAATTTTTTCCCCCTCAAATATAGTTTTCCGTTAGAGACAGAAAACTGATTGTACGGCTTCTGTACCAGAGCATCTGACCCAATATTCACATACATCTTTTTTTTTTAACCTAAATTTAATTTGTAATTTTATATATTTTTGCTCTGTAATAATGTCAAGAAAGATTTCCTTTTTTATTTGTAGTTTTGATTTTTTGAATTTTGTCTGTATATGTGTGAAGCGTTAAGCATCATTCTGTCTAGTGTCTACAACTACATACAACAAACGTTCGAAAAAGTGAAACTGGACTTTTTACCACTGAGGCATCAAAGGGATCAACTTTTTTATTTATTACTTTTTTTTATCATTTTATATCGGCGTCGTTTTATGCATCGGAATGAGACTTGGCGTGTGTGACGTCACAACAATTGGCAGAGAGAAGGTTACCCGAGGTCAACCAACTTGCAAAGAGGCCATTGGCCACCTAATGGCACCTGCCGAAAACTCGGGCCACATTTGGCGACGCTGCGCCCTCGCCTGACCTGTTCCGGAAGTCGCCAAGGGATAACAACCACAAGAATCAAAGGTAAGAAAGAAAAAGAACACAGGTAAAAAAGGTGAGATCCCGCGGTTTGTGGGGGAGTAGGTTTTAGAGTGCTGTTAATGTGTGGTTGTACTTGTTACCTTTGGTTTCCGCATATTTCTTGCTTCCTGCTTTTTGTTGGTGTTTGAGAATGAGGTGTCAAAGTTAATTTATTTGGAATCTGTTGGCTTAAATTATAAATTTTGATCTGGATGATTTAATTGATTTGTTTAATTGAATATGAAACTTTATGGTGAAGGTTTTAACACATATTTATTGGATGTTTACATCAGTTAGAATTTCAAGTATTATCTCTTCTAAAACCTTTTAAAGATATTTTCGAAGCATTTAGAACTTTTTATCACGTAAAATTATTACATAATTATAAATTTCCAAATTGTTTTCAAAGCGACTCCATTTTTTCGATTAAAACTAGTTATATCTCCTTCTTCTTCATTTGTTCCTTTTTTATAATAAAAATTATTTGGATTAAATTTTTAATTTATTTATTAATTTTATTCGAAAAAAAAATCAAACATCGAATTTTTGACGTAACTATTTATCAACAGTATTTAAAAAAAAATCTAAATTTTTAGATTTTCTAATACATCTATTTGAGTGTAAGTATTCTGACGTTCTTCTCTACATTTCGAGTAAAAATATCAATTTGTGTAATATCGATATAAGTTTTATGAAAATTTGAATATACGTTTGAAACTCATCAATCCAGTAAAATGTCGATAAACACATTCTGGAATTCTACATCTTAAATTTAAGCTTTAGCTTGTTAAGTTTTATTACATTTAAAATATTATTTTCAAACTCACGAATCGTTTTTAATTTTAATTAGGCTTATGAAAAAATCAAAATTTTAATATTAAACTCTTTTGTAACGTTGATATGAAACTAGAATATTCAATATTATTTCTTTATGAGAGAAGGGAAAAAAAACTCTTTCAGCACGTGAGTATGGACTATTCTATTTTTCCACATCGTGACTAAATAAAAAAAATCGGGGACACGACACTCGTGGTAACAATGAAACAGATCCAGGCTAATGTCGGAGAGAGGTATTTATCATTCCTGCTTATTTAAAGTTATTTTCAGAAGCCGTGCATTATTTTTTTTATTTTATTTTATTGATCACCCTTCATCGATTTCCTATTGTTTCAGAGCATGAGGGGTTATTTGGAAGGTAGACTGTCGTGGGCAGGTAAACTGCAGTAATCACAACAATGAGTTGCACCATTTTCGATCTAAAGTAAAAAAAAATCCCAGCATGATTTCTTAATTGTTAGACTAATTGAGTGCTTACAACAATGGTCCAAGTCATTGTGGAAGGTACTGCAGTTTACCTGCCAACTGCAGTAGAGTGGGTGGTAGTTCGAATGGATTGTCATCAGTAGTAACTAGTAGTAATAGCTATTAGGTTGTAATTTTTTTTTATATAATACTACATGTTTTATGAAGATTCCTACTTATGATGCTTATGTTGTTGCTATCAACTTTGTTTAATTTTTTTATGTCTAAATTATTAGTTTCTACTAGATCGATTTCATTGTTATTTGCTGTAAAAAAAACATCTTTTGTGTATACTTTAAACTAATGGGCTTCTAATGCTTATTTGAAACTTTTGAAAGTAAAAAAAGGTGAATGCAGATAATAATTTATGTTTGAAAAACAATATATAGTTCTTATTAAACATGTTTTTGGCAAAATTACTCGTTTCAACTATAAGATCGATTTCATTGTTATTTGTTATAAAAAACACATATATTATATATAACGTCAGTACTTTAAACTAATTGGCTTGTAATGCGCATTTATAAGTAAAAAAATGAATGCAGAGAATAATTTGTTTTGAAAAAAAAAACCATATATTTCTCATTAAACATATTTGCTGCAATATTCGATGTAAAGAAAGCAGTGATTTTGTGTATATTGACGAGGGAAATATTTGTCATAAAATAAAAATGAATGGTAATATAAATCAACGTATTTTAACTAGGTTTTAGGAATTTTCAAGAATAAAGGTAGATTTTAACAGATTAAAATAATCGTTTAAGAAACTCAAAAATTTCTTAAAATTTTCGCAAAATTTTTGATTAATTTTCTGAACTGAAAAAATTGATTCATAACAGTAAATTTTGACGCTTCGTATTATTTTAGACCCTGGAAAAGAAGAAAAAATCGACATGAGAAAATCCAAAGTTTTCTAACTTTTAAGACAGCGTATTTCATAATTATTCATGAAATTAATTTATAGAAACCATTTAGGTGCAGTACAACTTGATTATGGTATAAATAATTTATTTTCTTATAATGTTTTTGGAATAAGTAGTTTTTCATATAACGTAAATTAAAGAATGGCATAATAGCTAGTTAGAACAGTTTAGTCCAAATTGTATTGTTACAACCAGCCATAAAGGATGTGCTATCGGAACTGGAGCGAAGACTTGAAAAAAAGATACATGATGTAGAGCAAGCAAGTAAAAAAAAATCCAGAAAATTTCTTTAAAAAAGTTTTCTTGTCGATTAAAACCAGATAATGAACAAACGATAATAAACAAACGTTTTTATCTGAGAATTCCAAGTATATTGTATAAATGCACATCGTGCTGTACACATAATAGTAGGGGAAACCAGTGACACTTGACTAATCTGCAATGGGCGCACTGTAAAAAAAAAGCTGCTGTTTTTACATTTAAAAACTGTCAACTTTGACGCCAGTTAATAACTGTTTATTTTACAGTTTAAAACTGTAATTTTTTACAGTTTAAAACTGTCATTTTTTTACAGGAATACTGTAGTTTTAACAGGTGGAAACTGTTTTTTTAGCAGGGAAAAACTGTTAAATTAGACATGCAAAGAGTCACGTGATTGAGATCAAAGCTAAGCACAAATACCCAAATATTTTATTTTAGCAGGGAAAAACTGTTAAATTAACAGTTTCATGGCTAAATTAACAGTTTCTCTCTGTTAAAATTACAGTTTTAAGCTGTAAAAAAAATACAGTTTTAAACTGTAAAAAATTACAGTTTTAAACTGTAAAATAAACAGTTATTAACTGGCGTCAAAGTTGACAGTTTTTAACTGTAAAAACAGCAGTTTTTTTACAGTGCAGGTAGACTGAAGTAACTTCCATAATGACTTGGACGATTGTTGCAAGCACTCAATATTCCTCTAACAATTAAGAAAACATACTGGATTTTTTTTACAGATCAAAAATGGTACAACTCATTGTTGCGATTACTGCAGTTTACCTGTCCACGGCAGTAATGACATAACAATACTTGACCCAAATAAGCTCTTTTTCTCATAATTAAAATAATATTTGAACAATAAGTGGACAAATTTAATTTCTTTAAGTCAGCTATTTACAGTGTGAAAATGACAATTAAATCATTGCATTCATTTTATGCGTTGGAAAACTTGACCTAAATTTTAAGTTTGAATAGATTACTTTTTGCAAAATCAGGATTATATTGTTTTTTGTGCTAAATCAAGAGTGACTGTTTCTAGAAGATATTTTGAATAAAGCTGCAAAAAAGGTTAATGGATGGGTATCCCATGTCGTACAGTATTCAAAAGCTTTGGTCCAACTATTTAAACGCTTTGAAAATGTGTAACAGAGAGGTCCAGGGTGGCTGGCCACCATAAAAGTATTTTGTTACCACATATAAAGTAATCAAGTTTTTAATGATAAAAAAAGATCCCCTGTTTACCTATATTTAAAATTTATGGGTCTTTACTGAATCGTTTTACAACCAAGTAACTAATGTGAAAAATATAAATATATCCAGAAAATTAAAACCATAAAGTATGCAAATTTTGCATGCCTACTCCTAAATATCTCCTACACTCTTAAAACGAACGAGCGATTTTAACTCAGTCTGAGTAATTTTCACTCATCCAGTCTGGAAAATGCACTTCTCCTCTTGGAGTGGATCCTTTGTGTGTTAAACCTCCGACAGGATCACTCCAAACGAGTGATTTTAACTCAGTCTGATTTAATATTCACTCCTTTCCAGTGTCGAAAATGCACTTCTCCTACTGGAGTGGATTTCACTCGTTTGTTTTAAGAGTGTAATATCTAAATATCTATCTTAAATATCTAAGTCCTACTTCTAAATATCTGCGATATGCCAAGTATCCGTAATGGAAAGTCAAGTATCCTTACAAATTGGGATACTTGACCAAAATTTTAAGTTTTGAATGCAATACTTTTTTATAACTTTATATTGAATATTTTAGATTAGTAATGATAAATGTTGTGTAGTACTGAATTAAGTATAAATAGACTACATTAACTCACCCATAAATGGTGTTTAAACAAAATTAAAAAGTGTAAACTAAAAATTGGATCAAATATCACTGGTTTCCCAAACCGTTAATTAACTTTATACAATATAAAGTTCAAAAACTTCAAAATCATAGTTAAAAACTTCTGTCTGAAAAATATATATATTTTTAAACTGAAAGATTTGCCTTTACCACCTTTTCAAAATAAGTTTAGCAGCTATTCTATGCGTTTATTTAAACTAAATTAACTAAAAAACTAGGGTAAGGAAACTAACAGTCCAAGGCACGTTGTCCTTTTAAATAAATACATCTAAATTGCATTTGTTACCATTTAAAGAGAACGTTGTTGTTTTTATCTACGGTATCTTCTCACCTTATAAAAAATGCTTTTAACAGTTTTTGTACAAAATCCTAGATTGAGGAAAGCTGTTATGAAAATAGGGTTAGTTTTAGCTGAAGAGGAGGTCATCAACGGCTATAAAATGAAACTGCGAAACAAAAATAGTGATTTAATTAATTAAAGGTAATTAAAAATTGAATTTGAATAATTGAAATGCTCATTTAAGTCATAAATATGTTCATTTAAATGTTGTATTAATAAAAAAAAAGTTGAATACTTGGTGTTTGTAATTAAAATGCATGCAATTCACACTTTATTGTATAAAGTTATTAAAACTTCGCTAATGTCCATCCTATCGCAAAATTCAAAATTTAAGACTCTTTAATATTTGATTCAAAATTCCTTGGGTGTTGTGCTTCACTTTTAAATGATAAACCCAACTTAAAGCTTGCACTGTTCCAAGATAATTATTAGCTTGCATTTTTATGCAAGAAAGTAATTAAAAATCTATACGTCACAAAAGAGAAGTTGCATAAAATTTAGTAATCCTTTATTTATAATTCTCATTTAACGTATTGTGTTGCAAGATTCTGTCAAAACTGATTCAAATTCATATCAATAATAATAATTCCAAATTCATGAAAAACAAGACATAAATATGTTAATTTAAATGTTGTATTAATAAAATAAAAGTTGAATACTCGGTGTTTTTAATTAAAATGCATGTAATTCGCACTTAATTGTATAAAGTTATTAAAACTTCACTAATGTCCATCCTATCGCAAAATTCAAATTTAAGACTCTTTAGTATTTGATTCAAAATTCCTAGGGTGCTGTGCTTCACTTTTAAATGATAAACACAATCTTGAAGCTTGCACTGTGCCAAGATAATTATTAGCTTGCATTTTTATGCAAGAAAGTAATTAAAAATCTATACGTCACAAAAGAGAAGTTGCATAACATTTAGTAATCCCTTATTTATAATTTTCATTTAACGTATTGTGTTGCAAGATTCTGTCAAAACTTATTCAAATTCATGGCAATAATAATTCCAAATTCATGAAAAACAAGAAGGGAGAACAATTTCCGTATGGCAACTGGCACCGATTGTTACGGACATACCATCGCGTGCGAACAAAAGAATCCTCTTTCAGTTTCTTTGCGGTACCATCAGACAAATGGCCGACCGTGAAAAGCACAACAATAATGATGTTGGTGATATTGATTGATCGATAGATTGGTGGGCGGAAGCCTTTGGTTTTTTGTTTCAGGACAATGAAGGATTCTTTTTTTGGCGTTTTACAAAGATGACCATGTGTGAGGATTCACCGGGCTTTACCATTCTCTTTTGATATTTCACTCAGGGTCTATGAGGATAAGTCATTTATCTTTTAGAAGCAGGTACAGCATAGGATTGGTTTTTAGTCATGGAATGAACCATTAATATTCAATATTCACAGGTGTTTTATGGACGCGAAATTATTTATGAGGTTATATTTATAGAGCCACATTGGGATTAGGATATTTCTGAAGTTCTCTTTTGGAGTTTTACAAAGATCACCAGGTTCTATCATTCTTTTCTGATATTTCACTCAGGGTCTATGAGAATAATAAAGTCATTTATATCTTTCAGAAGCAACTACAGCATAGGATATCGTCAAATTAGCAATTAATATTCAATATTTCACAGCAGGCGTTTATGGAGACACGAAATTATTTATAAGGTTGTCTTTAAAGAGCTATAGGATTACAATGTTTCGTGGTTTTTTTTTTTTTTTTTTTTTTTTTTTTTTTTTTGCCTTTCACAAAGATGACCAGTGGATTAACCGGGCTCTATCTCTTTATCTTTTAATATTTCACTCATTGTCTATGATGAGAAGTCATTTATCTTACAGAAGCAGGTACAGCATAGAATAGGTTATTAGTCATCGAACGAACAATTAATATTCACAGGAGTTTTATGAAGACGAAATTATTCATAAGGTTATGTTTAGAGCACCCTCGTCATGAATGCCTTTGCACGTCAAGGCGGAACAATTTTTCTTTGCAAACCTTGTCGAGTCAAGAGAAGGTACAAGACGACATGAAATGTTTCTTAACCCTTTCGCTACGAATGATTTTTGTTTCCTCGTAATATGTGATAGGAATATCATTATCGAATCCTTAGTCGGACGGCCGTCGTGGGCCGTTTCAATAGTGAAAGGGCTAAACATCGACACAAGGTACTATATTTAATAGATTATGAGTATTGTTGCACCCTTCATATGGTTCATATGGTACCCTTCATACGGTTCAATGTGCTCCGTTTTATGTGGAATGGGGTTTCTGATCTTTGAGATAAGTTTACTCCGTTTTATTCTGTAGCGTTACTCCATAAAGCTAGATGCATCACTTGCTGCTACCAGTTTTATAAAGTAATGTAGCACCAAACGTTTCAATATGGTACTGCACTACTGCATCGTGCACTATGCCAAAAACATTCCACCAAACATGAAAACAGAAACCCTACACTGACCACGTGATAATAGCCTCGTGCATTTCACTTTCGGTCATCAATAACTTGGTCTCTTCTTGCCCATTAACTTTCGCTTCTTCCCCCCCTCTTGTAGCAAATGACAGGTTACGCACCGAATATAACCCCCGGGACCCCAATCTTCTTAAAGAATACTGGGCTCGAAGACGCTGCAAAATATAATAAAAATCTCCAAACCAGTTTCATTTATAAAGACTCGTCTGCTCAGCCGGAGGGACGAAGAGAGTTTCGTAGAACGCAAAAACCAAGATAATAAATTTATCTTCATCAACAAAAGCTTCATGAGATTTTTCAAAATTATTTTTATTCAAAACTCCACATACTTCAAAAAGTATGTGCAGTTTTGGTGCCATATAAAACTTATAGAGATTTTATGAGGGAGAATTCCTAGAAATAAGATTATAATAAGCCCAATAAAATTCATAATGTGCTTGTTTTATATTAGAGATGAAAGAACCTTTCCTAAGCTCCAGTGGGACATAAATTTAACCAAATATGTACCATTAAAAAGAATCCTGTTATTCAGAAATTATTCTTACTTCAGATTTTTTTTTTAGTAATGAGAAAATATTCTTACTTCAGAAATTACTGAGAAACTATTCTTACTTCAGAAATTACTGAGAAACTATTCTTACTTCAGAAATTACTGAGAAACTATTCTTACTTCAGAACTTATTGGTATTATTTTTGTTCAAGGTGCTTCAATATGTATTAATTATAATTTATGTTAAAAAAAATAATACAAGGATTTATCTGTTAAATTTTCTTTAATTCATGAATATCTGCTTCTTACGAAGAGAAAAGCAAGGATTAAAAATGATTTTAAAAAATAGCATTTATAAAAGAATCGACGTTTACACTGGACTGTATATAAATTGGAAAAATTGCGAAGGCAATCTAAATTCCTGGTCAACGAATATAATTTTAACAAGATATTCGAAACTTTCTGAAAGTTTATTATTGGCAATAACCATTTACAGGAGAAAAAAAACTTAGAAATAGAATATCAAGCCTAATAAAACTATCTCTGTTTACACAAGTCACCACTTCAATAAACGTTTTACTTCAGATTTAACAGCGAAACAAAGAAACCCACCCAAAACTTTTGCATGCACACTAAAAATAGAACATTCTTTGGGCGTTCCCGAATGCGGTGTTCAATCTGCCGGTTCCTTTACCAAACAGACTGAATTTTTCGGTTCGTTAATTGCAGGGTAAACACCTCGATGGATGTTGAAAAAAAAGTCGAGTTGTTCTATTTTATTTGTTTGTTTAAAAAAAAAAAGAAGAGCATTAAATACATTATTGAAAAAAAAAGACAAAGTCACGGACACATTGAACAAAAATTAAATACAGCTTTTCTGTGCAATTATATTATAATATTGAGTATAAATTTTGTTTAGAATGCAAACTATGAGAAAATATATCGTGAATTTTCTGTAGAAATGCTTAATTTTAGTTTACTAGGTATGTATAATTTTATTAAAGACGTTATTAACATAAAAAAAAAACTTTTAGAATTCAATGGCTGGGACATATGGAAAGAATGGACGATAGCAGAGGCATTAAAGAAAATTTTCAAGGGACAATGTCAGTGAGAGCGAACAAGAGGAAGACCAAGAAAGAAGATGGATAGAATCAGTGGAAAGAGACCTAAAGGACATGAAAATTAAGAACTGGAAAGCGAAGACCAGAGACTGTCGGCTTTGGAGTCGCATTGTTAGAGAGACCATGGTCCAGCATGCCCCGTCGTGCCAGGTAGTTAGTTTTTAGGTATAATTCTTTACTTTTTTTTATTAATTTAAAAGATTACATATATCAGTTTCAATGCATATAAACTTTTTTGCAGCTTCGAGTCGATTTTTAAAAATAAAATTTTAAATGTAATTTTATATCATACATAACGTGTTTCCTTCATCCATAACGTGTTCTACCTTTATAAAAAAAAATCTATGGCACCATTGTCGAATCCAACTATTACATGTGTGTACTTTCAGATTCAAGGTAAAAACAAAGAGTAAGATGGCTGAGGGAAAAGCGCGATTGGTTCGTTAGTTGAAAACTCTTGTAAAGTAATATTCCCATACAAAATAATCTCAATACAATTTAACAAAAATACACTTTTCATTCTGATGAAATTGAAAAAATTTCTCAAATAATATTCAAATCTGTTAGACCTTAAACGAAATTAACGTTTTAAACATGTTATCTGGATGTATTCACAAATTGTTTATGGAACTCTTTACATGCGCGGCATCAGGATCTTCTCCCAAGCATATTTCCATTTACCCATCTTAGGTTGTCAAGGAGTATAAAAAAATTAAATTCTTACATAATAAAAAAAATAATGAAAAGTAAAAGAAGAAAAACGAACAAGTTCCAAGAAAGAACGTAAGTTCTCCCCCTACACAACGAATGTAATACATAAAAGCAGCGGCACCCGCCCAACCTGATGACGGTCCGTTGTTTGCATTAAAAGGACCCCGCATCCATTTGTTCAAAAAAAAGGCGGCTTCTTTCAATCAAAGTAGGACAAGGATTACCTAATTCCTAAATATGCATAATAGAAAGTGACCCTTTGATGAACAACGTATTCTTTAAAAAAATAAGTTGTTTTATGAATGAGATGACAAATGGAGGATTATGTAAATGAAGGGCAATTCCTTATGATGGTGGTGGGTCATATCTAAATGAATGGAGGGCAGTTGCTTATGACGATTAGTTAAATTTAAAGCATTTTGGTTTTAACCGCAAATAAAGACCCGTTTTGGAGTTTCATTGATAACTTTCTTATCGAATAAAAAAAAGTTCAGTTTAATTTTTTATTTTTTTTAGATTTAACTCATTAAAAAATTGTCTTATGAATGAGACAACAAATGAAGGATTATGTAAATGAATGGAGGTCAATTGGTCTTATGAAGATGGAGATTCATGTAAATGAATGAAGGGCAATTTCTTATGACGGTTAGTTAAGTTATAAAACATTTTGATTTTAACAAATTGAAGACCCATTTTAGAAATTATTAATAATACCGAATGATACCTGATAATTAATAAAAGGGGATCGGACACCCCCATTCCCTGTCCTACCTCGATCGGGCTGGCTAATGCTAAGTCTATGGGGGGGGGGGGAATGGTTTTTGTTCCAAAAAAAGCAAAGTAATTATAGGAATATTTTGATGCGGTTTTTTTTTAATTCATGAAACTCCAATAAAGTTGTGCTTTTAGAGGTTATTTTTTTAAAAACGTTATTTACTTTTTTTTAATCGAAAAAAATTTAGATTAAAAAAAAGTAAATAGCGTTTTTAAAAAAGTAACCTCTAAAAGCATACCTTATTGGATTTTTATGAATTTAAAAAAAAACCGCATCAAAATATTCCTATAATTTCTTTGCTTTTTTTTGGAACAAAAACCATTTTTTTAATCTAAATTTTTTTCGAGTAAAAAAAAAGTAAATAACGTTTTTAAAAAAATAACCTCTAAAAGCACAACTTTATTGGAGTTTCATGAATTAAAAAAAACCGCATCAAAATATTCCTATAATTACTTTGCTTTTTTTTGGAACAAAAACCATTTTTCCCCATAGACTTAGCATTAGCCAACCCGATCGAAGTAGGACAGGGAATGGGGTGTCCGATCCCCTTAAATTTGTTTACATCTGACACGTATAAATTGTTCAATACTCTGTTCTTCCTTTGCCTTATACACTTTTACATCCGATTGTCATATAGAGAAATTTTTTTACTTGAGTTTTAACAGTTCATAATTTTTTAGAAATATATGTCATCATGCAATGACCTTACACTTTTTGTCCATTGGTATCGACGTCTATCTGTCTATGACGGTCTCTTTTAATTTTAGTTCTAAATTCCTTTTTTAAAAATTATTTTTTTCTTGGAAAATTAAAGCAGATACTTTTTATACTTTATTTAGTTTGTCCATCCTACTTTAAGAACTTTAGTAAGTATTAAAATAACAGGAAACAATATGCTATTTTATTCAAAAACAACTTGTTTTTAAACAAATCCAGTTATAAAGTGAACAATTAATTTGATTCAAGTCAGATGAATCTGCGTGTTGTTTTGTTGCCTCTATTCTCTATTGTTGGTCAGACAAACCGTCAGTATTTTACAACGTGGACAAAGTTCTAGTTTTTGAAGTATCTCTCTATTTTTTTGTTTCCACTTGACAATATGATCTGGAATTATTTAGATCATTCCATTCTACTTTTTGAAAGTCGATTCGTGTTAACCAGAAACACTTGTGCAAACACAGACGTGCTTCGTTAATGCAGGATTCTCCACTCAAAGTCACGCTTTCCATAATATTGGGCTTTTTCATGCAACTATCGATACAAAGGCAATCGCCTGACTTAGGTTTTCGTGATGAAGCGTTTACCGTCGATTTCCGAAACATGATTCGTTTATTCAGGCCTGTAACAGTAAACTTAATGCAGTGTAATTTTGGTTATTTTTAATTATTTGTTTGAAATTTTCGAGGTTATATATTTTCATACTTCAAGAATTGTTGTCATTTTATTTGTCTGAACAACAATGCAATCACAATTTAAACAGTCAGTTAGTCACGACTTATTGGACATTCAATATATTTTTTTCGATGGAAAACTCTTTTCTTCTAGTTTAGCATATTTGAAATGGATTGACAACTATTTCAAATAAGAGCATATTATTTGTGTTGTTAATTCTAAAAATTAAATAGGACGTCCAGATCTTTATTTGTTCAGATTAAATATTCAAAGTAGTCAAACATAAGCCATTAAGGATGTTAAAGAGGGCCAAGAAAGGCCGCCAAAGCACACAGAACCTCACACCTCGAGGTCTTATTAGAAAGTGACTTTTTGATGGTTATGAGAAGAGTGGATCAGAAGTCACAACAAAGTCTGCTTGCTGCGTTTGCAGTTTCTCTTGGGGAAAATGTATAGAACCAACGTGGTGACTGTTTTGTGGATAGGAAAGACATTAACTGAGAGTTATTAAGAAAGAATCGTTAATTGTGTGGTTACTATTATAGTTTTATGGGGATTTGTAATATCTATAATAATAAAAGAAAGAGTCTGTGAGTCTGTCTGTGTGTATGTCTGTGGATCGCAAAAGATCTACTTAAACTGCTCTAAAAAATTCGAAATTTTTAATATAGATTCCTTTTAATACCTACGTGTGCACCTGAGGCTTAGTTTTTTTCATATTTGATTGCGATTTTTAATTAATATAATTAGTTTCAAAAATACGTCATCCACGTGGGTTTGCGGGACCATAACAGAGCTTGAAAATACATGGACCGGGCCGAAACGGGGGCTTGACGCCATCCTCTATTAGTTTGATTGATTGAGTTTGGTTGAGATATGCGCTCGCCCTAAGGCTGCTTCATCCTCTCTTAGTGTTTGCTTTCTTCACGAATTGAATTTAGTTTAGATATTGAGTGTATTTTCACAAGTAAGCATGCCTCTAAAAGGAAGCAATCAGAGACATAACATAGAGTGGACTGCGCATTGGCAAACCTAAAGTGTCCTAAACATCTAACTTACACAGTCACATGACTGTGTCGCGTTTGGCTCGCATCTATGGCGAGTTTACCATTTGGCGAGTTTTTCCACAACGACCTGAACACAGAGGCCGACAATCTAATGTTATGATAAAGAAGCTTGAAAAGGAGCAAGGATGAATCGCTAGTATTTTAAGATCCTCTTAAGATTATTTCTTTGATTTTGTGCGTCTATTTAAGATTACTTGAACAATTGAATGTGGACTCTTTATTAAAAATTAATTTAAAAGAACATTAGTAGGTTTATGTAGAGTGTTGCTGTAATATAAGTTGGTATTGACATGGTGAATATTTTCTGCCGTCTCTATAACTTTCGTTCTAACGGTCCGATTTTTAAAAAAAAAAAAACAAATATATTTTTTTTTTGAAATATTGCTTCTTCCTTTATTTCACCTGGAATAAATCAACTTTCTAAAACACATCAACATATTCCAAATTCAACAAATGCACAACTTTTTAAATATAAATAACTCAAAAACAGGTTTCGTTTTGACCAAATTGTAAAAAAAATATTCTACTTCTAAGCTGTCAATGTTCAGACCATTAATTTAATTGACTTGGCCCAAAATATTTATTATAATTAGAGTTCTAACAACGTTGATTTAATCATGAATATGATTCTTCAGTATAAAAGAGCTTTTAGAATAAACTCCCTCGATAGAAATTATAGTTTATGACGAACACACAATTACTAAAAGTATGCAGAACTAAATAAATTGTACCCGTGAAAGTGTGACTAATCCTTTTTTATACCCCTCTTTACAATTAGGAATTCACAAGCATTTGGCATCTTGCACAAAACGTTACTGAATTAAGAGTACAACATTCACGATTGTTAACATGCTCAGAGAATAAAATAATGTAATTAAATATTTATTATTTAGCCAAAAGAGAAAAATTCCAACAATGCTCAAAAAATCGTCTGCAAAAACATTTAAAAAAATTCAAGCTGCCGTGATTGGTAGAAACCCACGTGACATGGATATTGATGGTGGTCTCCACTTCGGTTTGCTAGCTGATATTCAGGTCTTGCGACAATTTGGAATAGTTCGTAACGAAATGGTAGCGTTAAGTTGCCATATGTAGCAACCTTTCCCCTCTTGGCGATATATGATGTTTAGGACATAATGCTAATCTGCAAGGGATAGCGGTTGTTTAGAAAAAACTGGTTCTCCATTTTCCATCGGTTTTTCCCTAAAAAACCGGTTTTCGGTACCGTAGGGCCTCATACAAAAAAACCGGTTTTCAATCAAAACCGGGACCACCGGTTTTTTGAAAACCGGTTTTGGTTTTCCATCCCTAAGCTGCTTTACTATGAATGCGCAGTCCACTCTATGTTATGTCTCTGGAAGCAATGCGATGTCAACGGGTTTCCAGTAAGGCGGGACCATACTGCTAGTATATTACATATATGAAAATACATTTTTCCTTTCCACAGAAAAGCTTACTTATTATGTTGGTCATTTTAGAAATTCGGAAGGTTTTGGACATCCAATATTTTAATTAGATCATATTAAATATTAAAAGTATAAAATATGGCTTTTAAGAGAGGGCCAAGCACGGCCACCAAAGCACACAGCCTCACATGTCGAGGTCTAATTAGCAAATGACTCAAATTTAATGTTTGTGGTGAAGAGTGGATCAGAAGTCCAAAAAAATTCTTCTGCGTCTGCAATTTCTCTGGGAAAGAATGTATTGACGTCTATTTAAACGTGGGAACTGTTTGATGGATCGGTAAGATACATATATAACTCGAAAATCAGTTATTCAATTAGACAAAATGTACACACTTCTGTTAACATTTTAGGAACTTTTAAATGATGATTTGTTAAAGTATATTTTAGTGTGTGATTGCTTTTTGTTTGCTTTTAAGCAGATGGGACACTGCGTGAATTCTCAGTTCCCAAAAGTAAACTTATGTCAACTTCGATCTGCCATGATTGTAGTTCCCTGTTTCATAATCTCCTCACGTGTTCATCATTTTCGCGTGATCGAAAATTCGAAACGCAGACTACTTTTACAAAAGACAACCGAATAGTTAGATCGAAAATTTTTACGCGAACACGCAATATCGGAAATTGAAGTAAATAAAAATTCAATTATAATGGGAATATTTCTTATGATGTCACGCTTTAAATGCTACGATTTCATTGGTTGTTTTGTTTTCTTGGACAAAGTGTTGAAGCAAGCTCATTGGTTTTTTTTATAACGTCACGCGCTCCGAACTGCGATTTCATTGGTTTTTTTGTTTTTTTTCTAACAAAGAGTTGAAAAAAGCCTATTGAATATTTGCCAAAAAAATTACATGTTAGTGCCTCAAAATAAATCATAAATTTAAATTGTAACCCTATTTTCTCATTTTTATTTATTACAAATAACGAGAAGGAAAAATTTAAGAGTCACTACGAATTTAGAATTATATTTTTTATAATACCCTGGCCGTTAGACTTACTTTTTAAATAACTTTGATGAAAAATTACTCTTGAATTTTTTTTAAAAAGCGGAATTATAAAATAAGCGGAATACAAACACGAAATAATTACATTAATTTTAATGAAATTACATGTTTAATTCAAATTGATAAATTCTTTTCAATTTATTAATTTTTTCTGTCATTATGCTTCCAACTATATCCCTGAAAATAAAGAATTATATTCTAAGTTTTTTCAAAAGAATTCTTCGTTCTTCAATATTCCTCTTCTACAATTAAAAAAAATCCACTTGTATTGTACAAACACAATTAATCATTTCATAATTCGCACGATATACATTTTTTTAAACAGCTCATCCGGATTTTCGTTTTAGGAAATACGTGTGAATAAATTAGTTTATCATTTGACCGTGAGAATAGTTTAGCATTCTAGAAGCTTCTACCTGTACAAAATACAATGAGAAATGCAGGAGAATACTCCCTGCAAATAACACATAAGTTATTGAAAAAAAAACATCATACTTACGCCACAGAATGCTGTAATAAATATCTGTTTGCTATTATTGGTCTGCGCCATTATTGGTGACAAAATTACCTTACTAACTGACTGTAACTGTGTTTACTAACTTACTTGACTGTAACAAAATCATTTTTTAACCTAAGAAATGACATTTTGATATACAATGCATTTTGTTGTAGGTATATACTACTTAACCAAATAATAATATATTGCTACTCCAATGCGGTTCCAAGCATTATTAATAAGCCATCATAAAATTGCCACGAAAGTCAAAATACAAATGTGAGTGAAAAATCCACACACAATGTTTAAAAAACAACAACTTTTAATTGAAATAGCATGTGTAGGTTCAGAATTTAAAATTAAATTACATGATAAAAACAGCACTAATTAGTTTGATTAAAGCAAAAAAAATTTGATTTGAAAGAAGCACTTGTTTTATCGAGTTCAATCAAACCGGAACGAAGTATTTAGGTTCGGGAATCTTGGCTGAACACACTTGTCCATTAAATTGAATTAATTGAAGCTACTAGAACAAGATCTTGGGGCTTTCTTGACTCCTGACATTTCCAAAAGGACTGTTTGTCACGAATGAAGATAACGAAAACTTTCTCCACTCCCAGGAAACGCCCATAGGGTTACACCCTTTTCGGATGATTCCATCCCTTGTCTGGAAATAGTTCCAGAGGGGAAAAAACTAAATGCGATTACGGTATGGTTTCTTTCTATTAAATTAAAAGATATGGTGTATATTATTAACCAACTTTTTTTTAAATTAGAAAGAAATAAAAAAACAGTTATTAACATGGGTTTAGATTTTTTTCCTTTTCAAATCCTTCCTCCTTTTCAGATTCCGTTCAAACCGTCTTATTTGAATTTTTTTTTTTGTTTGAAAGCATGACATCAGACACTTGTCTTTTATACATTTCGTCAATCTGTCTGTACGTCTTTGCTTTTGTCCACCCATTCATTTGCCCGTACTCTTTTCAATTTCCGCTCTAACTATCTAATTGAATTTGAAATTCTTTATTTTTTTATGTCATACAAATTTTTTTATGCCTTCTGTCAGGGCCGCCTCGAATCAGGGCAGCATTCTGTTCATGTTTGTCTGTCCGTACCCCTTTTACAACTTATGTTCTAACCGTAAGATATTAACAATTCTTTTTAGGGGGCTGGGGAGCCCAGTCGGTTAACGTTCGCCTTGCATGCAGAAGGTCTCAGGAAGGTGTCACATTTTTTAAAGTGCAAAGTTCTACAAAGTAATCTTTACAACTTGGACCAAAGTTACTGGCATTCATCGGCAAAAGCTTCCCAATTACCAACATTCAAACACAGCATAAAAACTATTCAAAGAATAAAACAAACGTTGTTATATTCTTCCCCATAAATAAAAGAATCGAATAGAGTGTTTTATTTAAATATTTTCAATATTTTTTTTAAGTTTTCCAGACAAAAGTGGGAAGGGATAGATTTTTGTCATTTAATGCTCGTAAGAATGAAAACAGCATTTGTAGCATTGCCAGAATTAGAATGATAATTTTTTTTTACATGAAATGAAAGGCGATGTTTCCACCTTTCAAAAAATGTAAAACAATTTAAGATGAGATCATTTTATGAAGAGAAATTAAGAAATAAATCTTTTGCCGACGCGTGGCCAAAGTTAACCTCCATGGCCAAAGATACCCGCTTTGACGGTAAACTTATTTTATGAAAGGTATATGACATCATAGAACTATATTATATTTATCCGTGCGTTCGTCTTATGTCCAATCATCCAACGCATTGCAACCCCCTTCGCCTCTTCAACTCCCTCTCTAAACGATGTATATTCCCTTTTACTTCCTTCTTAACTTCTTATTAAAAATTCGTTTCTTTTATTAAACAAAAAAAAAAAAACAAGAAACAAATTTTATTTTTATCTTGATGCAGAAGGAAAAAATGTTAAAAAAATTAATTTCCATTATAAGAAATTTTTAACTATTTAATTATTTTTTGACATCAGATAAATTGATATATTTGCAGCCTGGCTATGATATAATATGCTAGTAACACAGTTTGGATGTTTATGCACTTGTTTGTGCCGCCCTTCATTTGGCTCTCCATGTATTTTATTCAAGGTTTACCAGCTGCCTTATGTTGCTTTTGACTTTCTACATCGTGTTAAAAACTATTTTCAGATCTAGCACCATCCTAAAACTATTTCTAGAACGAAAGTTGTAAGTCTTTAACAATTTTTATGCAAATCTGCTTGGCTGAAGAACTTAAAATCCGTTTTTTAAAAAATTGATGTTCTACTGTAATTACATCGGAAAGCCGCCCCGGTGGCGCAATCGTTAAGACTCTAGCCTTTGGAGCTGCTGGGGTCGGGTTAGAATACCGGTCAGGCATAGATGTTTGTGACCGTCAATAAATGTTGTTATTTGTCTATGTGTTATTCCTTTCTTTGTGACTGTTAATATTTTTTCTGTGTCTGTCCCACTTGACGAAAGCTTATAAGCGGTTCTCTGAACAAGCACACAAGCTGGAATATATATGTACCATACCATACCATACATCGGAAACCTCGTAGATTTTCAAAAGAGTTTTTTTTTTTTTTTAAGAAAAAAATATTTCGAAAAAATAATTGGTTGGAAGAAATGTAATCTAAAAAAAAATATTTTCTTCAAAAATAAATTATTTTTCCACGTTAGACTTTTGATTGCTTTATTGCTTCCACTGAAGTTAGTTTTTTTTTTTAATTATAATAATTCGCAACACATTTGCCACCAATACAAATACGACAAAATAACTCTTGAAAAGACTTCGGTAACAATAGATCTAGTCCAGACATGGAAATTAATTGCTAAGCACTTCACGTATTCTGTACAACTGGAAATGCCATACGAGAAAGTTCATAAGATGAAGCTGAGATAGAAATGGTTGTCGAATAGAGATCGGCATCAGAAATAAATAGCCTGGCTGTTATCTCTAGTCCAAAATAAAAATGTCCATAAAATGTAGATCCAACGTAGTAGAAATAGGGTCGATGTCCAAATTAATAACGTAGGAATTCTATCCCTTTTACGACAAAGGTACAGAAATAGAAGCCGAAAATTGTCCTTAGGGCTTGTTGAGGTTATGTTGTTGTTGATAAGGGGTTTGGAGTTGGGACGCAGTGCAATAAGTTGCAAAGAATATATAATATTAATATTATACAACAAAGATAATATTATAAGTTTAGGTAGAATATAATATTAATATTTATTGCATATTATTTTATACTTCGTTTCCTGGATAAATATTATCTCCTCATTTTCATTTTTTACCATATAAAAATTAAATTAAACTTGCGATAATTTATATTTTATTGATCTTTGATGTTATTTAAAAAAAAAAAAAAAGAAAGGATATTTTGAGATTGTCTTGAAGAAGTTTGAAACCTTTTTCAGTACAGAGATGTAAAAATGTCAGTTTAATATTATTATATGTAAATATTATATTAATTAAAAATATTGCATGTCATTTTTACATTTTTTTTATTAGCATACATAACTGAGTAGCCTTATGTATTAAAAATACATACCCAAGAAGTATTTTAATTAAAATTAAAATGCAGCATAGATATTTTTCTTATTTTCTTCTCTGCTTTTTGTGTGTGTGTGAGGTTATTCAGCTTTTGTGAAAGCTTGCACCGCTTTATGCTGCATCGCAACTCCGTAAACCCGAAGGCAGGCTCTTGCTGCTACCGCTATTACGGAGTAACGTTACGCCAAACGTTTTGCAGTGTATGAAATCAGGCCTGATACAAGGCCTGATATCGCGGAGCCAAAGAATATATAGTAATAATCATTCTATCAAAGTAATAATTATCAAGTATATTATACACATTTAAGCAATGATGCAACTTAAATAGTTAGTGTTAATAATAACTGGCTAGCTGTTAGTATTTTTATTGCACCAAAATTATAATAAAAAGGATATTTTATTTGATGATTAACATTATACTTTGCTTACGCTATCAGTCCTATAGAATTTTCATACTCTGCCGGTAAAAAGTATACTAATAAATTATATTTAGCAACAAATTATGTACTGTAAAAAATAATTTACAATATTAAAATGCATACCTAAAACATTCTACGATAAAAAGCATTTTTTTAAAACAATCATTTAATAAATAAGCGCGAAACAACCCCTTTCATATAAAACAACGGCAGGTCCTTTACTTTTTCCAAGCGATGCCAAACGCAATTCCCATAAATTATTATTTTATTCTGTTTATTGTTTTCACTTTTCCCGGAAACTAGTTTTGTGACGTTTGCTCTTCACCTGATGACCGCCAGAGGGGGCTGGAAGAACGAAATAATAAAAAAGAAGAGACGAGTGGTGCTGGTCTGAGCCAGGTACGAAGATACCTTTGCGTCGACTGCCACATTTGGCACTTTATCGCTTCGGACAAGGTCGAAACGTTTGGCGAGAAAAAGCGGGAGAATATTGGCGAAGTTTCGAGGCGCGAGAAGCCTTGTAGTGTTGCGATGCAACACTGTAAAAGGGTATTTTTTGATTAATACAATCTTAGTCTCAATTGGCAAAAGTGGTGAAAAGTTAACACTTTTGGCTCATTACCTATGGGCAAGAATCTAGATTTATAGTGTAAATGGAAGTTGACTGCATTTGCACTATAAATTAATATACAGTGGCCGCCGCTTTTTGGAATCACTGGTTAATTGAATCAGCCGCTTAATTGGAATAAATTTTGTAGAACAGAACGGAATCACTTTTTACATTGAAAATCCGCCGCTTATCGGAATCAAATCACTTTTTTACCGCCGTTTTAAGGACTCAAAAAATTCTTAAAAGTCCTTTTTTTCTACGATTCGTGGCATTTTTTTTACCCCAAATGACCTCTAACTACAAATGCGAACCAAAGAGGCGCCGACGAATCCATCTTTAAAAAAAAGGTAAATTGCAGAAATTGTATATTAAGGCAAGGAGGGAGAGAGAGAGAACTATAATGGGGGGAGGGGGTAGAGGGGAAGGAATTTGTAATCGACACGTGTGCATGAAGGTGTAGACAGTAGACTCATTTTGATTTTTGATCGATTAAATTAAGTACGTTTTCGGAGTGTGTGTTATAGCGATGTTTAAACGGAAAGAGCTTAGCCAAAAAATATGAACTCCCAAAAAATATTTATAATCTGGAAAAATGCAGCCAAAGAGAAGCTGCAATTAAATTAGGACTTTCTCAAGCAACTTTATGTAAGATTTTGAAGAGAAGAAATGAAATTATAGAAAGTTGCGAAACAGAGCCCAACATAAATCGGAAATGTCAGCGAGTTGGCAAAGCAGAAGACGTAGAAAACGCTTTATTAGAATGGTTTAAGGCCGCGAGGAGTAAAAATATGCCGGGCTCTTCAAATATTAAGAACTTTAGAGCAACGGGGTGTTATGTGTGATGATTATAATTCATCTTATGATATTGAAAGGAAGGTAAACGAACTTATCAGTTGTACGACAACGCAGGCGAAAAAAAACGAAGTATTCATTCAAGTAAGCAAAATTTAACTAAATTTTAGTACTATAGTAAACATTGTTGTTTATGCTTTTAAATTTTGTTTTAAAATTATACATAATATCGTTCAAATTATAAAATTTTTGTAGGTATTCGTATATTACCTGTTAATTTGTATAACTCTGGATTTTATTAAACATAACATAACGTGTTTTTCTTAATAATATGTAGTACTAGTATTACTCAGTTACAAGTATTAAAAAAAAATCATATTATGTCTCATGATGACAACTTTTTCTTTATAATTTCATGACTTTCGGTTAAATGGTTCAGCCGCTTTATTGGTTCAAAACGTACTGGGACGGATGTGATTCATTTAAGCGGCGGCTACTGTATAACCAATAACATTATTCATTGAACAACCATTTATTGTTTTAATAAATAATATCGTAATTCTCTAAATTATATATTAATTTATTGGCTTGTTTTATGAGACAGATTTCACTCCTAAGCTTCGAATGATAGGTTCGCACATGATACTGACTCACCAATCAAGCGCGAGAAAGAACTTACTTTCGTTCAGCATTTTCTGTTGTCACTCAAGACCTGAAACATGTTAATAATGTTCAAAATTCTTTGTGCAATCGATTGAATAAATTACATTTTGTACTAAATTTTTAAATGCTGCTTAATGCTCAGAAAAAAATATTTTAGGTATATATGTTTTACATCTATAAAATTATTCAGGTACACTAAAAATATTTCAGGTTATTTTTATATCAATATAAAATTATTCAGGTATAATACCAATATTTCAGGTATATTTTTGTACCAATGTAAAATTATTCAGGTACAATATCAAATTTTCAGGTATATTTTTGTATCAACGTAAAATTATTCAGGTTCAATATCAATATTTCAGGTTTATTTTTGTATCAATGTAAAATTATTCAGGTACAATATCAATATTTCAGGTATATTTTTGTATCAATGTAAAATTATTAAGGTGCAATATAAATATTTAAGGTATATTTTTATATCAGCATAAAAATATTCAGGTGCAGTACAAATATTTCAGGTATATTTTTTTATATAAGACCAAATTACATGTGACGCTTTTCCAAAAGTAATATGCCCTATGTTAACTTCGAAATCGTTCTGAAATGTCACACTTGGGTGGAGAGTTTAAACAAGAAAACGACACGCTTCCCCAGAAAAACGACAAAATGAACCTGTTTTTTTTTAATGTTATTTCTTCTTTTGAAGTCTGGTGATAAAATTTTGATGCGTAACTTTTTACATGCATGCAAGACATCTAGGATCGTGGATAACCTGTTCTCTTTCTAATAATATTTTTAATAAAGCGAAGAACAGCAGTACACTTTTACATGAATAAAAAAATAAATGTATTTTTTAAATATTTCAATAATTAATAATATATAAAAAAAAATATTAAATATATTTTTTAAAACTGCGTGAAAAAAATCCGACTTTTACATTATAATTTCAATATCAGACGCGTGCAAAAAGTTAAGACTTTTTGAAACAGTGAAAAAAAGTCATTTTTTCCACCCAAAAGCAGTGAAAAAAAAGACTTTTTTTTTCACTCTTTCCATGAGATGCCAACATTTCAAGTTAAAATTTCTATTTCATAATATTAATAAAATCCAGATATGTATCGATCTACTTTTATTTAAAGATATAAATGCGCGTGAAATATTTTTGGACCAATGATATTTTTTTCACACAATTATAAAAAATATGTGTGAAACACGTGCAAAAAATAAACTTTTTAAAACATATGTCATTATTTCACTCGCTCGTACCTCGCTCGTGAAATAAAATCCACTAGTTTTAAAAAGTGTTACTTTTCACACTTGTAGCATAAATAACTATTTTAATATCTTTAAATAGTATTTGAAGGACCAATTTTTTTTAAAAGTATTTTCGGGGTTCTGCTATTGATACCCTTTTACTTGGATCAGGCCGCCTCGGTGGCTGAATGGTTAGCGTACTAGCCTTTGGAGCTGCTGAGGTCGGGTTCGAATCCCGGTCAGGCATGGATGTTTGTGATTGTCAATAAATGTTGTTATTTGTCTATGTGTTATTCATTTCTTCGTGACTGTGAAATTTCTTTCTGTGTCTGTCCCACTTGACGAAAGCTTATAAGCGGTTCTCTGAACAAGCACACAAGCTGGAATATATATGTATCATACCATACCATACCATACTTGGATCAGCTACAATGTGTTTCGTTGGAAATGTTTTATTAGAATCTAGTGATAAGTAACTAGCTACGCTTTACGTCTGTCTGTAACACGTCTCCGTAACACATCCTTTGTGTGTTTTAAATCTATAAATCAAACAAAATAAATTAAAAATCAATAACTGTGGGCAAGATATTGAGCTGATTAATTGATTCTTTTGTTTTGAAGATAAAAGACCATGGACAAAATTTTAAATAAGCAAACGTAATAGATGAATCATTTAGAATCCGAGGAGCAGCAGCCAGTGTGTGTCAGGAAAATTGATTGGACATCCCAGCTCATTTTACTATTTTAGTTTTTTAAGTGCATAACTTACTTTTACTATTTTAGTGTTTTAAGTAATACAAACTTTTTTTAATTAAAGTATCTTTGATGAAAATAACTGACATATTTTTTTAGTGTACTTGAAATAGGTTCTACCAAACCAATTCCCACAAGGTAAGAAACGAACAGGTATATTTTGGTGAGTGGAGTTGCTCAGTTGTTTGGGTTCTCATTTAGGAAATAATGCTCATTAATCTCATTCCGTTTTTTTTTATAGTTTGTTATTTTGTTAGGGATGCGTTCGGAAGATTAGTTTAAGGTTTCAAAGATACCGAGAATGGAATTCCATATTTTTGCTATTTGTGATAAAAGTAGACTATCCTTTTTAGTCTCTTATTTTGCAGGCATAATATCCCACGCTAAAAGTAAAATGTCATGCATAAAAGACAACGTCTCTAGAAATCAAGGAAAAGTCTTTCTCCAATCCAATACATATATTGACTTGCCTTCAATTCCTAAATACCTAAATTCCTAAAGTGTCTTTACGTGGTTAAACCACTGTTCGTTCCACGGTCATACTTATTGCTAGTTATATCATTTTTTTTTTTTTTTTTTTGCAGTGATCAGGGGTAGAGGTTTCAGCAGCACAACCACTTTTAAGGGATGTAGGGTTTTAGAAAATATGCCGGTTTTCGGTCTAACTGGTTTGTTCTAAGAAAGAGACTGATTTTGCCAGTGTAATTTTTGTGGTGCTGCCATCTATGATATATTATACTAAACAAACAAAAATTTGTATCGAATAAGCTATAAACTACATAACAGAATTTTTAAATAAAAAAAAACTAGGATAGATTTATGTTTCAAAGTCAATTGAGAATACATTTTTGAATTTTTGGATTCAATAATTTTGTCGAAAAAATTAAAAACATAGTTTTTCGAAATTCTTGATTCTAAAAACACTTTTGACACCAATCATTTTAATTTTATTCTTGTTGCATTTCTATTAATAAATGAGAATATTTCTTTTGTTGTCACAATATCCATACTGTGATTTCATTGGTTGTTTTGTTTTCTTTCCCTACTACTTGAAAAAGCTCATTGGTTTTCATTACGTCATGTTCTTGTTGCTCCAAAAATCATTGGATTGACTTGAAAAGATTATTGAATACATAGCTATATTAGGGTTTAACAGGCTCCGCGGACATGATAGTTTTTAAAAATAGTTTTAAAATCGTTATGTATGCAATTAGTGTAAAAAAGTAACACTTGTTAAAACTAGTGGATTTTATTAAATAATTACACGTGTTTTAAAAAGTTTACTTTTCGCACGTGTTTCATACACTATTTTCTATATTAGGGTCGCAAGGGGGAATTATGGATCACTCTCTTTCCGGGGTAAATAATGATCACTAAGTTTTAAGGATTAAAAATGGTTTTTAGAAAAAAAATAAATTATGCCAAGTCATCCTTATACATTCTATTTTCTTATATCAAGTTCAAAAACAATGTAACTCTGCAGCAAAAAATAGAAAAAAAAAACTTTTTACACTACTATAAAAACATCTTCAAAAAAGATTGTCTTTGAAAAACATGACTTTTTTTTAAGATTCATACTGGAGAAACATATTTGAATTTACTATTTTGTTGGTGCTATTTTTCAATAGGAAAAGGTCTAAGCTTTTCAATCCGATAAAAAAAATTTCATAATAATTTTTTTTAATGATTTTAAAGGTATATCGATTTATCCCCCAGTTTACTGGGGTAATTGTGGATCACTGGGGTAATTCTGGATCAGTGATATTTTTTAATTTTTCATGTGTTTCTAGCTAAGTGGTATATGTCATTTTGAAGCATAAAATCAGATTAGGCTGCATTCCAAATTTCATTAAAAAATTCAAATTAGAAGTTTATTTAAAATTTAAATAGCAAAAAATTTAATCTACATTGAAATAGCATGAAAATTCAATTTTTATTCAATATTTTCACTGTTGCCATTGCGTTAAACTTATTAGAAACTATATTTAGACTAAAAACTTCTGAAAGAATATTTATTTGTGTGATATAATTCAGTTTGGATTGCTGTAATAGAGACCATTGAATTTTTTTTTTGTCAAAATAGAGTTCTTTTGATGGTTCATTATACATGTATGAGGAAAGATGCATAGAGAATTCTAACTTGGCGTAAAGAAATATGCCAAGTTTCGTTTTCATTACTTTTATGTGCTAAAACAATCTTTTTATGTGCTAAAAAATGATAATTTGAAGTATTAATTTACTTTTAATATGCATTTGTATAAAAAAAAAGGGTGATCCATAATTACCCCATGTGTGATCCATAATTGCCCAAACCCGGGGTAATTCCTGATCGCTCAATAATTAAAATAAAACTAATAATAATTAAGTTTTATGTATAGTTATTATCTAAATAAATTCTAAATTATTTAAGCTTACTCCATGCAAAATTAAATCTTTCTATCTTTCATACTTTAGAAAAAAATAGGATGTTGTGATTTTTTGATCCATAATTCCCCCATATGACCCTACGTGAAAAAAATTAAATCTCATTGGTTCAAAAATAATTCACTTGCTAATTTTTTTTTAAGTAAAGATAAGAATAGATAAATCTCTGGAACTACAAAAGACAAACGTCGTGGAGAGTTTCCATAGTGAAAGAGTAAATTATTTCAACATTTTGTCAAAGAAAACAAAACAACCAATGAAATCGCACTATCTAGAGCTTGACGTCATAAGAAATATTATCATTAAAGCGGATGGATAACTATCTGAAACTACATAAAAGGTAAACATTTTTTTTTAAGTCACACATTTAAACATGGATTCTGATTCAGATTTTTAAAAACAAGTTAAAAGTCTTAAGCTTCCAGAAACGATAGAAATACAACAACATTGGTTCCAATGTAACTAAGGTGCCAAACGTAACAGTGGTTCCAATGTTACTATTAACATGAATATTATTATGAAATCGACATTTTACTCAAAATGTTAGCATCTTATGAAAAGTTTTGTTTTCACTGTTTCAAAAAAAGTTTACCTTTTTGTACGTGTCTGGTATTGAAATTAGGAAGTAAAAGTTTGATTTTTTCATGCATTTATAAAATAGCTTTTATGATATTCACCTCTTTATGAAGGAGCCATGCTTTATGCATACCAACCATGCGTTTTAAAAAAAATATATACACCATAATATTATTTGGTCTTGAAAAAAAATCATTGGGGCTCGGCCGGGATTTGAACCCGGGACCTCTCGCACCCTAAGCGAGAATCATACCCCTAGACCACCGAGCCTTGATGGTGTAAGCTAAATAACACAAAATAATAAAAAATTCCAAATTGTTCTGTTAATACAAAAGTTTTGCTATAATTATGTTTTAAATATATTCTCAAAAAAAAAAAAAAAAAAAAATGTGTGACAAATATACCGTTGTGTTTTAAAAGCTTAAGTCCATTACATACAACGTTCTATCTACTTGGAACATTCACATTATTACGAGAAGGACCGGTTGCGGATAATTGTTCCAGTTTTGCGGTATTGTTCCGCTGGAACTTTTTCATGCAGACATGAAGAGAGAGAAGAGATACAGGTAGCCAAATAAGGAATTGTACTTTATAAGTTTTTTCAACCATATCAGTTGTTGCATGTCTTTTTCGTTTAATTTCTTCCGCCATGTATTGTAAGGAATTAATGTCTGCGGAAGTCAAAAACTCTAGTTAGAACTGTTTTTAACTAGAACGGCAGAATGCCGTTCGGAAGATTAGTGTTTGCAGAAGTCCATGTCCCCAAAAACGAGCTAATAACTTTCAGTAAAGCTTTTCATAGAATATGTTAAGAAAATAGTTTTATTTATAAATATAAATGAACATTAAATATATTCTATGCATTAGTGAATAACTAAGTTAAAACTTTTTTTGGCTGTGTTAAAATTTAACTTACGGAAAAAGAAAATAGACAACTAGTACCACAATCGTGAGACTCAGAAGAAAGGAATTTCAGAGACATAACCACTGATCTGAACTTAGAAATGGATCAAGCTTAGACACCCCTCTCTGATGCTTCGCGGAGGGATGACCTTGTTTTTAGAAGTGCCAGATTGGCGCTGTTTATCGCTCCGTATTTCGCTTCAAGTTACAGTGTCAACATATTTTTTTTCCTTCTGCAGAGTGTGCGGAAGTCGTAAATCCTTATCTGCCTACATGAGGCCGAAGAATGTGTCAACCCCTAGAGATCAGTGGGGGGTCAACGCTAGCTCATTAGGCAACTCTATTTACTAAGTTTTACAACCTTTTGAATGGGAGGGGGATTGGCAGATGTCAGTGGGAGATGGATGGATGAATGTCTGGGGTGGAAAAAAGTATTTTTTGTGTAAGTGGTTAACTTTAAACGTATTTATTTAGTACTGTATATGTGGATTTACTTTATTTTGCAATATTTTTAAGAAATAGTATTATTTGTAATCGTTGATAATACTAACGGGACATTCATTTGATAATTATTATCTAAATATAGAATACCAAACTGATATATATTGTAAAAAATAATAATTATAACATTTACCCCGATCATATACCTATGATAAGGGTTTGAAGTTTCGGTAGTTTTAATTAATATTCATTCATGTGATATATTTTAATTAAATTTAATTCATCCATTTCAAGTTTATAATAAATTATACCAATTTAATCATGTTTAATTACTTAAATTATGTTTAAGTCATCAAAATGATATAAAATCTATTAGCGCCGATTTGCGAAAAAATTACCACACGAAAATGATATTTATGCTTAAGTTTATCTAAATAATTAAGATAAAAAGATGATCATAGACCTGAACAATTTATGTAGAGAAAATTAAGTTAGCCTAAAAAAATGAAACATTTAAGTTAGAATTGAAATTTAGAAATGAAGGTTCTCATGGTATTAACACAGTCAGTGGTGAAGTATTATTTGGGTTAAGTATTAATTAAAAATATATTTAATTAATTTAGATTATACATAATAAATTCAAAATAATTTGTTTTCCATAAATATTTAATTGTTACAATTTATAATACAAAAGTAAACAAATCTTAAAACACAATTTCTTTATAATTTTATGAAGAAAATCATCACAAAATTTTAAACATTTAATTTCCTTTTGTAAAAAAAGTTACAAAAAGATATAAAGTAATGTATTAAAAAATTGCATTTTTAATAACAGTCAATTAAATTGCATTTTTAATAACAGTCAATTATGAAGTAACAATATGTCATTATTGCAATACATTTAAATTTCCCCCAAAGTATCAAAACAAATCATTATTACTAATTTAAATGCACATATTTATTATTTTTATACTTTTAATAATAAGAACTTAATGTTTTAAAAAAATCATTAATTATAGCTTATTTCAAATTTTAAATACCACATTTCGTCAGTTCCTTCAGATCGTAACAAAAAAAAATCATCTTTACAATTAAACATATACCTTAAATATAAAGCTTTCAACCATATCTTCGAAACAAAGATTTTTCTCTGATTAATAAAATTTTTAAGAAAATAAAAATCCCCTCACATGTACACAAGCACCATAGCGTAAAATCGAAAACGCAATTGAAGAGCTTAGTGGAAGAACGTGCTAAGTGACAAAAAGGTGCAAACAAGAAAATGGGGTATAAAGTTTTTCGTTTGCACTAAGATCTGTTGGAAACGGAACTTGTAAAGCATAAAAAATATAATAAACTTTAAGTTGACGATAAAGGAAAAATTTGTTATCGTTAAAAAAATTAGTAATATGTTCATTTACATAAACTTTTCCACTTTTTCAAAAATGTCACTTAGCACGTTCTTCCACTAAGCTCTTCAATTGTCAAAAGTCTTATCTGGGGTCAACCCCTGAGGTCAACCCACCCATCTGCCACCAACCGAGCGACGGCGACTTTTGGGGAAGACCGAAACGAGAAATTCGCCAAATTTGGCGAAAATTAGAACTGCAATGAGTGGTGAAAAACACCTATTTTAAAATAAATAAGAACCCAGACATATTTTTTCCTACAATCTACAACAAAAATATGATTGTTTGAACTTTACAGCACATCTCTACGCCAAAAACTCAATGCGCAGTAATTTTTTAAAAATGAGAAATTTCCCATAGAGTCCCATTGTAAAACGAAAATCTGGGGTGCACCTGAGAGAAAAAGATGACTTCGAACTCTCCCGTAGCGGGGGAGAGCTTTCCGCGTTCCATTAACCCTAGAGTTCAGTGGACATAACATAGAGTGGACTGCGCATTGGCAAACCTAAAGTGTCCTAAACATCTAACTTACACAGTCACATGACTGTGTCGCGTTTGGCTCGCATCTATGGCGAGTTTACCATTTGGCGAGTTTTTCCACAACGACCTGAACACAGAGGCCGACAATCTAATGTTATGATAAAGAAGCTTGGAAAGGAGCAAGGATGAATCGCTAGTATTTTAAGATCCTCTTAAGATTATTTCTTTGATTTTGTGCGTTTGTTTAAGATAACTTGAACAATTGAATGTGGACTCTTTATTAAAAATTAATTTAAAAGAACATTAGTAGGTTTATGTAGAGTGTTGCTGTAATATAAGTTGGTATTGACATGGTGAATATTTTCTGCCGTCTCTATAACTTTCGTTCTAACGGTCCGATTTTTTTTTTTAAAAAAATCAAATAGGGTAAGGTGGGGTAAGTGGGCCACCTTTTTGGCATAATTCGACTTTAGACCCTCATACCACTGGATATAATCGGCCGAACAACTTTTTTTTTTGGTTCATTCTCTCGTATGTTATTACTGTACCCATGGCAATCTTAAAACAAATTGGCAAATAATAAATTTAAAATACATTTTTCTTTTTGGTCATCCGAGTGGCCCACTTGCCCCACAAGGTGGGGTAAGTGGGCCACCCCCCCCCCCCCCAATATATTTTTACACATAAATATTAGAGATATAGTGGGGTAAGTGGGATAATCTACATGATATTTTGAGTGTTTGCAACAAAAAATTAATGATGTATCTTCAATAGTTCCCCAATAGCAACTTTTCTGGCATGCAAGCTTACTAAAAGAAAAAATTCGTAAATTTTCATCGTGGTCATTTTTGCATGTAGTGTAAAAAAATGTTAGGGCTACAGATTTTAAACTGGCCTAATGAATAGGACTATGAATAGTGAATATGACTTACCCTATGAATCAGTGAATATGACTTTTTTTTAAGTATATTAAAGAGTTTGGGGCAAGTGGGCCACCCCTGGCCCACTTACCCCGCCATTGTGGTGGCCCACTTACCCCAAACGCGGGGCAAGTGGGCCACCCTAATTTTCTTTTAACCTTATCAACATCACAAGTACATGACACTACAAAAAGATACTACGTTTTATACACTTTCGAAATATATAACATTTTGTTTTGTATCATGAACCGTTTGGAAATAAATAAAAAAAATAGTATGATGGCGTGAATTACGAAAAGATGCAATTTTAAAAATTTTCACAAAAAGGATTGTACCTTGTTACATACTTAAATGAAAATGATGCCATAATGTTTCCTGCATCTATTGGGGTAAATACGTAAAAATATTGTAACAGATTTTTTTTACGTCCATAATTCGAGAAATGCCAGGGGGGGGCGTGGCCCACTTGCCACAATGGCCCACTTACCCCACCTTACCCTATATATTTTTTTTGAAATATTGCTTCTTCCTTTATTTAAAAAAAAAATCAAATATATATATATATATATTTTGAAATATTGCCTCTTCCTTTATTTCACCTGGAATAAATCAACTTTCTAAAACACATCAACATATTCCAAATTAAACAAATGCTCTACTTTTTAAATATAAATAACTCAAAAACTACGATTGCAAAAACAGGTTTCGTTTTGACCAAATTGTAAAAAAAAATATTCTACTTCTAAGCTGTCAATGTTCAGACCATTAATTTAATTGACTTGGCCCAAAATATTTATTATAATTAGAGTTCTAACAACGTTGATTTAATCATGAATATGATTCTTCAGTATAAAAGAGCTTTTAGAATAAATTCCCTCGATAGAAATTATAGTTTATGACGAACACACAATTACTAAAAGTATGCAGAACTAAATAAATTTTACCCGTGAAAGTGTGACTAATCCTTTTTTATACCCCTCTTTACAATTAGGAATTCACAAGCATTTGGCATCTTGCACAAAACGTTACTGAATTAAGAGTACAACATTCACGATTGTTAACGTGCTCAGAGATTAAAAGAATGTAATTAAATATTTATTATTTAAGCCAAAAGAGAAAAATTCCAACAATGCTCAAAAAATCGTCTGCAAAAACATTAAAAAAAAATCAAGCTGCCGTGATTGGTAGAAACCCACGTGACATGGATATTGATGGTAGTCTCCACTTCGGTTTGCTAGCTGATATTCAGGTCTTGCGACAATTTGGAATAGTTCGTAACGAAACGGTAGCGTTAAGTTGCCATATGTAGCAACCTTTCCCCTCTTGGCGATTTATGATGTTTAGGACATAATGCTAATCTGCAAGGGATAGCGGTTTTTTAGAAAAAACTGATTTTCCATTTTCCATCGGTTTTTCCCTAAAAAACCGGTTTTCGGTACCGTAGGGCCTCATACAAAAAAAACCGGTTTTCAATCAAAACCGGGACCACCGGTTTTTTGAAAACCGGTTTTGGTTTTCCATCCCTAAGCTGCTTTACTATGAATGCGCAGTCCACTCTATGTTATGTCTCTGAGGAATTTCGGATTACGGAACAACTTTGATAAGGATAAAGATAAGAACTTAGATAGATCGGGAGGGAAATCATTCATATCGTGTTTAAATAATATTATTATTGTTTAAGTCAAAGCCTTGGCTAAATTTGAAAACTGTACTTTGATTGTGTTCAATGCGTGAAAAAATGCACAAGTCCAAAAATCTAAAGGAAAATATCCGGAAACGTGTAAGTAAAATTTGCAAACATGTCTGTGAAATCTGCCTCAAAGAATTTTGTACAAAACATACTCTCAAAAAGCACCTCATCACCCACCAGGAAGTTAAACCATTTGCTTGTGAATTTTGTGGCAAGCAGTTCTGTCAAAAAGTTAATTTTCAAAATCATCTCATGGTCCATACCAAAGAAAAACCTTATGTTTGTGACGCATGCCCGAAACGGTTCGTCAAGAAATCTAGACTCAAAGACCACCTCCTTATCCACACAGGTGAAACTCCGCATAAATGTGAAGTGTGCAACAAGCAATTTGCGACTAAGGAAAGTTTAAGAAAGCACATGCTTACCCATGCGAAAGTAAAACCCTATCCATGTCCTGTGTGCCCCAAACGGTTTGATAACAAGGGTCATCTCAAAAGGCACCTCCTTGCTCACACAGGTGAAAAACCTCACGCATGTGAACTGTGTGACATGCGGTTTGCTACTACAGCAAATCTCAAAAATCACCTTGTTGTCCACACAAGTTTTAAAAAATATGCTTGCAATGTTTGTGATAAACAGTTTAAGCACAGGAGTTCTCTTCATGGTCATCTCCAGATCCATAAGGGAAATAAAAAACATGTGTGTCAAGTATGCCAGAGAGGATTCAGGCATAAATCCCACTTTAATCGGCATTTGCTCATTCATACTGGCGAAAAACCTCATGCATGCGAACTGTGCAATCAGAAGTTCAGAACTAAAGATGATCTCAAATTGCACACTCTTGTCCATACAAAAGAAAAGCCCCATGTGTGTGGTATATGCAATTGGCAATTTAACAGGACTACTAGTCTGAAAAATCATCTTCTCGTCCATGCCCGAATAAAGCCTCATGCTTGTAACATATGCAAAAAGCAATTTACTGTCAAGCACAGTCTGACCTTGCATTTGCTAACCCACCAGGGTGCATGTTACGCATGTGAAGTTTGCAAAAAAGAGTTCTCCAACAAGAACGCACTTAAAAAGCACACCGTCATTCACAGGGACGAAAAGTTACATGCATGCGAGATCTGCGACAAGCGATTTCGCCATCAAAATACTCTTATCCAACACCGTCTCATTCATACTGGAGAAAAACCACATGCATGTCATGTGTGCAACAAACACTTTAGATCAGGCTCTGCACTCGTAGGACACCTCAGAATGCACACCGATGAGAGACCGCACGCGTGCGATTTGTGTGACAAAAGGTTCAGGCAAACAGGGAGCCTGAGGAATCATCTCCGCATACACACGGGAGAACGACCGTATGTGTGCAATGTGTGTCAGAAACGGTTCACCGAAAAGAATTCCCTCAAGAAGCACCTTTATGTGCACGGGGGAGTAAAGCCCCATGTTTGCGATGTGTGCCAGGCAAGGTTTGTTCAAAAGGGTGCATTGACAAAGCATATCTTGACACACAAGGGAAATTCCGCATAATCACGCACTCTTTAGCATCTAACTTAAGAAAAACATTTAAGGATGAAATGAGAATCCAAACAAAATTTAATTTGTAAATTTGACGTAATATTAATTAAAGAAAAAGGGAAGCATTTGATAATTATTTGTCCTAAACTTTTTTTAAATAAAAAAAATAGTATTTTAGTGTATTTCTATGCTAATTGATTTATTGAATATAATAACCTAACAATATATATTGTTTAATCCAAAAGTTGAAAAGTTCAGAGTATTTATTTAGCCTTACAATTTGTTTCCATGAAAGTTCATTTTGTAACACTTGAATCGTATTCTCCATTCAATTCTGTTGAGCTGCCTGTTAGGTTTTTTTTAAGCACTCTTATTGACAACCTTTTGTTACAATATACATGCAATAAATAGGTTATGCATAGTGACATTCCAAGATTTTTTTAGAAGTAGAAATTTGTAATCCTAGTATGAATCAAGTCAAAAATTCTGAAGGTTTTTTTTTTTTACTTAAGTGCCACATTTTTACCTAAATATTGAACTCAAAGCTAAGTACAATTATTTGTTAAGTCTCTTAAAACATTTTCTCTCAATAGTCAAGTTGACTTGACTATAAGTATGATCGAATATATCGATGTTGCTTTTGGTAGAAGAGTTATTTTCTATACATCTTTTCTCTCGATGCAAAGTATGGTTTCATATGAACACATTCAAAAGGAGTGTTTAAAACATAAACAACTTTTGTAACAAAATACTTCCAGAGTAACAACTGTCTATTAGTCAAATTTACACATCAAAACTTTTATTCAAAAAATATTAATTCCAAGCAATCTGTTAAACTAATTGATGTTTGAGCCAAACTTAAATAGATGTTTTAGAATATAAAATCCTGCAATAAAAAATTCTTTCACTAAATCGACTTTGATATAGGGGGGAGTGGGGGCTATTGGGACAAATTGTTTTCAACCTCGGTATTTCAATAAAATTACAAAAATTTAAGTTTTTTATAAGCTCATAAACTGAACATTCATGTACTTAAAAAGTCATTCGACAGATGTTAAAACATTACCTATTTTGTTTGCTGAACATTTTAAACAAACATGTAAATGTCCCATTAGCTCCCATATGTGGGGCAGGGTGCAGGGCTAATGGGACATGCTAAATGTTGCCTTAATTCAATATTCAAAAAAGAGAAAATTAATCAGAAAATGACCAGAAAATAAAATTTTAAAACAAAGACCATTCTATTCACATAATGTATACATACCAAATTTTTTTAAAACAATTATTTCCTATTGAAAGGTGAAATATCAAAGTTAAAACTCAAAATCGAATATGCTCCCATAATTTTTGTTAAATCACTGGAAAGGATAGTTTTTTTCACTAAATCTTTAGTTTTACAAACTAAATCTTCTAAATTTTATCCCAAATTTGTCCTCTTAGTGCAGGTGGATTTTAAAAATGTGTTATTCTATAACAAACTTAATGGGAATCCTTAAATAGGAATAAAATAAAACTTGTAGTTGGAGAATGGTAAACTTTATTTTGTAATCGATACAAATATACATGCTTAAACGATGTAAAAGACAAACATATATATAAATTATTTTCTGTAGATGAACATATAACAGTAAGCCCCTGGAGATAAAGAACACGTCTCTCAGCTCATTTGTGCCATTGTTGCATCAATTTGTTTGATCCAAGGTACCAAAAGCTTTATCTTATTTCTGTACATAGGATCAGCAGCCACAGGATTTTGCTCAAGGTACACAGTCTCTAATTTTTTAAATTTTTTCAAAACTTCAAGGCTTTCCCATGAATCAATTTTGTTGTCATTGAACTAGAAAGGAAGTTTCAAGAATTTAAAATCTAGTAAATTTGTAGCAATAAAAAAAATATAGAAAAAAAAAACTTTTACATAAAAAGGGATTAGAAATGGAAGATAGAATATAAATAAAGGCTTTAAAACTTATCTCTACCTTTTTGTCAGAAAACCCCTAAAATTAATGTTAACTTAAAAGCCATTTATTTTATTTACATAGCAGTATTTTTATATTGGTATTAATAAAACTAGATCAGTTTACTAATACGTTTTCCTCTCAGTAAAAAAGATTTCTGAAGGATTACTCAACACTGAGAACATAGTGAAGAAATATTATTTTAACTTATAATTTTTAACTGTGAACCACATATTCATAGTAAATTACTTACCCAAAATTCCTCCAAATCTTCTAAGTGATCTACGTTTGTAACACTCTTAATTTTATTTCCAGTCATATCAAGTGTCTGTAGTTTTACCTATAAAAAAATCCAAAAGATAAATTTAGATTCAGAATATAGTTTCTGACACTTTAAGCACACTGATAACTTTACACACAGACTATTATAAGTAGACTTAAGATATTTTAGAAGACTAGGGATCTCAGTACTTGACCACTGATGGGCCACTCCTCTCAAGTTTAGAAGTTATAAATATTGTAAATATCTGTTCGTTTTTTGTAGTAATACAGTAAAACATTTTTTCCCTTCAAGTTTTGAAACTATAGGCAAACAAATATCAGCATCAATATATTAAGTCTTTGAATACAATTTTGTTGATATATAACCGCAACGACATATATAAAGGGTGTAGTTGTCAAAACTTACATTCTCCAAAGTATGAGTAAGATATAGGGTCCAATTCGGTAAATGGGGACTTGACAATGGTAAATTCTGTTGGATAGAGGCTGACCACTTACCAGATGGCTGGACAGGGTGAGAAAAAGACCTCAAATTAATCGGTGCCACTAAATGGAGGTCAATGAAGCCCAGTCGGTTAGGCACTGGCCTAGCATGTGAAAGGTCCCAGGTTCGGGTCCGGTCATCGCCAAAATAACTGCCGACCTATAAACGGCCCGTGCAGCCAAAAATGTCCAACGAATAATCCCCTGTGTAAGGGAGTGCACGTTAAATATCCTTCAAAGTCCAAACCCTGCGTATGATGTCGCCCTTAACGGTTGGGTTGGGTGCCTATGCAGGTTTCGGCTCGTCACTTGACTGTGGTTCTAAAATACAACACCTGTCGCCAATAGCCCTCTTGTAGTTATAGTGCGACGATAATTCAAACCTAACTTTAACACGGACCTGTCCTGTCCTAGGTTGTAGTGCCGAAGAAGAAATTCAGTTGGATAAAGACGCCAGGCCCTAGATCTTAGTTATGCTTTAGAGAAAGAAAGTTTTGCAACTACACCCTTTATATATATATATATCAGAATCACATTTAAAAATTTAAAATATTCTTTATCAGGTATATTCATGACTATCTTATTCAGAAATAATAAATGTTCATAAAGGTACTAAATGTTCAGACAGTTTAATTAGGTCTAGTTTCAATAGTATGATAAAAAAAATAACCTAGAAATAATATTTACATTATTTTGAAGTCCACCAATGTCAGTAACTCCATTATGACTCAAATACAGATGCTCCAATTTTGTGCATTTCTCGAGACCTTCAATTTTTGTGATTCTATTACTCTGTTAAAAAGAAGAACAAAACTATGATTAAAAATACTATTTTATGAAGCAAGCCCCATTTTAAATATTTTTTTCTTTAAACCAGAACTCATCAAGTCTTCCTATACCCAGCCCTTTTGTTAGTAGCTAAGGAGACACAATACCCAACTTTCTTACTTTGTTTTAGTTATGCATTCTTAGATTTGATCAATGTTTGATCATCCAATGAGTTAAAGATAGATTTTTAAATAAAAATGCAAGGTTCTTGTAGTTTATCCTTTACAAAGAAGAAACATTTAAGAATAGTAGGAGTTATAAAATCAAAGATGCAAGATCATTATGTAAAACTTTTAAATTTTAATATATAGAACTACTTTTTTTTTCACAGTTTTTATGTTGTACTGAACTTCAAAAATGGGATTTAAAAATGAAGGTATAAAAAAAATTAGGGTAAAATATTTAATATTAACCATAGTTTATATGAAAATACAATTATCATTAAAATAACCAATTAGCTATTAAATTCGACAAAAATATTTTTAAACATGTCAACACTTTTGCATTAGCTTGCTAACTGCTAATTGCTAACTGCATTAGTTTTTTGTTGCTGTGTAACATGTCAATAGGAATACTAGTATTATCGGATTCTTTGTTCTTAAATACATAACGTATTACTCACAGCAAAAGTTAAGGATTATGCACAAATACCTAATGATCAATTTTCTATAAAGATTAAAATATATTACCTGTAAACTTAGCAATTCTAAATTTTCTAATGATTCAAGGTTTTGAATTTTGGAGATTTTGTTTTTCCCCAAGAACAAATTAGTCACACTTTTCAAACCTTCTAAATTTTCAATCACCTGTAAACACATAAATGATAAACAATATTAATATCATATCGAGGAATTTAAATTATTGAGAATACCAAATTTGGGAGATATTTCTCCCTAAGTTACAATGATTCACAATTTTAACAAAGTACTACCATTTTTAGAACTACAATCAAAGCACAGCTATTTTTGTTATACAAAATCTAGAAAAGATATACAAAAAATATACATAGAAATATATATACAAAAAGTACAACTATTTTTGTTTTTGAAAAAGTTATGTTTGAGGAGGGGAATAAATTGTGACAACTATGTGATAAAATTAACTGTTACTATATTTGAATGGGAATTAAATTTCATATATTTTTTTTAAGTACAACTTCTTGTCACAACTTTCAAATTAAATTTATACTGTTGATTAACAACAAAAGGATGTATCACACATGTTTGTGGGATCAGTGGTTTAGACTGCAAATGTAAGTAATAGACAGACTAAATGTGTATGTGTGTGAGATGATGATGTGTGTGTAGGTGATAGGTAGGGATAGACCGATGGCGAATTTTGGGCGATGGGCCGATGCCGATTGTTCAAAAAATTACATCGGCCGATGGGCCGATGTTTCTCGCTTGCCATCGGCCGATGCCGATGGCCGATCGAAAAACCAAAATACCAAATTCAGTAAATCCATATGTAATCCATACTTCGGGAATCCGAAAGTCGCGAAACTCCGAGAATCCGAAACTCCGGGGATCCGAAAGTCGTGGAACTCCGGGGATCCGAAAGTCGTGGAACTCCGGGGATAAGAAAATCGCAGTACTCCGGGGATCCGAAAGTTGCGGAACTCCAGGGATCCTAAAGTAGCGAAACTCCGGGGATCCAAATATCGCGGAACTCCGGGGATCCGAAAATCGCTGAACTCCGAAATGCAGGATTAGAATAAAACATCCGACGATGGCCGATTTTTTTTTTTACTAAACTACCATTGGCCGCCGATGGTAAAATTTTCAAACAATCGGCGCCGATGCATCGGTCTATCCCTAGTGATAGGCAGACTGCTTTCTATTTCTTACATTAAAAACCAAATATGGAAACTAAAAACGATCTGAGAAAGGAAAAAAAACAGACTGAAAAGTATTATGCTTTGTACCACACAAAAATTTATCTATACCAAAACTCACTCTGATTCGATTAGCACCAAGTTCCAACATTTCAAGATTTTCCAAATGACCAAGATTCTCAATCTTTGTGATCTTGTTATTTATAAGGAAAAGCTTCCGTAAATTCAGTAAGTTATCCAAATTTTCTATTTTTGTGATGCGATTGAAGGAAATATCTAATATCCTAAAAGAAAAAAAAAACAGATAGTGAACTTAGTATAAATAAATTGGAAAATAATGTTAGAAAATTTTATGTTCTAAAAATTTGCAAAATTGAGCATAAAAAATAACTTACTCTAAATTAACCAGGGCATCCAGATTTTCAATTTTAGTGATTTGATTATCATACAGTTCAAGTTCCCTCAAAGTAGTAAGCATGTGAAGATTTTCAATCGTTTTAATTAAATTATTTCTCAAGCAAAGTGTCTACAATAAAATAAAATATAGTCAGTTTCAAAATATATTATTCGGAACTGAGCTGAAAAATATTCACATTTCCTTTAAAAACTTTAAAAATTAAAAAAAAAATAATAATAAATAATAATTTTTAAATAAATTAAACATACTTAGTTCTATGTATAATAAGAAAATTTTTGGCTAACTATAAAATTGTTTGCTTAACCCTTTGAGAGATACAAAATTTGGCCAAAGTGTAAAACAGCTTTCCCTGCAATAGTTTTAAAATTAAATTTTCAACTTTCTAAAAACCTTTTTTCTTCTTTAGATTAAAAACACTTTGTTTCTATCTGTCAATTTACTGTTTAATTACAATCAAAATTTATCAAAAATTTAGAGTAAGCAAATAATTGTGCTAAAAGTTTCAAAGAACATTGTGCTTTTATTTTGGCATATAATTAATCGAAAGCCTTTAAGCATCATTTTTTGTTTAACCATAAAAAGTCTGAAACTTGATTTTAAATAATGCACTAAGTTTGAAAGAATTCAAAGGAAATCCAGATGTAAAAGGGTTACAAAATTCCAGGAAAAATTCGAGTTCCACCAAACTTACAAAATTACTTTCTAAGTTCAAAATTGAAACAGAATACGCCAAATTAAAATTTAACCATCTTAAACAGAATGAGCAGAATAGCCTTAGAATTTACAGGTGATTTCTCAACTGAGGGTAAAAAAGAACAAAGAAATTTTTAATAGATCTAAAAAATATTACCTCAACCACGTGCAAGCCTTCAAAATGTTCTATTTTGCGAATTCTACAATGAGTCAAATCAATATCCTAAGAAAAAAATCATACAAGATTTAATAAGTTACTTAAAATATTCATAAAATATGCTTTTAGCAAAGAATGAGTTCAAATATAAAATTGGTTAAAAACATAACAAACTTACACCATATATAAAATTATATATACTACTATAACTTACATTTCCTTTGAAAAGTTATTTTTCATGCTGTATAAACACTTAAACAATCAGTGACCAGACAATATTTTATTACACAATTAATATTTATTATTTTCTAAATCATAGAAAGATAGTAAGTACTTTAGTAAGGTTCATTATAAAAACTGTCATTTATATTAAAACTAAGAATAGCAACTTGTTGTATTACGTTTAACAGTGCAGTTAAAATTACGGAGAAAACTTATTTACAAGATTATCATCAGTAAATCTGATAGGTATACCTAATTGCAACCAATCAATATGCACTTTTTATATAATTTAATATAAGTAAACCTTTAAACACTTATCCTTACAATGCAGCTTTCAGCGAAAATTAAAGAAAATAAGAACATTCTTTGTATTTCCATTTTCCATATAGCTTTACACATTAATAAAGCAAATATAAGTAGCATAAAAAATATGCTTAAAAATATTACTAACCACTTCGTCGTTATCAATGACAAGAGGAACCTCTTCCCCGTCATCCATTTTCTCCTCATCTGGAAATAAAAAAAAATCATGAAACATATTTGCTAATCACTGATCAAAATGTCTTAATCACTGATCAAAATGTCTTAATCACTTGACACACTTTTTAAATGCAATCCAGGGGACTGTCCAGAAAATTTTTACAGGGTCCCTTTTTTGTGAATTTTTTTTTAGAATTTTCAACATATGCTAATTTTGTGAAATTTTTAAATATAGGGTAATTTTGTGAAAATTAAGAACAAGAGCTCTCGTTCAACAAGAAACCTTTAAAATACAAAAAGAATTTGATTTTCTTATTTTATCATACTTTCTTTCAGCGTGTAAAATAAGCGGTATCGCATCGCAAAACGCGACACCAAAATGAAGACTTGCGATAGCAATTTAGTTTTATATCGCATTAAGTTGCGATACAAAGCTTTTGCGATACAAAGAATTTTGTGAAAAATCCGTTTTCGCTTATTTTAATTTTGTGAAGGGTCCGTTTTCGCCTATTTGAATTTTTTGATGGGTCCGTTTGCCCCCTTTTGAATTTTGTGAAGACTCCGAAAACGGACCCAATTTTCTTCTGGACAGACCCCTGCAATCACTTACCCCTTGTATTTTAATTACTACTTGTTTTTTATCTTCATAAATAAGTATTTTTTTGCAACCATAGAACAGCAAAAAATTATGTGAAATTGAAGTAAAACTTTAGATCAAATCTAGAGAGGTAAAATTTATCATAACTATCCAAAAACTATAGTATTGAGGTAAGGATAGATTAGGTTATGAATTATCGTCGCACTAGAGCTACAAAAGGCTATTGGTTACAGGCGACGTATTTTAGAACCACAGTCAAGTGACAAGCCACACCTGAATAGGCACCCGACACAACCGTTAAAGGCGACGAGGTAAGGGTAGAACCAAAAAACTCACAGGGAAAAAGAGGTACAAAATAACCTTGTGGCGGAGAACAAAAAAGTTCATGCAGATAATTTAATGTGGTTAGAATATAAGGGGCAGATGATTTAACTAAGAATACTGAATTTACTGATACATGCTGCAAAATTTTAATTTTGAAAAAGATCCATTATTTTTACATAGATTCGATTGGTGTTCCATTATTTTTGTTTTCTTTATAAGTTTCAATTCATACCAAAGGCTAAGAGGGACAAAATGTGCATTGTATGTGATTTGTAAGTACTTTTCCGCAATCATCAGATGATGCAGCTGCTGTTTGGTGTTGGACGTCGATTAGTATGCTAAATTTTACCTTAGCAATCGTAGATTAATCCAATTCCAAATCAGGAATTTTTTAACACACATTTATGAATTACGCCAAGGGATCCCTAAACTGCATTTTTCAGATATTTGTATCAAAGCGTGGAAAAAAAGAACATCTCTTACCATCAGTACTTTCATCTGTCTCGACAAAGTGAATTTCTGATGCCATATCTCCTTCAATTATTTAGCTAAAGAAATGCCTAGAACATTAGTAATTTTGTTTCAGAATAGCAAATTTACAATAAATATATTTAGGAATTCTGATGCAGTTAAGATAGACAGATTCTTAGAAAATATATGAATAATTTTAAATATTTAGTGGAAAAAATCCTAGAGTTCATTTGAGCCCCACATTGACAGCTATCTAGTAATATCAATGTAGATTATTTTATCTGTATTAATAACTAGAAAAGAAAAATATTCATTTGCTCAATACTTGAATGATTATAGATAAAATAAATTCCTAATTTTATGACTCCAACTGAGCTATTAGCAAAATTTACTGTAAAAAAACCCCTAAAAAATACAGGATATATTAATTTTCGAAATGCACTTGTTTACATTTTACAAAATAATAAATACACTAAGTGTTGTGACATAGTTAAAGAATATTTAAAAAAAGTTAGATCATCAGTTGTAAATTCGTAAAATATATACCTGAGAAATTAAACAATAAGGTACAGCAAAAACTAATTTGATTAAATTTATTTCAAAATTATTATAATTTTCTTACCTGTTGTTGATCTTGTCAAAAAATAGAGAACTGAGAATAAAAGTCGAAAATTATAATATATTCTTCGTTCCTTTGCAAAGGGCAAATATATTAAAAATTAAGTTTTGTGATTCGCTACTAGATGGCGTACAAATTTTTTTTATGGAAATATGTAATAATTTTGCTTTAAAAAAGTTACATTTTTGCTGTTTAATTTAACTTTGCATTTTGTATGCAATAAAATTAATACTAGATATTTTTTTGGATGATTAATTAATTATTTTTTATTTCATTCATCCCGGAGATGCGACCTCTCTGAATTTTACCCTTCACACGCTGCATTTGAACTTTTGCCGCAGACTGTAGGCAGAGCAGTGGGCAGAGCAGAAAGAGGTTATCTGTGATACCGAAACTTGTGCAATTTGACAGTTCATTTACGTAAGGTAATTTTTTTTATTTGTTTTACGAACAAGAAGGTTTTTAAATTAGGTTTTGAATCTTTAAATTGCATAACCGTTTAGGGTTTAATGATGCCTCCGTTCCATATTTTTCCTGTTTGAAAAAGATGCTCTTTGCAACTTAAATTGACATTGCATGACCTTGTCGGCATGTTTCCGTTCAATTTCATGGTCCTAGCTGAATGAAAATTTAAAAAAGTTAAATTAGAATACTATTTCCGATAAGAGGTGCAATTGATTGTAAATAACATTTTAGAATCATAGATAATATCATCTAGTTTTATTTCGAGCAAAAGTTTGATGGTCAAATGATCTTCAAATGTCACATCTCCAATCTTTCAAAGATACGCCGTTATTTTAGTAATATAAAGAGTATACATATTTTAACTTTAAAATTTCAACATTGAAATAATTTACGATGGAAAAATTCATTGCATGAAATTTTTAAAAATGCATCCTTCACAGTTTGTTAAATTGATATGCTTCAGTAAACTTTTGAACGAGTTTATTTTTGTATTTCTTAGTTCTCTCTTGATTTTAGTGTTATTTAGTATCCATTTGTAAAATCCTGATTAACAAACAAAAGTATTTTATAATGTTTTAAATGGTAGAATATATATAAAGTGTGCATTGATTAAATCTTAATTACACAAGGCTATTTAGTTTGAAAGTTTCTCTCAATTAAAAATGCATTGAAATTAATTTGAATAGTAAAATGATAGATTAAATAAAGTATTTTGCCTTAGTACTTTAATTTTTATGTAAATCTTTGATATGGAATTTTATTTTGTTTTGTAAATAAACTCAAAATAATTCTAATCTAACCTTAATAATTGTTTTGTTTACATAAGATACATTAAGTCTGCTTTTTAAAAAAAATTCTGAAGAAAGTAAATTTTTTAAAAGAATTTCCTTTCCAATTTTGCATAAGTTAAGGTAGGCGAATACCCAAAATTCCACAAGATTCTAAAATTTTTACTATTACTTTAATCTTTTCCAAATTTGGCATAGGGATTTCAAATATAATGAATAATGCTATTTAGGCATTTTTTAAAATTTAAATAAAATTTATTTATGTTAAACGGTGTTTTTCAACTAAAAAAAGAGGTTTACGCTAACAAGCCTACCACATTGAATTTTCCTCCGATAAACATGAATTATGTGTTAAATTCTTCGTTTTGAACTGATACATGCAATGACCCTCTAGAGTTACAAACAAATCACAAGAAAATGTTTTACGAAGAATTTTATGAATTAACTTGAAACCAAGAAGATGTGGCTAATCATACGCAGTGCCGGAAATCTGCGCATGCGCAGATCTCGACTTGATAGCTAAATGTTTTTATGAGCAGCCAAGTCAAATATCGCCAAGTTGTTAGTTAGGGTTGTAGTGAAGGTTTGGGTTGTTATTGAATAGCAAGCGTTTACCCTCGCCGGCCGCGTGCGTTCTTGGATTATAATAGAATTATTGGATTATAACACTGTCAAATTCTAAGCCTATTTTATTATGGGTTCAATTGACGTAAGACTTTACAAAAACAGAAAAGCTTATAAACCTTCGTCAAGTAAGAGAGATACAACACACACACATAAATGGATCCATCTAATTTTTAGAGACCGAGGCCAACTAGAGGATCCCCCAGAATTGATTTTTCACAGGTAATGATTTGGTATGGTAACTTGGAGGACTTAGTGACCACCGCGGATTTAAGGTACACCAGTCACCATTTAAGATGGCTTTGGAAATTATGGTTAACAGTTAAAATAGCAATTTCCAGATCCATAATACATTTTAAAATATACAGGTGGTTATAAAATTACGATCGCTATTCAGAGTGGTCTATAGTTTTAATGAATAATCCAAAGCAACAATCTTTGAGACACCTACTCTTCAAGAATGGAGGAGGGGGGGGGGTGAATGGAATAATAAAAAACAAACTCGACTCTTGACCAGGGTTCTAAATTACGGGGCGTAATTGGCTGTGTTGGCCGTAATTAGCCATAATTGGCTACGCCTCGTAATTTAGATCATCGGTCAAGAGATGAGTTTCTTTTTTATGATTCCATTCCTTTTCGAAAAAAAAAACCCTCGTCTCTTGCCCAGGGTTCTACATTACGAGGCGTAATTAGCTGTGTTGGCCGTAATTGGCCATAATTGACTACGCCTCGTTATTTAGAATCTTGGTCAAGAGACGATTTAGTGTTTTATGATTATTCTTTTCGATAATTATTTTTTGTGATTCCATTCCTTTTTCCTCTTCTTGATCAGTAAGTGTCTCAGTGTTTAATGCATTTGGATTATTCATTCAAGCTACAGACCACTCCAAATAGCTACCGTTATTTTGTAACCACCCTGTATGTTTATTAAAATAAATGGCTTACTTTTAACCATACTAAATTTATTTTTAATCCGAAACTAAAACTAAATTATGTTTCTTATTTGCTTCCGTTTAGAAAGAATTATAGGTTAGGTTTGAATTATCGTAGCACTAGAGCTACACGAGGGCTGTTGGCGATGGGCGTCGTATCTCAAAACAACAGTCAAGCGACGAGTCGACAAAGGAATAGGCACCCAACGCAACCATTAAAGGCGACATCGTACTCAGCGTTAGGACTTTGAAGGATATTTATCGTGCACTCCCTTACACGGGGTATTATTCTTCGGACATTTTTAGCTGCACGGGCCGCTTATAGATCGGCAGTAATTTTTGCGATGACCTGCCCCGACCTGGGACCATGCTAGGCACTGCCCAACCGATATAGATAAGCCTTGACTAAAAGTCTTGCAGATTAGTAAATGCATAAGACAATTAAATTCTGTTTTCTACCGAAAACATTTGGGGCAATGAAAATAGCCCCACACCCCGAAACCGATTTTTTCAAGAAATTTAGGTACTCTCCTACCTTAAATATTATTTTACTTAGATTTAATTACTTTTAATTTTTAAGCATTTATTAGCGCCTCTTTCTAATTAAAGTGCTTATGTGTGCTCAAAGGGTAAAGTAAATAAAAACAGAAAATAACACCGGCAACGAGGATCGATTTCATCTCAATCAACATGTTAATTTTAATTCCCAAAACCTTATCAACTTTGGGCGATAAAAAGCCAACGTGACAAACTATTTTTCCCTTTCAGTATCCGTCTGCGCACGCGCAGTATTTTTCCGCAAGAGCTGGATTTCCGGCAGATGCTGAGCATGCGCAGATGGTGCCGTAAGGGCAATGGGTTTCCGAAGCTATCGTGCAAGAAGTGACCAACCAAGAATTATTTTTTTCGATAAACTTACACTTTGTCATTTTTTTTAAAAAAAACTACTATATTTACACCAGATGTTAGAGGTTCATGGCACAGATGTATATTGAAATAGCATCTGTAAAAAATTTCAAGTAAATTAATGTACAACTTTTTATGCTAGGAGTGTTAGCGTAAACCCCTTTTTTTAGTTGAAAAACACCGTTTAAAATAAATCAATTATATTTAAATAAAAAAAATTGCCAAAAAAGCATTGTAAATTATATTTGAAATCACTATGCCAAATTTGGAAAAGATTAAAGTAATAGTAAAAATTTTAGAATTTTAGGTATTCGCCTACCTTAAAACTGTCTTACCGTTTGAAATGCCTTATTTAAACTTTAAATTCTTATATTGGAAATACAAATACAAAAATTGTTGACCAACAACAGGCCAGAGGCCTAGCAAGGTTGGTCCAAAATATATTTAATTGTTTAATTCCTTATCAGTTTCCAGTAACTATCCAGATTTTTCTTAAAATCTTCAACTCTCTTTGAATACACAACAAATTCTGGCAAAGCATTCCACTCATTGACGACTCTATTGTAAAAATAATGCAAGCAAAAAAAAGGAAAGTTTGTAATTGTATCAGAATTAGTCCATTTTTTGTCTGACTTGTTTGTTGCTTTGGAATATATGTGTTAAATGTGCTTTAATTTTGAATTCCATTTCATTTTAGGCCTAATCATGCCAATTCAAAAGATTCACGCAAGGCAGATTTTTGACAGCCGTGGAAACCCAACTGTGGAAGTTGATATTGTAACAGACAAAGGTACTTGATCAATCAATAATGTTTTTTATGCATTATGTATATCGAATAAAGCATTTGTTTGTGCTTAATGTCTTAAGATAAAATTAACACTATAGGTAAATTCTATTTGATAAATTACTTTAGGGCAAAAATGTGTTTTGTTAAAAATTTAAAAGCTAGTCCAAAAAGTAAAACTAGGTAGATATGTGCAATGATATGTCAATCCCCAAATATTGGAATTTATTCTGTACAAATTATATTTTGATAAGTAAAAAAACTAAAGCTTTATATATTGATGCCCCAGATTTCAACTTATAGTGAATTGCATGTTGTTGAAGTATTCATTATGTATGGTTTCCAAGAAACTTTTTTGGCTCAAGATTTTGCAACTTTTGTCAATCTACATATTTAAGGAACATTAATCATATATGTTCTTAATCGTATTGTTAAAGTTATTGGAGTTTGTGAATCTATATTGTGTACCAGGGAATTAAATCAGTTAGTTTCTATGTAATGAACATTCTCTGGTAAGTGTAATATCACATTATTTATCTTATTAGGAGTTCAGCATTATAAAAATAAATGGTTTTAGGATGACCTTTATACCCAGCTGGGATAGAAAGCCAGTATCTGGGTCAGTCTATAAAGAAGTCGTTTTACTGATAAGCTCATTAAAGTGATGCAGGTCGGGACATTAAAAAAATACTGGTCTTTTACTCACTCTGCTAAACTTGGGTAAAATGGAGTTAAAACCCGTATTTTTACTTACGATTTGTGAAGCCAAGAAGTCTAAATAATACTCCATGTAAAGGGAGTGTATTGTATAAAAAATATTTACCAAAGTCCCAAAGCTGCACATGATTTCGCTTCTAAAAATTGTTGGGCGCCTACTTGTCACTCGATTGTGGTCTAAAATATTTCGTTGCCAATAGCCCTCTAGTGCTACAATAACTCGCCTCAGCTATCAATTATTTGTCTATTAGTATTCAAAACCTTACCGTTGATTCCTCTTGCTTCTGAAAAACACTATTGGTCCCTTCATCAGGGGCAGGCTTAGGCCCGGGCCTAGGGCGGCAAATTTTGAAGGATGCCAAAATTTTTAAGATGACTAAAATTATTAATTATGGTAAAAAAAATAAATGTTTAATAATACCGGAATTATATATATATATGGTTACAAAAAAAAGGCACCATATCTTCTCGGGCCTAGGGCGTCCTCAAACCTAAATCCGCCCCTGCCCTTCATGTTTATTGGGTATTGTTTTAAATAGCAACTTTTTCCCTGCTAGGTTTGTTTCGGGCTGGAGTTCCTAGTGGTGCCTCAACTGGTATTTATGAAGCTTTGGAAATGAGAGATGGCGACAAGAACTCTTACCATGGGAAGAGTGTCTTGAAGGCAGTAGCCAATGTAAATGACATCATTGGACCAGAACTGTTAAAGAAGGTATTATATTTGTAAACTCGCCTTGAAAATAATATTTGACTAAATTAGTTGCCCAGATAGCTTCTGTGCAACTAATTTATTTTCAGCCAATTTCTAGAACTGTTTGATACCGACTTTTAAATTCATGGTAATCCTTAAAACTTTGTCCTATGGTCGGAATACCAGGAACATAACTTATCTGCACTGCAACTATATCAACTCTAGTAAAAGTATTTAAAGTTAATTTAACTAACATTTTTATTTAGCTGTAATTATCAATTTATAAGCATCCTGGAAGGGTATTGTAAAATAATATTGTATTCCTTCATGTTTATATTCATATTAAGTCACACATTCTTTTTTTCTATATATAACACTTTCTTTTTAGAATGTCTGTGTAACCAAGCAAGAAGAAATTGATAAAATCATGTTGGACTTGGATGGAACTGAAAACAAATGTAAGTTATGACTATCTATGCAATAACAAATTGAGAACATAGATATTCTCTGGAAAGTAACAATTGAAAGAAGGGGTGCAATTAAATAGTGCAACAACCAAAAATAGCTAAATAATAATGAAACAATAATTAAAATTCATAAAAATCTAGGACACAAAGAATAACAATTGAGTGTACTTAGTGATTTTACTGGGTTGCTGTTATGGTTTTCAGAAAATTAAATATTAACCAATTTTTAACAAAAGTACCCTTAATAGGGAACGGGTGCTAGTGGCTGGTGCCGAAAATAAGCCCAACTCCTTTATATGAAAAGCAAATTTATTTACACTCACAAAACAACAACAAGAAACCATTTTAACAAAAACAACTAAAATAGCAATAAACTACAAAAGTACAAATATACTTATCTACAAAAAGCTAGAAAAACATGAGAAGTAGCTCGACAAACATGCGAAGACCTATGCAGTAGCTGCAGCCTATCTGATTGACGCACTCCTGACGAAACACGAACAAGCCAGAAAAGCTAGCGTGAAAAAATGAAAAGCTAAGGGACTAGTGAGATGCTCGTTAGTTTTATAGTTCCGCAGCTGCTCCGATCGTGATGCGCAATTTCTGTTTATTATTAATAGTGAAATCTTATTTTTTTCACAATTTGTACCCAATAAATGGTGATGTAAATTAATTTAACTATTTGTTTCAGCCAAACTTGGTGCTAATGCAATTCTAGGTGTTTCTATTGCTGTTGCTAAAGCTGGAGCAGCTGAAAAGGTATATAATGCTAAATTTTAATTGTGCAATTTGATTTTTAAAACAAATCTCTTATTTCGTTTAGAAATATTAATCATAGTTAATTAATGTATATTGTATACAAACTGCATTATAGTTTTGTTTTATGCTTTTAACTCTTAATATTTAATTAAAAGGAACTTAAAGGCCCTCGCCAGATAAGACAGTGAAAAATGCCCCCATTCCAATCGGGCTAATTTTTTTTCTGAAAATACCTCATAGTATGGACAACTTCTCAGCCAAGTTTCAGCTCAAAAATATGACGCATTTTTGAGTAAAAAATTAAAGTTTTTTTCTTTTTAAATTGATTATTTCCTGAATATATTTGATAAATCCAAAAAACTGCGCATGAGTTTTTAAATATCATTGAGTAGTATTCTTAGAAAAATCCGCTCCTAAATCTGATCGAGCGATCTAAAGTAAAAATGCGATTTTATTTTTCAAAAAAAAAAAAATTTCATGCAAAATTCGCTTGGTACAACTTAGGTTTTTGTCTTTACGTGTTCCTCTATTATCAATCTATAATTTATTTTTTTCAGATTTTATAAAATATTGGATGATAGCTAAAAAAAAAATTCTTAAAGCCTGATTTTTTGCTCAAAAATCCATAGATTTAGAAATAGCATGCCCATCGATTGCGCAATCCCGTACAACGCAATGATGCGTGATGAATCCACATTTCGTCGTTTTCGCAATGCATCACAGGATACTGGTTCACAAAAATGGTTTTTCCGAAGAGTTACATACAATAAAAACTGCATTTTTAACTTGCTTCTTTTATGAATATATACCTCATGCCTTACAGAAATTATCAATACGAATGCAGCTATAAAACTATGCTAGCGAAACTTGTAAAAAGTTTTAATTAGAATATTGAATAAAAAATTTTTATTAGTCGAATTATCTCATGGTGCCATCTGGTGGCGTATGGCATGCCATGTGCTAGAGCTCGCGAACTGCCTTACGGGATACTGGTTAACAAATTGTTTCACCTTTCCCCCTAGAGGCAGATCTGCTACTTTCTAAATCTATGCTAAAATCCTTTAGTCCGAAAGAAATTCTCCCAGATTGAATTTCCCCGCCTCTGTTAGGAGTGCCATCTGCCGAGTAAGTAGTGCGAAAAGTCAGGTTTTAAGAATATTTTATTTATTTTAAACTATCATCCAATATTTTCAAAAATATGAAAAAATTATATATTGTATATTGATGTTAGAGGAACATGTAGAGACAAAATCCTAAGTTGTACCAAACGATTTTGGCATGAAATTTTTTTTTTTTGAAAAATAAAATTGCATTTTTAGCAATGATCGCTCGATCAGATTTATGAGCGGATTTTTCTGAAAATACTACTCAATGATATCTAAAAACTCATGAGTAGTTTTTTGGATTTATCAAATATATTCAGAGAATAATCAATTTAAAAAGAAAAAAACTTTAATTTTTTACTCAAAAATGCATCATATTTTTGAGCTGAAACTTGGCTGAGAAGTTGTCCATACATGAGGTATTTTCAGAAAAAAAATTAGCCCGATTGGGATGGGGGCATTTTTCACCGTCTTATCTGGCGAGGGCCTTTGCCTTTGATTTTTTTCATATTGTGTAATATGCTTCAGCTGACTGAAGAAAATATTTGAAATTATATTTTGAAACTGACGGTTGTATTTTCGTATTTTATAGAAAACTAGCAATATGGTCCCACCTTACTCGGAACCCGTTAACTTTGCATTGCTTCCTTTTAGAGGCATGCTTACTTGTGAAAATACACTCAAAATCAAAACAAAATTAAATTCGTGTTGGCGTATGCGCACTTAAAAAAGCAAACTCTAATAGAGGATGAAGCAGCCTTAGGGCGAGCGCATATCTCAACCAAACTCAATCAATCAAACTGATAGAGGATGGTGTCAAGCCCCCGTTTTGGCCCCGTCCATGTTTTTCAAGCCCTGTTATGGTCCCGCAATCCCACATGGATGACATTTTTTTTAAACTAATTATATTAATTAAAAATCACAATCAAATATGAAAAAACTAAGCCTCAGGTGCACACGTAGGTATTAAAAGGAATCTATATTAAAAATTTTGAATTTTTTAGAGCAGTCTAAGTAGGTCTTTTGTGATCCACAGACATACACACAGACTCTTTCTTTTATTATTATAGATAAAACATTTTAACTTCGAAAAAATCCGAAATATTCGTCTTGTATTGAAGTGAAAGATGCATGGAGATGGTCATACTGTGTTTGACTATGTCCAGAGGCTGAGTGGCAAGAACTGACCCTGTAGTATTAAAGTATATTTGTTTGAATCCTGCTTCCCGCATGGATTATCATTATTGATGAGAACCAACATTAGGTAGCAAATGCTGAGTGGTGCGCTAGGGCAACATTAGTTAGCAAATGTCAGACAAATGCTGATTCACAAGAACTATTAAAGTACAGTATATAGACTATACAAGAAGTATTAAAGTATATTTGTTTGAATAATGTGTCCGGCATGGGCATGGATTATCATTATTGATGAGAATCAAGATTAGGTAGCAAAAAAAGCTGAAGATATGTCAAATTTTCCAAACTCCTTCCAAGCCAATTGCTGAGGGCAATTTGAAAAGTTCTGTAACTACCGATATCTAAATTGTAATTCAAATTACTGCATTTGAACTTATATTTTTATTTTTCAGGGCGTGCCTCTCTATAGGCATCTGGCCGATCTTGCTGGGAACAAAGAAATCATCCTTCCTGTGCCTGCCTTCAACGTCATTAACGGGGGAAGTCACGCTGGCAACAAGCTGGCCATGCAGGAGTTCATGATCCTTCCCACTGGAGCAACATCCTTCACTGAAGCTATGAAAATGGGAAGTGAAGTTTACCACCATCTGAAGAACGTCATCAAGAAGAAGTAAGTGTAGAATGCATAATCTTTGTTTAAAATTGTATACTTTAAGGTATTGCTAAACTTCATACTAGTACCTGCATAAAATTTCGTTTATGAAATGGCCAATGTTAGGCTATCTTATAATGACTTGTGTTTAATATGATTATTAAAATTGCTTTGATTAAATGTAGAAGAAAGAAATATCAAAGTATATTTTCTATTGTCTTGTCCTTTTAAATGAAGCTCGATGCATATTTATTATGAGTGGCCTACTCATGGTCAATCTGAAACAACTTATTTTAAAGCCCAACTGCTTAAAATCTAGTTAAATCCATTTAACTCTTTTAAAAAAATTACTGAGGAACTAGACAATGTATCATTGAAATAGAAAATACTAAGTTATGATTTAAGGTTTAAAAAATTGTATTCTATGACATCCTTTTAACCCAACAGGTTTGGTCTGGCTGCCACTGGTGTCGGTGATGAGGGTGGTTTCGCCCCAGACATCCAAGAAAACAAGGAGGGCCTGGAACTGATCAAGGAAGCCATCAAAGCCGCCGGTTACACTGGAAAGATAGAGATCGGCATGGACGTGGCTGCCTCAGAGTTCCACAAGGATGGGAAGTACGACCTTGACTTCAAGAACCCAAACTCGGATCCCAGCAAGTTCTTGACCCCAGATGAACTGGGCCAGCTGTACCTGGACTGGATCAAAGAGTACCCGGTGGTATCTATCGAGGATCCATTTGACCAGGATGACTGGGCTGCTTGGACCAAGTACCAGTCGCAGGTGTCAAACCAGTGTGTGGGGTAAGTCATGCTGCTTTAACCACTAGGCTGGCCTACTTAGCTGAGGATAGATTTTGAGGATTGATTATTTCTGTTTAAAAAAAATATCAAGTAGTTTGTCAAAACTCTAACTTGGTCCACTGATATTTCCAGACCTTCTGACTTGGGGACATAATTTTGCTGGATGAAATATTTTGTATTTGATTATGTCTATTTTAAAGCGATTTTGAACTAAAATCTTTCTTGTTTATCCTTTAACAGCTTAAACCATTAGAACCAAATGAATAATTTTTGTCGTATAAAATTAGACTTAAGCTTTTACTTCTACTTACTCAAGTTCTAGAACAAAAAAAATATTAATGTATGAATTAGAAAATTTCAGCATTGTGGCATTTAGTTATTTCAAATTAGCTTAATCCATAATTATAATATGTAGTTTCAGTAAGTAAGTTAATGACTGTGTGAAAACTTTGCAGTGTAAAAAATAATCTTTTGTATAATGACTATTTGTATAGTTTTGTTTAATTTATGTATCTTTTAATGTAACTTGAAAAATATTAAATCTTATTTTAGTGATGATTTGACTGTCACAAACCCTAAAAGAATTCAAACTGCTGTGGAAAAGAAGGCTTGCAACTGCTTGTTGTTGAAAGTAAACCAAATTGGCAGTGTTACAGAAGCTATTGCTGCGTAAGTTGCGTTTTAATTAGTTTATTAAATGTTTTAGAAATATTACTTAGTCCCATTTTTAAAGATCATGTTTAATTTCCTAACTACAGCTACCAGTTAAATAAATTGTTATACTTAGTTGTAGTAATAAACAGTAATTCCAAACATTAGTAAACAATTAATAAATCAGGAAATTTGGTTTTTATATTTGGATCAAAATTGCTCTAATATTAAGTTGCTTAAGGTTCCGGAACCAGAACAGGGGTGTTTTACACCTCGGGGTTTCTTTTTGACCTAATATCCTTATGTACCCGATTTAAAGTGTCAAAATTATAGATTTAATTGAAAGGTCACTCAACATCTGTCCTAAATTTGTCTCTGGCAGAGATACCCCTAAAAATATACCTACCCTATCCCCTATCCATATAGGGTATGCATAGCATAATTCAATAAAGTCAGATATGCGCTCGGGTTAAAATATGGATCCAATTGCAAAACTCACATTTGCCAAAGTATAATTAAGTTAAAGGGTCCCTTTATTGAAGCTCTGTCCAATTGAATTTACTATCAAGTCAATTATGAATGGACTAACTCAATAACTTAGTTATAGTACATTGAATATTAGTTGTATGACTAAGATCCTGCAAATAATTAATACAAAACATAACCTATTACAAACTCCACTAATCTTTCAACTAATAATGATTATCTTTGAACATCCACAGGCACAACCTGGCTAAATCCAATGGCTGGGGAACCATGGTATCGCATCGCAGTGGAGAGACCGAAGACGCTTTCATTGGTGATCTTGTTGTTGGCTTGAGCACCGGACAAATCAAGACAGGGGCACCCTGCAGGTCTGAACGTCTTGCAAAATACAACCAGATCCTGCGCATTGAAGAAGAGTTGGGAGACAAGGCCAAATATGCAGGGAAGAACTTCCGTCATCCCGTCTAAGCCTCCTCACTTAGTCTCTCATGACCTAATTTCTGTTAATCCTATTTTGAATCAAATATTCCCAGTGCTGTTATGTTTGTTTTAATCTTGATGTATAACTTGAAAAGTCTGAAATGTTTATTAGGGTGTTAGCTAGTCTGTGGAAGAAAGTCTTTATCGCAGGATATAAGATTATATTGAATGTGTTTCTTGTATCTTTGAAGGTCTATTCCAAGGAATTAAAGAACGTTATGGCTGAAAGTTGTATTTGTTTTTATTTTGAGTGCAACATAATCTCAATTGCATGGATTAAAATGTAATAATTACATATACATGGTTCATACACTTACACTGTGATCCAAAAGTTTAGACAATGACGTTTTTTAGCTGTAAAATTTAGAATGGGTTAGTAGAATTTCAAAAAATCCATATATAATTTTAAAAAGTATTTTGAAATGCTATAATTGAAACATAATAGCTTGATTTGCTATAGCAAAATTTATTTTCATAAAATAAAATTTTGTATGGTCTCAAAAGTTTAGACACAAATACGAGATTATGCTAATTTAAAGTACATAATGACCTAATTTCGCATTTTTATTGATGAATCATCATATATTTTTATATTATAAATCAAAGAAAAACGATATCCGGTGAACTAAACAAATTTAATAACGATATTAGTACAATTTTACACCAAAAAGACAATATAGTCACTTTAAATCTTTATTCAAATCATATTTGCTTCAAATTTACAATTTAACACATCTAAATACGAACCGATTGAATACCAGCCCATCACCTTAAAGTTTTGTCACGAATTCGTAGACTTATAGACGTTCATTGATCGATTTTCTTGATAAAAAGTGCAGTATTTCCCATATAAAATCACAAAATAGCAACAGATTATTCTTTTTTGCACTTTAGTACAATGCAGAGATAGTCACCTCTTCCAAAACGCCAAAAAAATTCGGTTATTCCAAAGTAAATTCACTCTACACCATTACAAACTACTACCACTAGAGTTTTTGAGGGGAAAAACCGGTGTTTTCAAAAGCATATTTTTCAATATTCGGTTGAACCGAATGCGTTTAAATAGCACGAGACCGGTTAAATTGTAACCAGTTCAAAGAAACCGGTTTTTCTCAAGAAACTTCAAATTTTAGTATGAAGAAGGAACTTTCATAATTGTGTGGAGTGAACTTGCGTTAAAATTTCCTACTTTTTTTGTCGTTTTTGAAGAGGTGACTTTCTCTGCATTGTACTAAAGTGTAAAATAGAATGATGTGTCGCTATTTTGTGATTTTATATGGGAAAGATTGCACTTTTCATCAAGAAAATTGGTCAATGCATGTCTCTAAATCCACGAATTCGTTTTAAAACTTTAAGGTGATGGACTGGTATTCATTCGGTTCGTATGTAGCGATGTTAAATTGTACATTTAAAGCAAATAGGATTTGAATAAAGATTTAATATGGCTTAATTGTCTGTTTGGTGTAAAATTGAACCATTATCGTTATAAATCTGCTTTGTTCACCGGATATCGTTTTTTTTTTAATTTATCACATAAAAAATATATAATCTATAATAATAAAAATGAAGTTTTGTGTGTGTGTATGTATGTATGTATGTATGTCTCTCTAAAACTCACAAACTAGACATTTGTTTGACTCGTAACTTGGTACAAATACGTAGTTCATACTTGAGTTACAGAATAAGAACTTTCAGAGCTCAAAGTGTTCTATTTTTAGCGAAAATTCGAATTTTCTGGGAAAACTACACTACACCACTTTGGCTCAAATCCGACGATTTCTTTTCTTTCCTGATGCCATCTGAAGAAACAATTAAATAAAACTTTCAACGAAAATAAATAAAATTGAAAATGTTTATTTTATTGTGTTGCCATAACTTTCAGAAACTAAATTCATTATTTGAAAATAATTGATATGTTTCAAGTGACGTATTTCCAACAAGTCTTGATTCCTGGATTTCTTATGGGTTTAGTTGATGATTTCGTCAATGATGGTTCTGTTGATTACAAATATGCATGTTCAAACAATAAATGTGTAGTTTACCTTTAAGTTCTAGAGCTGCCGTTAGGTCTTTATTTTCTCGCCAAATACGTTGCCAATCCCGCCAAGTTATAATAAAAACTCGCCAAATGGGCAAATGGTTTGTTAAGCTATTACTGAACAATGATGGTTAATAAAGGTCATCGCACGAGCTGCATATTAGGGTTTTATGTCTTTACTTTTTCGCCAAATACATTGCCAATCTCGCCAATTCATTAATTAAAACTCGCCAAATGAGCAAAATGTTTGTTAAGCTATTACTGAACTATGATGGTTAATAAAGCCATCGCACTAGAGCTGCATATAAGGGTATTATGTCTTTATTGTTTCGCCAAATATGTTGCCAATCTCGCCAAATTATTTATTAAAACTCGCCAACTGGACAAAATGTTTTTTAAAATAATTTATAAGCTGGTTGGATATGCTAAGGTCGTTGTGTTAGAGCTGTATAATGTGTGTGTTTGTAGCTATATCTATTTTCTCGCCAAATTATTTACCAAAACGAGCCAAAAGAGTTAAAAAAGGTTTTATGTATTTATGAGGGAATTGTGATGACATTTATGAGTACATTTTACAGCGTATTTTTGATTTTAGAATATTAGGGCAATGAATTGAGATTTTTTACTTGATAACGAGTGGAAAGAGAATAACTTAAGTTTATGATTTTATAACAGGTTATATGGTACACATACTTGGATCGATTTGATATTTATTTAATCCGTGCGAAGTGCGGGTATAAATTTGCTAGTTTAACAATAAAAATGCAAAATTAGGCAATTATGTACTTTAAATTAGCATAATCTCGTATTTGTGTCTAAACTTTTGGGACCATACAAAATTTTATTTTATGAAACAAAAAATTGTTATAGCAAATCAAGCAATTATGTTTCAATTATAGCATTTCAAAATACGTATTTAATATATATATAGGGATGTTTTGAAATTCTAATATCACAAATCTGAATTTTACAGCCAAAAAACGTCATTGTCTTAACTTTTGGATCGCAGTGTATAAGGAAAAAAAATCAAGAACTTTTTAAGTTCTATTCAAGGACTTTTCTGGAAAAATTCTATAACAAGAATTTACAAACAGGATAAAATCTAAATAGTGTTATGAGCTGACCTTCCATTTTTTTAAAAACTGTAGCTTGTTTAAATTGGGAAATCCCAGTGAAGGTCAAAGTAAAAAATAATCCCAATTTTGTTCAACCTTCTAAGCTATTCTTGTCATCACAAGGTTGCAATTCTCCTATACTTGATTAGAAGTAATATTTTGGTTGACTTCGCCGCCCCGGTGGCTCAATCGTTATGATACTGGCCTTTGGAGCTGCTGGGGTCGGGTTCGAATCCCGGTCAGGCATGGGTGTTTGTGACCGTCAATAAATATTGTTATTGTCTAAGTGTTTGTGCCGTCCTTCTTTGTGTGTCTCTTCTGGCGAGTGGGGTAATGAGCTATATAGCCTACGCCCTTCCCTTCTAGAGGGCGCAATCACTGTCATTTTGTCATTGGTTGATCTCGCATGGAATGAACGAGATCTACAAAAGTAATGACTCTTGCTTACACAGCTAGAGAACTATCAAACATTGAAGCAATGCGATGTCATCTTTTGATTTCCTGGGCCTACATAAATGCCGCCCTTAACGGTTGCGTTGGGCGCCTATTCAGGTGTCGGCTCGTCACTTGACTGTGGTTCTAAAATACGTCGCCAATAGCCCTCGTGCGACCGTTCAAACCTGACCTAACCTGCCTACATAAGCCAATTAGTCTTAAATACAAGTGTAGGAGTGTACGTTAAATATGCTCCAAATAACCGACAGTAATAATCCAAGTAGGAGGAATTGCACTAGTCTCTAAATGATATTTTGAAGAAAAAAATTTAATATGGCTTTGTGTAAAAGGCGACCCTTTTTATGCTGAAATTTCTCGGCCTGTAAACCAGCATAAGTAATGACTGTCTAAAAATCTAGGGTATAAAAAAATCAAGGTATCACACACTTTGACAGTTGCATTGAGAAGATATTTAATACTTTCTCTCTTGCTACAAACAGATCTATTTTCCAAGTACATTTTAGGACACCATCTAAATGTTCGAAAATCTCCATTTAAGGTACTTTTAATGCATCAATATATGGTCAGGTATCAATACTTCTGTGGGATTTAAAGTAGATACTTTTTGAAATCAAGGTTTAAAATTAAATTTCAGAATGGTGCTAACCACAGAAGAGAACAGCAACTTTAATGCTGTAAAAAAGTTAATGCAACACTAATCATTTCTCTAATACAGAGGTTGCCAATCGGTGGTACGCATGAATAATATGCTATTTATAGCTTCTGTAGGCATGTGCAAGAAACAAGCAAATATATTACTCATTTTAAAGAAATCTTTTTGGCTCGAATGTAATACCTAGTACAGTTTAATCTCCCAGCAAGCTCCGCTATTTTTGACGACCCATTATTCCTAATGTTATTTACCTGCGATTAAGATATCAACAAGTCTCACACTTCGGACTTATACCAACTATGCTCCTAAACTACAACATTCTGCATAGTTAAAAAAGCAAAGTAAAGTAAACCGCAACTCCTGTATTTTAGGTGCAAATATATTTTATTTTGAACGAACGTATGCTTTCTATATTCGAGTGATTTTGTAATTTCAATTGGAGATGACAAGAAGCAGATTCGGAGGCCCACAAAGATCTTGCGTGAAGAAATATTTTTACCCTAGCCCCCACACGCCAACATTACACTTTATATCAGATTAAGAAACTTGAATGCTTTTATGTAAGGCAACACAATCATTGATGGCAAACTAACACTTTTAAGCATCTTCCATGCAATACCTTATTAAATACACAACAAAAGAAACAAACTCATTCTTTTCTATTTTTTTTTTATTTAGTTCATATCATGTTCACTTCTCCTCGGGCTTATTATAAACAAAGGTGAGGCAGCACTTTCCACAGTACTGTCTGTCAAAGTGGGATGCCATGAAGGATCCAGCACCACACTCCTCAGTAGGGCATTCTCTGCGTAGGCGAGTGATCTTGCCATTCTCATCAACCTGTAAAAAAGTATTGCTGAATTAAAGCCTATCCCAGAATTATTTCAAATCATTATTAGAATTATACGCTTGGTCAATTCTGATAATTTTTCCAAGTTCGGATTAATTTTAGACTTATTAAGATTAGCAATGCCAGGTTTATTAAGGTAGGCGAATAACCAAAATTCTAAAATTTTTACTATTGCTTTAATCTTTTTCAAATTTGGCATACTGATTTCAAATATAATGAATACTAGTTAGACATTTTTTTAAATTTAAATATAATTTATTTATTTAAAACGGTGTTTTTCTACTTAAAAAGGAGGTTTACGCTAACAAGTCTACCACATGGAATTTTCATCCTATTAACATTAATTATGTGGTAAATTCAACGTTTTGAACTGATGCATGCAATGACCCTCTAGAGTTGCATACAAATTACAAGAAAAGACTTTATTAAGAAAAATGTTACAAATTAACCACACACAAAAAAAAAAGGGATTTTTTCGACTAACTACTTGGACATTTTTTTAAATAAAAAAAACATATTTACACCAGATGTTAGAGGTTCATGGCACAGATATATATTGAAATAGCATCTGTAAAAAATTTCAGGTAAATTAACGTAAAACTTTTTATACTAGAAGTGTTGGCGCAAACCTCTTTTTTAGGTGAAAAACACAGTTTAAAATATATCAATTATATTTAAATAAAAAAAATTGCCTAAAAAGCATTGTTCATTATATTTGAAATCACTATGCCAAATTTGGAAAAGATTAAAGTAATAGTAAAAATTTTAGAATTTTGGGTATTCGCCTACCTTAAGGTAGTATAACTATAACAGAAGTAGCAAAAATACAAGAGAAACCTGCATTTAAAAATAGAACTCACTTCAGATAGTTATGGACACAACTGGGAACGATGTAAATTATAATAGCATTGTGCATTCAGATAATGGATTAAATGCTCATCATTTTCAAAAAAAGCAACAGATGAAATGAATGAGTGAGGCAAATAAGATATTCAGAAAATAAGCAGCCAGCGTATGATTTCACTATGTTCAAATGGTAACACTTATAAATCATAAAACTAGCAATTCTTGGTCAGGAAACACAGCAACTTCACTAATTCCCTCAGAATCAAGCAGCCAGTGTGTGTTTTCATTATTTTCAAACGGTAACACTTTTGCATCATCATTGGGAGAAACATCAAGATTAGAATTTAAAAAATTATCAAGATAAGATTGAACTAGAAACTGCATGCTAATCAGAGCCTTAAGTTCACTCAGTTGCAAACCAATTCCAATCCACTCCCCTGAAGCAAGAGGACTCAATGAAACAAGAGAACCCTGTATCTTCAAATCCAATTTCCTCAGGGTGTTGCGAGCACAACAGAGCGCCAGGGATCGTGAATGCAATCAGAGAATGGATCGAGTACTCATCATTTTAAAACAGCTAACTGTACAGGATATGAAAATGCCAGGTAAAGAAATTCTTAGAAAGACATGCAAGCAAACATTACTTGGTTAAACATTTCACGAGTAGTACACAACTGAACTTTTAACTAATTTCCTCAGAATTAAGCAGCCAGTGTATGTTTTCATGATATTCAAACGGTAACACTTTTGCATCATCATAGGATCTGTCAAGGAAAAACGCTTAATGTTCTATACAAAATCCACAAATATTCATTAACCCTAATTTCACTACACAGCAAAAATTAAACATGCTAATCAGAGCCTTAACTTAGTTTCAAACCATCCCAATTCACCCTTGAACCCAACAGAACTGTGAATGCAATCAGAATAGATTAAGCAATAGTCACTTTAAAACTGTTATTGGATGGATCATAATTGCCAGAAAAAGAAACTAAGAAAGGTACACAAGCAGAAGTTAGTTGTATAATACTTGTCACATATTTACTAATTTCCTCAGAATTAAGCAGCCAGTGTATAATTTCATAATAATCAAACGGTAACACTTTGCATCATCATAGGGGAACATTTGTTTTCATAATAATCAAATTGTAACACTTTGCACCATCAGTCAAGAAAAATACTAACATATGATCTACCCAAAAATCCATTATTTCAAAATTTCACTCTATGTACAAAAAATCTATCATGAATAATCAGAGCCTTAAATTCGCTCAGTTGCAAACCAATCCCAATCCACTCGCCCAAGATAAAAGGACACAAAGAAACAAGAGAACCTTGCTTCATCGAGTCCAATTTCCTCGGGGTGTTGCGAGCACAACAGAGCGCCAGGGATCGTGAATGCAATCAGAGAATGGATCGAGTACTCATCATTTTAAACAAAGATAATATGTTAGTTTACAAAGCATTACAAGTAAGTTTTACAAATAAGCAAGATCCAAATAAAAATTGCCAGTAAAAACGAACTTTTCAGAAGTAAGCAGCCAGTGTATGTTCTCATTACAATCAAATGGTAACACTTTTGCATCATCATAGATAAAATGACCCCAGAAAAAAAAATTACACATGTAATGTCCTCAGAATTAAGCAGCCAGTGTGTGTTTTCATGATATTCAAACGGTAACACTTTGCATCATCACAGGGATAAGAATTGATAACTCAGAAAAAGTAAATAATTGATACAAATTACTGGTATTATTCTTAACTATTTTTGAATTAAACAAGCAAAACTAATGCTATGATAATCAGAGCCTTAAGTTCACTCAGTTGCAAACCAATTCCAATCCACCCCCCTGAGTCAAGAGGATTCAATGAAACAAGAGAACCCTGCATCACCGAGTCCAATTTTCTAAGGGTGTTGCGAGCACAACAGGGCACCAGGTATTGTGAATGCAATCAGAGAATGGATCGAGTACTCATCATATTAAAACAATTTCAAAAACATCAAGATATCTATTTGCTAACATATCAGTAAAAAAGGAATATTCTCAGAAATTAAGCAGCCAGTGTATGTTCTCATTATATTCAAATGGTAACACTTTTGCATCATCACAGAATCAAAGATATCTGAGAAAAATATTGAACAAAAAACACTTGTTTTCAAATTAAATTATAAATAAAATCTAAATGAATTCTAGCACCTACTTATTGCTGGATAAAAAATGAAAAACTATCATTAACTTTATAATAGCTACGGCTCTTTTCAGTTTAATTGGGGGTTATAACTGGGATGGAAATTTTGCTAGTGCCAATTTGGATTAACAAAATGTATCTCTTCCAGGGTCTTTTTTGTGAATACATCAGTCTAACTTTGTGAAAATTAAATGTTCATGGACAATTAATCTGAAGAAAAAACTTAACCTACGTTAACCTTAACGTCGACTGACCCGTAGACTAAAAATCTTCTAGATCAGCAACTTTATCTAATGCCTAGCTCTTCTAACGTGTCGAAAGCAACTAAAACACTATTAAAGGTTGATTTGTTGATTGGCATAATTGTACTTTCAATTGTAGGGCTACTGTTTCTTCGGAATGTTCTCTGTTAAAAAAAAGTTACCCACTAGTGATTATTTCAACCGTTAGTCATCCTTTTACATCGGACCTTTTTGACTATGTGAACAAATAACATTTTGAGTTAATTGCATGACACAAAATTTGCATAAGGGTCCGTCTTAATATTAAAAATGTTACGAACTTTAAAATTTTCAATAGCAACACCCAATTTTAATTACTTAGAAATGTGAAAAACCCTCGAAAACCCCTAAATCTAAGTTTTTGTTACATTTGGATGAATATTTGACGAGTTATTCAATCGAATCACTTGTGGATCTTTGGGGGACCATGTCTAAAATGACAAGCGTAGTCAGTCTGTAGGTTTATTAATGGAGAAAAAGAAGCACAAGGTCAAATATCTTGAGGATGGGCCTACGAGGGATATAAAAGTCAATGAGTAGCTGTATATATTCAAAAATAAAGTCGAAAATAAGTTGTAGTAAAAAATAGATCCCTATCGTCACTTGATAAGGGTTCCAAATTACGAGATGTCATTGGCTCTGTTAAATCTCCTTAAGGTGACTGCAAATAGGCAGCCAGAAACCATTACATTAGTTCCCTTAGACACAAAGGGGGCGCGCTAGTTTCTATGTCAATTTCAATGTAGAAATTCTCCAATGAGAGTTTGAAACTTAGAGTGTTCTAAGTCTATGGGTCAGTCGACGCCCGTAGGTAAAGTGTTAAGATTGCATCCGAAACCTTGGACACCTGAAAACTGACAATTCAAAATATGTGAAAGAATCCATCTGAATTCCAAAAGAACTCAAGCTACAAAGCTTTCAAGTTGACAAATTTGGAAGATCAGCAAATCACATTTAAAACTAACCCCTATATTGTATCCAAAAATGATCAGATGAAGACCAAACACATGGAACATCACACAGGAACAAAACCCACATGTACATTAATTTCAAAGAGTTCCAAGTGTCCTCACCTTGTAGAACTTGAGCACAGTGAGCTTGACTTTCTTCTTCTTATGCTTGTTCTTCTTGGGGGTGGTGTAATTCTTCTTCTTGCGCTTCTTGGCCCCTCCTCGGAGTCTCAGCACCAAGTGCAGGGTGGACTCCTTCTGGATGTTGTAGTCGGACAGGGTGCGGCCATCTTCCAGCTGCTTGCCGGCAAAGATCAGACGCTGCTGGTCAGGGGGGATTCCTACAAGAAGGGTTCAGTAAAGATAGGAATATTTAACATTGGGAACACCAATTATACCCGGTCTAGCGTGAATGTAAGCTTCGAAACCATTTTCCTCCCCGCGTGCGGTTTTCTTAGAAGCGGTGGGAGTGTGTTTTCCCCAACCTACATGGGAAAATTCTAACCGTTTTGATTGTAAACCTCAAGCCCGCTAAAATTAGATAAGCGATGTTCCCTCCTTTTCGTAGAAAACCCAGTGGGGTGATTGGGGAAGAGAGTCTTTTCGAAGCTTATATTCTGGATAGAAATGGTATAACTTAAAATTAGTGTGGAGATCTGCCAACTCTGCAGATTTATTAATCCAGCAATACCAGGGTTTCTACTTTTATTTTCAAAATAAAAATCAAGGAGATTTTAAGGACTTTTCAAGGACCCCCAATTTGTTTAAGGATCCTTAATCATAATGCAATGATTATTTAACTGATTAAATGACTGATTTGATTTTTTCACTTATAAAATTAAATACCAAATTTGTTTATCTGATGTGAATACAAAAAATACAATTTAACTGCAACCACGAGAAGTTAAGAGGAACTATGGAATGAAACAGCAAATGTTAATTTTAAAAAGAGATGTTTCAAGGAAAAAAAAGATACATCCATAACAAACCATAAAGCATTTTAAAATAAATGTGCAGTTCCAACACTACATTAGGGTTGAAAATATCAGCAACACCAAGGGTTTTGGGCACTCACACCCATATCAGAGAAAAACACAGGATATGGCAACATTTAGTAAGCATAGATTTGTAGAATGCTGAAGTGCCGACTTGGCACTATTTTAAGAAATGATCATGAAATTTGAATGTCAGAGACAAAGAAAATCAAGGACATTTTAACGATTGTCAAAATTAAGGAGTACTAAGATGAACTTGAAATCTAAAATAAAAAAATTAAGGACTCTAAAAATTTTTGATAAAAATCAAGGAGCATAAAATTGTCTTTCCTGAAAATTGATACCATCTAGTTAAATCCAGAAAGTCGGCAGATTCAGCGTTTCAGAGTGTGTATATATAAGATTCAGATCTTTAGAGAATTTCAATGTATCTATAATTTGGCAGGTAAGTTATGTTAGTTTAAAACAATTATAAAACAGAATATCACAAGAGCTGCCAAAATAGCACGTTCCCAACAGAAATATCAGCAACATAGGAAAAAATAGTCATTCATGCTGATGATGGGCTTTAGATGAAGATAGCTTTGATCATTTGGAAATATCCTAAATTTAAGGGCAACAAACTAGGATTTCACTTATTTACTAAAATACATACCCTCTTTATCTTGAATTTTAGCTTTCACATTATCAATAGTATCACTTGCTTCAACCTATAAAAAAAAGTAAACAGCATAAGATTCTTGGTCTGGTTCATTATTACTATTTTTTACATTAACTCAAATCTTTAATTCATTTACCGTCTTGATGCATTTTGGAGAGTACAAAAATAACATTCATAAAAAATATCATCCAGCAAATTTGGGGTTAAATATTTCCTTTCATTACAAATTAATCTCAGAACTGATAAAGGTATGGTCATGCCAAGCCTCTTTAATAAACCAGATTGGCATGTTTAGTTCTTTTATTTCCTATTAATCATTTCCAATTTAAATGCACATTATCACTGGTACACATAGCATTGCTTAAAGATAAGCTAATTTTTTTCCTTGCCAATCCTACGTACTATTAGAAAGTATTACTTTAAGCTAGTTGAATTAAACAGAGATAAATAAAGAATAACTTACCTCAAGGGTGATAGTCTTCCCGGTTAGGGTTTTTACGAAGATTTGCATGATCAGTCTGTAAACAGATCAAAATATGAAGGTGTGTTTTTTTTACACAAAAATTTCTCTAACATATACAATGTCACAGCATGACAATAAAAACGTTATTAGTATTGAAAGTTGCTATTCAATTTTTTAACATTGCATGTTTCAATTAAGGTTATAAGCTTTAGGGCATTTTACAAGTACTTACACAACACGTAAAAGTCAATCTAGTTACAATTACAGTTCATTCATGTCTAAGATAGAAATCTGCAACAGTTTCACACTTCTTAGGGAAGGAATGATATATGGTATTTTAGAAATACAAGCACATTTAAATTAATTTAATATTAAAAATTTCTACAACTACCGCAACCACGTGTACTACGGAGTTTCCAGAGCTTATTTAAACTAATAATTTCATTGAACCAAGGTAATATTATAAGCATCGCTTTAAAGTTACTATATTTGTTATTATTTAAACTAAATACAGAAAATGTTTCTAATATTATAGCTATAAAGCGGATCTAGATTAGGCTTACAACCTTGCGTACAATGGCTACAAACAGTACCTTTTACTAACTTTAAAGTCAAAAATTGTACAACGATAAATCAGAAAGACAGTAACAATTTACCTTATTAATTGTGCCTCATTCAATAATTTGTAACCATAAAACTAATACACAAAAATTAAGACCGCTACTCAAAAAGATGGACGTGCATTTCCGATTTTCTTCAAAAGAATCCACGCCATCTAAAGAATGTTGCCATCAAATGTACAACAAGCGTTAATAACTGGCGAGAAAATAATTGACGCACTAGTTATAGCCCGCAAGTGGCCACACACGGAGGACAACAAACGGATTTTAACGACTGTGATAGTTACGTTAAAATTATTCACAACTGTTGGTTACAGAGAATCCCCGATTTAAAATGAAAATTTTGTTGAGTTGGGTTTCTACAGTCGCCCGATTTACACAACGAGCGCCGTCACCTTTCCAAAAAAACACGCTAAACGAAAAACGACCTATTTTCTTTCAATCATTGATCGGGCCTTGCCATACCTACGACACAGAAACCATTTTTGTTTTTAAATACATCTCTGGCGTCACGAACACCTTTCACAAAAAAATGTATAACTTAATCCACCCACTTTTTTTTAACTCTCAAACACTCTCACGCGAAACCAATACATCTGACGTCACGAACACCTTTCACAAAAATGTATTACCGAATCCTACCACTCTCGATGCGGCGATGATTCAACTTTTCAAAATATTAAAAAAAATTGTCCACTCACCCCGATTTTGACAACACCTGGAGAAGATCTGGATCACACAGTCACTCGCTGTCCCAAAACAAACAATCGAAAAGGAAATTACCAACGCCAGCATGCTATGAATTTTACAAAAGCTAGCAGAAGGTAATTCACATTTCGCAACAACTCGCGCCGAGCAAGCGTCGCGCCGAAGAACTCTTAGTTTGTGGAGTGAAGATGCCCTACCAACTAGCAGTACACAGCTTATTTAATTGTGGAAAAAAAAAAAAAAAAATTTTTTTTTTTTTTTTTTTTTTTTTTTTTGTACATTAAGTTGTGTGTTGCTAGTTGGTAGGGCTTATTCTTTTTCATAGATGACTGGTTCAGCGCGATGCTTGCTCGGCGCGAGTGTTGTTGCGAAATGTGAATTACCTCCTGCTAGCTTTTGAAAAATTCATAGCATGCTGGCGTTGGTAATTTCCTTTTCGAATTTTGGGACAGTGAGGGACGGCGAAGAGAAGAAGACGGGGGTAAGTTCACTCAGAAATTCTCAGCTTTTTTTTTCCCCTACAAGGTCACCTGACCAGCACCGCCAGGGTCGTCAGGGACAGCATCACCAGGACTCCCATCACGTACCATGTCTTCTGCTGTAACAGGGAGGAGGGTTGGGGGGGAGACGACGGGTGGTGCGACGCGGGGACGGACAGGGACTTGAATCCACCGTCGTACGGAAACAAGTTGTCCTGATATCGCCTCGTTCCATTTTTGGAACTGGTCCTCGGATCTCTCGTCGCGCATTTCACCTTTGTCAGATAATCGTTTGCGAATCTCAACCAGGTCCCGGTCACTATCAACCTCACCAGCGTGTATTCGATATCGCTCTCGTGTAACGGGGGGACAGCAGATCGGATGGCGTACGGCTTATCGTTCACCCGCGGTATGATACAATAACGGTCGTGCGTCAAGGGATACCCCAAAGGGTAGTTGTGCGCGTCGCTCAGGGTATTCACGTGAAGGGTATATTCGTTATTGTAAGCGTCCAGGGGATACATGACTTTCCGAGTCGCCGTCTTGGCATATTGACTGCCTAGAATCACTTCCTGCGAGTGGCCGTTCAAATACTCGATTCTCGGGTAAATGTCATTCCTGTGCTTGTCTTTGGCGTACTTTTGAAGCATTTCCTGTCCGACGTACAGGTAGTCGCTTCCGTTGTGAGGCAAGTACATTTCGTTTCCCTCTTCATCGCGTTTAAATATCACTTGACCCTTTCTGGTCAAGGCATATTTCGGCGTACCGTCCGCGTTATAGGCATATTTGGCCGTGGGGGCAAGATCTCCCGGATAGTATTCGTCTAACGTGGATCTCCTCGCGTAGACGGAAGAGCCGTCCGCACACCTTGCCACCGAAGACGTGACATCCGATGCCATTTTGTAGTACTCGTCGTTCGTGAGGGGATCCACCGGATACTTGGGTCTGCCGTTTTTGTCTCTGGGATACACGACTCCCACCTCGTCCTTGATGTAGGTATCGTCCACGAGTTGCTCCTCTCCGTCGTGATTTCTCGGATAGAAAAAGGAATCCCAGTTCAGTTCGTCGTACACTGTCGCGTATCTCATGTGGCCATTGGAATGCCTGAGAACGTAATCGTTATTCGACTCGTCTTTCGGATAGATTTCGTCGAGATTCTTTTTTCGTGCATAGACTGGAAAATTGTCGAGGTCTTTCAACGCGACGTCTCGTCCGTTTATTTTCGGATAATATTCATCTCCGCTATACGTTTTGGCGTAATACGGTAAATCATTACTCTTTTTGGCGAAAATATCATCGACATTGTCGGTCTGCCTGTACAAGTCGTCTCGAGTCGTGAGATCTTTAGGATAGATTTGATCTCCATTCTCATTTATTTCGTAGGCTTGCTCTAAAGAGGGGTGTGCCACCATCTTTATTCTTGGCAAATAGCGATTTTTTTTTCCCCATTGAAATCCCACCCACCCCCTCATCACAGATAGTCGAGATACAGAAACGACATAAAAAAAAATTATTTAAAAAAAAACCCCACCTCCTACAGTCTCGGGTGATAACAGAGACGACGACACAGAGTCGCTGAAGAATACTCTGGCGAGAGAGTTCTCGAGTCAGGACGACGACGACGACGACGACGCGTCGTCGTAGAGGGTATCACCGCCGGCGAAGGAGTTCTGGTCGATGGCAGAGACATGGGCTCTTCGTCGGAATAAACATCTAACGTCGGAGACATGGGGGAGAATTCAATGTCATGAGTGTCGCACTCTGGGGAACTGGACTGGGGAGAGGAGGTTTCGAATAGGGAACGATCGTAGGCTTCATACACGTTGATACTCGAGAAGGGTAGTCGCGTTGTTGCCGTGGAAGTGGACGGAGCACTGTCCTCTAGGCGATCGTCCAAAGGGTCGTAGGGTCGAACGACTCGGACAGGGATGACCCGCACAGAGTCATGCCTCCCGGCCAAGGGGTCTCGGACACCGGCGGCAGGGAGCCAAGGTCGCGTGGACAGTAAAGATGAGATGGGTTCGGAATCTTGTTCTTCTTCTTCTTCTTCCTCCTCCTCCGATCCACGCGAGTCCTGGTGGTAGGGTGAATGGGATCGCGTGGACGGTAAAGAAAAGATGGATTCTGCTTCGGAATCTGTTTCGGATGCTTCCCCTTCACTGACAACGGGCACTGTGGGAGAACCGGGGATGAAATTTTCGAGTCCTTCATGAGCTACTACTTCGATTTCGCCAGCGTCATTGACCACACGGCGACGACTCTCGTTCCTGGGTCGATTGTACAGGTCAGCCAGAGGCTGCTGCGGTTGACCACTCCACGCACTCTCGATTGGCGGCATCGCGGAGGAACGTGTCCCGCTCATCTTGACAGAGACTTGGTTTAATGGAATCCTCTCATTTACCTTACTCTCTGAAAAAAAAATGTATAATGGATCTATCAAGATTGAAAAAAAAAAAAAAAAAAAAAAATTTTTTTTTTTTTTTTTCCCTAAGGATTACGTGACACACCATCTGCCACCAAAAACAAACATGAACTCCATATAGATAGAGATGCCCACCGAATACCAAGCTAGCAATCAAGGAACACAAGGTAACTATGCTCCATCTCACTCTATTTTTTTAATACCTCTAACATGTCAAATTAAAATTTTGATTACAATTACCACTAACACATAATATATCCCTACAGATGTGCACAATACTCTGCTGCGGGATATGTTTCTTAGTATTAGACAAAATTTACTGCGAAGACCATGAAGATATATGCTATGTGGAAAGAAAAAAAACGTTATGCAATCTACACAACGTAATAACGATTATTGATATAAACTGTAACATGTTAACAACATACGTATACACAATGCCCTATTTTTCTTTTACAGACACCAGAAAACAGAAAAGAAATCGAATACATATGCCCAAGAGATACGCCAGAACGATAAAACCAAAAAAAAAATATGGAAACCAATTCAACCCTCAATGTACGTATAAATGTTACCAATTCCAACCATGGGTCTTGCAAATTTTATACATGATTTAGGCATGATTGAACATGTGACACGACACATTTTCAATCTTGATAGATCCATTATACTACTTTGACACCGGGCGCATCTGTACATTGGATAGGAGTCAGTTGCAACTTTGACGTGACCCATTTGTAAATTTAGATAGTGGTTGACGTCAAAGCTCCTCCTCCCCCCCACGTCTCTATTAAAGGGAAAGGGGAAGTGGTTTGGCATTCAGACGATGGAAGCTTTCACAGCACCGAGTCGTGCCTTTGCCAGCAGCATTCGCGTTTGGGACGAGTTGATGTCGGCCGACAACATTCAAGAAATGTTCGGAGACTTGTTACATTCCGAGTTGGTCCTGCTCACTCAAAAAGATCTGGACACTTGGCTACCTGCGACTGAACCCTTTCCCTGGCGATGCCCGGCCCTCGCAACCAGCAGGTGAAGATCTCTCCCCCCCCCTCGTGGATTGCTGCCCATTGCAAATTTTCCCATTACACTTACCAGCTAATTTTTTTTTCTTCCTCCAGTGCCCATTCACCGTGGATACCCTACACGAGCCATACCGGTTGGAAAAAATACCCCGATTCGGAGATGATGCGCGATTCACCTTCCGATTGGATCAGGAGGGCCATCACTATGTGGTTCCGAATGGATGCTTCCTCGAGAGACGGACGACAGCTGGCGGCCCCGACCCCCCCACGAACCATGGAATCCCTCGACGAACCCTTGGACTTGCGAACGCATCACAGACACTTTTGATTGTTGAAGACATTTTTGAATGTTGAAGATGTACTTTTTTTGATGAAAAATAAAAATCAATGATCTAGTTGACAGAGTATGTCCTTTTTTTTTAGGGGGAAATTAGGGAGTTTTATTAGATTTGCATCCCAAATTGTGACAAAATGTGTGCATTACAGGACGAATTTGTTAAGAATTGTCCTCTTCCTACAAACTCCCAGAAGAATAGGATAAATATGGATAGCGTAGTCAAACTCGACATGATCCAAAAATGAAAGCTGGTCCAAAGCTGACTTTTCACCATAAAAACAGGCGATTAAAATAAGATCCTATAACTTTAAGGGTGAAAGTTAGGATGGTTGAAAGGGGGCTGACAGATGTGTTCTAGAAAATTTCTAAAAACTAAAAATATCAACAAACAAATTGTTTACGATTAGATATAAAATTTTATTGACATCATTTATAATACACAAGCATGACATTTCAATCGAAAAGAAAACACATTCAATAAAGATCTTTTTTAAAAAAGAAAACCTTGCCAGTTCCATCACTGCTTTAAATTTCATTTTTGTATCACACAGAGATTTTACAATCTGTCTCGTGAAAGTTACCGGCACACAAGTTCCATTCGTTCTGGTGAATGGGTCGTTGGACGTTGTTCTTTGGGACTCAGCAGGTCTCACATCGTGAATTTTTTTCGCAAGTCCATGGGGGTCGCGTCCCTGCCGACATTCAGTTGCAGGAGACGCGCTCCTCCCCACAGGGCACTTTTAAGGGGTTCCTCACACTGTACACGATCATCCGTGAAAAGGTCGTAACGATGTGCGAAATAGTACGGGTGGGCCGGCCACGTATTCGGCGGCTGCTCCTTATCGGCTGCGTTTTGCCCTCTGGGGACAGGGAGCTCCATCGAAGACAGCATCGTCTGGATGCCTACGGAGACAGCTGGGACGATGCTCGGGTTCGGCGGCACCGTTTCGACGAGAGTGGGCGGCGTCACCTCAGCAGCAGCAGCAGCAGCAGCAGTAGTAGTAGTAGTTGGTATAACTCTTTCGAGGGGAGCTGTTGCTACAAGATAACATGAAACATGTTTTAGTCTACCCATTCTATTTTAAATGAATATTTTCAAAGATTTGATTTCCTCATAAAAAAAAAAGGAATACTTACACGGAAAGTATTCTCCCAAGAACGTCATCTCTCTTTCATCTGGAGTCGATGTCTCTGGATGAAGGGGTGTCGAAGGAGAGATGGGCGAGAAAAGGCCTGCGCTATACGAATTCTCGCCAAGATTCCCTAATTCGATGAGGGTCTGCTGATACACAGGACTCGGCGGAATGAAGCCCAACATGACTAGGGGAGGGAGGAAAAAAAAAACACGAATGAGTCTCTCCACTGTTTTTTAAGTGTTTCATTTTTTTTTATAAAAAGAAAAAGAAAACTCACAATTTTCTAAATAGTCAAACTGCACCGGTGAGGGGTCCAGCTGGATGGGTGTCGCTTGGTCGTTTGCCAACGTCACACGTTCGTTGTTTTGCAGGGTACTGGTGGGATCGTTGTTTTGCAGGGCACTGGCGTGTTCGATGTTTTCCAGGGCATCGACGCGTTCGATGTTTTCCAGGGCACTGGCGGGTTCGATGTTTTCCAGGACATCGACGCGTTCGTTGTTTCGCAGGACACTGGCGGGTTCGATGTTTCCCAGGGCCTCGACGCGTTCGTTGTTTCGCAGAGCACTGGCGGGGTCGTTGTTTCCCAAGGTCTCGACGCGGTCGTTGTTTCCCAGGGTCTCGACGCGTTCGTCATTTTCCAGGGCATCGGCTTGGTCGTCGTTCTCCAGGGCATCGGCGGGGCCGTCGTTCTCCAGGGCATCGGCGGAGTCGTGACGGGCCACTTTGTTCGGAGTTACAGACGCAGAAACTACCAAGAACGTAAAAAAAAAAATAGTCACTCTTTGTCGTCGTGAACAACCCATGCATTTTTTACGACACTCTCCCCATCCCCCATGAACAAAAAAAAAACGCAACTCACTGCGAGAGGTGGACGGTGCACAAATGTCCTCTTCCCGCAAGCGTCTTTTCAGGGCCCACACCCTTCGATCCGCCGCCTTCTTCTGCAGCCGGTCCTCGGGTCGCACAAGAGGGGCATTTGGAGTCGGTGGAGGGAGGTCGAACGACACGTAATCCGTATGTGTTCGAAAGTCCAGGGCTCCATCCACCTGGACTTCCTCCAGCAGCCTATCAACGCTAAAATAACCCTTTTTCAGAGTTATAATGAGATAACGGGTCCCTGCTGGGAGGAAGTAAGTCGTGTCCGGCCGAAATACATACATTTCAAAATATGTATAATCGCGTGGACAAAATGTCCGCCGATGGAGGGTGGGCACATCCCTGCCCCTCTGTTGTCTAGTTTGGGGCATATTACAGCAGAGTACTGCTGAATTTGATTTATAGATATGTCTCTCACCCTCCTCCACGGTCATTAGTCCAAACGTAAAAAATTTTGGGACTAAAAAAATGTTATGGTCTAATTTGTATAACGTCCGGACGTCGGCGTTATGTCTATCTCCTTCAAGGGGTATTAGCAGCCTTTTGCCGATTTTTTTGAAATCTTCCGGAGTTAAATTAATGGCTTTGTATTCAGGTTTTTTAGCATCGATAATCATACGCCTAAAATGATCTATGTTTGTTGCATGCACGCGATGAAAAAAAACGCGGAGATCATCACGCCGCGGGGAAAAAGATATAAAGGTTTCTGGATGTAGATGTATCCATCTATCAATCTGTGATAGCGGGTCAATGTTACGTAAGGATTGAATGTCAAAAATGATTTCGGAGCGCTGCAACGGAAATAGTTCAGACTGCATGTTTTTAAGGTAAATGTACACGTTTTTACAATTTTTTTTTTAAATTTTCATTGGAAATTGTTTTTTTTTTAAATTTATACCACAGATAAAGTACACATAGGCTAACTATTTTATACAAGTGAAGCAAATAATTACATTCTTCAGAAAATCAATTTCAAGTGACTAGAAGACCCTAAATTTGATTGCTTTTACAGAAAAAAAAATTACAAGTCAAAAACTAAGCTATGGATTTTAATAATATTGGTATCATCAGAAAGTTAATTAAACAAACCCTATTATAAAGAAATAAAGCAAAATTAAATAGTTATTTTTCACTTTCTGTAAAGTGTACATATACCTTAAAAAAAGGGGGAAAGAGTATTCAAAAAGGGTTATTTTATCGTTTTAGCATTTTATGGAATACCTGTTAAAGAGAAAAAAAAAATCCAGCGTTACATCATGTATCCAAAAAGTATAACCAGAGAGCAATAAACATAGTTTTACATACATAACTAAAAAAAAAGTAGAGAAATAAGGAGTAAAAGGTAAGAGATGGCGAAGACTTACCCCGATCGACGACCAGACCAATAGAGGACCAGACGAGAAGTGACACTGTGTCACCGCCAGCATCTCCTTTTTATAGGAAATGGGGAAGAGCTGTTATGCAATCCTCTCTGCCTTCCACCACCATAGCAGCAACAGTCAAGATAAAAAAAAAGTCCCAATAGTCAACCTTTGCAACAGCATCGCCAAAGCCTCTGCAACATTGAAATAGCTAAACATTCAAAGTTGACATTAAATCTTTGCAACGTTGGAAAGAGAGGACAACCAGGAATGGTTTAACAGCTAGTCAACTTCGGGAACAGGCGGATCGAGGTTGGACTACAGCAAAAATCGAGATTGGATTCCAGCAAAATCGAGGTTGGATTTCAGCAAAATCGAGGTTGGATTCCAGCAAAATCGAGGTTGGATTCCAGCAAAATCGAGGTTGAGTTACAGCAAAAACGAGGTTGAGTTACAGCAAAAACGAGGTTGAGTTACAGCAAAAACGAGGTTGAGTTACAGCAAAAACGAGGTTGAGTTACAGCAAAAACGAGGTTGAGTTACAGCAAAAACGAGGTTGAGTTACAGCAAAACAAGGTTGGGTTAACATCAGATCAAAGTTGGGTTAACAGCAAATCGAGGTTGGGTTAACAGCAGATCGAGGTTGGGTTAACAGCAGATCGAGGTTGGGTTAACAGCAGATCGAGGTTGGGTTAACAGCAGATCAAGGTTGGGGTATAGCAAATCGAAGTTGGGAATAGCCGCCACGTTAATGGAAATAAATGCAAGACCTGCTGAGTCGGTTCAATAACAACGTCCAACGACTATTCACCAGGATTTGAAACAGTGAAATTATGATGAAAAAAAAAAAAAAAAAAAATTTTTTTTTTTTTTTTTTTTTTTTTCACTAGGTAATTTCAATCCACTGGTCGAGGTTGGATGTTAAATTAGGTGTTGGGTTGAGTTGAGTTGCGAATTAGAATTGCTGAGCATTTCTGAGCTGAGATTTTCTGAGTCCACTCACCCGTCTTCGCCAGCACCAGGAGTAGATTGTTGAGTTGAGTTGGGTTGGGTTGAGTTGAGTTGCGAATTAGAACTCAGCCCAGAAATATTCTCAACCCAGAAATATTCTCAGCCCAGAACTTTGACTGGATTCGGTTTCAATTTGGAACTTTGACTAGATTCGGGTTTCAATTTCTTTGACTGGATTCGGGTTTCAATTTCTTTGACTGGATTCGGGTTTCAATTTAGAACTTTGACTGAATTCGGGTTTCAATTTAGAACTTTGACTGAATTCGGGTTTCAATTTAGAACTTTGACTGAATTCGGGTTTCAATTTAGAACTTTGACTGAATTCGGGTTTCAATTTAGAACTTTGACTGAATTCGGGTTTCAATTTAGAACTTTGACTGAATTCGGGTTTCAATTTAGAACTTTGACTGAATTCGGGTTTCAATTTAGAACTTTGACTGAATTCGGGTTTCAATTTAGAACTTTGACGGTTTCAATTTAAACTTTGACTGGATTCGGGTTTCAATTTAGAACTTTGACTGGATTCGGGTTTCAATTTAGAACTTTGACTGGATTCGGGTTTCAATTTGGAACTTTGACTGGATTCGGGTTTCAATTTGGAACTTTGACTGGATTCGGGTTTCAATTTGGAACTTTGACTGGATTTGGATTGAATATTTGGAACTTTGACTGGATTTGGATTGAATATTTGGAACTTTGACTGGATTTGGATTGAATATTTCGGATTGAATATTGGTTGAGAATATTTCTGGGCTGAGAATATTTCTGGGCCGAGAATATTTCTGGGCCGAGAATATTTCTGGGCCGAGAATATTTCTGGGCCTAGAATATATCTGAGCTCTACCAACTCAACCCAACTCAACTCAACCCAACTCAACCCAACTCAACTCAACCCAACTCAACCCAACTCAACTCAACCCAACTCAACCCAACTCAACTCAACCTAACTCAACCCAACTCAACTCAACCCAACTCAACTCAACCCAACTCAACTCAACCCAACTCAACTCAACCCAACTCAACTCAACCCAACTCAACTCAACCCAACTCAACTCAACCCAACTCAACTCAACCCAACTCAACTCAACTCAACCCAACTCAACTCAACCCAACTCAACTCAACCCAACTCAACTCAACCCAACTCAACTCAACCCAACTCAACTCAAAAATATTCTCAGCTCAGCTTAAAAAAAAAAAAAAAAAAAAAAATTTTTTTTTTTTTTTTTTTTTTATAGTTGAGTCGAATTGAATTGAATTGAGTTAAGTTACGTTGGGTTGAGTTGAGTTGAGTTGAGTTGAATTGAGTTAAGTTAAGTTGGATTGAGTTGAGTTGGGTTGAGTTGAGTTTAATTGAGTTAAGTTAAGTTGGATTGAGTTGAGTTGGGTTGAGTTGAGTTTAATTGAGTTAAGTTAAGTTGGATTGAGTTGAGTTGGGTTGAGTTGAGTTGAATTGAGTTAAGTTAAGTTGCATTGAGTTGAGTTGGGTTGAGTTGAGTTGCGAATTAGAATTTCTGAGCATTTCTGAGCTGAGATTTTCTGAGTCCACTCACCCGTCTTCGCCAGCACCAGGAGTAGATTGAATCACACAGTACAATCGAAAAGAAAATTACCAACGCCAGCATGCTATGAATTTACAAAAGCTAGCAGGAGGTAATTCACATTTCGCAACAACTTCGCCGAGCAAGCGTCGAACTGAAGTAGTAGTTATATTGAAAGAATTTGTCCTACCACCTAGAAGTACACAACTAAGTTAGCAACTCTCAGCCCAGAAATATTCTCAACCCAGAAATATTCTCAGCCCAGAACTTTGACTGGATTCGGTTTCAATTTGGAACTTTGACTAGATTCGGGTTTCAATTTCTTTGACTGGATTCGGGTTTCAATTTAGAACTTTGACTAGATTCGGGTTTCAATTTCTTTGACTAGATTCGGGTTTCAATTTCCTTGACTGGATTCGGGTTTCAATTTAGAACTTTGACCGAATTCGGGTTTCAATTTAGAACTTTGACTGAATTCGGGTTTCAATTTAGAACTTTGACTGAATTCGGGTTTCAATTTAGAACTTTGACTGAATTCGGGTTTCAATTTAGAACTTTGACTGAATTCGGGTTTCAATTTAGAACTTTGACTGGATTCGGGTTTCAATTTAGAACTTTGACTGAATTCGGGTTTCAATTTAGAACTTTGACTGAATTCGGGTTTCAATTTAGAACTTTGACTGAATTCGGGTTTCAATTTAGAACTTTGACTGAATTCGGGTTTCAATTTAGAACTTTGACTGGATTCGGGTTTCAATTTAGAACTTTGACGGTTTCAATTTAGAACTTTGACTGGATTCGGGTTTCAATTTAGAACTTTGACTGGATTCGGGTTTCAATTTAGAACTTTGACTGGATTCGGGTTTCAATTTAGAACTTTGACTGGATTCGGGTTTCAATTTAGAACTTTGACTGGATTCGGGTTTCAATTTGGAACTTTGACTGGATTCGGGTTTCAATTTAGAACTTTGACTGGATTCGGGTTTCAATTTGGAACTTTGACTGGATTCGGGTTTCAATTTGGAACTTTGACTGGATTCGGGTTTCAATTTGGAACTTTGACTGGATTCGGGTTTCAATTTGGAACTTTGACTGGATTTGGATTGAATATTTGGAACTTTGACTGGATTTGGATTGAATATTTCGGATTGAATATTGGCGGATTGAATATTTCGGATTGAATATTGGCTGAGAATATTTCTGGGCCGAGAATATTTCTGGGCCGAGAATATTTCTGGGCCGAGAATATTTCTGGGCCGAGAATATATCTGAGCTCTACCAACTCAACCCAACTCAACTCAACCCAACTCAACTCAACTCAACCCAACTCAACTCAACCCAACTCAACTCAACCCAACTCAACTCAACTCAACCCAACTCAACTCAACCCAACTGAACTCAAAAATATTCTAACTCAACTCAAAAATATTCTCAGCTCAGCTCAGCTCAAAAAAAAAAAAAAAAAAAAAAAAAATTTTTTTTTTTTTTTTTTTTTAATAGTTGAGTTGAATTGAATTGAGTTAAGTTACGTTGGGTTGAGTTGAGTTGAGTTGAGTTGAATTGAGTTAAGTTAAGTTGGATTGAGTTGAGTTGGGTTGAGTTGAGTTTAATTGAGTTAAGTTAAGTTGGATTGAGTTGAGTTGGGTTGAGTTGAGTTGAATTGAGTTAAGTTAAGTTGCATTGAGTTGAGTTGGGTTGAGTTGAGTTGCGAATTAGAATTTCTGAGCTGAGATTCTCTGAGTCCACTCACCCGTCTTTGCCAGCACCAGGAGTAGATTGAAACACACAGTCAAACAATCGAAAAGTAAATTACCAAAGCCAGCATGCTATGAATTTACAAAAGCTAGCAGGAGGTATTATTATTATTTTTCAGGCTGAGAATTTCTGAGCCGAGAATTTCTGAGCCCAGATATATTCTCAGCCCAGAAATATTCTCAGCCCAGAAATATTCTCAGCCCAGAAATATTCTCAGCCCAGAAATATTCTCAGCCCAGAAATATTCTCAGCCCAGAAATATTCTCAGCCCAGAAATATTCTCAGCCCAGATATATTCTCAGCCCTGAGCTTCGATTCGAGCCAGTTAGGTTTCATTTTTTCTTTCGAGCCAGTTAGGTTTCATTTTTTCTTTCGAGCCAGTAAGGTTTCATCTTTTCCCTCGAGCCAGAGAGATTTCCTTTTTTCTCTCGAGCATGATCGTGAGAGCTCGTCATGTACCTGGGGTTTTTCCTCTTTTTTTCCAAACACACGCCTTCGGAGACTTGTCAACATTCTCTTACAAAATCATCAAGGCAAGTTGGTCTGGAATTAAATAAAGGAGGCTGGTAAGTATCTGACTATATAGCTTATCAATAATTTGTGTGTTGTGTCTACTTCTTAAAAAACCACATTGTGTTTTAAGAAATAGTCCCGCCACCACCCACAACACCACCATTTTTTTTGAATCGCCCTTTGGAATTTTTTTTGAATCGCCCTTTGGAATTTTTTTTGAATCGCCCTTTTGGAATTTTTTTTGAATCGCCCTTTGGAATTTTTTTTGAATCGCCCTTTGGAATTTTTTTTGAATCGCCCTTTGGAATTTTTTTTTGAATCGCCCTTTGGAATTTTTTTTTGAATCGCCCTTTGGAATTTTTTTTGAATCGCCCTTTGGAATTTTTTTTTGAATCGCCCTTTGGAATTTTTTTTTGAATCGCCCTTTGGAATTTTTTTTTGAATCGCCCTTTGGAATTTTTTTTTGAATCGCCCTTTGGAATTTTTTTTTGAATCGCCCTTTGGAATTTTTTTTTGAATCGCCCTTTGGAATTTTTTTTTGAATCGCCCTTTGGAATTTTTTTTTGAATCGCCCTTTGGAATTTTTTTTTGAATCGCCCTTTGGAATTTTTTTTTGAATCGCCCTTTGGAATTTTTTTTGAATCGCCCTTTGGAATTTTTTTTTGAATCGCCCTTTGGAATTTTTTTTTGAATCGCCCTTTGGAATTTTTTTTTGAATCGCCCTTTGGAATTTTTTTTTGAATCGCCCTTTGGAATTTTTTTGAATCGCCCTTTGGAATTTTTTTTGAATCGCCCTTTGGAATTTTTTTTGAATCGCCCTTTGGAATTTTTTTTGAATCGCCCTTTGGAATTTTTTTTGAATCGCCCTTTGGAATTTTTTTTGAATCGCCCTTTGGAATTTTTTTTGAATCGCCCTTTGGAATTTTTTTTGACCACACCATTTATCCATCACCATGTTTTTTTTCATCCCAAAATAATCCATTCGACAAATAAATGTCCATGCGCAACTGTTTCAAGTTTTAAAACAAAATATAGAAGGATTCAACAATTGTTTTCCCCTTTGATACACATCAAGAAATTTATCAAATCATTTTTAAAATATTATACGCAGATAGATGAAAATACAATAGATATAGCGACAGGTAAAAGAAATTCACAAGTCGTGGTAAAAAATAGTACTTTTCCCCCCGTTTACTCATCATCATTCGAGATAAAAGAAAAATGAAAGTTTCAACACAATGCTTCCCCACATTTTTTTTCAATCGCCCTTTGGAATTTATTTTCAATCGCCCTTTGGAATTTATTTTCAATCGCCCTTTGGAATTTATTTTCAATCGCCCTTTGGAATTTATTTTCAATCGCCCTTTGGAATTTATTTTCAATCGCCCTTTGGAATTTATTTTCAATCGCCCTTTGGAATTTATTTTCAATCGCCCTTTGGAATTTTTTTTCAATCGCCCTTTGGAATTTTTTTTCAAAACAATTGTTTTCCCCTTTGATACACATCAAGAAATTTATCAAATCATTTTTAAAATATTATACGCAGATAGATGAATACAATAGATATAGCGACAAGTAAAAAGAAATTCACAAGTCGTGGTAAAAATAGTACTTTTCGCCCCCGTTTACTCATCATCATTCGAGATAAAAGAAAAATAAAAGTTTCAACACAATAATTCCCCACATTTTTTTCAATCACCCTTTGGAATTTTTTTTTCAATCGCCCTTTGGAATTTTTTTTTTCAATCGCCCTTTGGAATTTTTTTTTCAATCGCCCTTTGGAATTTTTTTTTCAATCGCCCTTTGGAATTTTTTTTTCAATCGCCCTTTGGAATTTTTTTTCAATCGCCCTTTGGAATTTTTTTTCAATCGCCCTTTGGATTTTTTTTTCAATCACCCTTTGGAATTTTTTTTTCAATCGCCCTTTGGAATTTTTTTTCAATCGCCCTTTGGAATTTTTTTTCAATCGCCCTTTGGAATTTTTTTTCAATCGCCCTTTGATACACATCAAGAAATTTATCAAATCATTTTTAAAATATTATACGCAGATAGATGAAAATACAATAGATATAGCGACAGGTAAAAAAAAATTCACAAGTCGTGGTAAAAATAGTACTTTTCCCCCCGTTTACTCATCATCATTCGAGATAAAAGAAAAATGAAAGTTTCAACACAAATACTTCCCCACATTTAACGTATATACATCACCAGTGTGACTTTATGCATATAAATTCAATTTGAAATATTTACGCAGATAGATTAAAATATATACATACTGGAGAAAAAAAAGGAGGTAATAGGTACGGCAACATGTAAAATAAAAATAGTATTTCCCCACCCCGTTCACGCATCATCAGTCGAGATATAAAAAAAATGAAGACATTAACAACTCAACTCATCCAGACACCACCAAGTAAAAAAATAGTATTTCCCCCCCCCCCGTTCAGAGATATAAAAAAAATGAAGACACCACCATGTTCATGGTTTCACAGATGCATGAGTCATCCCATCCATCATAACTCATCCAGACAAAATAGTATCGTGACTGTTATCAACAAACACGTCAAAATAGACATGAGAAATTTTTTCCCCGTTATAAACAACCCATTCAAAATGAATATTTGTTACGAATGTGTCATAAAATAACGAACATACACGTTTAAAAGCAAATTCAATTTGTTACGAATGTGTCATAAAATAATGCTTTATGAACATACAAGTTTATAAACAACCCATTCAAAATGGATATTTGTTACGAATGTGTCATAAAATAACGCTTTATGAACATACACGTTTAAAAGCAAATTCAAAATAGATATTTGTTACGATTGTGTCATAAAATAACGCTTTATGAACATACAAGTTTATAAACAACCCATTCAAAATGGATATTTGTTACGATTGTGTCATAAAATAACGCTTTATGAACATACAAGTTTATAAACAACCCATTCAAAATGGATATTTGTTACGATTGTAAACACAAATAACACCGATTCAAGTTACGAATAAGTCACATCAACATGGATTCAAGTAAAAACACTTATAATATAAATTGATATTTTTTACGATTGTGTCATTAAACACTTTAACACATATTCAAGTAATAAACAAATGTATCATGTCAATAAATCAGTGTAACGAATGCGTCATCCGTGAAACACAAATGCATTTAAAAATTTACCATGTGAAATAAAGACACTACACCGAGATTATATACAATTTTATTAAAAAAAAAATAAAATGACTCACCCTTTTGTTGTCGAATCCTTCTGGAAACCTGAAACACATATCGGCTAGGGTGTACACTATACGAACCATAGAATTAGGAAGGAAAAATAGAGCAACAGTTCAAAAAAAGTATCGCTGTAGCAGATTTTGAACGACTGCTCCTCTTCTCCTAATTCTATGATCCGAACCGACCTTCCAAGACTCACACATCAGCCGGGTTATTCACGAGCTGACATTCCTCCTACTATTGCAATTTATTAAAAAATCTACACCAACTTCATTTGGAATCAAACATCGGCCAAGACCAGATTCGAAAAGCATCTGATATTTCTATCCCAGTCACCCGCAGAATCGAGAAGCGATTGAAACTCCTACCCAGGAATTCGGGAGCATTTAACACTTCTTACCCTTCCGCAAGCATCATCGGAAATATTACGGTCTTTTGCACAACCGGTCTTCAGCTATCCCAGTTCTCCAAAGGTTAAAGTTGGTGGTATCTAGCATTCTCCGATGGAACGACACTCGATTTTTTTTAGAAACTGCAACAAATTTTGGTTAGTCACGACTTGTCAGGTCCAACTTGCTAAAGGTCAGCACAACCGACAACTTTAATTGCGCTCTTGATTGGTCAAGCAGGAGGGATACCAAGAAATGGGTGAATTGTTGCGCTTCGCCCCCTTTCCTAGCAGAGCGTACAGTGCCGGACCAACAGATACGCGGGCACAAAATGCCTGTTTCTCCCCAGCCGGCTGTGAACAAGTCGTTGAACTGCTAACGTATCAGGCCAAACACACGCGAAACAATTTTGAACTAGCGTTCCACCGCCGCACGCGTCCGAACACTTCAGAAGTTTGAAGAGAAGTGAGAAGTGGGCGGTGAAACAGCCTATACCTGAAAAAAAAAAAAAAAAAAAAAAAAAAAATTAAGCCATTCGGCTACAAGATTGCAAGATTGAACACAAGCTCAAAGGCCGTTTTGACTGGGATACCGGGGAGTTTTCCCTACACGCTTCAACGTAATGTTAAAAAATGTTGGAATTTAAGGAATGTTGCCATTATTTTAATGGTAGCCCCCCCAAATTTTATATATAGGTTCATGAGGGTCCCAAACGAACATACGTGGTCCGTGACCTTGAAATTCGAAAATTGGGACTAAGCATAATAAACACGTGATTTTCACCCTTTCAGTTCGTGCTTTCTCCGATTCTCTGCCATTGAAGCAAACTCCCATGCCGTTTTGACTGGGATGCCGGGGAGTTTTCCCTACACGCTTCAACGTAATGTTAAAAAATGATGGAATTTAAGGAATGTTGCCATTTTTTTAATGGTAGCCCCCTCAAATTTACAATATAGATTCATGAGGGTCCCAAACGAACATACGTGGTCCGTGACCTTGAAAATCAAAAAGTGAGACTTACCAGCCGCACACGTCCGAACACTTCAAGAGTTGGAAGGCAAGTGGCAGCCTTAGTGCTTTCCGAAAAAAAAAAAAAAAAAAAAAAAAAAAAAAAACTTGGGACTGAAAGGAAGACAGCCACTTGCCTCCTTCAAGCTTGGAATGTGTCTCCGGATGAGTGCGGCTGGTAAACCAGTTATATATGAAAAAAAAAAAAAAAAAAAAAAAAAAAAAAAAAAAAAACACCACCTTCCTATGCTCAGTGACTATAGCGCATTTGGTGGTTGACTCTCGACGATAGCAGACGTGTGTGTGACCTGTGCCGACACCCTGTGCTCTGTGACTATAGCGCATTTGATGGTTGACTCTCGATGATAGCAGACGTGTCTGCCTATGCTCCGTGACTATAGCGTGTTTTTCCATTTTCGAAACCTTCTTCAGTACGCTGATTTCAGCGATTTTCGGCTACTCTTGAATCTTGGAAAAAAAGGGTGAGTTGTGCTTTAACTACTTCCTCATTGGATGGGACGACGGGTGGTTAGGCTCTGGTTATTCCATTTTAGCTAAAGTTGATGCTATAATTGAACGTGTCAAGTTTTTAATTATTTGAAACAGAGTTTGTCAAAACTGGTAGCTAGTGATAAATGGTTTTAACTTGTGTAAACTCTTTTATCATTTGTCATTATTCTGCGGAGGTAATAATTATATATTCTGAAAATACTTGAAGGGGCCCTTACCTAAAATCCAGAAAAATTTGTTGAAATGAATGAGGGAATTGTCATGAATGCAAAAAAAAATCCCGCTGACTGAATACAATGGTACGGTGCAGATCGATAAACCAGTTTTCGATGGAATTGGTTTTATCTCCCCCTGTTCTCTTTTTTTTTGCAGTGAGATGAGTTCTCCGGAGGATAACAACTTCAACCCTCTAATCATTGATCTGGCAGATGACTCTGATGAAAATTCCGAAGACCCCCCACTCGTCATCGATCTCGAAGGAGACTCTGGGGAAAATCCCAGGGTCCCCACGTTCTATACATGTCGGTTTTGCGAGCGGGAATTCCGATATAAAAATAAACTAAATCGTCATCTAACTCGTATACACTCTATCTGGATGCATAGCTGCATGTTTTGTAAAAAGTCCTTTAAGAGGAGGACAAACTTGAAGGATCACCTCCGTGTACACAGTGAAGAAAAACAGTTTGTCTGCACAGTGTGCAAGCGTACTTTCAAGCAAAAAGTACGCTTGCAAAAACATTTTAATCTGTCGCATCGATCCATTCGAACTTAAATTGTAAATAGTGTCAATGTAAATAGTGATTATTTTTAAATGGTTATTATAAATACTGATTATTTAATAATTATATTATAGCAATTAAGTCATGATTGTAAACATAGATCATTTGTAAAAAAAAATTGTATGTAGCTTGTTGTAGTTATGCCCATAAATTGTACAGAGCCTTGTAAATATTGTAAATTGTGTGAACATTTTTTGCAACGGGTCCATGATCATGTCAGTGGAGATTAGGGAAGAGGGTTGGCACCAGAGAGACCAAATAAACCCCTAATTGAGGATACTGACATAGGAAGACCCTCTGGTGTCAGGCCGTGTTGGCCGGTAAAAACCCGTTTCTATTTTCTGTAAAACCTGTGTCTCGAGAATATCTCTCGAGAATATCGATCAACGGCCAGTGTCCCCATTGAGATGTTGATTACCGTAATGTCCCTTCCTGATGGACTTATTCTACCACCTAGTAACTTTCACGAAAACTGAAATTGACTTTACATTTTTACTTATACCGCCTAGTAATTGATGAAATCTGTACCGCCTTTGACGAAATCTGAAACTGACTTTACATTTTTACTTATACCGTCTAGTAACTTTCACGAAATCTAAAACTGACTGTGTATTTTTACTTATACCGTCTAGTAACTTTCACGAAATCTGAAACTGACTTTACATTATTACTTATACCACCTAGTAACTTTCACGAAATGTGAAACTGATTGTGCATTTTTACTTATACCGCTTAGTAACTTTCACGAAATGTGAAACTGATTGTGCATTTTTACTTATACCGCTTAGTAACTTTCACGAAATGTGAAACTGATTGTGCATTTTTACTTATACCGCTTAGTAACTTTCACGAAATGTGAAACTGATTGTGCATTTTTACTTATACCACAAAGTAACTTTCACGAAATGTGAAACTGACTGGGCATTTTTACTTATACCGCTTAGTAACTTTCACGAAATCTGAAACTGTACACTTTTACTTATACCGCTTAGTAACTTTCACGAAATCTGAAACTGTACACTTTTACTTATACCACCCAGACACTTTCACGAAATCTGAAAGTGACTGTACATTTTTACTTATACCGCTTAGTAACTTTCACGAAATCTGAAACTGATTGTGCATTTTTACTTATACCGCTTAGTAACTTTCACGAAATGTGAAACTGATTGTGCATTTTTACTTATACCACCTAGTAACTTTCACGAAATGTGAAGCTGACTGGGCATTTTTACTTATACCGCTTAGTAACTTTCACGAAATGTGAAACTGATTGTGCATTTTTACTTATACCACCTAGTAACTTTCACGAAATCTGAAACTGTACACTTTTACTTATACCACCCAGACACTTTCACGAAATCTGAAAGTGACTGTACATTTTTACTTATACCGCTTAGTAACTTTCACGAAATGTGAAACTGATTGTGCATTTTTACTTATACCACCTAGTAACTTTCATGAAATCTGAAACTGTGATCAGGGGCCTAAGAAAAGCATGGGTAGTTCACAGTTGGGTGTAGTAGACGAATTCGATAGAGTTCCCTCCTGCCCGCTTTCCAGGAAGCAGTATCGTAAGCGCTGCATGGTGGGCACAACGTGTCGTGAGTGTCAACCTTGGTTCGACACGTTCGGCGGTCAGCAAGAGTCGAGTCGTCATCGCATCTCGGCTCCTCGCCGACCGCCCACACCACCCGGTTTCTGGGACTTGGAATTTCCGGACGATACCATTCCCACTGAAAAGGGTTCCTCCTTACCCCAGAAGCCAAATAATAAATACGATATACCTGTCGTCCAGAAGCTTCCGAGCCGTCTCACGCCCAGTAGTAAGCAAGGTTGGAAGCGAGCCGTCAAACCTGTGAAGGATGACTTTTATTAGGATCTTCCCCCTCATTTTATCGTGGACAAGGATGCGTTTGATTTCTAAACCGATATTGGATGCGTTTCTATACCGATATTGAATTGCAACAGCCTGATATTGAATTCACTTCATTACTAAAAACTGACAAAACAGTGATTTCTATCCACATGATACATGAGTTATTTCTCAAATTTCTCAAAATATGACAAAAGCAGTGTTGAACAACATAATAAAAATTTAATTTCTAAATAACATGACAATAACATGACAAGAGGAAAAAAAAAATAATAAACACTAAGACGTTGGAAGTTTGTCGTTCAACAGTCTGTCCAGGAGCAAATCCCCCTTTCTCACTAACTCGTTCACCAATTGGCATTGCGCCTTCAGCCGTTGGGTGGTCTTTTCGAGTTGTTCCTCGACGATAGCCAGCCGATAATTGCTCGCGCAGACGGCTCGGCGTCGAATTTCGTTCAAGTGCCCCAGATACTTGAGTTTCGCTTCCAACACTGGAATCGATGATTCGTGCGACACCCGCTGCGTTTCTTCTCCAATCATGTCGACCTCGTCGAAAGATCGACACGACAAGGGTATAAAGTTGGTCGTGCGCGGCGACTCTCCGAACCATGACGTTCTGTTCCGAAAGAGACACCCGTGTAAAGAGTCCGCAATGTCTGGCAACAGGTCCCCTTCTGCGTGAAACCCTTCACGCAAAACCAGGCGGTAGAAGCACTGATGGCGATGGCGGAGCAAGGACAGGGTCGCCTCGACCTCGTCTTCCACTGCTGCCCGAAAGCGACCGTAGCAGTAGGCGCAAGAGTCCCTCGTATCGAGACCGTGTCGCTCGGCCAGGTGGACCGACAAATGGCACACTCTGACGCGCTGTCCGTTGGGAAAGGGACACATTTCGCAGCGAACTGACAGCGTGCAATGCATCTGGAATATTTGTTGCACCCATTCGTGGCGCTGAATCTCGGCAGCTGCCGCCGACGTGCGAGGAGACTCCATCCTCTTCAATGGGTTGGGGAAGCGAGAGAAGCGTCCTGCCACAACAACAGTCTGGCAATCGAATGGTTCACCTACACTAGAACTGAATTGAATCGATGAAAAAAAAAAAAAAAAAAAATTTTTTTTTTTTTTTTTTTTTCATATATATTTGTGGAATACAGAAATTGTGTTCAGAAGTAGAGCTTAGTCTCCCTATTTCAAAACGCGATACCCGTCCGTGCGCGGGTGTCGCAGAGTGAATATTCCAAATGGCTAGTATGATTTTATTAGACGAGTACTGGCGTTTAGAATGTGCACTTTGCATTTTTTCCTGTAGGTGGTTTACTGACATCAACTGACATCAGCTGACATCAACTTTTCTCTCCACGGGAAGAATTTGAAGAGAATGTTGCAAAGCCATGGATCGGTATTAGCTAGCACCGACGCATGGTGTAACATGCTAGCAATACCGATCCATGCCTCGCAACACCCGACGAGAAGCCCGAGTGTCGCGTCCCCGGAATAGAACAGGACATTGGATACCAATGGAACCTCGAACCTCAGCTATCTTATCATTAAAAAAAAAAAAAAAAAAAAAATTTTTTTTTTTTTTTTTTTTTCATATATATTTAAATACATGGAAATTTTAGATGAAGGTGTCCCCATTCACTCCTTCATCACGCGATACCCGTCTCTGCGCGGGTGTCGCAAGGTGAACATTTCAAATGGCTAGTACGGTTTTATGAGACGAGTACTAGCGTTTAGAATGTGCACTTTGCCTTTTTTTTTTTCCTGAAGGTGGTTTACTGACATCCTTTTTCCCTCCCCAAAGTAAGTGTGTGTTTGATTCAATATATTTAAAAAAGAAAAATTTACAAAAGTCCCATCTCTAGGTGTCGGTGGTAGATGCGTCTGGCCCATGTCACGGTCCGTCGGCACAGGTCGTCTCGCAACACACTCGTCTCGAGGAGGCCCAGTTGTCGTAGCAATGATTCGTTCTTTGTGTCCCAAGTGCCCAGGGAACCGACAACGAGGGCTTCCACGCGCGTGCGGACACCCCGTGCCGACAGCGCGTGAGCCATCGAGCGGTATTTCAAGATTTTGGTTCGTCTCGCCTGATCAAAGGCCGCCCGCGTCCTCTTTGCGTCGTGCACGTGTTCGACGGGCACAGTGACGTCCACGAGAAGTCGCGATCCGTCTCGCAGGTCGATCACAATGTCGGGACGCAGCGGAGAGCCACCGACGTCGGGCAATCTCTGGTTGACCGACACCACCACACTCGACGTGGTGGTACCGGCGATCGCTTGTATCAGCCGATTCTGTATGTCATCGTGACGCAATTGCCACAAACGCGCGTGACATCTGCAATTGTTGAGAACGTGACCGACCGTCTCGGAACTGTGTCTGCAAAGTCGACACGCTTGTACGAGATCGGTCCACTTTTTTTTGGGAGAGTGCAAACGAAGCACTCCTTCTCGGACTGCGCGCAGAAACGCACGCCCGTCTCGTTCTTCTCGGGTCAATGGTCGTGTGGTCATGTTTTGTTCTTTTTTCTCTCTCTACCGGAATAAGGGATTCACACAAACTGAACTCGAACTGTGTTAGAGGTGTTGGTGGTCGTTTCGACTTTGAAATGGGTTTCAAAGTGATTCCAACTCCCAAGTGTGAAACTAGTATTTGTAAAAAAAAATGGTTCCAACTCCCAAATGTGAAACTAGTATTTGTAAAAAAAATGATTCCAACTTTTGAACGTGAAATGGGTTTCAAAGTGATTCCAACTTTTGAACGTGAAATGGGTTTCAAAGTGATTCCAACTTTTGAACGTGAAATGGGTTTCAAAGTGATTCCAACTTTTGAACGTGAAATGGGTTTCAAAGTGATTCCAACTTTTGAACGTGAAATGGGTTTCAAAGTGATTCCAACTTTTGAACGTGAAATGGGTTTCAAAATGATTCCAGCTCCCCATGTGAAACTAGAACTTAAAAAATGATTCCAGCTCCCCATGTGAAACTAGAACTTAAAAAATGATTCCAGCTCCCCATGTGAAACTAGAACTTAAAAAATGATTCCAGCTCCCCATGTGAAACTAGAACTTAAAAAATGATTCCAGCTCCCCATGTGAAACTAGAATTTAGAAACAATTCCAGCTCCCTATGTGAAACTAGAATTTAAAAATGATTCCAGATCCCAATGAGAAACTAGAATTTAGAAACAATTCCAGCTCCCTATGTGAAACTAGAACTTAAAAAATGATTCCAGCTCCCCATGTGAAACTAGAATTTAGAAACAATTCCAGCTCCCTATGTGAAACTAGAATTTAAAAATGATTCCAGATCCCAATGAGAAACTGGAATTTAAAAATGATTCCGGGTCCCAAATGTGAAACTAGAATTTAAAAATGATTCCAGATCCCAATGTAAAACTAGAAATTAAAAACGATTCCAGATGGAATGTGAAACTAGAAATTAAAAACGATTCCAGATCCCCATGTGAAACTAGAAATTAAAAACGATTCCAGATCCCAATTTGAAACTAGAATTTAGAAACAATTCCAACTTCCAATTTGAAATTAGAAATTAAAAACGATTCCAGATCCCAATGTGAAACTAGAATTTAGAAACGATTCCAGATCCCAATGTGAAACTAGAATTTAGAAACGATTCCAGATCCCAATTTGAAATTGGAATTTAAAAATGATTCCAGATCCCAATTTGAAATTAGAATTTAGAAACGATTCCAGATCCCAATGTGAAGCTAGAATTTAGAAACGATTCCAGATCCCAATGTGAAGCTAGAATTTAGAAACGATTCCAGATCCCAATGTGATTCCAACTTTACATGTGAAACTAGAATTTAAAAATGATTCCAACTTTACATTTGAAACTAAAATTTAAAAATGATTCCAACTTTACATTTGAAACTAGAATTTAAAAATGATTCCAACTCCCAATGTGAAACTAGAATTTAGAAACGATTCCAACTCCCAATTTGAAATTAGAATTTAGAAACACTTCCAACTTTACATTTGAAACTAGAATTTAAAAACGATTCCAACTCCCTGTGAAACTAGAATTTAGAAACGATTCCAACTTTACATTTGAAACTAGAATTTAAAAACGATTCCAACTCCCTGTGAAACTAGAATTTAGAAACGATTCCAACTCCCAATTTGAAATTAGAATTTAGAAACACTTCCAACTTTACATTTGAAACTAGAAATTAAAAACGATTCCAACTCCCAATGTGAAACTAGAATTTAAAAAAAAAAGGATTTCAGTTCCCAATTTGAAACTAGAATTTAATTCCAGCTCCCAATGTATACAGCTCAGAAAGTCAACATACCACAGGAACATGACGAGGGCTCCCACCTTTTTAACTTCCTTGCTGCAGAATGAAATGGCAAAATGCCAGTGATCTGCACCAACATTTTTCAGATCGGCACAATGCTAGCGACAGAACACTGACACTTTGCGACACCCCACCAACAGGCCTCAGCTCAGAAATCCTCAGCGCGTAAATTCTCAGCTCAAAAAAAAAAAAAAAAAAAAAATTTTTTTTTTTTTTTTTTTTTTTTTTTTAAAGGGTTAGTGTCGTTATGGGTATTGTAGTGGTCGTGATCGTGATAGTTGTCTTCATCCTCTCCTATCTCGTACAACTTTGAATGTGAAATGGGTTTCAAAGTGATTCCAACTTTAATTTGAAATTGGACTTTTAAAAATGATTCCAGCTCCCCATTTTTTTTTATTTTTTTTTTTTATTTTTTATTTTATTTATTTAGGGTATGTCTCATATTATGTATTTTTAGACCACGTTTCGTTGAAAATGACCTATGGCAATAGTCACAGGTATAGGGTTTGATATTAGCATGTACAACTCTTATATGTTGGTCTAAAGAATTTTTTATTTTAAACGCGGTTGAGCAAAAACAGCAGACGTGAGGCTTTTCTTCGTTATGCACTAGATCGTGCTTTTTCAGTGCACCTTTGGTGTTGAAAGAAGAATTGCACACTTCGCATTTAAACATTTTTTGGTCGTGAGAAACCCGAACTTGTTCAAGACAAGTCAGACTGTGGCATTTCAGTTCGTATTTGATCACAAACTTTTTTTTACAAACTTCACACTCGTACGGTTTTAAATCAGTATGCAGTCTAACTATGTGAAGATTTAAACCATATTTGAATTTAAACGATTTCGAACAAAAACAACAGCAGTGTGGTCTGTCTGCGTTATGACATTTTTTATGATTATTCAAGCAACTTGATGTAGAAAAAGCTTTCTTGCAAACGTTACATTCGAAGGGTTTTTCGCCAGTATGAATTCTGTTATGCTGAACCAAGTTACTAGATTGAGAAAAAGTTTTCTTGCAAACGTTACATTCGAAGGGTTTTTCGCCAGTATGAATTCTGTTATGCAGAATCAAGATATTAGATCGAGAAAAAGTTTTCTTGCAAACGTTACATTCAAAGGGTTTTTCGCCAGTATGAATTCTGTTATGCAGAACCAAGTAACTAGATTGAGAAAAAGTTTTCTTGCAAACGTTACATTCGAAGGGTTTTTCGCCAGTATGAATTCTCTTATGCTGAACCAAGTGACTAGATTGAGCAAAAGTTTTCTTGCAAACGTTACATTCGTAGAGTTTTTCGCCAGTATGAATTCTGTTATGCTGAACCAAGGTACTAGATTGAGAAAAAGTTTTCTTGCAAACGTTACATTCGAAGGGTTTTTCGCCAGTATGAATTCTGTTATGCTGAACCAAGTTACTAGATTGAGAAAAAGTTTTCTTGCAAACGTTACATTCGAAGGGTTTTTCACCAGTATGAATTCTGTTATGCATAACCAAGTGACTAGATGTAGAAAAAGTTTTCTTGCAAACATTACATTCGAAGGGTTTTTCACCAGTATGAATTCTCTTATGTCGAAAAAAACAACTAAATCTAGAAAAAGTTTTCTTGCAAACGTTACATTCGAAGGGTTTTTCGCCAGTATGAATTCTGTTATGCAGAACCAAGTAACTAGATATAGAAAAAGTTTTCTTGCAAACTTTACATTCGAAGGGTTTTTCACCAGTATGAATTCTCTTATGTCGAACCAAACAACTAAATCTAGAAAAAGTTTTCTTGCAAACGTTACATTTGAAGGGTTTTTCACCAGTATGAATTCTCTTATGTCGAACCAAACAACTAAATCTAGAAAAAGTTTTCTTGCAAACGTTACATTCGAAGGGTTTTTCGCCAGTATGAATTCTGTTATGCTGAACCAAGTGACTAGATGTAGAAAAAGTTTTCTTGCAAACGGTACATTCGAAGGTGTTTTCGCCAGTATGAATTCGTAAGTGAATTTTCAATTGACTTGGGCTAGAACATGTTGTTTCGCATTCAGTGCAGCTGTATTGGCTGCCATGAGGTTTCATTCTACCTAAACTAACAAAATGAAACGCTCACACCCGTTACGCTAACGGCGTACCGTTAATCCCTTTATTTTTCGTATGATCGAACGTTTGCAGGCGTTCCTTCGTTCCTTTCACAGCTCTCGTCATAAAACACCCACCTTACAATGGACAAAAATGGACGCAAAAGTTGTGGGAAATTGCGATGGGCTGCTGACCATATTCACGGTCAGATCAGACATGCCCTCAGGGAAGACGTGAATTAAAAAAAAAAAAAAAAAAAAAAAAATTTTTTTTTTTTTTTTTTTTTTTTTGTTGATCAGGGGCTAATTCTGTCCGAGTTGCTGTTGTCGCAGCGCGATGGATCACGGCAATAAGAAAAACATGGGTAGTCCACAGTTGGGTGTAGTACACGATTTCGATAGAGTTCCCTCCTGCCCGCTTTCCAGGAAGCAGTATCGTAAGCGCTGCATGGTGGGCACAACGTGTCGTGAGTGTCAACCTTGGTTCGACACGTTCGGCGGTCAGCAAGAGTCGAGTCGTCATCGCATCTCGGCTCCTCGCCGACCGCCCACACCACCCGATTTCTGGGACTTGGAATTTCCGGACGATACCATTCCCACTGAAAAGGGTTCCTCCTTACCCCAGAAGCCAAATAATAAATACGATATACCTGTCGTCCAGAAGCTTCCGAGCCGTCTCACGCCCAGTAGTAAACAAGGTTGGAAGCGAGCCGTCAAACCTGAGAAGGATGACTTTTATTAGGATCTCCCTCTCTATTGTGGACAAGGATGCGTTTGATTTCTAAACCGATATTGGATGCGTTTCAACAGCCTGATATTGAATTCAAGACGTGAACATATATATCCTTGACGTGAAAAAAAAAAAAAAAAAATTTTTTTTTTTTTTTTTTTTCAATTATTAGATATTGATGCAAGTCGGGGAACATTCAAGAAGTGCTACACGACCGAGTTGGCCATGCAGATTTTCGTCAAGACGCTCACGGGAAAGACTATCACTCTCGAGGTTGAGTCGAGCGACACCGTCGAGTTGATCAAGAATAAAATTCAAGACAAAGAAGGTATTCCTCCCGATCAGCAGCGCCTCATCTTTGCCGGGAAGCAACTGGAGGACGGTCGAACGATGGCGGATTACAACATTCAAAAGGAATCTACGCTACACCTGGTCCTCAGACTTCGAGGGGGTCGCTACTAAAAGTGTCGCCCTGAAAACATGGCCACCCACGCGTGGGACAAGAGCATCCCGTTGTATTTTTCTTTCCACATTCCCACTGGCCACGTGATCGACATGTGCATACCCATGGCCAAGGATCAGTTTGATCCCTTTTGGTTCGATCTCGTCCATCGCCGTTACGCTGGCACGTTTCTCGACATCTGGGGCACGTGGCATGATCGTTGGCAGAGAGGAGATTCGCAGGTGGCCACATCGATTCGCATCCATCTGGAAAACGATCACGTGTCCGCTCCTCTGTTTGACGTGGACGGTATGGTGAACGCTTACGACGGGGATCTGTACCGCTTGGTTCGATCTCAACTCGATTTCGGAAAACCCTACCTCTTCACGTTGACCAAAGAGAGAAGAGGGAACACGTATCGTATCGTTCCAGGAGGAGAGAGACGATGCTCACGATTCCTGGGTCACGATCAACCATTCGGTCAGCCCAACCCCTTCTACGTGGAACGCGTCCAAGGTCCCTTGCCGCCGCACACGGTATGGTTCGGTCAACCCCACTGGTTGGCACTGGTCAGCGGACTGAGCCTTCGACGCAACGAATTAAAGTACTGTCCACTCGATAGATTGAGCAATTGCCTGCTGGACATGTTTGTGCTGCGACCTCGCACCATTGACTTTGCGCGCATGTACTGCCCTCTGTTGTGACACAAGGGTTTGCTTCTCTGAAAGTGTGCGCGCTCGACCACTGAGAAACTGAAATCGCCTCAGTCCACCTCTGAACCCTGAATTTGAAATTGTGTCAGTCCACCCCCCCCCCCTGAATTTGAAATTGTCTCATTCCACCCTGAACCTAGAAATTGTCTCAGTCCACCCCCCTGAAAACCTAGAAATTGTCTCAGTCCACCCTGAACCCGAAATTGTCTCCAAAAAAAAAAAAAAAAAAAAAAAAAAAAAAAAAAAAAAAACCGGAGCTTATATAAGGAGGTGCTGAGGCAGGTAACTCTGATTTCGCTTCCAAACATTTTCCACAGCAGTTGGGCGACACTCCTTGCCAGCGACTCGAATCTCCTGATGCTATCAACGAACCAGTCATGTTACAGCCTTATCGAGACTACGGTGACGATATCCCAGCGTCTTTGGAAGAAGACGTCTCTCCCGACCACCGAAACGCGTGTCGAGACTCTGGAAACTCTGACACACGTGTAGACAAGTCCCGAGGCTCTTTCGCCAGTTGGGGTATCTTCGGCCACCCTTCCTCTGGAAACACATCTCAAGACTCTGGAAACTTTGCCCGTCTCGACTGGATGTACTGTATGCAAAATACACAGATAAACTTTGGCAATGGACCCCCTACTGGCACCTGCAGCATGATGAAGGCTGCCGGGACGATCCTGAAAACTGGCAATGGACCCCCTACTGGCACCTGCAGCATGATGAAGGCTGCCGGGACGATTCTGAAAACAGGCGGAAGCCCTCCTCCTCGAGAATATGCAGCAGCCACCGACGATCAAATGGAGGTCGAGACTGCTCAACCCATCTTTAGCGAGCAAGAGTACCAATTGTGGCTGGCACATCCTCTAAGAAGCCCAGATGAAATGTTGAACCGCATCCGACATTCACACAATGATGTGTCAAGACAGAACCATGGACAAACCACCGAGTCTCTATCTGCAATGCAATTATTGCGGGCGGACTGTCAAGACAAACTGCTGACTTGATGGGAGTCGAAGCTTTTTTTTTGTCAGATTGGACTTGAATTTAGCAGGGCAAAGACGTGTATCTTTTAAAGGCCCTTTGAAATGTAAAGAGATGTAAAATTTGAACTTTGAATATATTGACGTGATTGTTTGAAAAGTGGCGTATTTATTTATAGTCTCAAATTTCTTCATCTAAATGGACAGGACATTTGTATGGTAAAGATGTTAACTGTTTGAAAAAAAAAAAAAAAAAAAAAATTTTTTTTTTTTTTTTTTCAATGTTGCTGAGTCTATTTCATTTTCTCAATGTTGCTGAGTCGATTTCATTTTCTCAATTGTGTTGAGTCTATTTCATTTTCTCAATTGTGTTGAGTCGATTTCATTTTCTCAATTGTGTTGAGTCGATTTCATTTTCTCAATTGTGTTGAGTCGATTTCATTTTCTCAATTGTGTTGAGTCGATTTCATTTTCTCAATTGTGTTGAGTCGATTTCATTTTCTCAATTGTGTTGAGTCGATTTCATTTTCTCAATTGTGTTGAGTCGATTTCATTTTCTCAATTGTGTTGAGTCGATTTCATTTTCTCAATTGTGTTGAGTCGATTTCATTTTCTCAATTGTGTTGAGTCGATTTCATTTTCTCAATTGTGTTGAGTCGATTTCATTTTCTCAATTGTGTTGAGTCGATTTCATTTTCTCAATTGTGTTGAGTCGATTTCATTTTCTCAATTGTGTTGAGTCGATTTCATTTTCTCAATTGTGTTGAGTCGATTTCATTTTCTCAATTGTGTTGAGTCGATTTCATTTTCTCAATTGTGTTGAGTCGATTTCATTTTCTCAATTGTGTTGAGTCGATTTCATTTTCTCAATTGTGTTGAGTCGATTTCATTTTCTCAATTGTGTTGAGTCGATTTCATTTTCTCAATTGTGTTGAGTCGATTTCATTTTCTCAATTGTGTTGAGTCGATTTCATTTTCTCAATTGTGTTGAGTCGATTTCATTTTCTCAATTGTGTTGAGTCGATTTCATTTTCTCAATTGTGTTGAGTCGATTTCATTTTCTCAATTGTGTTGAGTCGATTTCATTTTCTCAATTGTGTTGAGTCGATTTCATTTTCTCAATTGTGTTGAGTCGATTTCATTTTCTCAATTGTGTTGAGTCGATTTCATTTTCTCAATTGTGTTGAGTCGATTTCATTTTCTCAATTGTGTTGAGTCGATTTCATTTTCTCAATTGTGTTGAGTCGATTTCATTTTCTCAATTGTGTTGAGTCGATTTCATTTTCTCAATTGTGTTGAGTCGATTTCATTTTCTCAATTGTGTTGAGTCGATTTCATTTTCTCAATTGTGTTGAGTCGATTTCATTTTCTCAATTGTGTTGAGTCGATTTCATTTTCTCAATTGTGTTGAGTCGATTTCATTTTCTCAATTGTGTTGAGTCGATTTCATTTTCTCAATTGTGTTGAGTCGATTTCATTTTCTCAATTGTGTTGAGTCGATTTCATTTTCTCAATTGTGTTGAGTCGATTTCATTTTCTCAATTGTGTTGAGTCGATTTCATTTTCTCAATTGTGTTGAGTCGATTTCATTTTCTCAATTGTGTTGAGTCGATTTCATTTTCTCAATTGTGTTGAGTCGATTTCATTTTCTCAATTGTGTTGAGTCGATTTCATTTTCTCAATTGTGTTGAGTCGATTTCATTTTCTCAATTGTGTTGAGTCGATTTCATTTTCTCAATTGTGTTGAGTCGATTTCATTTTCTCAATTGTGTTGAGTCGATTTCATTTTCTCAATTGTGTTGAGTCGATTTCATTTTCTCAATTGTGTTGAGTCGATTTCATTTTCTCAATTGTGTTGAGTCGATTTCATTTTCTCAATTGTGTTGAGTCGATTTCATTTTCTCAATTGTGTTGAGTCGATTTCATTTTCTCAATTGTGTTGAGTCGATTTCATTTTCTCAATTGTGTTGAGTCGATTTCATTTTCTCAATTGTGTTGAGTCGATTTCATTTTCTCAATTGTGTTGAGTCGATTTCATTTTCTCAATTGTGTTGAGTCGATTTCATTTTCTCAATTGTGTTGAGTCGATTTCATTTTCTCAATTGTGTTGAGTCGATTTCATTTTCTCAATTGTGTTGAGTCGATTTCATTTTCTCAATTGTGTTGAGTCGATTTCATTTTCTCAATTGTGTTGAGTCGATTTCATTTTCTCAATTGTGTTGAGTCGATTTCATTTTCTCAATTGTGTTGAGTCGATTTCATTTTCTCAATTGTGTTGAGTCGATTTCATTTTCTCAATTGTGTTGAGTCGATTTCATTTTCTCAATTGTGTTGAGTCGATTTCATTTTCTCAATTGTGTTGAGTCGATTTCATTTTCTCAATTGTGTTGAGTCGATTTCATTTTCTCAATTGTGTTGAGTCGATTTCATTTTCTCAATTGTGTTGAGTCGATTTCATTTTCTCAATTGTGTTGAGTCGATTTCATTTTCTCAATTGTGTTGAGTCGATTTCATTTTCTCAATTGTGTTGAGTCGATTTCATTTTCTCAATTGTGTTGAGTCGATTTCATTTTCTCAATTGTGTTGAGTCGATTTCATTTTCTCAATTGTGTTGAGTCGATTTCATTTTCTCAATTGTGTTGAGTCGATTTCATTTTCTCAATTGTGTTGAGTCGATTTCATTTTCTCAATTGTGTTGAGTCGATTTCATTTTCTCAATTGTGTTGAGTCGATTTCATTTTCTCAATTGTGTTGAGTCGATTTCATTTTCTCAATTGTGTTGAGTCGATTTCATTTTCTCAATTGTGTTGAGTCGATTTCATTTTCTCAATTGTGTTGAGTCGATTTCATTTTCTCAATTGTGTTGAGTCGATTTCATTTTCTCAATTGTGTTGAGTCGATTTCATTTTCTCAATTGTGTTGAGTCGATTTCATTTTCTCAATTGTGTTGAGTCGATTTCATTTTCTCAATTGTGTTGAGTCGATTTCATTTTCTCAATTGTGTTGAGTCGATTTCATTTTCTCAATTGTGTTGAGTCGATTTCATTTTCTCAATTGTGTTGAGTCGATTTCATTTTCTCAATTGTGTTGAGTCGATTTCATTTTCTCAATTGTGTTGAGTCGATTTCATTTTCTCAATTGTGTTGAGTCGATTTCATTTTCTCAATTGTGTTGAGTCGATTTCATTTTCTCAATTGTGTTGAGTCGATTTCATTTTCTCAATTGTGTTGAGTCGATTTCATTTTCTCAATTGTGTTGAGTCGATTTCATTTTCTCAATTGTGTTGAGTCGATTTCATTTTCTCAATTGTGTTGAGTCGATTTCATTTTCTCAATTGTGTTGAGTCGATTTCATTTTCTCAATTGTGTTGAGTCGATTTCATTTTCTCAATTGTGTTGAGTCGATTTCATTTTCTCAATTGTGTTGAGTCGATTTCATTTTCTCAATTGTGTTGAGTCGATTTCATTTTCTCAATTGTGTTGAGTCGATTTCATTTTCTCAATTGTGTTGAGTCGATTTCATTTTCTCAATTGTGTTGAGTCGATTTCATTTTCTCAATTGTGTTGAGTCGATTTCATTTTCTCAATTGTGTTGAGTCGATTTCATTTTCTCAATTGTGTTGAGTCGATTTCATTTTCTCAATTGTGTTGAGTCGATTTCATTTTCTCAATTGTGTTGAGTCGATTTCATTTTCTCAATTGTGTTGAGTCGATTTCATTTTCTCAATTGTGTTGAGTCGATTTCATTTTCTCAATTGTGTTGAGTCGATTTCATTTTCTCAATTGTGTTGAGTCGATTTCATTTTCTCAATTGTGTTGAGTCGATTTCATTTTCTCAATTGTGTTGAGTCGATTTCATTTTCTCAATTGTGTTGAGTCGATTTCATTTTCTCAATTGTGTTGAGTCGATTTCATTTTCTCAATTGTGTTGAGTCGATTTCATTTTCTCAATTGTGTTGAGTCGATTTCATTTTCTCAATTGTGTTGAGTCGATTTCATTTTCTCAATTGTGTTGAGTCGATTTCATTTTCTCAATTGTGTTGAGTCGATTTCATTTTCTCAATTGTGTTGAGTCGATTTCATTTTCTCAATTGTGTTGAGTCGATTTCATTTTCTCAATTGTGTTGAGTCGATTTCATTTTCTCAATTGTGTTGAGTCGATTTCATTTTCTCAATTGTGTTGAGTCGATTTCATTTTCTCAATTGTGTTGAGTCGATTTCATTTTCTCAATTGTGTTGAGTCGATTTCATTTTCTCAATTGTGTTGAGTCGATTTCATTTTCTCAATTGTGTTGAGTCGATTTCATTTTCTCAATTGTGTTGAGTCGATTTCATTTTCTCAATTGTGTTGAGTCGATTTCATTTTCTCAATTGTGTTGAGTCGATTTCATTTTCTCAATTGTGTTGAGTCGATTTCATTTTCTCAATTGTGTTGAGTCGATTTCATTTTCTCAATTGTGTTGAGTCGATTTCATTTTCTCAATTGTGTTGAGTCGATTTCATTTTCTCAATTGTGTTGAGTCGATTTCATTTTCTCAATTGTGTTGAGTCGATTTCATTTTCTCAATTGTGTTGAGTCGATTTCATTTTCTCAATTGTGTTGAGTCGATTTCATTTTCTCAATTGTGTTGAGTCGATTTCATTTTCTCAATTGTGTTGAGTCGATTTCATTTTCTCAATTGTGTTGAGTCGATTTCATTTTCTCAATTGTGTTGAGTCGATTTCATTTTCTCAATTGTGTTGAGTCGATTTCATTTTCTCAATTGTGTTGAGTCGATTTCATTTTCTCAATTGTGTTGAGTCGATTTCATTTTCTCAATTGTGTTGAGTCGATTTCATTTTCTCAATTGTGTTGAGTCGATTTCATTTTCTCAATTGTGTTGAGTCGATTTCATTTTCTCAATTGTGTTGAGTCGATTTCATTTTCTCAATTGTGTTGAGTCGATTTCATTTTCTCAATTGTGTTGAGTCGATTTCATTTTCTCAATTGTGTTGAGTCGATTTCATTTTCTCAATTGTGTTGAGTCGATTTCATTTTCTCAATTGTGTTGAGTCGATTTCATTTTCTCAATTGTGTTGAGTCGATTTCATTTTCTCAATTGTGTTGAGTCGATTTCATTTTCTCAATTGTGTTGAGTCGATTTCATTTTCTCAATTGTGTTGAGTCGATTTCATTTTCTCAATTGTGTTGAGTCGATTTCATTTTCTCAATTGTGTTGAGTCGATTTCATTTTCTCAATTGTGTTGAGTCGATTTCATTTTCTCAATTGTGTTGAGTCGATTTCATTTTCTCAATTGTGTTGAGTCGATTTCATTTTCTCAATTGTGTTGAGTCGATTTCATTTTCTCAATTGTGTTGAGTCGATTTCATTTTCTCAATTGTGTTGAGTCGATTTCATTTTCTCAATTGTGTTGAGTCGATTTCATTTTCTCAATTGTGTTGAGTCGATTTCATTTTCTCAATTGTGTTGAGTCGATTTCATTTTCTCAATTGTGTTGAGTCGATTTCATTTTCTCAATTGTGTTGAGTCGATTTCATTTTCTCAATTGTGTTGAGTCGATTTCATTTTCTCAATTGTGTTGAGTCGATTTCATTTTCTCAATTGTGTTGAGTCGATTTCATTTTCTCAATTGTGTTGAGTCGATTTCATTTTCTCAATTGTGTTGAGTCGATTTCATTTTCTCAATTGTGTTGAGTCGATTTCATTTTCTCAATTGTGTTGAGTCGATTTCATTTTCTCAATTGTGTTGAGTCGATTTCATTTTCTCAATTGTGTTGAGTCGATTTCATTTTCTCAATTGTGTTGAGTCGATTTCATTTTCTCAATTGTGTTGAGTCGATTTCATTTTCTCAATTGTGTTGAGTCGATTTCATTTTCTCAATTGTGTTGAGTCGATTTCATTTTCTCAATTGTGTTGAGTCGATTTCATTTTCTCAATTGTGTTGAGTCGATTTCATTTTCTCAATTGTGTTGAGTCGATTTCATTTTCTCAATTGTGTTGAGTCGATTTCATTTTCTCAATTGTGTTGAGTCGATTTCATTTTCTCAATTGTGTTGAGTCGATTTCATTTTCTCAATTGTGTTGAGTCGATTTCATTTTCTCAATTGTGTTGAGTCGATTTCATTTTCTCAATTGTGTTGAGTCGATTTCATTTTCTCAATTGTGTTGAGTCGATTTCATTTTCTCAATTGTGTTGAGTCGATTTCATTTTCTCAATTGTGTTGAGTCGATTTCATTTTCTCAATTGTGTTGAGTCGATTTCATTTTCTCAATTGTGTTGAGTCGATTTCATTTTCTCAATTGTGTTGAGTCGATTTCATTTTCTCAATTGTGTTGAGTCGATTTCATTTTCTCAATTGTGTTGAGTCGATTTCATTTTCTCAATTGTGTTGAGTCGATTTCATTTTCTCAATTGTGTTGAGTCGATTTCATTTTCTCAATTGTGTTGAGTCGATTTCATTTTCTCAATTGTGTTGAGTCGATTTCATTTTCTCAATTGTGTTGAGTCGATTTCATTTTCTCAATTGTGCTGAGTCGATTTCATTTTCTCAATTGTGTTGAGTCGATTTCATTTTCTCAATTGTGTTGAGTCGATTTCATTTTCTCAATTGTGTTGAGTCGATTTCATTTTCTCAATTGTGTTGAGTCGATTTCATTTTCTCAATTGTGTTGAGTCGATTTCATTTTCTCAATTGTGTTGAGTCGATTTCATTTTCTCAATTGTGTTGAGTCGATTTCATTTTCTCAATTGTGTTGAGTCGATTTCATTTTCTCAATTGTGTTGAGTCGATTTCATTTTCTCAATTGTGTTGAGTCGATTTCATTTTCTCAATTGTGTTGAGTCGATTTCATTTTCTCAATTGTGTTGAGTCGATTTCATTTTCTCAATTGTGTTGAGTCGATTTCATTTTCTCAATTGTGTTGAGTCGATTTCATTTTCTCAATTGTGTTGAGTCGATTTCATTTTCTCAATTGTGTTGAGTCGATTTCATTTTCTCAATTGTGTTGAGTCGATTTCATTTCAGTTACCACCTCGAGAAGCATAAGGTCGATAGTGTGATAAGCAATCCTACAAGACGCTATTTGCTGTCTATGAGCAGGGAGTCGCGAAGAGAGAGCACCACATACCTTGTACAGTCGATGCACAAGAAGTACTGGTGTGGGAAGGTGCTCTCCCTTTGCCATTTTTCTTCAGAGGTGTCCTTTCTACTTGGGAAAGGAGATTCGTGAAGGTGAGTTCATTTTGCTTTACTTTCCCCCCCTTCCCAATTCACCTGCCGTGAGTCGACTTGCAAGTTCCGGTGTAGTCGTTGCAACTGTCAGGGTATGGCAGTTGCAAAGAGTGTGTGTTCACCCCCCCTTCAACGGTATCGAGTCCCATGCCTTTTTTCCCTCCCTCACGATTCACCTGGATCGTACCAGATGTACAAGGGTATTTTACCGTGAGTCAACTTGCAAGTTCCGGTGTAAACACACACTCGTTGCAACTGCCCATACCCTGACAGTTGCAACGAGTGTGTGTTTACCCCCCTTCAACGGTATCGTCTCCGAGAGACAATATTCCAGACCCCTCTGGAATGGAATAATTTGAAGATGGAATTTTTTGAAGAAAGTGTTCCCTCCTCATGGTAAATGTCCCCCCCATGAAAAAATACAAATGTAACGTGATCTGGTTTTCCTCTCAAATTGATAATGAAAAAAAGTTTCAAATCCCAAGACAAGTAGATGGTTCATTTTAAAGATGGTAGTGACAAAAATCTCCTTTACACACGACGAAGAGGAGGATGACCTATACATACCTGAAGTGCACAGTTTACAAGGTTACGATAGCATCCATCTCAAATATCTCGGGAAGAGACCGCTCACCCTACAACCTGGGCAGAGAACTCACATCAGAACACGAGCCACATGTTGTCTCCCCTACGGAAAAGTAGCGTACGTGTTCGCGGATCACCTGCTACAGAGTCAGGGTATTCATGTCGAAACGCCCATGCACGGGGGTCGATTGCATCTCATCCATCACGGCGAGTCTCCCTACACGTTCGAACCGGGGAGCATGGTAGCCCACTTGGTAGTCGTGACAGTAGACTCTCTTCGGGTGCAAAAAACCCGAGATCCGAGTCTTTGGAGGAAATGTCTCTCTTCCACGAAAACACGTGCCGGTTGCCTGGGCCTACTCGCCTCCCTCGTGGCGATAAAGGTGTACGAGAGATGTGTTCTGTATTGAAATGTACATGGTTACAGTAACACCGAAAATCAATGTCACTTCTCGATGTCATTTCCCCATTTCCCCATGTGACTTCAAGCTGAGAATTTCTCAGTCCAGAAATAATTCTCAGCTAGCAGTGGTGAAAAAAAAAAAAAAAAAAAAAAATTTTTTTTTTTTTTTTTTTTTTTTTCCGATACTAGTTCAGGGGAGGTTTTAAAGGTGGTGGACTTGTGTCGCAAGGTCTCGATAGATTGTGCTAGCACTGTGTGTTACTGTTTTCGGTGATGGCTCTTTTCGATCGAGTCTTTGCTCTGTTCGTTTTACCGTTGGCACGAGCTGGGCTGAGCTCACACAGGGACCTGACGACATCTGATGAGATGCACATCTGGGTCAGCATTTTCTCAGTTGGGTCGACCTTGTGCGTCTCCTCTGTTGTTGTGTTTCTCTCAACGACAATGACAGGGAGTTTCACAATGTCGACTTTCCTGCGTCATCGTGTGGACCTCATTTATTGTGTTGTTTTTTTAAATGGACATCATGATGAAAGATAGTCACTTTACACCATCCACTCGAGAATTTGTTCCTGACATAAGGGGGTGAGTTAATACTTTCCTTTCTGACTTTTTTTTTTGAAAATCTCATGAAACGTTTTCTCTGAACAATAAAATGACACCATTTTAAATATACATTATTTATTTTATTCCATATTTCAATAGTAAGGACATGTTTCAAAGAAAGTTTACATTATGCTGGTGACATTGTTTTTTTTCAAAGTGTTTCATAATACATGAGAGTTTTTTTTCCAAAGTGTACGTGAGAGTTTTTCTTTTTCAAAGTGTCCCATACTACGCGAGAGGTTTTCTTGTTCAAAGTGTACCATAACTACGCGAGAGTTTTTCTTTTTACAATTCCTTGTGTCAACAACCCACGACCCGTCCTTGTTGTCCCAAATAGGTCGTGGATTGTGGAATCAGCTCGTCCTTTCTTCCAGAGTTCCCCACACATTCTCCGAGTCTCACTCACACAAATACCACATTCCAAACGTTACGCCAGAAAAGAACGTCAACAGGCGAACGGGTGTTTCACGATAATCCCGTCATACGTGTCATCCGAAAAGTCATCAGCGTCAAGCATGGGGTTTCGTGCATAGTCTTTCAAATAGTCGCCTTGCGTGCAGGTCGACTCACTAAATATGCTAAAGAGGGGAGTGGTCACACAATTCGAACACCAATTCCAAGTGTCTTGTATGAAAGCGGAAATGAGAATGACTCTGACTTCGTGTGTCCTTTCAAACAGGAACGCTGCATGACGGTAGCATCTGTCTCGAAGGAAGCACGACTCGCACAGATGGAGCAGGGGACAGTCGGGACACGCCTTGACATAACAGCGTCGTATGAAATGATACGAGATGTCCGAAAAAATGTCGTAAAAGGGTATCACTGGCAAATGCATGATAAAGGCGTATATATCCCGGGGCACAGGTCCACCACTCGCGTTGGCCCAATCGTACTGGGTCACGTAGAGGGCTCGCGCACGCTGGCGTTCAGGGGTGTCGGGCACAAGCGTCTCGGCAAATTGATGCTTTCGGGAACGATTGAAAAACGTGACGCAACGCTCTTGCAGCAGGAGCGGTAACGGTAACGCGTAAATGCAACTCAGTTCTGGTAGGAGGTTACAAATGTTCTCCAGACATTGATAGGAGAGCGTCGCCGGGGAACTCATGATGATATGCGCCGCTCACGCTGAACGGGTAGGACAAACACAACACCTCTCGACACTCTGAGAGTCACCAGGGTAATGATGACTTAGTCCATCAGTCCGTGCACAATTCAATGCTTGAAAAAAAAAAAAAAAAAAAAAAATCAATTTAGAACTTTGACTAGACTCGGGTTTCAATTTAGAACTTTGACTGGGTTCGGGTTTCAATTTAGAACTTTGACTGGGTTCGGGTTTCAATTTAGAACTTTGACTGGGTTCGGGTTTCAATTTAGAACTTTGACTGGATTCGGGTTTCAATTTAGAACTTTGACTGGATTCGGGTTTCAATTTAGAACTTTGACTGGATTCGGGTTTCAATTTAGAACTTTGACTGGATTCGGGTTTCAATTTAAAACTTTGACTGGATTCGGGTTTCAATTTAGAACTTTGACTGGGTTCGGGTTTCAATTTAGAACTTTGACTGGATTCGGGTTTCAATTTAAAACTTTGACTGGATTCGGGTTTCAATTTAAAACTTTGACTGGATTCGGGTTTCAATTTAAAACTTTGACTGGATTCGGGTTTCAATTTAAAACTTTGACTGGATTCGGGTTTCAATTTAGAACTTTGACTGGATTCGGGTTTCAATTTAGAACTTTGACTGGATTCGGGTTTCAATTTAAAACTTTGACTGGATTCGGGTTTCAATTTAAAACTTTGACTGGATTCGGGTTTCAATTTAGATTGGATTCGGGTTTCAATTTAGATTGGATTCGGGTTTCAATTTAGATTGGATTCGGGTTTCAATTTAGATTGGATTCGGGTTTCAATTTAGAACTTTGATTGGATTCGGGTTTCAATTTGGAACTTTGACTGGATTCGGGTTTCAATTTGGAACTTTGACTGGATTCGGATTTCAATTTGGAACTTTGACTGGATTCGGATTTCAATTTGGAACTTTGAGCACGCTGTCCGAGACACTCTCCTCGAGCACGCTGTCCGAGACACTCTCCTCGAGCACGCTGTCCGAGACACTCTCTGGGTTCAGCAAAAGGGTGACGTTATTTTTTGATAAATTCCTTCATTCTTCGCTATTTTCGTAAAATGTCATCTTTCAAAAAGTGTACCTTGTTCAGGATGGATTTACTTTTTTCTGAAAATAATGAAATGGAATCCAAGTGCTTCAATTTCCAACTCGTTTGCTCAGAAATTCCCTTGTTTCTTTTATTTTAGTGCTTAAAACACTACATTTTACCAGTATTTACCATTATTTTACCATGACGATGATTTTGACCTCAACCAACCAACTATTAAAACGACGAAGCGTTTCGACGAAAGAAATTGTATACTATATTTCGAAAAATGAGTCCAGAAAGCGTAAAGAAAGCGCCAAAACGACTCCCTATACGGTTCAACATGGTTAACACGATGTCATGTGTACATAGGGGGAGCCAAGCACCACATCGAGTTCGTCTCCATAGACAGGCCACCAGGTGCATTTCAAAAAAAGGATAGTACAAGAAGGAGTCAAACGACTACCTAGAAGGGTCAAAATCATTGCCAAGAGTCGCGTTTTCAGGGATTGGAACCTCGGAAACCACACAAATATTTTAACAGAGTTATTTTTAAAGAAACTGGACGGAATCTGTACAATTGTTCAAGACAAGACAAGACAAGAGGACTTTTAAGATGGCTTCCAGTAAGCAGTACATTGCCTTCCTCAGTATGTGCAACCGCAAGAAAACGCGAAAGGTGACGTGTCCCCACTGTCAGGTCGGTGGCGAAGAGATGACCTTCAGCCACTATTTTAAGGAACACGTGAAAGAGGTCCACAAGCTGAACACCTTGCTCGAATGTCCGTTTTGTCTGGGAAAATTTCGATGGACGCGCAAGGACCTCACGTCGGACATGGTCAACCGCCATCGCATGGAGTGCGCCAAAAAGAACTTTCCCGAGTTGTTTCCCGGCTTCAAGAGTCCCCACACGTTGCCGGAAATGCCCACCCAGTACGAGACGGTGTCGGGTCCCTGTGCGACCTGTATGTCTGCGCTGAGTCCCTCGCGCGGATCGACGTCCGACGTGTTGTCGGGCCGATCTCGAGTCAAGCAGTGGGGATCCTTCTACCGCGACGTGGGTCAGGAGCCGCCTTTCCTGAAGGGTCCGTTTCCTGCGACGCACGTGTCGTTCAGCCAGGAGAGTGGACTCGGCGATGCGATGTGGCCGATCGTGCACCAGTTCCTGCAGCATACGCACAACTGGTACCACGTGAGCGTGCGGGTCGCCGTATGGAAAGAGTTTGACATTCACGTTTTGCGTAAAAAAGGCGTGTACGTTCTGCCGTACTGGTGCTTGTGCGACGGCCTGAAGGAGCGACCGGGTCGCCCCGTGCTTGCCTCTACCCGTCACCACCGCCACATGATCCTGGTGTTGGAGCGAGGCGTGGACATGGATCGCGAGTGGCGTACCCTCATGAAAATGCCCAATAAAGCCGCCAAGTTGAAGCTGCGCATCGACACGATCGACCACCTGATCAACGCGCTGTTCTACGTGAGTAACCCTCACGCGCGATGCGACGGCCACGTGGAAACGCTGTGCGACGAGGAGGGCAAGTCGCACTACTATCTGCACCGCCGACTGTACCCTCACGCGAAGCTGGCCATGCACATGTTGTACAGGGGAGGGCTGCAGCAATACGTGGATGCGCGTGGAAAGCCGCGATCGGCTCGGGATTGGTTTGACGAGGTGCGGGGCAAAGGCGCCGATCGTTCCATTCCGGTCGGGTTGCTGCGCATTCCTGTGGAAGGGTGCGCCTTGCCGTTCGCCGCCCATCTGGAGCCGTCCCATTGGATGTGGGTGAAGACGCCTCCCGACGACGTTCCCTTCCTGTGGATGTATCAACTGGACCAGGTGATGGTATTACGCAGTAACCCGGCCCTCGGCGACATTCCCCCCAACGATTGGTACTTGCACCAGCTGAATCGGCGCAACTGTTTTCTGAACGCGATCCACGACGAAAAATACGTGCTGGGTCTGCGGCATCGCAAATCGGTGAACGACCTGCAATGGTTGAGACAAGAGATGACGGCTCGGTTCGAAGAAGCCAAGAAACAGATGCGTCTGTTCCAAGCGGGCAACGAGGCGAACGTCGTGACCGAGATGTACGAGGAGTTGGACGCGATGCGCGAGCGTTTGCAGCGATCCGAAACCGAGACGGCCATGGCCGTGGATCGGGAGCGTCGTCGCTTGGCGGAAGAGAATGATCGGTTGCGACGCGATCTGGAGAGCAAAGGTCGGTGGGCCGACTCTGTCCAGAAAGCGCAGTACGAGGAGCGAATCCGTCAGCAGGAGAGGGACCACAACGACCTGTCGTCCGAGATCGTGGACTTGAAGAAGCGGCTGCACGCGGCCGAGCACGCGCGCCTCCAAGTGTACGAGCGGGAACGCGATCAGCTGTTGGGCGCGCTGAAGGAGGCGAAGACGCAGGTGCGAGAGGCGCAAACGGCTCGCATTGCGCATTACGAGTCGCGGCTCGAGGAGCTGAGGGGGCGCTTGGCCGAGCAGAAGGACCGCTTGGCTGAGCAGAAGGGCGAGTTTGAGATGCGTTTCACTGAGCAGAAGGCCGAGTACGAGTCGCGTTTCACTGCGCAGAAGGGCGAGTTTGAGATGCGTTTCACTGAGCAGAAGGCCGAGTACGAGTCGCGTTTCACTGAGCAGAAGGGCGAGTACGAGATGCGTTTCACTGAGCAGAAGGAACAGTTTGAGATGCGTTTCACTGAGCAGAAGGAACAGTACGAGTCGCGTTTCACTGAGCAGAAGGACGAGTGGGGTAAACGAATCGCCGAGCAGAAGGACGACCTGCAGGGGGAAAGACAGTGGAGAACAGTGAAGCGAAGTTGACTGAGCTGAAGAAGTGACATCCATTTCCGGAATCCTGAATGCTGTGAGCCAATCCAAATGACGAGTGTCCACGGGAAGAATGTGAAGAGAATGCTGCAAAGCCATGGATCGGTATTAGCTTGCACCGACGCATAGTGTAACATGCTAGCAATACCGATCCATGCCTCGCAACACCCGAGAGATCCGAGTGCCGCGACCCTCGAATGGTATGGGCCACTGGATGACTGTAACGGAACCTCCAACCTCAACTGTCTAATCATGAAAAAAAAAAAAAAAAAAAAAAAAAAAAAAAAAAAAAAAACGTGACTTCCTATGCAGAGAGCTGTAAAACGCGTTTCACAGCTCTCTACATAGGACCCAACGCAATTTCCCCACAATTTTTTTCTTACATTTTTTTTTGTACTTCAACTTTAACGTGGGTTAAATAAGTATGTGGTTTCAGCTGTCAAAAAAATTATCCGAGGCACTTGGGAGCAACCGATGGTGTCGTCTGAGGCAACACAGATCAAGCGACTCCTGGCCAACTACGCCAGTCAATTGTGTTTTCACAGGGAAAAACTGATATATTGTTTTTTCCCTGTGAAAATGCAATTGACTGGTGGGTAGCTTTCCCGAATCATTTGAAGCAATGACACGCTCTGGATTGCGCAACAGCCTGTCCATTTTGCTACGCCAAGTTCAAATGGCAAAAGGGGGACTTGAGCACCGTAAACAGTGCCTGCCAGACGTTTCTCAAGACTCACCGTCGGGCTCCACGAATCGTATCGCCTTCCAAAACGTGGCGACCTCACCCGTCTACGAAGGGGGTGAAACGTTTCTATCAACGATGCCAGCCACTTGATGTACGTGATGGTGTACACCAGTCGTCCGCGGGCCACGTGCGACGGCTACGGAAACAAGAGCGAGACAGCTTCGGGGTCTCATTACTGGATCTTTCGCGAGCAAAGTCCTTGTGCCAAATTGTCCCTGGCAGCTTTATGGGAACACGGGCACGCTACCCTGGTGTCCAAGAGACACCAGGGAGTCGAACCTCTATGAGTACTACGAGCACGTGGAGCGAGGCGGCAACAACAACAAGTGGCAAGTTCGACTCGCCTACCTGACCATGAAAGAGGACACATGCGTGCTCCCGTTCGCCAGGGGGAGATTCGAGTTGTTGCGACGAGTGGGCTGCCCCCGACCGACCCGTGGTCTACTTGTACGGTCGCGCCAAGTACTTGAGACGCGTACCCTAAAACTGAGGCCGACTGGGGTACGACGCGTGTCACTGCGACATCAGATCGCGACGGGTAACACCTTTTGGCGTTGCTTGGGTGACGAGTACTACGTTCTCGTAGCAATACCAGACGAGGTGCATGAACGCGATGAATCAAGTGGTGGAAGGAATGAAAAATGCTTTCGACCGCGAGGAAGTTCGCATGCAGTGCACGATAGGACAGTTGAAACGCGAAGTGAATCACCATTCGGCCTCCTGGCGCGGACGTCTTGCGTCAGTTGGGTGTGGCTCAGGGGGATTTGCAGTCCACCCAGAGCTCTTTGCAGTCCACCCAGAGGGAATTGACCGAAGCCCAGAAACGCATCGTAGAGTATCAGGAACGGGAAAAGAGGTATCTGGTCCGCATCCGTCAGTTGGAGGCTGAACTGAAACGCGTGCGAGAAAACTGCCTAGTTCAATTCGAAGAGCGCCTCAAGAGTGCGGAGGAACGTTACCGTCATTCCGAAGCGCGCTGTAAATTAGCAGAGGAGCGTCTCCGCGAGTGTGAGGAACGCAACGCGGAATACCGCAGTACGATTCAAAGGTTGGAGGCTGAACTGAGGAACGTGAGCGATGCCAGTCACCTGGACAGGATTCGTGAGTTGGAACGAGCTCTGATGGTCCTGACGCTCCTGTACCAGAATGTGACCGGCCAGGGAGCGAAATAGCGCGCACCTCTCTCACCGGATTCGTGAATTTCCGGAATCATGAATCCGAAATGAGCCAATCCCAAAATGACGCGCGCGACGAAACGAGTGTTGCTCGATCCAAATTGCCAAAGACTTGAAAATCAAACTTTTCTCTCCACTGGAAGAATGTGAAGAGAATGCTGCAAAGCCATGGATCGGTATTAGCTTGCACCGACGCATAGTGTAAACATGCTAGCAATACCGATCCATGCCTCGCAACACCCGACGAGAGGCTCGAGTGTCGCGTCCCCGGAATAATAGAACAGGACATTGGATTCCAGAACCTCGAACCTCAACTGTATTATCATCGAAAAAAAAAAAAAAAAAAATTTTTTTTTTCTTTTTTTTTTTTTTTTTTTTTTTTTTTTTTAATATTATTATTGATTATAATTACTATTATTAATTCATATTATTATTAATTATAATTAAGCTGAGCTGAGAATATTTCTGAGCTGAGCTGAGCTGAGCGGAGAATATTTCTGAGCTGAGCTGAGCGGAGAATATTTCTGAGCTGAGCTGAGCTGAGAATATTTCTTTTTACAATGTTGGCATTGGAAAGTTTTGTCGCCAGTTTGTATTCGAAAGCGATTTTGCAAGGCCTGATTGAGAAAAGGCTATCTTGCAGACTGAATCTAGTCAAACAGCCACATTGAAACCCGAATCTAGTCAAACAGCCACATTGAAACCCGAATCGAGTCAAATGACCAAATTGAAACCCGAATCGAGTCAAATGACCAAATTGAAACCTGAATCGAGTCAAATGACCAAATTGAAACCTGAATCGAGTCAAACGACCAAATTGAAACCTGAATCGAGTCAAACGACCAAATTGAAACCCGAATCGAGTCAAATGATCAAATTGAAACCCGAATCGAGTCAAATGACCAAATTGAAACCCGAATCGAGTCAAATGATCAAATTGAAACCCGAATCGAGTCAAATGATCAAATTGAAACCCGAATCGAGTCAAATGACCAAATTGAAACCCGAATCGAGTCAAATGACCAAATTGAAACCCGAATCGAGTCAAATGACCAAATTGAAACCGAATCTAGTCAAACGACCCAATTGAAACCCGAATCTAGTCAAACGACCAAATTGAAACCCGAATCGAGTCAAATGACCAAATTGAAACCCGAATCTAGTCAAACGACCCAATTGAAACCCGAATCTAGTCAAACGACCCAATTGAAACCCGAATCTAGTCAAACGACCCAATTGAAACCCGAATCGAGTCAAATGACCCAATTGAAACCCGAATCTAGTCAAACGACCCAATTGAAACCCGAATCTAGTCAAACGACCCAATTGAAACCCGAATCTAGTCAAACGACCCAATTGAAACCCGAATCGAATCAAACGACCCAATTGAAACCCGAATCGAATCAAACGACCAAATTGAAGCCCGAATCGAGTCAAACGACCAAATTGAAACCCGAATCGAGTCAAACGACCAAATTGAAACCCGAATCTAGTCAAACAGACACATTGAAACCCGAATCTAGTCAAACAGACACATTGAAACCCGAATCTAGTCAATCGACCAAATTGAAACCCGAATCTAGTCAAACAGCCACATTGAAACCCGAATCTAGTCAATCAGCCACATTGAAACCCGAATCTAGTCAATCGACCAAATTGAAACCCGAATCTAGTCAATCGACCAAATTGAAACCCGAATCTAGTCAAACAGCCACATTGAAACCCGAATCTAGTCAAACAGCCACATTGAAACCCGAATCTAGTCAAACAGCCACATTGAAACCCGAATCTAGTCAAACAGCCACATTGAAACCCGAATCTAGTCAAACAGCCACATTGAAACCCGAATCTAGTCAATCGACCAAATTGAAACCCGAATCTAGTCAGAAATATTCTCGGCTCAGCTCAGCTCAGAAATATTCTCGGCTCAGCTCAGCTCAGAAATATTCTCGGCTCAGCTCAGCTCAGAAATATTCTCGGCTCAGCTCAGCTCAGAAATATTCTCGGCTCAGCTTAGCTCAGAAATAATAATTATTACTAATAATAATTTATAATAATTAATAAAAATTAATAATAATATTAAAAAAAAAAAAAAAAAAAAAAAATTTTTTTTTTTTTTTTTTTTTTCTGCAGTTCAGAGTGATTTCAGTTCTAGATTTCATTTTTTCAGCTCGGAGTAATTTCAGTTCTCAGCTCAGAAAATTCAACTGAGAGGGATTTCATTTCTTCAGTTCTCGATTTCATTACTTCCAGCTCAGAGGGAATCCATGTAGCCATATTAGGTTTTCGGTGGTAGCAGGGGGGCTCCTCCCTCATCTTCGTCCGAAAATGAGTCATCAGTAAAGTCTTTGTCCGATCCGCATGGCATGAATCCGCAACGTTGACATAGATAGCTAGAATTTTTGCTGCTGCTGTTGTTGTTGTTGTCGAGGAGACCCATCGCGAGAATGTCTTCGTCGCGTCCCGCTCGTTTTTGCCGTTGCAATTCGGTCTGTAGTTCCGAGAGACGCGTCTTGTAATACTGGTCGTGCTCCTGTCGAGCCGTCTGCAGTTGTAGCCTCAGCGATGTCAGTTCGGTCGTCATATTGGTGCGCCACACGTGTTCCGTCTCGATGCGCTCCTCGTACTGGCGGAGACGGGCATCGTATTGCCGGAGGAGTGCCTCTTGCGCGTCTTTGAGTTGCGCCTTCAGAGCAGCCACTTCTGCTGCTGCTGCTGCCGTGAGGGCGGCTGTTACCGTGATGGCGGTGGGTCTTTCGTTCGACTCTGCCATCTGCTCTGTGTGTGAGTTGCGTGTCTCTTGTGTCTTGTTACTGGAAAAAAGAGTTTGTCTCGGTTTCGAGGTGCAAGTGACCACCCTTTTTTCGAGGTGCATAGATGCCTGGGGTCAATGACCTTTGTTTGGGGTCAATGACCTCATCAGTACATTCATTTCATGACTACATCCCATTGAAAAAAAGACTCGAGTTGTAGTGATCCCTTTTTTCGAGGTGCACAGATGCCTGGGGTCAATGACCTCATCAGTACATTCATTTCATGACTACATCCCATTGAAAAAAAGACTCGAGTTGTAGTGATCCCTTTTTCGAGTTGCACAGATGCCTGGGGTCAATGACCTCATCAGTACATTCATTTCATGACTACATCCCATTGAAAAAAAGACTCGAGTTGTAGTGACCCCTTTTTCGAGGTGCACAGATGACTGGGGTCAATGACCTTTGCTTGGGGTCCATGACCTCATCAGTACATTCATTTCATGACTACATCCCATTGAAAAAAAGACTCGAGTTGTAGTGACCCCTTTTTCGAGTTGCACAGATGCCTGGGGTCAATGACCTCATGAGCTGGTATTGAACTCAATTGTCAAAGAATCGAAAAAGCAAACTTACCTCTTTTTCTCCACACACCTCCAAAGGAGAAGAATTGGAATGCAAAAGCAATGGAACGGTAAATAGCTAGCACCGATCCATTGCTTTCGCAAATTGAAAATCTGTTTTCACTGATATCAGTTAAATTAGTTCACTCTAGGAAAAAGGCAAAGTACACATTCTAAAAACGCCAGTACTCGTATAACAAAATAGCATACTAGCCATTCGGAATGTAAAATTCGTTTGGAATGTAAAACGCGTTTTACAGCTTTCTGCATAGGACCCAACGCAATTTCCCACAATTTTTTCTTACATTTTTTTTGTGCTTCAACTTTAACGTGGGTTTAATTCTCAGCCCAAAAATTCCCCGAAGAAATATTCTCAGCTCAGAAGTATTCTCATAATTAAAAAAAAAAAAAAAAAAAAAAAAATTTTTTTTTTTTTTTTTTTTTCCACATACATATTTTGGGTGTACATCAACGGTGATTGAACATCCCATATACAAGCAACAGGAGATGCGATGCTCGGGAGCTCCCTCGGGTGTCGCAAAAGTCTTGCTCGATGTGACCAAAGCTGTGTGGCGTTCATTTCAGTCTTGGCATCATCGATCAAGACTTTTGCATTTATCCTCCACCAAGGAGAAAGAATTCGTTTCCCGCTTTTATTTTCCCCTTTTTTCCCCCTCCGGTGGTGGGTAAGTTTTTTCTCCTCATTTCTCATGTGTCGATTGGGGGGGGAAAGGGATGTCAACCCTTGACCGAGATAGGGTTGGCGGGGGGTTTGCCGCCGCCACGGGTCGTCGGGGTCCGACACGGATCGCCGTTACCCGATGATGGACTGACTGCTGAGATGATAGGGTTTGTTTCCGTCATTTTCCTGTACATCTTGGCCAGGAGCACGGCGTCTTTGAGAGCTCCGTGAAGTGTCCTGCCCGACGTGTCGATGTGAAATCGTTGGCAGAGCGCGTCCAGGTTATTGGGGACCCTCGGGAACCTCTGCCTTGCCATGACAAGCGTGTCGACGACGTGGTTTCGGAGCGGCGGTTCCCTTTTCGACAACGCGAGTTCGTGGTTCAGAAACTTGAGGTCAAACGGAGCGTTGTGGATGACCATGGGGCTGTTTCCGACAAATGCCAAAAAGTCGTCCGCGATGGTCCCGAAGAGCGGTTTGTGTTTCAGGAAATCCCTCGAGATGCCATGGACTCGATAAGCTTGGGGTGAGATGTCTCTCTGTGGGTTGAGATACACGTGAAACGTTTTCCCAGTGATTCGCTTGTCAATCATTTCGATGGCACCTATTTCGATGATCCGGTGACCCTGTTTCGGGTCGATTCCTGTCGTTTCGGTGTCCAGGATTACTTCTCGCAAAGGTGCCATGTTTACCTCTTGATTGTGTGTTTTTCCAGAGGGGGGTGGGGGGGGGTAAAGGAAACGGGATAGCTCAACATTTTTTTTCCTTCACCTGTATCCCAATGCTGTTGTCCGTGAAAATTGTGTATAGTTTATATGACATGCGAGAAGTGTTTCGCCCGTATTGTTCAAAAAGCATGTTGAATTGGTGAATAGCTAGTGAATGTTCAAAGCACTTTGGCTTGCTGAGAATTGAAATCCCTCTTGAGCTTGAGAATTTCAATTGAGAATTGAAATCCCTCTTCAGCTTGAGAATTTTCTAAACTGAGAATTGAAATCCCTCTTGAGCTTGAGAATTTTCTAAACTGAGAATTGAAATCCCTCTTGAGCTTGAGAATTTTCTAAACTGAGAATTGAAATCCCTCTTGAGCATGAGAATTTTCTAAACTGAGAAATTTCAACTGAGAAATGAAATCCCCCTGAGCTGAGAAATTTCAACCGAGAAATTTCAACCGAAAAATTTCAACCGAGAAAATTCAACCGAGAAAATTCAACGGAGAAATGAAATCCCCCTGAGCTGAGACATTTCAACCGAGACATTTCAACCGAGACATTTCAACTGAGAAATTTCAACCGAGAAATTTCAACGGAGAAATGAAATCCCCCCTGAGCTGAGAAATTTCAACCGAGACATTTCAACCGAGACATTTCAACCGAGATATTCTCTGCTCCTATTTCAACCGAGACATTTCAACCGAGACATTTCAACTGAGACATTTTAAAAGAGAAATTTCAACCGAGATATTCTCTGCTCCGAAATTATCTGCTCCTATTTCAACCGAGACATTTCAACCGAGACATTTCAACTGAGACATTTTAAAAGAGAAATTTCAACCGAGATATTCTCTGCTCCGAAATTATCTGCTCCTATTTCAACCGAGAAATTTCAACTGAGACATTTTAACCGAGACATTTCAACCGAGAAATTTCAACTGAGACATTTTAACCGAGACATTTCAACCGAGAAATTTCAACTGAGACATTTTAACCGAGACATTTCAACCGAGAAATTTCAACTGAGACATTTTAACCGAGACATTTCAACCGAGAAATTTCAACTGAGACATTTTAACCGAGAAATTTCAACTGAGACATTTTAACCGAGAAATTTCAACCGAGAAATTATCTGCTCCTGAAAAAAAAAAAAAAAAAAAAAAATTTTTTTTTTTTTTTTTTTCCTCCATAATGCTTAGAGGTAGAATCACTACCCAGTCTGTCTGTTCGCTCCGACTCGGAACGCGGCTCCATTGAATAATTGAAACAACGCGACACTTGTTCCTCTTGGTGCAAGTCTTGCGAAATGGGGATTGTTACCTGCAAGCAAGAACTGTTTCTATTTTGCTTGCGGTCATTATTTCCTTTTCGCTGTATCAAATGAGATGTTTAAAATTTCAAGAGTACCATTGAGATTTCAAGACCACCACGAAATTTCCCGTGTCGTCGCGAAAGAAGATACCAGTCTGGTAAGTGTTATTTCCGTTGGATATCCATCTGTGTCCGCTTTCACGTTTAACAAGTTTATGGTAAAAAAAGAGGTTAAGCGTTTTGAATCGCGATGAGGGCTTTTTTTTTCGAATTCATTTGCCACTACTACCCCAGATGGATTCGAAAAGTCAGGTGTCTTGCGTCATTTTGAATTGAGAAATGAAAAGAAGCGAGCTTAAACTCAGAGACTGTAACACCCTGTGATAGAGTCCGACGCCATTTCCCACAATTTTTTCGTACATTTATTGTTGGCTTCAACTTTAACGTGACTTCCTATGTAGAGAGCTGTAAAACGCGTTTCACAGCTCTCTGCATAGGACCCAACGCAATTTCCCACAATTTTTTCTTACATTTTTTTTGCTTCAACTTTAACGTGGTTTTTTATGCCGGCCGAATTGAAAAATGAACCACCAGACCATACCCCGGCTGAATTGAAAAAAATGAACCACCAGACCAGAACCTCTGTTACAATATTGGAATTGTGTCACGTCATTTCATTAATAACTCAACATTGTCCAAAAAAAAAAAAAAAAAAAAAAAAATTTTTTTTTTTTTTTTTTTTTTTTAATAAAAGGATGGGTGTTTGGTGACTGAGTCATTTTGCAAACAAGAGTCGTTGCCAGAGGTTCTTCTCTTTCAATTCGAGAGTTGTTGTTCGGCTCCTCTCTTCCGTGTCATCATGAGTGTCTCATCCCTGAACGGTGGTTTCGTGCCCACGCCCGGACCGTACCATTTCGTCGACTATGTTGTCAAGATGTATTTCAAGCGCATCCTGGATACGGACGGCACGTTAGTGGCCACAGAACCTCTCCTGTTTCATGCCATGTGTACGAACGACACCATGCGATCGCTCGTCGTCGTCACCCAAAGAGAGACTCTTTTCTTGCAAGAGAATCAGCGGGCCTTCGAAATTCCGAAAGACGCGTACGTCGTTCCTCTTTCTGGAGGACTCGTGTCCTTCTTTGTCAATTTCTTTCGCCCATTTGTGCTTGGATCGGCGACGCGTTTAGGCACCAATTGTCGCTCGACGTACGGCTACTTGAATGGCCCCTTGAAATTTTCGCGTCACGCCGTGCTCATGGATGTCGGATGGACGCCCCACCTTTCTAGTCACCTACAACTGCTACAGTTATATTGCATGGTGAGAAAAGATCGCGAGGTGAACGCAGCTTTCCAGTGTCTGCCGAAAGACTCGAGGAACGGTAAGGTGGTCAACGCCATTCGTGCCTCAACGTCCCTGAGCAACAACGTCGATTGGAAGAACAAGCAACGCGTCCAGTCTGCAGCAGCGAACGATAATGGAAAAATCCCTGATGAGGACAAGGACGCGGACTCGACTGACGTGCCAACCGAGGTGAACCTTTGAACTGTATGTGTGCAATAGACTAGCTTTTAGTGAATCTAAAGTTGTAACCCTTTTTTTCTCGAGTATTTTATTAAAGATTATGGTGAAATGGTATGTGTTTGTGTTTCTTGTGTCTTTTGGTCAGGAGGGTCAAATGGGATTGAAACTCTGCTGATTTAAAATGTGAAATGTAGGGTTAAAAAAAAGCTGTGAAAGGAACGACGGAACGCCTGCAAACGTTCGATCATACGGAAAATAAAGTTATTAACGGTACGCCGTTAGCGTAACTGGTGTGAGCGTTTCATTTTGTTAGTTTAGGTAGAATGAAACCTCATGGCAGCCAATACAGCTGTACTGAATGCGAAACAACATGTTCTAGCCCAAGTCAATTGAAAATTCACTTACGCATTCATACTGGCGAAAAACCCTTCGAATGTAACGTTTGCAAGAAAACTTTTTCTCAATCTAGTCATTTGGTTCGACATAAGAGAATTCATACTGGCGAAAAACCCTTCGAATGTAACGTTTGCGAGAAAACTTTTTCTCAATCTAGTCACTTGGTTCGGCATAACAGAATTCATACTGGCGAAAAACCCTTCGAATGTAACGTTTGCGAGAAAACTTTTTCTAGATTTAGTTGTTCGGTTCGACATAAGAGAATTCATACTGTCGAAAAACCCTTCGAATGTAACGTTTGCGAGAAAACTTTTTCTCAATCTAGTAACTTGGTTCGGCATAAGAGAATTCATACTGTCGAAAAACCCTTCGAATGTAACGTTTGCGAGAAAACTTTTTCTCAATCTAGTAACTTGGTTCGGCATAAGAGAATTCATACTGGCGAAAAACCCTTCGAATGTAACGTTTGCGAGAAAACTTTTTCTCAATCTAGTAACTTGGTTCGGCATAACAGAATTCATACTGGCGAAAAACCCTTCGAATGTGTTTGCGAGAAAACTTTTTCTCAATCTAGTCACTTGGTTCGGCATAACAGAATTCATACTGGCGAAAAACTCTTCGAATGTACCGTTTGCGAGAAAACTTTTTCTACATCTAGTCACTTGGTTCGGCATAACAGAATTCATACTGGCGAAAAACCCTTCGAATGTACCGTTTGCAAGAAAGCTTTTTCTACATCAAGTTACTTGGTTCGGCATAAAAAATGTCATAACGCAGACAGACCACACTGCTGTTGTTTTTGTTCGAAATCGTTTAAATTCAAAGATGTTTTAAATCTTCACATAGTTAGACTGCATACCGATTTAAAACCGTACGAGTGTGAAGTTTGTAAAAAAAAGTTTGTGACCAAATACGAACTAAAATGCCACAGTCTGACTTGTCTTGAACAAGTTCGGGTTTCTCACGACCAAAAAATGTTTAAATGCGAATTGTGCAATTCTTCTTTCAACACCAAAGGTGCACTGAGAAATCACGATCTAGTGCATAACGAAGAAAAGCCTCACGTCTGCTGTTTTTGCTCAACCGCATTTAAAAAAAAAGATCATTTAGACCGACATATAAGAGCTGTACATGCTAATATCAAACCCTATACCTGTGACACTTGTCATTGGTCATTTTCAGATAAATCTGATCTAAAACGACATAATATGACACACATCCTCCAGATCGAGAAATGAAATAAATATTTGCAAAAAAATAAGGTCGGGTTTTTATCGGCAAACAAATGCCTGACACCTGGGGGTCTCTCGTGCCAGTATCCTCGACCAGGGGTTTATTTCTCGTGACCCAGGTGCCAACCCTCTTCCCTGGTCTCCGCTGGCACAGTCATGGACCTGATGCATACACAACAAAACATTTAAGAGGGGAAAAGAAAAAGATATCTCACCTCATTGCTCGAGAAGCAAGGCCAAGGGATTACGTATGTGTCCGGGTCCTCGGCCGAGATGTGCGATCACCGTGTGGACTTCTGGATCAAAATCTTGATTATCCCAATCGGTGAGCACAATCCGATTATCAAATCCATCACGAGAAATTGTCACCAAGCTACTTTTCTCTTGCAGCAAGATTCCGTAGAGTTGGAAATCCTGCCACAAAAAGCTCTCTACCTCGTCGCGTTGAGCCCGATTCGACACGAGATTGTTTTTCACCATGTAATAGTGTAAGAAATCATAATCGTCACAGCTTGTGATGGCAAACAGGGACGGGTTCTTTTGAACGAGGCGAAATTCGATCTCGGTCAGTTGGTCGACTCCATACTCTGTGTCGCCGGCTATCACCCACAGCTTTGTAAAGAAATCCAGATGGGGTAAGATAAAGTCCCGCACTACCGACGGGTAGAGTTCACGAGAAGGGGAAATGTGGATTTCAGAGTCGTCTCGATATATGCTGATAGGATATGTCATGCTGGAGGAACGGATACTCCGAGACTGTCGCTTGTAACAACTTTTTTCTTTAATTGCAAGTGACGAAAAAAAAAAAAAAAAAAAAAAATTTTTTTTTTTTTTTTTTTTTTCAATAAGTATCCGGGTCGGGCAATGAGAAAGGCACCACTGACTCCCGGGCATCTACTTGCAATGGATCAGCACAAGTTTCTCTTGCCATCTTCCCTTCTTTGCTGTTTGATTGTTGCGTCTGCCGTCATAGCCACCGGCCAGGCCGTTCCAACCTCAGAGACTGAAGCATTTTATGGAGTTTGGCCTACCGTTTCGCCAGAGGAGCAAGCGCGGATACGAGCATCTGAAGAAGAATGGAACGAGTTCAAGGCCGAGGTGGAACGCCTTGAAAGAGAACGAAAGGAAGCAGCGAACAAAGCTAGGAGGATAGAGATTGATCTAGAAGTTGCCGAACATGCTGCCAAGATTGCCCTGAAAGACTGTGATGCACTGTTTCAACACGCCGAAAGAGAAGCTGAAAACAGAGCTGAAGATGCTAGAAGCAAGGAATATCTACGACTGATGGCGAGCGTTATTGAAGATAAAAGCACGTGCAAGGGGCCAGCTTGGAAAATTTTAGAAGAAGTCCAACGAAATTCGACATTCCTGGCAGCAGTTACCCCAAGATTGTCATGCTAATACATTGAAGCAAAATAAATAAAAAAAAAAAAAAAAATTTTTTTTTTTTATTTTTTTTTTTTTTTTTTTAATATAATTTCCGAGCAGAGTTTCTGAGCAGAGAGTTTTTCCATTGAATAATTGAAACAACGCGACACTTGTTCCTCTTGGTGCAAGTCTTGCGAAATGGGGATTGTTACCTGCAAGCAAGAACTGTTTCTATTTTGCTTGCGGTCATTATTTCCTTTTCGCTGTATCAAATGAGATGTTTAAAATTTCAAGAGTATCATTTCAGAGTACCATTGAGATTTCAAGACCACCACGAAATTTCCCGTGTCGTCGCGAAAGAAGATACCAGTCTGGTAAGTGTTTTTTTTTTTTTTTTTTTTTTTTTTTTTTTTTGGTTTGCTGTTTCCGTGTTTGGTTGTCAACCGTCGGTGTGTTGCGGTAGAAGAAACTGGCATTCACTCTGAGGGGAGAGAGAAGGTGAAAAACATGAGCATGATTCCAGTGTTCTACGAATACGATGGAGAGATGCACGCGTATTACGTCAACGTGTGTCCCACTCGATATCCAGAAGTGCTGGACAAGTACGTGCTCGACGAGAGAGCTGCTACCGTCGTGGAATTGATTTGGAATTTCAAGACACAACTGTCCGTTCTCTTTTTCCGAAAGGGGAACTTATGGGTTATACAGGATCACCCTTCGCCGTGTTATGAAGCGAGTCGGTTCATTTATGGAGAAGGTCAACTGGACTCGGGCAGTAACGCGTTTGTGCTGAACGCGCATCTGGAAAAGGATTTCACGAGAGAACTCTACCTCAACAGTGAAGGTGTCTTTGGAAAACTAGAGTTTTCCGAGAGAGAACTCCGAGACTTGATCGTGTACAAGGCGAACCGTCTGGTGTCGCATGGCACCAGCTACCCGACCGTCGTGTTCTCACGAAACGGATTCGCGACGAGTTGTCTCGTGTCCTGCAAAGACGTCAAAACTTTTGAACTGGACATGAGGGCGAAGCAAGCGAGCGTGTCCGGATACCTTAGACTCGTCGACCCGCCGCCTGTGATTGGCAGCCTGTACGCGTTGCTGCCCTCGGATTGAAACACGACAACGATGAGATTCCTTCCCCCCCTCCCCCTCCAAAAGAGGTAGTGAATGTTTCATTAACATTTTTTTTTTTAAATAACTTGTATATTTTATTTTGAAATGACCACTGTGTCACGCGTATGTTTTATTTTGAAATGACCATTGTCAAGTGTATGTTTTATTTTGAAATGACCCTTGTCAAGTGTATATTTAATTTAGAAATGACCCTTGTCAAGTGTATATTTAATTTAGAAATGACCCTTGACAAGTGTTATACACTTGTCAAGTGTATATTTTATTTAGAAATGACCCTTGTCAAGTGTATATTTTATTTAGAAATGACCCTTGTCAAGTGTATATTTTATTTAGAAATGACCCTTGTCAAGTGTATATTTTATTTAGAAATGACCCTTGTCAAGTGTATATTTTATTTAGAAATGACCCTTGTCAAGTGTATATTTTATTTAGAAATGACCCTTGTCAAGTGTATATTTTATTTAGAAATGACAATTGTGAAATGTATGTTTTTGGAAATAAAAGGCCTGAAAGCCATCGTGGGAGGTAAAGTAGCCCACCTGATGAGTCCTAAAGGGGACGAAATGGCTTGTTGAAATCAGAACTTGGGAAACTGAAATTCGTTTTACTTTTGGAGATGCATCTCTGAAAACGAATAGTTTTTATTGATTCCAATTTCTATATCTCGATGACCAGGGGAATGGATACTCTTTCTGTGGGCACCGTGAAGTAAGGCTTCCGAACGGGAACGATGTTACTTTTGGAGATGCATCTCTGAAAACGAATAGTTTTTATTGATTTCTATATCTCGATGACCAGGGGAATGGATACTCTTTCTGTGGGCACCGTGAAGTAAGGCTTCCGAACGGGAACGATGTTGGTCAGATTACCAAATCAAAATGAAAATCGCTACCGCCAGCATGGAATAAGAATCTCACATGGCTAGCCAGTAGAAATTATCATTTTGCAACACTCGATTTTCTGCAACGTTGACGTTTCTATTTAACCAACTTTAAGATTGAAAAAAAAAAAAAAAAAAAAAAATTTTTTTTTTTTTTTTTTTTTTGATATATATATTTTTTTACATCTGGAGGTTCAGGAGACAGTTAGAAGAGTTGGGATGATGATGCATTCCCTTTAGAGGGCACATTTGATTTCCGTTTGCGTGGGGTCGACTTGGGGGTGGGTGGTGCACGACAACCAAACAGGGTGGGTAATGAACCCCCTGCACTAAAGGAGAAAGTGGGTGGGTCGCCCGTTGGGGTGGGTGGTACATCTGGTGGCGAACGAGGTTCTAACTGCTCGTCATCGTCTTCGATGAGCAGTAACGTCTTGGGGCGTTTCGCCTCTCCGTGGTGGTGGTGGTGGGTCTCTTCTTCCCCGTCTTGCTTTCCCCTCTTCTTGGCGTGGCGAGTCGTCACCACCACTTCTTCTTCGTCGTCGTCGTCGTCGTCCTCTTCTTCCTCGTCTGCCTTTCCCCTCTTCTTGGGGTGGCGAGTCTTCACCTCTCCTCCGTCCATGTTTTCTCCTCCTGCGTCCTCTTTCAGATGTCGCTTGGAGGAGCGGTCGTCCCCCCCTCCCCCGCTGCTCCTCTTTCTCTTATCCTTCTGCTGCTCGTTTCGCCATTCGCCAATCTGTCTCACGACGTCGAGTCCCCCGACCGTTCTCACGTACTCGTCCCTCGCTGCGTTGCTCAGTAGTCCACTTCCTCCTCCCCCTTCCTTCTTCTCAGGGGTGAAAATACTCTCGAGGGCATCGTGAACCATGTAGGGATGGTCCAGATACCGATACAGGACGCGGACCGCGATCACGTGCTTCCCTCGCCATGTGTCGACGGAATACCGGAGGTTTTCTACGTATCGCTTCGGGTCGTCGCCCAGATATCCGTCCACCGCGAAAAACGTCCACACGCGTTTCGGTTCGGCGACCCGGGCCAGCGTCCCCGCCAATTTCAGGAGGTCGCTGTGGCGCACGTGATCGCGCCCCATGACGCGCTCGTAGCAGTTTTGATCGTCCAGCGACACGCTTTGTGTGAGGCGCGTCTCCCAGATGTCGGCCAACAGGGTGTGCAATCTCGCGTCCATCACGCAACACCCCATGCGAATCGTCTCGAGGATTGAGTTCCACGACACCCGGAACGCTTCGCACGCGCGACGAATGAGGCGGATGACGTACGTCTCGTAGAGGGTGAGGGCGTTTCTGGGACTGCCGTCTTCCTCTTCTTCGAAAATGATGCGCTCCAACAGCATGCGAGCGAGCGACTCGAAGGTGGGCGGAGGAGGATTAGGGGCCGAAGAGGGACACGGGCCGGCGGGCACCTCGACGAGATAGAGACGAGGGACCTCCGCCTGGGGCTGCTGAGCGCCACTACCGCTTGCCATTTCCATGTGTGCGAGAGCTGTGTGCGTGAATGCCAGACTGTATGTTTATTTGGAAAAAAAAAAAAAAAAAAAAAAAAAAAAAAAAGCAGGTCTTGCATTCCTTATTTCCATTATCGTGGCGGCTATACCCAACTTCGCTCTGCTGTTATCCCAACCTCGATTTGCTGTTAACCCAACCTCAATTTGCTGTTAACCCAACTTTGATCTGATGTTAACCCAACTTTGATCATTGCTGTAACTCGACCTCGTTTTTGCTGTAACTCGACCTCGTTTTTGCTGTAACTCAACCTCGTTTTTGCTGTAACTCGACCTCGTTTTTGCTGTAACTCGACCTCGTTTTTGCTGTAACTCGACCTCGTTTTTGCTGTAACTCGACCTCGTTTTTGCTGTAACTCAACCTCGTTTTTGCTGTAACTCGACCTCGTTTTTGCTGTAACTCAACCTCGTTTTTGCTGTAACTCAACCTCGTTTTTGCTGTAACTCAACCTCGTTTTTGCTGTAACTCAACCTCGTTTTTGCTGTAACTCAACCTCGTTTTTGCTGTAACTCAACCTCGTTTTTGCTGTAACTCAACCTCGTTTTTGCTGTAACTCAACCTCGTTTTTGCTGTAACTCAACCTCGATTTTGCTGGAATCCAACCTCAATCTACCTGTTCCCGAAGTTGACTAGCTGTCAAACCATTCCTGGTTGTCCGCTCTTTCCAACGTTGCAAAGATTTAATGTCAACTTTGAATGTTTAGCTATTTTAATGTTGCAGAGGCTTTGGCGATGCTGTTGCAAAGGTTGACTATTGGGACTTTTTTTTTATCTTGACTGCTGCTGCTATGGTGGTGGAACGCAGAGAGGATTGCATAACAGCTCTTCCCCATTTCCTATAAAAAGGAGATGCTGGCGGTAACACAGTGTCACTTCTCGTCTGGTCCTCTATTGGCTTGGTCGTCGATCGGGGTAAGTCTTTGCCATCTCTTACCTTTTACTCCTTATTTCTCTACTTTTTTTTAGTTATGTATGTAAAACTATGTTCTTTACATGGAATTATTGCTCTCTGGTTATACTTTTTGGATACATGATGTAACGCTGGATTTTTTTTTTCTCTTTAACAGGTATTCCATAAAATGCTAAAACGATAAAATAACCCTTTTTGAATACTCTTCCCCCCCCCCTTTTTTTTAAGGTATATGTACACTTTACAGAAAGTGAAAAATAACTATTTAATTTTGCTTTATTTCTTTATAATAGGGTTTGTTTAATTAACTTTCTGATGATACCAATATTATTAAAATCCATAGCTTAGTTTTTGATTTGTAATTTTTTTTCTATAAAAGTAATCAAATTTAGGGTCTTCTAGTCACTTGAAATTGATTTTTTGAAGAATGTAATTATTTGCTTCATTTGTATAAAATAGTTAGCCTATGTGTACTTTATCTGTGGTATAAATTTAAAAAAAATGTTACTTGTAACAAAACTTAAGAAATTTTTCATTTGATTTTTTTTAGAAAATGTTTGCTGTACTTATGGCCATCTGGTGGGAATTCCGCCAAACATCAATTCAATGCCCAATTTGCCCCTCCACAAACAAAAAAATAAAACTAAATAGAATTTCTTATCACCTAACACATAAACATCCTGAAATTGACACTTACCATGTATGTGCATACTGCGTCTTCAGAAACATTCGAAAACCAAAGCAAATCAATAGCACTAATTTTATAAATTTCACGAATTGCACACATTACGTTTTATGTTTAAGGCAATTGTTAATCAATAACGAAATAGATCCGGACACAAAATGTTTACTTAGTTTAAATCACACAGGTACCAGTTGTTTCTTCAACTGTATACGTAAATATATGAATAAAGAGACCTGGGATATGCACTGCACATACATGCAAGTGTTCAACCATATATTTTTCCCAAACAACTGGAAACAATATCCTGACGTTCTACTACCCACCAGACAAACGATTACAAAAACAACTGAAGGTAAATAACATTTAAAATAATTCTTCAATCAAAACAAAAAAATAAAACAATACGCATTACTTAATATATTTTCCCTTTGCAGAAATACAAGCAAATCATGACCTGCAAAAGCAAAAGAAAAGATGTCATCAAATAGACTTTGATTACGTACAACTTCACTACCTCAATGAATAATTCCAAGCATATTCCCTGGAGAAGTCACTAAAATCAACGCAGACATTATGAAGATACTGGACACCTGAAATTGTATACATATATGTAAAATCACGACTGAAAATAAAAGTCATATCACAAACTAATATAATTGTATTTATTGTCACATGAGGTACACTTTTTATTTCAAGTTATAATATTGAATTTCCAATAGAATTGACATAATTAAAGTTACAACTCTGTCAACAGAACAAAAGATTCAGCATGAGATATCAAAAGCGAGATGAACAAGGTAATTAAACTTCCATTTCAGATGTTAGAAAATAAATCTTTTAATGATCAAATAAAGAAATAAACATTTGAAATATGAGCGACCCGAGGGAAAACACCTACAACTTTGAGGAAGAGCTTGTAATTGATACATTCTCGTAAAAAAAATTCCTTGATTTGCCAATTCAACATTGATCGGTTTCAATCTTGTTTCGTTTCAAGATTGAAACCTACAAAACGGTCTCCTGAAACGGTGGGCATCACGTCGAACCGGTAACCAGTCCCCTCGTTAAACTGCTCGCCGAAAAAAATCTTGTCGGCCGACGTCTGGACCGGAAACGTCTGCTCGGGCGCCGTGCACATGCGAGCATAATTCTTTTTGGGCGCCTCGAAACTCAGGATTTCGAGAGGGGATCGCTGCTCGTTCTTCACCAGGCCGTCGCGCGTCAGGGGCAGCGGCTGGCCCGTGATGCACTGGTACTTGACCACATTCAGCACATCGCTCGCGTATACTGAAGTCGTGTCGTGCAGCAGCAGCTGCCTCTCCATGACGCGCACCATGTTAAAGTAGAAACTCGAAAGACCGCATTTCTGGAAGACGTAGCGCACGTCGCTGAAGGCCACCACGTTCTCGACGTCCAGGCGCTGCAGCAGCGTCTGCAGATTCTTGAACGACTTGTACAGCACCCGGTCGGTGACGATCACAAAGGGGAAATCCTTCAGGTACTTGTACTCGCCTCGCAAGTTCCTGCCCTTGTTGAGCGGGTTCCCCTTCTCCAGGAGGCAGCCTTCCGGGACGCACTCCATCAGTTCGCGCACGCTATAATTTTTCGTAAACACGCTGGCGTACCCGTGCGTGTTGGCCAGCTCAAAGACTTGCGTGTGGTTGGTGAAGAGGTCGAGCTCGTAGCGCAGGTCTTTGCTCACGTTGTAGCGTCGCGACTCGCCACCGCCGCCGCGGTCATCCGCCGAGAGCAAGTGCTTGCTGTCCAGCGTGCATTGCGTGTCCGACTTTGTGATGCGACACGTCAGTTGGATGCCGAACGCGTCGCCGGGCGATGGGAACTGACGGCGGATCGCCTGCACGAATCGCAGACAAAATTCCGGAATTTTTTCCGGCCGGTCGTTGAACACGCGCAGGTCCGGCACGCTCTGACGCAGGTGTTGCTGCAAGAAACGCGCGATGCCTGCCAGCGAATGGGGTCGAATCGCGTTCAAAATGTCCCTGTACGTGTCGGGCCGGGTCGTCTCCACGTGACGCAACAGAGTCTCGGCCGCATTCATTCTGCGACAGCACAAGTCTTTTTTATTTTTAATCTCAATGATAACAAAGACAAGCCGTACCTCGCGACACCCGCATTAAACGTGAGCTGAGAATATTAAATATGAACCGAAAAAGAAAAAAAAAAAAAAAAAAAAAAAAAAAAAATGAAATCCGAATCCAGTCAAAGTTTCAAATTGAAATCCGAATCCAGTCAAAGTTCTAAATTGAAATCCGAATCCAGTCAAAGTTCCAAATTGAAATCCGAATCCAGTCAAAGTTCCAAATTGAAATCCGAATCCAGTCAAAGTTCCAAATTGAAATCCGAATCCAGTCAAAGTTCCAAATTGAAATCCGAATCCAGTCAAAGTTCCAAATTGAAACCCGAATCCAGTCAAAGTTCCAAATTGAAACCCGAATCCAGTCAAAGTTCCAAATTGAAATCCGAATCCAGTCAAAGTTCCAAATTGAAACCCGAATCCAGTCAAAGTTCCAAATTGAAATCCGAATCCAGTCAAAGTTCCAAATTGAAATCCGAATCCAGTGAAAGTTCCAAATTGAAATCCGAATCCAGTCAAAGTTCCAAATTGAAATCCGAATCCAGTCAAAGTTCCAAATTGAAATCCGAATCCAGTCAAAGTTCCAAATTGAAACCCGAATCCAGTCAAAGTTCTGGGCTGAGAATATTTCTGGGTCGAGAATATTTCTGGGCCGAGAATATTTCTGGGTCGAGAATATTTCTGGGCTGAGAATATTTCTGGGCTGAGAATATTTCTGGGCTGAGAATATTTCTGGGCTGAGAATATTTCTGGGCCGAGAATATTTCTGGGCTGAGAATATTTCTGGGCTGAGAATATTTCTGGGCTGAGAATATTTCTGGGCCGAGAATATTTCTGGGCCGAGAATATTTCTGGGCTGAGAATATTTCTGGGCCGAGAATATTTCTGGGCTGAGAAATTCTCAGCCTGAAAAGTAATAATTATAGTTACAGCTCAGCTTATAATTATATTAATGATTATAATATTAGTCAAAAAAAAAAAAAAAAAAATTTTTTTTTTTTTTTTTTTTTTTTTTTTAAATCGTGTAGTACAGTCAATCGTCTGACAGTCTTTTATTTTTATTTGCAGAACGCTACCCCTGTGCCGGTAGACGCGGGCGTAGCAAGGTGTTCATCTCCTGCCGCTAGTATGTTGTCGATGGATTCAGTTCTAGCGCAGTGGGATGTGCGCTTTGCCAGGTTTCGTCGATAGGTCCCATCGGGACGAAGAATGCTTAATCATCCGCTTCATGAACAATAGCAGCCATGCAAGTTTTTTTTTCCTAATTCGTGTTTTCATTGAGTCGTTGTCACGTTAAACAATATCCCATGTATCGGGATATTGGCTTCGCGTTCAGGTGTTGGACTTGGTCGCTTTTGCTGATAGCAAGGTTTTCAACGGCGAGGTTGAGTGTTTCAGTAGCGAGGTTGAGTGTTTCAGTAGCAATGTTGAGTGTTTCAGTAGCGAGGTTGAGTGTTTCAGTAACAATGTTGAGTGTTTCAGTAGCGAGGTTGAGTGTTTCAGTAGCAAGGTTGAGAGTCTCAGTAGCAAGGTTGAGAGTCTCAGTAGCAAGGTTGAGTGTCTCAGTAGCAAGGTTGAGGTTTCAACGGCAAACATGTCAGTCTCCTTTCCAAGGTTGTCGTGGATGAGTTACCAAAAAAAAGAGAGGGAAAGAGGCTGAGAAGTAAAGGATTCTTTGATCGAATCCCTTACTTCTCAGCCTCTTTCCCTCTCTTTTTTTTGGGAGGTAGTCAACGGGAAAAGGTCGTTTACTCTGTGTTCCTGTCGAGGTCCCAAAAGAGGACACCTCTGCAAAAGGGACACGAGTTCCGACCCTCGTCCCCTACCCACCTCATGACGCACTCGTCACAGCCCCAGTGCCCGCACACCATTGGATGTTTCGTCGTGATGCAGACACCCCTGCATATCATGCACGTCTCGGCCGACTCAAAGAATGAATCGGGCCAGGCGCGAAGATAGAGGGCATCTTTCAATTGCGTCGCCACCTCTGTCATCTGTTGACGTGTCAGGCGATCTCGAGGCCACGACAATCGCAACAGATTGTACACTTTGGGAAGGATGGCATCCTCCCATAACCAATGAAGGGCAGGGACACGGGAGCTGGTGGCATGTTCCCTTGCGAAAACCTCAATGAGGTCTAAAGCAAGGTCCCTGAAGGGACTCCAGACCAGGTCGTAAAAAGCGTGAAAATTTTCACGCGTCCAATGAATTTTGAGAAAGAAAATGTCGAAAAAATTGTCGACGGGCCGCGGCTCCACCAAGTCGGGACCGTCGTCAAAGTCCACCGCTCGCAGGACTTCGGAACACATGATCATGTAATCCGTGAATCCATACAAGTCGGCTCGAGATTGAAATGAATGGGCCGAAAGAGCCTGGTCGCGTAAACGGTCGCAAACGAGTGCACGAGAAGCATTCATTGTTCTGCTAAAGAGTAACAACGAATAGATGGCGTTCGACTCTGAAGCGCTTCCTTTTATATGTTTTGGAAAATGTGGAGGGTGGGGGGAAGGATATCTGCGCTTTTGGGATTGGTTGCTTGTTGAGAGGATGTGTGTGTGGCCACGTCCACGTTGAGAAAGGTTGTCATGTCAACGTTGAAAGGGTGTCATGTCCACGTTGAAAGTGCATTGAATCAACTTTGAAAAGGTGTCATGTCCACGTTGAAAAGGTGTCATGTCAACGTTGAAATGGTGTCATGTCCACGTTGAAAGTGCATTGAATCAACTTTGAAATGTTGTCATGTCCACGTTGAAAAGGTGTCATGTCAACGTTGAAAGTGCATTGAATCAACTTTGAAATGGTGTCATGTCCACGGTGAAAGTGCATTGAATCAACTTTGAAATGTTGTCATGTCCACGTTGAAAGGGTCTCATGTCAAAATGAAAAGTGTACCAGGTCAAAGTGGAAAGGGGTGTCATGTCAAAGTGGAAAGTGTATCAGGTCAACGTTGAAAAAGGATGTCATTTCAAAGTGGAATACTGACACCCTCTCAACGTTGAAAGCGTTTGTCTCTTTGTCAAAATTGGTTACCGGCTAAACCAATTCGCTATTCTTTTAAAAACCAACCGGTATCATTTCAAAAGGATGTCAATCCATGTTTGTTTTCAAAATCTGCTTCAAAGTTCTTTTTTTATATACAAATGTCTTTTTTTTTTTTTTTTTTTTTTTTTTTTTTTTGGGGGGGGGGGGAGGGGAAAAAAAAAATCACCACTCAGTGTTTTTAAAAAGTAATGTCTTTGAAATGAAAACCACTATCCCCACTATCAAGAATGAGTTTTTTTTTGAAAAAAAAAAGTAATGTCCACTACCCGATAATCAAGAATGGGTTTTGAAAGTCAATAGTATCAACCCTTTTCCAAGGTTGGTTTTCAACGAGTGACCAAAAAAAAAAGAGGGGAAGAGAAGTCGAGAAAAGCAAAGGATTCTTTTCATCGAATCGTTTGCTTTTCTCAACCACTCTTCCCCTCTTTTTTTTTGGGAGGTAGTCGAAAAGCACCAATCACTCTGTGCCCCTATCGAGATCCCAATAGATGACACCTCTACAAAAGGGACACGAGTTCACTTGCTCCAACCACCTCATGACACACTCGTGGCAGCCCCAGTGCCCGCACACCATTCCATGCTTTGTCGTGATGCACAAACTTCTGCATATCATGCACACTTCGGCCGAATCAAAGTATGAATCCGGCCAAGTGTGGCGATAGAGGGCCTCTTTCAATTCAGAGGCCACAGAAGTCATTCGTTCGGCTGTCAGGCGGGTGTCCACCATGTATCCTAGAGATCGGTATAGAGACGCGGCTATTGCATTGCAACCTCACGCTACTCACTTATTGAACGCGGCATTCCAAATGACATTGAAAAATTCAGAAGGGGTGGGGGTGTACACATCACCATACCACCAGTTGAAAGAAAAAAAAATAGGTGTTCCACTCTCGGGCTTTTTAACGAATAAAGGAGGAATGACTCTCGAAAGAAATCGTGAGGCAAGTAAACCCAATTCATTTGAAATGATAACATAAACTTACCTTTTGTCCCGCTTTACACGATGGTGTAGTCGGGGGGAAGGGGAAAGATTATCTCTCTCGTTATCCGATTTAAACGAATGTTAAGCAAAAAGAGCAAGACCTCCGCCAACACATTTCACATTCCACATGCTCGCAGGAGGACACCTTACTCATTTTGCAATAACCCGCGTAGCAGCACGGGCCTTGCGTTGTTCAGTCAATGACTGTGCAAAAGAATTGTGTTTGAGATGTGATCTAAACATGGAATAATATTAAAAAAAAATAAAAAAAAAAAAAAAAATTTTTTTTTTTTTTTTTTTTTCAATGGGTTATGTAGTGTAAGCAGGCTAAGTATGTAGTGTAAGAAGACCCTCCCCCAGTGGTGATGGAGACAACGTGATGGAGGCAAACGTGAGTGACGTGTCACCCTACTGGGAGAGTGACGACGAGGAAAAGTCGAACGGCTCATTGCCACTCCTCGCTCCATCATCTCCGCCACCTCCTCTTCCAGATTGTGTGGTGGTGCAGTCACCGCCCGAGTCTGTCATCTCATCTCCCTCTGAGGTTGCGACACCCTCGCCTCGATCTGTGGTGGTGCCGCCGCCGCCGCCGCCCAAGGTGACAGAGTGTGCGCAAGAGGGGACAGATGCCTCCTCCTCTCCCCTGCCAGTCAAGGATGTTGTTCGACAGGTTTCCTCCTCACGCAGCAGTAGTAGTCGTGATCCGCCGTCTTCTGTCGACTCGGGTCACTGTTCCTCCCACCATCATGACAGTCGCCACAGGGGACGTCGTTCTCCGTACGTCTCGACGAACGAAGATGCGTCGCGTTCTCTACAACAACAACAACAACAGCCATGGTCATCTCGTCCATCGTCGTCGTCGGGTGGCAATTTTCGTTCGCGGCGTCCGTACCAGTGGCATCGTGAACCAGTGTCTCGGCAAACTCCTCCGTTGGAGTGGACGACGCCAAGATCGGAGACGGTCGACGACACAAAGAGAGGAGAGTCCAGACGTTCCAAAACCTTCGGTGGTGGGACGACGAGACCCCTTACTCTGCTACAGCGTCGCACCATCAGGGTCGACGAGCAGCAGCAGTTGGGTTTACTGACTCTGTCGACCCGATGTTTGTTCATACTGTGTGTTCGTGAACAAGGTTTCACGCTGACCAACGGATTCGCGCATTACAGCAGAGACTTTTGTGCGGACATTCACAAGAGACTTAAATACGTGCTGCTCTCCTTGGATGTGGGGAAGGTGATTTGTACCGACAAGCACACGTATCAAGTGTTGAAATCGGCTATTCAAACGACGACGCTCAGTCACGTGCTGCACGATATAGAATGTTTGATCCTCAACGACTTTGACTTGGACATTGGCGTGTGTCACGAGTGCGACCGGGAATGTCACAGATATCGAGCCATTTTGGCCACATCGAAACATATGAAGCATCGTTTTAAATGTATCCCTCATCCCTGAAAAAAAAAGGGGACATTTTATTTTTCGGAGGAGAAGAGAATGACGTCACTCATGGGAAGGGAAGGGAGGGAGAGGGGAAAGGTCGTTTTCGATTTATGGAAATTTTTCACAGGGGTCACGGTGCTCGATTTATAAATCGATGGACTGTATAATGACGGAAAACATGTATTTTTGGGGCCCGGATGACCGAGTGGTAAGCATCGCAGGCCAGCAGTCTGCGTGCTGTAACGGGCGCGGGTTCAATTCCCGCTTTCGCCCTGGGTGTATTTTCCTCTCTTTGTGACAGTAAAAAATCTTTCTGTGTCTGTCTTACTTGACGAAGACTTATAAGCGGCTCACTGAGCAAGCACACAAGTCGGAATATATATGTAAAATACCCTACCCCTACCCCCCCATGTATTTTTTATAAATATAAAGTTAAAATTGATGTTTTAATGAAATTTTTTTATATTTGTACTCTTTCACTGCCAGCGCATAGCGAGGTCTTTCATCCTTCAGAGTTTCCAAATCTAACCACAAATAGAAGTAAAATAATCAAACTCTACTTTCTAAAACAGCTGTTATATAAAATATTTAACTGATTGTTTTATATAATATAAATGCTTTAGATCTTTAGTCCTTAAAAACCAACTTTCTCCAAAGTAGTAAAATAACTCAAAAATTGAATATAACAGAGAGACCGCTGACCGGAAACACTTCCAGTATTTTGGTGTTGTGTTTCAATTTGTGTACAAGTGCGGTGCCATACTTTCATCTTAGGCTATAAGTTTCTTCGCCCTCCTACATTTCCAAAAAAAAGGGATGAGGGTGGGGGGTCTTGTTGACACAGATGGGTCGCTAACTAGCATATAGACACCAGTTTGGAAATGTAAACTATTGGGCTAAGTGAGTGAAACCCAGTCCCTCTTCCCACAACCCAAATTTAAAAAAAAAACATGCAGTCTCCTAGCAGTGGCTTTTTTGTATACCACCCTTTCTCAGTTGAAGTTAAGAAACCCACAGAAAGCGCGTAAGGGGTTAAATACCCCAATTCCCACTCAACCCCGCCTTTCACCCTGGCCAACTCGGGCAGATCTATTTTCCTTCTCACTATTTCGGATATTCATTAGAATTTCCGCTCTTTTTCTTCCTATATTTGAAGATTTAGAAGTATTTATTTTACACAGATTTAGTGAATACTAAGTTAATTTTTTGAAGCAGCATTTAAAAAAAAATGGAGGTTAGAATCTCGAATTTTGCCGCCCCCTACTCAAATCCACCTGATGAGGCCGCCTGCACCACACGGCCCTGATAGCAGACATCTTTAGCCCATTTCACATGGTGTTCTTTCTGCACGGAACTGTTAGAGGGCGAGGCATACCATCTTCGCTGTCCCTCCGTCTGTAAAGGCAGCCGCCTTTAAAATTGATATGGCTGAAACTTATCCAAAACTTCTTAGTCTGTCTATAAGTTAAGTTATATTCTTTTTATAAAACTACAAATACGAAAAAGGTAAATTTATACCAAAATAGTTAAATAATGTAGCCTTTTCCATTTATTGCAAAGTTTAGTAATCGAATTTTTCAAAATAATGAATTTTTGGCGCGTAGATTATCGTCATCGCATACCAAGCCTCATATACGTCACCGTATTAATGTTTCCGTACTTATAAATGATGCGTTTATTATTTGTGTTTGTTTCTCTTTCGATGTCGTGAATGTAAAATTATAAACAATAACTCCAATTCATCAAATAATCAAATAACATTTAATTACATTTACTAATGACATTCAAATCACACAAATGCGAATTTGAGATGATATAAAGAGATTTGTTTGGCTTTTCATTTGATTTGCGTATGAACTGCAAGACTGTCAATGGCGTAGCAATGGTGAATTGTATATAATTACTTAACCGAGGGAAAACGTATGATGTCGGCCAAAACAAACAAGCGCCGAGAAGAAAACAGTTGTGCTCCTTTTAACAAGACTTGGATGTTGGGTAAGATCGACTTATGCAACTTATCTCATTAAGGACTAAAGTTTAGGCAGTAGTTTTTGTTTATAAACAAACCAGCATTATGGATCTGCAATATAACATATTATAAACTTAATTTTTTTTTTTAACTTAGTGGTTAATGTAATTTTTATCTGTCTAACCAGTTCGAGCAAAAAAAAAAAAAAATATTATTCAGTGTCACTTAAATTGCATCTATGCTTGACCTATTTTTCAGAAAATGTTAATATATATATATATATTTTTTTTTACTTTTTGGTCTTAAAAGCATCAGCTTTGTTCACTTAAAATATATTTACATAATTATAGTTAATCAGTGTAACATTTTAATATAGTGTAGCAATATCATCTCGCAACCATTATTTTTTCTGAAACATTTGAATATATTCAACTACTCACTTATGTAAAATTCTTAGTGATGTTCCTTGCTCATTTATTTGTAGATATGCAGCTGTGACAGAGATAGTGTGTAATAAATTAACAGCTGTGTTTTCACAATGTTTAACTTCAAGAATTGAAAATACTTGAAGCATTGCTCTTGGTAGCACTGCTGTGTATTAAAGCAGTTGTTCTGTGCCTGCTTGAAAGTGCATGTGATGTTGTTACCTGAAATCTAAATGGACAACAATGTCTGTTTTAGATCAAGAATATCAAGTTATCTGCATGAGTAGGTTTAATTATGTTACTTTAAATAACCTTATTAAAAGTCAAGTTTTCATGACAAATGCTACTTGTCCCTCTTTTTTTTAATATTGCATAATGTGAATTAGCTTTGATAATTATTCAATTTAGGAAAAATAAATTTATGCATAATGAGCTAATATTCCTGTATAATTTATTTCACTTTTTCGTCTTCTTGTATCAAGAATCTATTTATATATTGGATATTCTCGCACCTATTTCTGACCCTTTCTAGTATCAGTATTTTTTTGTAGTAGTGTATATGTGACTTGCTTATTTCTATAGTATGTGAAATTGTACTTATTTAAGCTAAGCTAGCCCCAAGTTCTTGTTAGTTTTGTATTTAATATTAATAATTGAAGAAAAGTTACTAATGCAATTATATTAATATAGCTGCCTTTGCAAAATAGATGTAGTAAATGCATTGCTTCGCATTTCAATTTATTTAATTTCTGATCAATTGATCAGTACAAAGACTGAACTGAAATAGTTTTCCATTTACTTTTAAAACTTGTGTGTTTTCTAAAAATACAGAGTTTGTGGGTGGCCCCTCCAACTTCTGCACTTTGGATACTACTTTACTTGATCTATCAATCAAATACCAAATACCTCTATTGTCCCAGTATATTATACTCAACTTACCAAACATAATATATTGGCTAAATAAAATCAAAACACTAATCAAGGAAATTAAAGATTTATCTACGGGTATTCTATCAGGGTTCGCAAATAGTGGACCTATATAGACCTCTAGAGTTGGATAATAAATACCTAAAAAAATAGCAATTTTTAAATAAATAGTTGTTGATATTGCACATTTTCTCCTAGTTTTTTTAATCAAATGCTCTTAATTTTTTTTCATCCAATTTATTAACCTGTGTATAACTGTATAATAACATTCTACAACTGAAAAGCTTAACCCTCCGATCCTGAGACCCAACTTTTTCGGTATTTTGTGCATCATTTTTGCTTACAATAATTAAAAAAAATTTTATTCATAATATAACTGCTTTTTTCAGCTGGAAATATTTTTAAGATCATCTCTTTCAAAATAACCCGATTTTTTTAAAAAATATTTGATTTGAAATAAATTACATTTAAAATGTAGGGTAGACTGACCAGTGAATGAACATTTGGTAAATATAATTAAAAAAAATAAGGCTTGGAAATCATTCCACTAGATGGATTGGCAACACCGACTTCCTGTTCCTCCCATGTAGTAGGAAGTTATCTGACATGTGGTTGGTTGTCCTGGTCATTATATCCTGGTGTTCATTCACTGGCGAACGCAGCTCCTTAAATGTTCATTCACTGGTTAGTCTACCCTATGCAGTGAAAACAATCATACAAATTTACCCGTTTTCTGGTCATTAAGAAGGTAAAAAAAACCCAGACTTCTCTCTTCCAGGACTTGGCAACCTGCAGACGATTCCAGCGAACCTCCCTCTGCAGTACTCTCCGCCGCCCTCCCAGCTCAGCCCCCTCCCCTCCCCCATCCTCAAGTGCTCGGTGTCATGCAGCCCCTCCCCAGCGTCCGGTTCCAGCGGCAGCACCGGCTGTGCCAGTCCGGGGGGTGCCAGTACTTCTGATCCCAACTGGCAGTCCAACCATTCCAGCGTGCGCGAGAGGAACGCCGCCATGTTTAATAATGAGCTGATGGCGGATGTCCATTTTTTGGGTGTGTAGGATACTTGAAACATTTAACATTATTTTTTAACATTAAACATTGAACATTTGATTATTACATTAAATATTGAACATTTGATTATTACATTAAACATTGAACATTTGATTATTACATTGAACATTTGATTATTACATTGAACATTTGATTATTACATTGAACATTTGATTATCACATTAAGCATTGAACATTTGATTATAACATTAAGCATTGACCATTAAACATTTGATTCTTGAAACATTAAACATTATTTTTGAACAACTTGAAACATTTTTTTTTTTTAATGATTGGATATTTAAGGTCCTGTGTTTTTTTTTTGTTAAGGAATTTAAAACCTTGTGAAGGATAACAACGTATAAAACCATCACCTTATTCTCAGGCTTCCCACAGAATTTATTTATAACTTTTGTAATTTTACTTCATTTTAAAATTTGAAGTCGATGAGTCATTTCAAATCACAATTTTAAAAAATCATAATTTTTAACAAATTAAAAGAAAATTAAATTTAAACAATTGCAGTGAAACAAGTTCACACTTCAGCCTCGGAAGGTTAACTGTGATATAGAGGCCTGTTTTGAGTTTTGGATTTCTTTTAAGGAGAAGATCTATCATTATGTGATGCATTATGTTCTAAAATCATAAAAAATAATTGGACACAGCTTAGCAGCATCCTATGTTTGAGTAGATATTCCTTTAAGTAGTGAATAAGGATTAGTGAATAACTTGTTGAAAAGAGCAAAAAGATAGTCATTGAGTTTTATGATGCTTATTTTGCCTAATGTTCTGCTATGTAAGTATGTATCAGACTTGAGCCAACAGATTTTCTGACATAAAAAAACAGTTAAATTATCAGTTGTTTTGTTTACAACTGTAAAAAAAACTTCCAAACAGAAGAAGAGTTTAGAAAAAAAAAATATTTTTGCATTTGTGTTCTTTACTTTAAACTAATTACAGGAATTTTGTTAGCATGATTTAAAATTGAGAAATCTTCACAATATTGCAAGTTGTGTTAATTTTTAACTAATTGTAGAATTTTTTTTGTACTCGACATTTTTAGATACACTATTATTTAGTGAAAAAGAAGTAGATATCTATTATAAAAGTTATCATAATAGCTCTTCTTTTTTAAGAATTTTTATTTAATGTACTTTGATTTTCCAGTGGGGCCGAAAGGAAGTGCTCAGAAGATACCAGCCCACAAGTATGTGCTGGCAACTGGGAGCTCGGTGTTTTATGCAATGTTCTTTGGGGGATTGGCGGATAATGAAGCTGAGATTGAGATTCCAGATGTAGAACCTGCTGCATTTTTGACACTTTTGAGGTGAGATGGGTTTTTGTTAGCAAGATATCCAAGAAATATAAATTGTTCTTATTATATTTTACTGGCATAATTTTAAAATTAAGTTTGATTGTACCGTCAAATGGTGCAACTTTAATTTAACCATTATGGGTTACTTTGGTCCTATCATAAAACTCTTATTGGTTTTCGATTTGACAAATTTGTATTTAATAGTTAAGATAGTTTAGCAAGCCATAAAAATTAAAGCATATTTAATGAAGAGTTATTAAAGTGAAAAGCTTAGATTAAAGTTAAACTTAAGGACTAAGTTGTTCCAATTGATGGCTACCTGTATGAAAAATAATTTGGGTTATTTATACTTGTTTCTCTTTGTTTTTCCAAAAAAAGGTTTCTTTACTGTGATGACATAAACCTCGAAGCGGACACAGTCTTATCCACTTTGTATGTTGCAAAGAAATACTTAGTGCCTCATTTGGCCCGTGCATGTGTTGCATACTTAGAGACAAGCTTAACAGCAAAAAACGCATGTGTGCTTCTGAGCCAGAGCCGGCTCTTTGAAGAACCTGATCTGATGCAACGCTGCTGGGAAGTGATTGATGCTCAAGCCGAATTGGCCTTTGCTTCGGAGGGGTTCTCAGACATTGATTATCGCACACTCGAGTCCATTCTGTCTCGTGAGACACTCATGATCAAGGAATTCACCCTGTTCCACGCCGCACTGAATTGGTCAGCGGCGGAATGCCTCAGGCAAGATCTAGAACCGACCATTGAAAACAAGAGGCGTGTTCTCGGGAATGCCATGCATTTGATCCGTATCCCCACCATGACACTGGAAGAGTATGCCAATGGTGCTGCCCAATCAGGTCTGCTCACTCTACAAGAGACCAAGGATATATTTTTGCACTATACTGCAACCAATAAGCCAGTTCTGCCTTTCTGCACCAAGCCCCGAGTTGGTCTAAAGACGCAGGTGTGCCACCGGTTTCAGTCTTCAGCGTACCGCAGTAACCAGTGGCGGTACCGCGGTCGCTGCGACAGCATCCAGTTCTCGGTGGACAAAAGGATCTTCATCGTCGGATTTGGACTTTACGGATCGAGCAACGGTGCGGCAGACTACACGGTGAAAATAGAGCTCAAGCGCATGGGTAAGGTCTTGGCCGAAAACAAAACCAATTTTTACTCCGACGGTTCAAGCAACACTTTTCTCGTCTATTTTGAGCACCCAATACTGGTGGAGGCTGACACGTATTACACCGCGTCCACTGTGCTGGATGGAGCCGAGCTCAGCTACTTTGGCCAGGACGGCGTGAGCGAAATGACGGTGGGTTGCATCACGTTCCAGTTCCAGTGCTCTTCAGACAGCACCAATGGGACTGGGGTCCAGGGGGGACAAATACCAGAGCTCATTTTTTATGGTCCTAGTCAAGATTCTTGACTCAGGAGGACCGCTTATGGGTGTTTCAGGCCAGGTGCTGCCCCTTTCGGGGTGGATCCGTATTCCTGTTTCTTTTCTGTCTTTGTATCCTGCGTGAGACGCGCATTCGTTTAGAAAAACCTGGTGTTACAATACTGGGTGAGGCCCATGTTTGGATGGAAAACCTGGTGTTATAGTGCTTTTTTATTTTGATTTAGGGATTACCATCCCCAGGATTTAGACGAGAAATTTATTCAGGGTTGCTACTTAATCTAGAAAAGTAAGGAAATTGATAAGACTTAAAAATAAACCCTTTTCATACAGATATTTTCTGCTAGATGAGAAAATGAAATACTGCTTTTAAAGTTTTTTTTTATGGCATTTAATTTTCTTGGAATATGGACCTTGGACCTCAGATAGTAGCAACCCTGTTAATTGAAGATTGCAATAAAAAAAAGCTAAAGATGTCTATTTTTCTTTCTAAAAAACAACAGCTACGCAATAAAACTGATCCATCCCATATCTATGCAATAAAACAAAGCTTAAAGTTTGATAGTGGCTTCAGTTTAAAGTTGTAGGTAGCTTCTTGTTGTTACTTGTTAGTAGCCGTTTCTGAGTTCCTTCGAGTTTTTTAAAACTTATTAAAGTAATTGACACTTTCAACCATTTCTTTTATTACAGTCTTCAATTGCTAATGGCACTTATAACTTTGTATTTTCACTATTTTGCTATTTTTTCTCCAATGTTTTATCAGTTAATATATATAAAGTTTTTTATAGGGTCAATTCACTGACTATATTCTGTGTTCTTATGAAATGAAATTTCTATTTATTAGATATTTGTGAATTATTAATTATTAATGAAGTAATCTTTTATGATTTTATATATGTTTCGAAAGTTATAGTTTATAGCCCTTTTTCTTACTCTGTTTCAAATTCAAATATTGAAATTGAAATTATTAAAATTTTAATATCTTATATTTTAATATTGAAAGAAAAAATATGTTCTATCACTATTCTTGAGATTTTTGTTTATCCTTGTATTTTTGTCAGCTTTTAATCCAAAGCATTTTTATTGTACAAAAGCTTTTTTTTCTGTTATGTAAATTTCTTTTATTAATTGAATTTATTTTTTAAATACCGGTTAATGCTTTTATTTTATAGTTTTGAAAGACTATTTTGGTTGTTTTATCTTTTTTTTTGAATATACCACTCTTTAAGTATCTGCAAAATGCTCATGTATTAAAAAGCTTAAAAAGAAATCATATTTTATAGAAGGTTGATAATGGTCTATGAAAAAACTGTAAATGTTTGAAAGCAACAAGCATGGGAGATCTGTTGACCTCTTTGCTCTTGGAACAGTTAAAGCAGCTAAAATCTAAAGAATTTTTCTTATTGTTCTTGTATCCAACTAGTTCTTATTTCTGGTCTTTATGCCATATGTGCTATAGTGTATCATAATCTCCAATATTTTTATGTAAGCGTTTTTGTCTTCAAAATGGCCTTGTAAACACTGGCGTTTGATGTATATAGGTAGCATATTTTGATTTGTAAATGAATCTGAGCAAAGGGGTTTAAAATTTGACACCTTTTAAAGATGTAATAAGTATAATACGAGTAATAATCAGAACCATTTAAGCAGAATTTTGCAAGTAACAATTCACAGTTTCAAGATTTTTTATGTAGTTATAAAGTTCTAAAAATATACTGTTTTTTTCCTCCCTATACTTAGATCATAATTTGCTATCGACGATTTACAAGAATTTGCAAAGCGAAAAGCTATCCGCTTTCATTTATCTAAATACTCATATAATACAAATGTAGACCATAGTACTTTAATTTATAAAAAAAATGAGTTACAAAAAAAAATGTAAAGTCAACATTATTATTCTGTGAAGAAGGTGTTAGTGTGTTAATCTGCAGGATGTCCAAACACTGCCTAGAAATCACTTACAAACATCATTATTTTGGATCTGCTTACACTTGCAAAGTCTATATATGTAGGTTACCAATTTGTGGAATTTCTATAGAAGTCCATGTAAAATAGACTAATATTAAAAAGTATTTAACTATGAACTATAAAAAAAAAACTCCCCATTAATCTATGCAAAGTTCATTGAAGGTAAATCAGTTTCATAATTTCTTTTATAATTTTTATTTGAAATTATAACCTTTATAAAATTGTAATGTATTAGTGAATCACTGTTTATGATCTTCCACTAAATATCTTTATTTGAAAGCGGCTTTTCAATATAAGTTAAAATAAGATTGTTTTTTTTTTCTAGCACAACAATTGTTGTGTAGAAAGTTTAACCAAATTGTAAATCATTGCATTGCATAATGGATAAATATATGAAGTAGTGCTGTGGTTCCATTCAAGTAGGTTTTACGCCGAGGAAAATTTGTAAATTACTTGGAATTCTGAATATTAGTTTGAATTTAGAATTGGTTGCTAAAAATATAGCAAAGATTAAGAGGAGAAACTGCATGAATCAATGAATGCTATAGTGTATTTTGCCCTAAGAAGGCGGACAGCTTTAATGATATTGTATGAATTGTTTTTATACATATAAATGAAGAGTACACGGGAAAAACCGATTGATTTTGCAGAGAAGTTTCCTTAGCAAGCCACTTTGGCGATGATAACGAGTGATCGCCTAAACTTGTGTAAGGAAACCAGTTCCTACCACAGATAACGTAGTTAAAGTAATAGATTGGCAGATCACGTGACCTCCAATGCTAACGACGGGACGCGCAAGGAGCTCCTTGAAGAGCCCCAATGAAATCAGTGTTGTAGGTCACGTGATATGCCACTATAATACTTTAACTATCTCTGTGGTTCCTAGCTACCAAGATTCAGGCGATTGGCGACCCGACGCTTGGGCCAAGCGAAGAAGAAAGAGAGAAACCGGTTTTCTGCCGCAAAGCAGACAATTGCGGGCGTCCGCCTAATAAATCAATCGCTTCTTCCCTTGTACTCTTCAAATGCTATATTAATTTTATGTATGTTGTAATATTGTTTGTGTTGTCGCCTTATATTTCGGCAACTTTCAATTGATCTCTTGCATGTTCTATTAATCAAAAGTTTAGGTATCCTACTATTATTAAGAATGCCTATTATATATTTTTTTTAAATATATCTAGAAATCATTAGTTTACTCTCCCTATTGAATTTGTCAGATGCTAAAATTGATTATCTAAATCGGTAATTATTTAAAATTATAGTAGTAGTAATCAGTTTTGTATAGTTGGAAGCATTTGGTATTAATATGTAGTCTACAGATTTTAAGTACACGAACGAAAAAAAAATTAAAAGATAAGAAATTTAAAAAAAAAAACTATTTTATGATTTAGTAGTACTCTTTTATTTCATGTCAATTGGATATCCAATTTTCTTGCATTGAGTTTTTCCAATGCAGTTTTATGTCAAGTTATTTGTTAAAAAAAAATTTTTGTTACATTTGTAATAGCACTATTTTTTGTTAATTGCACTGCACTTCTGTATGATTTTACATGCATCTATTACACCAAAAGTTTTAGAATGTATTCAAAGAATCCATGAAAATGAATTGAAATTAAGAACTATGCAGCATTAATGTTTTCCAATACATAAATGCCATAGTACTGGTGATGGCGAAGTGCATTACTAAAGGATATTTTATTACTTTATTGTTCAGCTTCTGCATTATTTCCAACAACATTTCTTGTAGAAAGTTATGTAGTAAATACAATGTAAAAGTATTCAAAAAATAAATCTATATTAGAAGTCAAGCTTGTTTTTTTTTTTTTTTGATTATGCACCTTTTCCCTCAGTATTTTCTCATTTACAGGATTTTTCCAAGCTATAAACATTATTTGAAGTTAGTAGAATAACATATTCGGCTCATGGCGGCTGGGGCACGTTAAATTTATAGGTCGTGGTCACAAAGTCCTCCATGTTCCCATGCCAAATTAATACCTCTGAGTGCCAGATCAGGGAGTTAAAGGCCTTTGATTAGATTAAAATTCCGATATGTGAGTGAGAATGGATGTGTGAAAGGGACCTTCCTGTAAAACGGATGTATCTAATGACGGGCAAAAGTCGGACTTCCTCCCTTGTAGCTCTCAATAAAAACGGAAGCCGCCCCACTTCGCCTTAAAATCGGGAAGTTCTCTATACTCCGGGCTCGGTTACCAGAGTGGCCTTCCGCATGCTAAGCGAGTGCTTAACCGACTGGGCTCCCCAGCCAGAGTGGGGGCTGGGGAGCCCAGTCGGTTAAGCACTCGCTTAGCATGCGGAAGGTCCCAGGTTCGGGTCCGGGCATCGCCAAAATAGCTGCCGACCTATAAACGGCCCGTGCAGCAGGTATGAGTTTTTTCCGCTTTTAAGCGGAATTCTGCTTTTTTTATTTTTTAGTAAAAAAATAAATCCGTTTTTTAGAAAAAGTTCAGCTTTTTCTAATTTTGCCTAAAAATTCCGTTTTTCGCTTGTTCTAATCCCTCACACACGAAAAGAACCTTTCATAAAGCCCCTAAAATTGGCTAGATGGTCATCTTGATCAATTGAAATCCTAATTCGTTTATGTTATTAACAAATTTATAAACTTAATCACTGTTAAAATCGGTTGTCAGTTTCCTTCGCCTGATGAAATTATATTCGCTACAACTGTGATGCATTTTTTTTTTAAACGATTGTTTAACTTTTTCGCACCTAATTCGGTGAAACTAAACTTAAATTTCATTAAACAAGTTAAAAATAACAGATTCTAATAACGAAGATAAAAAAAAAATGCATCAGAATGATTGACTGTTCTCTGGCATTGAGTGATCGGAAGAGTTACTTGTGTAGCTCCAGTTCAGGCCAACTCTGGCAACCAGAATGTTTTTTGATCAAGTGCCCGATTTATGATGTCCGTGAGTAATGATCACAAGAACAGCTTGAATGTTAAAATACTTTTTATTTTCGTTTGAACCTTTGTTTTTCTAATTTCGCCTGTATTGGGGTTTCTGATTTTAGAAATTGTTTAGTTTTTTTAAGTTAAGACATATAGGTCGCTAGAATTTTATAGGGATAGACCGATGCATCGGCCCCGATTGTTTGAAAATTTTACCACCGGCCTTGCCATCAGCGGCCGATGGTAATTTAGTGAAAAAAATCGGCCATCGGCCAACCGATGTCAGCCGATGTTTTTTTTTCTTTTTTTAATCCATATCGCCGTAGTTCGCGACTTTCGGATCCCCGTAGTTTCACGATTTTCGGAATCCCGGAGTTTCGCGACCTGATCGCCGTAGTTTCGCGACTTTCGGATCGCCGGAGTTCCGCGACTTTCGGATCGCCGGAGTTCCGCGACTTTTAGATCCCCGGAGTTTCGAGACTTGTTCGCCGTAGTTTCGCGACTTTCGGATCCCCGGAGTTTCGAGACTTTCGGATCGCCGTAGTTTCGGGACGTTCGGATCGCCGTAGTTTCACGACTTTCGGATCTCCGGAGTTCCACGACTTTAGGATCGCCGTTGTTTCGCGACTTTCGGATCGCTGTAGATTCGCGACTTTCGTATCCCCGGAGTTCCGCGACATTCGTATCCCCGGAATTTCGGAATTTTGCATTTTGTTTTTTGCCATCGGCATCGGCCGATGGAAGGCGGAAAACATCGGCCGATGTAACTTTTGAATAATCGGTAAACAATCGGCCCATCGGCCGAAATTCGCCATCGGTCTATCCCTAGAATTTTATGGGCTTGACATAAAAATAGTTTTTAGTAGTTAATAATTAATAGCTTGATATTCAAATATCTACTAGATGCAGAAGGAATGAAAAATGTTAAAATTTGCAACAAGAAACTTTAAAAAATTATTGCAGAAATTTTGAGGTTGGTTGCCAAGTCTGCGATTTATCCCCTAACCCTCCTTAGAAAAAAAAGTTTTCAATATTTGGTATTTTCCTAACTTTCACCCATTTTTTTTAAACTTGTCCAGTATAGCTAATATTTAGATTGCTTGAAGTTTTTTAAAATAGGGTGCTAGGCTAATATGTTTTCAGTTTTGTATTTGCTGGTTTTTTTTTTAGAGAAATGTAATAATTTTAATTAGCTTCAATTCCCAAGAGCAACTCTGATTTTGACATTTAATGCCATGAATACACACACTTCGATCAGCATTTCTATTCATGCCTGAAGCTTAAGAAATATAAATATAAAAATACCATGTATAATGTAACAGCTTATTTCGCGAATTAAGTATACTGCTTATTGCTTAAAATATTTTTTACGCGTACTATTACGTATTTTAGTTTCAGCTTTTTTTTATTTTGCGAAACTCATGCCTGGTGCAGCCAAAAATGTCCGACGAATAATACCCCGTGTAAGGGAGTGCACGTTAAATATCCTTCAAAGTCCTAACGCTGCGTACGATGTCGCCCTTAACGGTTGCGTTGGGTGCCTATTCAGGTGTTGGCTCGTCACCTGACTGTGGTTCTAAAGTACGACGCCCGTCGCCAATAGCCCTCGTGTAGCTCCAGTGCGACGATAATTCAAACTAAACCTAAACTTAAGTAGGGTAAGGTGGGGTAAGTGGGCCACCCCCCTGGCATTTCCCGAATTATGGACGCAAAAAAAATCTGTTACAATATTTTTACGTATTTACCCCAATAGATGCAGAAAACATTATGGCAACATTTTCATTCAAGTATGTAACAAGGTACAATCCTTTTTGTGACATTTTTCAAAATTGCATTTTTTCGTAATTCACGCCATCATACTATATTTTTATTTATTTCCAAACGGTTCATGATACAAAACAAAATGTTATATATTTTGAAAGTGTATAAAACATAGTATCTTTTTGTAGTGTCATGAACTTGTGATGTTGATAAGGTTAAAAGAAAATTGGGGTGGCCCAGTTGCCCCGCGTTTGGGGTAAGTGGGCCACCACAATGGCGGGGTAAGTGGGCCAGGGGTGGCCCACTTGCCCCAACTCTTTAATATACTTAAGAAAAAGTCGGATTCACTGATTCATAGGGCTAGTCATATTCACAATTCATAGTCCTATTCATTGACATAGGCCAGTTTAAAATCTGTTGCCCTAACATTTTTTTTTACATTACATGCAAAAATGACAAGATGAAAACGTATTTTTTCTTGTAGTAAGCTTGCATGCCAGAAAAAGTTGCTATGGGGGAACTATTAAAGATACATCATTACTTTTTTTTTTCAAACGCTCAGAAAATCATGTAGATTATTCCATTTGCCCCACCATATCTCTACCAGTTATGTGTAAAAATATATTAGGGGGGTGGCCCACTTACCCCACCTTGCGGGGCAAGTGGGCCACTCGGATGACCAAAAAGAAAAACATATTTTTTAAATTTATTATTTGCCGATTTGTGTTAAGGTTGCCATGGGTACACTAATAACATATGAGAGAATGGACCACAAAAAAAGTAAGTTGTTAGGCCGATTACATCCAGTGGTATGAGGGTCTAAAGTCGAATTATGCCAAAAAGGTGGCCCACTTACCCCACCTTACCCTACCATACCTCTTTTAAATACTGTGGCAAGTTGATTGAATTAGCAATATTGCACATACACAATGTCCGTTAACTACTCTGTGGTAGGTTCCAGTATATTCTAAGACCCCAGCAAAATCCTACCTGCATATTCCTCATATCAACATATTTTTCAAATATATTAAAAGTATATTTTGAAAGTAATTAAAAAAATATTGTTTAAATATTTGCTGAAGGGTTGAGGACAGTTGTACTGCATGAAGTTTTTGAAGCATTATTTTAAACAAGTATCAATATATCGCATTTAATTTATTGCTTCCTTTAGGCTTTCAATTCCAATCTTGCTTTCTATTATCACTTTTCAATTCTGAAATTCCTAAGAATTTTTAAGCTTTTCTATAATCTAATTTATTTATATTGAGAGAATTTGCTTTATTCATTTTTATACACTGCTCAAAAGAATTAGGGGAGCACTTTGCGTACTTCTGTTTACCCGTCCAGTTCCAACTTCTTATTTTTTATTACAAAAATCTATAATTTGTGGATTCCTTATGCATCCAGATTGAAATGGTAAAAATCAGGGAAACAAATCTTAATTTTTTAACTAAAATTTAAGGGGCAAAACATTGGAATCATAATTTTTGAATAAATTATAACAATATTTTTTTCGAAATTTTAATTGTAAAGAAAAGGTAAAATCAAGTTTTAGACTTCTAAGAATGCAAGCGTGAAGAATTTAGGGACAATTTATTTCATAAAAGTTTTTGGGAGTGAATTTTATTTTACCACGTTTTTCATATTTTCATTCAATTAAAACAAACATTATTTAATTCTTCAAAACACATGAGTCTTCCATCTAACAATAAATAAGTACGAGTTCAACTTAGTGAGAAAAAAATCGGAAGCTGATGATACCAAATGAAATCATTGGTTGCGAAATTGTTTAAACCGTGCATTCCCCTAATTGTTTTGAGCAGTGTACATTACTTAAGAAAAGTTATGTAGGGTTTTCCTTTTAAAACACAACTCTTAACTAAATTTAATGCGTTTTTAATTTGTAGGTTGCTATGTTTTTAATGAATAGATTAGTATGCGTATGAGCTAAATTCTAAGTTTTACACAATTATATATATTATCTCCTAAAATAGTATATAAATACAATCAAAATATATTCAATGATGAGTGTTAAGTATAAGTGTTTAGATCCAACTGTCCCCATTTAGATTGTATTTGTTTGTCTTGATTATTTTCATTGTTGTCCTCTAAGTACAAAATATGCCTACAAGTTAAAAAATTAAATGACTAAAATGAATTAAAAAATAAATGTTGGGTTAAATTTTTTAGTTATTACATACGTAACAGAGAAAGGTAACACAAACAACCAAGTTTTTAAATCCTTTAATAAAATATTACATTTACAAACAGCTGCAACCACATAATACATTGCAATTTATAAATGTATTTCAATAATTTAAATAAAAATTAAAAAGCTTTGCAAATAATGGTATTTTATACTTAAGTACCGTATATACCCGTGTATAACCCGAGAAATTTTGGTCAAATTTAGTGCCGTAAAAAACGGGGTCGACTTATACACGAGACATCAAATTTCCGAGGGGAAAAAAATCCCTGATCCTTAAAATAAAACTAAATTTCAATCAAACTTAAGGTTTAACTACTAACTATTAAAAATAAAGACACGAAAACAGTTCAATTCTGAAGATGAAATAAGATTGCTATCTATATTCACAATCTCTACCATAAAAAGATGCTTATTTGTTAGTTCTTGGCGTGATGCGTATTTGCACGTGTAGGTCTGGCACAGGGCAGTTCAGTCAACCAGTCTTCAAGTGGTGTAAAGAAACGTTGTCAGTCCGTGACCTTGGCAGCGGGATCTTCACGCTTCACTGAACATAGTTTAAAATTAGCTGCTATATTCAGGGTCAGCAATGTCAAGGACATCAAAGCGGAAACCTGTTTTTGTGTGATGGGTATTTGCACGTGTAGCTCTGGCACAGGGCAGTTCAGTCAACCAGTCTTCAAGAGGTGTAAAGAATCGTTGTCAGTTAGTGACCTTGGCAGCGGGGTCTTCACGCTTCACTGAACGTAGTTTAAAATTAGCTTCTATATTCAGGGTCAGCAATAATGTCAAGGACAAAGCGGAAACCTGTTTTTGTCTTTATTGGGGTTGAAATTTTACTTGCAAGTAAAAAAAAAATTACGGTCTCGTCATGAGCCGGTTTTTTCTAATATTTTTTTAGAAGGCTCTAGCTTATTTCCTACCTCGACTTATACACGGGTTACCGTTTTTGGAAGGATATTTGGTTAAAAAAAGGGGGGTCGGGTTATACACGGAGTCGGGTTATACACGAGTATATACGGTACTCAAAAAATAAATTATTCAAAATGGCTGCAAAGAATGTTGATAATATAGTGGATATCTAACATGTATTATGAAGAAATGGATCTTCACCAAATAAAACATTTATAAATAGACTATAAATACCATAACTTTTCTATCATATACATAATCCTAGAGAGCTACATTATGAATGTAATCCATAAATACAAAATTCATCTTAGCTTACAGGAAATAAAAGGAATAATTTAATGTGTATATTCAAATTTGCATATAAATTACTATCACCAAAATAAGGAAGACTACAATTGAAATTGAGTACACATTCTTAGCAAATTATATAAACAACCATTGAACACCAAATAGTATAACTTTGTTCTTGAATTACATACTTATTTTCATATGATACAAATGTTTAACTTTGATAGTATAAAAACAGTGTTTTAAATGTAGCTAATGAATAGTTTTGTTTGCATTTTTGATATCAATATATTTTCTAACGATTTACTAAAAGACCTATATATGTATAGTTATACATTTTCTTATCAAGTCTCAATTATTTGTATCCAAGTATTATATAGCAAGTCTTAAATTCTATGTATAAAACAATACAACTTACACAATATATTTCTTTCAAAACCAACACAAAAATAAAAAAAGCCCTATCAAATAAATATTGATTAACAAATACCCTAATAAATAATATATTTTTATAGATGAATAGCAACATCTTTATTGAAAAATACATATTTTCATCACACATACTATTTAAGTAAAAAAAAATTGTATGATTATCAGGCATTAAAACATAAAATAAATTACTTAGTATTTTATACTGTTTAGAAATGTCACTTTATACAACCAATGGTATAGTAAAAATATTTCACAAATGTTAAGGTAACATTTACTTAAAATTTCCTAACTTCAAGTATTATATGGAAGTTTTACAATATACATTGTACAAATAATAAATAGGGGGTTTCTTTTCATAAATAACTCAAGTATAGGTACAAAAAGAATACATTTTAGATATTGAAGAACAAAAGATAATATAATTTCGATTTTTGGTGAACCCTTTAATTATAGTTGTAAAGTTTAAAGATATTTTTGAAATCAGGAAATTAAAATGTCATTCTGTAAATTCAAGATCATTCTTTTTTATGGAGATGATCTGAAGTGCTTTTTAATCAGATTATATTTTTGTATCAAAACATTGCATGTACCCTTTAAATCTAATAATTAGGTCAATGGCTACATCATATCAGAGCATTAAAAACAACAACTTGATTTTGAAATTTATTATTTTTCAATATTGGCACATATTTTGTGGAAATGTTACTGATTTATGTAAAATACAAAAGCAATTATTTATGATAATTAATAAAAATACATACTTTAAATATTGCAAATAGTATATTTAAATCAGGTTAAAAAACCATTTTCAATGTTCATGTTTAAAAATAATACATAAACACTACATTGTGCTTTCACATTTAGTTATCAAAATGAAAAAGAAAGCACACATAAAAAGCACAACTAATGCACTTTAAATACAAGCACTAAAATTTTAACATGCACACTATACCATTGGCTAATCTATATATTAAACACATAGAAATATATCTACTTTTATTTCTCACTTGGAGGAAAATTGTGCATACATTCAATATGGAAATGTAACTAAAACACAACAACCCAAGTTTAATACCAATACGAAGATTATTACAGGCATAAGAATTTCTAACTGAGGTTTGGACCAGCAAAATTTAACTTTTGGAGTAGAAACAAGAGAATGTATAGCAAGACAATTTAACTCATAATAATATCTATTTTGTACCCAGATTGGTCAAGGTTCATCCCATTAGTGGGTCGATAAAATGAGAACCAAACATGCTAGGGAACTAAACACTGGGGTTCCGCGCCAGGTTGACCACCTAACCGGGACTCATGCCTAGCACCCCAGTTACCTTGGTCACGCAAGCTGAAATGGGCACCGGCCCACTAACAGGCTGTTGCACCAGGGAAATTAGTTTTATATATTTTATAATAATGCTGTTTTGTATCGGTTGGTGCTGGATACTAATTTTGAAGCTCTTTGGCGCAGAATTTCCATCCCTGTTATCAACACATCAATGTCTATTTAAGTAGTATAAGTGCTCACCATCAATCCATTCTTTTATTTCTTTAAAAATAAAAGAAACCATTGTTAGAGCCATTGATAAGCATACACATCTTTGTCATTTAGTAAAAACAAAATTTAAAAAGGAGATAATTCCAATATTTACAGTGCGATTAAAATAAATAAATAAAATCATTAGCTAAAAAACTTTTTCAAGCTTGCCCTTCAGAAATGTAGATGGTTTCCTAGGCTATAAGTCTCCAAAAATGTGTAAGACCTTTAGTGAAAAAACATTAAAAGTAAAAAATGTGTTAGTAATAAAAAAAATGTGTGAATAACTGAAACATACAGTAAAAGAAGATTTCACAAATAAAAACATAATAGATTTGATTAATTTTTTTAAAAATAAAACAAATTAAAATCTAAATTATTTTCAATAAATTTATTATAAATAAGAGAAAATCTTTAAATAAAGGTTCCACTCATTAAGCCAGATGGAAAAATACACTTATAATTAATTTAGTTTTACTTAGCATTAAAGTGTAATATCCAAATTTGGAAGACTTCAGAAAGCATATAAATAAATAGCATATATTTTCTCACATAAGCTCGTTTTGATTTTTTTAAAAGTAAAAATTTAATAAAAAGATCAATTTAAAAAATGTGAACTCGTTCCACCCACAATACTTTAAAAAATATTTTGATTTGACACAAATTTTAAAAAGTAAAATTATAATGTTTAAATTAATTATAAATAATGAACATTGTAAAATAAGCTTTCAAATGGAAGCTAGTGAAAACATTATTGTAATGGGAAGACAATTTTTATGAAATAAAGATAGTCATGTGTATTATAATATAAAAACAAAATCCTCTAAAAAAATTGTAAACTATAATAAGATATCAAATTATACAAATAGCGTGTGCAATACCGCGTATAATGTGCAAGTCCGATGCTTGTATGCATTGTGACTAAAATTTTAACAAATAACACTATCCATAAACAAATGATGAAGGCATATTAAAATTCAATGAAATGAAAACACAAAAAAAAAATATATTTCCATATCAAATTCATATGCACAATTTTGTATTAATATAAATATCACCTGTTCTACTTCCATGAAAATGTATATTGAAAACAAGCAATGTTCCAGGTTATTGACATTTTGACCTTAAAAAGTTACACAACCACTGATACTATGTTCAAAGCCGAAATTCCATTTAATATTGCTTAAATTTACTTTAGTTTTAAAATTTTCAAAAAAATTTTAGTTGTTAAAAATAGCACCATGTACAAAAAGTAATTTTCCATCTTAATACAATAGTATATCCATCACTTCTTTGCACATGATGCAATATGCATCCAAACCTATTGGCCTTTTCTGAAAAAACGTCCTTCCCACGGTCATGTGACTTGGTCCATTATTAAGTCACTTGGGTTCGGTCATTTGGGGAGTTTTTTACAACGACTTAAACATACGAGGCCGACAATCCAGTATTATAAAGGATATACTTTAAAACCATTTCCAAGCACTTGTTTCAAGACGTGTTCATGGAAGCAGAACAGGCATGTGGTCCATTCTCTCAGCTGGGGGGGATCATCACCGATGACCTCTCAAAGGGGGTTCTTCAGCAGACGTTTCTGCCTGTAGTCGTACACCCGCCTGCAGAATAGAACGAGGTCTGGGGAGACCTCGGGAGGGGGGAGCCGATCGTTGCGCTTGTATCCGTCGCCCTCGGGCACCGGTGAGAATGTTAGGGCGGTGCTGTCTTCCATTACCCTGCAACGTTTCTTGTACCTGGAAGATTGGTCATTTTCAAGGATTGTAGCTAGTAACATGTTATCATGCCAAGTGGAATTACAGAGGAGTGTGACAGATAGTGACTCCACCTGCCTTCTATACCATATCATCATATATAAAGGGTGTCATGCAATATTCACATGATACCGTCCATAATATCATCATCGCCTTTCCCTGACTCATGAGCCGAGTAAATGGACCAGTAACATATTTTTGTCATTCTATGCGTGCATGGTAACGAGAAATATAACCTAAACTCTTCCCTTCTAGGGCGCAACTTGTTATGTTAACACATTACAGGAGAATTCCAATTATCCGAAGCAATTGGTACTTAATCAAATTTGGATAAACAGAAATTTGGATAATTGGAGTTAATTGGATAAATAGGTTTGATTCAATCAATAATTTAATGTATTGTTGGACTGTGAGATAACATAGTTCTAGTTTTAATTATCATTCTTTTATCTTTTTTCTCTTTGAAAAACAGTGATAATAAAATTGCAATTTTTCTTACGACTTGAAATTACTATAAGTAATTGCAATTAGTTACTTTCCGTTTTTAGTACGTAACTGTAATTAGTTACTTTTAATTTATAGTAACTGTAACAGGGTTACTTTTCAAAAGTAACTTTCCAAACCTTGGTCAGCTTGGTTGGTTTAAAGTTGTTGTATAATTTAGGTAATTGATAATAATTTAGGCTCTGCAGAACCAAGAAAGAACAATTTACAGACTGCCAACTGTGGCTGTAGTAAGAAGTTAATTTAACCAACCTCCAAACTCTCTGGATTAAATTTGGTACAGCATAAGTCCAAATTAAAATTCGTAAAGAAATACAAGAGTTACAAGAGTGTCGCGTTTCTGCAGTTAAGAGTTATCTTTTCTTATTTTATTAAAGCCAAATTTATGCACTGATGATTTTTCTGTTCTAAGCCACATTTACATAGAGTATTTAAAAGTTATACCTGCAATATTCAGAATATGTGAGAACGTAACACTTGTCTTCAATGCAAGCCACGCTGTTGATATCTCTGTGCTTCGAGGCCAAAATTTCATCCTCAGAGGTTGGGAATTTCTTTCCCATTTCAGTATGCTCAGGACGATAATACCAAAGTAAACTCATTGTCATCTCCCCTAATAAAAATATGACATTAATCAGGGTTGGGTTTTTACCGGTAAAAACTAGTTTTACAAAGACGTGGTAAAAACTTGGTATTTACCGGTAAAAACCAGGTTTTTACCGGGAAAAACCAATTTACTTTGTATGCTTAAAAACAAATATTTCCCAATATGTTTATAATTTATGCTTATTATATATCGACACACACGTGTGTATAATTGGACATGTTTCCTAGTAAATAAAAAATTATATTCTATATGGTTATCAAAAGATTGCATTGCATTTTTGGCCAAGACTGGAGGACATTACACATTTCAGCATTCTGTAACTATGTATTAATCAGTTGGATGAATCTATGTTCTGGATTTAAAACTAAGTCATTCAAATAATTAGAGAAGAACACATGCAGAATGTAAAAAATAGTAAGGTGTTCCTGATGTTTATTTTTTTTTCTTCCTCTTGTGGTATGAATATTTTTGAAAAAAAAAAAAAGAATATATAGTAATTTGTATGCATAGAATATTTGTTCTTCAAACACATCCATGCCATAATAAAAAGAAAACTAGAAATCATTATCAATAGGAACATAAATTATTGATTTTTTATTATTATTTGATAATAAATATAATGTTATTTCAGAAGGTGGGAAAACATGTTTTTTTTTTATCAAGGGTGGGAAAAACATGCTTTTTACCAAGAGTGGTAAAAACCATGGCAAAAACATGTTTTTATTTTTACCAAGGCGGTAAAAACCATGGTAAAAACCGTATATGGTAAATACCGTGCCAACCCTGACATTAATGTTAAAAAAATTCTAATGGTTGAATTACAAAATTAAATACTTTATTTAAATAAAAAAATTAGCTTTCACCCTTTAAAGAAATATATTATTTCATGATAATTAAAAACTTTTTTTGTTGTTTAAATGCATAAGGGGACCGGGTAGGCAAAATCAAAAATTATTTATTTTTTAACTAAAACTCATGAAATTTTTTTTACAGTTCACTAACAATAAGCTTAAGATGTACACAAAAATTCAAAAAATTACAAACACATTCTTTTCAGAAATTTAGTTTTTAGTGAAAAAATTTACGTTTTATCAGACATTTTAAAATGCTCCTTGCGATTCAATTTTTGTCTAATCTTGTTAATACTTTTTATACAAGCAGTTTGAATAAAACTTAATAAAATTGTGCATGGATTTTGCATTCGACTTTTTAGTTAATGTTTTAAAAATAAAACTTGCCGTAACGGCAATAAAAGGGAATATTTCAACTACCTGAATTACGAAAATTGCAAATAAACAATAAATAATTATCAGATTTTAAAATCCATGCACAATTGTCTTCTAAACATTACAATTAAAAATAACGCCAAGTTTCAAAAAAATACATAAACTTTTGAATCGCAAGGGACAAATTGAATACAAGAAATATGTCAAAATACACATGATGAGTAAAAGGCAATTAAAGATAAACATTGTGAATAACCAAATTTTTTTTTGTCTCACCCACACAAAAAATCACGGAAATAATCCAGAGCCATAGGACAACCCTTCTGACTTCTGTTTTTTGCATTCAACCTTTTTTTTTAATCTCTTTAATTTGAGTCGAGCTAATTTTGCTCGCTTCGTCATACGCTTTTTGCTCAAGGACACACGCTCAGCATCTTTACGCTCTGCAATTTTGAAAGAACTGTTGTTTACATCATGAGAATAGCTTTCTTTTAGCTTCAGCGAAGCAGTAACTCCCATGTTAAACTCGCTTATTGTGGAAATTACTGCCAGGTTTAAACGTTTCTTGGAAACAAACACAGTTTTCAAACATTTTGACCAGAGAACGCCATGCAGACTTTCATTTGCATTTTGAGTTTTACCGAGACAACACCTCGTCAGCAGCTCGGTTGAGGAAAGACGTTTGTAAATCGGGATAAGCTTAGTAACGATCTCCTCTCGAAGAAACGTTTTCATGGTATTATGAGATTTTGGCGTTTCATTCGCAGCAATAGCTCGGTTATAAAAACACCACGACTTTTCTCCTCCAGGACATTTGTGATGCTGAGGTTTGGCGTCTGTTGACATGCAGTGGTATAAGGTGGAAAAAACTGCACTTTTCATGTTGTCCATGTTGGGGATATTTTCCTTCAGGGCCTTTCGATAATAATTGGGAAGTACCCGTATCACTTCATCTGTTAAGCTTCCTTTTTTCTTGCCTCCAAGCCTGAGTCCCTTTATCCGCCACTCCTTCACACACTTTCGAAGAGCAGTTCCAAGTCTCTTCGCAACATGATTTAAACACTCTTCTTTAGTGATTTTAACATTAGGGCCATACACTTGCATATTTTGGAGAAGAACATGGGCTTTAGAGTCCCCATCTGATATCATGGTTGTGTACCTCATTTTACAGGAATCCACCGAACGCCTCCAAAGTGTTTCTGCAATGGTCATCTCCATTGCATTTGAAGTACCGTCGAAATTCTTCTCACAGTCTTTCTTATGCAGATTGAACCACTCGTCAAATTTAATAGCATCATTTCTAAACTTGTGTTTGTTGGCCGTACACATTGAGCAGTATTTGGAAAGGATATGGTAGTCGACTACCAATCCCGTAAATACATCTATGACGAAGCCGACACCATACAGAGACGTGTGGCCTCTCTTCTGCCATGAACCATCAAAAGAAACAGAAACATCAATAACTTCTTGACTTTTTAGGGACGGGTTCTCCTCTTCATAGGCCTCCCGAACTATCTTACGGGTTTTTTGAAGAACTTGATCTAATACTTCGATATTATCTGTCGCCAGACACTTCTCCACGGCAGAAAAGGTTTTGCGGGTGATGCCGTTCATGCCCATAGTCATGCAAAACCTGTCGAGGCTGTTGCTGCCTTGGCCAATGCTCAAAAAGGAATCAACCATCTTCTTGTTCACTACAAACTGTTTCGACTGCTCTACTTTATGGCTGGTGAACATCTTGCTGACTGAGACTTTGCAAGAGTTACAAAATACTTCAATTTCAGCAGCAAAACCTATTTCGTTCACAATTTGAACAGTTAGAGAATTTTCTTTGCATTCACTGCACTTCAAGGATTTCACTATATTGGGCAGAATACTTTTTTGAATCAAAACAAATTCATTAGAGTCACCAGAATCTGGAAGCGAAATGTCAAGTTCAGGAACAGCATCCGACTGAATAGTTTCAAATGATGATAGCTTTTTCTGGCTTGCCGAGGTGGATGGGTCATTCCAAGTAGTTATTTTTTTAGCAGCATTCAACTCATCATTATTATTAGTTGCCCATCTCTTACTAGATTTCATTTGAGCAATTTTCTTGCGCTTACATGGCCGCGTTTTAGGAATTCGACCAGATGATCTTGGAGATTTATTTTTTTCCATTTTGAAGCTTTCAATCTAGCAAAAAAAAACGTGCAAAAGCAGCAGAAGATATTATAAACAGAACAAATCTATAGTAGAAGTAGAAGTACTTTTTTGCCAGATCGTTATAAAATTCGTGAGGCTCAACTCTAGAAAGTGCAACACGAAACCGAAACTGCTAACATTGACGGCCCGGGACTGAAAAGCAGACGAATTTCGCTTGGCGCGTTTACAAAAATTTAAACTGTGATTTAAATTCTGCTCGGATAGTTTAAAGTAAGGTATGTATGGAAAGCTAAAAGTATGAGCTATGTTTCCCAACTAAAATAAAAAAATCGATATTTTTGACATTTTTGCCTACCCGGTCCCAAACTATTTAGTTCTTAAAGTAGTTTTAAAATGAAGTGAAATTGTTCTTTTTTCTATATAGAATATACAATATACAGCGTTGTCAATAGTTAATTTTTGCCAAACATCTTTACTAATATATAAATAATTGAAATTGGCTTGGCTGAAATATCAATGACACCTGAGAAAGTTCCGAAACATTAAACAACAAATTAATCTGTCATGCATAACATTTCTCTTAAACTAACACATCATACACTAGCCAATATTTTGAACTTCTGTAAAAAAAGATATTGGACTTAGATTTATTGGATTAAATTAATATTAGCCTCAATGTTCTGTAAAATTTTAAGGTCTCTTATGGCACTAACAATTTTATAATAATACTTTTAGAAACATAATATAAGGTTTAACACTTACCACTAGTAGGCATTTCCCACAAAGCTGTGACCTTTGCTACAAAGGGAACATCTGTTTTGCGAGGACCTGAACGAAGAAACACACAATCTCTCTCGCTAATGATGTCACCTTCGACGTGCCTTATGGAAGGATAGCAACGGCGCCTGACCGGTTTATCATCATTCTGGAAGGGAAGCAGGACAAAGCTTTAGTTTTAATAATGGACAAGATGGCGGTTTCAATAGGAGTACATTTAAATTCTGAATTAATAAAACACAGTAATTAAGAAATAAAGCATCCTGATAATTAACACAGTTGGATGGACAAACGTACATAATTTAACATGACATAAGAATGTAGTCAGTGATCAATTATGTTTGACACCAAGCTTGTAGTTGGCTCACTACATTTTTAACAGCACAATAGGATTGCCAGAATAGATAGTTAAAAACCAACTATAGTGGAATCCATACAATACAATGTACTGAATGCGATTTTTACAGGGGAAATATTTCACAAAAACTTCTACTTAGAAGATGTTCACTAGGGTGGGCCGAAAAAAACTTTTTATTTTATTTCGGATCGCTATAGTGCGGAAAAGTTGCCATTGGTAAAAACATGAAAAATGCACTAATTATTATTTTTTTATAACTATATCTTCCGTTCGCGCAATGCCATCAAAGTTAGCAAAAATTGTCAAAAACCGTAATTTTTCATAATTTTTTTAAACCCGATGTATGATTTTGATTGCTTTCCTATATCATGTTGTATGATTAAAATTTACAAAAAGTTAAAACTTTGAAATTTAGCAAAAAATACGAATTTTCCTAATTTTATACTACGTTGAGTGGTCGGAAGATCTGACACAAATGTATAATAACTTATTATACTATATATTATAGCATTTATTAGTAATAAGTGCTATAATATTCGGATTTTACATACTTTTAGTAGTTAATTCATGATATAGGTACGTAATTAAAAACATCTGCCATTTTAAAAAAAAATAAAAAAAAATTACGGTTTTTAACAATTTTTCGCCAACTTTGAAGGAATTGCGCGAACGGAAGATATGTTAATAAAAAAATAATAATTAGTGCATTTTTCATGTCTTTACCAATGGCAACTTTTCCGCACTATAGCGATCCGAAATAAAATAAAAAGTTTTTTTCGGCCCACCCTAATGTTCACTTCGAGTTATCGAGACTGTTTTGTAAAGAAATGTATAAAACCGATTCAGGGCTTGATTTAAAGTTCAAGTTAGTGGATTATTCTACTTATAGGAAGTCGAGTTAAAAGAAAATATCATAAAGGAAAAACTCAAGTTATCTGGACAACTAAAAAGTAGTAAACATTCTGTATGTATGCAATGAATTGTATTATGCAACATAAAGAATGCTATTACTTGAAATTTGCTACAAAAATGGCATGTAATAAATGGACCTTCTATTTTAATAAAGTATTCAAATGGCTTTGAATATTGATTGCATAAACAGAGTAATATATCATTAATGTTAGCACTTCCACAATTGTACTTTGAAAAGATGGCGACTTACCGATATAAATACATCCTTATCAAATGGAGCGCCTTCCCAGGACCAGCCATGAGCAGGAGGCTTTTCCATTTTAGGAAGTACAAGGCGAGTCAGCGTAACTTGCGGCTGAAATTCTCTTGAAAGACTTTGTTCAAGAAGGGTGGAAGATTCCACTTTTTTCTTATTTTTAGACAGCTGCTCCAAGGGCCGATTATAACAGTCTCTGAAAGTCCTTTGCTTCCCTTGCATCTTAGCTCTGCGGACAACGGCAGATTCCTTTTTCTTCTTGACTTCCATATTTGTAGCTTCTTGGGATTCGGCAGTGGATTTATCACATTTTCTCTTATGGGAAGCAGCATCATTCTTTTTTACAGGCTCCGAATCAGAATCCGATACTCTTTCCACTTTTACAATGCTTATGTCAGGGGTTATTGGTACAGGGGGACTGCTAAAACTTGACTTGTTCTTTACTTGGCAAGTTTGGGGAATGGACTTCTTGGGAGAAATACTTTTCTCTTGAGGTGAATCAAAAGTTGGCTCAATGTTTTTTGTTGGCTTAGTTTTATCTTCCAACTTATTTTGATCATTATCCAATGTGGAATTAGTCAAATCAATGTATTTAGATTGAGTTGGCTCCTTTTCAGTTTTATCTTGAGGTCTATCCAAAACCAGCTTATCACTGCTTTTCAAATTTGGATATTTCTTTTCTACCCTGTCCTGAGGCCTATTGAAAATTGCTTTATTTATATCACCACTTTTTGACTGATTCTGTTTCTTTTCTATTTTATCCTGAGGTACATTGGAAGTTTCTTTAGGCACATCACTTTTATTCAAATAAGTGTGCGTCTTCTCTGTTTGGTCTTGGGGTCTATCTAAAGGCATTAAAGGGATGGAACTATGTCTGGAAAAATGTGCTTGAGTTTTTCCTTTTTCAGGCTGAGATTTTTGTAATGTTGGTTTAAGTTCGTCTGTATTCCTAGAAGGTGCAGGTTCTGTTTCTGCTTTATCATAGATAGACCTAGGCATATGGCTGCTACTGGAATGGATATTATTTTCTATTTTACCCTGAGATTTATCAAAACTTGGATATGGAATGTTACTGTTTCTCGAATATTCATAATTTTTATCAATTGAACCATGGTAAGTACTGATAGTTGTATTGAGTGGAACATTTTTTGAAAGATATTTTTTATCAAGACTGTCTGGAAGTTGATTAGAAGTGACAGTAGATGAAGTTCCTTGCTTTGAAGGAGTATTTTTCCTAACAATATTACCTTGTGACTTATTGAAACTTGTGCTTTGTACATCGATAGTATCAGTATAATTGTGCTTTGGATCTATGTCATCATCTTCAACATCTACAACCACTATCTTCTCCCTGTGACTATTTTTTGGGACTTCTAACTGTATGAAAGTTTTAGTGTCACGTGGGCTATCTTCATCGATCGTTATGACTGGAGGGCTTCTACGTGGATATGTGTCACTCAAATTTAAGTGTACATCCTTTCTAAAAGAGCTGCGATATGGTAAGAAATTGGAAGATGCATCTTGACATATCTTTGAAGATGTGCCAGAGTGACCAACATTTGATGTTTCCTGGTTATAGAAACCCGAAGAAGACCCTGAATGGTATATTCTAGATGGTAAACTTGCATGATAGCTGGATGATGTTCCATGGCTAGGCTTATAGTCCCACATTCTTTGCTTTTGACAGCTGGTACCACTTGTATTCTTGAAATGACCAGTAGAATAGGAAGTTGAAGGCTGGGATTGATACTGAACTTCATTTTTTGACTGAAAAGTGCTTTGAGAATGCCCAGCATCAGGTGGGGCCTTGGTGGAAGCACTTGCTTGCCTAACAGGATCATAACCAACCAGCTTCGGCCTATGCTCTTTCCTTGGTTCGTAGCCAACCAACTTAGGCTCGGACTCTTTTCTCGGTTCATAGCCAACAAGTTTTGGGTCCTTATCTTTCTTTTCATGGGGTTGACCATGGCTGCCAAAAGTATTTGGCATTCTCTTCTGAGTTTGATAGCTGCGGAGACTACTCTGAGATGAGTACAAGGTTGGCATCACAGGGGAACGCACATGTTTTGCCGGCTGCTGGAAGGAATTGCTGCTTGGGCTTCTGTTTCTACTTGCATCCCCTTGAGAACTTCTCGATGCTTGAGTGGAAGATGGGGACTGCACTTGTGATACTGCATCAGATTTCGGAACTGATGGAACAGGGGATTCTTGTTGAAGAGGGGACTGAGAAAGAGTTGCAGGTTTATTTTGCTGCATCTGTCTTGGTTCAAAACCTTGAAATCCTTCAAGATGAGGGGTTGGTTGGGGTCTTTGAGGAGTTTGATTACGATTGGGTTGTGGGTGGTATGGTACAGGTTTGTGAATGACTTGGTCTTGACCAGGTTGGATAAGAGGACCAGCAGGCTGATAATAACCTGAAATTTAAATAAAAAAAAATTTAAAATTCAATAACTCTGACAAAAATATAATAAAAAATATGCAAAACTAATTTTAAATTAAATTACTAATTTGAAAGAAATTTAAAATTAAATTATTTTTAAATGATTACAACATTGAAATTTTAAACTTTTGCTGAAGTGCTTACCATATTCATTTGAAGAAAAGGGCATATGCTGAGAATGCTTGTAATGAGGTACAGAAAATGCACTTGCGCCATAATGACGAGGTAGTCGTCGATCAATTCCAACAGGAGGCATTGGCCCCACACTGGGATAGGCTTGTGATGGTAGCATAGAAGTATGCCCAAAATAGCCAGAGGTACTGGGCAGTGAACTGTCACGAGGAAAAATCTCACTTGTGGATGGTAAATTAGTTGCTGAAGCTACAGGCTTAGAGCCAGGTTTGTATGTTGTTTGCATTTGCACGCAGTAGGTTTCATTGGCTGTCTCTGATTGGTAGCGGTACATCTGGGTAATAGCCACATCTTCGTTAGAAGAAACAACATGCTTTATTTTTCTTTCAGATTTGCTTTCTTCTTTAATTGCACTGTCCTTGTGGGTGTTTATCTGAACTTTGGTGACTTCAGTGTATTTGGTCATTCCAACTTGAGTGGTTGCTGCGGTTGAGGCAACAGTGCAGCTTCTATTAGAAACAGTAGCAGCCGAAGTTTTGTTTTCAATGATAGTTACTTCAGATTCAAGATTTTTCTGGTTCTTAACATCCAATTTAGATATCCTTTTCGAAAAAGATTGTCCTGTACTTTTAGTTGAATACTCATCTGGTGAATCTTTGATTTCTTCCAATTTGTGCTTTTCTGACATGGTGCAAGGTCTTGGGGTCTCGATTATTTCTTCTTCATCATCTTTCTCCACTTTTACTATTGATAAATCAACTTCTGTTTCAGTATCTGAAGAGTCATAACATTTTTCAAGCCTCCTGTAAGTTTGTTTGGGCTTTGGCTCGAACTGGTAGCTGGCTGCTAAAATAGCCGAAGCATTAAGACTAGCCATTCTTTTGCAGACTCTAGTGTCAATTATTTCTACCTCGGGCAACTTTCTCTTTTTAGCCCTTCTTATGACTCTTGGTTTAGTTGTAGCTTTTTCCTTTTTCCAATTTTTGCTCTTGTCCTCGACAGCTTTAAGCTTTTCCTGCTTCTTCAGATTAGATATTATTGGTTTTATATCTCTCTTTGAATCCAAATCCTCATCTGATTCATTATCTAAGAAATCAATCAGAGCTGCTTCGTCAGCTTCTTGTGTATTCTCTCCTGCAACCTTCCCTTCATTCTCATACAAGACATGAACTTTTGCTAGAGCATTTAAACTTGCCATACGATGCGTTCTTGCAGTGGGCCATTCCTGAAGTACATTACTGTAAGGAAACCGTGGTCTTAGCTCTCGTGATGGGCTCTTGCGCCTTCCTGAAGAAAGCTTTTCACACAGCATTTTGATGGCCCTATCTTTCTTCTTTGCCTTGTTGTCTGCCTTCTTGGTTTCTCTAACACTTGACTTCACTCTAGAAGTTGTGCGTTTCAGAACAGTCCTCTTCTTCCGAGAGAACTCCCTTTTCTTTTCGTCTTCTTCTTCAGAATCTTCTTCATCCTCACTATCTGTATCTTCCTCCTCATCTTCTTCTTCCTCTGAAGACAAAACAACAGACGTTGAGTAGCTCACTTTCTTCACTGACACAGACTTCCGGAGCTTGCATGACTTCACGACGCTGACGGAAGAAGAGCGCTTGGAAACAATGACCACCTTTTCACGGTGGTTGGCTGATGCAGATTTCTTTTTTGTATCTTTTGAAATGCATTTTGTGTTGGTTTTCTTGACTGGCAGCTTTGAGCTTTGGCTTGTTTTATTTCCTTTTCCCCCATCTGATTTTACAACACAATTGCATGGCTTTGAAGAATTTGTGTCTTTTGCAGGGTTGTTGCGTTTTCCCTTTTCTAGTGCCACGAACCTTGTGGCATACCGAGAACCACCATCTTTTTTTTGTGTGCTCGAGCGGGAAGAAGACTTTGTAGCAGACATGCTGTTGTTATTTAGTAAAAAGCATTCTGAAATTTAAGTCTACAGTGTGTGATGTGACCTAGAAGAAAAATAAAAACAAATTCAGAATTAGTAACTGTAGGAAAGAACTCTAGATTTAAGTGTTCAAAAAGATAAGTTTTTTTATATTGCTCCTCATTAAAATAAATTCAGATTTTGTCAGTGTACTTTAAAACTAACTTTGTAAGAAAAAAAACCTCATTTCGACAACTCTATATTTTCTTACTGCACTAAATTTTTTTATTGCATTAAAAATGTGCTGTTATACTGCTGAAATATGTTATTGATTATTGACAAATCCACAGATCATTAACGTTTGTATTTTTCACAAGCTGCAATAAAATAATAACAATTAAGCAACACCAATTAAAGATACATAGAAAAAGAATGTATTAGGACAACTAAGAGGAACTAAGGAAAGAGGTATATAAAGGTTACTATTTTACGTATACAACAAGTCACATCAGTGGATGGCTGCTTTAAGCTGAAGAATAAAGGTTACATAGAGTTAATGAAAGACATAAAGCATACAATTTTTAAAAAATGGTACTTTTCTGTTTGCACAGACTACTGACTAATGTCCAAACGATTTAAGTGCTGATTATTCTCTAATCAACAGAATAAACAGATTATGTAATATTATGCTGTCACGCATTATGGCAAACCGATCTAATATGACTTCAATTGACTGATTTAACGACCTAATGCTTACAAAATCAGGAATTAAGCATGTATTAAACATCTGCTAAATAATTATTCGAGATCTTTTATGAGTTGCTTCATTTAGAATTGCTATAATACTGTATTTCAAGGGTCAGGGATGTTTTAAAAGTATTATGGCAATAAATTGCTTCATTTCCAAATGCAAAAAATAGTTATAATACCATTAAAATAATGATGCAAAAACTGCTATTCTATTCTATGCATTCTATGCTTTATGTATAAACGGATTATGACATCATTAAAATTATTACAAAAAAGTTCTATACTGCCAATTTTTACTTCAGGTTTGGCGACAGAGGTTGAAGCCATTTCCGAGACGGGTGCGTGTTCAACGGAAAAACTACCATTTTAAAGATAAATTTTGTAAAGAAGTACTATATACCATTTCACTTTACAAACACTTCATTAATTTAGAAAAAACATTACATGAAAAGAAAAATTAGTCACAAGGGGGTAAACATGAACCCCGTATGTGTGACCAAAATAATCAATTAAATAAATAAGACATTAGTTAATTACAAAAAAACCCACAAAAATTACATTTGAATACGTAAATATACACAAAAGAAAAGAACAAAATGTGACAATGTGGTTTAGTATTATTATTTTTTTTTTTCAAAACAAATGTCTAAAAATTTTGGACAGCGGAGGAACTATATAAACAAAAAACATTTCGCTTCTAAGAATTAAAAAAATACATCGATATCGTCTATTGACAAAATAAATTTAAATACTTTTTTTTAAAACCTGTTTAAAGAAGGGATACTTTGGAGTTCAGTAGGTAGTTTGTTGAATGCATTTGGGGCTAAATATGAAAAATGTTTTCGAAAAATTTCTTTATGTGAAAAAGGGATATGATAAATTTCATTTAAACGCCTAGCTGAAATATTTACTTTTAAATTACCAAAAGAATTATTACGATATAAATATAAAATCATTCGAAAAATAACGTTATGCCTAATCGGTAGTAAATTTAAAAATGGGGATGTTTGAATAAAGATGTCCTTTCAGAACCTTGAAACACTTGTTTTGAATTGAAATCAACGGATTAATATTGCTTTTATAATCACCTCCCCAGACAATACTACCATAATTAATGATGGGATTTCAAAAGAAAATTTATAGGTAGAGTAGTCACAAGGAAAAGAAAAAAAAGCAATCTTTTGGTTAGTTAAATAACATATCACAGTAAGTAAACATATACAATACATAGCTTAGATACTGCACCCAACAGTAAGAGTATATAGTCAGATGACGAATCTTGTAAAAGTAATTGATTATATTTTGGAATCATTTTTAACACATATTCTTGTATTTGGCTAACTTGTAAAATAAACCAAAAAATTCTAATTAGAACATAAACGAATCTATATGAACAACCTTTTGGTTGTACAACATATGACTGTATAACCGTAATGACATAACACAATATGGATAGATATGAATTTTTCAAGTACATGAAAAAATTATTTTTCTTTGTAATGAAATCCAACTCTTCCAGCTATAAACAACACGTCAACTTAAAGTGTTTAAAAATATCCTTCATTTTCATACATTCATTTAGGTATTTTACGTATTACTGTATTATGTAATCCTATTAAAATACTAATACATTGTGCATTTTATATGTTTAGAACAAATAAGACAAAATGATATTTTTATTTAGAAGCTATTTACATGCAATTAGAATGATGGGTTAGTTTCAAAGGAGGACGGGTACATTGTTGGCCAGGCCGTCCTTGGGGACGCGTAAAATTTCTGAGATTTTTCTAGTCCTGATTTATGAAAGTTTAGTAATGACAAAGGACTATTTAATTAGGAATTATATTATAAGAGTTTTTAACACAAATAATTTTTAATAAGAAGAAAAATTAAAAGTGTACAGTCAAGTAGCTATTACTAAGAACATATAAGAATAAATAAATAAAATATTAAAAAAGAGTGAGTTGCAGTAATTTTGGCCATAAGAGATACTTTTCATCAACTTGTTTTATCTTTTATTTTAGACTAGCAGTATGGTCCTGCCTTACTGGGAACCCGTTAACTTCGCATTGCTTCCTTTTAGAGGCATGCTTACTTGTGAAAATACTCAAAATCAAAACAAAATTAAAATCGTGTTGGCGCATGCACACTTAAAAAAGCGAACACTAATAGAGGATGAAGCAGCCTTAGGGTGAGCCCATATCTCAACCAAACTCAATCAATCATACTAATAGAGGATGGTGTCAAGCCCCCGTTTCGGCACGGTCTATGCATTTTCAAGCCCTGTTATGGTCCCACAATCCAACGTGGATGACGTTTTTTTAAACTAATTACATTAATTCAAAAACACAATCAAATATGAAAAAATCAAGCCTCAGGTGCACATGTAGGTATTAAAAGGAATCTATATTAAAAATTTCGAATTTTTTAGAGCAGTCTAAGTAGGTCTTTTGGGATCCACAGACATACACAGACTCTTTCTTTTATTATTACAGATCTAACAACAATAAAAAAAAATTCTGATACAAAACATACACTTACTTTAAAAAATGCACTTTAAAGCAAATCTTGTACGTTTTTTCAAATAAGAAAGTTTATTATTGAATAAAGCAAAATTAGTTGGCAATTTTTTTTTTTTTTTGAGAATACTTCGTTGTTTATGGGAGACTAGTTTTAGGAAATAAATTATTTGCCAATTAAAAAAATCCGAATAGTCCTTATTATTTTTATTAACTGAATCAATACACGCTGTGTGGTTCTGGTTACACAATAAAATCTATTCAAATAACAGCAACTACAAAACGTACCTGTAGGTGTCAGTTTTACAATTATGACATCATTAAGTGCCTCAGTTGTTTAAAAGGAATTATTAAGTTTTAATTTGAGATTAAAGTATTCTCAAAAATTCAATATATGTGTTTGATTTAATTTTTTACACTGGGAAATCCCCATTTAAATGTAACTGATCACAATTATCCTGTGCTTATTATCACCTCAACAATAAGCATCATAAAAAAAAATCAACAAAAAGCACAAGTAATTTAATTAAAAAAAAAAACATTAGTACATATTTTGTTGATATTTGGATATATTTCTATGTGTTTCCTTGTATTACTACACAAATGCAAAATGAGAAATATTACCCACATAAAAAAAATTATAAGGTATAGTAACGTAAGAATTATATTTGGTAAAATCTGACAAATATAAATTAACGGTTATGGCATAATCACTAATTTAATGACAAGAATGAAATTTATTCTAATAAAACTTGAGATAAATTTGGCTTAAAACAATTATAAAAGTTTATTACTTTGACAGAATAACATGGCTAAGAATTTGCGAGAAGAAAGTCCCAGTTTTCCGATGATCTAAAAATAGATCATTACAATATTTGGATTTATATAACAAAAAACGATGAAAAATTAGTGAAAAACATTGCATAAAATTACTTGAAACTCTGTTGAACCCCTGTTTAAAAACAAAATATAAAACGCTTGGATGTAAGTAGAAATATAAATTTTATAAAGGTATGTTTAATGTTTTTTTTTGTGAAATGTCAAAATGAAAGAAAATGCACGTTGATTAAATCTTACGCCTAATATGAACAATTAAGAAGTAAACTGCAAATACAAGGCCACTGATCATGTAGTAAATATATAATGTTGATAAAGACTGATAAAGATTAAAAATTAAAATAATAAATAATGTAAATTTACCCAAATTTCTAAAATCTTTCCTGCTACGGATACAGAAACAGAAACGCGAAGAGGTGAATGCTCCTTCGCATCTTAGAAAAACCAATGACGTCAGAAAGACATAGGCGAATTGCAAAAATTGTGACGCCATCTATCTCATCGATACTTAAGCAGAGACCGATTTGAAAATGTTCGATTTAAATGAAATATATATCCCTTCCCCTCTCCAGTATTGGTTAATTTAACTGTGCAAATATTTTTTAAGTAAAATATTTCTAAACTAAGTATTATATAAAATACTGGAATTTGTTTTCAATCAATAATTATTGTATTACATATTTAGAAAATATATATATCAAAATATAATGTAACTAGCTGTTATACTTGACGTTGCACGGGTAGCGGTGAAAAAAAAATTTAATAGTCAATTTAACTATTTTTCCCTTTCATTTTAGTTACATAAGATATGAAGATTACGCAGTAATTTTCCATTTAATTAGCCATCTTGGATATAGTAACGATTAATATTAATTTCAAAAATACCTCTGATAAGAAGCTCAAATTAAAAAGAATACATATTTAAGTAAAAAATAATCAGTAAGAATTAAAAATAAGCTACTGCAGCAAACAGCAAACGATTTGCATTTTTTATATAGGTCAATTCATCTATCATTTAATCCGTTATAGAATAATAAGCTTATGTTGCTGATACCGTTCGTTATTGAAGTACAAAATCCCTCTACTTATATTAAATTAAAAAATCAAAATTTCAAAAACGCTATAAAATTCACCGGTAAAGTCATCATAATTTCCCGAATAATTTTTTTTTAGCAAATTTGGCGCTTTTTGCGAATTTGGCGAGAAAACGATGTGGCTAACAACACACCCATTCAGCTCTCGTGCGATAAACTTGGCACAACCAGCTAATTAAAACAAATGCTCTTTTGCATGTTCTTTGTAATAATTTGGCGAGTTTGGCAAAGTAATTGGCGAAAGAAGGAAGACATGAAACCCTAATATGCATCTGTAGTGCAACGGTCTTCAAAATACAACATAATTCAGTATAAGCTTAACTATGCTTTTAAAAAATTCATAATTAAAATCAAATATACACAATAAAATAATAGAATGGAGACTGATAGGATTACGTAACTTGAAACATATATCCAACTAATTTTTCAAATTATTAATTTTGTTTCTGAAGGCAATGAACAAATATTAAATAAATTAAACATTTTCAATTTCAATTGTTTTCTAAAAAGTTTTATTTAAATTTTTCTGCCTGATGGCATCACGAAAGAGAAAAAATGATCGGATTTGAGCGAGAGTGGTGTATTTTTCCCCTTAAAACGTTCGAAAAGTATAGAAGGAATGGTCCGATTCGAAAAATTCTTAGCCTATGTTTGTTCTGGAGATGAGATAAATTTTTGTGCCAAATTTCGTGACGATCTGTTGCGTGGTTCTTAAGTTTTTGCGTCCTATACAAACAGACAAACAGAAGTCGCCTTTTATGTATATAGATGAAGGATTTTACTTAAAAGTACATTAAAAGTAATCTGAAGCATTTTACAAATTTCTCTTTGAAATCGATATTTTGTTTAATTCTTCCATTTACTTGGAATAATATGAATAAAATAGTTTGCATATACAAAAAATAATTTATTTTAGTTATTTTATTTCTTTTTTAAAAATAAGAAAATGGAAATTGTACTAAAAAAATGAAGTTATAAAAGATTCATTAAATTTGAGTAGCATTGTGCCCGCATAGTGTAATACATTTTATTTCCTACAGCTAAATAAATTATTAAATGATTGAAAAGTCAGATAATTTTCAAGCAAAAAAGGTACACAAAACTTTAATTTAAAACGAATTTTATATTTTATTACATCGAAAATATTTTCATGATCTTTGTGAAAAAATATTAACTGATCATGAAAAATCCATATATTTCAGTAGATTCGTTAGTACAATAATAATGTAAAATAATTATATGCACAATATGAAGATACAAAGAAAATTTCTTTAAAAAAGGAAGGAATAACATTAAATTGATGGCCTTGTAACAATTAAAATGAAACTTAATAATCTAAAAAATTTCAATGAGGCTAAAATTTAAGTTTATAATCTGGAAATATATCAAGCTTGAAGTGGGTGAAAAAAAAATATAAAATGTTACTATTTATGTATATTCATGATTAATTATATAAAATGGTATACAATACATATATTATATAAAATGCAGTATGTGTCATGTAATTAGACATAAAAAAAAGCTCGCTTGAGGGAGGTAGCCAATGCCGGAACGGAAAATGAATTAATGGATGCTATTACAAAACTAAAGTCGAGGGAGTATTACGATTCTACAAATTTGAAGGATTATTTTGAAAGAACGTGGTTTCCCGAGATTAAAAGGTGGGCATTGGCCTACAATCCAAGTGACATGCATATAAATTCCAATAATGGCATCGAACGCCAAAACGAATAAGAACTAAAATATCGGTACTTGAATGAATATCGTAATTGTTCTCTATCTGAATTGATGTCAGCAGTGGTAGAGGAATTTTTGCCAGAGCGATACTCGTCGTATGAAAATATTTTCGTTGTAATAAAAAAAAAAAAATTTGTTTTAAATTAAAGTTTTGTGTACCTTTTTTGCTTGAAAATTATCTGACCTTTCAATCATTTAATAATTTATTTAGCTGTAGGAAATAAAATGTATTACACTATGCGGGCACAATGCTACTCAAATTTAATGAATCTTTTATAACTTCACTTTTTTAGTACAATTTCCATTTTCTTATTTTTAAAAAAGAAATTAAATAACTAAAATAAATTATTTTTTGTATATGCAAACTGTTTTATTCATTTTATTCCAAATAAATGGAAGAATTAAACAAAATATCGATTTCAAAGAGAAATTTGTAAAATGCTTCAAATTACTTTTAATGTACTTTTAAGTAAAATTTTTCATTACATTATATTTTGATATATATATTTTCTAAATATGTAATACAATAATTATTGATTGAAAATAAATTCCAGTATTTTATATAATACCTAGTTTAGAAATATTTTACTTAAAAAATATTTGCACAGTTAGATTTTTCTTAAATTAACCAATACTGGAGAGGGGAAGGGATATATATTTAATTTAAATCGAACATTTTCAAATCGGTCTCTGCTTAAGTATCGATGAGATAGATGGCGCCACAATTTTTGCAATTCGTCTATGTCTTTCTGACGTCATTGGTTTTTCTAAGATGCGAAGGAGCATTCACCACGCGAAGAAGACGATTGAGTTGAGAGCTCTGTTGGCTTCTCATTCAGTAACCCAAATTAAATTTGTTTTTACTTCGGAAATATTGTTTTGTAAAAAGGTGACGCAAACATTGTGCTGGCGGGGTCTAAAATTTGGCGGTATTTTTATTTGGTAGGCATTTTTATTTGGCAAGTTTATCAAAATCTAATAAACAGTGCTCCACTTGGCGTGTTATTTCAGAAGGCACGTTTACATGAGCCACGAAGAGCAGGATTTTTAACCAAAATGATAGTCTGAATCCATGGAATGAAACTTCAAACCCTCCTTCATTGGAGGGTTTGCGGGACTCCCAATAAATCCTGCAGTTCCGGTTGTGCCTGGGTAAAAATCCCCAAGAAGGAAAAATTGCGGAGTTTTCTCTTCATTTCATGGATTCGATGGCTAATGTATGTTCGATGGCTAGAAAGGTGGATGCGCATCAGGTGCCTATTGACTAGGGGGTTCACTTAAGGGTTTAGCAAATTCTCTCACTTAAAAAAAAGCAATTCATATTTACTAATTGTGCTATAAAGAAGGAAAAGCAGTCCTTCCGATGAAAATGCAAGCTTGGTTAGTTTAAAGTAGTTTATTTTTTATGCATTGAGTGATTTGAGTAAAAAAAATCGATGTCACCTTACATCAGTGTTTTCATTTTGTGGCATTTAGTTCACTAATTTTCGGATGAATCAGCGCACTAATTTGATTTGATCGCCCAGATTTGCTGAGATGTTAGGTTAGGTTAGGTTTGAATTATCGTCGCACTAGAGCAACACGAGGGCTATTGGAGACGGACGTGGTATTTTAGAACCACAGTCAAGTGACGAGCCGACACCTGAATAGGCACCCAACGCAACCGTTAAGGGCGACATCTTACGCAGCGTTAGGACTTTGAAGGATATTTAACGTGCACTCCCTTACACGGGGTATTATAAGTCGGACATTTTTGGCTGCACGGGCCGTTTATAGGTCGGCAGCTATTTTGGCAATGCCTGGACCCGTACCTGGGACCTTTCGCATGCTACGCGAGTGCCTAACCGACTGGGCTCCCCAGCCCCAGATTGCAGAGAGAGCAGATTTGTAAAGGATTAACAAGTTTTTTTAAAAAATTATTTTACAAGTAATCTGGACAAATGAAAATACATAATCCTAGTTTCTATAAGAAAAATAAAATTGTGCTGAGATAAATATTACAATGTTCCACACAATTTTGTGTTAGATTAAGGAAAATTACAAGATCTTAAGCCTTTTTTAGAAACAATTAGTGAAATAACATTCTTATTAAGAGGACATTAAAACTTAATAAAGCCTAAATTATAGTTAAGGCATAAGTCTAAGCATTCCTAGAGCAAACCTGTCTTCGGACTGTTTTTAAACCAGCTATGAACCTACTCAAGAAAATACTTTAAAAAAAAAGCGAGCATATGGTTCCCTGAAAAATATATAATATTTAATTTAATATTTAAAGGGCTTAGTAGAAGATCATGCTAAGTAACAGTTTAAAAAAAAGTATAGATATTTGTGAGTAGAGTTCGTGTTTGCAGAGATATTTCTGTTAATGAAGATGCTATCCCCTCCTTTAAACATATTAAGCATAGCTTTCCCTTTTTTATAAACTTTAAGTTAAGTACATTTTTCACCTTTTTAAGTGCCGTTTTTTACAGATCTAAGTGCAAACGAAAAACTTTCAACTTTTTGTCACTTCGTACGTTCTTTCACCAAGCTCTTAATATATGAATATGTTCTATCTCTATTACATTTTCCAGATTTTTCTCATCTTCCTCTTACTATTAAAGGGTATTTTGAAATCTCTGACGATTCTAAAATCGGCAAACGGATTCATTAGGGGCGTTGTGAACTAGTTCTGATAAATAAACTAAGAAAATGTCAGGAGTCATAACGGCCCGAGAACAAGGACAAAAAAACACTTTAGAAGTCAGAAGTTTTTCAGGAGGCATGAAATTAAATACAGTTGAACCCCGTTAACGCGAAGTCGAAGGGAGCACCGAAACTTTTCGTGTTAACCGAATTTCATGTTATTTTTTTTTCAATAATCAAGGAATTTTTTTCTACATTGAGCCCGTAAATAGTTTTTAAAAAAATAACATTGAAAAATTGTTCTTGTTGTAGAATGTAATACACTAATATAATTAGTAATTCAATAAATTTGGAGTAAGTTCATACTATAACTCCAATTAAGAACAGCAATTGAATTTTAACTAGCGAATCATGGTCAACCCAATGATTTTCTCAGAAGTAATTTTTTTTATTATGATGGTTTGCCGCCATTTTAAAAAAATGTTTTGTTCAATTTGTTCCTCCAATTACCAAGAAAAGTCAAATTCTGAATTTTTTTGTCCGGGTTGAGCGGGATTTCGCATTAAGAGATTTTTTAGCATCAAGTCAAGGCTTTATAGGCAGGAGAAATGTTTTCAGTTCATCTTAACCGAAATTTCATGTTAAGCGAATTACAAGGTTCGACTGTACAAAAGACCTAATATGACCCAAAAGATTTTGTAAATTATAACTAAAATCACTTATTAAAACAAGAAACATTTTAACCGAACAATATTTATTGCTATAATATTTACAATATCGAAGCTGTAGCGATTGTTCAGATGCATCACATATTCACACATTCAAAAAAACTACTAAGTCACAAAATTCATGTTCAGTGAAAATAACTAAGCATACATAATAGGACTAGCGAATAAAACATTGAATGGTCAAGTGAAAAATAACAGCAGAATAAGTCAGAATTCATCCCTGTATCTTATAGGCAAAGAATGTACTGAGAGTTCACAAATACTAAAATTGGGTAGCATTATGTAAGAGTCAAACCTGTTTTACCTTACATACATTGGAGAAGAAAAACAATTGGACTTTTGGAATATTGTTTCTCCATCGTATTTTGCTCTCTAACGGAATTAAGATAAATCAGTTTCATTAAATAAAAACAATTCGCTAACCTAAGTTATATTTCATTAATTTAAAAATAGCTTGATAGGTATAATGTAGGATGGGTTGGCTTCTTGGTTGGATGGATGTTTGGTTTTTATGGCGCAAGGGCATCTAAGGCTATACTGCGCCAAACACTAGGTTATTTAAAAATATTAAAAAATTTGGCTTCTTGTATTCAGAAACTGGTTTTCACCGGTAAAAATTAGCAGAAATAAAAATCTAATTCATAGTTTGAGTTATTACTAAAGGATATTGCTTACGTAAACTTAAACCTCAATTTTATGAATGTAAAAACAATGGAATACGATCCTTTTTAGTTAACACTGTTATTAACATAAAAAGTGGAGCTTTTCAAAACCACAAGGACATTTTAAATGGAATTAAACTCAATTTCCATTAAACAATCACACAATAAACTTTATATTAAATAAAAGCTTAAAGAAAATTTATTTTTGTAAAAAATCAATTTGAAATGATATCTTACTATATGTTGCGATGACATTTTACGATGATTTGTATTATTTGTTTTGAAAGAGGCAAAAGGAATTCTATTTTTTGATTTCTTTCTTTAAATGCAGACATAGTTTTTCATTTGCATCTACGCTTTTATTGATAAATAAGGGCATATTTATGCTAATGTATTAATTTAGAAAGGATTTTACCTTAGTCTTTTTCAATGGTATTTAAAAATCAATCTACTTACATTAAATATAAATAATTTCAACTTTTAAATTCTCTAAAAAACATACAACAATAAAATAAATATCAGGACAAGGAGAGGAAAAGGAAAACGAAGTTATACTTTTAGACCTATTACAAGCAAAAATTGTTTAATAGACATTGTCAAAGCAATAATTTTCTTATCCCATCCTAGCTTAAAGTCTTATTTATCACACCGTAAAAAAAAAAAAAAACTATGCACAATAGAAATAACTAGTAATATATAGACTGCCTTAAACTTTTACAAATAAAAGTGGGTCGTTACATGAGGGTCATTCTATGAACAAAATTTACATAGGTAAAATCAGTATAGTTTTTTAAAAAAATATTTAAATACATTATATAAAATCTCAGAATAAGTTACACTCTAAAATATACAACAATAAAAAAACACAGTTTCAAGAAAATAGGAGGAAAAGTAATTATATGCTAAAGCATAACCTACAATTAGCTAAATCAAAACTAATATAATAAACTGCACATAAGCTAAGGTTTTTACCTTAGTTTCCAAGTACCCTAATACCACATAATAGAACACTATTCAACAATAAAATATGGAAATGGAAAAACATTTAGAAGTTTATATATAATATTGGCCATTTTGTTTTAGTCAAGGTTGATCCGCAGTTCGTTAAGCAAAACTATTTTCACTCTCCATGCTGCAGCAGTAGATAAGATTTTAAAGGATTCGGGATAGGCAATTTTGAAGTGTGCTTGATATTTTTGGGTCCTAAGGCTTTACGAATCGTGTACCGGCAACAGTGCTGCAAAGTTCTTGGGTTGGAGGCTATTTTTTCGTACCACATGTGTTTATGGTCCATGACTCGGGGTGCGGGATGGGGCGGGGGATCAAATAAACCCCCCTGTTGCCCCATAACGGCCCGGTGCAGAACAGCCGACATGACAAACCCCAGCATCTCGCCCCCTTGAGGGGTCTCTACGTAGTGGTCCCTCAAGGGCATGGGCAACTGAGGTGCCACCCTGAGCTTGGACAGAGGAGGAGGGTGCAGAATGCTCCTCACGACATACCTCAGCACCTCAAAGTCGCCAGAGCACGACTTTAATTCGTATTCCAGGAGGTTGAAACCTCGGTTGCTTTTGATGTTCACGTTGGCCCCGTAGGCGATCAAGAACTTCGCCATCTCCGGCCTGCGGCGGAGGGTGTTCCTGCCGTTGAAGCAGACATAGTGCAGAGGGGTCAGATCGGCGCTGTCCGGCAAGTTGATGTCTGTGTTGTAGCCATCCAAGATGAGCATCTGTAAAATCTCCATACAGACCGCTTCGTTTTCGTTGATGGGGTTGACAGCCAGGTGCAGGGGAGAGAAGCCGGCAAAGTTGGTGTGGTTCACATCGGACCCGGAATCCAAAAGCGCCTGAACGCATTCCACCATGCCCTGTCTGACCGCAAAGTGAAGAGGGGTGTCCTGGGTTTCGTAGCTGGGAAGGGATAGGATATCTCTGCCGACTGCATTCTTAAGGTGCGCCAGGACACAGCCAGCAAATCCACGCTGTGCAGCAATGTAAAGGCTGGTGCGGCCTAGCTCATCGACAGCATTGTAGTCGGCTCCATACTGGATCAACTCTTGAATGCAATCAACATGATTGTTCTCTGCGGCTAGGTGAAGGGGTGTTGTGCCACCTGGAAGAAAACGTTAAGAACCTAAATATCTCTTATATTGATCCAAGTAAGTACATTTGCTTAGATAAAAATATGCTCCTATCAGGCACAGTATTCAAATGCATTATAAAATATAGAAAAAATTTGATATCTTTGAAATATCATATTTGAATGACACTTCATTTTATAACATTAGTATGAATTTAAATTCAAATAAAAATACTGGGAGGGGGGGGGGGGGAGATGAAAGTACAGTTGTACTTCAACACAGCATGGCATGTGGGTGCATTTTGCTCTTGATTTTGACGGATGCTATCTACTTAACTATTTCTTTTATAAAAGTACTTTATATCAGGGGTGAAACTGCCCTCCACTAAAAAATCCTGAAAAAACTAGAAACGAGTCTTGTGGTGGTGGGGGGTAACTAAGTTAAGGTAAAAGGGTGAAAAATTAATATATTTGATTTTGTTGAAAAACATATGGGTTTTTTAAATCATCAAATAACTGCATACAGTTAAACAGGGGTGCAGAAAATTTTTTACTCCAAACATTTCCCCCAATCCGTTTGAAAATGTCCTTTAAATTTTACCATATGTTATAGACTTACATAAATTCTGTCTTGCCTTAGGTATAGAAAATTTTACGATATACAGGGATGTTAGTGCTTGTTGAACAAATTAAGCTGAAATCCAAACCAAATGTTTGGTTTGAAAAACCGAAAAAGCTATCACGACAATATAAATTTTAATAATTACATAATACTAAACTACAAAATGCACTTTTAATATATTTATATACACTTTAAAATAAGTACATTTTCTTTTATTTACTATGCTAGGGGGTCATATTCATCAGATTTATCTATGAACTTGTTTGTGGTCATTCATTTGGTGTATTACTTTTAAGTTTTAGCTGCTTGGCAGTTTTATCAGGCTAGAAATTTAGGCATCAGGTTTTGAAAGAAAAAAAACCTTGACTGCCTTTTTGGGATTGAAATCCTCAACTTTTGGTCTTTTTTGTTAAGAAAAAAAATTCAAGTACTTTTCCAGAAAAAATTCCACTAGAAATGTAATACCCAACATAAAAATCTAAATATATAAAGCGTGTATACGCCGACACTCCATTAAAAAAAAGCTAAAAATTATCTAAAATCAGAAACCCCAGTAAATGCCGAAGAAGAAAAAAAGGCCCAAATGTAAAACAAAAAGTATTTTAACATTCAAGTTGTTTTTGTGATCACCACTCAAGGACGGTGCGAGTACGACACTAGAAAAAATATCCTGGTCGTCTGACTAAGCCTGAACCAGAGCTACAAACTCAAGGAAGCAGCGAGTATTACACTTGATCAGAAAAAATATCCTGGTCGTCTGACTTGTCTTGAACCGGAGCTACAGGCAGTGAAACCGAAGAAACTTTTTTTCCCCCTTTCTTCACTGGTTGCTATGGCGATTGTTGTCTTTGGTAGGTAGGTAGGTTTGAATTATCGTCGCACTAGAGCTACACGATTGTCGTCTTTGGATTAGAGTAGTAATAGCGAGATTTTGGCGATTAAAGATTGTTTGGTGCGAAATGTAACCTAAGGAATTTTTCCCTGATTTTTAAAAGACATAACGAATTTCCTTGACTTTTCCTTAGCATCCCGATTCTGTCGACACACTGTATGACGTCACAAAGTCACATACTCTTGTCAGATCTCCGTGAAAAGTGCAGCGCTAATGCGATTTGATGCTAATGTGATTTAAAAAGTACGAACTTAATTTTTTTGAAAACAGTTAACATTTTTGGTCAAAAATAAAATTTTGGTCAATAATAATCCCGGGGGTACCCCGGAAAAGTTTCACCCCTGTTATATATAAAAGCTATTAGGTACCTCAGAAACATAAAATAAAACAATCAAAATAAACTACATAAAAATTCCTGCCATTTGTCCCTTTTGAAGACGAAAGGACTGGACCAAATCGTTGGAATTTCAAGACTTTACAATCGACAGAGTATAAGAATTTTTGGAGGGAAAGTGGGACTAAAGTGGCGACTTAAGGCAAATCTTTTAATCGTGTTTTATGTTGAGATTTAATGTTTGTGTTGCAATCACTAATTATTACCTTTATTAAAGTATAAAGTTTTAATGTTACAGATTGGAGAGTTACCATAAATATATATTGGTCATTCACAGGGTTACTCAAGTAGCATTTGACATAAAATCCTAACATAATGACAATGCTACAAGTTGGGAAATTCTGTTGTATACCTAGATAGGGAACAGCAGTGTAGCACCCTTTCTTTGAGCACTTAGTGGGCAAGGAACACTCAGCATTAGCATTCAACAGAGCCTTCAAGCACGATGTGTTCCCCTTCTCAGCTGCAACGTGAAGAGCGGGTGACATCAAAGCGGTCTTTCGCATTGACATCTGCGTTGTGTGCAATCAGGACTTCGACACACTCAGCGTGCCCGTTGGCACATCCCATCTGGAGAGGGGTCATGTAGTTCTTGGAAGCATAGAACAGGGCTCGGTTGTGTTCCTCTGCATCCACGGACACTCCGGACTGCAGGAGGGCAACGACAGTTTCCAAGTCTCCGTTGGCAGCAGCTTCAACGAGCAGCTTTTCGCTTTCGAGGCCTGTGTATTTGTCCTGCGATTGAAAACTCCATGGCGGATGTCCGGATTGAGTTGAGGATACCATGCATTAAGGTTTTTCTGAAATGCATAAAAGCAATTAAAACATTGCAAATTGGAAAGAAATACACGCTACAAAAAGAACATGGCATTTTAAAGTAAAATTAAGAAATATGTTTTCAGAATGGAATGGAACATTTTTGTGAACAAAACTAGGGCAAGGTTAACCAAGTATCTGTATTAACCCTTGCTTCTAGGGAAAAGGAGTATCGGGAGGATTCACTTTACATCAATTTAATAATTGTATTAAGAAGTAATTTAATTAGCCAGAAGTTTTGTTAATGAGACTTAATATATGATTTAATCATTTCAAAAACTAAGAGTACACCGATCAGGGGAGTAGAAATTAAAAATAATGTTTTACCACCATTTTTTTTGCTATGAAAGTCTCAGTTTCAGAGATAACACCAAGATGGAATGTTTACAACTGCTAAACCAGCGCAGACATTGGTGAATTTGAGGACCGAAAGCTCCTCTGTAGTATAAAAGTTTTCCTATTTAATGGAAATTCTCTATTATCCTACCTACCTCCAGTCCCAATTAGACAGCAATGTAATCCAATAAGAAATCAAACTAGATATTATTATTAAATACCAGTGTTTTAATTTTTTTTGCTTTTACAGTTCACTGGAAGTAGATTTTTAACTTGCAGACAATATCCACTAACAAACCAAAAGAAATTTTTATATCAAACTTTATTAATACAGAAGCATTTAGGTACATGCAAACTTTCTATATTGCCCTCTCTTCTAAAGCTTGCTGAACATCATCCTTTTTTAATGGGTTTATTTTTCAAACATTTAATTACAGAATTTATTTTAAATAACAATACTAAAAGCAAAAGTACAAAAATGTATTGAAATTCCCTTTACAAAATAATACTATCAAAATATCACAATTATTGCATGTTTTTAGACCCACTGCATCCTTTTGACTTCTAGTCATTAATTGCTATGAAAGCCACATATGAAGGAAGAAATAAAATAACTTGGCCCAAGAATTCCAAATACTTACATTTTATTTACTTAAAGGTTAAACTCACTAAATTTCACTTAAAATATTTAAAAAATAGGTTCTTGTAATAAAATATTTAAAAATATTCAAGATAAAAAACATGACATCTTAAAATTTTAATTTAGCACATGCATACTTGTTTTTGAGACGGTGCAATTTTAATTTGTCTGGAAAACACCAATATTCAACAAGGGACAGTATTGTAAAGCCCATAATTGCAAGCATGAACATCCGTTTGTTTCGATTTCTAGGATTTCACCACACCGATCAGGGTATTTTTAATGGGCGGCAACACCCATATTTAGTAAATAAAAAAGAAACAAATCATTCGACAAGGCTTTAGAAAAAAGGGAGAGATCGCAGATGTTTTCGAAGTTGTAGATAACCTTCTTTATAAGTGTATAATCTAATGATCGAAACAAGGAAACATTTAAAACAGATTCCGAAATGCGTAGAAAACCAATTTTATATACATGTAACTTTGGATTCATTCTCAGATTCAATTAAATATTGGAATGATTTGATGAAACACTTTATTTTTCGTTGGAAAAATTAACAATATTTCCTAAAACTTACTTGACAATATTTCGCTCTATTAATTTATTTTAATAAACAGAAGAAACCAACATTTGATACGCAAACAAATTGAAATGAGCACACGTGATGCCAGATATTAGAGATAACTATTAGTTCGAGAAGTTACAGTTAAAATCGAACTCAATTAAAAGTTTTACATGACGTCTTTCTTATTCATTGCATTCCTCAACGTTCCCTCACACCTTCTTGCGTTTGTTGACCTTTTGTATTAGTCATTATTGAAATTGATCATCCCTTATTTCTGGAAATCATCGAAAATTACGATGACCGTCAATGAAAAAGATTGTACCAAGTTCTAACATAATTTAAACCTATGTAATTTTTTGTCAAACTGAATCACATTTAAGGAGTCATAGGAGTCTTAAAAATGTGCAAAGAAGGTATTACAAAGCATAGTTTGATCTTTCATGTAATTTTTTTTAACTACTCAATATATAAGTATAATTTTTTTATATGTAATTCTGGAAGATTTATTAAATATAAAACAAATTTTAAAATTTATGAAACTTTAGCCAAAACTAAAAGAAATCATATTAAACATAAAGTTATTTGAACACATTGGGATTAGGCTTGCGCGGCAAATTTTGAGGTCAAAATTGAGAAAATGACTTCATATTGAAAGACTTATACGTAAATTCTCAGCTCAATTTTGATTAGAAATTATTTTAAGAACTTTTTTCGAAAAAAATTAACAAAAATTTTAAAATTTTGATTTTAAATTAAAAAAAAAAAATTCTAATTAAAATTGAGCTGAGAATTTAGGTATAAGTCTTTGTTTGTACATATTTATACAATATAAAATCATTTTCTTGGTCATTTTTTCAATTTTGACCTCAAAATTTGCCGCGCAAAGCCTAATACCAAAGTGTTCAAATGGCTTTATGTTTAATATCATTTATTTTAGTTTTGACTAAAGTTTCATAAATTTTAAAATTTGTTTTATATTAAATAAATCTTATAGAATTACATATAAAAAATATACTTATATATTGATATTGAGTAATGAGTAGTTAAAAAATTACATGAAAGATCAAACTATACTTTGTAGTACCTTCTTTGCACATTTTTAAGACTCCTATGACGCCTTAAGAGGGGAAAGGTTAAATTAGTGCTGCCATCTAATATCATTTTAGTCAAGTATTACTGCTCTTCCAAAATATAAATAGATTTACACCCATTGATTATTTAGCGGTTCGTTCGATTGCTTAGATGATACACTGCCCCCCCCCCCCCCCCTCCCCGCCTGCTCTATGTTAATCTTGCTGGACATCTATTATTTTTTTAAAAAAGGGATTTGACTGTTTATTTTGCAAGCACTCAATGATAGAAAACAGTTAAAATAACACTACAAAAAGCAAAAGTATAAAATTTATTCGAATGAGTGAAACATTAAAAAAGTGGTTATTTTTAACTTATGCTTGCAAATAATTTTAACACTTGTTAATATCACACTTTTCTGAGTTACATGCTGCAATCCTCTTCGAATTTCATTTAATTTGATCCAAATATCTTGAATGTTTTTTTACTGCTCAAGAACGAGAATTAGTGTGAAAGCTGTACCAAATGGTGATATTGCACTTAAAAATTACCCTCTCTATTTCCTCACGAATTAAGAAAGTTCCATGAGTCTAAAAAACGCTTTGTTATGTTCATTTTTCTGTAGTTTGAGGGCCCTACTTTTCCTTAAATCAGTCATAACATCTTCCACAATTATCATATAGTGCTCAATGCAAATGAAAAATTAAATTTTTTTCATTGTCAGTTTAGATAACTGATAAGAAAAAGTCATTTAAACTTTGTACTTTCAATTTCCTAATATCTCTATATAATATAAAATTGTAATTGTCGGACGCTTGAAAGCCACGTAACTTAAAGCCACGTGTCAGCCAATCAGAAACACTGAAAGTAAGCTTAAGAGTTTGACTTCATCGCATCGACCAATCAAATCGTTTTTCACTGATGATGAATAATTTTGTTTACTGGTACGAGGGCACTGGTACACCAGGGCACTCGAACTTTTTAAATGTTTTAAATTTTGAGACGTAACTCCATTTATTACATTCCAAGAGCGATATAACGAAGGATTTGCCGTACTTAATAATAATTGGTATTTTGAGTAAAAAATGGTGCAGCTATAATGTAATGCTTAGTGATTTGCAGACTTTTAGTGAAATTGAAAATGTAATGAAGGTTTGCTATACTTATCGAGTTGTATGAGATATGAAGTGGAATGTTTAGCTTATTTGTGCATTTTCGCTGTTTGGCAACGAAATTTAAAACTCCAAATTGAGACCGGCCCCCATTAGATATTCCTAACTAAGAAAGAATAAAGTAAATTTAAATTTCACATGGTAACTGTTATTTTGCTTTTCATAATGTTGCATCGGCTGCTCAATGGATATTTCTAATGATGGAGAATGGAAATTCTTCCGCTCAACAGAATCTACGAGGTCGTAGCGATAGGCAAAGAAGTCGCCAACGTTAAAGAAATCGCAGAAGCTACGCTAAATGAATTTGTTGATTAGTATAGATAAATTTAATTATGGACATTTTATTTATTTATTAAAATGAAGTGTATTTAATGTAGTTCAGTAATTCTTGAAGTTTAATGAGCAGGAATCATGTTTTATTTAATGCAGATTGTATAGATGAGCATTCCTGCATTGGCAGTATTCTCATATTAGTCTTGCATGTTTGTTTGCGGAGCAAAAAAAAAGAGGAATTGTGTAGCGATTCTCTTGGGTTGGCGAGCGGTAGCGAGCAGAGGGCTTTGTCCCCTAGTGAAATATAAGGTAATGAAAGTACTTGAAATATCAAGTAATGAAATTGCGCAGACGCAAGAGGTAGCTATATCTCAAAATTACCTCCTAAACTACTGCTAGAAATTACTATGAAGACAACCGTCTTTATAGCAATTAAGACCGTATTAATTAAATCGTATTCATTGAAAAGAAGGTTGTCGATGTACTGTCTTCTTGTAGTTACATCTTTGTTTAAGGAGTCATAGGAGTCTTAAAAATGTGCAAAGAAGGAACTACAAAGTATAGTTTGATCTTTCATGTAATTTTTTAACTACTCAATATATAAGTAATTTTTTTATATGTAATTCTATAAGATTTATTTAATATAAAACAAATTTTAAAATTTCAATATCTATCTTCTTTTAATATCTCACTTGTCCGTAGCATTTGTAGTTAAATTCAGCGATTTAAATGACTCGAAATTGAATTTCAATGCTAATTCAATGGGAAATTCGTCGTCAAATAGTAGATTTATGTCCGTCCTATCGTACAGACAAACAGACAAAAAGTATGAAAGTTGGGTGGCTGAGGTTATACCTTTCTTATAAAAAAAGAATTTTTAAGATCGGATTGATAGAACTGATTTTGGAAGGGGGGTACGGACGGACAGATGGTCAGACGGACAGACAGACGGACGGACGGACATCGACCGCCATGTCAATACCTACTTTTCCATTTTTTTTTAATTCTTCGAATTAAAAAAAAAAGTAGGCTAAAAGTGTGCAAAGAAGGTACTACAAAGCATAGTTTAACCTTTAATGTAATTTTTTAACTACTCAAAATAAAAAGTATATTTTTTTTATATGTAGCTTTATAAAATTTATTTATTATATAACAAATTTTAAAATTTATGAAACTTCAGCCAAAACTAAAATAAATGATAACAAACATAAAACTATTTGAACATATTAGGCTTGCGCGCCAAATTTAGAGGTCAAAATTGAAGAAATGAGCAAGAAAAAGACTTTATATTGTACAAATATGTACAAACAAAGACTTATACCTAAATTCTGAGCTCAATTTTAATTCGAAATTATGTTAAGAGCTTTTTTCTAAAAAAAATTAATAAAAATTTAAGAAAAAAGCTCTTAAAATAATAACTAATTAAAATTGAGTTTAGAAATTTTGTGTAAGTCGTTGTTTGTACATATTTGTACAATATAAAATCATTTTCTTTGTCATTTCTTCAATTTTGACCTCAAAATTTCGCGCGCAAGCCTAATCCCAATGTGTTCCAACAGTTTTGTGTTTGTTATCATTTATTTTAGTTTTGGCTGAAGTTTCATAAATTTTAAAAATTTTTATATAATAAGTAAATCTTGTAGAATTGCATATAAAAAAATTATACTTTTATATTGAGTAGTTAAAAATTTACATGAAAGATCAAACTATGCTTTGTAGTACCTTCTTTGCACATTTTTAAGACTCCTATGACCCCTTAAATCTAGTTCCGTACTTTTAATTGTTGGCGTAGCAATGTTTATGTTTGTTAAAACTAATGGCATACTAATGCAAAAGTAGGAACCCAAAATTATAATGAATCTGTCGTATTAGCAGTTTTAAAGGCAATAAAAAGGTCAGCAAGATACAAACAAACACGGGTTTATGGTCTCCAAAAACATGTGCAGGAACCTTTTGTATTGCTAGTGACAGTTTTTCAATTTGTTCATTCGGTTGCTCTTGTAAGTTAGACGCTGAGTCTCTTTATTACAAGCCTTACTCCCGCCACTAATCTGTACATTCGTTCTGAAAGAAGCTTTCTACATTGCACACCTTTGGAGCCGGGAAGTCTTGACGTGTTTTTTGCAACTTTTCAAGGCCTCTAAAATAGCGTCGGACTGCGTGATTGGCACAGTAAACTGTCAGTACTCTGCCACCAAACGACACATGTTCTTGAATATTGCTCGAGAAGTTCTAAAAGAATTAAAAAGCCTACATGTGTAGTTACTTAAATACTAGAATGAAATTCTCGTCGAAAGGCAAGGGTATTATAATAACATTAACTGCCACTTATAACCACTTCCGCATAAGATTTATAACTTTAGAACAAATATAGACTAACCCAGCATTCAGTTAAAATTTGAATCTTCAACTATAAAAATTGGCTACTATAATTACTATTTTTCTTCCGCAAATTAAATAAATAATCTTTATAGTACGCCAAATTTATTTGCAGTTTGAAGAATAATTATGTAAAGTTGAATGAGTCAAATCCTGTAGCATCCTTTCCGTGATCTTTGACAATGCTTTGAAAATCTCACCTTAAATTACACGAGATTCTAATAATTAAATAACTATCAATAACTATAATATTTAAAAAAAACCTGATATTTCCAGAACATTTAGCGATGATAAACATGAAAAAACTCCAAATTGCACTGATAATTAAAGGAATGTAATTGTAAATTAATACCAATGAGCTCTTTAAGCAAAAAAAAAAGTAACACTGTGAACCACTTTCCTAGTAAACAAATATAATAAACATTAAAAAAAAACCACATTGCGGTATATTTTTTATAAGGCCATTCCCAAATCGATTTACAAAGAAAAAATTAATAATCCTTAACATTTCAATTAAGGTTTTTCGTGGTATTGCTGATGTGGCAACAGTAATTTAAATGACTAAAAATTAAATTCCAATGCTACTTTAATGGATCGTTCGTCGACATGACAAGATGACGTATGGACGTACAATAGAAGAACAAAAAGTACGAAAGTTAGGTCCCTGCTGTCCTACCTTTCGATGACAAAAATGATTCTTAAGATCTGATCGATAGAACAGATTTCGTCACCGAAGTAAGGACAGACAGACGGAACACTTTGGGAAGACTACCATGTCAATACCTTCTTTTCTATTAAAATGTTTCGAAATTAAAAAAAGATTATAAAATATTCTAAAAATAACGTCAGGGCTTCATCCTCATTGACTATACATCCCAGGACCCCTCCCTAAAGATCTTTAAATTAACGTTTATTTTTTTTCCCTTCAATAAACCGGCCGTCATTTTAGAAATGGTAAACCAAAGGTCACCAAGTGATGCGATTGAATAACTCGTCAAATATTCAGCCAAATGTAACAAAAACTAAGATTTAAGGGTATATGAGGATTCTTAATATTTCTAAATTATTAAAATTGGGTGCTGCCATAGGAAATTTGAAAGTTAATAGCATTTTTAATATAAAGCCCTTTATGCAAATTTTTTGTCCTGCAATTAAGGGGTCACAGGAGTCTTAAAAATGTGCAAAGAATATACTACATAGCATAGTTTGATCTCTCTTGTAATTTTTTAACTACTCAATAAATGAGTATAATTTTTTTATATGTATATTCTACAAGATTTATTTAATATAAAACAAGTTTTAAAATTTATGAAACTTTAGCCAAAACTAAAATAAATGATATTAAACATGAAGGTACTAGAACACACTGTTATTAGGCTTGCGCGGCAAATTGTGAGGTCAAAATTGAAAAAATGAATAAGAAAATGACTTTATATTGTACAAATATGTACAAACAAAGACTTATACCTAAATTCTCAGCTCAATTTTAATTAGAATTATTTTTAAAAAAAATTTAAATCAAAATTTTTAAATTGTTATTAATTTTTTTAGAAAAAAGTTCTTAAAATAATTTCTAATTAAAATTGAGCTGAGAATTTAGGTATAAGTCTTTGTTTGTACATATTTGTACAATATAAAGTCATTTTCTTATTTATTTTTTCAATTTTGACCTCACAATTTGCCGCGCAAGCCTAATCACAGTGTGTTCAAGTACCTTCATGTTTAATATCATTTATTTTAGTTTTGGCTAAAGTTTCATAAATTTTAAAACTTGTTTTATAATAAATAAATCTTGTAGGGGGGACGTACATAAATTACGTCACGCTCAGAGGGGGGGAGGGAGGGGTATGCGCCAGCGTGACGGATCGTGACATGGAGGGGGGTAGGGGTAATCACATGCGTGACGTAACGATTCGAAAATTTCTAATTTTGCAAGGAAAATAAAACTTTACTTTTAAATAAGAGATTTTTGATAAATTTTACTTTTGTCTTTTCTTTTCAAGTTCATTTTTTAGTATAAAGATGTTTTTCTTTTTAAATTTCAGAAATAACGGGAAATATCAAAGTAACTTTTCCTTAAGAGGGGGGTGGGGGTGCTACAACGTGACGTAATTTTAGGGGGAGGGGTTCGATCAAACGTGACGCTGCGTGACGTAGGGGGAGGGAGGGGTCAAAAAAGTCAAAATTTTGCGTGACGTAATTTATGTATGCCCCCAGAATTACATATAAAAAATTATACTTATACATTCAGAAGTTCAAAAATGACATGAAAGATCAAACTATGTTTTTGTAGTACCTTCTTTGCACATTTTTAAGACTCCTATGACCCCTTAACTCATGATGTTATATAAACACAAAGTCAAAAAGGTCCGATTCTATAGGATGACTAACGTTCGAAATAATCACTAGTGGGTACTTTTTCCACAGCTGTACCTATCAAAATCGCTTTTTGTATCCTACCTACACTACAACTAAAGTAATCAAGTTTAAAAGTAGCGCGAAATTCTTTGACTGGATTTATAATGAGCTCCGCCCACTTTTCCATGTGGTTTAGGTTTACAGTTTGAACTATTTAGATATTAGCGTTTTTCTTCTACGATTTGGCGACTTTTATTTTTGTGTGTCATGAAATTTTAAAATCATAGATTCTCGTTTGTTATGAACGTTTTTGTCATAAAAAGTACTTGAAATGTCAAAGCATCATTTAAATTCTGTATTAACATACAAAGATAATGCATGAGTGAATTATTTACATTAATAAAAAAAATCTTTTTAATCAATTAAGCCAAGTTGTCCTACAGATGTCGCCCCGATTCTCAAAATGAAGCTTTAAAAAAAATTAATAATTAAAAAACTGATTGATAATGTTCTTCAAATCTTTTTTAAATTGTGTTTCATCCCTATTTGCGTATCTGGTGCAAACAGATCATACGTATAAAAAATACTTTACAAGAAACTGTGATTTGAAAAATAAAGCATTACGTGTATAGGACTGACAGTCCCTCTTAAATAAAATGGTTTTTAATGTCAAAAATATTCTTCCAATCGTCTTGATACTTTGTGACATCATTAATAAAGGTTGTAATAGTATTTTAAGCCAATAATTTCTTTTTTGGTTTTTTCACCGATTTTGGGGTACTGAACCCCCTTAAACTAAACTCGTGCAATAAAATATTTTATATTCTTAAATATTTACTTAGGGGGCATACATAAATTACGTCACGCAAAATTTTGACTTTTTTGACCCCTCCCTCCCCCTACGTCACGCAGCGTCACGTTTGATCGAACCCCTCCCCCTAAAATTACGTCACGTTGTAGCACCCCCACCCCCCTCTTAAGGAAAAGTTACTTTGATATTTCCCGTTATTTCTGAAATTTAAAAAGAAAAACATTTTTATACTAAAAAATGAACTTGAAAAGAAAAGACAAAAGTAAAATTTATCAAAAATCTCTTATTTAAAAGTAAAGTTTTATTTTCCTTGCAAAATTAGAAATTTTCGAATCGTTACGTCACGCATGTGATTACCCCTACCCCCCTCCATGTCACGATCCGTCACGCTGGCGCATACCCCTCCCTCCCCCCTCTGAGCGTGACGTAATTTATGTACGTCCCCTTATTCAAGGAAATACTAGAGTTATGCGGCAATCAAGTTTCAAACCGCAATGATTTATTTTAAACTTCTTTTTATGAACTCAAACTTTAGTAAAAATATTAGTAATTTTAATACTACAAACACTTGTTACTTCTTTTAGAAACTTAAATGGTAAAGTCCCCTTTTTGAAACTCTAAAATGTGTTTTAGTCGCGCAAATGTTCTGCGATAACATACGAGTACCAATTGATAACATTTAAGTTTGGTTTGATTTCATCAAAATATATCATTTGTAATAAAAGATCAATGTCTAAACATGATTAATAAGGAGATAAGATGAATATATTTTCCTTTCTTCTGATAAATCCTGTCTACGTTGTCAAAATATATGTTATCTTTTTTCGTTGGATGGTATCAGTACTACTCCACATTTTCAATACATTGCATGAAGTATCCATTAACCGTATTCATTGAAAAGGAATTTTCAATAGTGTTTGTCAAAGTCTCTTAAGCAGCTTAAAAACAAACCATTATGTCGAACGAGGATGAATTTAGAGGTCTCAAATTTTTTTGGAAGATCGAAAACATCAACCATTTAAAAGGTGAAAGTTTATTAAGTCCTTCATTTGGACCTCAACTAAGGTATGAGTTAAATATGAGCTTAGAGGAAGATAATTTTGCATTCCAAGTGAAAACCGTTAGTGGTATCCAATACTTTAGTGGATATTATTTTTCGTTAGCATGTCTTGGTTCCGATGGTGCACCTATGAATTGGAAAGTAGTGCAGACACTAAATACAAAAACCTTTGTGTGTTTTTATATTCCTAAAAAAAACAAAAATTTTCCTTGTGGTATACTGACTATTGATTTTCGCATATGGCGTCAATCAGATGATATCCTCAGACCTGTGACATGCTATTATGCTCGCACGCATGTAGAATCTATGCATAAGTTTATCAAAAGATTCCTTACTGTTAGAACACAGTTTGAATATAACATGTATCCACAACCTTGGTCAATGGAGCGCAAAGTAGTTATTCAAAATGATGATACTTTGACGATAGAGCTTCATTTGGACTGCCATCAATTTAGTGTGGTTGTAACAACGTCTTTATTCAATATTCGTGTTAAAATCCAAGTCGCAGTGCTAGATGCTTCGAATAAAAGTACCGAGTTTGCAAGTGTCATAAAAGAATCCATAAAGAAAAACGAAAAATGGAAATTCTTTACTAATATAAACAAGTCCATGCTTTCGTGTTACTCAAATAAATTTTTGCCTTCAGGAGAGCTAACTATAGGATTTAATATCACAATTTCGGGAAAAGTTACATTTAACAAGTTGGTCGAAGCAAGTGAATTCCATAATACTATTTATCCCAAAGCCACTGCTTCCACCAGTCCCGTTTCTGAATCAGGATTTTCAACTGAAGAACCTAAAGCACATAACAACAGTACGGAGAACTTAATGCAAGAACCTGAGGAACATAAAAGCAACATTGATCCAACCAAATCAAGTCTAACCGTTTCCCAAACCGTGCAAGACATGTTCACCGATGGATACCTCTCCGATTTTGAACTCAAGGTGGGTGACAGGACATTTCTCGTCCACAAAAGCATACTTGGTATGAGATCCAAAGTCTTCAGGGCGATGTTCGACTCAGAAATGAAGGAGATACAAGACAATTGTGTGGACGTCAAAGATTTTGATGGTGAAACAATCTTCAGAATGCTGGAGTTCGTCTATTCAGACAGAATTGATAACAACATGGACTGGTCAGAGGCATCCAGGTTAGTAGGCATGTTTTATTTTCATGTAACGTGATGGATGTAAAGTGGAATGAAAATATTTAGAAGTTTATTTCTACATTATATATGTACTTAATGTCTGATTTTTAAATTATAAAAATTCAGTTAAAGACAGGCGATAATTATTTAGAAATTTTTATTAAATTTAAATAATATTGTAGAGGAATTTATATTTCTGTCATTCCTATTTAATAAGTAGCGCGAACTTCAGAAATTTAAGCTGCTTGTTTTATCTGGATATAAATACTTAGAGAGAATCAAGGTTACCGAGTAAAAGACACACTAGGAGTACCAAGTCTTTACTATTTGAAAATCGTATAGAAATATTAAGTAATATTAAACAATGCATTGCATATTTTGACATTTATATTTTAAAAAAAATCAATTTTCCAATCTTGTTTCACAGGTTGTATGGTGCTGCAGATTTTTATGCATTGGGGCCCCTGAAGCAAGGATGTTCGGAAATCATTAAGAACAGCCTCAGCACCACAAGTGCCCTGGGAGTCCTGTGCATGGCCAACTTACACGAGGACCGGCAGCTAAAGTCGGCTGCGCTGGATTTCATTTCGCTCAACGACCATGACATCATTGGGACCGAGGATTGGATTAAGTTTGAGAAAGATAATGGCGATTTGGCCCTTGAAACTCTACGGGAATTATACTTGAGGAAAATGAATGGATAAAATAACCAACGTGTATCCAATTTTTCAGAGAATTGTTTTAAAAAATAATATATATTTTTTTCAACGAATAGCTTGATCGAAATTTTTACTTTTTCTTATAAATTTGCTTGAGAATAATTTTTGTTTAATAAAATAATGGTATTGATTATTTAAATATGGAAATTGATTTTTTTTTCTGTTTTTACCATTAGAGCAAAAAAGCAATTATGAAAGAGCTAAAATAGTCTACTTTCCTGTCATTTGAATGTTTTGGTATTCGAAAAGTAGTTTTCTTAGAAAATTTTACGCATTAAATTTTTTAGATGCCAACTTCTTGCTGTACCTTTGGTTGTTCAATACATTTGTTAAAGAAAACTTGCATAGAAAGAAAAGTTTATTTTATTTATATAGGTCAATTTAAGAGTGAAACCGATGCAACCAATAAAATCGCAGTACAAGGGAAAATGAAAACAAGAGCGTTGCAACACAAGACACGTTCACACTAATATTATTAGCTTTAAAAATAAAAGCAAAGCTTAGAATTTTTTTTATGCAAAGTTAGAACTCTCTACACTCCTTCCCAACCTGAATTAGGTAAATAGAAATATGCTATGGAGAAGAACCTTCCGCAGATGTAAAGAGTTCCATAAATCATTTTTGAATCCATCCACAAAACATTTTAAAACATTAATTTCATTTAAGGTCTAACAAATTTGAATATTATTTGAGAAAATTTGGCAATTTTATCAGAATGAAAAGTGTATTTTGGTTAAATTGCATTCAGATCATTTTGTATGTAAATATTACCTTAAAAGAGTTTCCAACTATCGGACCAATCGCGATTTTCCCCCTGCCTTTTTACTATTTGTTTTTATCCAAGATAGGTTGACACGGAGTGTATGCATCTTTCTTCATACACATATAATGAATCATCAAAATAATTATGCCAATTTATATAACATAAATAAATATTTCTTCAAGTGTTTTATTTTTATAGGAAATTAAGTTTCTAGAGTTGTTTGACAAATTGACATGTCTAAAAAGGCAATTGAAGGTACCCTACACTGTTAAACATTGTGTGCTTTGATTCCTAGTAGCTGCAACGGCTATGGGGTAAAATTTGTCACCCTTTTTTAGTAATAGGTTGAACCATTTTCTAGGTTTTGTAAACTAAAACCCGGGAAATGTTTCGACCGAATACCGAAAATATGGTGAAACATTTCACCATAACTTTGCAGCTACTAGGAACCATGTCTTTAGTGAAACAAAGCTCAAACTTGTTTACAGTGTAAGATAGACGGAAAGCCCGAATGAGTGAAACTCGTTCACCGCAATATAGGTTATATTTAACCAACTATACTGAATATTTAAAAAATAAAAACATTATTGTTTATTTCGCGATTTTTTATTAGTATTGTTTATGATCAGTGTTGCTTCTAAAACTAACCCAACAAATGAATTAGTCTTTATATAAAGAGTGAACAAATATACTCACTGGTACTTTCATTTTTAGAAATTATCGACACAGTTTAATGAAGTTGTTTTTTCAGTCTTATGATTCAACAACAACGATCAGTAAGATAGCTTAGTGTTTAATGTTTAGATAAAATTGTGGGACTGTTATTTTTAGCCTACTTTTTCTTTAAAAATTCGAAAGAATTAAAAAAATGTAAAAGTAGCTATTGACATGCGTTCTATGTCCGTCTGTCTGTCCGTCCGTACCCAATTTCAGAAGCGTAGCGTGCCTTGGCGGGGCCCTGTATAAAAATTTGTTTGGGGGCCCTTAGGAAGGGTAAAGATTTCTCACAAAGGAAAAAAAGGCAAAAAATTAAAAGAAATATTTGGGCAGTTTTACCATAATTTTTAATATCAGGTATAAAAAAAAATTTAACAATTATTTTTTTCAAAATCACTTTAAATGTTTGTCAAAAGGTTTATAAGGGTTCTATAAAATCGAAAAAAAAAAGTTCAGCAAAGCTCATTTGTAAAAAACAAAAAATAATGACAAGGGATGGCCGTTTTTTAAAAACACCGATGCCAAAGAAACTGGTTTAAACTGGCCTTACGAAAAAATAACTGTTTTTCAATGAAACCGAAATCACAAAAAACCGGTTAGTCTTAAAACTGGCTTCGCTTTTAGATCCCTCGATCATTACGATGGTAAGGACCGGGAAGTCAGGAACGGAAGGTAAGGACATTCACGCTTTTTTATGTTGAAACTAACTACAGTTTAATAAAAATTGATCTTTTTACTCCTTGTGCTCCACTTAAACAAATTTATAGTAAAAAAAATCAATTATCAAGCAAAAATTAACCATACCTGGGAGACTGTAAGTAAAGCAATAAAGCCTCGCAGCCAATTTTACTGAGTTTTTTTTTCAACGTTGGGCTGGTTGGTGAGTTTTAGCAAAAATATGTGGATACTAACTGAAATGTGAATTTTCTGCAATACTGTTTTCATGGTTTAAGAATCACTGTAGATCAATCCAGTGCCTCTCTTCACCACTTTAGGAATGAGGTCAGTGAATGTACCAAAACCCAGGGACATAGTGAGGAGACGAGAAAACACATTATAAATATTAAAAACCAAAATTTAATGGAATTAATTTGTTAAGCTACAGTATTAGTTCAATTTAAAATACAAATGAATGTAATTTTTAGCTCAGAAATATGTTGGCTTGAGCCCTGAACTAAAAAAAATTGACATTTGGGACACACTACGGTAAGGATTTTTCAGCTTTGTTCTGTGTTCTCAAATTTTTTTGGAGTTTCTTTGCTTTAAAAATTCCGTTTTGCAATTGTATAAGGACCAGTTTTTTAGTATAATAAGAATTTTTTAAAGAAATATTATTTTTTTAAGGTTATTCCCAAGGGACATAAAATTAAAAATTATGGTAGAATTGCCCAGTTATTAATCATAATTATGTATCTGTCACCTTTATCATGTCACTTTCGGCAAATTGATTTATAAAATCATTTATAGATGATGATGGCTTTAGATTTTCGAAAGTTTCTAGCTTTATGGACAACATAGTGACAGGTCTGACAGGTGTTTCTGTCCCATCGAAGTTCTTATGTAATTTTTTTTATCAGTTTCAAATTTTGAAAAACTTCTTCAAACAGTTGTAGTTGTAACTGGAAGCGTCAAGAATAAAAAGCATGCTGTAATTACCTCGGGAAAACTAGATGCAAGACTATTGAATTTTATCAGCAATAATTCAAAGAGTTCCTTAATGGAATGAATTTTTTGAATTTCAGATTTTATGCATGTTTTTAGAGCCTTTAATTGAGATGTCTTTACTGTGTAAAAAGCCGACAGTATTGTGCTCCTGAAGCGTTTAATATCTCTTCCTTTGAAGGAGACAGGAGTTTCTCCGGTTCGTTTAGTTGTAATATTTTGAACATACTACTCAGGTCGCCAAGGCTCTGAAATCTTTGTTCCCGCGTGTATCTATGTTCCCGCAGCCCGCAACAGCCGATATAGGGTGTTGGCAACTTTTGAACGCACGCTTTACGCGGGATTTTTTTTTTTTGACTTTTGTCATTTGTGAAAAAAAATGGGAAGTTTTATTAATTTTTGATTACTCACGTAGGGGGCCCCCGTGGCCCGGGGGCCCCGTATAATTGATACGGCTGATACGGCGGTAGCTACGCCCCTGCCCAATTTCCAAAACCAGTACCATCCATTCGATCTTAAAAATGCTCTTTTTGTTACAAAGGTATGATCTCAGATACCCAACTTTCATACTTTTTGTCCGTCTGTCTGTAGGATCGGACATAAATCGACTATTTGTAGACGAATTATCCATTGAATTAGCATTGAAATTCAATTTCGAGTCATTTAAATCGCTGTTGCTAACTCAACAATTTCATGAGAAACTTAATTCATTTAAAAATATTATTTGAGGTAAAATTCATTTAGGTTATTTATCAGTTTTGAATGACGTCAGAAATGTGATTATTTATTATTTGTTTACTAAGTAAGTGGCAAGGCATATTTTTTTGCGTATAATCCTGATTAGTTTTAATTTACATTTCCTATATTTTAAGTGCATTTTGGTGTAGTTCCATGTTTTTTGCTACAAATGGGTATTTAATTATTCGTAGAACTATAAATAAATCAAGCAGACGATAAGTAATCTTAATTTTATTTGCGATAGAAAATTAATGAAAATAGTTGATTTTGGCATTAAGAAGTTTAAACTATGGCTGGATGCAGGCCGGCACACCGGCGTACTGGTCTTTGGAGCTGCTGGGCTCGGGTTCAAATTCCGGTAAAGGCGTGGATGTTTGTGCTTGTCAATAAATGTTGTTATTTGTTTATGTGTTTGTGTCGTCCTTCTTTGCGTGTCTCTTGTGACTGTTTCTTCTGGCGAGCTGGGTAATGGGCTATAAAGCCTACACTCTCCCTTCTAGAGGGCGCATTCACTATCATTTGTCAACAGGAAAGTAGGCTACTTTAATTCTTTTAGAACTTCTTGTTATGTTTTTTAATCTAAGTAAAAAAGCAATTAACAACATAAAACAACACAGACTCAAATAAAAAGAGTAATTTAATTACAATTTCCATTCTCATCAATGGTGTATCAAATGATAGTGTTATACAATTATTATCTATTTTACGAAACACATACATTTATGATAATTAAGTACATACATCTCTCACATCACATAATCGGTAGTCATAAAGATATAGTGTCTTCTAAAGCTAAAATAAATATCAGTTCAAAGTGACTAGCCAGAAAATCAATTCTCAGTTTAAACTCCTACAACTAACACACTTTTTTTACAGAAAAAAATGTCACATAGTAAATGACTAGAAATCTTGTCTACTGCCAGATGTATTCATTAACTGATATTGCATCACAATTATTTTCTGTTGTTTTTTACCGACAGATATGAAATACTTTCGAAAATATAAATCTACACTCTTAAAACAAAAGAGTGAAATCCACTCCAGTAAGAGAAGTGTATTTTCGACACTGGAAATGAGTGAATATTAACACAAAGTTAAAATCACTCGTTTGGAGTGATCCTGTTGGAGGTTTAACACACAAAGGATCCACTCCTTCCGGGGAAGTGCATTTTCAAGACTGAAGGAGTGAAAAGTACTCAGACTGAGTTGAAATCGCTCGTTTGTTTTAAGAGTGCATTATTCAGTCCAACACTAAAAAAAAAAGTCACTTTTTTAGTCCGTTATTTCGACGGATTAAATTTTTTTTCTTTCATTGCCGTTTTTCTGAGCTCGTTTATTGTCTAAAAACCATTTTCTGAAAATTTGTTCTAAAAATCGTCACTTTTAAGGCAGTTTAAAGTTAACAACAATACAGCTGTTATCTTCAATCTGCCGAGAGATTTGGTGTCTAGTTAGTATGACGCTATGTTTATAACTCGATAATAGTGGGTTTGAATCGTGCCTAACGCGAAGCCCTTTTCTCTGTTTTAAAAAGTAAGAAAATGTAACAAAAAAGCTTATTTTGACTGCAATTCAGCACATTTAATGCAGTAAGCTTCTGTATTTAACCGTTAAATGACGTTTTTTTCCCCAGTGAAACAACAAACTTATTCTTTGTACAATAATTTAAATAAAATGCGAGCTATCACATCTGTAGCTCAGAGCCAGAATTTCTAAATGTTGATATAGAAGATACTTTCTTCTTGGTCTTAATACAGATTAAATGTCTAATTATTTACAGTATTTGATATTTAAATTGGTTCGGTTCTTTTAATAATTTTTTTAAACAAAAGCACCAGGTTTAAAAAATGTTAGAGTTCAGATACTAAACAAGATATTTACACAGTGCGCAAATTTATTCGTTCAAAATCAGAGAAAACTAACTGAAACTCTGGAAATGCTCAATGATTTCAAGAGACTGGCTTACGAGATTAATTTTCGCAAGTTCCTGTCATGATGCAACATTACGTGAAGCATTTTAACTATTTACAACTTTTAAGAAATTGGTTACCTAACTCTTCATCTATTTCCAGCATATCACGTTTTTATAATTAAATAATTAAATAATTTTTTTTTTGTAAAATAAGCAAATGCAAGTGTTAATATTTGGATATTTGTACAATATTACATTAATGAATGTTAAACGAGTAATACATTTGCCATATCTGATAAAAAATAAGATTTGACGTGTGTATAACAGCAATTAAACTAAAATCTTCAATTAATTATTCTTAGAATTAATTCTAAACCGTATAAACGATTGGGATAAAAGTTTGATTTTTTTTATATCACTTATTAAACAATCAAATAATATTCGCATGCTCTTTTTTATAAAATAATACTGAATGACATTTTTCAAAGATTAAAGTTGGTCTAAAATTGACAATGTAGAGAATCAATATCATATTTGTATGAGTTATTTTTGCACGTGACAAATTATTTTTAAATAGTAGATACTTCTAAGAAAGGGAATTGAAAATGAGTTAAAAACATTTGAAGTAAATCAAGTAGTAATAGAGTTGCGTCTCTTTGGCTTAAAAAATACAGACTTTCTCAGAAAGTTTCATTCTAGAATCAATGGTTTATACCAGAGCTACACTTTTCCGATTTTGATTATTTTTCTCTATAGAATATAACCTGAAGACGAACCGCTGTTATAGCCTAAAAAAACGGCTACGGTACCAAACCACCGACTGTCGTAGGCAGGCTCTGATCATTGCCTAGGTTTACAATGCCCGGGCCTTAGATTAATTTAGGGGCCTCAAAATTGGCTGCAAACATGTATATTTTGTTGCACATTTTATTGTTTTCTATGTTTTAATGAAAAACTTAATTTAAATATTTAATATTTTTTATTTTTCGATAGCAATACGTGCAATAATATTTGGCTGATTATTTAAAATTGATTATTGACCGTATATTTTATGGGGCAAAACTTTGCGGTATGTAAAATTTCTAACAATTTCACTTCAAAAAGGGCGTCCCAAAAGTATCCGGACCTTGTGCCCCAACTTGCCATGCTCAGACCCTGCTCGTAGGTGGGTACACTCTTAAAACAAAAGAGTGAAATCCACTCCAGTTGGAGAACTGCATTTTCGACACTGGAAAGGATTGAATATTAACTCAGACTGAGTTAAAATCACTCGTTTGGAGTGATCCTGTCTGAGGCTCAACACACAAAGAATCCACTCCTTCCGGGTAAGTGCATTTTCCAGACTGGAGGAGTGAAAATAAACTCAGGCTGAGTTAAAATCGCTCGTTCGTTTTAAGAGTGTACACTCTTAAAACAAACACTCCTAATTTAACTCAGTCTGAGTGGATTTCACTCCTCCAGACTGGAAAATGCACTTCTCCTTTTGGAGTGGATCCTTTGTGTGTTAAACCTCCGACCGGATCACTCCAAACGAGTGATTTTAACTCAGTCTGAGTAAATATGCATGCCTTTATGGTGTCGAAAATGCACTTCTCCAACTGGAGTGGATTTCACTCTTTTGTTTTAAGAGTGTACAGTAGCAAACAAATTTCGATGGCGTCTTTTGATGAAAACTCGATAATGTGTCATTTTACAAAGTCTCTCGTCACTCTGTCATGAAGGGAAGAATATTTTGGCACACCGGTTGCAGAAGTCTGAGCCTGAGGGCCACCGCCTCTACCAAGGCGTTCCTCCAGGCGTAGGCCCGCCGATCCACCACGTGGGTGGTGTTGACGCAGTCGTTGCCCCCGAACTCGCACACCCTGTAGTGGTGCAGGAACCCCATGTCAGGGGGGATGTTCATCATGGTCTTGCCGGCGAGGAACTCCCACACGAAGTGGTTGCCCATCTCGACCACGCGATCCGGGATGACGACGCATTTGGAGCGCTGCTTGTGCGCGTGGAACTTGGTCTTTCGGATGGTCTTCTGGAGCGTCAGCAGCTTGTAGGGAAGGGCCGCCGATGCCGTGTCGTTGGGCCACTGCAGGTAGAAGAATGCGTTCTGGAACGAGAACGCCCCTGTTCGGTCAGGGTTCTTCTTGATGAGTTGTGCCAGGAGCAGTGCCAGCGAGAGGTTCTTGTGCGGGATGATGTACTCGTCGAGGTCAATCATGAGGACGTAGCGGAACCTGTACATCGTCCTGTAGAGACAATCATTGAGAGAGGCGAAGAGGCCCTCCGTGCGTATTTCCTTCTGGGACACGATGTCCAGCTGCCATGGAAGAACGGTGACTATACCTTCGATGATGTATTTTTGGAGGATGCAGCCGACCTCGGAGCCAACTGTGTGGTTGTACAGAACAAAGTGGTTTACACCTAGAATGCGATTCAGTTCTATGAACTCTATCAAGTTTTTGACTTTGTTGTACTCGTAGTGGAGTGGCTTGATGCACACCGCGATCCCTTCGGGTTTCTTGAAAGTCTTTTTGTTGTCGCGAACGACGATTTTGTTGCCGATCTCGATGCTACCTTGTCTAATGATGGACACGTAACTCGGAACCGGCATGTTGGGTTGCTTGATGGGGCAGAGGATAAAATAGGCGCTGAATTTCAAATTCCAGTTTTCTCGAATGAGACGGTTGATGCCTGTCACAGTGACGGGCGTCTTTCCGTCACTGAAGGTGAATCGGCACAGAACCTTGTCAGCCAGCCTCGTTCGGGCTGCGGCAATCACGCGTACCCATTTGCTTCTCCGGTCGTCATAGTACGCTGAGTACACAAAGAACTTGTCCTTGGTGTGGGACACTTTCTGCCAGAAGTCCTCGGTGTCCAACATAAGTTTGTTGTAAGTCAGTTCCATTCTTTTTGATTCGTTGGACGACAGCGACATGTCTTCTTCCCTCACCCTTGCCAGCTCCCTTGCGACCCTCGAGGACAACGGATCGAACCTGTCCACCGAGGAATCATCCCCGAAACTGAACATGGAGAGGAACTTTTCTTCCCGCCATTTTTCTTCCTCGACGTAGAACACCTCCGTGACCAGCATGCAGGCGAAGATGGCGAAGAAGATGACCACCAGGAAGCACGATTTGGCCCGTCGCTCGCTGTTCCTCTTGAGGGCAGCCATCTTGGCCGAGCGGACGAGCGGAATTCTGAGTTTCTTCTTCATTGTCAGCTGTTACCACGCTCGTGGTGCAGAGTGCGTTCGTTGTATGACGTGCCCATCGTTCCGGTTGTTCCGGAAGACCCTGAAAAATTAAAGGAAATGATTAATAATGGATGATAAAGAACACTTGTTTTAAAGTAGTGTTGGTATTTCTGGTTTACTTTAGTTTTTTAAACTAAGCAGGTAGTTTTAGTTTAAGTTTGGGATGTATCCCTAACCTACTTTGAAATAAGAAAATAAAATTCATGCAGAGGGTTGCAAATCTTTACATAGGCCTAAGGATGGTTTAATAGAACCAATATCCATAAAAACTGCAAAGAAAGTTATTGCATAGTCTATATATCACAAAACAATGTAGAACAAAAATAAAAAGAAACTATATAGAATTCAATAATCTCTTATGAGTTTTGAGTTTAAATAGCAATTGCATTTTTAATGGAAAATAATTTTACAAACTTCCAAATTAATAAAAATTAATTCCTATGATACTTGAATGAGTATTCAACTGATATACTTGAATGTTCATAATTTTTATGATATTAAAATACTTCCAGTTCGTATTTCCTCTGAAATTTAGAATGAACCGTATTAGAATGATTGTAAACAATTTAACGTATTGTTATATGGATTTTTTTTTGCTGGGTAAGCGAAATTCATTAGTTGTATATTTATTATTTTTGTAGCCACAAACGCATGTAGAAGTTGTAAAGTTTTTTTTTTAAAGTCGATAAATCTTTTGCAAGATCTGAAAGGATCCTAAACAATCACGCATTTAAAATTTCACTGTTGTAGTTACCTTTAAAATATAAAATGTAAAAACAATAATCAAAAATAGAAAAACAGTTCCGTGGTTATTCTTTGTGTATTTTAAAAAGGCAAGTATCTTTTTCAACAATGGTGAAATCAAGATATGGTTAAAAAACAGTAGCGATAAGCATTTTTTGTCTAAAATTTCAAGATAACGATATGTCTCTAAAACTATATGGTCATACAAATTTATTTCGAAAGTCTTTGTTTATTTAATGAATGAATTAATGCAATAGAAATTAATTACAATATACTTAAATTAAAAAAAAAAAAGTTATTTGAATCGAGATCTGTAAAATTTAATTTACATTAATAAAAGTGGTAAACATGTTTTTTAAGGAATCGATAAAAAACAACAACTTAAGTACTTTTAAATTTGTCTCAAATAAATTAAAATTTGTTTAAGTTAAATAAAATTAGAATATATTTCAAATAACAAATGATAAAAGTTAAAATTACTTTCGTCAATGAATGCTTCAGAAGTCTAATTTAGAATGAGTTTCAACTCAAAGAGATTCTTGTACTGCTTTATTACAATATTCCATTCATTTTCGAACACTATAACGCAGACTGAATATAAACGCAACTAGTGTTTGAACATTATCCGTTGAATATTCATTTGTTTGAACTGAAGTTTCCATGGATAAGCTAGGTCTCTTGTTTATTCAGTTCCAAATTTTATAGGTCCAACTGCATGACGGTGATTATACTTTAGGGGCTTTTAACGATTATTTGAAATACTTGTTATAGCGCAGTCAAACCTTCAGATGCAGTCGATGAAGGTGAAAGGTATTGAAAGGTGTAGTTGCAAAACTCACAGTCTAAAATGTATGACTAAGATATATGGGCCTGTCTGTTCATTGGCGACTTTTGATAATGGTAAATTCAAACGGATAAATTCGACAATGAATGGGCTGGGCCCTATATCTTATTTTTACTTTGGAAAATGCGAGTTTTTCAATCGAACCCATCAATTTATCTGAACACTATGAATAAGTTATAAGTCATGTAAGCGTGATAGTCATTTTTTCGTTGCAAATGTATAATATGTTATTTATAGGTATTGATAAAATTTTGCATCTTTTATATCTACGACAGTAAATTATGCGAGTCATAAAGATTTTTAAAGTGCAAGAATAATATGCGAAATTAACATTATAATGTTTGCACTTTCACAATCGCAAGATTTTTAACTGCAATCTTTACAGCAGTGTACATGATTAATTAATTGTTTAGAAATAGTTTTTTTTAATTTAGAGTCATGGTATTCATAATTTTATTACTTAGTTTTGTTAAATTAATGGTATTCATAAGTTTTTTACTTATCGAATTAAAATTCATTTTCGGGAATGTAAAAATATAAGAAGCTATGTGGTTCAAAATTAAAAACTTATTTTTTTTGTAATAAAATCTTAATATCATTGACATGCAGGTGTAACATAAGTTTCGCTGATTCTAAGTAGGAAATTCCGCCCAATTTCATATCTCTGTATAACACAGAGCAATACACCATGTGCTATATACGTTATGATACGAAATATAGTTGTAAAAAGAGGGTTAGTTTCTTAGGTTCTATGTGAAAAAAACCTATGTAATCAAAATTTAGTAACGAAATTTTTAAAAAAATTAATTGCTTTTTGATATTTATGGGAATACTAAGCAACATGATAATTTATTCTAATTTGGATAAAAATAATTGTAAGACGTACCTCTTTGTGTTCAAGGTCAATGAAGCTATTATGATTTTTATTCAAAATTATAAAAATAAGATTGAAGAAGTAAGTAAGTGCCAGGCAATTCTACTTTAATATAATGATTTAAATTACAAATATTAAAAAGATCTCAATATTTTCCCCTTGGAATATCCAATAGAAACATTTTTTAACAACACCGATTGTATTTTGGTAACTTATTCACATAACGAATTTAATAGTAATATTTGCAATTAATTAGTATGTTAACAATAACGTGTACTTACAAATTTGTACTCTTTTGCCGAAAGTTGCATACCATGATAAATTTTATTTGTAATATCAATTAATGTTTAATATTAATATAAATACATCAGCTAAAATTAAAATTAAGATTTAATGTAATCACTGAAATGCAAGAAAATATTAAGAAAGACGAACTAAGCTGATGAACAAAGTAAATAACAAGAAAACTAGGGACCTTTGGTAATTGTAAAACAATTATAATGTTTAAACATATTTACATATTATTAAAAATGTGTTACCACTTTGCGAATTATAATTAAAACAAACACTTTTTACCACTCGTTTTTATCATTCTAACAATTTTAATTTCGTAAAAATAATCGATTCATTTTTCTGACTTTTTCATTATCTATTTTATATTTTGACATTCCAAACAGTTGATTTTGATGTATTGATCAATTCCAAAAAACATTGCTTTTAAATCAAACGACAATAAGTTTGCAGCCATTTTATTCTAGACAAAGATAGCACCACACTACGTCGGTTTGACAAATTCTTAACTGACATGATTGTAAAAAATGTGTTTATGAAAGATGATAGACTTTTTTTCCTCTCAATTTTATTGGAGTTAGCTATATGCCGTTAAATTAAGGTGTTTTAAAAAATTGATAAAGTTTGTGGAAGTAGTGTTTAGAACTAGAAGTAGAACTAAAATTATGAATGCTTTTTTCAAGCCTAATTTCCATAATAATACCGCTCATCCAAAAGTGACACCACTGGCGAGTGTTTTTTAAAACTTTAGTTCTATTTGGGTACAATAACTTTAAAAAGATGCTGCTGTGGCGTGCACTACATATTACTCGTTCTTGAGACTCAACCTTGTAAGTGTACAAAAAAATCAAACTTAAAGCTTAAGTCTGATTAAATGAAATTGGACCCCAATGTTTCTTTCCCTCTTACACTGTTATAAAAGGTGTGCTTGGTTTTACCAAAAATATGGCACCTTGTTCTAACTGTGTGGTGAAATATTTCCCCATTTTTCGGCATTCGGTTGAACCATTTTTCAAGTTTGGGAAACAAGAATCTGAGAAATGGTTCAGCGGAATATATAAAACATAGTGAAATATTTCACCACACAGCCGTTGCAGGTAGTAGGAACCATATCTATAGTGAAACCAAGCGCCCAACTCTTATATAGAGCCAAATTTTCGATAAATTTTTTATAGGTATTTTTTATGTACACTTTAATTACATTTTCCAACATTTGTTATTTTCAAACACATTTTAGCCAATGATCAAAACTGTGTTCTCGATTGTGTTTGGTTATCGTTTAGGTTGCATGCTGTAAACAGACAATCACAGACCCAAAATATGTTTTGGTGTTACTTATTTGACGGACCTTTTAGTTGCCGCTTACTTGACATAGGGGATTGAGCGTCTGAATCCCAACCAGTAGGTCCCGGGTTCGAGTCCCGTTTGGTAAGCGCATGGATGTCAGTCCAGTGTTACTGTCTATGTGTTTTTCTTTGTCCTTATTTGTGTACAAAGCAGTCCAACTTCTTCAAAGGATCTGGCAACAGCCTTCTGTGGGATGTTCGCAGATAATAGAATAAAAGGGCTGTGAGGCGCCCTGTGGTCAGAGTAGCGATCTACGGATCGGAAGGTCTCGCGATCGAAACCTGGTCGCTGAAAACTCACCGAGTATATGCGGAGTACGTGCTCGTTAAATCTGTTGGGTCCGAAAATCCTGTGGGCGGTCATTGCGCAGTTTCCCACGGGTACAGGTTCCTGGAGACTATTTCCCTCCCCTTCAGGGACATGTCTAAATTGTGGAGGGGGCGCGTGATAGATGGCAGCATCTGTCGCGTATATGTGTGCATGTGAGTGTGTGTGTTGTGACTGTCTTACTTGACTAAGGTTTATAAGCGGCTCTCTGAACAAGCACACAAGCCTGAAAGTATATGTATATCAACCAATCAACCAATAATAGAATAAAAACCGTTTAGTTGCAATTTTGTCAAGCAAACGCAGCGAGATTATATAAAAAAAACTTTAGAAACAAGGCATGTATCAGAGAGGAATGAAGAGTAATAACGGCACACGATAGAATGGTGGGACCACGATATCGGCGGATCAATCAAAATGGTGGATCTAAAAAAATATGAGTTATTGAAACGCAATGTTGGATGACAAGGGATTTTCTTTTTACACGCGTAAAGAAAATAAAAGGTTCCTTTATGGGATCTTAACAGAAGTTGTGGAACTCTTTTTTTTGGAACTCTGTTTGTCTTTCAAGAAAGCAATAAACGGCTTTCAAGATGATCTTAGACCTCCACGAATGGAATTCGGCATTATTGTGTGTGCAAAGATTGTATATAGCCTTGGATCTTTCTGAACTAAAGCTATGTGTGTGAGCACATATATGGGTCATTCTCAAAAAATGTTACAAATGCTGTCCCACAGCTTTCATTGCTTCTAGTATTTTTAATTTTATTGTTACGGAATTTTCACTTGAACTGCAAAAAAGAACGCACTTTTAAGTTATTGTACCCATATTTTAAAAGTACAGAAATACTAAAACAAAAGTTGGAGGTTTCATTTAACGGAGCATAGTCGGTAAATTTCACATATTCCATGACCAAAAATTAAAGAACAAGAGAAGATAATTATAACTTAAAATAAATATTTCTTAATTATTGATGCTTATAATGATTAAGAAGCATCTTAGCTATCAAATAAGCCCTTTACCACTTCTTAATTACAAAAAAGTTTTGTTTTGTAGCTTAATATATGGTGTCCCACAGAATCGAAGAATTTTCTTTTGTCGACTCTGTTACCAAAATTTCACGACAAAAAATGCAAAAAATTTAAGTTTTTTGCTGAAATAAGTACCACCATAGACACTTATTTCTGAAATGCATGACAATTTTCTCTTAAAATTTTAGTTTATGGAGGAAAAATATAAAAGTTTTAAAAATTAATGAGAGTGTGATTATTCAATGACTACTATGTTACCGTATTTTTATTAAATTGGAGCCTACTTAAGAATAAAGTGATAGTACAGTTTAAAGCCCTTGAGAAACTGATAACGATGAGCTAAAAACAAATTTTAAATTAGATAAACTTCATGGCAAAAAGCAATGTTAAAGTTTAAAATGTCCACTCTGTTACTGTCCACTCTGTTACCGTGGAAAAAGAAGCCAACTCTTTGATGAGCGCAGTGCCCCCAATTCTTAGCTACGAACTAATATGACATAAAAGTTTGATTGTTGCTTGACATATACAGAATTTTAGATGACATGGGTACTTATTCGTAACTATCAACAATTGCGGGTCCAATATTATTGAATATTTGATTAAACAGAGGAATTTTTAATCATATAGCATTTTTTTTAAAGCATTGTCGGAGTCCACAATTATTACGATCACTGCTCTTAATCATAATTTCTAAGACACGTAATCACACAACACAGACAAATTTTTCTTTTTTAGTAGTATGAAACGCGCGCAAATTAAAATTTGTTTTTAGCTGATCGTATTTGCTGTTCGGTTTAATTGATTTTTGTTTTAAAACTCCTTCGCTGCATCGGTTTTTGTCGCCGCGTTACACGTAATAGACATAATATTATTGGATCTTAAGTAATTGATGCTTTTAGTGACTATTAACAGTGAAGTATTGATATATGCAAAACATTGATGCTTTTTATTTCTTTTGATAGATAGGAAAGCCTGCGCGGACAAACGAATCGAGCTGGTAGTTAAGAATTCGGTTCATAATAATGATGCGAAAATAACATAAATTAGCTATTAAAAGCAGAGTAATTAACATTACTTAAATTAAGGAATGTATATTGTTTATGACGAATTCTTTTTAATTTAACAACTAAATGCGATGAAAACATTTTGAAGTATTTAATCCTTAATGTAAAATTAATTTAGCATTTCGCAGAAAATATTTAATGAAATTTATATCTTGGTAACAACGAAATCATTTATTGTAAAATGAGGAAAAAATCGTCTGTCCATTCAGAACTTTTTAAAAAGTAGCCGAATATATTTAGTACTATCAAAAGAAGAAATAATTAATTTTTAAAAAAGTAAAGCTATAAAATTATTTTTTGGAAACACGAAAAATAAAAATAATATAATTTTATATTATTAATTATATAAGAATATAGTTATTAACACAGGTTTCAATGAAGCGATTCTTTTGGTATAAAAAAAGGAAATAATCGTTTGCTATTTCCAATTGTCACTGCCGCATTTTCTTTTCATCGAATGAAAAACAAAAATATGAAATTTACTTAAATATTTCGTATGTAAATTTCGACCACAATCTAAACTACTCTAACTGCATTCGTTTAAAAAACTAAACCAATGAATTCCATCTTGCAAAGGATCCCGCTGCAAAGAACCAAGCAATAAGAAGCGTTGTCGTTGAACGTAGTTCAAACTAAGAAATCAGGAGCGCTGCTATCTTCGAAAATATTTTACTGAACAAAATTTATGGTTGAGAGCAATTCGAGCGTGGTGTCTATACGTATATTTTATTACGTCCGTTTCAAAATTCTCGGTATAATAGCATTGCGGTAAGTGAAAAGTTTGAATTAAAGCATAAATTATTTTTAAAAATATACAGATTTTATGTAGTTTCAATAGATAGGTGAATTCTTAATTCAATAGTAGCAATTATTTTGAATAAAATCGAACTTTATTTTTTTAACATTGGAAGTTGGAATTGTAACATTTTTTTAGAATGACCCATATATTGAAATAAATATAAGAAATACCTATATATCTATAAGGATATGTATAATTTCGTTCATAAATCTTCTAGGCTTAGGCATAAAAATATTACAGCGTACCTCAAACTTTTATTAAAGTGTTATGTGCTTGTTTACTAATTTAATAATCAAACCAAATATCTAATTATGAAATTATAAATCGAAATAAAATTACATCAGTAGCTACAATAATTTTTCAGCCATTTACATTGGATTACGAACAAATATAATACAGTTTTTTTTCCTTGAAGCCATAATTTATGTATACCAAGAAAAATAAAGTTATGTTATACATTTTAATTTATTCCCCCCTGAATTTTAAATTAAAGAAATGAACTGAAACAAGATTTTAGAGAAATGAAAAGAATTAATGTTTTAAAATGTTCAGTTCTCTCTCTTAAATATTTAGCAATTTAATAAAGAATAATATTTCTTTACAAAATAATTCCTTTGGCAGAATTAAATGTGTCTGAACATTTTCGTTTACTGAATTAAGAATTTCAAATTACCATTATTAATTCGACATAAGAAAAAAAATCGTAACGTCAGGAGACTATGCGAATAACGTTTTCGCTATTAAATTGTTTTGCTTTGAATATTTGGAATATTTTAATAGTATAACTACAATCTATAAAGCGTAATAGGAATAATTGTTTTTGAAGAAAAATTCAAATGGTAAGAGACTTAAAAAAAAAACAAGTTTGTCGACCTGCTCAATAAGTTAGAGTGATTCATTTTTGTTTTTAAATTTTTCGACAGTTAAGCAGGCAAATAACTTGTCAAAATATCGGCCCAATATTTCAAATATCTTGACGCCATTATTAAAAAGCACAATAACGAGTAAAACTTCTGTAATCTTCTGTCACTTTGAAGTTTATGAGTCTTTCTAAAACTGCACGTAACCTTCACACTTCCCTTTTAGCTTAGAGAAGTCGGTTCGTTAAATAATGATAAACTACTCTATCTTAAAGGCTGTAAAAATTCCATAACACTTAATCTTGAATCGGGCAGGAAAATATCAATAAAATGTCACAACCGTGTTAAGGGGAATGCAATGAAAAATGACTATGGGGAAGTAACATTAGGTTCGACCTTAAAGTTTTGTCTGAAAGATAACAAAAGGAGCACAAACAAATTTTCTCTATAAATACTTAGTTGATTTATTAATAATGACGCTATCTTTATTAGTGGAATTTCCTTTAGCGTCAAAACGGTTTTATATTCTAAAGAAGCATAGAGCTCATTAATTTTACCACTTTAAACTGATTTAGCTCGAAAACCCTCAGATAAATTGAAATTTGTTTTTTGATAATCTGTTTGATTTGATCTTTAATTTACGATTATAGAAACTAACTTCCTAGTTCTGAGATAAATTTTCAGTAATTACCTAAAGTTTTGAATTTAAGTTATCAACTTTTTTTGCTTTATGATTACTTGTTAAACTTTAAAAATAAATGCAGGTAACTAGCGCATTGAATGACTTCATTCATTGATTTGTAACTAAGTGAGCATACGTCGCAGTAAGTAAAAAAAAAGGACGTAATTGAAATCATTGCCAATTACGGTTGAAAAAATATTAAATTATGAAGCCTTTTAAGATATTTAAATTGGTATACAATGGGGTTGTTTCACGACGAATCTGGCAACACTTGTCATCCTCAATTAGAATTTCAAAGATGGCGGCCTCCATGCTCGTTTAATTCGATATAGCCACTCATTCATCAATTCAGGATCAGCATAGGGAAATACGTGTAATGAAACTTTTTTTTCTGCACAATTTTGCGTTAATGAATTATTCGTACAGCCAACAACACAGCAAAAACTTGGCATTTAAAAAAATTAACTTCAATATTCTCAACGAAAACTCACTGCCGAATAACAAAAACAAAACATAAACAGTAATTCTAATGGGGTCGGTCCGAAATGAACGGGTCCGATTCTAAAGTTGGTTGGCTGGTAGACATACATTTTCAGGTTTGTGTGCTTGCTCAGGGATCCGCTTAAAACCTTCGTCAAGTAAGACAGACACAACACACTCACCCACACATACACATACGTGACAGATGCTGCCATCTATTGCGCGCTAGTTTTCTAACCGTTGTGCTGCCGGGTCAACACGGTAATTCTAAAGCAGAAACATTAAATTCTAATTGAGGATGACAAGTGTTGCCAGATTCGTCGTGAAACAACCCCATTATTACAAAATATATAAAAGCCGTTAGACTGAATTCAGATACCCATAAAGTATTACAGGAAAAATGCACAAAATCACTAAACTTCCAATAATTTTCCTCACATGACTTTTCCACATAAAGTGCCCTTTCCGGAATTAATTAAAAAATAGCTTAAAATATTGCGTTGAAAACGTTAAATTGGAAAGTTGGTGCTTCAACTTGAACCGTTAGTCTAATTGCGCCAAAAATTTCAGCGAGTTTTTATTTTACTAATATTTTATCTGAAAAAAAGCAAGGCCTAAATTTGTTTAATTTAGTTTTGTGGTTGCTTGCATAAACTAATTAAATGCATCTTTGATTATAATCAACAAAAACTAGTGACAACTTGTCAAGTCTTGGAATATTTAATTATGTTTGTTGAAAGTACGTTCTCTTTTTGTTTGGTTTTTATCGATGTTTCATTAAATCGAACGATAATTTAAAAAAAATTAATGATTATTAAACCATTTCATCGACCAATATCATTTTATTATTTTTCATAATTTTCATTTTGAAAAATAGCCTCTTTGATGTCATTAGAAAATGAAAATAGATATAAAGTTTAAACAGTTTATGGTATTTAATAATAAATTTGCAATATTCTTGAAATTTTAAAGCTTGTCTTAATTTTACTATACGTTAAAAGTGTTAGCTTATTACTTTAAATAAAGCGGATTTATTTTGTAAATACTAATAGTTTCAGTTTAAATTGAAATTTTAATAAATGTTTATTTAATTATTGCAAAATTTAAGGAATTACAATAATTCATAAAATTTTCTAAAAAAATTATCAAAAAATATTTTGGCAAGAATAAAACATCACCATATAAATTATGTAAAAAACAATTTTTCGAAAATTCACCTTAGTAAATTAAAGGAAATTGGTTAAATTAGTAGGATTACCACAAAAAGCAGTGTCTTCAGCATTTTACGAAAAAGAGTAAAGCGTGAATATATATTTTTTAACGGGGCAGCTTCGTTTGTGGCTAAGTCAGGTATGATGGTCAGGATGGTCAGGAGTGGATATCAGGTATTGGTTTAAATTATTTTGGTCTATACTTGTATAAGAAATTGATTAAGTGCATTATCTTTGAGAGCCATATCAACAAAAATAGTATTACGAGTCAAATGAATATGTCGGTATTATTTGTAAAAATAATTACATATTTACTGAGTTTTTGAAGACGTTTCATTAATACAACGATAATTTTTTATGATAAATTACTGCATTAACTTTTTACCAAATAGTATAAGTCTATTATCATTTGCAACTTTCATTTGAAACATTGTTTCTTGGACATTACTAGTAAAATAAAAATAAGTCACGGGAAGATACTTTATCTAGACTATTTATAACAGTAATTTATAATTTTGCAGCATTCTTGAAATTGAAAGGATTCTCTCACATTAATTTCCAACAACTTTAAGTTAACACTTAAGAAAGCATATTTAGTCTGCAACAGTAAAAATAAATTACAAGATTTAAAATATATATATAATATGTAAATATAACTTTTTCAATTCATTAAAAATCAAAATATATTTTTTTCTTACATTTATTGTCAAAAAATACTTTCTATCAAAAATTGCTTCAAGATGAATTTGCTGAACAAGTTCAATTCATTGAATCGAACGAAATAATTGAAGAGCTTAGTGGAAGAATGTGCTAAGTAACATTTTTGAAAAAAATTGAGATTTTTGTGTTAATGAACATATTACTAACTTTCCTAAAGGTAATGTAGTAATTGCATTGCAACTCTCTTTTAGACGAGAATCTTTTATTTCAATACAACACAAGTACCAGACACTATACACGCAGAATTTCAGGAGCTTTAACAAAGATGTTTATAGCAGTTACATTTTTTCCGTTCTGACCAAGCGTCGCCAAAACGAACGCCCGAATTATTTCACACTCCCTTCAGTTCAGTTTTTGCAAAACAAAATAAATCATAACAAAAAATAACTATATACAAGAAATGTACACGTCACTACAGACTCCTCCCTTCCCGGAGAAAAACTTTTCTCGAAGAGGAAAGTTTTCAGTCAACTGTTCAGAGTCTCAGTTCAAAATCACAGTACAGTCACTCGTGTAAAGCTGTAGCACAGTCACTCGTTCAAAGTCAAAGTCACATCACTGTAATTCGTTCAAAGTTCGGAAAAACACACCATAGTCCTATGCTCGAGTAGTATCACAATAGTCCTATATGTTCTACTATTTACTATAGTCCTATGTACCTACTTAACTGAACTCTAGTGCCTGTACTAAGTAAATTTAAGTTAAATATTAATTAAAATCTACTCTAAATCTTACGAGTTAACAATATAAAGAAATAGAATATAGTTTTCAAAATCATATATGTAATAAGGAAATTATATACAATACAGTTTACACAATCCTATATGTTAGCAAGGAAAAAATAAAATATACAATATCATGTTACGTTATATACAATATCATGTAAGAAATATAACAATGACTGTAAGCATTTTTACTTCCCCTGACTTAGATAGCTGACTATTTAAAACAGTCTCTCAAAATTTGTGATAGTTCAAAAAAGTTTGAGTTCGGAGGAAGCCTAGGAACACACAATTGAGGAGGAACCCACACACACCTGATGTTACACATGACTTTCGTCTTTCTTCAAGTAACTCTACGACTAAGTTCGTGGTCCTACGCAATGCACAGATAACTTGTTTGGCTTAGAAGGCTTCTTTTTGGCTTTTTTCCTGAAGTATAACTCCTGATTTTTCGGCCTATATCTGGACTTAGAGAATGAGTTACTTCTAGCTTCTTGGGGGTATGGTTTGAGTTCTTCGGCCTTTTGTGGCTCTTCAATTAGCTCCTTTGGAGATGAACTCACAAGTCTAGGCTCAGAATGTAGGGAATGTGCCATAGGCAAAACCTCTCCTACCTCCATCAGCTCACCAACGTTTTCCTGGTCAGGAGCATCTTCCGGAACCTTTTGTTGCACGTCTGGACTCTAAGACTTATCTACGGGCATTTTCTTTTGAGCTCTATTTTGAACTGCATTCAATTGTTGAATCTCGGCAAACTCATTCTTCTCGACTTCTTTAAGCATTGCAGCTGTTTTGTTGCCCAACAGATACATTCCTTTGTCTAAGGAGTTTCTAAGAACAGCCGCTTTAGTGACTATATGGCCTAAGTTGCATTGTAGCTCTACTTTGGCTAAAGGCAAGCATTTCATCTCCTCTTCTAATGGAGTTTTGATCCACACATTCTCATTTGTAAACATAGAGGGCTTGACATACTTATGGCAAATCAAGTCGACGGTCGAGCCGGTATCCCGGAGTATTGGCATTTCCACTCCATTTACCTTCCCTCGACTGATGTATGGTGCCAGTCCTTCTTCATATATAGAAGTAATATTAGAGGCCACATATTCGACTTTCTTCAATTTATCGCACAGGGGCCTTAGATGCGTAGTAGATCCACACTCAAAGCAGCGACGTTGAGGTCGTCTTTCGAACTCCTCTTCGTTGTTGGTTGCCAGCTGTGGATCTTTTCTTCCCCACTGGGTTTTCTTCACTTCTTCTGCAGGTTCCTTGAATTGATAATTCGCCTGTGATTTATTTGTCTTCTGCGGGGTTTCTTTCTTCCTAAAACTCTCTCTAATGCTCTCATACTCATCTATGGTTTCTGCCAGTTCGTAGGGAGTCTTCATTTTTATCCATTTATCTAGAAAATGTTCTCTAATATCGTCTGGAACCCTGAACTTTATTTGTTCGGTTATCAACAAATCTTTTAGCTGTTGGAAAGTAGATATTTCCAAATCTTCAATCCACTCTGTGAAATAACATGACAACTCATGAGCGTAATTTCTCCACGATTTTTCGGGAGTCTTCCGATGGCGATAAAAGCACTGCTTAAGTTTTTCACTGTTTAGCTTGTATCTTTTTAAGATGAGGCTCTTTACAAATTCATAGTTATTTGCATTTTCAGGTGGTTCTCTGGCCAAAAGATTAGATATTTCCGCAGGTAGCACACCTAACAGGTAAGCAGTCCAATCGTCTTTCGGAACTTGCGCCATTTCAGCTTTTCTTTCGAAATTTATGAGATAAAGGCCCATTTCATCTAGCTTCTCGTCAAACTTAGGAGTTATCTGGGTCAATTGAATCTTCGGACTACTTCTTGCCAAATCTCTATTCGTTTGGGGCAAGGACTCACTTTGAGTTAACTCCAGACGTCTCAACTCCAATTCATGTTGCATCTTCTCCTTAGCCAATCTTTCTTGTCTATCATTCTCTTCTTTCCTTATTCTTTCTTGTCTATCATTCTCTTCTTTCCTTATTCTTTCTTGTCTATCATTATCTTCTTGTCGCAATTTTTCTTCTTTCTCTCGCTTTATTTTCTCTTCCTTTTCTTCTTTCTCTCGCTTTATTTTCTCTTCCTTTTCTTCTTTCTCCCGCTTCAGTCGGTCATCAAGATACGTTCCAATAAAATCTTGACTTCTTCCTCGTCATAGAATTTACTCTTTAAGATAATTTGTTTTATCTCTGGAACCACACTCGAAGGCGGAACAGCTTCCCCTAATTCCTCGCAGACTACTATCAAGTCCTGTTTCCTACCCTTAACTAAGAAAGCCATTTTCCACTTCTAAATGTAATTTATCAAAATTAATTCAGTAAACTACTTTTTATTTAAAAAAAATCAATTCGGCTAAAATATAACTTCAAAGAAAGTACTAATGTTATTTTGCAAATAACATTTAGCATTCTTATCACGGACAATATTTATGTCTAACAAGAACAATTTTCAAAGAAGCTATAAATTCAAAACATATTTCAACTGAATTATACCATGCAATGATCGTTCCACTAATTAAATATTTTTTGCAAGAACAACCAGCAAATAAATCCTCATTAACTTTTATTTACGTGAAGTTACGAAAATTAAACTATGTTCGCAACGAGAACAATGCTCACGTAATTAATTCAGAATTCTACAAATTCTAAATATTTCGGAAATTGAAATAACGGAAAAATTTATTTCCCAAATGTATTCAATCAACACTTTAAATAAAAATTTACTACAGATTATTTTTTTTATCTGCAACCAGAATTGCATTTAAAAATATACTGAATTAAATCTTCAACTGATAATTGACATTGTTTTCATTGAACGACTGCGTTAAATCGGTAAATACAACCGCAAGACAGTACACCTTCAAATTAAGCTATTACCTTAATTAAAATACAATAATAAGATAACGAACTTCAATATCAGTTATATATATAAAGATCTAAATCAAACAATTAAACATTTGTTCTTGTTCTCAATGTGTCACTTACATATTAATTGCAACTGCTAGAATAACTCACAGAATTCTACAACAAATAAAGTTTAACTTTTGTTAACTTTAAATATAAAAAATAATTTTTCGTTTTATAAAAGTAAATCAGGCACTAGAATCAAGTTAGGTACTTACAAACTTTGAATCTTCCTGATCGAAGCAATGGTTTTGACGTTCTTCTTCGTCAAAAAATGGCGTGGAAATTTCTTCAATCCGTTACAGCTGCCACCAGTCTTGTCTGTAGTAATTGCATTGCAACTCTCTTTTAGACGAGAATCTTTTATTTCAATACAACACAAGTACCAGACACTATACACGCAGAATTTCAGGAGCTTTAACAAAGATGTTTATAGCAGTTAAATTTTTTCCGCTCTGACCAAGCGTCGCCAAAACCATAGATTAAGAACACTCTAGATCTGAATCCCTGATTGGATTAGCATTGGAGAATTTCTATATTGAAATTGACATAGAAACTAGCGCCCCTATAGTTACTTTGGGAACTACTGTGGTTTTGTGGCTGCTTTTTTCTGGCCTTCTTTAGGAGCTTTAACACAGTCTATTACGCATCGTAATTTAAAACCCAGGTCAAGTGACGAAAAGAAACTATTTTTGGCGACAGCGGGACCATGCGTTTTTTTATAATCATATTTTTGCAATTAAATGGTTGAAGTTTTACTTAAATTTATCTCTTGATTTAATTTAATGATTGAAATAATATTTCAATTTATTAGACAGTATCTACTTTTTGACTGTGTTAAAGCTCGGGAAGAACAGGCAGTAGGAAGCAAATTGTACTTAGTTTATTTATTTTTAATGAAGTCACTTTTCGAACGACAGTTTTATTAAGCAAGCTTCATATGCATTAAATGTAGTGCTAGAATATAAATAGAAATTATGCAAGACATTTGTTAATACGCGAAATTATTTTTTACAACATTGATTGTAGCAAATTGAATACAAGAATAAAATTCAAAAGCATAAATATCAGCATATTTCTTTTTTATTACAATCATTTTTACAATATTATTTTTTATTCTTATCAAACAATCTTTAAATATGTACATTATAAAGAAACAACACATAACTTTAAATATTTTATTAAAAATGACAAGAAAAACTGCAGTTATTTAGCACAATTATTATTTCAATTTTGCTAGATAATAAAAACATAAGATTGTGTATCAGTGTTTATTTAGAACGCCGCCATGTATCTTATGTATGCGATTTATGCCGGTAAATTTATCAGTTTCTGTGAAGAGGCTGCAATATCCTATAAGTATGAAGCACAGAGCTTTTCTTCATGTAGAATTAATTCCTATCATTTCTTTAACCAATTCTAAATGATAAAATAAAAACGAATAAATAGATATTCTTTACTTAATAAAATTATTGTTGAAAGCCAGAAACTAGTGGGACTTTTTTTTTTGTAAAATTTATTGCAATTTAATCAACAAGATCTTTTAAAGATTTATAACTTTAGGAACAATAGCAAAACTTTTATATAAGTTAAGAAATAAACTGAATTATCTTTTAGAATCGACGACATTCGATTTTTATAAAAAAAAAAACGAGAAAATTTTACTATAGTTCAGAACAGTCATTTAAAAAACCCCAAAAAGAATAAGAATTTGCAATATTATTTACATGAAATGCACTTACTGTCGTTTATTCTCAAGATTGCTGAAAATTCTTCGAAATACACTATTTAAATAAAAATTAACAAAAAATAATTGCAGACTACGAAAAATAAACAAAATTATTCTATTTCTAAAATGCATTTAGCAACTTTATCGTCAATCGTCATAGTAACCGAAATTTACACTCTGTTGCCAGACTTCGATTTTAATAAATTCGAAAGTTTTAGGATGTGATATCCCGAATATACCTAGCAACAAATAAATGATTAGCTTTATATTAATTCATTCCTGAGTATTAGGTAGCCTTAAAATCGAAAATTTCAATTATCAGTTTAAAACTGACCTAATATTATGGTACGTTCCGAAGAAACAATTGTGCTGCAATCGGAAAGTGCAATTATGCCAATCAACAAATCAACCATTAATAGTTTATTAGTTCCTCAAGTAACTTTAGGTGCGTAGGCATCAGATTGACTTACTGGTCTATAGTGTTCTTTGTCTATGGCCAAAACCATAGACAAAGAACACTCTAGACCAGTAAGTCAATCTGATGCCTACGCACCTAAAGTTACTTGAGGAACTAATAAACTATTAATGGTTGATTTGTTGATTGGCATAATTGCACTTTCCGATTTCAGCGCAATTTTTTCTTCGGAATGTACCATAATATTAGGTCAGTTTTAAACTGATAATTGAAATTTTCGATTTTAAGGATACCTAATACTCAGGAATGAATTAATATAAAGCTAATCATTTATTCGTTGCTAGGTATATTCGGGATATCACATCCTAAAACTTTCGAATTTATTAAAATCGAAGTCTGGCAACAGAGAGTAAATTTCGGTTACTATGACGATTGACGATAAAGTTGCTAAATGCATTTTAGAAATAGAATAATGTTCAAATTTGTTTATTTTTCGTAGTCTGCAATTATTTTTGTGTTAATTTTTATTTAAATAGTGTATTTCGAAGAATTTTCAGCAATCTTGAGAATAAACGACAGTAAGTGCATTTCATGTAAATAATATTGCAAATTCTTATTCTTTTTGGGGTTTTTTAAATGACTGTTCTGAACTATAGTAAAATTTTCTCGTTTTTTTTTTATAAAAATCGAATGTCGTCGATTCTAAAAGATAATTCAGTTTATTTCTTAACTTATATAAAAGTTTTGCTATTGTTCCTAAAGTTATAAATCTTTAAAAGATCTTGTTGATTAAATTGCAATAAATTTTACAAGAAAAAGTCCCACTAGTTTCTGGCTTTCAACAACAATTTTATTAAGTAATGAATATCTATTTATTCGTTTTTATTTTATCATTTAGAATTGGTTAAAGAAATGATAGGAATTAATTCTATATGAAGAAATGCTCTGTGCTTCATACTTATAGGATATTGCAGCCTCTTCACAGAAACTGATAAATTTACCGGCATAAATCGCATACATAAGATACATGGCGGCGTTCTAAATAAACACTGATACACAATCTTATGTTTTTATTATCTAGCAAAATTGAAATAATAATTGTGCTAAATAACTGCAGTTTTTCTTGTCATTTTTAATAAAATATTTAAAGTTATGTGTTGTTTCTTTGTTATGTACATATTTAAAGATTGTTTGATAAGAATAAAAAATAATATTGTAAAAATGATTGTAATAAAAAAGAAATATGCTGATATTTATGCTTTTGAATTTTATTCTTGTATTCAATTTGCTACAATCAATGTTGTAAAAAATAATTTCGCGAATTATTTATTAACAAATGTCTTGCATAATTTTTATTTATATTCTAGCACTACATTTAATGCATATGAAACTAGCTTAATAAAACTGTCGTTCGAAAAGTGACTTCATTAAAAATAAATAAACTAAGTACAATTTGCTTCCTACTGCCTGTTCTTCCCGAGCTTTAACACAGTCAAAAAGTAGATACTGTCTAATAAATTGAAATATTATTTCATTCATTAAATTAAGTCAAGAGATAAATTTAAGTAAAACTTCAACCATTTTAATTACAAAAATATGATTATAAAAAAACGCATGGTCCCGCTGTCGCCAAAAATAGTTTCTTTTCGTCACTTGACCTGGGTTTTAAATTACGATGTGTAATAGACTGTGTTAAAGCTCCTAAAGAAGGCAAGAAAAAAGCAGCCGCAAAACCACAGTAGTTCCCAAAGTAACTATAGGGGCGCTAGTTTCTATGTCAATTTCAATATAGAAATTCTCCAATGCTAATCCAATCAGGGATTCAGATCTAGAGTGTTCTTAATCTATGGCCAAAACGAACGCCCGAATTATTTCACACTCCCTTCAGTTCAGTTTTTGCAAAACAAAATAAATCATAACAAAAAATAACTATATACAAGAAATGTACACGTCACTACAGTAACAAGTTTCCTCTTTAGTATTTTTAAGCTTTAATTTTACCATATTTTTTACGCTTTAACAAGTAACGTTTTCAACAGATTTGAGTGCAAACGAAAAACTTTAAATCCCATTTTCTCCTTTTCATGTTTTTGTCACTTTGCAGGTTCTTCCACTAAACTTTTCAATTGGTTTTTAATTAAATGTTCTGCCTCGTGAAAAATAATGTCTTAAAAGCCTTTGTTATGGGATAACAACTATAGCTTTTCATCGATTAAAAGCCAAAAGCCTTGTTTCCAAGATAACACTAACATGACATGAATGATTGAATATTAGGTATAATGATGAACTAACTTATTATCTTGTTATCAATTTCTTAGCTCTTTTAAAACAATTTTGGCAATGAGTTACTTTGAATATAGTTAAGTGTATGAAATTTTTTAAATTGTCTAAAGTTAATTAACTTTTTTATGAAGATACCTGATGGAAATCGACCGTCCTTACCAGAATTCAAATATTTTATAAATTAATTGAGTATTTTCTTAAAAGAGGATGGCGCATTTTGTTAAGAATATTTTTAAAACTTTTATATTTAATGCAGATAAATTATTAATGTGCCTAATTAGTTGTGTTAGGTGTTGCTGTAAAGTTCTAGGCATTAGAATGAAAAAGTTTGTGTTCAATTGAGATCCAGAGAGAAAATTAATGGGTAATATGTTTATATACATTTACATTTACCTGTTATACATTAAAGGCACTTTTTCCATTTTGTTTCGAGAGTAAAAAGACAACTGTAGAGGTGTTTAGGTTTTCAATATACAAGTTCATTCACATTTTTTTTATGCAGTTAGGGTCTAAACTTAAACTTTAGTTTGTTTATATCGCTTGCTTTTTATACCTAATCTACCCATCTTAAAAAATATTTTTTTTCCACTTTTATAAATGATAATTGTTGAAATGTCCAGAAACAATTAGGTAATGTTCACTTCTTTACCATATCGTATATGTGTACTTGTGATCCTACCTATTATTAGGATGGCACATATCGACACAAAAACTATTGTTTTAACAAAGAATTATGACCAGTATTTTTTTTTTTAGAAATGGCTGCTCCTGGAAAATGATATTCTTAAGTTTTAATATTACCCTTAAGATGTTACAAAAATAATAACTAACCAAATATATAAAATGTACTGATTCTTTTGGATTATAAATAGGTCCATGCTTGATTGCTTTAAAAGGTTAAAAAGATTAAATCTTTGTTCGATTAAATGTGGGAAGTAATGAACTAAATGTTAGTTAGGTCAAATATTGATAGTGAAAGTATGTGACATACAAAAAGATGACATGAAAGCGAAAATGTCGACAAACGAAAACTAAACACGAGATGCATTGAAATAATAGAACACAAATAAAATAAGAAAATTTATCTTTCCAAATCTGAAACTGAAAATTCCAGTGTGTAGAAAAATATAAATTTTAAATATGAGTCTAGCCTCAACATAAACCTATCACTCTTAAAGACGAAAAAATATGAAAAGTTTGAAAAATAAAAATAGATTTTGATATGAAAACACAATGGAACAGCATGTGACAGACGCACTCTTTGCAGAAACCAGAAATAAAAGAATAGAATAAAGTTTAAAATAATTATGTTGTATATACAAAATATGGTTAACTATAGTTTGGAAATGCGAAAAAATATCCAAATAAACAAACAAGAAATTTAAGTCACACGGGAAATTAAGCAAAATTTGTAACAAATGGCTAGGGAGAGTTATAAGCCTCCTCAGACAACTATTACACATCGGGAAATAAATGACATCACCACACAGAAAGGATTTTTTTGAAGACGTGCCAGGAAAAAAACTGACACACGCACCAAAAAAGAATGTTGCAAAAGAAAGACGCGACAAATTTTTCTTTGAGACCAGTGTCTGAGAAAAATAGGACGCCTTGGAAGTGGCCGTCAGAAGTAACAGAATAATGTTTTAAGAATGAGCAGTGTGACTGTGGAGGAATTCTTGAAGAAGAACAAAAAATGAAAGGCATTCCTTTACAAAACCTCAGGTAAGGCCTCGGGCGAGATGTTTTAGTTTACTTGGACAAAATATGGAATGGTATGGTATTTTTGGAGATTTTGTCAATAGAGTTGGAATAAAATATGAAAGCTTAACTGGAATCTCAGAACGAGAAAGGAATAACTCCAAGATATGGACATCAGAGTCAGAGAGGTACATTATCCACTATTCCTTCTTCACATAACATAATTCGACATCTACTTTTTTAATTGCAAATTTTAATGTTTCTAGCTACTTATTAAAGTTTTTATGATTTATTACGAACTCCGTAAACGAATAATAGTTCTTAATTTTGGAGAATCATAAAATTGCGTAGATATGAGTTAAAGATTATATTTTGCAGTTTTGGATATCGAGGCTTACTTTTCGCCTTGCAAAGCTTATGGTTAATTTTCATGGTAAATCGATTTATTAGTTTCGTGTTGACAACTATTGTAATCGTTAAAAAAAACTTTGTACTCTCTTTGTAATGTGGACATAAGTAGTTATGCCGCTTTGGTTCTAAAAGTTTAGAATGCATTGGGAAAACGGTACACAATAATGGTATGATTATCGATTTGAAGAAGGATGTATTGGAGTATATTTTGAAAAATATGCTGAATTGTCTATACAATGTCATTTTTCGAGTCTTATTCTTGTGTTTGTAAAAACAAAACACATAAAAAGCTTTCTAAAGTACATTACAATTCGTAAAAGAGCAATTTTTTTAAAAAGATTTTATTTGAAAGTGAGTATCTCAACGTATTACTCAGCTACTAAACTATATTCAATCAATATAGATACACCATACCTATTTGCCATGAAACATTAGAAAAGGTAGTTTAAGTAATGTGAAATTGAGAGGATGATATTTGAGAAAAGTCTATTCATTATGCCCAGCGACTCCATGCTTGGGAGGAACGGTTTTCACAAACCCTTCAAGGTCCTCTTTCCCCCACGGAATGATTGGAACAATGACCCTATCGGTGCCAGTAACTGTGTTGTCTGGTACACGGATGGCTCCAAGATGGGCAGTTCCACAGGCGCAGGTGTTTTCTGTTCATCAGACGGGACAAAATTGTCATACCCCCTTGGTAGCTACTCACCAGTCTTCCAAGCTGAAATCTTTGCTATACTTATGTGCTGCCACATTTGTCTGCATAGGGACTATCACAATAGATCTATTTCTATTTGCTCTGATAGCCAAGCAGCTCTTTTAGCTCTGCTTAAACCCAAATTCACCTCACCTTTGGTTTGGGAATGCTACACTCTTGTCTGTAGCCTTGCAACCGCTAACAAGGTTACACTGTTCTGGGTTCCAGGTCATTCAGGAATTCCAGGCAACGAGATGGCTGACGAACTGGCCAAGTCGGGTTCCAGTACCTTATTTGTCGGTCCAGAGCCAGTTCTGGGTGTTTCCAATGACATTATCAGAGGTACTGTCCTATCCATTTTCAGGGATCAACAGTACACCGATTGGCATAGACTAACCAATCAAAGACAAGCCAGGGAACTTAACTCGGGTTGCCCCAGCTCCCGTCATAATGAGCTTCTCGGGCTTAGCCGTAACGGTATACGCAGGGCGGTAGGTTTACTCACTGGTCACTGCACCCTTAAAAGGCATCTTACCCTTATGAGGGTCCTAGATGACCCCACCTGCAGGGGCTGTAGAGACAAGGACGAAACGGTCACTCACATTCTCTGTGATTGCGAAAATTATGCAGCGCACAGATTTGAGCATCTAGGGCAACATTTGCTTGAGCCCTGGGAACTCCAGGATATTCCAATCAGATCCTTGCTGAATTTTGCTTCGGCAACGGGGCTCTTCTTATAGGAGTGAGGGATTTATTTCTTGGGGACAGTACAATAGACCCCTGGTCGCAGTGCTTGGCTCTAACAGAGCCCCCCTCCAATGTCATAAGTCATAAGTCAATCCACTTACATGTTAATAGTTGTTTTAATCAATTACATAGCAGAAACACACAGGATTGGTCTTTTATAACACATTTTCGCACTTAAGTAGAAAAGAAAAAAAAAACTACTATGTTTTTAATATTGGACTTAAGATCTTTTGTACTGAGACACAAAATTAAATTCCAAAAATCATTATAGCAATTGAAATCTAAATAAACCTCTTACTTTCTTGAAACATCTGTCGTAGGTTTAATTACTTTCTTTTAACATCTGATAAGTTCGATGTCTCATATGATTGCTTTTTTCCTTCCATTAACCAAATGATTTGATCTTATCACCCATATACAATACTTCGTAGCAGCAATATCTTACAAAGAAACTTGGAGGTGCCCGTTTCAAACTAGATTAACCCGTGAAATTCGGCAGAAACAGACAAAGCCAGCCATTAACGGCTTCAACATCAACGATGAGCCGTTAGCCTCGCATCGGCTTCTTCGCCTCAGATGGTCCTTCCGTGCTCTGCTAATTGATAGATAATTGCTTTTGAAACTTGAATGGAAGTGAGGGATGTTGCAAGTGTTTGGACGCTCTCCAAGCCCCGGTTTCAGTAAGAAAGTGCTGTAAGTTATATTTGGCTTATTTTGAGTAAGAATTGAAGAAAGTAAGTTTTGAGTAAGAATTGAAGAGAGTAAGTTTTGAGTATGAATTCAAGAGAAAGTAAGTTTTGAGTATTAATTGAAGAAAGTAAGTTTTGAGTATGAATTGAAGAAAGTAAGTTTTGAGTAAGAATTGAAGAAAGTAAGTTTTGAGTAAGAATTGAAGAAAGTAAGCTTTGAGCTAGAATTGAAGAAAGTAAGTTTTGAGTTAGAATTGTAGAAAGTAAGTTTTGAGTATGAATTGATGAAGGTAAGTTTTGAGTAAGAATTGAAGAAAGTAACTTTTGAGTAAGAGTTGAGAAGTAATTGGAGGAAAAACAAGAAGTTCAAAAAGAACTAAAATAGCCTACTTTCCTGTTTATTAAATACTGAAATTCTTATCGGGAAACAACTAGGTTCGTAACAGTAAGTGTCATGTACAAAAGTGTTTGCGTAAAATGTATACAAATTAGAATAAATTTCACTAAACACAGCATCCAGCTACAATTTAAACTTATTAAAGCAAAAATCAACTATTTTCTTTAATTTTCTTTCGCAAATAAAATTAATATTACTTATCATCTGCTTGATTTACTTGAAATACGAAGAATAATTATGTAAAATTGCTCTTTAGTCGTATCGTAGCATCCGTTCCAAAAAAATATTGAAAACGCCTTAAATGTACGAACTTTCAGCTTTGATATGAACCAAAGCCTAATCAACGTGAATTAAATGTTAGCTGCAACCTTTTCAGCCTAAAGTGTGGGGTGTTGAATGGGGCATACGAATATTCTAGTTAAGGGGAAGAATTATTGAGCGTTCATTGTCTTAAGTGAAGCGTTGTAATTACGGTGGCTTAAGGGAATGAAAAGAATTTAATGCAGTTTTGCGTGTATTATGTTCATAATGTGTTGAATTTTTAAGAAGGAAAGATTACCGATTGGAAATCGATAATTGAGCACTATTATATAAAATTTGTGCAGGTCATGTTTCATTTTATAGGCTTAAACCGTAAATTTTGAAATATTTGTGTATAGTTTATTAAAATCGATTTTGAGCGATTTGATACACATAAAAAGTAAAAGAATAATCATTTGGAAAATGTATATTTAGAGATGTGTATTGGTTATTTGCTGTGAAAAGGACACGGAATCCACAAAATACACAAAAAGTTTCTTGTATTAATGTACTGCAAAAGAAATAAACATAACATTTCAGCGTGTTATCAATTTGGTATTTTCAAAACCTGTAAGGAAGGCTTTACTTATAAAATACATCCTGACCCAGGTAGCACACTAATGTGAGATCTATATGGACCAATTTGGGTAATGTGGGCACTCTCCATACGAGCTCTAGAAAGAAAATGACCACATTTATATTTGTTTAAAGAGCGTGGGCCCACATGGGCTTCCTCACTTAGGCACAATTTCGCCACACTTACAAATATCGCCAAAAAATTAATCAAATTTAGAAACAGTTGAACTTTTTCAGTAGAAAGTTTTAAAACTAACAATGAATAATTAAAATTTTTACATTCATATCATAATTACTCTTATCCAAATAATAATTAAAACTGTTTTAGACAACTCTTTTCGATAGCGCTGGTTTTATATAAGCCCACAGCGATCTTTATGGCTTGCCCATCACTTACTCATGTGAATTAAAAATTATGATTTTATCAAACAAATAAAATGGAATACATAAACATGAGACAGTGTGGGCAAACCTTGAAGATTATTATGGGAAACCCCATATAAAATACATGTTAACGAAAAGGAGCCATCTAGGACAAGTGTTAATTGAAGAGCATAGTGGAAGAACGTGCTAAGTGATATTTTTGAAAAAATTGGGATTTTTGTGTCATTGAACATATAATTACGTTATTTAACGATAGCAAGTTTCCACTTTTTCATAAACTTTAAGTAAAGAATATTTTTTACGGTTTTCAAATTCCGTTTTCAACATATCTGAATGCAAACGAGAAATTTAAATGCTCATTTTCTCGTTTTCACTTAGCACGTTCTTCCACTAAGCTCTTCAATTGTTATTTGGGTAAAGCAATTATTTCATTATAAATTTGGTCATTCTGCCCCAAAAGAATTAACTTTTTATTTACTTGAACTAATTTCCTTAGAGGTAATTGTAAGTAAAGCATCATTGTAAATGGGCTTAGATACAATGGGCTTAGATACATAGTCCAGGTGGGTCCGATTGGTTTGCACAAAAATAAAGGGAGTCGTTTCTTTCTGAGGCCTATATATATTGTGCTTACATTACTCAAAAGGACCCTTATGGATGCCATGTTAGCGTGCTACTAGGGGATTGCTTATTCCCTCTCATATCTCCTCTGAGATACAAACAATGAACTACAAAGATATTTTTGGGCACACGCATTCTCAACATTTGACTCCTTATACACGCGTTACGCTACACCAAATCTGCGAATTAAACACCAATAGGGTAACTGCGACCACCCCAACTAGATCAAGGACAGGCCACTTCAAATTGATGGAAATCTAAAAAGATGGAACTAGGAAATACTCCAGCTGCAGAAACTGTCCCCAACTCGGAACTGGATCCAAAACATATTTTCTCTTCTCCAGCCATCCTGGCAAAATTGCAGCAAATCACCAACTCGCCTTACGAAGACCTTTATCAGGACCACTGTCCGCAGATCTCTGAAGCAGTCTATGAAATCTTTGGTCCCATACAATCTTTTTCCATGGACACGACATCATCATCACGATATGTTTATGTGTGGGTATAACATTTAAAAGTCTATATAATATTAACACTGTCCTAGGAAACTATTTTCGATAACACTGGCTTTATTGAGGTACAATATAATAATCTTTATGGCTTGACCATCACCAACCCATGTGAATAAGATTTACAATTTTTAACAAACAAATAAAATTACATGGATCAACATTGTAGGCAAGCCATAAAATTTCTATTATGGGCTACCCCGTATAAAATCTTACATGGATTTAACGACATATTTGACAGAAATGACAATGCCAGAAGTGACGCAGTCACAGGAGACACACAAATAAAGGACGACATAAACACATAGACAAATAACACTTATTGACAAACACAAACATCCTTACAGGGATTCGAACCCGAGCCCAGAAGCTCCAAAGGCTGGCTCCCTAACCGTTGTGCTGCCGGGTCGGCAACGACATGGTTACATGGATTTAAAAGTGCATAAGTTACTCATTAGCGAATACATAGCTTAATAACATGGGATATGAATTTCCTCGCTAATCGATACGCGTTTCAAGCAATTTGTGTCGGATGTGTAATAGAAAATTATGGTATCGCTAATGAGGAATCGGAATCCCCCAAATAGATTCTTAATGAAATTCCGTAACCGTTTAACATTAACTATAACAACCAGATGTTAAAAGCTGCGTTTTAATATGTAAGTTCGAATGCAACAGTCTTTTGTGAATATTTACAGGGCTTATCTCTATTTGTTTCTAATAACAATTTAAATGCCACTTTGTATGTGGTATTATTATTTTTTTGACATAATATGTGGTTTCAGTTTGGTTTTAATTCAATATGTGGTTTTCTATCAAGCAGTGTTAAAAGCTGCTGCTGGTAATATACGACAAGAAAACTTTTATTTCTTTAAACACACTTAACATCGACATTACTTGATTTTTTAACCTCAGGTAAGGCCATAAGTATTACACTAAGATCATCTGTGGCAGCACATACGGCAAAAATTGCCAAAACATTTGTGTGAATTTACAGCATTATGGTTTCATATTGTACTTCTTATATGTGTAATTTTGATTTCTTGATATTTGTGGAAGAAAAGTATTTAAGATAAGATAATTCGAATTACAGTAATGGTAACGGAAAGATTCCGTCTGTCTATTTCGAATCTCCAAGAACTTAAACACAGCCACGTATGCATTTTAATGTTGATCCGCAGTAAATTGACACAATTATAAAAATGTATCAAGCGGTTCTCTTAAAAGATGTCAACGAATTTTGAGAGAATATTTAAAACACTTCTCAAAATATTTACTCATCTTTTTCACAGATATTTTAATGAATTTAAATAAAAAATATAATTAAAAAATCAAGAGGATTTATAAAATCTGTTCTAAGTTAGATTTGTAGTGTCATTGGGAGTAATTTGAGAACACAAATATACAGGGTTGTCTTTTAATGTTAATAACAGATTGTCATGTTTGATAGCATTTTTATTGTTTTGCAATTAAATCAGGTCCAAATGCAATTGAATGACAAATGATTGAGTCCATTTAAACAGAAATGGTACTAATACTAATTTAATATGAAATGTTGACCTGTTATCTGGTATAGTTCATATAGGCAATCATACTTAATTTATACACTCTATAAAACTATTTGTGGTTGACTTAGCAAGTTAAATATATAAAGCTTTATGTAGCATCCGTAAAAATTTCGATATTAAACTAAACACACTTTTAAAAACAGTTTTTAATATTTAAAGAATTTTTTTAAAGTTTAAAATATCAAAACTCATAAATTTCACGCATTTCAACAAACATAGACGATGGAGGAATGAATCTTAATAATATTATATCAGAATTAACTGAAATAATTATTCACAAGTTAAATTATCAAGAATGCCTTTCATTGACATTTTATATATCATTTGCTTTGCTCCTTGCATGTTAGAATGATGCCCCTTTCCTTATGTAAGTTCGTTGTTTAGCAAATATTTGGGGGCTTACTGAATCTAAACTTTAGAGAATAAAGTTAAATAAAGTAAATTCTGTTAAATGTTAACTATTATTGTATGCGTGAATTTTTTAACACCTATTTTAATGTATGCTTGCATTATTTATGTATCATATTTATCATTTAACTATTTCACTTACATTTGGCCCAATAAATACTCGAAAATAACAATGTTTGCTAGTAATTATTGAAAGAAAGTTAATATTTGATTACTAAAATAAATCTTTATCCAATATCGTATTTTCTAATAATTCTACTATACTGTATCTAAAATTTGTTAAATAAAAGGACATTGTAAAATTTATAAATAACATAAAATATTTTGAAAGATTAAAAGTAAATCTTTTTAATTGTTGCGATTAATTTTACTTTTCACAGTATTATTAATATTTCTTTCCTATTTAAGTAATTCTGGAATCGGGAGGCGATGCTTTATATTACTCTAAAGCTCATTTCTCCACTTAGATGATGTATTCCATTAAAAAAGTAATTAAATATTTTATTACTTATTGCAATGTTTTCATATCCTTTTAAAATAAATCAACCGGAATAATTGAAACAGATTTCAAAATCTATTTTTAGTTTTAATAACATCCTCAAATTAGAATTATATAATACTTAAAAGAAGCTCCAATACAAAAAAGCAACGAATAATTACCAGCTAAAGAATAACTTTGAAAAAGATTTATATATTTTTTGCTCATTCCTTCTTTTTGAAATGTTGTTAATAAATATTAATGGTCAATGATGCACGAAAATAAAAAAAATTAACCAAAATTCAAAACGGAAAACATAAATTTCTTTGTCACTCCCTATGCTCCCGAAAAATGTTTTCAAAGTAAAAATATTCGTCGTAAAACAGCAAAATCGCATTAATAGTATAGAAGGAAAAAACAGATGCACTTAAAATTTATACTTGGATGATCATGGCAAAAACTTTAACAAAGTGGCATGACGCCAATCTTTCTCGAATGTATTATGTTTGTGAATAACAAGCTTCTTATTTTTCCTTTTGGAGCCTTATTTTTAAATATATGGATAAAAAAATTGTTTTATGTTTGAAGTTAAAAATGTAAGAAAGAGCTTTTTTAATCAAAGGAAAAAAATGCTTGTAAAGTTTTGTGTGGTGGTATTATTCTTTGTGACTAGAAAGACGATGGCAAGGGAAAAAAATAATTAAAGAGACTAAAATTCTATTATTATTATTTTAATATCTATGTCAAGGAAATATATAGTAAGGAATTTTCTTTTCAGTAAATGCTCCTTATATGATTTATTTAGAAATGGCACTGAGATACCAGACATATGAATAGACGGCGAGAAACATTTTGAATTTAATCTTATTGGAACTTGTAATGCAATATGAATTTTGGAACTTGTAATGCCTTTTAAACTTATAATGAACTTTTTTATTGATATAGAATCCTATGTATAATTTTTTTTTAAAATTAATAAATGAAAACCTTAAGCAGATTAATTACTAGTTTGAATTGAAGTGAAATGTTTTTACATTTAGTTGGCAGTCTATAGATATATAACATTCAATTGAATTAGTATACAACAAAACTATAGTAATGAATTACGAGTACATTACATTAAAATGTATAGCAATAGTAGAAGTTGTATTCTTGTTGAATTTTTCAAATGTCAAACAATAATTTAAAACATTCGCTTTCATTAAATTCTACATAAAACGAAGTTGTTCATGATGGTTCATGATAACGAGAAATACTCGTTACTTTTATTGCAAAAACCTTAGTATCCCTTCATAAAAATCTAAAGTAGTCTCTTTTATGTGAAAGGCAAACAAGTATCTTCCTGAAAAAATACCCGGCTAAATAAATATTTTTTAAAGTATCTAAGTCCACACAAAATTAAGAGGGCAAAACAGCAAAATAATAAAAAAAATGTCATCAAGCAACAAAGTTGGGTTTATTACTTTTCCGCCGAATTCAAAATGGGAGTTTCATGTTTTTGTTCAATTCGAAGACATATTGTACGAAAATATTGACGTCGTTACAGACTTTATGGTACAATAAAATATTTTAGTTTTTATTTTAACCTACATAAATATAAAGTTCCGAATCATAATCTCCAAAGGGTTTTTAGAAGAGAACGAAAATATTGGAACATTCATTTAAAGTATTTTTTTTTATTGCGAAACGATTTTCATCAAAGAACTCAAGACTTTAGATTGGAGTTTCGAGAAATGTGCTTTTAGATTTGGAATTAAAAAGAAATAAAATGGGTTATTCCAGAGGCTCAAAATGATTATTTTAAAGTATAAACTGAAAAAAGAATAAATTTAATAATAATTAAATAATAATAAATAATAAATTAAATAAATTTAAATAATAAATTTAAATAAGAAAATAGGAAAAATAGTAAAACACTGCTAGTTTAAACAAAACATTTCAATTAACATGGTTCAATAAGACCCAATATAATTAAAAAATAATAACAATTTAATGTTTAAAAACTTCTATAAAAAGGCAATGTTAAAACTTCTGTAATTGTCAGATATAATTTTCAAGATAATAATTTTGGATCTTATTAACGTTAAATAGCTTCTTTCTTATTTTATTTTTTATTTTGAAACTAAGAACTTTATAATTACAATCCACTCATGCATGTTGTTATAAAACTCATTTTTGACACAAATGTATCCTTTTTTTGCCTGATAAACTTTAAATATAAGTGAAACTAATTATGGGTCAAACGAAAAAATTCCACTGCAAATAGCGACTGACAAAAATATGCAAATGTTTAAAACTGTGGAGTTCGAAAAAACTTCCCCAGGGTTTTTTTTTACTTAAAACTTTACACATGATTTAACTACTTCAGTCGAAAGTTCCTTTGGTCGTAAAGAATTTTTCCTTTTTATGGGAACGTTTTATAAAGCTCGTTCAATAAAAATTCACCTGAAACACTTTCCATTTCAGAAAAGTTCTTTTAGGAATAAAGTACAAAAAAAAAAAAAAAAAGAACTGCTACTTTTTTAAAGAAAGAATTACTTACGAAAGAGTTTTGAGGTTTTATTTATTCCATGTAGTTCTTGTAATATTTATAAAAACTTTTACTTTTTAACGGGTGAAGTAGCATACAAAGAAACATTTTTTAAAGATTGTTTTTTATTGGACGAAATTGTTTGTTTTTGGCACTTTGTGTTTTTCTAGCAAACTTATTATCATTAAATATGCTGATTTTAGTGATACGCTTATTAATAGTAAAATCAGCAAATCAGTAAAGTTAAAAACTATATCTACAAAATAATTAAAGACTTGTTTTTATGTTATTGTAAGAAGAAGTCATAAAAAATAAAACAATTGTAATCACTTCTAAAAAAATTTCTATTCACATAAAAAAATATAATTTATTTTCATTAAATTTTTTTTTGGGTAGTACCATTGAAATAGAATTTTTCATCTAAATTTGTGTTATTATTATTTTTGCCTTATTTTTATGTTCTCTATATTTTTTTAATGCTACTTTAAGGTTATAAGAAATTTAATTATTTATTTACTTAAAATAATGACAAAATTATATATTTTTAACATTTTCTAAAGCATTTTTTACAGAACGTGTTTTTTGCTTGTTAAAAGGTTTAAAGAAGTGCTTATAATTAATAATTTAAATAAATTATCTGATCTTCATGGTGAAAAATTACATTTAATCTCCTTTTCAAAAATTTCTAATTAATTTTATATATGCTTTATTTTTATAATTAAAATAATCTTGAACTATTTTTTACTATGCATGGCTGGAACAAGATGAAATCAAAAGAAATATCCTTGGGGGTTTAAAGTACTTTTACTTATAAAAACATTATAATCCAAAAATAAATGAATTTTGATCAGATATCAAATGAAGGAAGGACATTATTTCCAGTTCTCTTAGGCAAAGCCAAAATGTATTGTTGACTACTCAAATTAAAATCACAAACTAAAATTTAAAAAAATTATCTTAAAAAGAAGATACGTTTTTGTGATACATCATTTTTAGATCTACCAATATTAGTTTATTAACCAACTAAATAAATTATTTTTGATAAGTTTATATTTTTCTGATGATATACTTTTTTTTTCACAATTTTTCACAACAGCCCATTAGTGTGCCAAGGAGAGCCGTACCCATTTAAGCTTACGTGCTCTGGGATGCTAGGCATATGTCCCGGTAAGGTGATCAGCCTCAAGAGGGACCCCCAATGTTTAGTTCCCAAGCATGCTTGGTCTCCATTTTATCGACCCACTTATGGTATGAAAGGATGGCTCAATCTCTCCCAATCCGGAATTGGATCCGCGGACCTGGCAATGCGAAACACTACCACGAAGCGACTAGGCCTCATCATGTAATATGAGCTTAATTAAAAAATCAAATAAGAAGAGTCTTTATGATTAATTTTAAGTCTTATCATAAAGATAAATTGCACTTTTGGTACATACCAAAAGCCAACTTTAATACACACTGTTAAAATGTTTGGTGCAGGATTGAACCGGAATCCTGTCACCACTATTTGGAACGTTGATTCTACACATTTGCAATGCATTAAACTTATGGTTCGTCCACAAAATTGGTAAATTCACTCTCTAAATAGTAGTGGCAGATATAAAGTTCCTGAATTCCGGTGCATTCTTGAGCTAACATTTTTAACAGTGCATTTAGGAGTGTTGAAAATAACATATGTTCACTTCCCACAATTTTACATTTCTAACATACAACGAAATTACTTTTGCGAAAAATAGGTCGCACATATACTTTTCCAAAAAATTTCATATGTAAATTACAATTTTTCCAGATCCTCCAAACGACTTTAGTTCTCCACAAAACTCCAAAAACAAGAAATTTGCAGGAACTGTCCAAAAAGAATCTATTTTCATTTTCTGGAAAACACTCCATTCTGACATACTACTTCTCCCTAATCCATGGTTTATGTAAATTCCAAACTTTTGGCATTTTAATCGTCCCAAGTGAGTCGCTTTTCTCTGGGAACCGACTTAAATAATGTTTCCTAGCAAAAATCTATTAATCTTACCTTCGAGTAGCATTTCAATGGACATGCTCATGTTTCATTTACTCTAACAAGTTTCGTTTCTTTTGGACTCTGTTATTTCCTTGTAAGTAAAAGTGTTTTTTAAAGTTTACAACTGTCTGGGATGGTTTGCAAAAATTCTAATTGGAATATTTGACAGTTCTAATTGGAATATTTGACAATTCTAATCGGAATATTTGACAATTCTAATTGGAATATTTGACAATTGCAATTGGAATATTTGACAATTGTAATTGGAATATTTGACAATTGTAATTGGAATATTTGACAATTCTAATTTGGAATATTTGACAATTCTAACATGAATATTTGACCAAAATGAATTTTAACCTTTGAGGTGATTATCATATATTTACTTGTACTAATGTGAATCGGGACCCTGCTGGTTAGCAAGAGTTTAAAAGGACCCACCTCAAAATTTTCCCAATGTCTGTAGTTAACTTGTTATACAATTTCAAAAAAGGTATGATTTTTTTTACTATCCTGCATATTCACGGGCACCCACTACAAGTATATCAGCAGGCATACAATATACAAGTATATCGAAATTCATTCACTATATACCTATATCTATCGACTTACACTATAAGCATCCAATATAAGTATATTTATAGTCATCAGGTAGAATTGTTCAGTACAGTCTTGTCAAATCTACGCAGTACAGTAAGTGAAGACTTGTCAGGCTCTTAAGCGAAGGAAATACATTACAGGAAAAATCCATTACAAGCGAAGTTTTTAAAATCTAACTGCGACACATGTTGAGATGTCAAATTAGGCTTGATATATTAAAATAAGTAACAAAAAATAGATATTACTTCTTTTGTAATATCTTAAGGTAATTTTTAAGACTTATTTTTTGAATGAACTTAATGAAATGGCTAATTTTTTAAGATTAAACATTTTATTGTTCGTATAAATTTTTTGATTTGTTCTAGGATGAACATTTTTGTAGAGTTCTACATGCACAAACTATAAATATATCAGTAGGTATCCTTTGTAAGTATATTTATAGTCATGTATCAGGTCATGATACACAATTGTTCATTACAGCTTTGTCAAATATACGTTGTAAAATAAGTGAAGCCATGTCAGGCTTTTAAGTGAAGGAAATGCAGTTGAAATCCATTACAAGAGAAGTTTTTAAAATCTAACTACGACACATGTTGAGAAACCAAATCAGGATTGATATATGATAAGGAAAAATAAGTATTGTTATTTGTTGCAATACATTTCTAGAAAAAATTTGAGAATATTTTTTTTGCATTAAATTGGATAAATGGTTAGATGGTTTTTGAATAACTAAAAAAATAATTTGTATAAAATTTCTGACTTGTTGTAGGATAATATTACTGGTTGTAATTTCCTTTTTATTATTTCAATATCTCGGAAGCCATGCAATAATGAAGCATACAAAAACTTATTCTTCAATTCCTCAGGTCGGAATGAAATGTTTAAAGGAAACTATTCGAGACCATTCCCCTATAATATGATGGTGGGAACTCTTTACATAACAATGGAATTCGGACTCGTTCTATTGTTATTAAAGTACTCTCTTTACTATTTCCAAATAAAGTTTCACAGCTTCAATACAATTTCCGGATAAACTCCATATTTTGCCGCTATTGTTTGTAATTTTAAATTGAAAATGGTATTGGAATTTAAGTTTGAAACTTTTAGCACAATATTCTTGTATAGTAATAACACTTATATTTTATATGGGTAGTATATTGATGTATTAACTCTTAGTAGTGTAACTGATAAATTTTAATGCAATTTTCTCAGTTACTATTTTAAAATATGTCTAAATATAATTGGAAGAGAGAAAAATGATTTGGAGAAACCAATATTGACTTTTACTATTGAATACAAATTGACTCTTTTCATACTAAAAAGAAAAACGTAATACAGTTATTTTTATACGGAAAACGAAATCCACTTCCATAAAATTCCTCTTCAAATATTCTCTCGGTAAACTTTCGAAATTGCACTTGGACATAATTTCCCCATTTATTACACCATACTGAATGCTACTAAAATCTGTTACTGACAAGAGGAAGCGATAAAAATCTGGGAATGTTATGTCAAATAAAAAGTTCTATGTTTGGATAGCAAGTTTAATATTGAAGTTGACATGATTTGGAAAGAGCTGAAGTGAAATAAAAACGACAACTCAAACATAAATTTCTCTGGGAAAGAACTATTCAAGTATATGTTTAATATAAATGGCCTACAAACTGTAATTTATATTCGTTTTTAAAATAAAATAAAGAATGATACAATTTTACTGGTTCTAGATTTTTATAATGATTACTTTAGGGGATTTAAAATTAAAGTAGCTTTAGCTTATCTTTTGTAGCTGTCTTGTTACGCTTTGTTGTAAAATATAGTAAAAAGTTACAAAACGTTGTTTTGTCTTTTCGTTTTTATCTTATTAATGATATTTACACAAACTGTCAGTATGAAGAGCATTTAACAAATGAACCTAGATTAAACTGAAATATATTAATAAGTTTCAAATCAAAAGATGATATTTTTAATGAAAAATTCAAGTAAGTAAGGAATTGTGGATTTTACTATAATGGATTGCATCTTTTTTTTAAAAGAAAAGCAGTAAAATATTTAAGTTTTAGTGGTTTCTAAACCAACGATGCATATATATTTTCATTTATAGTTACACCGGACAGGATACTATCATGACATGATAGTTTTGCGACATGATAAGAAACTTTCCCATAGATAATTTCGCCAAAATTCGCCATAATACCAATAAGTCGGGGTTCCCAAATTTGGCGTAAAGTATCCGGCCACGATTATTTAGTTTAACCAAAAACTATAACATCCTTCAAGGAACATAAGATGATAAAAAGGTTATAAATTGCAAAAAGTTACGTTAAACAAAATATGATAACTATAATGCTTCCAAAGTTCAATATTCTAAACTTCTTTATGGTATTTCCACATCAACCTCATTTTTTAGAAATTGAACTTTTTTTTAATTATTAAACACTTAGGTTTTGTACTTCTAACTTATAATTCTATCTTTTTAATATTATAAAAACATTTAAAAAAAGTTGAGGTAAAAATAACAATTTATTGTTTTCTTACAACCTGAATACAGACTGGGTTTCCAAATGTGCATCCCCCTTCTATGCAAAATATTCAATTACATTTTAAAAAATAGTTCTGAATTTATAGATTCAAAAATTGGTCACAAAAATTCCATTTAAAGTGTCTCAACTTTTGGCACGGATCCACTGTTATGGGATATGACGAGAAAGATGAAAAATTCCACTCTATGGTAGAAAAATGTTGGAGGATATACTTGAAACGTTTCCAGAATATTTTATAACAGTCTATATAAAAGTTTGGATACTATTTCAAAATGATCTCATAAAAATGAGAAAACTGAAAACAATTTTAAAACTATAAAGTAATGAATAACAATCACAGTACAAATGGCCCAAATTCTTTCAACAATGTATATTAAAATTTTCATTAAACCATTTTCTTAGCATAAATTTTTTTAATTACTTTTTTTAAGGAAATAATTAAAAATAGGGGAATTATATTAACTTTATATCAGGTTTATCATTACCATTTGTAAAGTTAACGTTGTATTTAATGTTTCTTAAATGACATTCTGGGCTGGGGATCCAAGTCGGTTAGGCACTCGCCTAGCATGCGAAAGGTCCCAGGTTCGGATCCGGGCATCGCCAAAAATAGCTACCGACCTATAAGCGGCCCATGCATTCAAAAATGTCCGACGAATAATACCCCGTGTAAGGGTGTGCACGTTAAAAATCCTTCAAAGCCCTAAAGCTGCGTACGGTGTCGCTCTTAACAGTTGCGTTGGGTGCCGATTCAGGTGTCGGCTTGTCACTTGACTGTGGTTCTAAAATGCAACGCCTGTCTCCAACAGCCCTCGTGTAGCTCTAGTGCGACGATAATGTAAACCTAACCTAACCTTAAACGACATTCATCTCTGTTATTTTTGTCTGGTTCGGAATCCCTGTTTTCCCGAAGAAAAAGTAGTTAAACCTATTCACGCTTGTCTGGCTAAATATTTTTGGTTCCGAACAGGTTTGGTTCCTGTCTTTCAAAACAGCTGATAACCCAATCCGGACGGATAGTATGGCGTCATAACGGGCTTCTCTGGCCTTATTAGTTGAGGCGACCGTGTTTGAGTGGTTGAAACCATAATTTGCCATGTAGATTGTGCAAAAATATAGGAAGAGTATAAGGGAAAAACCACTTGATTTCGTAGAAGGCTTTCCTCAATAGGCCTCTTTGGCAATGATAGCGAGAAATCGCCTAAACTTATATGAAGAAACCGGTTACTCGCTTTGTTTTTTTGCGGCAACCCTGATTTACGCCAGAGATCAGTGTACACGAGTAACACGTTTGTACTGCGAATGAGGAACCGAACCGCGAGTGAGGAGAAAAACCGGTTTCCTGTCGCCAATGTCCGCCAAGCAGACAAATGAGGTAAGACTCCTAAAAAATCAAGTGGTTCTTCCCGTGTACTCTTCATATTGTATGTCAAAATATTTAAAATCTGTTTTACTATAATACCACATGCTCCTAGTTTCATTTATTTTGTCGATTTAATAAAGCAAAGCACCTTAAGCTTTAGACAAAAATTACTTAAAGCTGAATCTAAAACTATGTAACCACTAACACTACCTCCACTATCCTTTTCTGTCTCTTTCCAACCGATCACGCCCAAACCTTTCTCTTAAAAGGAATGTTAATAAATGCCTTTTTCATTTGCTTCAGACCAGGTTGGGTGATATTGGAAAAATTAAATAACGACACAACAGTTGTTTTGGACTTTGCAACACAGCTTCACATTCATTTTGCGGCCCGGAAACTTTTACGGTTGTTTCGGTAAAGGCTAATTACCGTCTGACATAATTGCCCCAGTCAAGGGCTATTCGTTTTACAACCGTAAATAACCCGATTGATTTCCTGTCGCGCATATGAATCCGAAAGTGTAAGTTTTTGGTGAACGGTTTATTAATTTGGAGAGCTTGGTGGGAGAACGTGCTAAGTGACAAAAAAGTGAAAACGAGAAAATTAGCTTTTAAAGTTTTTAGTTTGCATTTAGATACGTTAAAAATGTGCTTTAACTAACTCCCCTGCACTACAGTCCATGCTGGACCATGGCCTCTCTTACAATACGACTCCAAAGCCGCCTGTCTTTAATCTCCACCTTCCAGTTCTTAATTTTCATGTCCCTTGGATCTCTTTCCACATCATATATCCATCTTTTTCTCGGTCTTCCTCTTCTTCTCTCTCCCTGACATTGTCCCTTGAAAATTTTCTTTGTTCCTTAAAAATGCGCTTACAAAAGGTAAAAAATTATATACTTAACTCAGTTTATCAAAAAAGGAACACTTGTCATCTTTAAAGGAGGGTATAACATGTTCACTGACACAGAAATTAATTTTTTTTTTTCAAAAATATCACTTAGAACGTTCTTCCAATAAGCTCTTCAATTAGGAACGGTCCTGTTGTGAAGTTTCCTTTAAATTTATGCAAGCATGTAAATTTTAATCCATTTGTTTTATTTCTGATTTTGAAGCCTGAAATTCTTGCATAACAGACATGGGTGGTCTTTGAACACATTACTTAATTTGTTATTTTCAGCAAATGACATATTCTTCTGTGAATTGGCTTGTTCTATGTAGATCATTTATGCTTTCATATCTGGAATTCATTGCTGGTTTCGGTTATTGGTGGTACGACACTGTAAGCTCCTCCCACTTCATTGACAAACCAACTGAGACTTTATTTCACTTCCAGTGGAACTGTTGCCACTCAAGACGTGAAATTCCTATTGCTCGGATCTGTCCAACAGTTGATGAGTTTCAAAAGTCATATCGTATGAAATGATTGAACTTAACGTTTGGGTTATAAATAAAAAGTTAACAAACTCATTCTAGAAGGAATACAGTAACCCAAGCTATATCGCGCCTCGTTACATCGCGCATACGGATATAACGCGCCTTGTATCATATCTCCCAAATTTTACCCCGTTTTTTATTTCAATATATGTACTTTCCTTAAAATCGATTATAATATTGGTGGCTAAATTAATCTAACATTGGTGAGATGCAGTTAATAAACTTTCTTTAGTTGATATTTGCCATTCGGTTATATCGTGTTTTTTTTTACTTGTCCCCCAGGAAGCGCGATATAACGAGGGGTTGCTATATTTCGTTTACATGTTACGCTTCATACGGTTATAGAAATAGCATTATCGATCCTTAATTTAAACAATCCTTAATAAAACTAAGCAATTTGTTCAGTTTTTCCAAGGTGTACTTTAAGACTTGACTTCAATATACGCGTCTTTGTGGACACGGACAAGTTTTACGACGACTGATTGGTCATTTGGTTGATTAACAGGAAAACCAACCAATCATTTGCCGTAAAAGCAGTCTTTGTCAACTCAGACAAATACGCGTAATCTGTGGACATCCGTGTGGGAAGGAATGTACTATATTAAACAATGGTAAAAAAATTTACAAATGACAATGAATGCGCCCTCTATAAGGGAAGAGCATAGGCTTTATAGCCCGTTACTCCGCTCGCCAAAAGTGACACAGTCACAGGAGACACAATAAGAAAGGACGATTCAAACACATAGACAAATAACAACATTTATTGACAAATGACAAACATCCATGCCTTACCGGGATTCGAGCCCGAACCCAGGAGCTCCAAAGGCTAGCTCCCTAACCGTTGTGCTGCCGGGTCGGCTAAAAAATATGTTTTTTGTTAACTAACAACCTTATTGTGTTACCTATTTAACTATTGGTAAATTTGTATGATCTTTTTTCTAAAAGTTCAATAACTATAATGCTTTAGAATTTTTTACTACGGTTTAAAGACATAGAATCAAAAATTTTTAAAACAATATTGTTGTATCTCACTTACTTATTTGGGCATTACCATTTCAAGAATGCTAATAATGTGAACGATGCAAAAAGTTCATTTTACAGTATTGAATGTGTAAACTTTAAAGTATAATATGATATAATAACAGTTACGTATATCATATTATATATACGTGGAGTTTTAGAGATAAATATATTCGAAATATTAAACATCGATCTACGAAATTGAGATGATAAATCATCTAAAATGTATCAAAAATTATAAAATTAAAAACTCAATATTAATTAAGGTTAATCTCACTTGAAATTTAAAGATTAAATTATTTATTATTTTTACATTGGCCGAAAGCAAAATTATCTAAACACGGAGTTTTTAATTAATGATCCCCCAGTTTTTACTCTACCGATGATGATAATTTTTAATTAAATTTTAAGCCCATAATTACTGAAGCACAGGATGGTTAAAAATTAATTTTTGCGAAAAAATTAATTGCAAAAATTATCTCAAGATAAATGAGCACACTAAGGAAGGAAAATAAATTAAACCTAAACCTAAGTAAAGCAAGTCAATTTTATAATCGATTAATATCGCATATACGAGGCTTTTTAGTATTTAATATCTTTAATGTATATCACATAGATTGATTCAATACAATTTAAAAGGAATATAATAATGTTAAGTGAAATATAGAATTGAATTCAAATAATTTGGAATTCATCTGAAAACCAATTTTATTTTCGTCTAGTGGTGAAATTGAAAATCGATTTTAATGTATTCGGAAATAATAAGAACATGTTTCACCATTTTAACTAAGAGTGCAGACAGAAATTTATTGCAATGGCGGAAAATGAAATATTTTGAATAAAATATAATAGGATTATACATGAGTAAGAATTTCGGGCAGGGGACATTTCCTAAAATGACTACTCTCCTGATTTTTAGACTACACACTCTCAGAAATAACACTTTCATTTTTGACGATTCATGAATCCTCAATCCTCATTTCCTTAATTTTGAGGATTGTTTCGTCAAACTATCACGTGACTTTTGAGTAAACGCGAATTCGCACTTTTGCGATCGTGATTTGACGATTCTGTGTCTTGATTTTGAGGAAACAGAATCTCATTGTTGTACTCACATGCTCAAAAATGACGAAATATTTCTTTAGATTAGACGACATTCAAATCCTCATAAAAATGACGATTCAAATTTCCTCACTTTGAGGAAACGAAATCTCGGAGCATTTGCCAGTAATGGAATCGTCAAAATTAAGGAAAATTTCGTCGCTTTTGAGCATTCATTTTTTAGACTACATGCATGTAAGAACATCAATATATGTAATAATACTTATGTTGTCTCATTGTTCTTTTGTCAATTAAAAAGATATTTTATTTGTACAGTGTAAAGGAGATTACGATTGAAACTTTATCATTATTTTTATTTTATAGATCTTAATCCAAACTCTAAAATTCACAGTATATTTCTTACTAGCTAATAAATACGCGTTCTTCGAACGGACCTAAACAATATCAAATCAGTCCAAGTGTATGTTACATTTCATCTGCTATAGGATAATAAGCTTATGTTATTGTTACCGCTCGTTATAATGTAAAAATTCTTTTATTATAATACCCAAACATTAAAAAATAAAAAATGCGCTATAAAATCCTGTATAAATCTTATGGAATTTTTCTTCATAAATGCATAAAATATTTAGCTCATTTAGCACGTGTACTTACCTACGTGTGTAAACTTTAAAAAATAAAATTGCGCTATAAAATTCTGTATAAATCTTATGGAATTTTTCTTCATAAATGCACAAAACATTTAGCTCATTTAGCACGTGTTTTAATTATAATTAGGCTTGGTAACCTATTTGGTTAGAAAACAGAGAAATCTATAAACATACTCATTATAGAGCTCTAACACGATGACCTTCGAACAACCAACCAGATTAGATTGAGTTTTTAACAAATATTTTGTTTCCTTTGGCATTCTTTCTATAATAATTGGGTGAGTTTTGGACTCGAGTTTTCTAAAAAAAAAAAACATTTTGAATCCTGAAAGTTCAAAGATAACTTAAGCATGAAATTTGTGTCAAATTACGAGTCAAACAAATGTCTAGTTCAAAAGTCTTTATAAGAAACACACAGAACTTCAATTTTATTGTTATAGATAGTTGAGCGAATTAACGTTATTCTATTTTATCCTTTGAAAACGTTTCCAAGTTGATGTTTCAGTAATTAGAAATCAACAACTCAGAACCCGAACCTCCATTAATAACGGTTGCCAATCATGTGTACACAGTACATAGCAATAAATCAAAGGAATCGTTGCAGTAAGTATCCCTTTTTTTTATTGTTTATCGCATATTCTTTCTGTAGTTCCATGTTCTGGTCGCTGAAACATTCTATTTGTGGAAAAGTAATTAACACTAATGATGAAGGATGAAGGAGAAAACCCCAGAAATTAATGAAATTAGAACGGACGCCCACAGTTGGAACGCCACTCGTATGTACACAAGAACTTTACCATTATTAACGATAATTTGTTTGAGAATATTAAAAGGAGGGGGTCCTTTATTCTGACGGTAAACAGTTTATACCTTTAGATGATTAAAGGTCTTACTTTAATTGGATCATTCGTTATGGATGTTTAAAGTTCCTCTTATGAGATTTAATTAGAGATGAATTACAGAGAATTAACCTCTTGGCGTCCAAGATAAAAATTTCAATCAAGATTTTTTTGTAGCTGTTTTAGTTTTTATTCAGACAAAAAATTATAGAAGGGTTTATCTTACTGATATTCTTATCGGTATAAAAATTAGTTAAGGCTTAGCAAATTAAAAACACTAAAAAGTTTTTGATTAAGTTCTTTATGAAAGATGGTGATATGAACTAGCTTGATTTAGATTTTTTTTGTTTTAAAACTTCTTATCAGTGTCATTCAGATAAAAAACACACTTTGATTTTTTGAATTTTGAATTTTTTGAATTTTGAATTTTTTTAACTTTGAATTTTTTTAACTTTAACATTTCTTGTCAAAGTCATTCAGATATAAAAACACGCTATGAATTATTTTTCAAAATACTACAATTCGTAAAGTTGTTTCCGCTTGATTTATTAGTTAATTTGTACCCGTATGTCTAAAATACATTCGACGAATGCAAGGTCTGTTTGGATTTCGTCACTTTCAATGCTTTTAAAGGCAAACATACTGCAGGAGCTGAAACGCAAATAAAGTACCATTTCACGGACCCAGATTTCAAAATGTGTACATTTTCCGCTCTGGTTGAGTTTAAATAAATATTCCACTGCCAATCTCTAGGCTTCAAATGCAAGCAATGTTTTCCATTTATATTGGAAATCTCGTAGAATTTATTTGACTCCATTTTTATTGGAGAAAGACAACGATTCGGGTTTGATCCGCGGAGTATTCTGGTTGGAATATTAAGGAAAGTAATGCTTTGTTTGTTTTCACCTATCTAAGTACAGGGTGAGGCAAATAAAAGTGGCCCCGGTCTAGAGATAGGAATGCGTTGAAATGCTTGGCGAGAAAAACTCTTGAAGCCGCCTGAAACCTGTTTTTGCATTGGTTGGATCGGATTAGCTTCACCATAGAGCTGCTTATAGACTAGTGGCGAGTTCAGATCTTAGTTCGTATTGTATGAAGATGTCCCATAATGCAAATTGTGTGACTTGCAATCAATTTAGAATGTTATGTATTTACGAAAACAAAAAGGTCCGGTTCTCTAGGATAAATAACGACCGAAATATTTTTTTTGATCAGCTCTAGAAACCGTGCTTATGTTTAATTTCAACTATCTTCTCAAACCATAGCGCAGTTGCCGGCAAATAAGTCACCAAGCGTTTGTTTGGGCTTAATTTTGAAGCGATCAATAGCTTCAGCTAGCAAACCTGTTTTTTTTTGACTTCGCAACATTTCTGTCGTACTCTTATCTCTACGTTGGGGCCGCTTTTATTTGCCTCACCCTGTACAACATAATTAGATGGAACGTTCAATGTTAAAAATAACCATTTCCTGACACTCTAAGGTTATTTATATATCTTGCTTCCCCTTTATTAATAGTCAAAGATGTTTAGATGAAATGTAGTCGTGAAGCGGAGAATGGAAAGTTAGGCAATATTATTAAAAAATATGGTTTTACTAAAATTCAGAATGTGAAGAATGAAGGAATAATTTATAACTTTTGACAACAAAGATATAATTTCGAAGCAGATAAAGAAATTAAATGTTCCCTTAAGAATTTAAATATTAATCTGATACTGTAAGAACAAGCTTATACTACAGCCAATTTCCATATTTCCTCAGAGGGATAAGTTTGATAATCTTTCACTTATTTTTCACATGTCCTAATTAATTTTTAATAACTAACATACATTATTATGTGTATCCGTTTATATAAAGAGAAGATTGTACAACGACATCTCATTAGGGCTATTGCAAAATGAGCAACAAGATCGGACTACGGACAACTGGAACTGACACACCTACGCCTTCGTCAAGCGTTGGTACCCCATAAACAAACAATGACCAGCCACTTTCGAGTTGTCCATTCATGATCACAAACAATTTAACCACCAGTAGAAGCTCAAATGAAGATTGGTTTTGCATTCTAATACCGATGTTACACTGCCTTGAGTACTAACTTGAGCGGCGCTCAAATCAGCGCTCAATGCTGTGTAACCGCGAAAATTTAAGCTGGAGCTCAAACTAGCGCTCAAGGCTAAGAACTCATTAGTTTGAGTCGCGCTCAAGTCAGTGCTCAAGTCAGCGCTCAAGGCAGTGTAACCGCGGTGTAACATACAATAGCACTCTCACACGAACTTGTGGTGCTGTAGTCCAAAAACGAAGTGAGAAGAGAATAACTGTTTTTTAAAAAATAACTAGCATCGTTCATCGCTCTGGAAAAAGATGCTTCAAGTTGCCAAGATAGGAAACAGACTTATTGAAAAGAAATACGACTTTATTTGATTTCTGTATAATCTCAACAATATGCAAATATATTGAATAATAAAACTACGTGAAGTGTCTGGAGAGTTCAACAAATTTATAACTCAAGATTATTTCTGAAATCCTCCTTATTCAGTTATGAGTCTGTTTGCCTAAGTAATGTGAATTTTCAAGTTCAGAGTTTGGTAATAAGTATTTGTTTTTGGGTATTATGGTTCACTTAATTTTGGTTGGAATAAATTTATGTATGTTTGCAAATATTTGTCAACTTTCAGTCTAGCAATTTATTTCGTACATTTTGTGATATGTAAAGTTATATTTGATAAACTTTAAAAATAAACGGAAACCCTCGTTCTGTAAATGAACATAATAAGAGTTTCGTACATACGTACTTTAATTATATAAAAGCGATAATTTTAAGTTACATAATGTTAAATAACCTACTATATCTTGTACGATTTCTCTATGTATATTTGTATTTAAAAACATAAAACGTGATAAAATAAACGAATAACTAGCTTTTTAATATGCAATTAAGAAATTATAATTTAAGATGATAATAATAAAAGAACATTACAGCAAAGTGTTTAGTATTATTCACATTTGAGGGGGTCAAATTGTAAAACTCTCACTTTTACAAGTTTAACTATGTCATAAGGGCATATTTTTTTAGGCAACTTATGGCCTATCGTAAAAAATCGTAAAAATTAAGTAAAAAATTCAAGTAAAGTTGTTAAACACACATCAATTTGTATTTGGAAATTTGACAAATTTAAGCGAATTTAGTTTAATTTTAACAGATAGTAACTTTACCATTTAAAATCTAATCAAAACTGCATGTTTTTATTTGTAGTTTTCTACCAAAGTACATTAAATTTTTATTTTAATTGAATTTTAAAGTTATTACAATTTAATCCCAGTCCTTTATTTATTTTACCAAAAATATATTTGAAAGCATTAAATCATCGCACTAGAAATACATTCTTTAACTTATAAAAATACAAAGTGAATTCTTATTACAATTAAAATAATTAGCAAGGCGCTAACATTACTTTCAAAACTTCCGAAAAGTATTCGTTATAATTTGCCGTTACGAGTGCCCAAGTACTTCTGAAATAAACCGAATTCCATTTCAATTAAAGGACGAAATGTTAGCTTTCTACAAGTATCTTAGAAAAGGATTAAGTCTCAGTCTTTCTCTTTGTACAGAATATTTCAGACTTCGGAAAGATATTTTGGTAAAGTGCCCGTGACTACTGGCTTTTTTAATTTTACCTTAGAAAATACTTTCGTTAATTAATTTTCTAGCTGTTGTTATTTTTATGGCTCACGCAAAAGGTAATTATTGGAGGGCAGAATTTATGCGATGTCTTGTATTTCGCGTGTAGTTCCCTTTAAAGTCTTAATTAATTGTAAATAATTATGCCTAATTCGTTTGGGGACTTTTTAAGAATTTACTATGGTGGCCAAATTACTTTTTAGAATGTAAATGATGATGAGAAACGAAACACAAACGCATGACTTTTCTGAGAATAATTTTACAAAGAGAGTGTCTAATATCATATATTTACTATTAATGATAGTGAATAGATAACGTTTCACTTGAAATCGTTTTTATATATTACTGCATCTCAAACAAATTTAGAAGCATGTTATATAAATTACAGAGTGTATTTTAGCATAATAGCTGTTTAAACGAATAAATTAAAGTAACATTAATAATTTTCATACATATTTTGCAAGAGAAGTTAGAGGTAGAAGCAAAACTTCTTAAAATATTTAACTGTTATTGACTATGCAGAATATTTTGTTTATTGTAACCATTAATGAAACACCTTAAATAAACTGCGTGGTATATTTTAACATCAAAACTGTTTATACGAACTAATTCAAGCAATAATGATAATAATTAATTTTTTTATAAATGAAGTTAGCGGCGGAAGCATAACTTTGGTAAACGATCTGATATTGACTTTGATATTGAAAAACTGATATTGACTAATGCAAAACATCTTATTTAATGTAAATGTCTACAGTCTTTTCAACACCTTCTGTGGAGAAGGTTTCTAATTTCAAATTATGACACTGTTGAAATTGATTGTTCTCTCTTCACAAGCACTAACATTTAAACAATACTAAGACTTTTATCGCTAACTATTTTCCCAACCAGAGCTGACTACTCTCATTACGTGATGCGTAAAATAGTTGCTCGCAATAGCCATTTTTACAAGTAGCTAATTCCTTTTCACAGATTCCATTTTTACAGGAATTAGCTGATTCCTGTATGATGATGATGATGTCGTGTCGATGGATAAAGATTATATGGGACCAACGGTAGCATAGACAGCTTCAGCGATCTGCAGATAATGGTTTTATAAAGGTCTTCGTTAAGCGAGTTGGTGATTTTCTGCAATTTTGCCAGGATGGCTGGACAGTAGAAAAGATGTTTTGGATTCAGTTACGAGTCGGGGATAGTTTCTGCAGCTGGAGTATTTCCTAGTTATATCTTTTTGGATTTCCATCCCTTTCGAAGTGGCCTGTCCTTAATCTAATTAAGGTGCTCTCAGTTACCCTATTGGTGTTTAATTCGCAGATTTGGTGTTTAATACCCCGTCCTTATTTTAAACAATGGTATTGTACATATATTCCAGCTTGTGTGCTTGTTCAGAGAACCGCTTATAAGCTTTCGTCAAGTGGGACAGACACAGAAAGAATTTTTACAGTAACAAAGAAAGGAATAACACATAGACAAATAACAACATTTATTGACGGTCACAAACACCCATGCCTGACCGGGATTCGAACGCGATCCCAGCAGCTCCAAGGGCCAGCATCCTAACGATTGAGCCACCGGGGCGGCTTTTAAACAATAAAAGTCATAAATGCACGATTTTTTTAATTTTTTTTACCTTACATCTACTTACTTTCCAAACTTAAATCGAAGCGTTAACTTTTCAGCCCAATATTAAAAATTTGATAAATTAGCACTCACACCGAACTAGGGATAGTAATACATTTGACCACTGACGCGTCTATGCAACGGATGGAAAGAACATTAGGTGAAAAGAGACCATCAGTAATAAAGTAAAAAAAAAAGTACCGAAATACCTCTTTCTCGATTTGGACGCCTCGCTGTCATTTGTCACAGCTGCGGTGCATTCTCAGGGAAACAGTTCGAGCTCCTCCCGTTCGAAATTCGAACGTTTGCCTTTCTTCTAAATATGAAAAGCGACAAACATTTTCAACTTAATATTTTCTCACTTTCGGATTGTATAGGTTTTTTTCCGTATTTCAACAACTTACTAGCTTATGTCAGATTGTGGACACATTATGGGAAATGGTAGAAACAAAATGCGTTCTTATATAAAGCCGATGAGTAAAAATAAATAAATGTATCACAAATTCTTTGGGCTGTAGAGGGAACTTTGGAATAGGATTTGTACTGAAATACCTCGTCAAATATACCGATTTGAAAAAAAAAATTGGCTCTTTAATAAGGGCATTTACTGTTAAATGCCTTGGCTAACAAGCAAGTGTAATAAAAAGGTAATAATGCACTGCTAAAAGTGAAACTTTCAAAAAATGAGTGCCAGTATGTTCTCATTCTTTGGTGAGAACAATATTTTAAAAGTAAATACGCTGAAATCTCAAAATTTTAGATCATGTTCTTAAAATTCATCAACTTCAAATAGCCTAAAACTATTCATGGAGATGGGACGGCACAACTGGATAAATTACATTGTAATACAAGTTTAGTGAGGGCCCTCGCATTGTGGTGGCTTCTGGCCCGAGTAGGAGGAATAATTATTTTTGTCAATCATTCGAAAAAAAAAGAACATGCATGTTCTTAAATTTAAGAACAATTTATTCGAATCTATTACAAAATAATGATATTTTCTAACATAATTCTCAAAATTGATAACCATGTGTAACAGTGTGGTATGTTTTTATAGCTGATTGAAAGTTAGTTGGCTGAATGGCTACCTAAGTTGACAGAATTTAAAACTTTTTACTGTTATTGGTTCCGTTCTAGTGTGAAGTGAAACGTATGTTGACGAACTGTATGTTGCACATCAGCGACTCCACAAACTGCAGATTTACGATCCAATAGAGTCGATTTCATATTCATTGCTATTAATTATGAAAATACAGATACAAATAATTAAAATTACAGTATGTTATCCAAATTTCTCAAATCCGTGTACATCTCTGTACTCTCTAAGTAACTTCAAGAATGTCACCGAAGTAAATAGGTATTTGAAGTCCCATGGTAAGGAGTTTATCTTTGATATCGTCATCGTAAATAGTGGCACCTTCTATTACATATACGATAAATATTGTTGTATGAAAGACCTGAAGGTTAAGTATGGTCCAATATAGAATTTCCCTTTTCTAAATTTTTTGTGCAGAATTTAGTAAAAACTTCTAATAGATCAATAAAAAAAGATACTTACATAGTCTAGTAAATAAAATTTATGTTCTTATCTCTTTAAAAATTATATTTGAAAGGAATGAATTTAAAAGAAGACATTACACCATCAAACTGCCACTCGTTTGGTTGCCAATTTCTTTCCCAATGTATTCCTTTTGTTTTTACGGCAGAGAAAAGTTCTTATTCCTATTTGTTCTATATGTCTTTCGCAATGTGCGGAAGCCGTAAGCGAAATATGATTGCAAAGGCCGAAGTGGGGATTGGAACGTTAATGTGATTTACAGTGGATTGGCGGCCGTTTCGTTTGCTGTCTTTGTTTTTAGGGGCTAATGGCGAGGAATCGAAATGAGTTGGCGGTTCTTTTGGACGTGATGCAGTAGAAATCTGTTGGTAACCAATCAAAAACACCTATAAAAACGTCTGCACAGATTCCTTTTCTATTTCCTTCAAAATGACTTTAAAAGGACCATTATTGTTGTCTTTGGTGTGTCGTTTCAAAAGATTCGAGGGACCAATCTCTGCAAAGGCTGGTTATTTTTCAGAACACAGCGTGAAAAAAAATTTGTGGGTATTTCAAGAAAATAACAAGTGACGTAAAAGAAACCGTTTGGAACTTTCACTATTACTTATTTTAAGTATACGTCAAAGTATTTATATCAGGATTTTTTGTAATACAGTATAGGACTTTGAAAGATAGGTACTTAAAATATCTGAACGTGTTAAATAAATTAGACAAAATGTTGTTTTAAACAATTATTTTCGCTAGGATGCAATTAATATTTAATTTCAATTACTGCAATTAATATTTTATTGAAAAGCAAATTTTCTGAGACTTTTTATTCATAGTATAATAGTAATTTGTGAAAAATTACCATTTTGGTTTGGTTTGGTTGAATTAAAGTCATACTAAGAGCATCACGAGGGCTATAGTTATTTCGTTTTGAGGTATGAAATTCGCGTTTTATTGTAATTTAATGTACTACCTAATTTGTTGAAAAGTCATTGAAAGGTTTTTTCCTTAGTAATTGCTTTTCTTATTAAAGCATGAAAATGGATTGCAATTAAAATAATCATTTGCCTAAGTTTTTAAAGTTTATTATTAAAAAAACGTAAAGAAATTCGAACAAAAGCCAGTGTTAAATTCTTAATGAGCTTCAAAAAAGGATCCTGAAAAAAGAAACTATGAAAGAAAAGCAGTTAGTTTTAATAATCCCTTCAAGAAATAAAAATGTAATAATCAATCGAACACTTTGATTATAAATTACTCTTAAAGTAAAGGTGAGAAAAACTATAGATTTTTTATTCGACGTTTGGCGCTTTTAGAAAAGAAAACTTTTTGAAAGAATACTAAATGAAAAATGAGGCTAAATGAAAAACGATTTAAGACCACCGAAGTGAAATGAACAAGTTTCCCGCTATTCCACTCCTTTTTTAAATGTAAAACATTCTAGATATGCTGTTTTACAAGCTGTGTGAAGGAATTATTTAAAGTAATTATCGGAAATGTGCACTGAAACTTTCAGAAACATACTAATTGCTGGCACTTAGCAAAAACGTTTTTGATTTAATGCAGCTGCACTTTGCTATGTAAATGAGTTTTGAGTGAAAAATAAGCAATAACAAGTTTCTAGCAGCAATAAAATAATTTGGAATTATGTAAACATTTGAATACATTTCCATTTCTGAAAACACATATTATTAATGGAGTGTAAATAGCCATAAATAGTGAAAACGGTTTGGAATGAAAAATGGGGTCAGGAGAACTTTAATATTCCAAGAATTTTCGTGAATTGAATTCGTATTAGGAGTTTTTTTTTTAGTTCAACAGTGACTTGGTACTTTTGCATTGAATTAAAGTTTTATTTAGAAGTTCTTTCTTCTAAAGTGCTCATGGTTAGAATTTCATCCCACTTTACATTTTTAAGTTTAAAATGATTAAAATAACTAGGCTAATAATATTCTAATTTTGCAATTACTTTCTTCGGGTTTTAGGACATATTTTAAGTTATATTCTTGCAAAGTAAAAAAATTGTACTTTAAAGTTTCCGTTTAATTATCTCTAGAAATTAGATCCTTACATTAATTAATTAGCATTTTCATAGATTTTCTCAATATTTTACTCAACCAAAAAGTAACGAATAAAAGATTTTTAAACAGTTTGTAATTTGAGTTTTTTTTTAATTCTATTAAGTATCTTACTTAAATTATCTCGAGAAATGTCTATCCTTTTCTAAGTATTTTTTTTCATAGAGTCTTTTAATACTTTATACAACCAAAACAAAACAAAGAGTAAAATTTTAAAAGGTGTATAATTACAGTTTTTTTTTAAATTCTAAACAAAACATCATAGAGTTAAGCCTATGAAAGTTAAAACGTTGCAAGCTACCCAGAAAAACACTTGTAGTAGATGTCATCTCAAATGAGGATGTATAAAAGTGATTATATGCGTGACCTAGTGCGTTGTTTAAATTGATAAGTGGTTTGGTTAACCCTTTAAGTCCCAATGACAATTTGGCATCATAATTTTAGAAAAAAAAATTCTGAGTGTCTATAGCCATTTATGATACCAAAAAGCACATCATTCGATTTTTCAAACTTTCTTCTATAAGAAATTTTTTTATTAATCCCAATAGATGTCAGACCTATTATTTTTTCAAATTATGATCAGAAAGAGGATAATGCCAAATGGCATCACTGGGACTGAAAGGATTAAAAGCACAAAAACTAGATCCATACCCAAACCAATTCTTTAAAAACATTTTAAACTATCTTTGGCTGTTTCAGTTACGTTATTTCAATCTTTTTAACCACACAAAACCGAAACAAAAGCCTTATCTAACACCAAAAATATCCTCAACCATTTGCCCGTAATATTTTCAAGACTAGGTATCAATGATAATGATACTCCTAAAGGAATCAAGAATCGAAACACCTTATTTCGAGAAAACGATCGGATATTAAGGGCTATTTATGAAGAAACGTCATACATTCAACCCCCCCCCCCCCCCCAATTTTTTAAAATGCATGTTTCTAAATACATTTAAATACATAGCAAAGAATTTTAGTATTGTAATAAAAATCTAACTCAAATAAAAATCTAACTCAAATCTCACAAACGCAATGCATAAAAAATTACTACTCTCTTACAGTACAAATTTGAAATATACTTTTTCAAAAGTTTAAGCAAAAGATTATGTTTAAACGAGGATTGACTGAATTGTGAAAGAGTGTTAGCTAAATCGGGTATTTTTTTCAATTTTCGGTTTTTATAGAAACAAAACTAAAAAATATCCATATTTAGCAAACACACTTTCATAATTCAGACAATGCTAAGCCTTTTGCTTGGACATTTCGAAACATACCCTGTGGTGTAATATATGTACCAGAAGAAAATAATACAGCAATTAGTTATTAGCACCCCTCATTGTTAACTTTAAAATTAATTACAGTTTTGTACTTGTGATCAGGTTTTCTATGTAACCTTTAAACATGAAGATTGTTTAATGGTACCAATTACTTTAATAAAAATTTTTTACATTTAATTACATTACAAAATTTGGTAACACAAAACTTTCTGTTTCAAAGAACGTCCGAACCATAAAAGAAAGCGTAGTAATTTAAATCTTTAAAAATTTATTTGTAAGTCCTTAGTACTGGTAGATAGTTTCTAAAGCATCTTTTTTTAAACTTAAACGTTACAACATCGATCAAAGTTCCTTTCGGAATAAACTGTTCGATTTCAGTTCTAAAGATCGTCTGCCTTGTCCTACATCTTACAGAAAAATAGAATCTTTTTCCCCGGGGACCAATGTCGCTCTTTCAAGTCCCAGGAGAATCGGGAAGTGGTAAAGGAAGAAACGACTGAAGATCTTCCATTATGAAATTGAAACTCTGGTTTTATCTTTATGTACTTTTGGCTCGTGTGAAACGTATTGCCTATATATCAGATTGTGAGACGCCGAAGTAGTAATTGGTATTGACGAAATATGTGTATGTCAGAAATTTCGGTGATTGGAGTAAGTGGGTTTGTTTTTAAGGGGGATTGTGTTCTTTGTAATATAAAGACTTAAGGATTTTTTTTCATGTTAGTTTTATTATATTTGAGCTATTATGTTTCATTTTATATTATATTTTCAACTTTATCCTTCTTGAAGGTAGGCGAATACTCAAAATTCTAAATTTTTTTACTACTAGTTTCATCTTTTCTAAATTTGGCATAGTGATTTCAAATATAATGAACAATGCTTTTTAGCAATTTTTTTTATTTAAATATAATTGATTTATTTTAAACGGTGTTTTTCAACTAAAAAAAGGGGGTTACGCTAACACTTCTAGCATAAAAAGTTTTACATTAATTTACCTGAAACTTTTTACAGGCGCTATTTCAATATATATATGTAAAATAAGCCGACAGGGAAACGAAGATTAGAATAAAGTTCTTTATTACATCAGTAAGAATTCAAAAGGGACGTCTTAATACGTCGAGAGGTGAGAGTGGAATGCGTCAAAGATGGTGAAACATCTACTAGTTCGGATAGATTGACCAATGAGAGGCGAGAGTTAGTTTTGAGAAAGTTGGTAGGAATGATAATGCGTGGGTTGATGAATCAGAAGTTCGTGGGAAAGTGACTGTTTCTCAGGACAGGGTGTGTTTAGGATGTTAAAGTGTTAAGTGTTATTTAAGAGTATTGGAAAATAATGAAGTTATGAAAGTTAATTAAGGGTAAAAAAAATTAGTTTTTTAGGAGTTTAAATTAGGATATGTCATATATCTGTGCCATGAACTTCTAACATCTGTTGTAAATATACAAGTTTTTTTTAAAATGTCCAAGTGTAGTTAATCGAAAAATAATCTTATTTAAAAAATTAATTCACAACATTTTTCCTAATAACTTCTCTTCTTGTAATTTGTATGTAACTCTAGAGGGTCATTGCATGTATCAGTTCAAAACGAAGAATTTAACACATAATTCGTGTTCATAGGAGGAAAATTCAATGTGGTAGACTTGTTAGCGTAAACCTCTTTTTTTAGTTGAAAAACATTGTTTAAAATAAATAAATTATATTTAAATGAAAAAAATATGCCTAAATAGTATTGTTCATTATATTCGAAATCACTATGTCAAATTTGGAAAAGATTAAAGTAATAGTAAAAATTTTAGAATTTTGTGGAATTTTGTGTATTCGCCTACCTTAACCATTTAATTGTTTGAGATATTATGCTTCATTTTATATTATATTTTAAATTTTATTTTTAATTAAATCATTGAATTTATTTTGCGTTTCAGATTTTTTTCCAATCTTTTCCTGCATACATTTCTAAAACTCCATCAACTATTCTAATGAATAAGAATATACATAATTTGGTTCTTGCAGTTGAATAACTTATTAAAGTTGCATATTGTTGCATAACCCATTTAGTATTTACTTAAGTTGTTAATTTACACAAAACGTAGACCTTAAAAAAAGTAATTTAATTTAAATAACACCCCTTTTAAATAACCAAATGAGGGACCACTTTGCACATGGAATGTAAAGTAAATATTATAAATCTTAAATATCCGAAAGGGAAATGAATAATTTAAGATTGCATAAATTATTAAGTTATTTAAATACATAATTTGAATCCGTGTAATGCATTATCATGGGATGTATAAGAAAGAAAACTTCTGCTTATCTTTAAAATAGTATAATAAAGTAAATAAATCTTCGTATGCAGTTAAATATTTCACGCTTATATGAACTTCTTCCATAGCTAATTTTACTAAAATTATGTTTTAAATGTGGATTTATCGCATTAAACAAAATAAATGAAAGTAAAACTGGAGAGAAAATTACGAAATGAAAGCTCTATTGTATTTCAAACAAAACATTAATTATTTGAAGATTAAGTTCATTTTTAATCTATTCGTTCTAAAGATAACCATCTGAGCATTAAGGGAATGTAGAACTAAATTTAATTAGTATTTCATGATGAAAGCGATATGCATTCGTAGTTGTGGATAGTACGAGTTTATATCTATACCGGAAAAGTCTTATGAATAGAAGCGTTGACTCTTAATTTAATTGTTTTAAATGGAATGGTGTATTTAAAGTGAATTTCGTTAGAAATGATCCTTTTAATAGTGGTTCAATGTCACTTTTACTCACTTCGAGACGCAATGGTTCGGATATACTTAGCTATGTTATGTATTAATGTTAGATTTCAAATGCAATTTTTTTTTCGTGGTACACAATAGGCGTTTTTATTAAGTAGCATGGTCCACAGCTGCTGTGTAAAGGCAAATGTAGTTTCCACACAAACGGTTTGTGAATTCGACAAACACAATGCAGTACAGTAAACCCCCGCTATATCATAATAATAAATATTAGTATCGTATTAATTAATATAACTATCGTAATAATTTTAATATTAGAAGTTCTTCAGCAGCAACACAGTTTATAATATTTTTACAAGAAAACATCTATAAAGAAGATTAGGGTCACATGGGAGAATTATGGATCACTCTCTTTCCGGGGTAAATAATGATCACTAAGTTTTAAGGATTAAAAATGGTTTTTAGAAGAAAAAAAAATTATGCCAAGTCCTCCTTATACATTCTATTTTCTTATATCAAGTTCAAAAATAATGTAACTCTGCAGCAAAAAAAAGAAAAAAAACTTTTTACACTACTATAAAAACATCTTCAAAAAAGATTGTCTTTGAAAAACATGATTTTTTTTAAAGATCCATACTGGAGAAACATATTTGAACTAACTATTTTGTTGGTGCTATTTTTCAATGGAAAAAGGTCTAAGCTTTTCAATTCGATAAAAAAATTCATAATAATTTTTTTTAATGATTTTAAAGGTATATCGATTTATCCCCCAGTTTACTGGGGTAATTCTTGATCACTGGGGTAATTCTGGATCAGTGATATTTTTTAATTTTTCATGTGTTTTTAGCTAAGTGGTATAAGTCATTTTGAAGCATAAAATCAGATTAGGCTGTATTCCAAATTTCATTAAAAAATTCAAATTAGAAACTTATTTAAAATTTAAATAACAAAAAATTTAATCTACATTGAAAGAGCATGAAAATTCTATTTTTATTCAATATTTTCACTGTTGCCATTGCTTTAAACTTACGAGAAAATTTATTTAAAATAAAAACTTTTGAAAGAATATTTATTTGTGCCATATAATTCAGTTTGGATTGCTGTAATAAAGTCCATTGAAATTTTTTTTTTGTCAAAATAGAGTTATTTTGATGGTTCATTATACATGTATGAAGTAAGATGCATAGAGAATTCTAACTTGGCATAAAAAAATATGCCAAGTTTCGCTTTCAATACCTTTATGTGCTAAAACAATCTTTTTGTGTGCTAAAAATGATATAATTTGGAATATTAATTTACTTTTGACACGCATTACTATAAAAAAATGGGTGATCCATATTTACCCCATGTGTGATCCATAATTGCCCAAACCCGGGGTAATTCCTGATCACTCAATAATTAAAATAAAACTAATGATAATTAAGTTTTAGGTAAAGTGATTATTTAAATAAATTCTAAATTATTTAAGCTTACTCCATGTAAAATTAAATCTTTCTATCTTTCATAATTTAGAAAAAAAATTGGATGTTGTGATTTTTTGATCCATAATTCCCCCATATGACCCTATTTCTTAATTTATTGAATAAAGTGAATTTCTTTTAAAAGTTTTTTTTACGATGAATTTAATTTTGAACGTTATTACTTAGTTTCAAAAAATCAGGATTATATTATTAAATTTCACCAAGTAAATATTTTCTTTCAAAGAAACGCCTTTCTGCTCCAACGTTATTACTTAATTTCATTACACCGAAACATATTTATTTTTAGCCCCAAGAATATTAAAATAAATATTATTAGAAGTCGGAGGAATGTCAAAAATTTAATATGCGCGGATAAATTTATAAGCCAAGACAAATTGCGAGAGTTAATAAAGAACTTGGGACTTTGGGTCAAGCGACTTCTGCTTTATGAAATCGTTTTTCGGGAAATTGGATTTAAGCTTCATTTTTAGAAGGAAATACTAATTTTGCAAAATTTCACGTTTCCTTAATACGCGAAGAAATCAGAGTCATTCATTTGAGAAAATGGCTGACTCTGCAAGTTTTCGCTTGTGTATATTTTAGAAGGTGCTTTATTAAAATGGAGTGGCTTAGTGTTTTAAAGTTCAGTCTCTTAATAAACTCTGGAAAATATTGAGATTACGAAAGTCATTTTATTATGCATGTTAAAGCTTTCATTTTATTTTATTACCCCTAAGGAAATGTTGCCGGCCCACCGGCGCAGTGTTAGTGTATTTGGAGCTGCTGGGCTCGGGTTCGAGTCCCGGTAAAGGCATGGATGTTTGTGCTTGTCAACAAATGTTGTTATTTGTCTATGTGTTTGTGTCGTTCTTCTTTGTGTGTCTCTAGTGGCTGTCTCTTAAGGCGAGCTGGGTAATGGGCTATATAGCCTACACTCTCCCTTCTAGAGGGCGCAATCCCTGTCATTTGTCATAATGAAATGTTTTGAAGTAATGTCAAAATAGAAACTTCCCTAAAAGCGGAAAATTGAATTCTGACGTTTTTTTATATACAGTGCTTCTAAAATATTAATGAAATTTTAATGATCAGAATAAAATTGAATGTTTAAATTGACATTTTTTTCCTGAACATTATTTGCATTGAATGAATGAGACAAATAAAATAACTCGAAATTTTATTGCTTGTGCTTATTTCCAAGAATATTAATCCAATAATTATGTAACGAAGCATTTAAAATCCATATGTACATATTAAGAAAGCTTATTTAAAAGGGCACCAAAATATTGCTATGATTTGTTTTATTGTTATTATTATTTTTTAAAACTATATATTTACAACATTAAAAATACAAGATGTTGAAAATTTTATGAACTATGATGATGAATTTAATTTAATTAATTATTCTGCATATTTGAAATTTGTTGACGTGAAATATATTATATAACCTGTATAATATATATTTGTTTTCAAAAACCAAACATATGTTTGATGTACAAGTACATGAAAAATGGTTTATATATATTTTTTTAGAAAAAACCCCAGAGCATCATATTTAATATTTAAAATTCAATTGCATATTTCACTTATAACTTTTTTAAAAATAAAATCAGAACTTTTTTCTAAAAAATAGTTCGCAAATTTCAATAAGCTGCTTAAATACTTTTCCATTTACAAAATTAAATTCCATTCACTAGTTCAACGCAGTATGGTTGCATAAGAGAAAAGTTTATTTATTCATGAAGGGACATTCGATTGTACAATGAAAATTGCGGAAATGTTAGGTGGAGCGCTCCGATTTGGATTGATTTTATTTTATTCAAAACCGGAACAATTGATTATGCAAAGTGCCTCCTTCACATCATAAAAATCGACGAACAAACGAAAATGTGTTTTGGACATTTTAAAAAGAAAGCATGGGCGAAAACAGAGCGTACTTGTCATGAAAATAGATCTTTTGGGACGGAAGTCATCGAAATAAAAGTGTTGCAAAATATCGCTGGAAACACTTTCGGAGATCTTTAAAGCTTATAGTGGAAACAAAAAGAATCATTTGATTTACATTTGGGATGGTAAAAATAAAATGTTCAAGATGGATGCCTCGAATAGCAAACTAGCAAATGCCCAAAGTGTTGCAAAGGCAGAAATGACTTTATTTCTAAAAATAACTTCTTGTAAAATATGAATGCGAAATCAATGAAGGAATGGCATTTTGCCTCTGAACTATGGATGTTAAAGAAACGATAGATTTTTATTCACTCGTTCTTTAGATGAGCAATGGTGGTAATTTCTCAGATGACCAGTTCTTTTGCGCAGTAGCTGCATTTCAGTAGCGTTGAAGATTACGGTTTTTAACTTTTTAATGATGATAAATGTTAATGAGGTTTAATGTTAAAAAGATGGTTAGTTCACATCCATCTGAAAGATACAGGCGTATAAACTCGACATCTAACTGTCAAAGTTTTCAGCAACACAAATAACTGAAAAAAAATCTAAGTTTTGTAATTTTACTTAATTTTTAAGTATTTGTATCCCGGAGGAGTAATTTACAATCATTTGCAACAAAATTACAATTTTAAAAAGTTTTAAAAATTAAATTTTCAGTACAAAACTTAAATTTTAATCCCATGAAGTGAAAACAAGTTTATATTTCAGACAATTTACTTGTCCCTCAGAGGAATATCCTTAATGAAAAAATCTTGAAATCCTAATTGTAAGAAATTTGAATTTTTTGGAGATAGTTTGCTGCAGACGAATTTAATATAGTCGTTATGCCCTAACTATTTACCAAATTTGCACATATTTATAAACGTAATATAGAAGATGAAACAAAGAAGTTATGCTGCACTTGGTAAGTTAATAACTCGTTTCTAAATATAACTAAAATATTGCTACTTCTAGTGGCTAAAAAGAAACCGAGAAATCCTAGAGTAGATTAATCAAGTGAGAGTTCGAGATTTTTTCGGTGCGAAATTGAATAGCTATATGTTAAAAAGTGGGTTAAGCCCGCAGATATATTTCCTTGCACTCTTCGTCTTTTACTAACATGTGGTATAAAGAATCGTAGCGGGAAATTTTCCAAAGGACTTGACTTCTTTTTACATTTAGTGATTCAATTGAAATTGCTGTAGGATACACTGGGCAATTTTCGAGTCATTGCAGAAATCTTATCTGGTTTCATGCAAATGAATGCAAATTTATTTCTATGAGTTCTGCTTGAACTAGATTTTGCCGATACTTATGATAGATGATACAGGGATTTGAATTTTTTAAAGATAAATCATCATTTTTCAATTTGACGCAAAAGTGAATAATCGCTAAACTTAGCAAGCTACTCTGGATTATTGATAGAATGCGATATCAGAAAGTTAATATTAAAAAAAAAACGTCTTTAAAAATTTACTAAAATATGTGTTCTAAGTATGCATATTTTATAAATTTTACGTTATTATACTTGTTTGAAGTTAATCATTTTAATAATCTTATTCAATGATTTAAGAAAATGTTTTCATGGATTTGAAACATACCAAAATTACACATTTTTGGCGACTGTAATAAAAATTTTCTTTTTTAAGTTGTTACGTATAGGAATTATGATTTTCCGAAATATTAGTTTAGGTTCTACTTCATGCCAATCAGTTCATTTATGCTAGAAGTATTTTAAATAATTATGAATTGTTAAGCAGTGACTAAAACATTCAAAATTACAATAAAATAATACGTGTTAAAGATGTATGTGCATCGTTCTAAAAATTTGTCACAATTATGGAATAAGTGAAGTAATATATATTTTTTAAAGCAAACTTATTAAGAAATTATTTAATGTTTTGTAAAGTCTGTTTTATATGCTTAACCCTTTCGCTGCGTAAGATTTTTGTTGACATGTTTTAGAAATAGCATGGTTGAATTCTTAGAACTGGGTGCTTTAATGTATCACCCGTAGCTAAAGTGTTAAACTATCAAACATTCAACACAAATATGACTGTTGCTATCATGCTAATTTTGTATTATACAGTAAATATAGAAAATACGTAATATAAACCAGCTTATACTATCAACAAATGTATAGTGTATAGACGTTATTGTTTTGAATTTTAATTTATTACCAAAAGAATATTTTTACTGTCAAAACAAAACTATTTTTTATTGCTTTAACGAGTTATGCAGGCTTAGCAGTTTTAATGATTTTAATTATCACAATCATTTTGAAACTGTCACAGGAAAGAGGAGAGAACTCAACTAAGAGGTTTCAAAACATCTTAATCTTATTATGTCCAGAAATTATGAATCAGCGATTTTCAATTGTTTTAAGTTATATTTTTTAATTTAATTACATTCTAAAACACAACCCATTTCTAAAATTTTAGCCCATCTCCCTTGCCACTTACGTCCTTTAATCAGAATAGCCTAACCTCAAAGTCTCCGAACCATAACACTCCTTCTACTCTCTGGGCAATTGCCTCGAATTACACACCCGGCCTAACCAGGCTTGTTTGACCAAATTAAGCAAGTTGCTTCTCACACCATGCTGGTAGGGGTGCTATAGCTACGTTATATAATAGGAAGGGTTGTCCTACATTTTCTTTCTCGTTAGAAAAGGGGAACACACAATAGAGGTGTCCTCCGTAAAAGAATGTCCCTAGTTTGAAATTGTAAGCTACATCGTTTTCATAGTTGCAGTGTCATCTATTCCACTACTCCGGACTTTCTGAAGACAGTATGGGAAGAATTGCATTTTAGTTTGGATGTGTGTCGTACCATTAAAGGCGCACACATTGAGCACTTATTAGGAAAAACTAGGTTAGTTTTCTTTCAATTTAATATATGATTTGTTATATTTAGTATAAAATAAACTCCTTCCCATTAAAACTCGGAAATTCTTTTACGGACACCCTGTATAATCAGATGTAATGTAACATATATGACTTGTCATAATATTAACCTTATATCAGTGAATGGCATAAAAACACGCGATACTGTTAAAAAAGTATGGTGCGGAATTGCACCGGAATCCTGTTACTTTTCTAGCACACACCTTAAGTTTGCAGCACTAAAATGTTCTATGAGGAGGAAACAGAGTAAACAACGCTGTTGGCGCCGAAATTTTGCCTGCTCTGATTGGTGGCTCTTTTGCGATACGTTCACCCTGATATTCGTGCGCCCTGTTACGCCAAAATCGAAAGAAAAAATAACTAATATTACATTCTAACTGAAGCAAAAACAAATAAAAATAGGTCTGGAAGTAACGAATAAATTGGTTTATTGAAGATGAAATACCTTTTTTTATTCGATTCTTGCACTCGAAAATGAGAACTATTTACCCTTTTTCTCGCAGAACATTTCTTTACTGCAAACTTAATATGAGTTTTACTGTAGCTATTTGGAGTGGCGATTCACCACTTTTGTGGTAGATCAAAGTTATGGTTTTACAACAAAATTTGTAAATTCCCGCTCTAGTGGTTGCAGAATTGCAGATAAAAGTTCCAGAATTTTCTCCGGTACAAACAACATTTTTAACAGTGCATTTCAAAGCGTGGAAAATAACCTATGTCTGTTTCCGGCAATTTCTCATTTCTAACATGCAAGGAAAATAATGCAATCTTGTGCTAAAATTTGTAACAGCGGATAAGACAAATATAGCAGTCTGTAATTTGCTGTACCTGTTACGACAGGTTTGTTAGATCAACAAAAGTCAGAACTTGACAGGTACAGTTTCGTTGTTCTAAAACTAAATCGAAGAAACTATTGGAGTCCCGTTTAATCGTATCTATTTGGTCACTTATAGCAGGAAACCCAAACAGATGTTTTAGGGGTTGGTAGGGGGTAGGTACATATATATTCCGGCTTGTGTGCTTGATCAAAGACCCGCTTAGATGCTTTAGAAAATCAAGTGTTCAAAAATTAGCAGTCCTCAATGATAAAAAAAAAACCCACAAGTTCCAAAGAACAAAGTGTTTATCTTTACATCTTCAGGAACAATGCAAACTCGGGGCTGGGGGGCTCTATTATAGCATGATAGCACGGAGACACTGTGAATTAATTGGCAGCCAGTTGATGTCTCCGTTATCGTGCACAGGGAAATGAATGTGCTGGAGTTGTGAAATGGGGAATCGGGGTTGATGTGAATATACGAGGGGTGTTGTTGAGGTATTGACGATACTCTGATATTAGATGGAGTTTCTAGTGGATGGTAAGGCATGATTTAGAATTCCTTGCAACATTGTGTCTGTACCGGGAGAATAGTGCCATAGTAGTCAATTATACTGTCGTGGGCTGGTTAACTAAATCTGTAAGTATCTGTAACGATGATCTGAAAAATTGATATAACTACAAACTATTGGGAAATGTAGTGAAAGAATGTTTATTTCAGGACATACAAGATGTTATCTTTACATCTTCAGCAACAATGCAAACTTGGGGCAGAGGGGAGTTCTATTATACCATGATAGTACGGAGACACTGTGAATTAATTGGCAGCCAGTTGATGTCTCCGTTATCGTGCACAGTGAAATGGATGTGCTGGAGTTGTGAAATGGGGAATCGGGGTTGATGTGAATATACGAGGGGTGTTGTTGAGGTATTGACGACGCTCTGATATTAGATGGAGTTCCTAGTGGATGGTAAGGCATGATTTAGAATTCCTTGTAACATTGCATCTGTAACGGGAGAATATGTACCATAGTGGTCGACTATACTGCACAGTACAACCTGAAGTATCTATTACACTGTTTTGGACCATTTGTTGAAAGCATTCATGATTATAAACTATTCGGAAGTGTATTGAACGACGGGTTACTTCAGGACAGTTGTGAAATGGGGAATTGGATGATGGGGAATGGGGAATTGATGATGCTCTGATATTAGGTGGAGTTTCTAGTGGATGGTAAGGCATGATTTAGTATTCCTTGCAACATTGTATCTGTACCGGGAGAATAAGTACTACAGTGGTCGACTATACTGTGGTGGGATGGTAATCTGAAGTATCTAGGACAATGTTTTGGACCATTGTTGAAAGCATTCATAATCAAAAAGTATTGGAAGTGTATTGAAAGATGGGATACTTCAGGACAGTGGTCCAGTTCATTGTTCTATATACTACAGTCCATCTGTTTACAGCAGTACACTTGGTGGTAGGTATAGTAGTATATAAAACAATGGCTAAATTATGGTAATAGGTCGATTTTTTCAGGAATAAGAATGCATTTAATATAAATCTTATTTATATAAAATCTAAGAAAAACATCAGGACAACAAGAGTAAATTTTTGCTGGTAATAAAAGAAGTTTATACAAGATTTTATGCCAATCAATACCCATCCAACCTGCTCAATCCTATATGTATATTAAAACCACCCCCTGCTGCTGACGTCAGCAACAGAATTCGATGTTTTGTAGTATAATTTGGGGTATTGATTTAAAATAATTTTCTCTTTTATTGTAAAATGTTTAACTTAATATAGTAAAGAACTGTTTCTCAGAAAATAAACTTTGATTAATTTGAAGTTGTAATTAGGTTGTACATTTACATTTCAACAAAATACTTTGTTAAAAACTTAAATTGTAGCGCAATATAAAAAAAAACTGCACTTAACCTTTATTTATGCATCCATGTATTTTTCAATAATTAGTTGGAATAGTTTTCTTAAGCCAGCTTTATAAGCAATCCCATTTAATAGAAAAACTTAATTACTCGTGCAGAAAAACGAAGTTAAATTTACCACACATCTTATTTTAATGGCAAATGTAATTATTCTAATAGAATCCACTCTCTTTTTGAAAAGGATTTACGAAATAAATTGCCAGAATCTAATAGCGAAATACCTTTTCGTTAATTAAAACCATTGTGAGCTCAACACATACGTGGAGTAAAACAAAACTATAAAATATTTGTTAACATTTAACAATGCGCCTTTTCAAAGCGGCAACAGTCCCCATGTACTACACAGCATTTCAGGTTAAACAGTCAGTAATTACAAGCGCAAAAGGAGACGAGTTCTTTTGTTATTTTCAAATAATAGTGTTTCTTGTTTCCTGTTTTTAAAAGAACTGATTTTCAAAAAAAATTCTAAGAAAACTTACTATATTAAATTACGTTTATGACGTAAAAAGTTGAAGGTTTTATGAAGTTATTTTGTTTTCTTAATTGACGGACGACGCAAAAAAAAGTCAAGAAGCTTAATGCCTCTGATGCTTGAGCAAATGATTTCATTCCATCTCCGTTAACACACACAGAGTAAGAGGTAAAAATGCTACGTTATGTCCCGTGATCAAACCTTCTTAGAGTGTTGGGTTAGCTCAAGTTTGAATCGCACCTACTTCCACTTACCCTATAAATTAGTTTTACGCTGGGAAACACCAGAAAAAAGTTTGGAATTGAATGCACTGCAACTGCCCCATATATACATAAACATTTCCAATTTTTTTTAAAAAAGTGTAATCAGGCATAAATAACTTTTCATTTTAAAATAATGAACCATTAAAAAATAAACTACTAATGGAGTTAAAAATAGAGTTATCAGATATTAAGATATGATCATATTGTTAGTTTTCAAAAACAAGTATAAAACAACCAAACTAACTTCTTCCTCTTCCCTTTTGGCACAACACAAAAGGAATTTCCGTACTGATTCTCCATTAATTTCATTCCTCCTGGCACCACAAACCATAATAGTTTTAATAGCTTCCCCCCTCCACCACAACTCCGCCAAAATAATCTCACTTTAATAATAACAGCTACTTCATCGCGGATGATTGCCACAAACCCGGAGAATAATGCCGACATTAAATTATGACTGCATCCTTGCAAATCGCCGAATTATTATTAGGAAGGAAAGGGTGGCAACGCTGATTGATGTCGGACAACACAACCCGCAATTTATTGGATATTGATGGATAAAATTTCCCCTGGCGAGATAAGCACTTGCATGTTTCTCAGGTTGGTTAAGCCCCTTTGATTTTCCTTATACTCACCGCCAACCAAATAAGAAACGGTAGGGATGGCGTTTTTTTAGAAAAAAAACCAGTGTTTCAAAAACCGGTTTTTTTGGTTTTACTGAACTTTAAGGTAGGCGAGTAACCAAAATTCTAAAATTTTTCCTATTACTTTAATCTTTTCCAAATTTGGCATAGTTATTTCAAATATAATGAACAATGCTTTTTGGGCATTTTTTTTTTATTTAAATATAATTGACTTATTTTAAAACAGTGTTTTTCAACTAAAAAAAGGGGTTTACGCTAACACTTCTAGCATAAAAGTTTTACATTAATTTACCTGAAATTTTTTACAATTGCTATTTCAATATATATCTGTGCCATGAACCTCTAACATCTGGTGTAAATATAAAAGTTTTTGTTTTAAAAATGTGTAAGTGTAAGTTAATCGAAAAACATCTTTTTTTGGGGGTTAATTTATAACATTTTTCTTAATAACTTCTTTTCTTGTAATTTGTATGTAACTCTAGAGGGTCATTGCATGCATCAGTTCAAAACGAAGAACTTAACACATAAATAATGTTTATAGGATGAAAATTCAATGTGGTAGACTTGCTAGCGTAAACCTCTTTTTTAGTAGAAAAACACCGTTTAAAATAAATAAATAAATTATATTTAAATTTATAAAACTGCCTAAATAGTATTACTCATTATATTTGAAATCACTATGCCAAATTTGGAAAAGATTAAAGTAATAGTAAAAATTCTAGAATTTAGGGGAATTTTGGGTATTCGCCTACCTTAAGACCGTTCTTATGAAAAACCGGTTTTTTGGTCAAAACCGACTGCAAAAGAAACGGTTTCAGTTTTCCATCCCTAAAGTGTTTCAAATAAGGGTGGCGGGAAGTATAGTGGATAAGGAAAGGAAGAACTTAGTAAAGATTAACTCCTGGGTGTTAGGGGAATAGTTGGGAAAGTATTGTTTTATTGTTTACGGAAGTTGGATTTCCGATGGATTTGATTCTGGATTCAATATCTCTTAGTGTTTTTCGGATACAAATATGCATTTGGAAATCTTTAAGGGATACATTTCTATTTTCAAAAATATACTCAGATAACCTTTATATATCACACACATCATATCTTAGGTATGAAATTATTTCATGATATAGAAGTTGGAGAACGAGCAAAATGATTTAATTAAGATTGACTCCTAGAACTTCCTATGTGTTTGGGGAATAGTTAGGAAAGTATTGATGTAGGTATTGATAAAGTAAGCTTTCCGGTGGATTTTATTCTGGATTTTTCTTTTAGTGTTTTCGGATACAAATATGCATTTGGAAATCTTTAAGGAGTAAATTTTTATTTTCAAAAATATACTCAGATAACCTTTATATATCACACACCATATCTTAGATACAAATATCTTTCATGACATAAAAAATTGGAGAACCGACAAAATAATTTATTAAAGATTGACTCCTAGCACATCCTAGGTGTTTGGGGGAATAGTTAGGAAAGTATTGTTTTATTATTTACGTAAGTTAGATTTCCGATGGATTTTATTCTGGATTTTTTCTTTTAGTGTTTTTGGATACAAACATCCGGAAATCTTGAAAGACACGTTTATATGAAAAAATAAAGATACTTATACCATCAATAATTTAATAAAGATACTTAGACCAGCTATTCAAATCACATCTTAGATATAAGTATCATTCATCATATAAGAATATGGAGAACGAATGGACATTTAGTAAAGATTGACTCCTTGGTGTTTTGGGGAATAGTTGGGAAAGCATTGTTTTATTGTTTACGGAAGTTATATCCCGATGAATTTTATTCTGGATTATATATGATAGTGTTTTCGAATAAAAATTATTCTGAAATCTTGGAGGGGTAAAATTCCATTTTCATAAATAGACTCATATAAGATTTATATCTCACACACATCATATCTTAGATATGAATATACTTCATCAAATAAGAATTGGAAGCGAACGCGGAAGAATTTAATAAAGATTAACTACTAGGTGTTTGGGGAATAGTTAGGAAAGTATTGTTTCATTGTTTAGGGAATTGACTAGATTTCCAGATGATTTTATTTTAATATCTTCTGTGTTTTTGGATGCAATTATTTGGAATTCTTAGAGAATTACGTTTCTTTTTTCATAAATATATTCATATGAGCTATCATATCTTAAATATAAATATCTTTCATCATATAAGAATTGGCGAACGAACGAAATAATTTAATAAAGATTTACTCCTAGGTGTTTTAGAATTGTTAGGAAAGAATTGTGCTATTGTTTGTCTAAGTCAGTTTTCCGATTGATTTTATTCTGGATTTAATATCCCTTATTGTTTTTGGATACGAATATTCAGATTTCTTGGAAGATAAATTTTCATTTGCATAAATATATTCATACCAGCTATCATCAAATCTTAAATAAGAATATATTTCATCATACAAGATCAACAAGCAGACGCTTCATTAGAAAAATATTACAAACTTCGGTATTTTTTAAAATTTTATATTAAAAAAATGCAGAAAGTATTCCATACTTTAAACATTGATATACTTTAAAGTGAATGCATGTGTAGGTGAAAACTTTTACTGATAAAGCTGCATCATAATATTGGTGCTGGGTCTGCTACAATCTTACAGATCAAATAACATTTACAATGTGAGTTTAAATGGTTTCTATAATGGATGGGATAATAAACTCTTTTGAAAAATCTTATTTATATGACAAAAGTGTATGATAAGGCATAAAGTGTATGATAAGGCAAAAAAATAACTTTAATATGCATGTTTTAAGTCAATTTTTAATAAATATTAGTATTAATTATAATTAGTAAGTTTTATAATTTAATTAAATACTAACTAATATTATCAAGTTTTCAATAAATATTAGTATGAATATTAATTTAAGAAGATCGTAAAAAATGATGTAGAAATTTAACCTTTCCGAGTATTGTATTCCATTATGAATAATTAAAAATAAAAGATACATTTTGCAAGGGACATAAATCATCTGTGACTATTACTTAAAGGAATGCAAATGAAACGAATTCCAAAATCGAAGAATTCCATTTCGGGGGAACTATTTATTTAATAAAAATCTATTAACTCTATTGTCAAATACCATCTAGCGTGACGATATTCATTAGTATGCACGTTTCCAATAACACACTCGTCTTCAGAATAAAAATCATTCTTTTCGAATCGAATTTCATTCTTTACCTGTCCAAGACTGCGTGCGAGGCAGAATTTGTAGCCATTTTTCGATAGAGATGATCGGAATTGGGAATCTCTCCTCGCATATATCATTCGAAATTCCCTTCTTTTCCTTATTCGAAGGAGAAAACAAAGGAAGCTTTTCTCGTTGAGGTTGGCTTTATTTCAAAAGTTTCGGCCCAAAGAGAGAAGTGGAGCGCAAAAGTTTTTGTGTGGGGTCTAAAAAGTTATTGTTTTTGAGATCTAGGAAAAGAGGAAGACGTTTAGCCAAAAGACGTTAGGCAAAATGCCCTTTGTAAGAAGTAATATTGTGTTTTTTTGTATCGTTTTATTCGTTTTCTTACTGGCATTTTATATGTTTGTTTATTACCCAAAACATTTCAACATATTAACTTTTAATAATACTTGCAACGGTAGATTCAATTACATCAAAACAAAAATGTATTTATATGCTGGTTTTAGAAATATACATGAAAGTAGTCTGATCAAATCTGATTTAACGATTAACTTTTCGACTATAAAATTATCAATAAATTTTCATAAACCATATATTTTTTTAAAGAAATTATGAAAAAATTAAACTTGGAACATTTGTACAATTTTATAGCTATATATTTTAATAACAAACTAAACTCTACAGCGAAATGCAATGCGTCAGGTAGTTCTACATATAAATTCAAATAAAGTCGTAATAAATGTTTATTTCATAACATAGGTTCTCTCTTAATCTTGTATTAAAAATCATTTTATCAGAAACAAGGTTTCTATGCTATCTTGTCTTATAAACCTTTGACAGTATACCCTACATTGATTGATGAGGCATGACGTCACATGACATCCCGTTGCCACAAATATAAAGTGGAAGAGGAAATAAAGTGATTTATGGATTAGACTGTGGCTTTCTGATAGACTTTTCCGGTCTTTTGCGTCCGGACTTTCCATTATCACGCTACGCATGAATTTTGACTCAATTATCAAGAAAAATGAATTCTTGTTCACTTTGAGTCGAACATGAGTATAAATCAATAGTGTTATTAATCTTAAAATATTGATACCATGGAACTCATGATAGGAAGACTTAAATTTACACATTTTTACGTTTTAAGCAGCCTTTAACTAGATTATAGAAAAATGTAAATATAACCAAATATAATTTAATTTTACTTTTTGTTATTTCATTAAAGAATTTCTTGAACTGTTAATGGTAGTATTTTGAAAAATTTTGGACTTTGAAGAATGTTTTAGAGTAAAGTTTATCTTTTAGTTGGGTATACATTTTTACAAGAATCTATAAGGCTTTATTTATGTTAATTATTTCTCTGTTATTTTAAATTAAAAGAAAATATTATAAGTTGAAAGAAAATCTTATTTAAAACTCATTAAATATATTTTTAAAGGAAATGGGAATATATAGAGAATTGTAGAAATTAATTATGCTTTCAATTTAAATTAATATTTTTTTTAACAGTTATGTCTAGGCTCAGACAAAAAAATCTTAACTATCACAATTCTAACTGATAGGTATTCTATCGCTCCTAATGTTCTTTAGTAAAGAAACTTAAATAGATTTTCAATTAAAATTCTTCTATTGCGTGAATAATTACAAAGTAGAAACTCATTTTTCTTTCGTTATTTTGAAAGTAGAGTTCTCTCTCTTAACTTCATACTTTAGACGAAGAAAGTCGATATCCAATGTTATAATGTATGATTTCGATCCTTTTTTTATTAAAAAAATAATTTTGCTAAAGGCGAGAATAAGATTATTATTACAAGTCTTTATTAAAGCGGACTTTTTTGATGCTGCATTCGAAATTTTAAATTACGTATGAGACATTGTTTCGTTACAAAAAGAAACTGAAATCGATGTTCATTGTTTATGTCTTTTATTTTCTTCGACCCTTTTCTCATACATTTTATTGGTTTTATGACTGACTTTTCTTTAACCAGAAAAAACAAATTTCACCCGACGGACAGTTTAATATGATTTTTTACTCGTTTTATAGTTGTTTTATTTGTCGTTACATAGGTTTTTTTTTAACATCAGTAAAATATCGAAGATACGTTAATCTATCAAAGTTAATCATTTGTAAAAAATTTTCAAAACTGTTTGTTGTTGAGGGATTTGTTTTTATGGGGTCATTACTTTTGATATTGATTGAAAAAAGTTAAATTTATGAGTTGGAATTCGTTTGGAATTTTTTCTCTTCAAGACATTTTCTATTTAAATATTTATGCTAATATCATTGAACATAAAATTATACTTCAAAAGAAATGTGTGTAGCAAATACATTGATTTGCATTTTGGACCAGAACTTCCATAAAATGCTTCCACTTATTCTTTAGAATTTCTAATTCAATATCCAGTCAAAGAACGAAACAAGCAGTGAATAGAATCGATATGATGTTGATTCAAGAGGAAAATATTAAAATTTTTAGGAACTGCATTTTCATATACATAAAAATTACTGTCTTTGAAATATTAATCTCTTTATTAAAAATTTATTTAATATTTAAAATTTTAAATAAATAATGAGTCAGGTTATTTATTTCACGTTCGACGAATTATGAGATGTCATTCTATGACATGCTTAGACACAGGTTCTATACGATTGTCAGGCAAAAACAGTTCAATTCATATTTTACCAAACGTGACAAGCATTCAATGCAATACCACGATCACTGTTTTAGCTTAAAAATTTATATCAACAGTAGATAATTTATATTAAATTATTTGGTTTGTGTATATATTAAAACTATTAAAAAAATTGTCTGATGCATGTCGTAAGAAAATAGTGTACATTTCGACAGTTAAATAGGGACTCTTTGAATAATAAAACTAACCAAACTATCAGGTTACCACAAAAAATTGCACTGCGTTTTTATACTTTATTTAATATTATACTAGCTAATATAGTGTACTGTATTTAAAATTTTTTATTAACTAAGTTGTTTTTTTGTTACAAAATATTGCTTAATTATTATTCATTGTTACAAAATATATTCTGAATTAAGCACACAATTTTTCTATAGTTCCGATACAATGTGTGATACGGCACAGAAAAAACATAAAAAAATCAACTAATAAAAGAAACACCAGAGAAAGTTCGTGAAACTTAATTTAATAAATTTTTATGTAATAGAAAGCTTAATAGTTTTTTCTGAAGATGTTGAGATAAAATTTCCATCAGAATAACTAAATTACTTCTCTTACAACGTAATTTTGAATAGAATGTGTGTTTATCTAAAATTTCATTTATTAGATCAGAATACTTGGGCACACTTTTTAGTTCACAAACCCATCGCATTTAAATACTTTTTTTCAATAAATTCCAAACTAATTAAATTATTTATGGTGTCTGGTTTTAGTTTGGATAAAGAATTTCGAGAGCTTAATTTATTTCTAGTTCACTGCATTTCTTTTTCTTTAATCGCACTCGGAATGTGTCTTTTACGTTATCAAACACTTTTTTTTTTTTTAAAGGATTTTTTTATATTATCACTTCTTGCTTTGAATAATGCCTCGAAAAAATAAGCCCGACTTTTTTTGTGCAATTAGGAAACCAAAGATAAAATTAGATAAAAAAATTCAATTGAAGTATTTCGATAGTTTTATTTTTTTACATACTTAAAAATGACGAAGGAAATGCAGGAACAGGATGAGGCAAAGCTATTTTTAGCCTACTTTTCTTTTTTTTTTAATTCGAAGAATTAAAAAAAATAAAAAAGTAGGTATTGACATGCGGTCGATGTCCGTCCGTCCGTCAGTCTGTCTGTCTGTCCGTCCGTCTGTCTGTCCGTACCCCCCTTCCAAAATCGGTTCTATCTATCCGATCTTAAAAATTCTTTTTTTATTAGAAAGGTATAACCTCAGACACCCAACTTTCATACTTTTTGTCCGTCTGTCTGTGCTATAGGACGGACATAAATCTACTATTTGATGACAAATTTCCCATTGAATTAGCATTGAAATTCAATTTCGAGTCATTTAGATCGCTGAATTTAACTACAAATGCTACGGACAAGTGAGATACGTCAAAAAATTCAGCGCATCGAAATTAGAATACATTGAAAATTTTAGAAAAGAATTCGAATTCGAAGTACTTCAATTATTTAAAAAACGTCAAAATTTAATGCTCATTTAAAAAGCATAGGAAGCCATTTTTATTAGAAATAAATCACCATTGCCATAGCAACAATCGCGCGAGAAACTTTTATTCTTTTAGACAATAAATTAAAATAAATTTATTTTTGAGACACCGATCAATTTAAGATGACGTCAAATAAATATTTCACTACGAGATCTTTGTATGTTGATATAAATTGTTTTCATTCTATTTAAAAGCGATTAATATTACATATTTATACTTTGAAATATAAATTTTTGCAAACGATTTAAGTAATAATTATTTAATTTTCGAAATAAAATAAATGAAACTAGCCGAATTTAGCAAGTAAATGTTTATTGAATAGTAGTTTTTTGGTTTTTGTTCTACGAAAAATTAAATACTAATTTATAACTGCAAATAAAGCTGTGTTTAGGGCTGTGTTTAGTGAAAGATGCTGTGTTTATTTAGATGCTGTGTTTAGTGAAATTTATTTTAGAATTTAAGGTCGAAAAACGGTTTTTGTGATGTCACTTACTGTTACGAACCTAGTTTTTTCATGATAAGAATTTTAGTAAGCATTTAAGTAACAGGAAAGTAGGCTATTTTAGTTCTTTAAGAACTTCTTGTTTCTTTTTAATTGACATTTAGAAAGTGTCAAATTATAATTTTATGGTTTATCCCACGGTCAGGTATGTGACAATCACTCCAAAAGCTATGGAAGAATTCTCAAAAATATAAGTACAACTGAGGAAAAAAATCAACACATATTTTTTAATAATTTAAATAAGATTTTTTTACAAATTGTCGTACATATCATAGTTATTTATGTTCATCGTCAACTTGTCACATACAACTTAAATCATAGTCAAGTTATTGTATTTACAGCAATGTATAATATGAGGGGATAGTTAAGAAACTGACATTTCTTAAACAATAACTAAGATATAAGCTCCGTTTCATTTATTGTCGACTTTTGATAAGGACAAATTCAATTAGACAAAATCGGCAATGAAGTGGCCAAATAGTCGGTTCCTATATCTTAGTTTTACTTTAGTAATGTAATGTAATCTTTTCCGGCTGCCTATTTCTAGCCTCCTTGTAGGAGCTTAAACACAGCCAAGTTTTGCTTTGAAGAATGAGAGTTTTGCAACTAGCCCCTCATATTATAGATCCCTGTATACGACAAGTTATTTGTCGAGCATAAAAATGTCCCTTTTAGTTTATTTCCACACGGACAGATCACAAAAGCTACAAATCTCCAATGGTACAAAGATCTTCCGCATGGCCGCTCATTATGAGGCTCATTGTCCCCCAATCCAATCCAATTATAACAAGAACTAATTCACAATCACGAAAGAGTTAGTGTTGTAAAGTTGTAACTAATATTTTTGGCAGAACAACTAACTACACTCTTTGCCAACCTAAGTTGGGTAAATAGAAATATGCTATGGAGAAAATCTTTCTGCGGCTGTAAAGAGTTCTATAAATTATTTGTGAATCCATCCAGAAAACATGTTTAAAACATTAATTTCGTTTAAGGTCTAACAGATTTGAATATTATTTGACAAAATTCGGCAGTTTTATCACAATGAAAAGTGTATTTTTTGTTAAATTGTATTCAGATCATTTTGTATGTAAATGTTACCTTACACGAGTTTCCAACTAACGGACCAATCGCGCTTTTCCCTCTGCCTGTTTACTCTTTGTTTTTAACCAAGTTAGGTTGGCACGGAGTGTACTATAGTTACGGTTACATTGACGACGGAGTCATATAATGGACTGCCGCTCATTCAGAAGGTTCCGGGATCTGAATCCAACTATCCTATAAACGGTTTAGGTTAGTAAAAAATATCCAGTCAATCATGGGGTCCCTTAGTACACTAGGACAGACGTGCTCGTAAATTCTGTGGAGTCTGAAGTCCTTAAAGCAGGTCATCGAGACATTTTTGTTGTACAGTTTTTAAATTATGTTTTTATTAAAACGTCTTCTGTCACCCAGAAAGTATGGTGGTCTCGCTTGTCAAGCTAGTGGCCAGGGTTATAGTACTGGATAAGACAAGGATATCTGTAATGTCTCGTGTACACGCTGTCTCGGTACACGCTAACTGCTCGTAAAATATGTGGGTCCGAAAGTCTTGTGAGGGGTCATAGCTCAGTACCATGAGTGTACACTGCCTGGAGAAAAATGCCACACTTGTCTAAGGCCCTAATCAGACGGTACGAATGTCTCTCGTCGAACAACTTTTTGTACAGCAAAAACGTCATCAAAGGAACACCTACGTCATACGTGACATCACAAACAAAAGCAGTATTATCGCGGTATTGGAGGAGGAGGTACAAGGAGGTGGCTCGGCCATGCCGTTATGATTGAACTCCGTTGGAGCAGCCGTTCGAACAGCAAAAAAGTGCCGGATTTTTTCAGATTTACTCGAAAAAGTGAAGTCAGCAAAAAACTGCTCCAAAAACCTGTTTTTGATATGGCGTTCGGACGTCGCTGAACGAGCTAGCTCTCGTGGAATAAGGCCTTAAATGGAGAAGGTAGCGCCGTCTCAGAGCGGAAGTCAGACTTCCAGCCTCAAGGGTTTTCAAATCCTTATGGCAACGGAAGCTACTGGTCCCCTCTTGCCTTTCAGGCTATGCCCTGGAGGCACATAACAACAACATTAGAACATCTAAACATTTCTGAATCATTTTTCTGTAAATGCGATTCCTTTCAATCAATCAACTTTATCCAATGAATGCCATTGTAGTTTTGTCAAACTAAATCAGAAATGGCTGAAGTAAGCGATATCTTCAGTATCCCATCATTGTTCCATTCTTTCTGTACACAATCATTCGTTTCCAATGCATTATTTTGAACCTCGTATTCGAGCCAATTTTATCTTTTCTCTCAACTGCAATGAACTAATCCGGCGGCAAATAATTTCACGCAGCTTAGCTGCCATTCTTATTTCGGAAGAGAGAAGAACGATAAAAGTTCTAATCCAGCGAAAAGAGAACGATTTCTTTGTTTAAAGCGAGATAAGATGTTTGACACTTGGTTTCGAAAATTATTCGCTTAAGTATTAATTATTGAAGAATGATTTTTCTTACTCTGCTGTTGAATATCTCATACATCATGCAACTATTTTCATTGCTTATTTTAATTTTACAATTCGAGACTTAGCCTTATCGTGGGTAAATGTTTACGGATTTTCATTAAGCCTTCCTTTATATATTTGAGTGATTAATTTAAATTTAAATATTTTAGTTGAAGTTCAATTTTTATAGCAGTTTTTGATTCTTAACATTTCTAGGACTAACTTTAAACAGTGGATATGCTATTATGAAGCATAAAGCCTCCATTCCATAAATAAAGGAATTGTCGATAACAAATATAATTATATAATTAAGTCTCTTTGCGTTCTGCTCAGTTAACAGTTTCAATTCAAAATTTATTTATAAAACATATACTCGCTTTTCTAAGCAAAGTATTACTTATGACTTGAGTAAGGGGACTCATTACAAGCTATGCATTGTGAAACTTAGTCTATGGTTATTGACACCTAGTCTTGTTCCCCATTAGGAAGTAATGAATGACTCGACAGAAATTTTATTTGAAACTGAATTGGTATTACATTATAGTGCGTAATAGTTTTTATAACATAATATACAAATAAATTTTGTTTGTTATGTTATAAAAACTATTACACACTAAAAATTTCAACATTGAAATGCTAACACATTGAGTAAGAGTTACATCGCCAAATTATACTTATATTCAATCCAAACAAATGTCTATTAATGCCATAGGAATTCCCCAATCTGTTCCAGGACAGAAGTTTCAGACAAAGAAGAATAGTAATTGTACCTAAGCAACGCCCAAATAGTTTCCTAGATTAAGCAAATATGCGATACGCCTTATAAATAGTTTTACTGCAACTTTTCCGCCTTTCTTCCCGCAACTATTTCTAAAGGGCTCTTCCGAAGCCTTCGAGGGGTTCGATAAATAATTCTTCTTTTATTATTTCTTCTCATTTGATAATCCGGTCATTTCCTAATAAGATTCCGCGAGAAATAAAAGAAAGGAAGAATCTCTATTCTTGGACTGGGTAGGCTAGGTAAATTGATATTCCGCAGCGCTTCTTGGCGTAACTTTCAGAGATCTTAAAGAAAAGAAGCTCGCCAATATCTTACATATGCACTGTAAAAAAAGTGTTGTTTTTACTGGAAGAAGGTGTCAGCTGGTGGGCCAGAAAAATAACGTATAATTTACAGTATTTTTTGTATTTTATACACAAAATTTATGATTTTAACACAAAAACTACTTTTTAGCATATAAATTGTAAAGAAAAAACAAATACTACCGAGGAATAATAAATCTTCGAAACCAAGTTTGAACCGTGGACCGTTTAGAATATTAGAACATTGACTCAACTAATCGTTTTCAACTGAACTATTTCAACGCAGTGTTTAAATAAATATTTAAAATGTTTATTTGGTTGTAGTCTAGTACACATTACATGGTTAAAAACAGAAAAACTTTTATTATTTCAAACAGTTTATTTTTACAGTAAAAACTGCTGACATTATTTTTCTATAAAGATATGTTTTCTGTAAAATTAACATTTTTTACATGTTTGTGAAGATAAACAAAAGCGAAACTTAAGATTTTAATTTTTTTTGCACACATTTATATCTTTTTGCAACACTTCTTTTATTCAACACTTTTAATAATTTTTCTATTGCTGAATATATTAAGTTAACCAACTGCTGCTTATAAAAGTACGTTACCATACTAGTAAGTAAAATTAAGAGACAACTTTCCAATATCTTACCAATATAACGATATAGTAGATGCATCGGAAGGAGGATCATACAATACTGTGTGCTTATAGGATAGAGAAACAGCTGTTCTCTTAGATGCTAATTTCCCGTCTTTAGCTAACTTTCCAGAGTTATTAATTCTTTCTTAGAACATCGACAGTACTCCAAGTAAATGTATTCTACCCCTTTGTGTTAGATTCTGTATAGAACCTTAAGAGTTACCTTCTGTTTTCACTGTTGTTTTGACAAAGTAATAACTACAAATTGTATAAGTCACAAAATACATCAGTATTTCAACGTTTTGTAAAATCAAAAACTGGAGTTTCAAAATATCAGTATCTAAAATCTTAATTATTTATTTTTACTGGAAACAACTTGCTCTGATATTAGGCTTAGTAACAACTTTCTTAAATTTAAATAAGCATTTACAGTTTTTTCTTATTTACAAAATGAGAGTAAAGCAGAAATAATTTGTGCCATATAAAAGTAAAAATATTCAAATTACTATTTTGAATTGTCTGCGCATAATGATTTGGTTGAATTATCGTCGCACTAGAGCTACATGAGGGCTATTGGCGACGGGCGTCGTATTTTAGAACCACAGTTAGGTGACGAGCCAACACCTGAATAGTGCAACCGTTAAGGGCGACATCGTACGCAGCGTTAGGACTTTGAAGGATATTTAACGTGCACTCCCTTACACGTGGTATTATTCGTCGGACATTTTTGGCTGCACGGGCCGTTTATAGGTGGGCAGCTATTTTGGCGATGCCCGGACCCTAACCTGGGACCTTCCGCATGCTAAGCGAGTGCTTAACCGACTGGGCTCCCCAATCCCCTGCGCAATAATGAAAACTGTCAAATTGCGGCCAATAAGTACTACCCCACGAAACCCCAAAGATGTTTCATGTCAAATTGTATTTACTATTATCAGAAACTACATTAATGCGAATAACTGACAAAAAAATTGAAGGAGTAATTGATATTAAGCATATATTTTCAAAAGGAATTATTTTTCAAGAGAAGTCAATTTTCTTGCAATTATCCGATCTGAAATGTTATGGAGACCAAATAAAAGAATTAATTTTCACATACATGCTAGTTACAGCACTGTCTAACCTATTCAGATGTTTGTCTATTTATAAACACGGTAATGGCTGGAAATGGATGCGATTTCGGTGCATGGTAAAGGGAATTATATCCACGTTTATTTCCTATTAGGATATCCGAATAAATGGAATATGGAAAAGTGAATGGTTGAGTTAGCCTAAAGAGCCATGATGACTGAGTTTTGGTTTTAAAAGGAAATTTTTACTAAAAGAGATAACATAAATCCATTTTGTTTTGCTGTATGAAAGTAGTTGTTAACTGAAATTTATTATGTGCTGAGTAGTTTTGGTTTATGTTTGTTTGTGTAGATTTCTTGTTAAATTGATGATGGAGTTAAGTAAATATGAAGTAGTAGTTTAGTGTTTCTAAAACAGTACTTTGTCTGTCTGGAAGTTAAAATAGGTCGTACGCTTAATTCATTTCCACATTATACACATTTTCGCATAAATTTTGACTTCATTATCTAACAGTTGTTAATGTTGGAAAAGATTGTAAGCAATCAATAAAAACATATATATTAAATGCAAAAAAAGGTCTAATTTTTAATACTTATTTTTAATTTTTCAATTGAATGCAAAAAAAAAAGAATAACTGTAATAATAAATCAAGTATCTAACCACTTAATTTAAAGTAATGCATATTATTTTTTTATTTTACTATTTTAATTCAGTTAAAGTCGAAAAATCGTCAAAAAGATAACGCATATTTATTGATACGTATTTCAGAATTACTTAATTAAAACAGTGCACAATGCCAAGGAATAAATTAAAAGAGGTATTCTTTCTAGCTTTGTCATTTTACAAAAGAAAAAGATTGAAGTATCTTCGAGAAGTTGTTAAGTGACAAAATTCCACTCAGCATAACCTAACAAAAAAAAAACAAGTAAAAATGGTTGCCATAATAAGACAATTTTTCACAGGAGATCCGAATACACTATAAAAACGTAATCACCGAATGCATCGCCATAAAAAGAGTGCGAGAATCGTCGAACGGTTTATTCCAGAGTGCGGTGTTTTCAGGTGCTTCAGGATGTTGGACGCAGAAGAGAGAGGTGATAAGAAAATGGCGCCGCCCTGTCTCCAATGACTCGTGAAAAAAGATTTGGCTTGGATTTATGACTTTGATCAAAATGGCGAGAGATTTTCCTCGTGAAATGGCAGAGAATTTTTTTTATCTGGAGATCTCTGTTTTGGTTTGACACAGTGTAAACAAATTTCTGTATTCAGAAAATGCCTTCACCTTTGTGCATGATATCTGAGAGGATTCACGAGGATTCAATGTAACGTAGATTATTGGCACAAATAGTTTATTTCTTAATACAAATTTACATGTTTCAGTGAGACTCAAAACGCTCGCCTTTATAAAAAAGACATACAACACAAACTAACAGTCGGATCTCATGTGAAAAGCTGTGAAACATATTTTCACAGCTTCCGTTTCACAACTTCACGTCATCGACTGCTAGTTAGTATTGTGTATCTTTCTGATGAAGGGGAGAGTTTTGATTCTGGCCGAAACACGTAAATTTACACCAGCAAATAGACTATTTTCACCGATAATCTTCGTTTTTTTACTTCATGAATCCTCTCCCTTATTTCTGTATCCGAGTAGAATGTCATACATTTCTATTCCTGAGTAGAATGTGGGCGGATGTTTTATGTTTAGTCGTTAAGTATGACTTAGTTACTGGCATGGCAAATTATTAATAGCTTACGAAATTGAGCTGACTTTAATCTGACAGTAGCGGTCCGCCGCACCCGCACCCGCAACCTCAAATTACACCTAAGATAGATGGCTCTGTTTTGCAGCTAAATCGCTACCAGCCATCTAGATCATAATAACTGTAGTAGTATATATGTCGAAGCAACTTGGTTTCCACCTTGAAGTACCTTTTTGTGGATACGTGTTGTGTATTATTTTCGGAAACACTACACTGAACACTGCCCGACCCGGCACCACAACGGTTAGGGAGCTAGCATTTCGAGCTTCTGGCTTCGGGTTCGAATCACGGTAGGGCATGGATGTTTTTGTTTTTCCCGAGGGAGTACGTGCTCGTTAAAACTGTTGGGTCTGAAAGTCCTGTGTGCGGTCGTCACCTGACTGTGTTTCTAAAATACGACGACCCTTGCCAATAGCCCTCGTGTAGCTCTAGTGCGACGATATTCAAACCTAACCTAACCTAACCTGTGTGCGGTCATTGCTCAGTTTCCCACGGGTACAGGTCCCTGGAAACTATTTCCCTATAAATCAGATATATGTACTGGGAAAGAGTAGAAAATCCAACTCGTGACGGATGGGCCCGAGTACACTGGCACAGGCGTGCTCGTTAAATCTGTGGAATCCAAAGTCAGACGGCGTCAGCGTACGATGTCACTCGAAGTTCCATCGGGTGCCAGCTCAGGTGTCGACCTCGTCACTTGGCCAGGGTTCTAAATTACGAGGCGTTATTGGCTGTGTTAAAGCTCCTAAAGGAAGCTAGAAATAGGCAGCCGGAAACGATTACATTACCATTACCAATGTACCAAGAAAACTCAAGTTTAATTGTACACACATATCACTGTTAGTAACATGAATAATAATTTGCGCTATGTTTGCTTAAATTGTAGGTAAACGTAATGGAAATAGGCAATCAGATCCCAGGGAGCAGTTCATGTTCCTAAACGTAAATTTTTCATGTGTAACTTATCTTAATTTACACCTTTGTTAAATCAGCGTCGTAAGATGTATGAAGATAGAGTGTTAATGCGGAAAACAAATTTAATACTTACCTTGTCACAAAATATTGTTATTTTGTTCAATATAAATTTTGATACTAGCAAGTAAATCATTACATAACTCTGCAAAAACATGTAACATTGCATTCTACTATAATAAAATAATACATTTTTAACTTACATTTACTCGAAACGTTTGCATCTGCATTTAAAATAAAGAAAAGTATTGTATTTACAGAATATAGCTGATCTCGCAGTGTATATAAATGAAGTTAATTAAAAATTAGATTCATTAATTGAACTACATAAAAATGGTTAACTTGAAAAACAACACGAGGGACTGAATCTAATCAAATTAGCTTATAATCCGGCCTAATCCCTTTATTTTGAAAGACATCAAATTTTATGAAAAAATACAATAAAATTAAATTAAAATAGTTGAATCAATAGAAATCAGATGAAAAAGAAAACTAAAGTAGCTAAATCAAAAAATGAATACAAATTTTATTAAAATACAAAAGTATCCATATTACAAGTCATTAAATAAGGGAAAAATAACAATGAAATTCAATTTAGAAAACTCACTGATTTAAAGAAGGCGTAAAGGAAGGCCAAACATCCCATATCTTATATTCATTTACCAAGAAAACCTCATTTAATAACAAATATTAATAAAAGAACTTTATTAAGTCCATAATTTAAGAAACACTAATTTTGAAAATTTATATCAATATAACAAATATACAAGTAGAAACTAAATAAACTTTATTTGGTTTTTATGCATTAATAATTTGTTTTCGCACTTGGAATCATATGTATGCTAATTTTACCGGGACATTAGCATTTCAATTTACGTTTTAAATTAGGTTTCTGCGTCCCAGAGTTGTACTTTCCGAAATAAGAATTTTCATGATTTTTTTTCTCGTATCTGGAGGATTATCATTCGCTTGGAAGTTAATTGGAAGAATTTTCGAGAATTTAAATAGTTGTCGATGTACGAACATTTATTTGAAATTAAAAAGTTTTGCGTAGTTTCACTTTGTATCAGTTGTAAATTTGCGCTGCTTTTTTTATTTTTATTTTCGAAATAAAATGATTTCGTAGTACTTCCATAATTTTGCGATTTCTTTAATAGATAATTTTTAAATTTTTCATGATGAATTAAATATTTCATCACGCAGTTACTTTTAACAACAAAGCTACTAAATTTCAGATATATTGATATGCAATATATTAATCTGTTTGTTAAGTCTTTTTTATAAATTGCCTGTATTCGAAATAAAAAGAATACAAAAGAGTACATGAAACTTAAATCTCCTTGTCAAAATACTCATTATTATGGCTTCTGTACTTTATGCTATGTCGTTTTTTTAATTTTAAGAGTTTGAAAAATTGGATTTGAATTTATTTCGGAACTATATCAACACATTTAGAAGGCAAACAACAGTAAAATATCATTTAATTTTAAATATATGATGATAAATTAAAATTAAAATAATATAGTTTTTGATGATATTATGTCCATTTCCAATAATATTTAAAAAAAAAATTAGAAAAACTCCACCCCGCAAGTGCGTACGCGCAAAAACGTCTAAGTATTGTTGCAGTAAGCTCATTTTCCTGACTAAAACGAGTGCTTATCATCTATATCCCTGTACCATAAAATTTTTGATGTATGATGTTAAAATATAGATATATTACTCCTCTTCTTACTAAAATACATATTTTTAACTCAGAAAAATAACAACAATATGATGCATAGCAATATAAATTCCAATAATTTCCATCTTAAATCAGTTTGAGTTTATCTTTCCCACACTTTCTTTTGTATTGCCCAAGGGAGACGGAGAACCGCCTAAATCATTATTATCTTCCCCATTTAAGGATCCAGACGGAAAAATTGAATTCCCAAACGGGGCTTCGAGATTTAGACCCTTGTTGTTTGCAACAAATCTCTTCTCCTTGAAAAGGGCCTTACCATAAATCCACTGAGTCTGTAAGATAGTGTTGGAATATGACTGTAACAAAACCAAAAGCCGCTATACGCTGTGAAGATACTTTTTGAAGAAAGATAAAATGTCTCTTATTTAACAACATAATTTTTTTTGTTTTTGAAATCCACTACAGTTGACTGTAAAATTACTTTTCAATTTGCAAAAGACATTTAAAAATATATGTGATACAAATACGTAATATGTAATCGTAATCAGATGATTTTGATTTGTTTTTCAATTTATTGCTAGTTATGAATAGTAAACAAATTTTCAACAGATCAATAATGTATACGTCAATTTTCGGTTGCATATTCCTTTCACGGGTTCGAGCCCCGGCTGAGTCGTTGAATTTTCTGGATTTGAATATCTTGGACACGCATGTCATATGATTATGTGGCATGTAAAAGATCCCTGGAGGGCCCGTTTGGCTTAGGTTCTCTCGACAAAATTAAATCTTGGCATACACAAAGAGCTCAGATTCAATATAATCTGGGCGTCAAGATTGGTAGCGAGAGTCGAATATATGGTGCCACAAAGAAATGGTTCTCAGTTCTGGGGAATATACCGAGTCTGCAAAAGGCTTGACCGTCAATATGGCAGCCCGATTAGGAAAAAAAAGACATTAGACATTCTGTTTCGATAACAAAATCAAATTCGAATTACACAGAATACCGTGATGGTGTCAAATCGTCCGTGTTTTTGATTCTTTTGAAAATAAAAACGTGTAAACAGGAAAAGAAGATCAGTTACGTGAAGAAACCTCAATTCACTATTTCTATGTCTCTTCTAAACTAAGAAATTGTATAGTGAGTGTTCATTAAAATAATATATGCTTAGTGTTTTCAATCTGTCTTTAATGTGAAAGCTGAAATTGCAATTTGCTGCCCTAATTTAGATTAATGAGTCGTATTTTAATGATCTTTTAAGATTTCAAGCAGATTTTCCCCTTTTAAATGATTTTCAGTATGAGCCTTAAATTAAAAAGGTGATACAAATAGTTCACATAGCGTAAAAGATGTAATATATATTATTTAATGGATAGCATAACTTTAAGATTAAATAAAATAGAGTGAAAGATGCAATATTAATTATTTTATATATAGCATAACTTAAAGCTTTTTTAAAAATTATTATACTTTGGCATTTTGCGCTAGGGTGGACTGGGGCTAGTTTTCCAATGGGGTAGGATTCCAACAGGCTTTACACAATTTCAAGAGAGTCTTTAAATGGTGCCAAATGGCTGTTTGGTTTATGGAGCAACCCATTGTGTCATCCACAAGAAATTTTTGCAACGTTGAGTGAATTTTCATTTTTTATACTTGCATTCAAACCTAAATCAAACGTACTTTTATTAAACTTACAATTTTATTATTCCATATGCTAAATGGTGGCTATTCTCTCTATGTAACTATATATTCGCTTTCAAAATAATTTAAAATTCTGCTCGTCAAGTTACTATTAATGGTAAATATGTAGGCGGGGCATATCTTCCAAAATTTCACGTGGCAAGATTTCAAACAATGTCTTAAAGGAAAACGTCGTATGAACACGTAATGAAAAAACTTTTCGCTCTAGATTCAATTTTTTCTTCATTGTAATGAAAAAAAAGCTGAATGAACTACCATTCTGAAACAATATATGTTACTAAAAACTATCAGGAATGGATGTAGTTGCCGAAAAGCACATAGAAACTTAAATATTCTCCATAGATCGTAAATAGTTACACTGTAAAGGTTTTGAGTCAATATTGGCTTGTTAAAAAAAAGGAGGGGGGGGGGGAAATCAAAACAAACTTTAGCCAATCAATTTTGAATAAAAATACTTAATGATGATCTTCAACAATACTTAGATAACCTCTAGAAAAGAGCACCTAAGTGTAAGTGTGGTTACACAAAATTGGAAGTTTCTGTAATTTTTAAAGGATCCAGATGATAAAGACTTTTAATGAAATTTGTTAAATAATTAGGCATAATAAACTGGCTTCTTTTGAAAACAATAAGTATATTCTGGGTATACTGTTTTGAGCTTTGCAATAAATATGTGTGAAAAAATTATAAAAAAAACTTTTTCTAATGTGTTAAACAAATAGTTGGAAAATTTGCGTCATCACTTGTTGGTAGTCTGGGAAAATTTGTCTGGGAAATTAGGGAACGTTTTTCAGCTTAACATGTTTGCATTGAACCACTTGCTGACAAAAAGTAAATTAACTTTTTGGAAAGTAGCAATTTCCAGTTTAATTTGTAGATAAGCATGTGAGGAAGACGATGACATCTTGCTTATTTCAAAATCAATTAAAGTGAAAAAAATATTATCAAAAAGAAAAAAAAAACATTTAAAACTAGCTCCGGTCTCCCCTACACATAAAAATTACCAAGAGTATAAACGCCTCATTTCTTTTTTAGCTGTCAATTATGTTTATTAGCTCCACATTTTTTCATACCTTTTGTTAGAAATCGCATATTATAAAAAGTTCCTTATTTTAGTTCAAACAATTAACCTAATTTATTCTAACAACGTTGCACATTTTCAACATCTTACCCAAAAGACTTTAAGTGGTTAAAAGCAATTTTATATTAAAGGTAACCTGATATTAAAATATTTTTGATGGTGAAACATAATTAGCTGTTTTTTCTATGTATCCAAAAATAATAAAAAACAGCGAAAGAAAAATTATTATTTTTAAAGAAGATAATCCTTTTCTTTTTAAACTATGTTTTATTGTGTCGTTTATTGTTGTTATCTTTGGTCCACGGGCAAAAAGATAATACTTTTTTTTTATGTCAAACATAAAATTTACGGAAAATGCCCTGGTCATTGAAACACTAAACATTATCCACAAAAGTGTTTTTATCATAAATATATTTTTTTAGAGATGTATGATGGGTTTTAGGTTTTTGTTCATAATAAAAAGATATCTTAGGCATCTAGGGGTATTATAAGACATAAAATTATGCCTTTATCTGAATTTTATCTTGGTAAAAAGTATTTAAGTCACATAAAATTTATGGGTTTTTTTGTAGTCTTCATTAAAGTAGTACTTGTTGCAGGTACATAATAGTTAAAAAAGACTTTTTTTAAGAAACCATGTAGAATGCAAATACAATAGTCAAGAGAGAGTATGAAACTTTAAAATTGGACAAATTATAAAATGAAAAATATCGTTTCTCGTCCAAAAGTATCCAGAGTTCAAATATCATACAAAAATAACACACTATTTAGAAATACAAGTTTTCTTCTAAAACATCTCTTTAGTTTTAAAAGTTTTAATTTGGTAATTTTTTTTTTGCAGTTTTATGTATTTCTTTAAATTACGAACAATGTTGGCACATTTCAAAATTAATCCTTAGATATTTCAAAAATCAAGTGTGTATAAAACCTTATTTTATTTAATTGCTAGCAAAAATTTAGATTATAAATTCGATAATACATCCCTGTAGCGCGATATTTAAAAAAAATGAATTGAACATCAAAATTCATTTATTTGGCAACTTTGGTGAACTTACCGACGCAGGTGAAGTTTATTCAATATGTTATGCGTTAACTAGTAGAAGTGGTAGTTTAACTAAGGATACGTATTTAAATAAAAATGAAATATAAAACAATGTTCCTACTTTTACACCGCTCAAAAAGAACGTGACATCTACGTGACAAAAGAACGTGATCTTGCAGCACTACTTATCATGCTTCACTCCAGATGCCCCACTCATACTTTGGCGGATTTAAATAATGGCATTTATGTTAGATTTCTATTAACACATTTTTTGTGACCGATTAAGAAAAATCTCAGAAAGCAATAGAATTCACCAATGTAATTAAATTTACCAAAATTAATTGCATCTTATCTGCCAAGTCTTATAATAAGCCAAAACATGAAATTTACTTTTGATGAAAATTGTAACGAATTGAAACGAACACGTACACGCCATGGCTTGCAATAATTAAAAATGGCTGATACTTAAGAGGGAGTGTCAGTCATTAGTTTTAAAATCGCAACTTTTGCAAAAGAATTGTTTTGCCATGTTATGTCATTTTCACCAGGTATGAAAATCATCATTACATCAATTTAAAACAAAATTAAAAATAAAATAATCCCGTTATTTAATTATTAATTGATAAAGTTTTAAATTAGTGTTGCCATCTTCTGGGCATTTGGGGCACTTTAAAACTTCAAAAATATATAATTAAATAACTACATAATATTTCCGTTTCAAATTTGTTTCTTTTCGATGTTATGTTGATTACCGTACCTGGAGAAAAAAGGGCTGATATGGCAAAGTAATACTTCTGTAAAAGTTATGATTCCCTAACTAATGCAATAGCTTTATAGGAGTTACAGTCTCTCTTAAAGGGTACCTTATTTATAGCTTAACTCTCCAAACTATGATCTTTTCCGCTAAGTTTTCAATAATTACCGAGTCATTAGCAGCTCAAGTATGCCATTTTCACCTTTTACACTCCATCTTACTCCATATGACATCTCGTTTCACTATTCCTCTGTAGTAAAGATCCGGTTTTAACAAAACAATGTTTTCGAATCAAATTCATGTTTAAAATCAACAATCCAATTTAAACTAATTGAATTTAACATTTTTCTATTTCTAACCATTCTAACTACAAATAACACCGACAAATGTTTTGACGATTAATTGAGTTTGCGGGAGACATTTAATCAAAGGATTTGATTTAGCGTATTTAAATTAATTGTATTCCTTTTAAATTAGTTTTTAATGATTTAAAATATTATGTAAAAGTGATTCAAAATGGCGTGTATAATTTACAAGATTGTGGTTTTTTATGTACAATATCAATTTCTTTTTAAATAAGAATATCCACGATAGACTTACCAAATCAAAAACACTTAGCGCCGCATCCCATTGTTGTAATTAGATAGAAGTACCACTAGACTGAGAATCTTCTTAATTCATTAAAGCAGGGGTTCCCAACCGGTGGTACGCGTACCACTGGTGGTACGCGAGAATATTTCAGGTGGTACGCGGGAGTGATGTGAGCAACATGAAGCTATCAATAGCTTCTGTATGTATGTGAGTAAGCAAACATGTTACTAATTAGTTTAAACAACATTATTTTAAAGAAAAATCTTTAATTAACTTCCGGATAGGATTTTGCTGAGTTTGTAATATTTTTTTTGTTTGTATGTATTTAGACACATGGACAATAAGCAAAACTGCAAATTAACACAATTTTAATCTTTTTATTTCTCCTTTATTATTAGCATGTTATAAATAAACCAAATATCTAACATTTAAATACAGAGTTTTCTAAGGAATTTTACTCAAATAGAACATTTGAACATTCTTTGAAGAGTAAATGTTATACGTTTATTAAAATATTTTGGTCTAGTGGTACGCCAATTTTTTTCAAAAGGCAAGTGGTACGCAGGTGCAAAAAGGTTGGGAACCCCTGCATTAAAGGAACTTAACCATTTAATTTATTTATAGTTTTTCTTTTTATCACGCAGGAATCGGAAACCGACGCTTGATTGATTGCGACACAGTCTCTGTCACTTCCTGTGACATTTGCAGTGAACTCATCATTTGACTATTCACTATTTGCTTGTTTACAGGCTTTCTTATTTGTTCTACAGGGTGAGGCAAACAAAAGTGGCCCCAAAGTGGAGATAAGAAAACGACAGAAATGTTGCCAAGTCAAAAACCAATACAAAAGCAGGTTTGCTAACTGAAGCTATTGATCGCTTCAATATTAAGCCCAAACAAACGCTTGGCGACTTTTATTTGACGGCTACTACTCTACGGTTCGAGAAGCTAGTTGAAATGAAATATAAACAAGGTTTGTAGAGCTGATCAAGAAAAGTTCCCACTAGTAATTATTTTGATAGCTAATTTATCCTAGATAATCGGACCTTTTTGTTTGTGTTAATAAAAAACATTTTAAATTGATTGCAAAACACAAAATCTGCATTATGGGAAGTCTTCATACAATACGAATTAAGATCTGAACTCGCCACTAGTCTATGAGTAGCTCTAATGTGAAGCTAATTTGATCCAACCAATGCAAAAACAGGTTTCAGACGGCTTCAAGAGTTTTTCTCGTCAAGCATTTCAACGTATTCCTATCTCTAGACCGGGGCCACTTTTGCTTGCCTCACCCTGTATGTAACAACTATTTTCTTCAGTAAAAAGAATAAAAAGTAGACATTGTTTTGCATTGGTGGAACATCATTACAAACATATACCCATATACCCGCGCGTTCATTCGTTCTTACTTATTCGCCATAAACCTTCTGAAGGATACATACTAGTACGAGAGCTAGCAACGTCGGAAAAACAAGAATTTCAGGTGGGCCAGTTTTAGGATATGTTATCTCTCTCACTCTCCCGGACATCATAAGGGCTATCTGGCTGGCGGTAGTGGTTGCGTTCCTCCGTGCGCATCCTACTAATACAAGTAAAAAATTGATCTTTCAAATCATTTTAGGACGTTTTATTTTTTTATTATTATTTTTAGTGAACTTTTTGCAACATAAATCTATTATTGCCAGACATTTTTATTGTTGTTTAAGCTGTGCCAGACGCTAATTTTGATTTTGAAAGCTCAAGTGTTGCCCAAATTACCAGCTCAGGTGTGAATTCACCGATCATTGTAATTACGTCATCGTCATTCATTGCGCAATACCATGTGGCAATACTTGTAATGAGCTGATAATTTGGGCAACACTTGAGCTTTTAAAATCAAAATTAGCGTCTGGCACAGCTTAAACAACAATAAAAATGTCTGGCAATAATAGATTTATGTTGCAAAAAGTTCGCTAGAACTAACAATAAAAAAATAAAACGTCCTAAAATGATTTGAAAAATCAATTTTTTACTTGTATTAGTAGGATGCGCACTGATGAACGCAACCACTACAGCCAGCCAGATAGCCCGTATGATGTCCGGGAGAGTGAGAGAGATAACATATCTTAAAACAGGCCCACCTGAAATTCTCTCTCAAAAACGTTGCTAGCTCTTAGACTATACGTATAAACCCGTCTCCTGACTTTCAGATTCTTCAGCAACAAGCATAATTTTAAAATTAATTGATAATAATTTTCTTAATATTTAAACTGTAACCATGAGGTAACATTTATAACTATGTATAACCGAAATATAATTCATTTAATAATTAAGAAATTAAATTTTAATTAAAATTATTTAATTTACATCATGCAGCTGTTGTTGTCGCTAATTACCATCTGGTCTGACGTAGTCAAACCAAATCAATAAATCCGTTGACATTCAGAAAGTCCGAAACCAAAAGGGGGAAAGAAAATATGTCCTCCCAGTCCAATCCTAAGCAATCAAGGATATGGTCAGGTGATGCCTGGTTTTGCTGGCACTTTGGGCAAGGAGGGAAGATCTTTTGGTTAGCAAAAACTTAAGACTTTTCAGGTGTCCGCTGGCTAGTCTGGACAAGCTGGTGTTGGTCTGTCTGCCACCAGGGAGAGAAAGAGAGAGAGTCCTGGCTTTTTTGCTTTGTACCAGTAGTGAGTTGGAGGTAGTAGCCAATAAAAGAAGTAAAAGAAATATCCACTTCTCCAAGTTGGCCTATCCCTCAGATTGTTAATTCGAAAGCAATTATTTAAAAAAGCATTGCAATTATATAACTTCTTGGGTTGCTTTTCAGATTTCGGAAGAGCACCCTCAACTCCATATTAGCTACATCCCTTGCCAAACGGAGACAAACCCAGTTGTTGTAACATAGGACATTTCTTCGTGAATCGACACTTTAGTCAAGTTTTTTCTTTAGCTCGATCCGAAATCGTCAGTCATTCTGCCTCATTCGCCGTTAATTTGAAAAAAAAATTATTGTATGACAGATTAAATAATATAACTTCTTGGGTTGCTTTTCAGATATTGGAGGAGTACCCTCAATCCCATATTGGCTATATTCCTTGCTAAAAGGATATAAACCCAGTTGTTGAACATCTCATTGAAAGGTGCCACTTTAGTCAAGTTTTCTCGCTAAATCGATCCGATATTGGCGCAGATGCGTCACGTCATCTGTCTTTGCCTAATAGAGGATTCAAAATAATGGAGCCCTGGAATATAATTAGCCCCTGTTTATGCATTCAGTCGAGAGGAACAAGTTTCAAGAGAGACTTGATTGATTACTGGTTCGATTCCCGGCGAAGGCGGGAGGCGTTAATGGTTGATATCGAATACGAAATTCCAGCCGTCATTGGTCATTCGTGCGTCGGTGTTGCAATATCGATGGAATGTTGGGGAGGTATACAAGGTTTGTTCAATAATTCGAGTTGTGTATGCTATATAGGTAGGCTTAGTTAGAGTAACTGTTCAGGTAGAGTGTTAGAGTAGAATTTGATTCAGTTCATTAGGGTTGATTGAGAGATAAGTGTAATATTAACATTTAGAAACTGGACTATTAAAATAGTCCAGTTTCTAAATGTTAATATTACACTTAACTGTGAGATTATTTGAAACAGTAAAAGGTGTTGACGATTTGTTTTACTCAAATTGCAGAATTTCGGCGGAAAAAGATGTCAAATGACCAAAAGGTGAAAACGAGGAAATGAGCTTTTAAGTTTTCCGCTTACACTTAAATAGGTTAAAAAATTGCCATTGGTCATTGGTGCATTGGTGTCGTAATGGGAAATGTTGGAATGTTGGAGAATTATACAAGATTTGTTCAATAATTCGAGTTGTATATGCTATATGGGTAGGATTAGAGTAACTGTTTAGGTAGATTGACGGAGTAAAATTTGATTGAGTTCCTCAAGGTTGATTGAGAGCTTAGTATGGTCTTAAAATTTAGAAACTAAACTTTTTTTAAACTGGTATTGACAGTTTATTAACTCATAATTGGTAGAAACGAACATTTATGTTGCAAGTCAAGGGATAAATCAACATGCCGATTAGTTTGTACTTTATGTTTCTTAATTTTAAGTTGGATATTAGTTGTTGACTCGTTTCCTGAAACGCAATTGTTGAAATTAAGGCCTAAAAATTCAAAACCTAACACATGGTAAAATAATACACATTATTCCTACTATTTGTTGAAAAGTTTTCTTACATTAAACAAGATCAACAACCAGAAGTTGTCTCAAAGCAGCATCACATTCAACTTGTTCAGCCCAAGATCCATTGAAGTAGCTTTAAGGCAAAAATCTTTCAAAGTTCCAATTCCATAAAATTAACCACAATCGAAAACTAAATAATTTACATACTTGTATGACTCTCCAGAAAACTTAAATTGAAAATCTTCCGGAATATTTCTCGAAGTGTCATTTCCTAACTTTATTCAATGTTTCTACAAATTTCTTGAGATAGATCTTCAATGCATGCTAATAAATGAAACAGCGCGAATTGTTTGTACCCTAGGCTAAATCGATTCCAATGAAGACGTCCCCGGAGCACAGACAACGGAAAAATCATTTCACCAATTTTATTGAACCGAATGACAAAGATGTATCGTACATGTTTGCTCAAAACGATTATTATGTTAATATTATTATATATAGCAATGAGACTTTCAAAGATCTGTTTGTCTGTAAGGTGTTTGAAATATTTCTTCTTTAGTTTAACCAATGCATGTATCTGCATAAAAATACCAATATGGCTTTTCCATGCAATATAGAATTAAAGTTTATAAAGTTATCTTTTCGCCTGCTTCTTTTGTGCGTTACTGCGCACGTACATGAGTCGCTCTATTTTCTTTCTTAACTCTAAGCTTGTCACCCCAGAGGTATTAATTTGATATGGTATATGGTTTCGTATCAAATGATTAAAAATATCCTTACACTGGTAGATACAATTATGTCAACCAATGCTGCAAATTTTCAAGAAACTTTATCGGTATTTCTTGGCGATAGACTTAAACAATCGTTCCACGCGCCATTAAGCAGTGTGTGAGGTCTCAGAGGAACCCGATTGATTAGATTTAGTTTTGAAAAATTCAAATTAGACGAGAAGTATTTCGCGTGCAGTTCCGAGTTTTAATATCATGATTCTGAAGATAGAGATAGTATTCCGTAGGGCATCGTTACTGGATAAAGTGGTTTCGTTTGTGGAAATAGTTCAGCATTTAATTATTGAGTTCTGATGTAATTGAAGTTGCTAAAATAATCATAGACATTTAGACAAAATGTAAAGGAGTTAAAATTTCAGCATTTTGAAAATTTATGTATAACTAGCTTTAAAAACCCTTCGCTACACGGGTATAGTAGTAGTAGCGTAATCGTTTCCAGCTGCATATTTCTAGCTTCTATTAGGAGCTTTAACACAGCCGATAACACCTCGTCATTTAAAACCCTGGACAAGTGACGAGGTCGACACCTGAGCGGGCACCCAATGGAACTTCGAGAGAACTCATACGCTGACGCCGTCGGGACTTTGGACTCCATAGATTTAACGGCACGTCTGTCCCAGTGTACTCGGGCCCATCCGTCACGAGTTGAATTTTCTACTCTTACCCAGGAGAGATATACAATTTATAGGATGACTGGCAGTAGGTGGGATTCGAACCACCGCACTCCTGAGAAGGTTGAATCCTGATGCGGATGCCTTAACCACACGGCCACGGACGGGCCTGCACGGGTGTATTCCTAAAAATAGTGATTTGTTTTTTAAGTAAACTTTTATTTAATACCAATTGAGATCCCCTCTCATCTAGTCAGCACCCAATCAGGTTAGGTTAGGTTTGAATTATTGTCGCACTAGATCTACACGAGGGCTATTGGCGGCGGGCATCGTATTTTAGAACCACAGTCAAGGGACGAGCCGACACTTGAGTGGGCACCCAACGCAACCGTTAAGGGCGGCATCGTACGCAGCGTTAGGACTTTGAAGGATATTTAACGTGCACTACCTCCATATGGGGTATAATTCGTAGGGCATTTTTGGCTGCACTGGCCGTTTATAGGTCGGTAGTTATTGTGGCGATGTCCGGACCCAAACCTGGGACCTTTTGCACGCTAGGCGAGTGCCTAATCGACTGGGCTCCTCAGCCCCCCCCGCACCCAATCTGGATATTATAATCTCTTCCCATTCTGATATCAGCGTGAGGGGATGTACGATTGTATCCAGGCCCTTCCAGAAGTTAGAGATCTTTCCCTTAGACCCCTGTAAAAAATTGAAGGAACAGCTATGATAAAACGGCTGGTCTCGATTTGGCGTTTTAGGTTACGTTCCCAGGCAACGAAAATGCCCAAATGTGGTAAACATTCCACTGTATACTTCATATAACTTGATAGGGATGGGGAACCCAGTTGGCTAAACCATTCGCCCTGCTGGCGAAAGTTCCCTGGTTCGGGTCCGGGCTAACCAAACGAACTGCTGACCTATAACCCCCCCCCCCCCCTGCAGCCGAAATTTTTTTTTGACGAATAACATACAGTGTGAAGGATGTGCACATTAAATATCCCATGAATTAAGATTTTAGCATTTTGAATATTTATGTACAATTAAAACTCTTTTAAACAGTAATTACAAGACTGTGAGCCGTTTCAAAAGGAATAAAAAAAGTATACCTAGAACTTATCCGCATACAAAATATTTGCAACAGTCAAAACAATTAAACGTTGTTGTAAAATATTTAGCAAATTTATAAACTAAAAAAATAGATATCCAAATACCAGAAGAAAAATTGAAAGCAAAAATAAATCAATACAAATTTTTGAGACACAAATGATTACTAAAAAACCCGTTCCTTTTTTTTATTCTTCATTAAGTTAAATGTGTTACTTATACGCTAATGCAATGGAAGTTTCTTAATCGGAGATTAACTTAAGATAAATTTTAGTTTACTTAATGTTTTGTCATTAGTTTTAATGAGAATATTTCCTGATCGTAATTAGTTAAATCTTTCAACAAATTTAATAAATGCGAATGTAATGCTAGTGGCTTAAATATTTTATTTTCGTATATTTTAACGTTTTCACCTTTTTTGAGTTAGCATTTATTTTTAAGTATTTCTTGGTAAGAATAAGAAATTGATTGATTGAAATTATATATAAAAAATTAGCGAATTTATTTCATAACTCTTTTAAATAAAACTCCCCTGCTTCTCATATAACTTTCTTTACCCAGAAGAACTTTTACATTTTGATTTATTTAATCAATAAACTAATAAAATAACTTCAATAATGTAATAGTCTGGAAGTTTTCTTATGCATTTGCAAAGCAATAACTATAATTCAAGCATAAGTGGTACTCGGTCTTAATCAGACAAAGTACATTCTCCTTACAAAGGACTAATTCTAGAGTTAGATCCTTTTTCTTTTTAAACTCCGAGCAATAAAATCCTTCGACAAATATCATTAGGATTGGATATATAAAGAATTATTAGAAACGTAAAGTCATTCTTATGTTCAAAAGAAAATACAAGATTTAAGATGTTTTTATTTCCAAACAATAAATAAATATCTTAAATATGTTCTGTCATTTGGTTTTATGGCCATGTTTCTTTTAGTGCTTTTGCACTAATGATAAGGAAGTGGTGATGGGATTCGAAATGCAGCTATTTGGAGTTGATTATACTTACGTATATTTGTGCTGATATCATGCTCTGCAATTGAATGCGGAGTACTAGCAAAAAGACAACTTTTCAGGAAAACTTTAGGTTTGCTATTACGTTTCATAATAAAAAAAAGACGTTCTAGAAGAACTGGAATAGCCTTATCTCATGTTATTTAAATAATTACTGAAGTTCTTATACTACAGATAGACATAAAAAAAGTACGAATAAAATATAGATATCTGAGTTTTTAAAATGGGACGGACGCATAAAGTAAAAACATACTTGGGTATATGGACGGACGCTCGGAAAAAGCAAACAGATAGACGCACAAAAATTAAAAAATAGTGGTATTTGATGTCACAACTAAAAAAAACGATTTTTTAAAATTGAAACGGATGGAAATGAATTTAAAAGGGAAATATAAACTTTTCCACGATGCCAATACCAAATCCCCATGGTTTGTAATCCGTTGGAATTTTTTTTAAAAAAGTAGGAAAGTAGGCTAAATCCAAATGCCATGATAACTATATCCTAACTGGCTTTTCCTATTAATTTAAGATTCTCTACAATTGTCAGATAAATAAAAATAAATTTTCTGGCTTTTTTTACATGAAAAGTCGTGTTATCCAAAACAATTTCGTTCTTTGAAGATCATAACCAGCAATGCGATATTCAAGGAATTTATTTCAAATATTATGGGCTAAGTATGCTGTTTTAATTTAAAAACTTACATTTAAAAAGTACCAGACTTTACATATGAAGGGTCTAGCTACAAATCCCACGTTCTCCAAAGTATCACTAATCTGTCGGCCTATAAACGGCCCGTGCAGCCAAAAATGTCCGACGAATAATACCCCGTGTAAGGGAGTGCACGTTAAATATCCTTCAAAGTCCTAACGCTGCGTACGATGTCGCCCTTAACGGTTGCGTTGGGTGCCTATTCAGGTGTTGGCTCGTCACCTGACTGTGGTTCTAAAATACGACGCCCGTCGCCAATAGCCCTCGTGTAGCTCTAGTGCGACGATAATTCAAACCAAACCAAAACCAAAGTATCACTAAGATATAAGGCCTGCGTTTATTGGCGACTTTTTATAATAGACTGAATTCTTCAAATGGACGAAATCGTCATGATCTGACCCTATATTTTAGATTTACTTTAGAGAAAGAGAGATTTGTAGCTATCCCTCATATTATAGGTCGTTGTACACTATAAGTAGTTTGTCAAGTATAAAAAAAAGCCTCTTTCAGTTTATTTCTACTTGGACAAATCAGAAAAGCTACAAATTTTCATCGATACAAAGCTCTTCCAACCCGGCTACTCATTTTGAGTCTCAGAGTCCCCCAATCCAATTATTACAAGAACTAATCCTCAATCGCTGTTGAGTTGGTGTTATAGAGCTGTAACTAATATTTTGGACTAAAAAATAATGAATAAAAAAACCTACCGCAAAAAAAAACTACAACTATATTTTGGTTGCTTTAATTAATAGGTTGGTTGTGTTAAAACTCTGTAAACGGCGGAAATAGGCAGCTTTCAGAGCTTAAACAAATAAGATTCCTCTATCAGACAGAGACATAACATAGAGTGGACTGCGCATTGGCAAACCTAAAGTGTCCTAAACATCTAACTTACACAGTCACATGACTGTGTCGCGTTTGGCTCGCATCTATGGCGAGTTCACCATTTGGCGAGTTTTTCCACAACGACCTAAACACGGAGGCCGACAATCTAATGTTATGATAAAGAAGCTTGGAAAGGAGCAAGGATGAATCGCTAGTATTTTAAGATCCTCTTAATAGATATCAGATTATTTCTTTGATTTTGTGCGTCTATTTAAGATTACTTGAACAATTGAATGTGGACTCTTTATTAAAAATTAATTTAAAAGAACATTATTGGTTTATGTAGAGTGTTGCTGTAATATAAGTTGGTTATTGACATGGTGAATATTTTCTGACGTCTCTATAACTTTCGTTCTAACGGTCCCATTAAAAAAAAATCAAATATACTTTTTTTTGAAATATTGCTTCTTCCTTTATTTCACCTGGAATAAATCAACTTTCTAAAACACATCAATATATTCCAAATTCAGCAAATGCTCTACTTTTTAAGTATAAATAACTCAAAAACTACGATTGCAAAAACAGGTTTCGTTTTGACCAAATAGTAAAAAAAATATTCTACTTCTAAGCTGTCAATCAGACCATCAATTTAATTGACTTGGCCCAAAATATTTATTATAATTAGAGTTCTAACAACGTTGATTTAATCATGAATATGATTCTTCAGTATAAAAGAGCTTTTAGAATAAATTCCCTCGATAGAAATTATAGTTTATGAAGAACACACAATTACTAAAAGTATGCAGAACTAAATAAATTTTACCCGTGAAAGTGTGACTAATCCTTTTTTATACCCCTCTTTACAATTAGGAATTCTAATTCACAAGCATTTGGCATCTTGCACAAAACGTTACTGAATTAAGATTACACCATTCACGATTGTTAACATGCTCAGAGATTAAAAGAATGTAATTAAATATTTATTATAAAAGCCAAAAGAGAAAAATACCAACAATGCTAAAAAAATCGTCTGCAAAAACATTAAAAAAAAAATTCAAGCTGCCGTGATTGGTAGAAACCCACGTGACTAGGACGTTGATGGCAGTCTCCACTTCGGTTTGCTAGCTGATATTCAGGTCTTGCTACAATTTGGAATAGTTCGTAACGAAACGGTAGCGTTAAGTTGCCATATGTAGCAACCTTTCCCCTCTTGGCGATTTATGATGTTTAGGACATAATGCTAATCTGCAAGGGATGGTGGTTTTTTAGAAAAAAACGGTTTTCCATTTTCTGTCGATTTTTCCCCTAAAAAACCGGTTTTCGGTTCCGTAGGGCCTCATGCAAAAAAACGGTTTTCAGTCACAACCGGGACCACCGGTTTTTTGAAAAACGGTTTTGGTTTTCCATCCCTAAGCTGCTTTACTATGAATGCGCAGTCCACTCTATGTTATGTCTCTGCTATCAGAGGGCCGATCCAGCGGCGTAGTGGTTAAGGCATTGGCCATTGGAGCTGCTGGGTCCGGGTTCGAATCCCATTCAGGCATGGATGTTTGTGTTTGTCGAGTATATGCGGAAAACGTGCTCGTAAAATCTGTTGGGTCCGAAAGTCATGTGGGCGGTCATTGCGCAGTTTCCCACGGGTACAGGTCCCTGGAGAAAATTTCCCTCCCCTTCAGGGACATGTCTAAATTGCGGAGGTGGTGACCGATGGCAACATCTGTCATATGTGTTTGTGTGTGTCTTGTGTTGTCCTACTTGTCGATGGTTTATAAGCGGGTCCTTGCGACCAAGCACACAAGCCTGAAAATATGTCTACCAACCAAAATCTATCAGAGGGCTGTGAGGCGCCCTGTGGTCAGAGAAGCGATCTACGGATCGGAAAGGTCCCGCGATCGAAACCTGGTAGCTGAAAACTCACCGAGTATATGCGGAGTACGTGCTCGTTAAATCTGTTGGGTCCGAAAGTCCTGTGGGCGGTCATTGCGCAGTTTCCCACGGGTACAGGTTCCTGGAGACTATTTCCCTCCCCTTCAGAGACATGTCTAAATTGTGGAGGTGGCGCGTGATAGATGGCAGCATCTGTCACGATATGTGTGCATGTGAGTGTGTGTGTGTGTGTGTGTTGTGACTGTCTTACTTGACGAAGGTTTATAAGCGGCTCTCTGAGCTAGCACACTATCCTGAAAATATATGTATATCAACCAACCAACTCTATCAGAAAAGGGGCCCGGATGGCCAAGTGGTTTGGATAGCAGACCATTTAGCCAGCCTTCTGCGAGTTGTAACGGGTGCGGGCTCGTTTCCCGCCTTCGCCCTGGGTGTACTTCCTTTCTCTGTGTCATTAAAAATTCTTTCTTTGTCTGTTTTATTTGACGAAGGATTATAAGCGAGTCTCTGATCAATCATTCAAGTCGGAATATATATGTATACCTACTCTACCCCTAACCCTCTATCAGAAAAGCTAGAAAGTTCCTGATTGTGGAACCATCATCCTATAAACGGATTGGTGCTTGTAAAATAAATATTCCAACTCACATTTTCATTATATGTATAACTTAGATATAGATCATTGGCGATTTCGTTTAACTAAATGTACCATTATCAAGAATCACCAATTAACAGAATGCACCCCTATATTGTAGCTATACTTCGGAGAATGGGAGTTTTACAACAAAAATCTTCATATATAAGAAGCCTAGTAAGCTTCTATGATTAGTAGTAAGTAAATGGAGATCATTTAACGAGTATATTTTAAAATATTTATCTATACTAAATTTTGCTGTAAGTATACTTAGTATTTTAACTACGGAAAACATTCAAAATTTGATATTTTTCTTTAAGTATTTTTTAAGGTAATGAATTAAACAATTAATTCATTACCTCAATAATTATGTAAATAAAATCCAGAATTTTAAAGATTTTTTTACAAGAGTCTTTCTATGCATTTTCCATCTTTCGTATCTAAAAAAATATGCACTAAAATGAGCTCCATTAGTGTTTTAAATAAAATAAATTTTAGGAATATGAATAAACTTTTACAAGAATAATTGTATTTTAAAGAGAAAAATTAAGCCATGACCATAATAAAACTTAAACAATTGTATAGAGAATTTTTCGAGTATTTTAAAGTTTCTGAATAATCTTAAATTATTTCACCCCCATTACCATGTTTAAAATTCAAAAGGTGGTACCAGAATTTATCGATTCTTTCAGAAAAGTGGCAGATTATATATTCTATTACACCATCGCCATTATAATTTATCGGTAACTACAAATCGTATCACTTAACTCTTTATAATCTATTAAACGTGTTGGAAAACGTTTAACTGAATACTAAGCTATTGTATAATTATTCCAAGACATTGTTTTATTTAAAAACTAATCTATGAAATAAATTGAGTATTTAAATGATCACCTTACAAATCAAAAAATGTAAATACTAAGAATATAAGGTAGCATGAAATAAGAATCTTTTTATATAAAAAATTTACATAAAAAATTACATAAGAGAGGAAATAATTACTACTGAAACTTTCATTTAACCCTGTAATGCATGATTTTTTTTTATCCCGAAAATATATATTTGTAACTTTAATACTCATTCATAATGGGAAAAGTACTGAAAAAAAATTAACTGCATTGGAATTTAAATGATTTCAATTTTTAAAATTTTTGCCATATGGCAAAAACTAACTACAAAATTTCAATTTTGATAAGAATGATTAGAAAACTAAACAACACTAAATGTATTTAAAAACAACCCTCTTGAACTATAATTTTTTAAAGCAATTTATTTGTATTTAGTACTAATTTTATTATACTTTGAATACTGCCAAAGACGTAATTTCACAACAGTTAATAACTTCACTCTTTAATTTTGAATACGCCTATACTACTGTCACCTGCGAGGGTTATTAGAAACTAAAACTTCAAAATGGAATGTAATAGATGAAAAAAACACAGATTTGTCGAGAGGGAGCTCTACTGCAATGGAATAAAGTAGGTTATGTTACTTGTTGCCACATGGCAACAGTATGCATTAGAGGGTTAAGGAACTTACCTATAATGCTAAATCAATGTATGTTAGCAGCCTTTATATAAAAATAAACATTTAATTTTAGATAACTTAAAAATCTAATAAAATGAATAAGAAAAAGATCTCATCATAACTTTCACGCACTACAGAATGTTCTCAAGGAATGTTCCAGCGCAATTCATCTTACTTTTTTTAAAAAAAAAAATCGAATATTTCGTTGTCATTCTTAGACAAATCACTTTTTTAAGAAAGAAATTGAAATTTTTGGATTTTGTCATCTCAAAAAACGATCGATCTTGAGATAAAATTATTCTTTCGACGGTACTTAGTTCGAATGAAATGCTGAATTCAAATGTTCGTGTTTGTGACACGTTCCTGGCAGGGAATCTCATTTTTATGTATAAATAAATGCATTTTTGGCATTTAAATACAATTGCGATGCAAAATATTGGATGGAATGACGATGCTTACATTTAAATGTATTTCTATAAATCTAAAATGTTTTCATTTATTCAAATTTATGACCGCGTATTGCACTATTTGACTTCAAAACGAATCAGTCGCAAATCATTGTTAATTTTAATTCATGTGACTGAAATTAACAGTGAATAGTTATATACGTTGTTCAATAGCTAATTATATATAAATTTTGTATCTAAAAGGTTTTAGCTGTGTGTGGTAAGACTTGAATATCAATAACTACACAAACTCAGCCTGATTATCTTTGCTTTTTATTAAAAAAAATCAAATGTTTAATTTTTTAAAATAACATGTCTAAATACTTTAGTAAGCCTAGAATAAACTTTTATGCAATACTCTATGATTTTCAGCCTTTATCCCTTAAAACACAAAATCTGGTGATGTATTTTAAAATTATCAGACAGAGAGTTTTATTACTAGTAAACTGCTATAGTTTTTATATTTCCATGTTTATTTCGATATGAATTATTTTTACCAAAAATTGTGCAAATAAAATAAACCTATTCCACTTTTTATTTTCTATTGATTATAATTCTAAATCAGAGTTAGTAAAAGTAAGTTACAACTTGATGTATTTTTATCTCCCAATCAAGTTTTTTTTAATGAAAAACCAAAAAAAAAAAGTTAAAATAGCAATTACACATTTGATAAATAAAGTTAAAAATAAATATTTAATTAGAAGATTTCAGTCATGCATCAAACTAGATCTATACTAATGAAATCCCAAGACGCTTTGAATCAAAAACTTTGACCTCAATTTTTTAAAAAAAATTCATAATGCCTCAAAGCAAAACTTACTCACTTTAAATGACTTAAATAACATTTCTTATGAACACTTTCCTTTTAAAATCCTAATTAATAATGTTGCGTTTGACTTTAACCATGCATTACAATTTCTACTTCTTTAAACGTAATACAATTACGAAATCTTTTAACTTAAAACTTTTTTATGGAGGATAATCATAAAAGAGGATTACGGATATCAAAGAGCTCTCTTAATTAGCAATACTTCTGCTTAAAGAATCTGGTCAAATCCCCAAAGACCTGACAAAAGTAGTTCACATCCTCACAAAATAAGATTGCTAAAGAGATTTAAATGAAGTATTAAATTAACTTATTTCTGTTAGAGGTAATTTTTTTGTATGGAATGTTCCAGTTGGGATTTTGTTTCGTTTCAAAAATTTAGACATTTAACAGCAAAGAATCAACAGTTTAAGAATAAGGATCAAACTAATTTATAAGGCATAATTAAAATTTAAATGTAACATTTATATACAGTTACATGAGATGATTCATTAAGTAGATTCAAGTAGTAGAAGTCAACGTAGATTATTGGCTGATAGTTTGATAATAGTTTGGTTGATAGTTTATTTGTTGGTACAAATTTTACATGATTCGGTGAAACTAAAGACACTCGCCTTCTTCAGAAAAACACGCAACACAAACGGTGTTCTGTTTCAATTAATTTTTGTGCGTCTTTCTGAAGAAAGCGAGCGCTTTTAGTCACATAGAAATATGTAAAATCTGTACCAACAAATAAATTATCAACCAAACTATTATCAAACTATTAGTCAATACGTTGTTTACTTCATGAATCCTCTCATGTACCATGCGCAATGTTGAAGATATTTTCTGAATATATACAGTTAGTTAACAACTAGTTAATAGGATTGATATAAACAGGATTGCCAGTTACGTAGCAACGCGTGGTCACGTAACAAAAACTAGCAGCTTTCAAACAAAGTGTTGATTTCACATTAGCTACTAAAAATAACAAACAAAAATAATTTTAATATGTCATATTTTTTCTTGCATAAACATGTATTGATCGACTTTTATTGAATGTACAAAACAGATAGTACCATCTTAAATATTTAAAAAATTATTATTTTTGCATTGGACCTTTTAATAGATTTAAATGCATACCAAAGTTTGAGGAATCCTGAATAATTAAATGCCATTACGGAAAATGGATCCTAATGATTTTACTTAATGTATTCTTGACAGTCATTTATTTTAACTTTTCAATAGTAATATTCGTTTTTCGGAAATTCGTAATGACTTTAATGTTTAAAGAAAGCCGATTGAGAAAGCCTTTTTATTGAAGAAATACTATCAAATATTTTTAATGATTGTTAAACTTATTTTTATGCAAAGTGAATATTTTATTTTTGAAGATGATTTTGCTACATAAATCGATACATTAATAGTTTTTAAAAGATAAAATAATATTTCAATATAAATCTAATGGATTGCGTAGATAAATGTCCAAGCATTTTTTTAAATAATGAAATTTTTTGTTATTTTTTTAGAATATTTCCAGGAAACCTAAACTTAACTACATAGTTGTTTTCATTATGGTATTTTAAAAATTTAATTTTAAAATATACATAAGCAATTTATCTAAGAATACTTTGTTTTGTTTCAGAATTGAAATATCAAAAACATAAATTTTACCCAGAAAACTAATAACATGTTTAAGGATCTTATTATTTCTTTTAAATGATGCAGTGAATATTTTCTGTTTACTTTTCGTTAATAATATGTTATCTATCTAATCCTAATATCTCATAACAATTCAATTCGAGCAAAAAATATTGAAATGTTTTGAAAAGTATACGCGGAGTCAACACCCAGGGGTTTCACAACAAAACACAACGTAATTTAAAGGAATTGTTTTGTTTAGGTTGGAACAGCGAAAATTTTCCATTTCCATTTAATGAAACTGCAGCATTTTTGACTTACGCTCCCGAATTTCCTTTGTCTGACTGTCGAAAGAAGGATATTTTGTTCTTTCTGTACTTATTTCTCACCAATTGGGAATTCTTTAGAAGTCTGTAAGAAGTAAGCGATAAGTCTCTTCTCAGAAAACTACAAAGATGTTAAATGGTGAAAACCTCATTCTCTTATTATTTTCACCTGCTTTTTAATAAAAACTTCTCAATTTTCCTTAATTTTGATTTGGTTTATGTTTTCACTTCCTCTACTTTTAAGCTTGTTAGAAAGTTTTAAACTACCACATAGGCCTCAATTTTGAAACACTGTCAAATAGTGGGTTCTGAAGAACCTTCCTTCCCGCAATTTCTACATCTGAAATAGTATTTTTAAAGTTTGTTGGTAGTTTGTAGTAATTTATAGGCTTGTCGATGTTAGGGGGTTACATAGATGGGTCTTGTTCCTAACCCATTCCGACCGGGCTCGCACGATCGTGCGGGTAAAAGAGAGAATGTTCAAGTTCCTCAAAAATATCGATACCGAAGCAGCTGACTTCAACCATTCGTTATTTGTATAAAAATGACTTTGTTTTTAATAAGTTGCTGGCATCTATGCTGTTTAACTTATTTTTTTTGATAGAACTCCAAATTTAGTCTCATAATTTTAATTCAGCGCCATCTGACCGCCGGTCTTAAAGGGCAAAGAAACAGAATAGATTAAAGTGTTTTTTGTTCTAAATTTCTTAAAAACATAGAAATTTTCTACTTGCTTTCTCTAGATACAGTTATTAGAAGTGATCTGATAATTGTAACGAAACTTATATAATATATTTTCTCTTTAATAACTATTAATTAAATTAATTATATTTTGCTAATTAGGGACATAAAAATATATTTACCAATTTTGCATAACATTAATAATTGGTGTATAAGCTCTTGATAAAAACTTTCTACCATGCTTTTTTTATAAATAGAATTCCTCGTTAAATATACCTATTTATTATTACCTCCGTTTTTTAAATAAGGGGCAACACTTCAACTCTGCCTTGATTTACAAACTATAATTAGGCAAGTTGAAAATAAGAAAGCTAAAACAGGACCCAAATTAACTGGGGCTGATGGTACTTAAAATACTAAAAAAGAAAATTATTTCAAAGAGAGAATTTTGTTGAAGAAAAAACATGAAAAAAAAAAGCCAATATATGCTAGAAGATGGCTCTGCTCCATCAAAAACTTGGTTAATTTTGTTCTGTTTCTTCATAAGCCAACAAACAAGCACTTCAACAAATAAGATATTTATGAAACAAGCTAATGAATTTTATACCATTATTTCAGCAGGAAAATGCTTTATCTAAAATAAGGTATTTGAATATTTACAGCCTCCACGTAGATAAAGCTTTCTTATGACATAATCGAAAGATAGTAAGTCAGTAGTTGACTAGCGATGGCCACTTTAAAAATATAATTCGTGGTTGTGGTAAATTAGGTAATTCTCAGTAAATTAATTTTTTCGACAAGCATTTCCTTTGTCTATTTAACCCTCTAATCTAATGCATGTTGTTGTCATATGGCAACATACATTTTAGTCCACTTTATGACATTAAAAATGATTTTTCTAGGAAACTTTAACAATTTGTCATCTATTTGAAACTAGATTGATGTTTAAGAAGGAAACTTTTAACTATTTGAAAAAAAAAACGATTTTATGTTGTTAATTGAAACGATACAATATTCCTAAATGTATAATAATAAATGTCCTTAATACTAAGTTTATTGCAATGCCAACATTTTAAAATTTTAAATAAGTTCCAACGCCAACTGATTTCTTAAATTACTTTTTCTCGTAATGTACGACCATCAAAGATCGAAACATATATTTTGGAATAAAAAAACAACCTTTCGATGGTTAAAGAAAATTTCTTAAAAAAAAAAAAACAAGAAGGGATAAAAAATGTTCATTTAAAAAAATCGTTGTTTTCCGACTCCTAAACAACTCGCTTTGCATTCTGTAACATATGACGAAAAAGAGCACCAAGGAATTGAGTTGTTGCAATCAATATTTCGATTCTTGAACAAAAGTCGACCTGGTAGCTCCAGATTTGGTGCTCAAAGGGCTGGTATTTTTTCTTAATTTATTCTTCCATGCCTTCTGTTCAAAAGATAATTTCTTTTCTTGAGAAAGGATCAAGATGTTTTCAGGTTTAAAAATAAACAAAACTTCTTAGGAAATAACTTTGGAACTAAGTTGGCTTAGCCGGGGGTGTTTTAAAAGATTGTTATGCCAGTTAGACTTTATCTCTTTGTAATACAAATATTTCTATTTTTATCTCGTAATTTATGGGATAAAAGAAATCAGGTTTATTATTAGGCTGAAGCAATTGTAGATCAACTATTCCGCTGTCATTGATGTTAAAAGGTAAAATAAAAAAAAAAGCGTACGTTTAAACAATTAACTTTAAGCAAATTCCATCGAACTACTGTCCTTTATAATTACATAAACTGTTTCATGATTTAGGAATTCATTCGTGTTAAGCCTTGTTATAAATTTCACATTGTTTAAATGTTAAAAAAAAGAAGAATACATTCTAAACAAATTATTTTTATATAGTGCTGCCAATTCATATGCAGAAATATTTAATGTGACTTTTTTGCCAATGATTTACAGTCAGACGTTTTTGTTTTCTAGCTAAAATCCTTTTTGGCTTATGCTTCAAAGCGAAACACGTTTGGAGGTTTTTCACACAACAGCATGGCAGGGAATTTCAATGCATTGACCCAAAACAAGAGACGCTTCTCCTAGTACAAGAATCTCTACTCTTTGTCACGTTATATGAAGTTATGCATTATTCAAACAAAAAAGATCTAAATCAAAAATGACTATGGAGGATTGCGTTGAACCTATTTTTGAATTGCTGGGAAAGATATTCCACCAACTGCCAGGAAAAGCATGATATACACGTCTAAATTCCTTTTTTGTAAGCTATGGACAAACATATTTCTGCTACGGAAAACGTTGTTGTTGGAAACGATAAACATTCGATATTTCGTTTTTTGAATCGTGATCGGAAAAAATTCAGAATTCTGTTTTTTTTTTACTTGAAATGCAGCAGTTGATGCATCACACAACATCTTTGCAAATTTTGCAAATTTTGAAAAATCAAACAGATTACAAAAGCACGTTCGAATCCTTTTTTTTAAAAGAAGCTTTGAAATAATAAATACAAGGGGAAAATGAGCGTAGAAATGCAAATTAGACATCGTCAATCGCTCTGAATTTCATGACTTAATACGCATTTTATAAGATTTAAGTTCTTATTTTATTCTTGTTTACGCAAAAGAAAAAACATGCATGTGTAAATATAAGTTCCGAAGGCGTTTTTTGGTAGTCTCTAGTTTGATTTTTTTAATTTCAGAACGATGACGCTTTTTGAAACTAAAATGTGTTATAGGAGATACAAATTCTTTAATGCAATTTTTCACTTTAACGGAATATAATTTGAGGAAAAGCAAATATGTTATGTTCGTTTATCGGAAACAAAATAGAAATATTGTAAAATTTGAAGAAAATCTGTAGTAGAGAAATTTTTATTCTTTCCGTAATCTTTCGTTCTAGTCAAACTTTTAAATGTTTTGATTTCCAGGATATTACATTTTTTTATATCATAGAAAATACCGTTAAAAAAGTTCAATTTGTAATTTAATACAAAAGAAGTTTTACAGTTATAGTTTAAAAAAAACTATTTATGATAATAAAGTGTAATTAAAGAAATATTATATTTCAAATTAAATGTAATGTATGTTACGTGGAAAATTTAAAACTTCAGTTTCAGGTATTGAATCAAGCTAAAGGTTTTCAAGAATTTATAATTACATAACTGGTATACTTCTAAGCTATTAAAGATCTAATCTCAAGTGTACAGACTTATTTCTAAATTTAACTTTTAAAAGCTTCTACTTCTTTTAATCAACTTTTAAATTATACATGTACAGACTTTTAGTTTACATAAGACTAATTAAATAAATAACCAGTTCAAATTGAATTTTTTATAGTTTAAAGATCAACAAGTTTGTCAAAGAAATATGCAAATTTAGTTTTTGTATTAAATATTAAGAAAAACTAAAACGAAAACTAAAATAATAATATCAACACATCTGGAGTTACTAATAAGCCAAAACATAAAAAAAAACATTTTTTTTAAACTCTAACAAAGATTTAATATTAAAAGCTGACCGTTATTTTGGATCCTAAAAATATAATTAAGCGAAAATGATAAGAAAATTGAATAATTAGTTATCTTTTTTGGGAAACACCACAATAAAAGTTATTTGCGAAGTCAACATTAATGGTTCTTTTTTATTGAAACAGTTTCTGAATAAAAAAAAAAGGTTTGCTGGATGATAAAAAACATTTATTAGCTTGACTGAATTTTAGATAAAAATGTTAAATTATGTTTGAGCATAAATAAAAAAAATTAGGATCCTTCATATAACGATTATTTTAATCAAACAAACAGAAGTCTCATTAAAGTTTTAATGTATAAAGTAGTTTAATTAATTTTAAAATTTTCAGTGTTCTAAAGGATAAAGGAAAAATAACTTTTACATGCAGAGTTATTTTTAAACTATTCGTAGATTAAACAAGGCTTTGTGATAAAAGGAAATTTTGTATTTAATCTCATTAAGATAAGTAAGTGAAAGTATAAAGTTTTATAAAGAAAATTATCAGAAAATATAGATAAAGACATCATTTCAATGAAATAAATTAGATTCGTTTCTGCGAAAATATAAGTTGCTAACCTTAGAATTAATTTGTGAATCTATTAATAATCAATACAATTTCTTAACTGTTCTCTGCAGAAATTCATATATTTTTTTTCGACGACAAATATTAAATTTCGACCTAATGCTTTTGAATATTGCTTTGCTGAAAAACATTTCAAACTCAAAAAATACTAGTTAAAAATTGAAAAAACAAAATTTATAGCAATAATATACGTCACATTTCTTCTTACTTATCCACGATTTTACTCTGTATAGTAATGTTTCATTTACATGATAAAATAGGTAGTGTAGCATTGAGTGTTCAAACCACGTTCTCAAAAGCTCTTTCTGTTGTCTTCATTAAAATCGTTTATATTAAAAAACATTAACATTTTATTTTGTACTTTTAGCTTGGCATCATATTTCACGTTAATTTGGTTTGTAGTGCATAGTTAAAGAGTATGTCCTTTCAAATTTTACATATGCTATTGCTATAAACAAGGCAACACTAGGTACTCAAGCTATTGTATAATTAACCAGAATTGAGTTTTTTTCTCTATGTGCGAAATTTTCGTCTGCAGCGTTCTATTTTATGATTTGTAACTTGCATTTATTCTTGCTGTTTGTTAAACTTTAACCATAATTAAACAATAATTAGTAAGTAGTACTTATATTATTTAAAAGTATATTACTTTCATCTCAACAAAATGTTAATGAAGTTTATTTCATTAAACATTCAAAAGGTCAAAGTTAAAATAATCCTTAACTTTTATATTACGTTAATGGCTATTTATTAACCGAAACTAATGTAATTCCGGCATTACCAAAAATGAAAACAATGCCACTGGAACTATTGCCACTCAAGACGTGAAACACGCCCATAACAAGATTATTCTTGATAAGTTGAAACCCCCTATTAAAAAAGGAAAGCAATACCACTGGAACTATTGCCACTCAAGACGTGAAACACGCCCCTAACAAGATTATTCTTGATAAGTTGAAACCCTCTATTAAAAAAGGAAAGCAATACCAATGGAACTATTGCCACTCAAGACGTGAAACTCGCCCATAACTAGATTATTCTTGATAAGTTGAAACCCTCTATTAAAAAAGGAAAGCAATACCAATGGAACTATTGCCACTCAAGACGTGAAACACGCCCATAACAAGATTATTCTTGATAAATTGAAACCCTCTATCAAAATAAAACCAAACGTTCTTTTTATGGTCAGAAAACAATTCATTATTTCTGAACGGAACAACTAAAAACCATTTCCGTATCTCTGTTTCATGTCATATCAGTGGCAAATGGAACGTAATCTTAGTTGGGCAGTAACACGGTTCATCACACCGAACATTTACAGCCTCCTCCTCCATCGAGAAATTGCAAGAGGGATTTGAGCCATTTTGTACTGAGCTATCTAATTATTTTACAGGTGGATTTAAAAAAATCTAAAAGTTTGCAGATGGTTTATATATATAATTGAGATCTAAATAACTGAATTCGGCAGAATGGGATTGTCTTAAACGCCATGTTGTCATGAGCTCTCTTACATTATTTTGCACAATTGTATTGCACGTAAATAATCCGAATGGTAAAAACTAACTAAGATTAAAAGTACTTCAAAGCTTGCAACGGTTGAATAAAATTGAAAATAAAATACCTGAATAGCAAGAGTGGGAGGGTCTTAAACGATTTTGCGCAATTTGTCATGCGATCACTTACATCTTTTTTGCACATAATATTGCCGTAAATAATTCCGAATGGTAAAAACTAACTAAGATTAAAGTACTTAAAGCTTTCAGACGTTTAATTTAATTTGAAAAATTAATACCTGAATTCGCAGAGTGGAGGGTATTAAAACGATTTTGCGCCATTTTGTCATGCGATCTCTTAACAATATTTTGCACATTTAATATGGCACCGTAATCAATCGCGATAATGGTTTTAATACTAACTAAGTTTGAAAGAACGCGATTACAAAATTAGGAAAGCTTTTAACCGATTTTGTGATTTTTCGTTACGTAAGGCTTGAAGATGATTAATTAAATTAAAATTGAAAATGCGTTAATCGAAAAAGTAGAGGGTTATAATATTTTGGGCATTTAGTCTCTAGCTCTCTCAATAAATTTTTGCAGGTAAGTTAGAGTATCGTAAAGCTGGCATAAGAAATAAATACTAATATTGCAAATTAACGTGTAGGGCTTGAAAAATTTTTGACATTTTGTTCCCTGTTCTCTTTTATTGTTTTGCGTATTAGCAAATTGACGCGTTAAAATACTTTCAAATGCGGGGAATTTATATATTTTGGAGTAAAGCCGGAATAACTAAATCTTGCAAATTGATAAAATAAGATTAAAAATTACCTTATACAAAGGAGGAAAGCTCTAATAGATTTTTGTTTTTCCATTTTGTGCTTCTCTTATTAATTTTGAACATTAGAGTCAGAGTATGTAATTAATTACAAAATTACGATTATTACGTTACATAAGTTACATTCTATATTAAACAATTTTTTTTCAGTACAAAGTTCGTTACATTCACCGAAACCAACTTATTCTCCCGAAAATTGTGCTATTTCTTCTAAGCTATTACATATATAGCAAAAAATGATTTTTTCCATTTCTTTCTTGCTATGCAGTTTAGCATTGTAGTTATTTCCTGCCATTTTGACTGCAGAACATTTAATACTGACGGAAAAGATTTGGTTGTAGTTGGAAAGATATACGAATAAACTGGTTTCTTGGAGACAAAGCTTGCCTTTTTACTTTTTTTTTTTTCACGAATGTACAAGAACTGCTAAATGAGTGATTGTCTTTCACGTCTAATATTCCAATTTCAGCGGATGTCCTCTGATATATGGTATGAGATGGTTCCCAAAATGTTACAGGCGCCGTCTAATTACCATAGCAAGGTTTGTTTGACAAAAGTTTGCACCAGATGTCGACAATCCCAAACAGCTACCCCATGATAATTCGATATCATGTTTAATTTTCGATAGTGCTCGTACATTTTCGATATTCAACACGATGTAAAAAATGTAGGAGTTGTTTGGTATTATGTGATACTTTTAGGGGCGATTTTAACCCTTTTAGTCCCTGTGATTGCCATTAGGCATCATCATGTTTCTGATCCCAAATGTATAAAATAATAATAGGGCTTGGCCATTTTTGGGGGATTATTAAGAAATATTTCTGTAATAAAAAAAAGTTCGAAAAGAATCGAATATGATGTGTTTTTTATATATAAAATGGCTATAGACAATCAGACAAAACATTTCTAAAATGATTGATGCCAAATTGTTAAATAACATGGCATTAAATATGAGAGCTTTATAATTGGATTTCCACAATTAAAAGCCAACGTGTTGCAGCCAAACATTAGAGTAATTTGTTGTCTACCACAATAATGGTGCACATTCTCTCCAGATTTTTGCTCATCAGTTATGGGTACACAGCAATCTCACCAGTATGGGATTAAGAAAACTCAAAATTTTGATAGCAACTTCTGGCGCATAATTTTGTCAACTTCTAGGACACATTCACCGGAATTTGGTTTATAGGCTTCACCGAATTAAAAAAATTCCTATGCACCAAATGGTGGAAGATTTTGCTCCACTTTTTGTAAACAGCAAATAGACTCCAGCTATTTTGTGCGTGGTTTTAGCTACGAAGTTAGAGAAACATTATAATTTTCCCTTTTCTTAGGTACCATTCCGTATGGTCCTTTGTACATTTTGAAAGACATTATGTGGCGTGTGACACTATTGAATAAAAGGGATCATCCGATAAAGTAGGATATAAATTATTTTTTTAAAGCAATCGTTTTTAATACGTGGTTTTACACTATATGTTCACTAGTTAAAAAATTTCAGTTCAACGTTTGAAAAAAAAAACCAAAATATTGGTAGGAGATAAAATAAGAACTTCGGGCTGATACACCATAAAATGGTTCAAATCTAGAATATCCACATTCTGGAAATAGGCAGTGCTTTTCACCAAAGTTCGGTTCAAACTTTAGTACTACTTAACTACCAACCGAAAATTTAACTGTTTTCTCAAACGCAGCGCCTATAAAAGCAGTACTGTTTCTGCTTGGAGTCACACCGCCCTAGCCAAAGCCCTCCACTCCATAACCCAATTGGCCCGTCCGTGGCCCCCCCTAGACACCCCCCCCCCCCCCCCTCCCACCGCGCGCAAATTCCAGTGGTTACTGGCATAAGCCTCAGAGATTCAACCATCTCAGGAGAGCGGGGTGGTTCGGAACCCCCACCTATGCCAGTTCATTCTAGGTATAAATCGGATATCATTTACTGGAAAAAAAAGTAGAAAAATCCTCAATTCATCCAACAGTATGGGCCCCGAGTACACTGGGACAGCAGTTCGTGCTCCGTTTTAAATTATGGAGGGGTTCAAAGTCCCGACGGCGTTAGTTTACGATCAACGAAAATACCGTTTCGTTTTTCACCCATTTACGCTATTGTATATGCATTCGGCAGAACTTTTTATGGTTCTACCTTTCACTATAGTTACGCGTTGGGAAATATTCCGCATGTTGGTTTACAACTTACCTTAGTTACGCAATTTGAAAATTCCGTTTTCTGGTTCAACAGTCTTCCAAATGCATGGCTGCAGCTCAAAATTTTGAACGAATTTTTGGTTTCAACCGTGAAATATTGTTTTTAACAGTGTTATTGATTTAAGCCTTTTTTTAATGTACTGGTACAAACAGTGAATTTATGGCGTTAGATCAGGTGGTTTCGAATACGAGCTGAATACATTATGACATTTTATTATACAACAGCAGGTAAAAAATTATACCATAATCCCGTTAAAAGATTAGTAAAAGATTGGTCCAGAAAAAGTTTACTAAAAGTATTGTGCTAAAACCAATGTGTTAGTATTTTCGTTTCTTGCAAAACAAAATATAATTAAACATTCAAATAGCTGATGTGAGATTTTGCACTTCTAGTCTGTGATATTTAAATTAGCGCGCCCGTACTCATTTAAATCGACCCCAGTTATTACGAATCCCCAAAATTGGAAAATTAAAATTAGATTTCTGAAAAGCGTACATTTTAATTAAATACTGTAAGTATGTTGAAATTTAAGAGCTTTGCGTAGTTAAACATTCGTATGTACGAATGTTAGAGCAGATAATTATATTCTTTTTTTCTAGATATTTAGAGTTTTGGGTTAATTGAAAGTTATAACTGTGGTTTAAAAGCAAACTTACGCATAATATCGCACGGAGGATTAATTGGAAAGAGCAGGATGATATCAAATGATCCGAATCCTACTGTATTGACTATGAATATAAAAATCATTTTGATTCATTTCAGTTACGTATTTGTCAAACTAATAGCAACAAATTGAGTTTAGAGTGTATTTGTGGAGAATAAAATGTGAATCTTTTTTTAGGTTGAAGGTGGTGTGTGAAAACTATTTTATGTGCAAAATGTGTTGGTATTTGTGATTTTGTTTTTATAATTTAATGAGTAAACACATGAAGAAACTTGTATTTACGAAGATAACTTTTTATTAAATCTGGATTTAAAAGGTAAACTTGCTTTAGCACTTTTTACATGCAATTACTCAAATATTAATCTCTTATTGCTTATTAGGGCGGTGAATGAAAAGAAGATTTTTATTATTTGTTTAACGAAGAGTTATAAACATAATTAGCATTCAAAACTAAAAGTACATATTTAAAGGCCTTACTGCCTTTGGTTTAAGCGGGGACTTTTGTAAAAATTGAATTATGCTTTTGGTAATTCCTCTATGTAATAGCAGTTATGAATAACCAAATTTCTTTGGAACGAGGATCTTATTTTAAAGTATATCAAATTGGCAGACAAAAGGTTTTAGTAATGTAAATTTAATTGTACTTTAACTTTATACTTTTTACCCTGTACCGTATATGTTCAAAAAGTTTGAATGAATTGCATGCCAAAAGGAAAATTTTCAAAAAAATTAAAATATATCATTTTTTTCTAAATATATTATTTTTGAAATAAAATGCAATACATTAAAAAGTATTTCATACATGAAAGTTTTTAATACCCCCGATTCAAAGAAAAAGTTAAATACTATCCCCACAGCATACGCATTAAATTTTTTTCCACAAAACCTTAAGTAACTTTTCTCTTAACATTTATTTCGAGTAGTTTACAAATCAATAAAATTTCAGTTTATTGCGTTTGTGTAACATTTCTTGTCCAGGAAATTTTTTATCAATCATTGCTTTTTAATAAATGTTATTGGGAGCTAATTACTTATTATTTTTTTTTGTTCACCATTCACTGATCGAGGTTTAAAATATAATTATCTGAAAGTAAATTTGCACCTATAATATATGAGCTGAGTGCATGTTTTTAAAGAATGGAATGAATTTTTTATTATGCATTACGACTGTAAAAAAATTTGTACTAGGTTTTAAAATTACAATGGTTCTTGGCATCTGCAAACTGCTGTGTAGTAAATATTTTACCTCATTTCTGGTATTTGATTTGAACGTTTTCCCGATTTTGGAGACAGAAACTTCGAAACGGTTCAAACGAATACAGAAATATTTTGAAGCACTTCATCCACAAGCAGTTGCAGCTACAAGAAACCATATTTTTGGTGTGAAGACTGAAGAAAGGGCAAATTTTAACTGTGTAGACCAACAACCATAAATTAGTTATTAGTTGTCTAAGTAGTTATTAGTTGCTTTATACAGCAAAATGAACGAAACGAGTTCTTTCAATGTAAGCAATGATATATAAATGACATAAATTAAAAAACTTTATAAAATTGTTTTTATTATATTTTTTCCGGTCATAAAGCTAATTTTAATATATGCACGCATCTTTAATCAGGCAAATTAAATTTCTTAAGAGTTTATTGTTTCAATTATTCTTCGGTCTCAGAGCACAGAACTTCTCCCTGATAGTATTATAATTTAGTCCGAGTCTAAGTTTATGTTGTTCACGCTGTTCTCTAAAAAGAGGATAAGGTAAAAAAGAAAACCGTTTTCTTGAGTATGTTATTCAAGGACGCGCTCAAATTTAATTCCTAATTGGGATCAGTTCACTATTTTATACTACCTTTAAGAATCCTGCAAGTAAAAAGAACACCACGAAATAATACCATGACAATTAAGGTTCTAAAATATTTATTTGTGTTTTTAAAAGAAAACGTCATTCAAAATTTTTGTTCTTGAAATGAAAGATCTCTGGAATTTTAACCAATGCATCAAATTTTAATGAGATATGACTTTGTATTATGTTCATTAGTCTCCTGACGATCGTGACACCTGAGGTGCTTTAGTTAGTCAATTATTTCTCTTATGGATTTTGTTATAAAACTTTGACTTTTGCTTTTTACTTCTGTCGATTAACTTCGTATATGAATAATTTAAAATCTTATCATAATTAACGGAAAGGTTTCTGAAATGATGTTCAATCAGATGGAGCATTAAGAATGAGTACTTTATTTATCGACAATGAATGCTGCTAATTTTTCAGACTTTTCTAAAAGTATTCTTTTTTTTTTTAGTTTATTTTTTTAAATGAAATCATTTAGTTTGTGCTCACTTTTATGGTGAGATATAAAGTTTTGTTGGTTTTAAAAACGAATAGGTTACAAAGGATTATATAGAGGTTAAGTAGCTTTACAAATGTAAGAGGAAGTTTTGAAATTAAAATTGTTTGACGGATAATTAATAAATGGTTTTATATAGACGAATATATATTAAACGACAAATTGCATTGAATCAGTAGACAAAGAGGAAAATAGTTTATAAACACCAATCAACTTTAAAAGTTTTTTCTAGATTTGCATTTGGCAAAAAAACATTCATTAGATTAAAAACATGCGTTACATTTAAAAACAACATGGCAAAACATTAAATGATTCAATTTATTTCTTTTATAATTATCAAGAATTATATTGATTTAAAATATTTTAAGCATAACAATTTTCACCATGTAAATATTTAAAAAATATATTCAAATATCATTAGCTAAAACCTATTGCTGAAGAGTCAATATTTCGTCTCGTTTTACACACTAAACAAACATCGAAATAATACAAAAAGGGGATTTGTTTTCAACTTTAATATGTATGCGTGATCTAAATATCGACAACTTTCTGTTGTTAGGCTTTGTTAACGAAAATCGTTAGTTAATCATTAGTATTTGCATTGGTTTGTAGCTATTAAATGCAAACAGGCATTCAGTGAATTCACAATGTAAATTTAACTTTTCCTGTAAATAAGGAAAAGGTGGCTAGTGTGGTGGTGGATCAAACAACATTCGATAATAAAAGTAATCCATTTCAAGTAAATATTTTTACAATGCATAAAATATGTTTTATTATTTCCGGAAAACAAACAGTAAACTTTTAAATTGGTGATTAATAAAATAAACTAGCTATGTCTTACCTCACCTAGTGAACCCCACGATGTGAAATTGAAAGGCTTAATGTATGAACGTGTGGTAAGTGACAAAAAAGGTGGAAAGCCAGAAATGAACGTATTTTTTTTAGTTTGCACGTTAATCGTTAAATCGCACTTGCAATCGGTTAAAAAAAAATGTGGTTACTTTGAGTTTATGGAAAAAATTGGAAACTTGTTATCTTTATAGGATGAGAATACATATGCCTTTTGGCCCTAAAATCTCAATTTTTTCAAAATGCTTGCTTAGTTCGTGCTTTCCATAAGCACTTCAATTGAAATTGTAACGGATTTTAAGTCTAGTTTGAAAAATTAAAAGCTCCTCCAAAATTCTAAAAACTAAAATTTCGAATATTTTATAGCATCAGTATACTTTGGACGTTTCTTAGTTCGTAGGAAAAAAGAATAAGAGGCACGATGTGCTCAAATATACGGTTTTAAAACTGCAAACGCTGAGTTCGAGTTTAAACTGCCAATATATGAAGATTTTGTTGGAAATACGAGCTTTTTCTAGAGTGTATGCTCACTAAACCACTCTTTGCCATCCTCAACTTGGGTAAAATCAAAGAGTAAAGGAAGAGGATAAAGTGCGGTTTGGTCCGTTAATTGGGAAATTTGTAAGGTTAATATTTACATTAACAAATGATCTGAATACAAATAACATACATACACTTTTCATTCTGAGTAAAATTGTCCCAAAATTTTCTCAAATAAATATTCAAATCTTTGTTAGACCTTAAACGATGATTATTGTTTTGAGCATGTTTTCTGGATGGGATCCACAAATAATTTCTTTAAACTTTTTACATGCGCCGGGAAGATTTTCTACATGGCATATTTCTATTTACCCAATTAGGGTGGCAGGAGTGTAAATAGACAAAATGTAACTGTAAATTTAATATTGTTTTGAATAACCGAACATCGAATAAATAATCTAAATCCATTTGAATAAAAATTCAAACACATTTCGAAAATTTATGAAAGTAATATAAACACTAGCGGGTTATTTCATTAATGTTTTTCCACATGTTAATTTTTCGATTAAAAATAACATTGCTACAGTGATATACTTTGTTTTAAACTGTTTTAAATTTATTATATCAATAAAATTCGTAAATTTTTTGTTACTTTGCTTACTTGATTGAACTTCCAAGAAAACAAAAGGCTTTTGAAAAGTATTTTTCAGTCTCATTATTTCACATTTACAACTGACCTATGAATATTTTTATAAAAACTTTATAAGTTAAAAAATTTTTATTGCTTAGTTTATGTTTATTACTTTTATCTTGTATGTAATGTCTATGAACTCGTTTAAAAGTAATTATAACAATATTTACCTTCTAATATTAATCACAAGATAATTATTCATTTTATGCATAAAGTACCACTTAAGTTAAGTATTAAAAGTAAAATTTTAACAAAAATTAATTTTGGAATATGGTTATCTAATAAAAATATAGTTAAATCGGTAAAATTAAAGCTGTAACCATTACTTTAACACTTTATTTTGATTTTTTTAAAAATTAAAATTGATTATTTATGTGTTCGCAAATAATTACGTTTATTCAGAGCATAAACATTTTAAAACAAATATTCGTTAAAATATGATATTTAGTTATAAATGCAAACATTTTGGATACTTTTTTTGTAAAATAATGTCACGTGCATCAATACCAATAGTGAAAATAATCCATCAAAAAGTATTAAACATATCTGCTAAAATCACTTATTAAAATCAATTTTAAATCCAGACCCAGACTTTACGCATACCAAAACTACCACAAGGGGAGTTGTTAAACACACCCCAAACCGTTCACGAACATCTACAGTATCTCACCAACACTAAAAAAATAATCTCAGGACCTAACAACTCACCTCTTCATTGCGCCCTGCTACAGTGCCTTCCCCCAAACAACCTTCACAACTAACTCCCATTGACTCATCAATCTTCTCTCAATATTTGTGGTTGATGTCGTGATTGTTGCTTAAGCTGAACTTTTTGCCCTTCACGTTGTTTTTCTTAGAGAAGCGTTGGCCGGCCCAGTTGGCTTTCCTGCCGTGTCTTCTGCATTGGCGGGTCAACGTTAGGATTATGAGCAGTGTCTGCCCGCTGTGGGAGGAGGAGTGCGCATTATTGCGTGGGATTCGCTCAATGATTAAGCGAGGGATTTAGAGGGTGTGTTAGGGATGATTTGATTGGTGTTGTTTACTTGTTGTTCGGAAATATCTTGTTTGGATGCTTAGTTTTTCCTTTTGGATGTTTTGTTATTGATATTATTGTTAATTTAATAAAATATCTTTTAAACGTATGGAGTTATTCTTGCTAAAAATGAGGTTTAACATGTTCATTTCAAATAAAATTTTGTTTTGCGATTATATGACATTATCTACTTTATAATTTCAAAGCTTAATTAAACACATTTTTGTAATTAAGTGCTAAACGCAAAAAAAATAATAATTAAAATATCGGCTTTCACTTAGCGTATTTGAAAACATATTTTTTGATAGTGTTATGTTTTCAAAGCGATAATACATAAAAATACTTTTAATTTATTTTTTTTAAATAATTTATGCTAAGTAATCGTGAAATACACATAACTCATTCATATTCCGAAGTTTTTTTTTCCTTTCATATTAAACACAATTTCTCCCCATAATTTCTAATATACATTTTCGTTGAAAATTATTATTACAATTATTCAACGAAAAAACTAACATTTTTATTTTAAACAAGTCGACAACAATACAACAAAAATAAGCTTTAGCTAAACAAGAGCAAAAAGAAGACTCAGTTCTCTATATAGGAGCATAAATATTTCAATGTGTGACTCAGGTTGATGTTATGGTTTATTGTCGCGCTCCGATTTTTTGTCGTGGTTTTCTGTTTGCCCCTCTCCCCGCCTTTTGATAAAGGTAGTGGTATGTTTTGACTTGGATTTCTACCCAACCTATTATGCTTTCTAGCTCAGTTCAAACCCCGCTTTAGACTCTTCCCCCGAGCTTTCTTTCTCATAGCTGCCTCTTTCTGTTGACGATCTGCCCTTCGTTAGCCGAATATTTTATAGTGTAGTGAAAACGGTATATTTTTTAAAACCGAATTTGATCCGGAATTATTGTTGCATGAGTAATTAATCTTCATTTATTTAAAATCATTTCTGTTTGTTTCATTTTATATAAAATAAATATAAATAAGTGAATAGAATTTTTTTAATTAAGAATATTTTTAGAAATATAACAATGATTGAATTTTGCAGTGAGGAATTTTGATGTAGAGGGATATAAGTAATGAGAATTAAATATTTCATTTTTTTTAATCGAAAAAACACTGCTTATTTTTTACGGGCGATTTCTATGGTTCATTTTGGCTAAGAGATTTCGAGATATAGGGGAAAATGCAATGCATTGCAGGGGACAATATTTTTTTAGGTTTAATGGAAGTTTATAATTTTATATTTTTTAATGAATAATTAATTAATTTATATCGCAAAAAATACAGCTAAACCTTTGCCTGTATGTAAAGTTGTTTTCCCTATGCAGCGAGATATGAGAGAGAGTGCCACCTTTATGAAATTTTAAGAAATATATATCTGCTTATTTTTAAAATGTATATCAGCTCTTTTTATATTGTATTTTTATGTAAAGCTGGGGGGAAAAAAAAACGAATCACCCCTCGTTTCTCGGATCGTTATTGATCAGGGAATTTTTGTGTAAGGTGGTCAATTTTCAGGAAATATTATGGTCGTGAGGAATTGGGTAACTGGCACAAAAATTGTTATAGGGGTTCGTTTTCTTCTACTCATATTAAAATGTGTACCAACTTTGAAATTTCCAATGGGCAAACCAATTTTTTTTTACTAAAAATGTTTAAGCACCCTTAATATACCCCATGTATAAAAATGAATTATTTATTTGCATTATTTGCTGAGATTATTAAAGCCGTAAATTTTGAACTCGGTTAGGGGCAAATCTCCTATGTGAAAAAAGGTAATATTTTGGTTGTGTCTTTTCAAAAAAAACGACAAGCTAAATAAGGTTGTTAGCATAATCTCGCCAACGGATGCTAGAATTTAACTTTCTTCAGTAATATTGGGATTTTTTTGATTTTTTTTTTTTTTTTTAATTTTGGATTTTAAAAGTCCAGAAATAAAATAAAGGCAAGAAGTGAAAAGTTTTAATTTTATATTAAGTGCATATACGGTTATTTTTAACGAACAGATTTTCATAATGTTTTGTTACAATCAGATTGAAAAACTATGATTATTACCACTTATACTTTAACTTTTTATGCAAATTTTGTTTCATTCGCAAACATTGTTGACAGAAAAATTTGTTTTAAATTCGTCGCACCTCTTTCGGTAATATCGGCCAGTGGCTGTGGTAGTAGCTTATTTCGCGCCATAGTCACGCCACAGGTCGGGGATCGAATTATCGGATGGGCGAGGTTGGACCCATCCTTTATCCCTTAAGTGGGTCGATTATAAATTGGGGACCATGCATGCTTGAGGGAACTAAATGATGGGGTTCCGGCGTGAGGCTTTCCACATTTCCGGGACTTATGCCTTGGCACCCCAGAGCCCTTGTATCACGGAAGCTGAAATGGGCCGGCAGGCCCTGGCCCACTAATGGACTGTTGCGCGAGGAGTTTAGTTTTTTTTAATCGGTAAACCACGTATTGCAAATTGAGGGTTTCGACCTTAACACGATATTTAAGTAAGCAAAATAAAAAATAATCAGGAATGATTTGGTTAAAGAATTTTAACCAACGCAGTTGGACTTAATCATTTAAAAAAATTAATGTGTGGTAACAATCAAATTTTATTTAAAAAACCGAATTCCAGTAAATTTTCTAGGGTATTTATTTCTTAATAGTAAACACAACTTTTTGAAATTGTATTGGATTAAATTACATTTAAAAATATAGTAACGATTATCATTTAATGTTTAATCATACAAAAAAAATACATTGTATGCACTTGACTAAGAAAAGGATTTTTAGACATTTGACTGAAAGGATAATTTGAATAAACATTTTACATCAAACGCTTTTTTAATCACCAAACGATAATGCTAATATAGGATCAAAATTTGCCGAGTAATTTTTTTCTCGGTCCTTTTAATTCGTCTTTCAGTTTTTTTTTTTTCAATAACTCGGCAAATAATTGTTATTGAATTAAAAAAATTTGGGATTTTGGTTATACTTTATTACTTTATCGATTTATGCGAAAAAAATTTGGGGTTGTATTCATTTTTTATTTTTTTACTGATTTAAATTTAAATTAAAAATTATTAAAAATAAAATAATTGATGAATTAAATGTGTGATATGTTTTTGGAAAATTAAGAAGTATTTAAATGAAAAAAAAATCTTTGTTTTTAATTCATTTTATTTGGTAGATGTTATGAATAAAAGTTGTGAAACTTTTTTAACATTATGGTGCGTTCAACTTTGAATACTTATTATCTCAGCAAATAATGCAGAATAAAAATATTCTTTCATATATGGGGTATTTTGAAGGTGCTGAACTTTTGTATGTAAAAAAAATTGGGTGTTGCCATTGGAATTTTCAAAGGTGAGTACTCATTTTAATATGTGACGACCCCCTTTTACAATTTTTGTTGCCAGTTCTCAATTCCTCTTGCTATTTCTGAAAATTGACACCTTACACAAAGTCCTTGATCACTACAGCCGAGAAAACGGGGGGTGGTTCGTTTTTTTTTCCCCAGCTGTTACAATATGTATGCATACATGCTTTACTTCTGATATTCATTTTATTAATTATCACAAAAATTGTCTTCTATGAATTCACAGATTAACGCGTTCCTGAATTTTTATTTTTTGAGTTCAAGTGCCACCTTACATTACACTTACGTTTTGTATGCTTTATATTTAGAGGAGTGCTATATGTCCTACTATAGGTGTAACTTTTGTTATTTATTGTTATTTATATATTTGTTAGTGTTTCTGTTTATACGTATGTATGTAAGCAGAAAAACACTGAGCCATTAAGTTAATTACAAATGATTGTAAATAATAAGACTGTGTAAGAACAAAAAAACCAATTAAATGTTAAATAAAATTCATTCAATCACTGTTTAATTCGACTTGATTAAATAATATTTCACTTAAAAACTAAAGTAGAAAACAATCTAAATAACAACCTTCAAGTAATACCAATAATCCATTTGTGAAAACTATTAAAAGAAACTCTAAGGACACATTCTTGATAAGTCCGTTTAAAAAATAAGTCGATTTTGAAAAGCGTTTTTTTTAAACTCCTCTTCTTTTAAAGAATTCACAAGTTGTAAGATTTTCACTTCCTCTTTTACATTTTAAATCCGTGCTTCATTTCGAAAAACTTCTTCCAAAGAAAAATTTTTAAATCCCTAAAGGGGTACAATATATAATAAGATTTAGATTGTCTTCTTGGGATTATTTTAACATATTCTTACCGACTTTTTCTGATATGGTTATTTGTCTTTCGAAATAAAATGTTTTGTAGATGGTTAATAGGTACAGATAGACTCTTTCTAGCCGTTATTAATGAAAATATTTTGACAGTTTTGTTTTCTGATAAATCAAAGTATTTATTTCTGGGAAACTGATTATCTTTCTATCATAAAAGGGAATTATAGTTACTTTGATTCTTATTATTTTACTTTAGAAGATTGATTAGCATACACTTAAAAGTGACACAGCTAAATATTATTTATATTTGAAAATAAGGAACAACCCGCAAATATTTTTTACCGTGTCTCCGTAAGTATTGTAACTGTTAAGTTACTTTAATTAGATGGAGAGAATTGATGAGATTATTCATGAAGTATAAACAACGTAGATTATTGGTGGGCAATTGTTTTTTATGACATAAGTTTTGAAAATATTGAATGTAAATTATCTGAACTTGGAATGATCCACTCTAGACGGGAGGAGCATAGGCTTTTATAGCCCGTTACACCACCTTCATCAGAAGTGCCCAGCATTTAATGCACAAGGAGACACACATAGAAAGGACGAAAAGAACACATAGACAAGTAACAATATTTATTACAAACAATAAACACCAATGCCTTACGGAATTCGAGCCGAACCCAGAAGAACTCCAAAGGCTAGCTTCCTAACCGCGAGCCATGCTGACCGCCGCGCGATGCACAAAATTATTGAATGCAAACGATTAATTTTTATATCGCGTTTGCTAATATTTTCATTTACAAAGAAATTGAATCATGGGATATTTCATTTATTTCAAGTCACTATCTAAAAAGCGAGTTAGCTCCTCAGTAGAAACTCGGTTTAAATACTTAGAATAAGGATATGTAACAATACGAGTGATTCTAAACTCGTCTGAGATTATTTTTCCTTTCTTATAGTGTCGAAAATGATCACCCTCGCCGCCTCCGTTCCAGGAGTCGTGATCTTTGTATGTTGAATCTGCGCTTACTGCGATCTGATCTCACACAAACGCGCGTCCTCTGTTTAACTCAGGTTTGAGTTAATATTCACTCTTTTCCTGCTGTCGCGTACTCTTACACCTTCTTCTCGTACAGGAGGTGGATTTCACTGAATTTGTTTAGAGTGTTATAAACAACGCGACAATTGTTCTGAATTTAATTCATTGCAGAAATCAACTGACAGCGGGACAAAAATTATACTGTGATTGGGACGGGCTTTACGTTCTCCTAACAGTAAATGACTTAGCATTTTCATGTTAATTAACATTTTGAACTTCAATTTTTAATAATAATTGTGCATTTTATACAAAAGCATTTAACTCATTTATACCTGGAGAAAGTTACTATTTTTAGTTTGTGTACGTTGACTTTTATCAATCGAAATATTTTGTTAGCATATATAAAAAATTAAGATGCTCAATGTTCTGACATCGGTCAAGCAACTCTTTTCTGAAGGCTACTTCCTAACGCCGAAATATACCTTCTTTTTTCTCTATGTAGATTCCACCCAAAAAATGCATAAGTTTAAATGTTTAAAAAAGTTAACCTTTTACCAAGATTGACATTTCTGTTCCTCGGAGCTAGGGAGTACAACTTGCATTCTTCGCTAAACAGGATCGCATGAAAATTGCAGACGATATCTTTCTTGTTTTCGTAGTTTCCCTTATTCAAATTCATTGGATTTTTTTTATTATTTTGGAACGTTTGGTGCCATATCGGAGATTTAATTCTAGATTACGAGCTTGGAAAAAAAATCTAAAAATTGTTGGGTAGGTATGGCACTTTTCTCTCTCTGAGGGTTGGAAAAAAAACGAAAAATTTTGAGAGAAGAGGAAAAAACTTTGACGCATCACTAGAATGGTTCTCTATTACGATAAACTGAATGAATATTTAAAGACCATTTTTTTTTAAAAAAAAAATATATTGCGTTCGTTTGGGGAGACCGGGGTTCGTTGGCATAATGGGGTTAGGTTGGCATTGTGCCTTTTAAAAAAATTCACTGTTTATTAGAGCGCTATGAGCCTGACATGATTCGTCATTTAAACGTCCAACTTGCATGAGAACGCCGTTGGATCCCAGCCATTACCTTTAGAGGAAGGATGGAAACGTGATTTTCATATTAGAAAGTAACATTTTTTTTATTCAGTATTTGTCGCTTTGTAACAGTGTTATTAGTCATTCAGGAATAAACATTCACAAGTTTTTAGCTATCTTTGGGCATTTTAGCTACGAGGTTATTAGTCCATTTCTGCGTAGTTGATAATACAAAAGTTTTTGGTCGCCATGTTTATTTACTTGCTCTTTAGGGTTAGTTGGCATAGGGACTCGGGGGTAGTTGACATAGCTGGCTGGATATGCCAACTAACACGTATCTGCGGGTAAGTTGACATAAGCTATGCCAACATTATTGCGACCTAATTTAGTTAGGTTAGTGTATTCATAATAATAAATTATTATTAATGATATCGTTTATCATATATAAATGCGGAATGCGTTTTCTTTTCGCAGTCATACCTAATAACGGTGCTGGAAGATATTAACTGTTACTTTATCAATACTTTTACGTAGTTTTGCCTTACTCAGAGTTTTAAAAAATGGCATAATTTATGAGACTATACAAATTTCAAGCAACGGTTATTAGTTATTATTATGTATTAAACGGAAACTGTATAAGTCACTCTTTTCTGCCTTACTTATCTATGATAATGTAATATTTTCTGTTTCATGTTTATGAGTACCTATAAACGAAAACTGATGAGGGTCTACAATGATCAGCAGTATCATCGATAAGAGAGCTGTTGAGGCACACTACTTAAAAAAAAAGTTTGAGAAAAGTAGCGATGAATTTAAGATTCGGTTAGAAGTCTTCGACATGGTAATGTAAAGATCGCAAAATTAAAAATGAATGATCTCTGCCAAAAAGGGTACCAGAGGGTATTGGAGGATATGGAGAGAGTGCGGCAGGTGTTCACTCCTGAACAAGAATTGCTTTGAGTGATAAACCTTGTGAAGGCAAGTGCATATACTTCGGCCTGAGACCAAAAGAGGTAAGAATTTTAGCTTCTCAATAAGCAGTTGCTATTGGCATGCACTCCTAGTAGTTGGGATCTCAAAAGAATCAGCAGTTTGATGGTTTCTTTTTCCTAAAACGTTACCACAACGTTTATTACGTAACCCCGCGGCTCGAGTTTGGCTCGAACGCCCAGTTTCAACCCATAATGTTCATTGGAATTTTCAACCTACTAATAATCTGTTAATGAAACCAACTTTCATTTACCGCCAGGACATATGGAATGTGTTGAATTTTAGCTGTTTAACACTCCTTATATTACACCTTACATAAAGACGAGTAAAAAACGCTTGCCTTCTTATGCCACTTACCCCACTACTATGCCAAGTAACCGATACCGGGGTTAGGTTCGGCATTGTTGGATGGACAAGAAAAAATTTTTCACACAAAGTGCATCAATTATTTCTTTCAATTGTTATGTGTGATTTGTAAGCCAAATGTTTACTACATTACCAAATTTTACATTTCAAATATCTTCAAACCAAATATTAGAAAAAATTTTGAAGTGAAAACTGTGCCAACTAACCCCGGTCTTCCCGTACTTACTAAATAAATCGGCAGATAGATCTTATTGTAAAAAAACAGGCATTATAATTTAGCAAAAAGCTTAAGACAGTTTTATTAAAAGATTTGTTATTGTGTAAAAGTTTATTTGCATGGTATCCTACTTCTTAAAAAAAATAATAGTATTTTAGAATAAAGTTTTTTTTAGAATGCAGTTTTATAAACAAAAAATTATTCTTGCACTTAAGTGATCCCATAAGGCTTATCGCATTTCAATTATTTGCACGCTTGATTTTAGAGAAATTTATTATTACTTTTTAATAATTTTCAAAACCTTTTATTTTAATCCCATATAATTATTTCTAATAGTATTTTTCATGTAACAAGGGAAGTTTTAACACATCCAATTTCTTTTTTTTATAAGTAAGAGAAACGCTTATAAAAAATAATGTGTGTTGTAATCATGATTATTTTAAGGAATTTTATGAAATTTGAGCGTTTTAAACTCTTATTGATATTAAACAGTTACATTGTATGTTTATAAAGTTAATATGTTTATTACTCGTTTTTAATTGCATCCAAAGTGATTACTTTTACCATAATTATTTTAAATTTTCCGTAAAAAAGTAGGTAGTATATTATAATTACTTATATACCTATTGTTTGACACTTTATTAATTTTAAATATAATTTTTGTTAAAATGCTCATCCAGTTTAATGGAGGAATCCAATTAAAATTATCCTGCATATAATATTATAAACAAAGTTTCGATATTAATAAAAAAAATCACTAAAAATTAAATTGTTAATACATAGATTAAAAATTTCCTGTAATGGGCGTGTTTATCTGTTTATCCGTTAATAGCATTTAAACATACTATTTTCTAACTGGTAAGCAATATCAACAACAAACCTCTTTTATTTCTGATGTGAATTCTCAATACACTAGAAAGAGCTTGTGTTGAATTCATTTAAAAAAAGTTAAATCCCCCCCCCCCCGGTTTTTAGAAGTAGTATTGAAACAATACTAAAGTTGTGTTTCAACCAAATAATAAAGCATAGTAACGCAAAATTTGCATTGAAGGTGTATTTTGATATATTCTGAAATATATTCCACTATTACTATTATTTTTCATGTAACAAGGAAAGGTTTTAACGCATTCGGATTTCTTTTTTTTTATATAAGTTAGTGAAATTCTAAGCATAATGTGTGGTATAAGCCATGATATTTTAATAATTTTTTGGGAAAATGTTGAGGTTATAATACTCTTATTGAGTATACAGAAACATCTTTAACATTGCACTGCACAAATTTGCATTGAAGCGTTGACGCATATATCTTCTGAAAATGTAATTCAATATCTGTTTAATGTTGTACTTGTATATTATTTCAGTATTGTTTAATGTTTCTAGTGAAGCTAACTAACTAAAGTTTAAAATATATATAATAAGTTTTTTTAAAATTAATGTTTAGAATATTGTTAGACACATTTTAGAAATCCATATGGTCACAGTTTTTTTTTAAAATCGCGCATGAATGTAAATTTCGATTCTTATGGCGATCGTCAGTTGTGTTGGAAAATCACGGATTTGTGTTCGTATTTCATCAACAAAATTTTAGTATTGAAACAAAACAATATTGTAATGTTGCCATTTTTGCATAATACTTGTGTTCTTGGAAGCTTCTCCAATCCTTCTGCCTTCCAGGCTATTGCCTGGGAGGACATGTCTTACTACACACAACTTATATTCTAATTTTACAGTTGGAACAAAAACCCCACAAATACAAGCGATAGGGGAGAGTTTTGTACCTTGGGACAATTTTTACATTTTATTTTTTTCTTCGTATATTATTGTCAAATACAAAATTTCAAAGCAGCATTTCAAATACCAATATATCTCTCGATAATATTTTTTTTAATTCTGGCAGCTTGAAATTAAAAATTTCTCATTTAAAGTTGAGAGGATAAACTGTCCCAGGTACGAATATGAGTATGTACCTTGGGCATGCTTTATATTCAGTCAATAGTCATACACTTGAATTGTAATTTGTGTCAGGTAAACAAACTTTTATTTCAAAATAATCAGAATTGTGCTCTTTAGATCATTTCATTCACATAAAAGGAATAAAGATTTATCAGGTGTTGCTGGAATTAATTTTCAAAACTTCAATCATTATTATAAATAATATCCAAAAAACAAAGCTGAGTTGTTTTTTAACTTGTTTTGGGGATTGGCTCTCTTAAAATAAAATAATATAGATATTTTTATTTATCCCTAAATATTAAGAATTAAATCCAATTTTTTAATACTGTCCCAAGTTACAAGTTACACTAATGGTTTAAATATAGCAAGATAGTGGCCAATCTAAATGCATTATCATTTTCTTATCTAACAAATATTTTGAATCTTCTCTTTTTTGTAAGAATAAAATGCAGTTGACTTTTTGTAAGAGTTTATAAGGTAAAAAAATTATATTAGAATGAAAAAATAGTTACTTTGGGGTATGAAATATTATTTTGTGTCACCAAATTCATCAATTCAATGATGCTAGTGTTAAATTTTATTATGATGATGTCTGTTGGTTAAGGCTACTATAGAAATAATCAATGTATGAATATTATTGCCAATAGCTTCTTAGAATTGTCTGTGTCCCAAGGTACAAGCGTCCAAGGGAACAACTCTCTCCCCTATATAAGCCCTCTATTAACGATTATTAATCGACTAGGCATATATTTTATTCTACTGTATCGTTGAAGGTCCTTTTTTACTTTGACTTTTATTTTGTTTTTAACAACATTTTTTTCACAAAATTCTAGTATTGAAACAAAACATATAGTTAATGTTGCCATTTTATGCATAATACTTGTGTTCTTGGAAGCTTCTCCAACCATCTGCATTCCAGGCTATGCCCTGGAGGCACACGTCTACTACAAACAACTTATATTCTACTTTATACAAGGTTGGACACAAAATTCAAGCGTATATTAAGCCCTCTTAACGATATTAATCCGACTAGGCACATAAGTTTTATTTCCTATGTATCGTTGAAGGTCCTTTTTACTTTGAATTTTATTTTTTAGAATTTTAGAACATATTAATACTTTTCAATTTGACTCTGCCATACTTCTTTTGTACTGTATTTTTCCAAGTGTTATTTCAGTTTAAAATTTAAAAATTAACATGTTTTTAAACTTTAATATTATAAGGCATACAAAAACCAAACTATAGAAAATCATGCTACCGAACTATTCTAATTAGCAGCAATGTATTTAACAACTATTAAACAGCCCGCCTTTGCCCATCTTGGCTACACAATCGGTTCTTATTTATACTTACTTCAACATAAATTTGCATTAAACATAAATTAGATTTTAGTTTTTAAACCACATAAACTAGAAATGGTGACGCAATTTTAAATTTAAACATATTGGTAGGCAAAAAGTCTTTTAAGAATTAGCACCAAAAAATAAACACGATATAATATTTTTGTACAACCTAATTTTATGAAAAATCATTTCAAAACATCCATATACCTTTTTTTTCTTTCAGAAAACAAAAAAACTCGTTAAAGACAGGACCTGAGTCTACAGATTGGCTAAGCGGATTCCTGAACTCTCCTGAATCACTAAAGAACGATGGACACAAGGCAAAAAAAAAACTGTTTGGAATATCAATCAAGAGTTAGAAGCGGGAGAAAAAAGGGGAAGGCAACACTGATAACTTGGGATTTAAAGAAAAGAGTGTTTGGTTGGCCATCTTTTCATTAGCAGGGGAGTATTGCACTTTCAAGTCGGTTAGGAATCAGCTGGCGGGAAAACCACATCTAACAGAATCTTCTTTTAAAAAGGGCTAGAAAAAGGTTCTCTGTTGGAATTACGGTGCGTTGTTGGGCTCGATAAAGTTGTATTTAGCGCCGGCGGGATCAGTGGTTAAGGCCGTAGTGCCCACTCTAAAAAGATGAATATGCTCAAAAAACGACGAAATATTCCTTTATTTTTGACGATTCCGTTACTGGCAAAAATGCTAGAGTTTTGTTTCCTCAAAGTGAGGAAATTTGAACCCGTCATTTTTATGAGGATTGAATGTCGCTAACCTAAGAAGATATTTGTCTTTTTTTGCGCATGTGTGTACAACAATGAGATTCAGTTTCTTCAAAATCAAGATTCAGATCGTCAAATCACGATTCGTTAATGGAGGATTAGCGTTTACTCAATGTCATGTGATAGTTTGACGGAAAACGATCGCAAAATTAACGAAATGAGATTTGAGGATTCACGAATCGTCAAAAATAAAGTGTTTATTTCTGAGAGTGCACTAAGAGTACTTTCTGTTTTTCTTTGTACTAGCTATTCAACACTATAAAAAATGTTGTTTTTGACAGAAAAACTGTTGAGCTGGTGTGCCAAAAAAATATCTCTTAATTTATAGGATAAATCAATAAGTGTTAGTGGATCCGATTTAAAAAAAAAAACTTCCCCCCCCCCCCCCCCCCATGCCAGAGCTGTACGGATAGTATTTTGCGAAATCGTGATTATGAACTACGATCAAAACTGACGTAACGACACAGTTGGCCCCAATGCAACATTGTAGCACTTAACCGCTAGCGGCGACCAAAAATTTAATCCACATAAGCCACTACAGTTTGGGTTTGGTTTGAATTATGTGCACTAGGCTACCGAGGGCTATTGGCGACGGGCGTCGTATTTTTGAACCACAGTCAGGTGACGAGCCAACACCTGAATAGGCACCCACGCAACCGTTAAGGGCGACATCGTACGCTGCGTCAGGACCTTTGAAGGATTTTTTAACGTGCACTCCTTACACGGCAGGTTTATTCGTCGGAAATTTTGGCTGCACGGGCCCAGTTTATAGGTCGGCCAGTATTTTGGCGATGCCCGGGCTCCCGAACCGGGGACTTCGCATGCTAAGCGAGTGTTAACGACTGGGCTCCCAAGCCCCTAAGCACTACTAGTCTCATATGAATACGGAGCTATTTTACTTGCGTTTTTTTTTTTTTTTGTCATTACATGATTCTATTATAGGATGGCTACATCGATGACATAACCGGGATTGTTTTATCCTTGGCATGACGCTTTAACCGCTTCTGTTTTATTTGATTATTTTATTGGCAAAATACGCCATGATAGGAAAGAAAATTAAGGCAGTCTTTTAAAAATATGACGAGTAAAAACTAATCAATGGGGCATTGTTCAATACAAAACATACATAATTTGGCAGTCCCAATAAAAAAATAGTATTTGATGTCTAGACTCATTTGTATTCGATGTTGGGAATATATAGAAAATAAGAGGAAATCAAAGGAGGTCAGAAATCTAGAGAGAATCAAGGCATGGATAATAGTATCAAGATAGTAGGATTATAGACTGAAAAAGAAAAAAGATAATCAGTGGAACTAAATTGATATTTATATTTAAATGTATAGATGCGTGTTTTATTTATAAATGTAAATGGTGAATTTACAAGTTTATTTGCCTTTTATCATGTAGTGGAGGTAACATTTAAAAAGTAATTTTTAACAAGTATTCAATTAAGTTAACAAATTATATTGAAATGAATTAAGTATTCGTTCCATATTTTTTATATATAATGTAAAATTGACGTATTTGGTTTATTCTGAATTTAAACTCTTTTTATGCTCAATGAACACTAATTTATCGTTCTTGTTAGTTCGTTAAGAAAAATTTATAGTAATTACTGGGCGTGCATGTAATTTCTTAATATAATTCACTGTGAAAAATTATTCTTTAATTTAATGTTGTTGATGTAGTGTATTGCATATGTTAGAGGGATCGACAGCAATTTGTTTCACTATTATATTGAGATCCCTTAGGATTTCAATATATACTAAACAAAATATCTTTGTAACTTTTTAAGCTAAATTTTTAATAGTATTTTAAAAAAGCTCTTACTTTAAAGTTCCCATAAAATTATTAAATTTTAAATTATAGATTTTTCTTCATTAAGGATAAACGATCATTATTAACGGGAAAAAAACTTTTCATTCATAAGAATTATAGTATACTTATCGACCATAATATATCTTTCAAATAACAGTTAAAATAGTAAATATTAAAAATTAGAGCATAAGTTTTAAATACATCACTGCTTATGTGGGGCTATAAAAAAACACATTATAGATGATAGTCTTTTCAACCTCTGCTACTTATTAAAAAGTTGTGTCACTTTTACAACTCTTTAGAGCAAAACTCACTAAGAAAATATTTTCGGGATTCCAAGTAACCGACCTGCAATACCTAAATTCCCTTGTAGGAATGTCATTCAGTTGAGAGATATGAATTTTCTATGAGGTTTCAGCACCGTGAAATGACCCTGCTCTAGCTTTAATGTCTTCAAATAAATTCTAGTTTACGCGACAGAGTATGATTGTGAAAATTGCTACTTTAGAGGTAATCTAGCTCATTTTAATAGGCATAGGAGGAGTGAGTACTGTTAGTTAAAGCGAAGTATTTGTAGAAAGTAGTTCAAGGTTTAGGTTAGCTTTTTATTAATATGAGAAGAAATATTAGCTAATAACGACATAAAAAGCCTTTCTTAAGTTGTTAATTGGGAGTTGTAGCGGCGGGTCACCAAACAAACTTTTCTCTCTATTTTTTTTTTATCTAATGGGGAAAATAAAGTTTTCTCGACCAAATTAATCTGGCTGTAATGTAAACTTTACAATGTTTTTTGTTTTTCATTTGATAAAATATATAGGCTAGCTTATTTATAAAAAAAAATACTATTATACGTTCTATTTGAAAGACTGTTATTATACAGTGGGTCCTGTAAAGCCAGCTACATTATCAGAAAAAAACAAAATAAGTTTTCTCGAGTCAAATTTATCTGTCTGTAATGATTATTTTAACAAATGTTTTTTTTTTTTCCCTTTATAATATAGCTAGCTTATTTTATAAAAATGAAAAATTTTATTCGTTCAATTTGAAAAGTGTTTATTAAACAGAGAGCCATGTAAGGCAGCCTGTTTATCAGATAAAAATTGTTTTGTATATAAATATTCAATACATCCTGAAGCAATTTGTTTAGAAAGTCATTTTTTTTTACCTTGGATTAGTATAGAGAGAAGACTTCGGTTTGGAGTTCGGCTATTGCTTCCCCGTTAAGAAGAATATAATACGTGAAACTGTATAATTTGGTAATTTCGCATACTTGCTCACATTTTTTACAACTTGAACTATGCCGTACCTTGGTGGCGCAAAGGCTAAGTGTTAGGCCCTTGGAGCTCTGGGCACGGGTTTGATCCGATAATTGGAAGGAAGTTTGTGTTTGTCGTGTATATGCGTGAGTACGTGCTCGTTAAATCTGTTGGGTCGAAAGTCCTGTGGGCGGTCATTGCGCAGTTTTCCCACGGGGTAAGGTCCTGGAGTCTATTTCCTTTTTCCAGAGACATGTCTACATTATGGAGGGTGGTGCGCGATAGATGGCTGCATCTGTCGCATTGCGTATGCTGTGTGTTGTGCCTGTCTTGGTTGAGTAAAGTATGAAAAAGGGGTCTCTGACCAGGCACACAAGCCTGAAAAATATATGTCTCCCAACTAATGGCTAATATATGAAATAGTATTAAGATATATTTTCTCAGGACTCTTACTGAAAAACTATATAGAATTGCATATAATAGTGTTAAATTAAGCAGGAAAATTAGAGATGTTGACAAAAGTGAATGAGTTTGAACAACCCATTTTGAGCGTTAAAGCTTTAATAAAAAAATTCTGAAAGAGTTTTATTTTGGGAACAGTTTATTAACATTTCATTAACAAACTACTCTTTGTTTGGATATATTCACTCTGAATGTGACACGATGGTTCTTGGGCAAGTTGTTTTGGGCGCTTTCAAGAAAAGAATGTTTTGGGACCAGCCCCTAGGGGGCTTTTCAGAAGCGTCGAGAGAACAAACAATGGCTCCTGAATATTGGAACACCTCGTATTTCAAATTTACTCTCAGGTGAAGATTCGGATTGAAGAAACTTTAAATGGGGGGGGGGGGAAACACTGAAAAGAAATTTACAATGTTTACATTGTGTTGTTTAAAAATTTATTTTTACAAAGTTTATTATTTTAAAAGAATTCACTTAAATTATCTTTTTAAAAAACTTTTATTAATAAGATTTGCAGGATTTAAATGTCGTTAAAGTGTTTTATTATTTGTAACTAGTTTATCTGTGTATCTAAATGGTTTTGATCAAGTATCACAAATTAATCAATGACATTAATTTGAAACTTACCGTTAAAAAATTATCTTGTTTTAAGCTCCCGATTTTCTTGATAAAATGTATTTTTATTGTTAAACGGATTAGATACACCTTTAAAAAAACAAAGAGTGAAATCCACTCCAGTAGGAGAAGTCTTTTTCGACATGGAAGAGGTGAATATTAACTAGAGGAGTTAAAATCGATCGTTCGTTTTTAAGAGTGTAGGCTATCGAAACTGCATCGATAGAGGCTGAAGTAA